>OY728160.1:1179109153-1180408203 GCA_963277665.1 Viscum album
CTTTTTAGGTTTACCTCCTGAAATAGACGTGGAATTCTCCATTGAGCTAGTTCCAGGAGCTGCACCAGTATCCATTCCTCCTTACAGGATGGCTACTATGGAGTTGCAAGATCTCAAGAAACAGCTCGAATATTTCGAGGCAAAGGGGTTTACTCGACCCAGTACTTCTCTATGTGGTTCGCCAGTCCTCTTTATGAAAAAGGAGGACGGGACTCTTAGGTTGTGTGTGGACTATCAGAAGCTGAACCAACTGATGGTTAAAAACGATATCCCTTTCCACGGATAGATGACATGTTTGATCATCTATAAGGATCTATGGTGTTCTCGAAAATTGATTTGAGGTCAGGGTATCACCAAGTGTGTGTTAGACCTGCAGACATACCTCGTACAGCTTTTCGAAGCTGGTATGGTATATATGAGTATCTTTTTATGTCGTTCGGTCTCGTGAACATGCCAGCAGTTTTCATGGATTTGATGAATCATGTGTTCCATCCTTACTTGGACTCGTTCTTCGTGGTTTTTGTGGACGATATTTTGGTGTATTCTTAGAATTGAAATGACCTTGCCAACCATCTTGAGAGCGTCCTGAATACACTAAGAGAGCATCAGCTATATGCAATGCTTACTAAGTGCCACTTTTGGATGGATCAGATTCACTTCTTAGTCCATGTTATCTCTGAGACAAGACAGTTTGTAGACCTATAGATGGTTAGAGCTATGGTTTCTTGGGAATATCCCCAGAATGTCTTTGACATACGGAGTTTCTTGGGGATTTCTATTTATTATCATCATTTCATACAGGATTTCTCACACTTAGCAGCGCTGTTGACAGGCCTGACTAAGAAGGGAATGAAATTTGTATGGACAGATGCTTGTGAAGCAGTCTTTCAAGAGCTGAAAGGAAGGTTGACATCAGCACCAGTCCAGATACTGCCAGAGTAGGGTAAGAGTTACACGGTCTATTGTGATGCATCAGGTATTGGGATGGGTGCCGTATTGATGCAGTTGTACATCGTCGTGGCATACGGATCTCGGCAGCTGAGGCCACACGAGATGAATTATCCGACGCATGATCTTGAGCTAGCAGCAGTTGTTCATGCGATGCGCTGTTGGAGACACTATTTATTGGGAGAGCGTTTTTTGGTTTACACAGACCATAAGAGACTCAAATATATCTTTACTCAGTGTGATCTGAATCTTAGGTAGCGATTGTGGGTGGAGTACCCACAGTCCTTTGTTTTCGATCTTGCTTATACACTGGGTAAGGGCAATGTAGTGGCCGATGCTTTGAGTAGGAGGACTCAGATACAGGTAGTGAACAAGCTAGAAATGAATGGAAGCTTATGTCCTTGTTCTTTGAGATGCATCTTGATGTGAAGAATAGCCAAGGGCAGTCTTTTCTATTATCCTTAGTTGTGACTTCTACCCTCTCGGACAGAGTGAGGATGAAATAGCTATCAGATTCAGAAGGCCTAGTTCTACGGGATGGTGTGTCAGTTGAGGACCCTCTTCCCAGTTTGATGATAGGAGAGGATGAAGTTCTTCGTATCAATGGATGTGTATGGGTTCTAGTGGATATTAGAGAAGAGATGATGTGGTAGTTTCATGCTTCGGTTTAGGAAGTTCATCCCGGAGTCACTAAGATGTATTGTGACTTGCGCCAATAGTACTGGTGGCCGGGTATGAAGAGGGAAGTGGCTAGTTTTATCACGAGATGTTCCACCTGTCAGCATGTGAAGGAAGAACATCAGCGGCCAGCTGAGCTTTTACAGCAGTTACCTATCCTGGAGTGGAAATGGGATGATGTTGCGATGGACTTCGTGACTGGGTTTTCGAGGTCACCTTGAGGTAACGATGTTGTGTGGGTTGTGGTTTATAGGCTCATGAAGGTTTCTCATTTATTACCGATAAAGGAGACCTTTAGTGTGGATGAGCTGGGAAGGTTGTATATCCAGGAGATAGTACAACTCCACGAGGTCACGTGCACCATTGTTTCATACTAGGATGCTCGTTTTACGTCAGTCTTTTGGCAGAGTTTTCAGAGGGCGCTGGGTACACAGGTGCTTCTGAGCACAACATACCACCCTTGGACTGATGGCCAGTCAGAGCGTACAATACAAGTGATTGAGGACATGCTGCGAGCATGCGTCCTGGATTTTGGGGGCTCATGGGAGAGGCATATTCTCCTAGTTGATTTTACCTATAACAACAGTTATCAGTCGACTATACAGATGGAACTATATGAGGCTTTATATTGTAGGCTACACCGATCCCCCATATGCTGGTTAGAGGTAGGTGAGGCAGCTTTACTAGGACCACATCTTTTTCAGAAGACTTATGAGAAGGTCCAGTTGATACAGAAGTGGATGGATACCGCACAGTCTCGTCAGAAGTCATATGTTGATCGATGTAGATGACCCCTAGAGTTTGAGGTCAGGGATCAGGTTTTCTTGCGTGTTTCACCGAGGCTAGGACATAGGCGGATCAGATGATAGGGTAAGCTATCGCCAAGATATGTTGGGCCTTTTGAGATTCTAAAGAGGGTGGGGATAGTATCCTATCAGTTGCAGTTACCTCAGAGGTACTGATCCATTCATGATGTGTTCCATGTTTCTCAATTACGGTGATACTATTCAGAGCCATCTCATACCTTCTAGCCTGAGGAGATCGATCTTCAGTGAGATGCATCCTTTGAGGAGAATATGATTCATGTTGTTGATAGGAGCACCAAGGTTCTCTGAGGCTGGTCAGTTCCTCTAGTATGGATGCTATGGCAGCGCGGCCGTTTACAAGATGAGACTTGGGAGCGGGAGGCCGACGTACGTGCTCAATGGACTGAGATTTTCGCAGACGAATCTTGACCACCCTTCAGAAAGAAATTTGGGGAAGAATTGCTATAAGGGGGGAAGATTGTAAGAACCCGGGTTTTCGTACGAGGTACGGATCCTTTTTCTTTTCAGTTTAACTGTTCTGTTGAGGCCAAATGTGGATTCCTAACTTGACTGAGGGAGTTACGGAGGTGTTTAGGGCTTGTTCGGAGCCCGGAATCATGTTTTGGGCTGGAAATGGCCTGGAACACGGTTTTCACATGGCCTGTGCACGGCCTGGTTAAACCGTGCACCTTGGTACAGGCTTGGCAGAGGCAGGATCATGGCCTGCACACGGTTTGGTGAAACCGTGCGAGGTGGTCGTGCGGTTGCTCCTTTCCTTCCAGTAAGGTCTGCATGGTCTCCGCATGGTTTGTCAAACCATGTAGGTAAACCGTGCGACCTACTGTATTTTGATATTTAATTAATTTTTAATTAAATTAATTAAATGTTATAAAAACCTAATCTAACCCTCTTCTTTAACTAGACAATAAGGGGGAGATCTCTCAAGGAGGCTACAGAGGATTTCAATCCTATTTCTTCGTCTGATCTCCGTTTCAAACGTCGTTCGTCTTTTTAGATCCACAATGGTAAGTCCTCAATTCCTTTTTAATACTTCTCGAATATTATGGTTATAATGAATGCAGATTGGATTAAGGCTCATATGCCCTAATTTCTCGTTCTTTGTCTATTCTTCAGTTTTCTTTAAAATCAGGAAGAATCAGATCCTAATACCGGATGAGCTATCTAGTATGAGCCTAATGTAGGTGGTCTCGTTATTTTCACTGATTTTCAAGCTGTTTATATATGCCGAAGTGCCACGCGCCCACTTTTGGGGTGTTGCTTGAACCTAGAATTTAAACCTATTTTACCTAGCATGTTTTAGGTAATCTGAATAGGATGGTATGTTCTTGAGTTAGGTTGTGAACCTTGGACACAAAATACCCCTTGGTTGTGTTTCCTTGAATGTCTATTTTATGGATTTTGACCTAGGATGCCTATGAGGCATGCCTTTTCATTCCCTTGTGGGTTGTTAAAAATGGAAATTTAATATGAATGGAATTGCAATAAGATGAAATTGTAATTGAAATGGTTTCGGGTATGGGATGGGGTTTTTTCCCTTGAACCTTGTATGCTAATTCTTGAATTGATATCCCACGTGAGTTAAATTCTTTTGAACTGCTTATAATGTGAAACAAAGTCATGGGTGAACCATGGAACCAATGTGAGTTTCCAGGGATGGACTCATGCGAGACTTGTTACTGAAATGCCAGGTGAATCATGTATCCAGTGTGAGATTCCATGGATGGACTCAACAGGGCATAATATGTCATGGGAGATACCCGGATCTTATTTATAGGATCCCAGGGAAAGGCTCAGATGATAGACTATACCGCACCTAGAGCAAGGCTGGGTACCTAGGAGGTTCGCTGGAACGGGCTTGTAGGGTGTTGGTGGATTTTCTCCCTGAGCGATGCCTGGTTTCTGAATTGAGTATTCCAAGAATGGATTCAAGGAATGCTTTGAACACTTGAATGAATTAATTGATGAATGGAATGGGTACTTGAAGCGACGCCAAGCCGAAGCACAAGCTTGGGTCTGTCTTGCTAGTTTTCATGTTTACTGCTTTCCATATTACACAGCCTATTTTATATACTCACTGACAGATTAGCACAGATATTTGGTGGTTGCCTACTCGGATTTAGTCTCACACCCTGCTTGGGTCATGTTTTGGACCCAAGAATATTATATGATTTCAGGTAATGAGAAGGGAAAATGCCCTAGTATAGGTACTTGACTTGCTGCTCGGAGTAGGAGTGCACGGGACCAAGCTAAGTCTTGTGATGCGACAGGGGATACATTTTGATATCTTTTTGGTATTTTTTATACTTTTACTGGATTTTATTGACTTTCACCATCCTATATATATCATATCCTTCTATTTGTTATATATTTCTGTTGTATCTATGTTGTTTGCTGGTTACCTTCTTCTGCTATTGTACGTTTGTAATTCCATTGTGATACTTTGGTAATGAGGGCATAGTCTCCCCATAGACTCACCTAGGCTCTCGCTGCTAGTCAGCAGCCTCTGGCTTTTGGGGAGATGCGCTTGAGGCTATGTGGTGACCGGTCCGGCTACCGGGTTGAATGGTAAGTCGGGTCGGGACGTTACACCAAGTCCCTCCATGTATGGTTCTTTTTTTAGAGATCACACATGCAATGCAAGAGATTGTCTCTATGGCCCTTATTCTTTCTACACTTATATGGATGCTGAAATTCTTGGGATTTTCAATTTGTTTAGAGCATCTCAAAAAACATGGATGGTCCAATATATGGATGGGATGAGACTCTACACTGGTGTTGCAAGCGATTAGAAATGGAATAATTAATTTTTCCAAGAAACTCCCAGCCAGATGAATTAGATACTCGGTATCTCTTTCAGCCATGAATTACATTATTGCACATTTTATTCATGAATAAAATTTTGTGGCTAATTGTGTAGAAAACAAAGGAGTGATGGAAAACGAATTTATTTGGCTCAACGATGTTCTAAAAGACCTTTTTTCTTTTTGTAATAATGAATATTGTAAAAAGACACACATCTGAATTTTGTAACATTATTTTATTTTAATAAATGGGGATTTTTTTTGGGCAAGTCTTCATTCTTTTGAAAAAAAATTTGTGATGTGTAGAATTAAACCATGTGTCAATCAAACACATAGTGTGGTAATTATGGGTCAAAGTGTGTGTTTTTAGTATAAAAGTTTCATTTTGGTCTAAAATATATATCACATACTAAAAACCATGAAAACATGATCATATTTCATTAATACTTTAAGACAATGATCCATTATTCATTTGTAATGTGTAGGAATCAACCTCACATGAATCATACACTCGGTGTGGTCAATATGACTCAAGGTGTGTGTTCACATTTAAAAGGTTCATTTTATCCAAAAACATGTGTCATCTAATAAAAAATGAGAGAACATTCTTTGATTGTATTGATATATTTGGAAAATGATCTGCAATTAATTTTTTATGTGAAGGAATTAACCGCAAGTCAATCTGACACATGATGTGGCTAGTATAAAGAAACACACCTCAAATCCCAGAATCTCCAAAATCCATGAATCCCCCAAAATGAAACCTCCTCTAAAACACCCATATAGAAGGCTAGCTCTTAATTTCCTATGAAAACACAACCCAAGAAAAATTTGACACCCACAAAACTGAAACCATCACCAAAATCATCAATAACCTCTAATCAAAAGAGAAAGATAACAACCCATAAACATCCCTCATTAAGAACCATTATGGGATCTATAACAGAGTTTCAATAATAAATGAGGGTAAACTAGGACCTCAATACAAGTTCACTATCTAATGGAGAACAACACAAATTTAAAACTAGTACTATCAAGTATTCAAATGACTATATCCTAGTTACCCAAGCACGGACCCATGGTTTCCCACATTCAACAATCCATGAATCCAATCACACCCATCCATCATTACTATTACACATTCATAGAAAATATAACCAAAATAATGATACATTCATAAAATAAATATTCCTTATCACCCGCAAAATAAATGCCCAAGAAATCTCCAATACCGAACAATAAAGTCCCAAAATCCTAACTGAATCAACATCCACCCAACATAAATCCTACGATAACTAATCATTCTAAATCAAAAATCACACCTAAGACTTCTAATAATAGTCTCATTTCCACCAGAAAATATATATCAACCATCTTTTTAAAATATACTCATCCATACTGAAACAAAACATTCCTAAGTTCTATAGAAATACCACCTACAAAGGATTGAACTTACTAAAAATCATGGATGATTAAATCGAGAGAAAAAAATATATGGTCCAAGAAATGACCAATACACTCCGTCATTATCCACTCACCTTGATAAAGGATCATAAACTTAAGATATTTCTCTACCTTCAAATCCTTGGGAGTTAAAATAGAATTTAGGACACCCTCAATCCATTCTAATGAATCCACCACTTCAACCAAACTTAGATTGGAATAGAATTAATGTGGATATTAATTAATTAAATTCAAGATAGGGCCTATGAAATAAGACAATTTTGAGTTTTCCACTCTTTTTAGAGTCTGGGTAGAGTCAAGGAAGAGAAATTTTTTCCTCTGAGTGAATATAATGCTCACTTAGGGATCCATCAAAAAACAGGACTTTTACGTCCTTCTCAATATTTTTAGGAGGTATACCAAATGACACAATACATTAATCCAATCAATTCATGCCTCTCACAACCCAAAAAAATAGTCCCATACCAACCAAGGGACAATTCCAAAATGAAATTCTTCAACGAAAAACTCCATGCTCAAAAAATACAAAACCCATTTTCTTTAAAACCACCAAATCCTAATAAATTGTTTTAAACCCAATATTCCAAGGAATACATTTAAAAAAATCACCCTATTTAAAAACAACTCTCCCTAAGTAAAAATCCATCTCAATTTTAAAGAAAAAAAGAAATCGTTTTATCATTTTCACACACAATAAAACCATTTTAAAATAAAATGAAATCATTTCAAAGTCCTCACACCAAGCCCACAAAGTATGCATAACGATCACATAATTTTAATACTTTTTTTCCTTAAATAATAAATACTCAATTAAAGTATATAAAACCCCCATTATTTCCAAAGTATGCACTTTAAAAATAAACATCCCTCTTTATAGAACTCCACTTAATTTTAAAAACTAAATGAAACCATCTGTAAAATAATTATCTTTTAAATTCATTTATATTTAAAAATGGGTTCATTTTAAGACATGTTCTAAAAATAACACTTCCATTTTGAAATATTTTTCCAAATACCATAATGAAATTCAAAACATTACAAAATACCCCATGAAAACCATAAAAAGTCTTTATAAAACAACCCATTGGATTAGATGTTGAAATCAATCATTTCAAGGAACTTTCCCCTCTTACTAAATACATAAATCATTAAATCATTAAACATTAAAAAAACATGAAATAATGCATCACAAAAAATTCACTCCAATAACATTTTAACATATAGAAATCCATATTTGATACCTTTCCGACAAGTAAGAACCGCTTTAAGAGTAATATCAAATCAATAGGGACCCAAAACAACTAATCGTGGGAAATAAAATGTTATACATGGATTCGTTGAATTCTTTGTTAAGTCATGCTCCAACTATGTGAAAAACTCTAAGAAGTCTTCTGAACCATCTTCATGAGCTCCACATTTTTGGATGGATCATGGGAGGTAACCATGATTCCCAAATTCTTTATTAATTTTTTCACCCTATAATCTAAGAAATATCCATAACACTTGATAAAACTGATGGGAAATCCAAACACCATCAAATATTAAAAACAAAATCCAAGTCAAGGAATCAAATCCGAACTACCCATGGTAACATGAGGATCTGAATAAAAAAATATTTAGCTTGACTCTTCCATGAAATTACCTCTTGAGTTCTGATTATGATCCTATCCTCCTTGATACATGGACACACCCAAATAACAAGAGTTCAAATTGATACCATTTTATAAGGAACTAACCCTGGTCCCTCTAAAATCAGGTACCTGATACGGCTTTCCAAAAGGCCAAAGTGCATTACTTTTCCCCATAGACTAACAACTACTATAAGGGAATCAACATAGCTAACTTTGGAGTGATTTTTCACTCACATATCAGTAAATAAGCAATTAAATGTTACCAAAAATCAGTTATGGTGCATCCATACATTGAACAAACATGAATATAAAAATAAACATATGAAAATAAATAAACAATCCAGAAAATGAATAATGAAATAAACAACCAACCAAAATATTCAATAGAATCACATAAATCAAATACAATATAATAAAATACAATGAGTACCAAAAAACAAAGCAAAATGTATCAAGTTGAGTTGGTTGATACCACTTATTAATATAAAAACAAACTAGACCACTACCATCCACCTCCTCATGGTTCACGACCACTCATAGCATCCCTAGTCATCCATCATATGACCAACCCAAAAAAAATCCATAAATAATTAGAAATAGAGCCAATATTAGAAACCATAATGGAAACTTGTAAGTAGCATACACCCAATGGTGTATGTAGAGTATTAGAAAAAAAATTCAATAGTATCTCACCAAAGAGTTTATATAGTTCCTTTCATTAAATATCTTATTTTTACTTGTTTGAAATACATTAAAATATAAGACTTTTATATTTTAGAAAAAAGATAAAAAAACCAAAGCACATATTTCTACATATAAGTAATAAATATTTTCCCTTTTAATGGAAAACCCATTGAAAAATATAATTAGTTATTAAACACTTTGGAAACCCAAAATGAGGATATGTTATTTAATGAAAACTAGAACAACATCATATTATTCATTTAAAACCATTAATGAAATCCCAAATATAAAACAAATAATTTATCTCTTGTTCAAAAAAAAATTATAAAACACTTAGAAATCCATTTTAATACAAGACCCAACCACAAATAAAAGAATAAAAACAAAAGTTAAGGAGTAAAAAATACATAAATGATGATCAAAAAATAAACAATAAAAATTTCTCCATAAACATGTGCAAGTTGATGCAAAAAAAATAAGAGGAATCCCCTACCTAGAATCACATATCACGGTACAATTGTAATGGGTTACACTCTAAGTTCTAGAATTAATGATAATTGACCTATTTCTATGATTTAATTTAACCTATGTGTAGCCTTACAATATCCACATATGTATTCCCTTCATGGACTATCATGTACCATATGACCAACCCTAAGGAGGAGATGACTATCCTAGGGAACTAGCCACATTGCACACACTAGGATAGTGAAACATGCATCTAGAACTTTTATTAGTTACCAAAGGTTCCCATGACATCCTGAAAATAATGGAGCTTAGTAATAAAAAAAGAAATAAATTCATCAATAAAAATACAAAAAAAATTCTCACCTCACCTCCAACTCCATCCTAAAAAACAACCCCTTTCATTCATTATCCAAACTCCACATGATTAGAGTGCCACCCATTACAAGAATGAAAACAAATACAAGGGGAACCACAAGGATATCACCAACACCATACATTAATTTCAATAAGGTTTCAAATGATCCTTCAATGAAAAGTTTTCATGTAAATCCAAGTCACTTTCATTTATTAATATTCCCCATTGAAATCATTCACGAAAATAATTTATAAAACCACACCTTTTTTAATTAAAAACTCTTTCTTTAAACATGGTTTTTATCTAAAAATAGGTCTAAGACCCATCTATTTTCCATTAAATACATTTAAAAGATACTAGAAGAACTTTAATAAGTGTTTGGAATGTAAATATGTTTAATTTCAAAGAATAACATGAAATCCATTTATAAAACCATCTATAAAAAGTCTTGGATGCATGAAAATGAATTGAAAATGCAAAGTGGGTATCATACAAAGCCATATTCTAATAAAAAATAATTTATAAAACTCAATCATCTAACGAATTTAAAAATAAATTGGTAGCATATAAACACATACCTCAATCCAAGTTGTAACCTCTCATGAATAGTCACAACAAGTCACATTCAACACCGAAGGATCTAACAAGGAAGAAGACGATCCATATAAGCTTTGAATAGCCAAATCACCAATTAAAACCAAACCCGAACCTAAATCTCAGTCCATATCCCCCTAGGGTTCAATGGAGGAAGCTGCACCAAGGGAAAATAAAAGAAAGAGGAAGGAGGAGGGAAGGATATAATTAACTAATGTGTTTACCTAAAGATATCAACTCAAAATCGAGGTGGAGGAGTGAAAAAGTCAAGGAAGGAGGAAGGGACTCCCTCTCATGGACCCAAGGTCAACCAAGTGAAGAGGAGAAGAATAGGGGGTTAAACCCAATTCAAATTGACATGGTTACTTTTGAAAAACACAAAAAAAAATGGACACAGGCCCATTCATAGTGTGGTAACTCTCATTCATGGCACGAAGTGACCTTATGAAGATATAATGGTATAAAGGCTCTAATTCAGGGCACAAATGACCCCTATAAAAAACAAGCATTCTTCCTGGGGATACTTCATGGTGTCACCCACCCCCACCCCTCCCCCCACCCCATTTACATTGTGAGCCGCCCTAGGAAAAACTTCTATGTGGCATGAGATGGAATTTCATGACATGGACACATTGGCCATAGTGTAAATAGTGACGGTTTCAGACCTACAACACCCAGGACTTCATGAACACCCCAAAAACACTAGATAACCACTATAAAAACATAAAATAGCCCAAAACCATAATAAATATGACAATATTGAATAGGTTGTGATAGGTATATTCTCTTTTAGTGATTAAATGTGATCATACAAGTGTTTTCAATATTAAAAAAAATTATATACATCATTCATGAATGATACAGATTAAGATTAAGTACCACTTTATCAAGAAGAAATTTAAACAAAGGTTGGTGGAATTTGAGTATGTTTCAACACAATATCATGTTTAGGAATCATAATGAAGGAAAACCCCAATGAGAGTTTTTATAATCATTGGTTTCCTCTTAGAGTTAAATTATCTCCATAAAACTTGATGGTTTTGGAGAAGGACCCCACTCCCATAATGGTTTATGTATACAAGTTTTGTAATTTTACAAAATATTTTTCCATTTTAAAAAGATTTTCAACATATGGTATTACTAAATAAAAAAATCAGTAAGTGGTGTTAATAAAATGTTTGTTTCTCATATTTTCCTTCTTTTCATTTATTTTCATGTTTATTATTCATTTTTATTTTATTAAATCACTTTTATTTGCCTCTCTTTCCTTCTGTTTTTGAAATAAAAAAACTTTTCTTTGATTCATGTTTAGTGTGTTAATAAATTATGGTTACAAGGCCTGAAATTTTTTCCAACACCTTTTTGATTCAATGACATGCATTTTCAATGTTTATCCACCAATTAAAATTGATTGAACATGTGATAATAATTTTTTTATTACATGATTTGGACATAAATAAAAATCACCCTACAAGGTTATATTCACTAACTTTGTAATTATTAAATGATATTATTGTTTTTTTCTAAGAAACCTTTGAGAAGTAAACAATAATTTTTATTGTGATTTTATAGGTTTCAGTATCCCATCATTAAATTATTTATTATTCTACACACATTTTGTATTAATTATTTGAAAACAACTTAAAATTGAAAAGGTTAATAACTTCATTTGTTACATGGAAGGACTTGATATTTTTATATGTGAGTATTAGAGATATAATTTTTTACCCATGATTTTTGTTTTGACAATATTTTTTTATGTTAAATATATTTTGGGACTTGGGCATGAAATTGGAATATTTTACCATGTCACCCAAATTGAACATCACATTGGTCATTTTATCATAAATTTCACCACACTGACTTAAAATTAAAAAAACTCATATTTTTTAGAATTCTAGGTCCATGGGGATACCATTAATTTAATTGTAGATAGATCTTAATACAGTGACATGAAGACCGATGGAATATTTTTGTACACTGTTAATATTTTCCTTAATTTTTTCATATAATTTTATTTGGGTATATTATAGGTCAATCATTTGTCATCCCAACTATTATTGTGAATCCTGGTCAATGAAATCTATTATATTTGGTCTTTTTTATTTTTTTATCCAAAAAATACTTAACTTATGTGCATGAAATTTATTTACAATATCCTTACAAAAATATTACAAAGATTGAAAAACAATCTTCCAATAAAAATTACTAATTCAAGAAGCTATGTTGCAGCATAAGTTAACTTATATTCTCATTTTTATTCCCTCCCTTATTAAAAGTTCATCTAAAGGTTTTATTTCATTAGACTCTAATAACCAATTACCCAATGTTAGAGACAAACTATTTATTACCTTTGATATTTTGGATGATTGTTATATGGTTTATTACCTTTATTAATTTGGATAATCTTCAGAGAGATTATTACCTACCCTATTTTGGGTAACCTTCTTTTGGGTGGGAATCAAGAAGCACTTGTAAGATTTTGTTTAGAGTTTCTTGGATTTTCAATGAAGTAAATATTATATGTTATCTTTAGAATGTTTTTTGCAACCACAGGAAATTCCAGCAGTAGTTTGCACAAAAAAACCATGGATTTCATCATAAGCCTTTTGAAGTCTTGTGAATATGATGTGGTTATGGTGGTGGTAGATCACATCTCCAAATATGATCATCTCATGTAATTAGAACACCCTTACACTACTGAGGGTGTTCTCGAGGTCTTCATTCCAGAGGTGTTCCATTTATATTGAATCCAAGCCTCCATCTTCAGTAATTGGGATACCATTTTCATTAGACATTTTTGGGCAATGATATTCCAAATCAGTGGCACATAATTAAAGATGTGTTCTGCTTACAATCCTCAATATGATGACCAAAAATAAGTGCTGAACCGCTGTTTGGAAATGAATTTACATTGTTTAGCGAGGTAACAACCAAAAGGGTGGTATGATTGGATTCCATGGGAAGAACATAGCCCCTCTATCAAATCCACCCCATTTGAGGCAGTTTATTGTTAGAAACCTCCCCAATATTTCCAAATTTCTACCCATTGTGACCATTTGTGGTAGTTTATGGTTGGAAACTTCCTAGTTATGACCATTATTTAATTCCTACTTGAATTCCCATGTTACTATTCACACTTTAGACAATATAATGACCATGTTAACATTATTTAATTCACATATAAATGGCCATGTTACCATTCATACCACATTCATCAGAATGAACATGTTTCCATTCATACATCACAAATTAGAATGACCATGTTTACATTCCGTGATTTAGATCTAAATGGCCAAGTTACAATTCATCACACAATTAATTAAAAAATTAATTATCCACATCAACTTCATTACTAATTCAACATTTAGTTAATAACAGAAATCTCCTAAATTAATTCCCTGATTAATTAATTAAATAAATCTCATCACTTAATTCACCAATTCATTAATCAATATTCACAACTCAAAAACCCCTAATTAATTCCACAATTAGTTATCTTATTCCAAATTTAAATACTTCATTATTAATTTCACAATTATTTATCTGAATTATCATATCTCAATATCCCATAATTAATTAATCAATTAATTATCTCTAATAATCAATCTATATATCTCATAATTTATTCTATAATTAATTATCTCCAAATCCATAATTCCCAAAATTCCCAATTCACATCTCCTCAATTAACCAATATGAAAAATTAATTAATTGAATCAATAAAAAAATTGCATACATGTAATTAAAATAATGAATATTATATTTGAATTATAGACCCCCTACATCAATTCATTGATGAGCGTTTTCCCAATGGAATTTCCCAAAATTTGAGCGGTACAATGAAAAAGATCAAGATCCAAGTATATTAACCTAAATCAAGGTTAAATAAACTATTATCTTATGAATCTATATCTAGATCAAAAATACAAGATCTATATCTCACCAAATAGATTTATATCTAACCAAAATAGGAAGATCAACCAACCAAAATAATTGGGGAAGGAAGAAAGAAGAATGGTAAACCATGAGGGATATGATCCTCTTAGAAGGAGGGATATGGATCTTTGATCCAGGATTTGAATAGAAAAGAAAAGAGGTCAAAAAGTCTTAGAATTAATTCATAGAGATCATATATAATGAAAGAGAGACTGGGGTTGAATGGGTGTTGGTTTGGAATTAATTAGGGGGTTCATGAAATTTTGAAACAGTTTTTGGGTAACTTTAATTCATGCACACGGGTTACTGGGTTGGGGCACACAGTTTCCCCTAACCATGCACCTCTTTTTTAGGGGTGAGTGTTTAATCATAATATGGAATAGGGTTATATGAACCATGTTCTAGCTATGAAAGACCCCTTTGTCTAGGGTAGTATAGTTTGCTGGTCTCGGGCACACAATTTTCTCTAACCATGCGCCAACTACGCACATCCCCTTTTGCTTCCATTTCTCTCAATTTTCAACCAAACACACCCCAATTTAAAACCCAAAAAATAATCAATACAATTCAAATGAGAACCTAAAATCTAGATCAATCCATCTCTAGAAAAATCTGAGATCTTACTATCTCCCTACCGTATAACAACTCATTCTCGAGTTGTACCCTAAAAATTCTCTAATATTCTGAGTTAAAAATATTGGGCAACTGATCCCTCATATCTTCTTCTCTTTCCTATGTTTCCTCATTTAAATGTATATTTTTACATAAAAAATTAATTGTCGTTATGGTCTTTCCTCACAACACATTCTAATTGTGATCTAACACATGTACCAGATGCTCCTTAAAGGGCGCATCTATCTCAGGCTCAACATCCTTTAAATCGATCACATGAGAAGGTTTGGGGTGATACTATCATAATTATAAAACATAAAAAATTTCCTGCATAGCACTATATTTCTATGGAAGAGCCAAATGGTATTCCATTGGACCAATTCTTTCCATAACCTAAAAATATTCAATGAACTTGGGAAATAGCTTTCCCTGTCTCTGTATCCTGTAGTGACCCAACCTAGGTAACACCCGAATAAATACATGGTAACCCTATGTAAACTCTAGGGGTCATCTTTATTAATCAGCATATGACTTCTGGATACTCTATGTTGTATCTATATGTTCCTGAATCAGTCGTACATACTCTTATGTTTCCTACATGAGACTCAATCACAAAAACTTGGAATCACCTGACTCCATCCAACATAAAGGTTTTTTGCATGGTCTACCATAAAGTGCCTCATATGGTGTCATCTGAATCATAGTATGATAAATGTTGTCATAAGAAAACTCCACTAAATCCAAGTGCTTCTCCCAAAACCCACCAAAATCAAAAAAACAAGCACACAAAATATCCTTAAGCATGTGTTTAGTATTATTTGACTACAAATTTGTCTATGGTTGGAAAGTCATACTAAAAAAAACCTGAAAACCAAACACCTTCTATAATCTCTTCCATACGTGAGAAGTAAAGTCTGATTCATTATTTGAAACAATAGTCTGAGGCACCCTGTGTAGGTTGACTATCTCTAGAATATAAAAAACTCTCAGATTATGCACTGAGAAAGTCGCCCATATAGGCAGTAAATGTGAATCCTTTGTCAGTAGATGCACAATCACCCAAATAGCATCATTCTTATAAGGTTCAATCAGGTGTCCCACTACAAATTGAATTTTCACATCATTCTACTTCTATTCCTGAATGGGGAATGGCTGTAGAAAACTACTAGATTGTTGATGCCCCACATTAAAAAACTAACGGGTGAACCGTCATGTCACGAATCCTACTATATCATTTTTCATTATTGGATACCAAAACTGTTGTTTACGTTCATGGTACATATTCATCACATCTAATGTGTTGCCCACTTTGAGACATGAAACATATGAATTAGTTCCTCCCACTTGCTCGTAGGTTCTGTAACTCGATTCTAGGCATAGATGAACTCATCCTCGTATATTCTCCAATCTGAAGGTCCCTCGCCACCTTCAAGGATTTCCCTCAAGTTAAAAAATTCTGGATCCTCATACTTTGTATCCTTGATCCTTTTCGGAAGGCTATAATCCACTAAAACTGATACCAGATTCATTTCCTCTTGAATCTCTTAAACCGTCATATGCATCTCAGCCAGCAAAGCCATCATCTTTCATTCATCCTTAGCCTCTTGAACCACATAATTATGAGTTTTACATCTCAAAGCTTCAGCATCATTGTTACCCTTTCTGAGAATATATTCTATCTCAAAATCAAAAGAATACATATACTCCACAAACCTCTACTACTGAAGATTCAAATCTCATTGTTCAAATATTTACTTTAAGATCTTTTGATCAGTATAAAAACTACAGTTTTCACCCAAAATAAAGTACCAGAAACATTTTAAATCATAAACCACTACAACCAACTTGAGGTTGTGTCTAGGTAAGTTCCATTTATGATCCCACAATTTCTAAGGACCATATACCACAAATCAATCTCCTTACATCAACACAACTCCAAGTCTAATCCCATAAGTGTTGAAATATACCTTGTACTCCTCACATGGCTCAAGTAGGATCAAGATTGGTTCTGATTTAAAATGATTCTTCAACTCCTAGAAGGCATCCTCACTGGCTTTCAGCAATTCAAAATTTATCCCTTTTTTGTTCAATCTCAAAAATGGCACAACCAAATGGGAAAATTAATGGATGATACTCCTGTAATATCCATATAATCCCAAAAATATATGGTTATTGAACACATTTTTGGGATGATCCCAAGAAACCACTTTCTAAAACTTATCCAGATCTACTGACACACCTTCCTATGAGATGATATGACATAGGAAGTGTACATGATCAATCAAAAATTAGTACTTAGATAGTTTGGTGTATAGTTTATGCTCTATTAGTGTACTCGGGATGATGTCAAGATTTTTCAAATAATCATCATGAGTCTTGGATTACACCAATATGTCATCCAAAAACACCACTACAAACTGATCTAGGTATGGATGTAAGCTCTTATTCATCAAGGAAATAAACACTTTCAGGGTATTAGTCAACCCAAATGACATTATGAAGAATTAATATATACCATACCTTATTTTAAAATTTGTACTTGGTATATCAGGTGTCTAAACTCTCAGATTATGATACCTCGATCTCAAGT
Organism: Viscum album; assembly: GCA_963277665.1. Classification (NCBI taxonomy): domain Eukaryota; kingdom Viridiplantae; phylum Streptophyta; class Magnoliopsida; order Santalales; family Viscaceae; genus Viscum; species Viscum album. The sequence goes on from OY728160.1 coordinate 1,179,126,745, forward strand.
ATATCTTGTAAAATACACAAGCCCCCCTGAACTAGTAAAATAGATTGTCGATATACGAAATAGGATATTGGTTCTTCACAGTCATCTAATTCATCTTTTGGTAATCAACACATAAGCATAGAATCCCATCAGCCTTCTCTGCAAACAAAACAAATGAACCCCAAGGTGAGGTACTTTTAAGGATAAATCATTTTCCTTCAAATTCTATAGCTGAGTATTGAGATCCTGAAGCTCTATAGGTTCCATATAGTACGGTATGATAGAAATTGTCTCTTCCCCTGGCATGATCTCAATAGTGAATTTCACATCTCTCTCAATTAGAATCCCTTAGAATTATTCAATAAATAAATCCTTAAACTAGTCCACCGATGGTTTAAATACACACAACTTTACACCTCCACCATCAAGCAATAGACAAGAAACCTGGTTTGTGATCTCTCCAAGGTATAGAGTAATTGGCCCTTCTCGGCCTGCCTAGATATCCCACTTTCCACAGTGAATATATTTTTCACACTTAAGAGACATAAAATTTACTCTACTTTAAAAATAATCAACATGGTATTAGTATGTTACTAGCCAATCTATACCCATAATTAGATCCAAGCCTGTCATGTCAAGAACATAGATATCCCAGGGAAAACAATAATATCCAACTTCAAGAGAACACCCCTTTCACACACAAATTTCTCTTGAAATTACTCCCAATGGTGTATCTATAGTCATAACCCCACTCAAAAACTCCACCAGCATAATCAAACCATTCATATGTTTTGGAGAAATAAAGGAATTAGAGGTGTTAGTACCAAATATGGAACCAAATAACGTAGAGGCTACTAGAATGGTACCTCTCACTATTGACTGTACAACCTCTCTATTCACAAGTGTAGGATGAACCTCATGCAACATCCATGCCCCTCTTTAATGTTATTCATTATGACCCCCTATGATGCACTACTATAATGGTAAAGGAAATCTTTCCCCAAGTCTCCATGTCCATTTCCTATACCTCCGCATCTAGTATAACTCCAACTTCTAGACTGATATGGTGTGGAATACCCCATTCCCACACTCTGATATTGCATAGATACACCTTCACTGCATGTATATTGTTGGGTCCTACAGAAACTCTTTAGATGTCCCATATTGTCACAAGACTGGTACTCTGTTGGTGGTCAAGGGAACTATCTTTAGAAGTGTCCCTACCTACCGCACTAGTTACAAATCACTCGAGTAAGGTCATGTGTAACTGATCCCTCTGTCTAGAAACTCCTTTTCCCACTTCCCTAACTGATGTTGTCACAATGACACTTTCTTCTCTCATAATTCATACCTCATGATCATCTAGTTGTAACTAATTTTCCTACACTAGAAACCTCCTTCAATTTTCCCTCATCTATGTGAGCTTGATCTACTAGATCAAAAAACCTCTTTAACCAAAAAAAATAACTTAGGACTTAATATCACATTTAAAGTGATCCTAGAAATGTCTTGTCATAGTTTTATCATCCTTTTTCAATGCTAGAGAAAAGTGGTACAAGTCTTTAAAACATCTTACATAGTCTATTACAGACATACTCCCCTAATTCAAATTCATGAACTCAACTACTTTCTCCTACCCTAGAGTCTCTGGATAGAATTTCTCTCGGAACTTCTCCACAAATTACTTCCATAACATACCATCAGCATATCCATTCCATGCCTGAATGTCCCACTATCACTTCATTAATCCTCATAGAATGTAAGTAGCCAACTTGAACCTCATCTCTGTAAGAGTCTCCATGTGGTCAAGTATAGTCTCGATGGACTCAACCCAGAACTCATCTCCCTCAAGTCCACCCTCTCCAGTAAAAGTAAGATGGTGCTGCAACTAGAACTCCCTCATCAGATCACACATAATCTTCACAACTCACCCTTGGTATCCTCCCCTGAATTTCATGATGTGAGTAAAGTTATCTCGGAACTTGTCCCATGCTTCCTCACTTGAAACAACTAGTACCTCTAGTTCCATCATTGGAGGATCATTCCTAGCCATGACATTCTATCGTCCTCTTAATAAGTGTCATTGTGGTGGAATATTCTATTCAATTCCAAACATTCACCTTAGGAAACATTTCATAACATTCACATTCTTACATAAGAGAAAAACACATCAAGAATGAACAATTAATTTCCCTAATCCTCACCACATTGTCAAAACCGAGACACTATCACTACCCTTAACCATCCTACACCTAGATCCTGGTTCACAAGGGTAAACACATTCTCATTATTCATGTTTCTCATTTAGACACCCATTTATTCCCATCTTGCATCATTTTATAATATTTCTCAATTTCATGTTAGGAACTATTTTCTTCTTTATTTCACAAGCAGTTAAAAATAGTTCATGTTTAGAAACTTACCAATAACCTTTTTTCCCATGTGAGCCTAAAATGTTGTATTCCAAAAAATTGTATCGTGTGCCCAGAATGATGCATATAAACTCAACTCTCATGCCATACCAGGCCATGAGTATAATATAAAAAATATGAAAAATAATAATCACATCACACAACAAGGGCATCACCCAAGGTGAAATAATATTCAACTATAACAACAAACAACAATAATAAAAAAACCCACCCTAGTTACTTGGGTTATCCCCCATACATGGGTTAGTTACTCCAAGGCATGATCTCATGACCAAGGGATTACTCTTATCAATATTTTGTCTCCCTTTCCCAGATAATAAGATAAATGAAAAAGAACTAAAAAATGGTCTCTGATTCCACTTTGTAGCATCCTAGCCTGGGTACCACACATTGGTGCCCAAAACCGGTCAGTCACACGACCTCAAGAATACCTCCCCATATGATAAAGATGGTTGACTAGTAGTGAGGGTCTGATATGTCAATCATGGTGAGACTATACTCTCTTTTGTCAGAGTAAAACACCAATGGAAATAAATAAACAGTAGTTGAATAACAAATAACTGTAAACAATACCAATATCTCATGACAATCATAGTAGGAAATACAATATCCAGCCATAAAAGAAAACATTCCATGTTAATGTATGTGTTAAGTGTCTAAAATGAAAACTGAAAATAAAGACACTGATAACACCCAAGTGGGTCCCAAACCACATCTGGTTCCCTTATCCAAGCTCCATCCCAAACCAGCCATCTAACTCAGGGATTTTCCCTTAACCTGTCCAGAAAACACTAAGTCTAATCTTGAACCGATCAGGAAGCATGATTAGGGTGTGATTAAAACTCAGTATGTCAGCATCAAGGACATCGAAAACAATATCCAGTCAAATAGTGTATGCGATTTAATAAAGAAATAAATATCATGCATAAGTAATCAGTTATCACATTATCAAAGTATTCTATATTTGACCACATAAACTTTTCATTCATGTAGACACTCGTGTCTCAATCCCTATCCCAGCTCATGCCAGATCCTAAATTATTCCCAAGTGATATGATATCTCAAAATTCCATTGTGAGAATTATTTAATTCATACTTAAATTCCCATGTTACCATTCACACATTACACAATAGAATAAGCATATTCTCATCCTTTATTTCACAACTAATTGACCATGTTATAATTTGTACAATATACATTAGAATGACCATGTTACCATTCACACATTAGTCATTAGAATGACCATGATTACATTCTTTAATTCACAAGTAAATTCCCATATTACCATTCATTTCATAATTAATTCAAAAATTAATTATCCACATCAATTTCATTACTAATTCAAACATTAGTTTATCACATATATACCCTTAATTAATTCCCTAATTAATTAAGTATCTAAATCCCATTAATTAATTAATAAATTAATTAATCAATATTCCCAACTCAAAAACCCATAATTAATTCCACAATTAATTATATCCTTCTAAATATCAATAATTCATAATTAATTCCACAATTAATTATCTAAATTATCACATTTAAATATACCATAATTAATTCATCAATTAATTATCCCCAATAAACAATATCCATATCTCATAACTAATTCTGTAGTTAATTATTTCCAAATCCATAATTCCATAAATCCCCAATTCATATCTCCTGAATTAACCAATTTTCCCAATTAATTAATTGAATCAAGAAAAAAATATTTAGATTCTAACAGAAATCCTTCAATTACATACACATAAGTTAAATATTGACTATGGGATTTGAATTATAGACCACCTAACTCAATTCGTTGAAGAACGTCCTACTAACAGAATTCCCTATATTTTGAGAGGCATAACGACATAGATCTAGATCAGATTCAATTACCCAAAATCACGATTAAAAAATAAATATATTTTGAATCAAGATATTGATCTACAATCCTCTATCTAGATCTCACCAAATATATTTAGATTTAACAAAAATAAGAAGATCAACCCGCCAAAATAATGGGGGAAGGAAGGAAGAATATCGGGAAACCATGTGGGATTTGATACTCTTATTAGGAGGGATGCAGGACTTTGATATGGGATTTGAATCACAATAAATGGGGGTTGGGAAGGATTGGAATTCATCCAGAGATCTCCAAAGTCTTGTAAGAGAGCCTAGGGTCTAATGGGGGTCAATTTGGTATTAATTAGTGGCTTTTGGGAAATTTTAAAATAACTTTTGGTTGACTTTAATTCCCACACACATTTTACTTGGAAGGGGATACTTGTTTCCCCTTTTCATGTGCCTCCTTTATAGGGGTCCATAATTACTCCTAAGAGGGTTAACGACGATAAAACCCATGCTCCAACTATGAAAAACTCCTTTTTCTAGGGTTTCATAGTTTTCTGGGCTGGCGTGCACAGTTTTCTCTAACTGTACGCCAACCATTTATAGTCCCCTTTTCATCCATTTTTCTCAATTTTTACCCAAACACACCCCCAAAGTAAAAACCAAATGAAAAGTACTCAATACATATAAAAATAGTACCTAAAATCCATCATGAACCATCTTCTGGACAATTCGGGATCTTAATCCTCACATCATATAAAATGAATGTGGGAACGGTTTTCCCCCTAGAATTGCAAAACAAGGCAAAAACATCAGTTTTTATACAAAATAAACTTTATAGGAAGAATTAAACCCGAATTAAAACATGTATAACAACCCAAATTACTATAGATAGTGCCATAAAATTAGAAAAGCATCCCCAAGTCCCAATGAAAACACGTCACCAAGTCCACATATCAACACCTAGAACCACATGTATGTAGTACTTTTCCCCTACTCAAACCTGGAAGGAGATAATATAAAAACACCTGAAGGCACAATCAGGGTATGATCTAAAAGCCTCATAGGGTCTCCCTAAGAATTCTATAATAGATTCCAATATTTAGTTAAAAAAGATATATTTCAATTTAAAAGAAATAGGTTTTTCATTCAAAGTAATAATTTGAACAATTCATGCATTGAATTTCAATTGATGGAAATACTTTTAAACAAAGCTTCACATTTCAGTTGATGGAAATATTTCCAAAACACTAGCTTAGATAAATATTTTTATATAATATAGTTTATATAAATTCACAATGCATGTAAAATAGTTTATAAACATTTTCACACATTTATATATCAAATATAGACAAGTGAGGAACATGGTCATATTCCAAAAGGTATGATAGTTCTAGGTTATGGGATCCTCACACACTCATGTGATAATTAATAAAATGTGTACACACATCCCTCATAACTAGACAGAGAGGAAACTTTGACATCCCACTAGGGAATTTGATGTGATAAATAATGTTACTGATAGAGTTGTAAGACATTAATCTAGAGTTAGAGAAATTCCCATCCTAATGTTCTTGTCCCTAATAACTCACTAACTACCTAGGAATTCATGTTCTCTAGTAAAAAACAGTGATGTAAAATTTAGTTTTTAAAATATTTTGAAATACAATTCATCCCATTATCCCATTTCAAACATGCCAAATTTCCATTTAAAACCCAAAACGGATTTTTAATAAAAACAATCATTTTTTAAAATAAAACCAATGGATTTTAAAGAAAACAATATAATCCATTTTTCTCTTACAAGAATTTGAAATAAATTCACAATTCAATTTCACAATTTAAATTTTCTCAAAATTCTATCAAATTCACAATAAACCCTCAGTTCAATGGAATTGGGGTTTTTTACAATTTTCCATCAAATCCATTTCCACATTTAAATTGAACAATTTGTTTGAAACAACTTCAATACATTTCACATTTTAAATTTAATAAATCTAAACTCACTAATTTCCATAAATTGGACCCAATTCAATCTAATTGGGGGTTTTCCAAATTTTATGCCAATACCAATTTCTTAAAACCCTTATTTAATGGAATTGGGATTATAATCAAGAAATTGATTACAATTTAATTTATGATAGAAAATTAATTTGAATCTACAATTGGATTTAAATAAAGAAATTTGGGGTTAATAAAAAAATTTCATAAAAATAGAACCACCTAATGGAATCGCTAGATCTTGAAACTCCAAACACTAATCGGGGTTTTAAAATAAATAATAAAGATGATAGATTCTTGGAATCAAACTTAAGTTTTAGATCCAAAACTAGAGGGTATTAGATCCACCAATCAACACATGGATTTATAAAACCCTAGGGAGGGGTAGAGAGATAGTCTAAGAATGAAAGCAAGAAGAGGAAACTAACCCGAAGAGGATTGACTGTTGTTCACCAAGATTAAATTGACTTTTGAGGGGTTCGAGGGGACGAAAATTGATATTGGGATATCCCCTAGAAGTATAATTTGACAAGGGGTCATACAGGCCCATTGGGGGCCAAAAAGGCGGGTTTTATGTGTTTTAAAACAATTTTCTAATTAATTAAAAGTTGCACACATAGTTTGATGGGTTGGGGTGAATAGTTAAACCAAACCCTGCTCCCTGGTCATGTGCATGTTTTAAATGGGATGCATAGTTTATCTTAAGTGGGGAACAATTTTTAAAACCATGCAAAACCCAACTATATGGGTTTGTACAGTTTTCCCTAAGAGGGAAAATGGTTTGGGCAAACCATGAACCAACCAAGCATTAGCCCAGAAATTTTCAAAATTATCAAAATTCTTCCTAATGTAACCCAAAAAAACCCAAAGAAAGCATGATTAAAATGAGGGTTTTTGGAATACCTATAAACAGTTATAGGATGTTATAACCTCCCAAAAATAAAAACATTATGTCCCTAAAAATCCTACAAAGAAGCCTTCATACGGGAAAAAAATGAGACCACTTCTCTCTCATCGGTTCCTCCCTCTCCCACATCTCATGATAATCAGAACTATTATACCATATAATTCCAACCAATGGTATCATCCTCCCATGAAGTACCTTGTTTTCATAATCAAATATCCTTACTAGACATTCATTCATGGATAAATCATGTTTGACCTCAAGATCACTCCTACTCATAACATTAAATGGATCAGATAGCTAATTTCATAGCTGAGATACATGAAAAATGTTATGTATCTACGTCATCTATGGTGGATGTTCCAAATGGTATGCCACTTTCCCTACCTTTTCAACACCCTTAAAAGGTCACCAAAAATTAGTATCAAGATTCCCTTTCTTCCCAAGCTATCAATAACCAAACCTAGGTGAAACATTCCAGAATACCTTGTCACTAACTGAGAATTCCAATATTCTATGGTGAGAATCATCATAAGACTTATATCAGACCTTTACCATCAACATTATATGATGAATAAACATAATAATTATTGTCCTCTCTTGGACCAAGCTGGGTCCAACTAAGGAACATTCACCAATCTCCAACCAACATAATGGAGATCTATAAGGGCAGTCATACAAGGCCTCAAAAGGAGAAATTATGATTGAATATTGGTAAACATTGTTATAAGAAAACTCAACCATCCCCAAATGATCATCCCAAGCTCCACCAAAGTCAAAAACACAACTATTAATCATATCCTCAAGAATATTTATATCTCTTTATGTCTAGCCATCCGACTGCAAATGGTATATTATGCTCAAATGAACCTAAGATCCTAGTTCCTGTATGCCTCTCCAAAAGTGAGAAGTGAACCTAGTACCCATATCTAAAACTAAGGAATAAGTAACTCCTTGAAAACTAGCAATCTCTCTCACATAGAGACTTCTCAACTCCTCAACTTTAGTTGTATCGTGAGTGGGAAAGAAGTGAGCCGATTTGGTCAGCCTATTGATCACAAACTATATCGCATTGTTCTTTCTCTGGGTATGTGGAAACCCATCCACAAATCCATTGAAATCTCATCCCACTTCCAAGTGGGGAATGGAAGTGACTGATGCCAACATGAAGGTTTCTGGTACTTTTCCTTGACCTACTGACATGTATAACAATGGGAAAGAAACTCATCAATTCCCCCATCTCATAATTGTCCACCAGAACTGCTACCAAATGTAATATAACATCTTTTTTGTTCCTGAGTTCACTTCCCACTGAAAACTATAGAAATCCCCCATTACTAATTTCATTGTCGTTAGCAGCATAATGAAGTGCTTCCTACAGAATAAAATTCCCTCGGTGGAGAATGACTAATTAGGAACCGTCTCCCCACCATGAAGACAGTCTCTAATGCTATGGAACTCATCATTAAGCTAAATATATTGAAGAATCAAGTACATAAGAGTGTATTTCAACTAAAAAATCGACAAGGAGATCTCATCCCTAGATTCCAAGACTCCAATATAAAACTGTGCAAAGAGATCCATTAATTTCCACTCTTCTGATGATTATTTAACTTCCTGGGTCAAAAGATTCTATATAAAATAATCTACAAAATTCCATTTCCCTTGGGTATAGGAAATGTTGAAATAGAATGAATGTAGGTATTTCACCCAATTCCTCTGGTGGAGATTCAAATATTATTGTGAGAAGATATAACTCGAGCTCTAGTGTTCTGAAAATACAGTAAAAAATTTTATGTAAAGGTAATTTTGTCAAATCTTAAGTGTGTGCATCACAGATGCAGGCTAAATGTCATGGGTCAGTTAATTCTTCTCTTATGGCCTATGGAGACAAGATCCATAAGAAACAATACGATCACCCTTCATAAGAATGCAGCCCAAGACTGAACCCGATGCATCATAAAATAGCACATAGCCCTACCCAACCTCTGGAATATTCAAGATCGGTATAGTGGTCAAAATATGTTTTAGATCAACAAAATAATTCTGACATTTATCATACCAAACAAACTTTACTCCCTTATGAGTTAGAGAAGTTGTAAAAGAATCCAACATTGAAAATTCCTTGATGAACTAGCCACAATACTTGGCTAAACCCTAGAATCTTCGAATCTCAAAAACATTTCATGGTTGTTCCCAGGTCATAACAGCCTCCACCTTTTCAGGATCAACAGAAATACCATTTTCTCAAACCATGTATCCTAAGAACATAACATCCCATATCCAAGAAACAAATTTTGATTGCTTTTCATAAAGTCAGTGATTTCCCAAAAATCTCAGAACTGTTCTCAGATGGTGCAGATGATCCTCTGTGGATATAGAGTAAATGAGGATTTAATCAACAAATACTACCATGAATGTATCAGGATACTTGTGGAAATTCATGTTCATTAAATCCATGAAAACTATTGGAGAATTTTCTAGACCAAAGGGCATGACATAGTACTCACAACGGTTGTACCTGATCTAAAAGGTGTTTTTTAAAAGTCAAATTCTTTTATTCTCAACTGATGGTAACACAATCAATGGTTAATATTAAAAACCACATTACCCCTTTCAAATAATAAAATAGATCATTAATCTTTGGAAACATTTATTTTTTTCTTCTCCATAAATCAATTGAGTTTTTTGTAATAAATATAAATGCAAAGTTCACCATCAACTTTCATTTCAAAGAGAAACAGAGCTGCCCAAGGTGACACACTCAGTTGTATGAAGCCTTTATCTAAGAGATTTTCCAACTAGGACATCATCTATTTCATTTTATCTAATTCCATTTTTTAAGAGGGAAAATTCACATATTTATTACCAAGAAGTAAATCAATATAGAACTCTTCCTCTCTAACTGATTAAAAACTGAAGAATTCATAAGGAAACATGTCAGGAAACTCGACGACAACTCGAGGGAGATCATCATTGAAAGATTCTCTCTCTAAATCAAAGGTAGACAGTGATATTACTTTTCCCAAATCTAGATAGGAAATTTTATAATTGTTCAACCTTTGGTACCATTCTTCTAGAAGACACGACACACACCATAGGGTGTAGTAAATGATACCCTTTAGAGATAAAAATAAATCCAAGATTTATTGGAAATTATCCAATTTATCCTGAACATGGAATCTAGAATATTCATGTAGACAACCATAAAACTACAAGAAAGATCAACAACTCGTAGAGATAAAACAAAATCGGTACTACAGAGACCCCACTCTCTATACCAAGGGGTGTAGTAATATCCATCACATGAGATAAAATCTCTGTAGAAAGATTGATAAGATTAACAATAAGGGTTGAAACAAATGAATGAGATGAACCAATATCAAATAAAGCAGTTACTAATAAAAAAATCTATTGTGATGGTGCTTCTCATGATCTCATGACCTGTATCTGCTTCCTCTAGAGACTATTATAATGCATGAAGAATGTTAATTTTGGATGCTTGTGGAAGGAACCATTTTATCCATGAAGAATATGATTATTCCATATTTTTAGAAGGTGAAAATCATATTTTGCCACTAATTATAGTGGAAAAAACAAGGAATGACCTCTAAAAGTCTAATGAGTGTCTCTAAAAACCATATACCTTGGGTACCTCAGTCCAAACCCTCATTGAGTTCCCCAGGTTATCATACTAGTAGAAATTAAAAGGTCCTCTTCTAGTCACTACAGCAGGTCTAGAATGACCCTAATGTTTAGAAGCACTATGATAGTCATCACACTTCCTCTTTACCTTAGATGAATTCACATTTCCACTAGGAGAAAAAAGAAACAACCAAAATCCCTGACTTGTTGGCTAGGTCTATTTTGAGCATCAATGCTCTATTTAGCACATTAGTATAAGAGGGAAGTCTTAGAAAGAAGACCTGAGAGAGAATGTCTATTCAAAGTCCCAACTATATCCTTCAAGACTTAATGTTCTCATTAGATATTATCTCAGGTGAAAACTTCCCGAGATCAGTAAAATTATTTTCAAATTTAGTCATAGTCTTTTCAGTCTTCTCAAGTTTGAAAAACTCCATATCCTTAGCCAAAAACATCGACTCTGGACAGAAATGGTCTGTGAAAAGAACCTTTAAGTATTTCCACTCTAATCCCTCATGATTCTTCTCCATCACCATCATGTCAAACCATCTCCTTTTTGGTCCTTCCATCACAAATCTGGAACACTTTACCTTAATTTCATCAGGTGTGTCCAAGAACCAAAAAAATTGTTCCATCCTTCTCAACCATTCCTCTACCTCTTGAGGAGAATTTGAGCCTTTGAATGGTTCTGGCTTGTGGAGAATAAAATCATCAAAAAAAATCTTTAGAAATTCCCTCTGAGGTTCTATAACTAGAGCCTAAACATGGACTTGAGGTGGCTCGTGTCCCTGATCTTGGAGAATGTGCACAATCTCCTCAACCAAACATGGGTCCATAGTAGGATTCACTCAATGAGGTTCAGTATCAACTTCCTCCTAGATCTGATTTGTACATCTTCTCAAAGGCATGATTCTACACAACACCAGAAGAAAACAAATAATACATCATATTAACCCTCAAACAGAGTGAAAAAGAAAATTAATCCCAACATATTTACAAACAAGATTTTTATTTCAATCTATCCAAATCAAAAGTAGTGAAAAGAAAATAACTATTCTTAAATATGTCTTTCCCAAACCCCCCTAGTGACTTATGGTTCATCAAAGTGAGATAGGGATAGACACTCAATCAAAACAACCTCATAGTATCCAACAATATTACACAAATGCATATTGACTTCAAGACAAAAAGCTCAACCTAGAGCTCTGATAACCACTTTTTCATGGACTATACTAGGTACCCTGGTAACCCGATAAGAAAGATGATGCTAACATAGACCAAAGGGTGTTCCCTATTTCTATGGGTTAATGACTATCACCTGGAATCATAGAAAATGAAAATTGGAACGATTTTTCCACTAGAATTACGTAAATAAGAAAAATAAATAAATATGTATACAAAAGAAACTCTATAGTGAGAAGTGTTCCAGAAGTCAAACATGTATAATAACACAAAGTACAACAGAAAGTACCATAAAATAGGAAAACTTTCCTATTTCCTAATGGAATCAACTCACCATGTCCATGGATTAACAATATTAACCACTTCCATGTGGTTCTTTACCCCTATTCAAACATGAAAAAAGACAATATACAAACACCCCAAGGGAGAGGTAGGGTGTGAGATAAAAACCTGGTCAGGTATCACCCAGGATTCTATAATGGATTCCAATATTTAATTAACTAATTAGATCTTTCAATTTAAAACAAAAATGTTTGGAATTCAAAATCATAATTAGAACAATTTGTGATTTTCATTTCAAATTATGGAAATACATTTAAACAAAAGCTTCAAATTTCATTTGATGGAAATATTTCCAAAGCAATGGATTAAATAAACATTTTTATATAAAAAAGTTTATATAAATTCATAAGGCATGTAAAATAGTTTATAAACATTGGAACACATTTATATCTAACATATTAACAAGAAAAAACATGGTAATTTTCCAAAAGGTACAATAGTTCTAGGTTATGGTATCATCACACACTCATGTGATAATAACCTAAATGTGTACACACGTCCCTCATAACTGAAAAGAGAGGACTCATCAACATCTCACTGGGGAATTTTATGTGCTAAATAATGTTCATGTTCGAGTTTTAAAACGTCAATATGGTGTTAGGGAACTGCCATCCTAACTATATTTTCCCTAATAACACACTAACTACCTAGGAATACATATTCTATAGTAAAAACAATAATGGGAAATTTATTTAAAAAATTGTTTAAAATACAATTCATCCAATACTCCCATTTCAAAAATTCAAAATTTCTATTTAAAAACTAAAATGTGTTTTTAATAAAAAAGAAGAATTTTCCAAAAAAATAATGAATTTTTAATCAAAATAATTTAACCCATTTTCACATATAATAATTTGAAACCAATTCACAATTCAATTTCACAATTGAATTTCATAATTTAAATTCAAAAAATTAAATTTTCACAAACTTTTATAAATCTCATAATAAACCCACAATACAAGTAATTGGGTTTTTTCACAATTTTCCATCAAATCCATTTCCACAATTAAATTCAAAATTTTAATTGAAAAAAATTCCAGAAACACACCCCAATTTAATGAAATTGTGGGTTTCCCCAATTTCATGCCAAAAACCAATTTCCAAAAAACCCAATTTAATTGAATTGTGTTTTAAATCAAAAAATTGAAAGAAATTTAATTTATAATAGAAAATGTATTTAAATCATCAAATGTATTTAAATTAAACAATTTAGGGTTAATAGAAACTGGGCATCACAACGGAACCACCTACCTGAATTGGTAGATCTCAAAACTCTAAACCCTAATTGGGATTTACCAATTAAGAACAATGATGACAGATTCCAAGAATCAAGAATAATTTTAAGTCTAAAAAACATAGCTTATTAGATCTAAAAAAACAACACAACAAGCCACATAACCCTATGGAGGAGAAGAGAGATAGCTGGAGAACAAGAGTGGGAAGAGGAAACTAACAGAGAGTGGATCAACAGCCTTTATCCGAGATTAGATCCACTTATAAGAGAGGTATCAGGGGAAAACAATTGATCTTGGGAGATACCCTAGAAGAATAATTCCTTATGGGGTCGTACAGTTCAGTTAGGGGACAAAAAGGTCGGTTTTGGGTATTTTAAAACAATTTTCAGATTAAATAAAAGTCGCACACACAGTTTGCTGGGAAGGGCTGCATAGTTTGCCTAAACCCTACACCCTATGAATGTGATATTTTTAAATGGGTTTCATGGTTTCTCCAATGTGGTTGCATGGTTTTTCAAATTGTACACAAACTGTGTAAAACCCCACTTTATGGGTTTTCACATTTTTTCCTAAGAGCGCACACTCTTTGGGAAAACTGTGTGCCATCCATTCACTAGCCTATAATTTTTTTAAATTCCCAAAATTTCACCCAAATTAACCCCAAATGAAACCAAACCAAAGCATGATTAAAATTAGGGCTTTAGGAATACCTAAAAATACTAACAAGATGTTACATTACATGACTTGGTGGATTGGGGTATCAAGCCATAACTTCATACAATGTGTATTAGTGAAAATAAATGGAAAGTCCAGTGTACTTCTTATGTGATGAAAGTTTCATATAACATCAATTTTTGGAAGTAATATACAATTTAAATGTTCCTGATGACTATTTTGGTAATATAACAAAATAGGCCAACAGAAGAGATTTGAAGATGAGATCTATGAAAACTAGTGATTACTACATCCTTCTTCATGAGTTGACTCCAATAAAAATATTCCATCTAATTTCCAACAATGAAAGGTTTGTATTGATATTATATTTTCATTTTTATATGGATATTTGTGCGAAAAATTTATCCCATCTTTCTTATAAAAAATAGAGGGACTGGCACCATTAGTTTTATATGAGTTTGAGAAAAAAAATTCTCCCTCATTTTTTTCACGAATATTTTATCTAACTATCCATATTACAACTAAGATAATTCATGGAGGACCTGATACCTTTTATTGGATGTATCCAAATGAAAAATATATTTACACATTAATGTTATATGTCCATAAGGTGAATCAATCGGAAGGTGAATCAACTAGAAGGTTCTATAGTAAAAGGTTACTTGGCTCAAGAATGTTCAGATTTGTTTTCAATGTATTTGTTTGATGTGACCATGATATATAACTGGGAAATTAGAAATTAATATGAGTAGTATGAGAAAATTGAACCCAGTTCTCCATCACTTACCCAAACATGTGGAATTCATGGATCATTTATAATGGTTACATTGACCCTTGAAGAGAGGAATATGGCACATCGAACAACCATGTTTAATTGTGATTTTTTCGATGACTACATCTAGTAAGTAAATTGAACATGTATATGTTATCTTATACCATGTTATTTAAATATCTATTCAACTATTTCTATATTTTAATGTAGATAAAAAACAAATTATAAATAAAAAACATTATTCCTTACCTTTGAGAAGGAGAGATACTTTTCATAGAAAATAGTATCATGGTTGGTTGAAATCAAAGCTAGAAGTATTGCTGTAAAAAAATAAAAAAAAATATTCATTTAATTTAAATTTTGATTTATATTTATTTTATTTATTTTACATGTTGAATCTATCTCTAGATAAATTATAGAATTGATTGTTGGTCGAAATTATGTGGTTCATGATTTCTAATCAATGGTGATAAATGGGTAAAAATTTATTGTCACTGATTAATAAGTGAACATGAAAACAGAACATGATGATTTTATGGACACTATAATGGTATATTTTTATTCTAGTGAATCGAATGGTAGGCCTTGATATCAAAATATACCCTATCATAGAGTTGTTGAGAAAATAATAATATTGGATTATTACTCTCGTGGTTGAGTCGCTATGATGAAATACAAGTGGTTTTCTTCAATTATGATATATGACACATGTATTGATCACTGTAGAATTTTATTTATTAACATGACTATCATCCCTTCCATTGATGATCCATATATATTGGCTTCATTGGAGAAACAAATTTTTTATGTGAAAGATCATCCATGAACTGATTTTGGTGTCATTATTGAAGTAATCCTAAGACATATTTTTTATGATGGTGGGGAGGAAATGGAAACCATCATTTGACCCATTGTCCTTTATCATTTTATTACTTATGATTACTCCAATAGTACAATTTTGAAAGTTTATTGTGAGAGAAAATTAGTGGTTGATAATTTATTGAATCAATCATATGTGTTCTCATTTCTTTCAGTTTATCTTGAATTGGGACTTTTAGGTTGGTATTATTCAAATTTCATTAATTTTGGTTTCATTTTGTATCTAACTTGACCTTATTGTTTATTTTCAGCATAAATTGGTTTTAATTTTCATTGATTTACATTTTATAATGTTTTTCGGTACTGTAGCAGCCGGAACTATTCACCTGATTTGGGCCTTCAGGCCACCAGTTTGGGCCTACGGGTCTCAAGGGCCTTTAGGGCATCAAAAGGCCTTCGGGCCTCAGAGCCATCGGACCACAAAGACCATGGAGTATCCCAGTTCACATAGAGCTGGCCCCATAAGAGGATCAGAGAAACAAGAATAGCAGTCACCAAAAGCATAGCTAACCGGGTTAAAAGAATGAGAGTGTATGGAAACTGCCATTAGGATCAGGCACCGTGCAGCTATGTACGGGGCAATACTGCTGATCAAAAATGAAAGGTGGGGAGCTAGGCGATCAATGATGCAGAAGATGGGGAGGGGTGGTTCTAGTGGGTTGGGCCTACGGGTCATGTATTAGGCATGGTATGCCTCTGCGACTTTGGGTCATGTATTGCAGGTTGTGTCGGGACTTGTGCCTTGGGCCTACGGGTCATGTACGTGTTCCCCTTAATCCCTTAAAAAGTGGGATTATCCATAATAAAATAAAATAAAAATAAGGCCTTCGGGCCATTCGAGCAAAAAATAGACAAATGACCCAAAAAATTGTCCAAATAAACCAAATTACCTAACCTAAACTGAATTGGATCAAATTTAAAATAGAATAAGTAAACCATATCATTCCCATGTTTAACAATATAATTAGAATGTGTTGGTTTTTTTATGATACCAATTTTATTTTAATATATTCCTACGCTAAATAAGATTTGATTATGTTACATCACTACCTGTCCCTTATTTGGCTTGACAATTGATCACCATTAATTATGTCACATCACCTCTTCTTTCTTGTCTAGATTACACATTAGTTATGAATTACTAATTAAATGCATACTTATTTTCTAATGAAGGAAATGAAAAACACTAAATATATTTGAATAGAATGACTGAAAATAATTTTTTCCTAATAGAATTGGGCATTCCTCCTCTAGTTCATTTTGTGAGTATACTATTTAAAATTTATATACCAATAACATATAATATCATGTCATTAATCATTTTTAAAATGTTAATCAGAAAGCATAATTTAGTGGTATCTAGCCTGATGATTTTATGGGGTGTTACTAGTGATACTTGCAACTCTCACCATACCATATTACACTCAAACCCTTCATTAGATATACCATGTAGCACAGTTTTATAAATCACATTCTTCTTAGAGGCGCTAGAGATATTTAGACCACCTGTACTATCATCTAAATTTATGTTTTATCCTCATCATATATATTTTCAATATCTATTGATGGATCCCAGTTTCTATCCATATTATCTTTTCCAAAAATTCCTATGCCAGCTATATATCTTACTACTTTTTTCTTACCAGGATTTATTATTCAGGCTCCTTAGACTTCTACTCTGACACATTCTGAACCTCTTGAGTATACTGATCATCATGAGAAGGAATTACACCCCACTCGTACAACATAGGTCATCAAACCTTTACAACCTTAGGATCCATCAGTAACCACTGATCATCTTGGGTAAGTTATATGTATAGAACTCTGGTAAATTTTATATCCAAAATTTATTTTCATTTTAAAATGTATTAATTTAATATTTTTCTTTTATTCTTTCATAGATGGATCTACCAATATTAGGATGCATGGTCGTACATGCATGAATGAAGTGTGGAATCACCAAACATATTTGATGATATATTTTAATGATGATAATCAAATGATTTGTAAAACTAAGATAGAATGTTGGAGTTTTATGGTGATGCATGTCAAATACTATGACATCATTCCAATTTAGACAGTATCCTAAGGACACCTTTAAAATAAAATAAAGGATAATAATTGGGATTAGATATGAATAAGAAAATAAATTAGATTTAAAATTACAATATTATTTCATTTGTTTGAATTATTATTTTGATAGCATCTTCGTTATAATTTCTCGATGGTAAAGCTTTGAGAACTACATGACTAGTGGGATTATGTGAACTATGGAGAGTATATAAACATGAGTTATATAATGGATGGATTTCTAGATTTGGAACATATTTAGAGGCTATACCTATCCTAAATGAGGGTCTAATAACAATGTACTAGAAAATTATTTCTCATTGGAAGAGTGATTATTATAAGGTATTATTCAATTATGATGATTTTTATTGAAAATAATGCTTATTTTAAATAATAATTTTTTTATTAAGTATAATTTTTTAGGAATCGTCAAAAAAAAAATAAATAAGGATACTACAAAGTATCTACAAACTTTGGGGTGAATGACGATGCAAAAACATTAGAGGAAACAAGTATTTTTCAAGCACACTTGCATTTAATTAGGTACCAATAGAAATGAAAATGTATCATACCTTAATAAATGTGTACGATGTTTCATATTGTGTGTTATAAATAGACATAAAATATATAAAGCCTAAAATTTAAGTTTTAAACTATTTTTTCATGATTTATAAGAGGTTTCAATAATGCTTTTAAGAATTTTTTAAAAACTATTTACCTACAGATCAAACCCTATTTTTAAAATTATTTTAAACATTTTAAAAAAAATATTTTAAACAACTTATAAAATACTTTATAAATATTTTTACATGTGATTTTAAATAGTTTTTGAAAACATATTTTAAATAATTTTTAAAACCGCTTTAAAAAATGATTTTAAATGGTTTTTAAAACTACTTTTAAAACTAATTTTAAATATTTTTTAAAACTTATTTTAAACACTTTTAAAATCTCTTTTTATATTCAATTTAAACAACTTTATAATTGTTTTTAAAAATTATTTTTAAAAAACTAACACTACTTTTAAATAGTATTTAAAACTACTTTTAATAATACTTTTAAACAGTTTTTTAAAAGTTATTTTAAATATGTTTTAGAACTGCTTTCATATTGGAAATTCTCAGAATATGAATATTTTTAAACATTTAATTACCAATTAAGTGTTCTTCATTGTGATTCATATTCTAGAATTAGCCCATAATATGTGACACACATTATAGAATACTCCCATAATATGTGATATAATCATTCATTCATATTTTCATGCCCCTCCTACTTTAGGATTTTTTTTATTTACCTTTTACATCACATAATTAATTCTTAATTCCATGGCCTAGCCCACCGAGGCCTACCTAGATGGTAGTAAGATGAGTGTGACACTCAAATCCCACATCCAATAGTCCATGGGCTTATTAATATCACCAAGTAGACATATCACACACATGGGAGTCCTAAGCCTAAGGTACATGTACACACACAGACAACTCCATACATGAGTATAATGAGGAATCATAAAAATATGACACTATAAATACATTCATAAAAACTAATCCCACATCAGAGTATGACAAGTGTAAAAAAAAGTAAAAAGGGCCAAATACATGCCCACCATAACAATAAAAAGAGTCCAGCCATCTAACAAATGGGAACTACTATCAGGATGCAACACCTGGAATAGTTTGTGGCCCGACTATTGCAACTATTCTTAACCCACTCCTGGTCAACTAAGAACCCCATTGAAAGGCTTATCATCTTGATAAAACATGACATGTGTGGGAATATTCCATGCATGGGTGAGTATAAATAGATCTAGTAGGACACCCTGAATTTCCAAATACAAATCATTAAAGAGGGATTCATCTATAAATCATCAGTAAGGGAACAATAAACAAGGTAGCCTAGATATACTTAGAGGTAGACAATAAGTCTCAAGGTAAGTTCATGTCATCACTTCCAAACTAGGATTATGTATGAGAATCAAAGTTCAAACTTGTTTGAGAGAATTCACTCACCGCATCTTGCTATTCTAAGGGAACCCATTCAATATGTTTCAATATTTGGGCCTTTCCTTAAATAATTACATACTGGAACTCACAATATGTCATTACACAGGTTGGGGATCATGCCCCGGGACTATGGAGGATACCTAACCCAATTTGGAATAACCGGATAGGAAGGGGATCACATACCCTAGATGTCAGAAACAGTATTCCAAAACCAATATATAAAAGAATGATTGAGGATCAAATCCTAGGACACATCGATGGATACCTAAATATATCTATAACTAGAGTATAGAGGGTATCAATCATCATAATCTAAGGATGAGATACCTCGTTATACCCTCTTACGAATACCAAGAAAACACACTCACACTGATACCAATACTGGGCCAAGGGAATAAAGGGCTCCAAGTTTCCATGGAAAAAGTATACAATGTTGCCCTCTAAGTCTATACCTACCCGTTCCAATATATGTGTGTGTAAGCTCGTTCCCATGTACATTGGTCATGCTTGTGTACACTTTTCATTTCCATGTGCACCTATTCATTCCCATTTCCATGTACCTTAGGTTACATGCTAGGTTTTCGACTAAACTACCACATGGGGTGTGATTGAGTCACTTACCCATGTTCTAGTTAACATCTCACATAAACCCTAGCTGTTGTGGGGGGGTGTCTACACGGTGTTTGTTCTTCCAAACTACATGTTTTTTATATCATAATTTTATTGAAAATCAAAGAATATAATGTATATTTGATCACACTAATTATAAATCAAAATCTACCAAAAATCCACTGTGAATCCCTAATTTGAGTTGATTGAACTTTCACCATCGCTAATAGTCATAATTTGGCCACCATCTGCTCTGAAATAACTTCATACCACACTGCATTTCCAAAAATCCAATTCTCGCCAAGTCAGTATCCTTCGATCCATCACCCAACTTCTGTATTCATCATCGAGCCTCTATCAAACATTTGATTATAAATATAAACCCACAATAATGATCCTTTATGATGAAGATTGATCGCAAACTAATTGGTTACGAGGTATAGTTTAACCATTGATCAAATGAAATATAGAAAATGAACATTTGATGAATGATGGGAGAAAATCATGAAACAAAAAGGTGAGGAGTGAACACTGGCCATTATTTGGGTTGGCCTTCATTTTTTATAGAGAAATTTATGAACAAATAAGAATAATCAAGAAACAATAAATCATTTACCAATTCCTAATTATAGGAAGAAAAATAACTCAATCGTAATTCAATAATATTTCATGAATTATTTTAAAAAATGAACTATTTCATGTCCATCAAAGAGAAATTAAAAATGGGGATTAATCCAAAAAAATTGAAATTTCTACATCAATATTGTATCAATAACTCATTAATAATGATTCTTCATGACATTAGGGATATCGATGAATTACATCATTGATGAAAATATCCTCAATAGGGTGATCACCAATCCACAAACTCATTGTCATCCACCAATTCTCATGTGCACGAATCTCTATAATCTCTAAGGTTATGAGGATAAGACTAGGATATGGCCATATCCATGATTATAAAGAGAAGAATTATATTTCTATCATTTAATAGACAATAAATTATTTAATTAATTTATTTTTCTATTATTCCGCCAATGACTGCTCTTAAATGAAACATCTGATTTATATAAAGATTATGTCACTCTTAGGGTAAAACATGCATCCCAGATTTAATGAAGGTATTAGTTTTATCTTATGAGACACATTTTATAAGATGTTACATTAATTTCGAAAAACTACTTGTGTGTGATATAATAAATTTAATATTTTTAATATATCAACAGCGTGGATCCATTACCAAAATTATCTCATGCCTAGCTCCAAAAATATTATCTAAAATATTCTAATTTGTTACATGGATTAAATAGAGTTGTAACACTTAAAATTATTTGTTTCACTTAAGTATGTATATAAATATTTTTACAATTATACATGGAATTTTTTTTACAGTTTGATATTTAGGGAAACCTTGATTTAGAAATTATTTAAACCTTCTTTGAAAATAATTCTAAATATCACAGAAGAAGATCAATAGGAATCGCATTTTAATATTGATAATAGAATTAATACAAGAGGAATAAATTTTTAAATTTCATGATAATAACACATTCAATAATAAAAAAGGATTTATTTAAATCATAAATTCTTAGTGGTCACTTTTTTAACTAAATTTTAGGGAAAAAATTAGTAGGAGAACTAAAAATTATTAATAGATGTAAAAAACAAACATAATCACAGAACATAAACAAGGCCCTAAAATTTAAATTATAGTGAAACCAATAACAATTAAACATCTACCTCCATATGATCTCTACCTTGAAATTTTTATATAATCAATACCCAATTTATCAAAAAATACTCCAATAATTCCCTTTTCAAAACATGTCATTATATTAAATTGACACCTCTTAATCCTATATTTCACAAAAAAACCATGTAATATTTTAAAAATGATTTAATATTTATGAAATTTTATCTAAATAAACTCTAAAATTTATTAAAATGTATATATTTTCAATTATTATTAACATATAAACATGTAAATAAATTTTTTTAATATGAAAATATACACTTGAAAAATATAAACTGACACTCGTGCAGTGGGAATATAATGAAACTAAATATAAATAAACTTAAGTATCCATAACTACCCAATCAAAATAAAAAATAATAAAACAAAATTGAACCAAAAGGGAACAATATTACCCTAACAAACATGAACCAACCAGACATAAATAAAATTAAATTAAACCAAAATAAATACAATCAATCCTTAAATGAACTAAACTATAACAACATGTATGAAAGGAATCTAATTCATATGTTATATTTAATTGAAATATAAAAATTGAAACATGAATTCAAAAAAACCAAAATGAAAAAAATTGAACTAAACCCAACAATAATAAACCAGTAAAAATTAATCTAATCATAACTTTCTCAATATAAACTAAATCATACTGACCTAAACTAACCCGAATTAATAAGTTTTATTCATAAAAGATTAATTGCATCTAAAAGTGTGGAATTGATCTAAAAAATATTACTCAAACTAAACTCACAAAAATATGGTTAAACCAATACAAAATGAACATAACCAAATATAAGAATAGAAAATCTAATATGAATATTTTATGACCAAAAAAATACAAATTTTTTTATTTAGGTTTGATTGGTTCTAGTTTTGTTCATACATATCTGTGAAATTAAGTTTGATTGTACTTGGTAATTTTTAGTTAATTATTGGTTACTTCTAGTTAATTTTGTTTAAAATAAAATATTATTGAATAATTTTTTATTATATTCAATATTATTGTAGAGGGAAGTATTTAACATTGAAGGTATTATGCCACGATAAAACAAATTATCAAGTAAAAAAGAATAAATATGGAAGTTCTATAAACAAATATATAGAGAAATATATTTTTATTTTTATTTTTTTCTTATAAATTTTTAATATCTATTTTTTTACTAAATATTTATTTTATATTGGAAATAATGATGAATAGGAAGTTGAAAATCTGGTCCAAATGATCATTTTCAAAAGATATTAGGATATGAGCACCAAGAGAGACTACATTGTTAACCAAGGAAGAGTATTGTCCCCACAAGGTATTGGACCACTTCAGGCAGCTCTAATAGTTTTGGTAGCATCATGTTGGAAATGGATCATATAGAGGCAGTAGAAGATAAAAAATATCCATAAAAGGACATTAAAGAAGTAAAAATACCAATAACCAATTTATGAAACTAATGAAAAAATTATGTATATAACATCCTAATGATTCCACCATGATTTTAAATACATGAATGTCAATGATGCATTCATTATATGATGCACCGAGTGATGGAGATGACAATCTTAGAGGTTTTCAAGACATTAACATTTCTGATGATGGTGATAATGATGGTGATGGTGACATCAATGGTGACGATGATGGTTATGATTGTAGTGATGGTGATGGTGATGGTTATGAGTATTTTGGTGATGATAATGATGATAGTATTGGTAATAGTGTTCATGATAGAGATATTGATCCCCAATATTTCTTACTGATATTTATGACACATGGTTTTTGATGACTGAACATGATTTCATATAGTTTTTATGATTTTTTTTTAGTTATAGATAAATTAAATGCAAAATATATAATATATCTACTATTTTAAATGTCTATGGGAGTGACTAAAGGGTATGGATAGTGTAGTGAAATGGTTGTTTCTTGTTGTGTTAATAGTAGAAGGTTATAACAATGGTTTTTATAACTATTGGCATAGATTTATACCAATGGTTTTTTGTAACAATTGTAATAAGAAAATTGTACAGGGACTATATCAATAGTTTACTTAAAACTAATGGTATTTAGCTGTCTGTACACTATACTACCCAACAGTTTGGTTAACCTTTGGTATATTTTATACCAATAGATTGAAACTATTGGTATAGATTACTTTTTTAGTAGTGACTCATGTCAAAATAACTAAAGACTAGTTAATTTTATAGGAGTAACCTACCAGTTTACCTCCCTCATTTTTCACCATTGAAGATTATATCATTACCCAATGCATTGGAGAGCTATATTGGGCTCACTTTTCATCATGTGTTATATTTGTCTCACCCATCATCATCTATATTGATCAATCACCATATCATAAACAAAAAACATTTAAGATTTCACTTTTTCATCATAAATACCTTGAAAATGAAAACCCAATAAAAACTCATTTTAATCCATAAGTAAAGCACTTTCTATTTTTTCATAATCATAATGATAAATATATTTTTTCTTTGAAAACTTTTAAAATTGAAAATTCCATAGAAGAACGAGAATATGATGTTATTTTAAAAATCATGTTAACTTTTATAGGAATATTGATAATGAAAAATGACTTTAATGGTGATAAAAGGGTACCAAGCTGTATATGTAAACAAAACATTAATTTTCTCTTTAGTAAAAAGAGTCAAAATGACTCGTATGGTAAATTTTAAAAAGATTCATTTTTAATCCTTTTTCAAGAAACTAAAAATTAGTCAAAAATGTTTATAAATATTTGACATATAAATAAAAAAATTCTTAGAACATTTTTAATAATATGGATATGGATGAAAAGGAGTTCAAATGAATACTTTAAAAAAGGTTTATAAGAAAAATCTCTTACCTCGAGCCCCGACTTGTTTCGTTCATATGTCCACCCTCAGGAGTAATAAAATTATATTAGTTTTATAATTAATTAATAATAATTTTAATGTTAATTACATTATCATTATTACCTTTATTTCATTTTTTACTATGTTTTCTTTAGTTATTAAAATGGATAAGTTCACATTGGATGATTTGAGGATGTTCAATTTATAACCTCAAAACAACATTGATGCGTTGACCATGGTCAGAGTGGATATGAGTCTATTTCATCAAGAATATTAAACAAGTTATAATTATCATATTTATACATTCTATTAATTTTTAAAACCAACCATGTAATGTGTCCTTGAAAAATGAACCACATAGTTTCATAGAGACATCACTCTGTACGTAAGCATGAATAACATTTTTATTTTTTTAATGGGTGGAAAGGAAATAAATTAGATAACATTTTACTTTTACATAATAAATTTTTTATAAATATTTAATATTTATTCATTATTTACATCCTTTTTACCATCCTTTTAAATTGTATATGAAAAATGAATCACATCGCTCTGTGAAGGTGGTATTCCACACGTACACATGAGAGACATTGTCAATTTCTAATGAAGGGAAACGGTAAGAAGGTAAGTAATATATTATATATATAGATTCATAATTATTTAATAAATATCCTTTATATTCATTTGTTATATCATTTTAATAAAACATATAATCTGATGATAAAAACAAAACACATCTCTTTGTGGAAGAGGTGGTCCACACATATGCATGAGCGATGCTTTCATTTCTCATAGGATGGAAAAGGAGATGAAAAAGAGTTATAATAATATAATAACATTTTAGTGTATTTAATATAATTATGTTTTTATTTAATCATAATTAAATAATATTTAAAGGAGTTATAAAAATAAATAAACTTGTAATAGGTCAGTTAAAACTTATACCTTCCCCTCAGATATCTCCCTTTGGCTTACACCTTCATCCTTCTAGGACTGGTCCTTTGAGAATACATGGACCAATAGGATTTATGGAGGGAATTTGGGGATATATTATGGTCATCCTTTACTTAACTATAGTTCTAAAAATGTTTTATGAAGGCAGGAGTGGTGGTTCCATTTTATAAGTGAGGGGAGTGACACACATTTAATTATTCAAAGTTTTAAAATAATATTAAGTCACTATCATGGTAAAGTGGCACTTAAAAACTAAAATTAGAATATAATGTAAAATTTATTGAAATAAAATCATCCTATAATAATTTATATAATATTTTGAGGTATTATAACTTAGTTTTTTACTTTAATTAACCTGATTTTCACTTTTATCATAGTGACACATTTTTACCATGATTGCTATTTATCAAGACCAAAAAATGAAATTGAACTCAGTAATAGATTTTAAAATTATGATTCCAAATATTTAATAAATTTTTAAGTATTTAATATTTGTATGTTTCAGAAACTAATTTTAATATAAGTGTGAAAAAATCAAAGAAAAACAGTTTTCTAGAAAATTGTGTTTTAAGCATAAAAATGAACTTATACCAAAATAAAATATAGTTTTGATTCACATGATGTTATTTAAATAATTTTAAAAAAAAATGGATATTATTTTAATTTAAAACCAAATCCAAAATATAATTATATGTTTAAATTAGTTTATTTAATAAAAATAAATTATTGTTTAGAAAAAATTGATTTTTTTCACTAATCACTATAAAATCAATATTTTTAGAAAAATCCTAAACATTAATATGGAGATATATTTGATATTTTTATTAAAAAAATGAATTCCTTTTTATAGAATTAAATTTCTAAAATCAATAAATTGATATTTTAAATAAAACTATGTAATTCATGGAAAAACATTTTTTTAAATAAAGCTACTCCTTTTTTGACTAAAAACATTTATGAAATTATTTATAAAACTATGATAAATAGAAATATATAAAATTATTATATATAAATAAAAATATTTATTGATTTATTTTATTACAAAGGTTTTTAAATTCCCCCCACTAAATAAATTTCATCCTCACAATTTTATTCATTACATATATATAAGTGAAGGTTTTTTCTCTCATACCATTTTATGATTCCAACATTACTTCCTTAATCATGTGATTCTTTAATAAACATTTACTAGAAGAATCAACTTCTTTTGTAGTACCTGCTCTTTGTAATCCAAAATCTAAATTTAATTTCATTCATAATATATATTCTCCTCTAACTATACCAATTTAGGTCTCATAACATGAGATATAACAAATATGTATTTTCTAAGTAAAGAAAAAATAAAAGCATCATGTACCTAAGATAAAATTAGAGATAAATCTACTCAGTATGCAACTAATTTCACATTTTCTAGAATTTTTTATCAACCAATATATAATGGACTTAATTTTACTTTCTTTGTAAAATTCATAACACATTCTAAAGGATATAATTTAACAAAAACATTACCACCTACCTCAAATGATATATTTTACTCTTGTGATATGAATAACTCTTATACCTACTTTGAGTTATCCTCATTAACAATTGAATCATCCTTAATTTCTTTAGCATTTATCCTACCAATTCTGGTCCCAAAAGCATCAATTCACCGACTTATTCCTAGTATGATGGAGTTCGACATTGATTTCCATATAATTTCACAAAAGGTTACATTTAAATAATGTAGTGTAAAGTATTTTTATATAAAAATTCATCTAATGAAAGATGTTGATCCAAAACTCCCTTATAATCCAAAGAGAAAAATTGAAGAATATCCTCCAATGTTTGAATCATTCACTCCAACTATCTATAAAATTGAGGATGAAAGGTTGTGTTGGAATTAAATTGAGTACCTAATGACTTTTGAGGTTCTCTAATAAAAAATTAGGTAAATCTGGGATCATGATCAAATAAAATAGAGGGAGGGACTCCATGTAATCCCAATATCTCTTTAAGATAAATCTTATAATGTTGATTCTAATATATATTATCTCGAATAGGAATAAAATAAATAGATTTATTAGATCAACATTAACCCAAATTATATTATTACCTCATTATTTATTTGGAAACCCTACTAAAAAATTAATGTATATATTCTCTCACCTCCATTAAGATATTAGAAAAGTCTGACGAATCCCCTTTCATAGTTTTCACTATTCATTAACCATTTAAAAATTAAAAAAAAATCATGATAAAATTAGAAATATATTTCTTTATAACTTCCCACTAATAAAATCTATGAAGGTATTTGTTTAACTTAGTACTACTAGGATTAAAATAAAATATAGATCTATAAGATTCACTCAATAATTCCTTCATCAATTGAGAGTCACCCAAAATACATAACCACTATCTAAATTTGATAAATCCTAATTTATCAACATTAAAATCAGGAAACATACCCTTCATGAATGATTATACTCTTTCCTGTAACCCATGGTCTTCCATTTGAGACTTAGTAGTTCTTTATTCGAAGGTTGATTTAGTGACATTTGAATTAAAAGAGATAGAGTTGATTCATGCACAATTTTTAGGCCAACATTAATTGAATCATTATCCAATGGATAATTTTCTGAATGTTTCATGGTTAGTAATGCATTATATTTTTTACCTAAGCAATTTTCTACCTTGTTTTCTTTACATAGATGATAGTGAATTTTATAACCATAATCATTTACCAGTTCCAATCATCTTCTTTGTCGCATTTTCAACTCCTTTTGAGTTAAAATAAACTTTAATATTTTATGGTCAGTATATATTTCACACTTTACCCATATAAAATAATCATCTAAATTTATAAATTAAAAAACCACCATTATAATCTCAAGATCAAGAATAGGGTAATTCTTATCGTGACGTTTTAATAGAAGTGAATCATTCTCAATTACCCAATCATATTGAGTTAAGACATAACCAAGTCGTTTAAAAGAAGTATCCCTATAAATAAAAAATTAATTATATCTTATTGGAAAGTATAACACTAGAGAATTAACCAATATTATTTTTCAATTCATGAAACAATTCATCAAATTCCTTTTTCATATGAATTTAACTCCATTTTAAGTTAACTTAGTTAGATGGATTGATAACTAAGAAAAGTTCCCAACAATTTTTCAATAGTAAACAACTAATCTATGAAAAAATAAAATCTCAGTGACATTGTTTGGTCATAGATTATCTTATACCTATTTAGTTTTAATACGATCAATGGTTATTTCATATTTTCAAACAATATGCACAACAAAAGAAATCTAATTCAGAAAAAATTCACATTTACCAAATATTCACATGCCTTATTTTCTTTTAATGTTTGAAAAAAAATCCTTAGATAAATCTCATGTTTCTCATAGATCATAGAGTAAACTAGAATGAAATCAATGAAAACCATGAAAATATTATTCAAATAATCATGGAATCCACTATTCATAAGATCCATATATACAGTGGGTGTATTTTTTTAACACAAAATACATAAACACAAACTCAATATGAAATTACAAAGTCCAAAAAACCGTCCTCATAATTTATTCTTCCATTACCTCTATTTGGTGATACTTGGTCCTATGATCAGTCTTTAAAATACACTAAACACCCTGGATATGATCAATAAAATAATCAATATGAGAAAATAGATATTTTATTTAAATAGTGATGTTGTTCGGTTCTTTATAATAAATGAAAATTCTCATGGAACCATATTTTTTCAATAAATAAAGCAAGAGAACTCTGAATTGAAGTGATTGGGAAGATGAAACCCTTATCAAGAAACATCTATAATTTATTTTTAAATTCTGAAAATTAAACTAAATCCATTTAATAATGGTGTTTTGAAATTGTATAAGTATAAAAAACTAATTTAGCAGCGAAATCATCATCTCAAATAGGAATAACACTAGACAAATCATCAGGAAATACTTCCATATATTCATTCACTACTTGAACATCACTAATTTAAATAGTTTCTTTTTTTCAACAATATATGCAAGATAAATTTGGCTATAATCTTTTATCATTTTCTCAGATTATTGATATGCTCACAATGGTATAGAATTATTCTTATAATGAAATTGAAACTCTCTCTAAAAATTGAATATGAATTTTTTTATCTCCGCAATCTAACTTAGAAAGATAAATGTAAATCTAGTACATACCCAAAATAACCTCAAGATCTACAATGATCAAGAAAATAAGGTTTTTAGGAAAAATCATTACATATATGATAATAGTAGGATTTCAATAAAGTCATGTTGACTTTATACTACCCCTAAGAGTTTTTACCTAGATTTATAACTTAATTACATGAAATGGTATTTTCATTTTACTTTCAAATTTCATATATATAAAATAATTTTTGTATCCCAAATTAAATAAAGAATTAGAATAATCTAAAGAAATGACTAATGTACCTGACACTACTTCATTTGATGGTCTAGAATCTATCATAGTAATATGAAAATACTTTTATACACCCTTCTACATTCAGTATTTATGATTTACATAATGACTAACTAAATTCAGACATGCATTAGTGTAATAACCCAACTCATTGCAACTAAAACATCTCACTATTTATTGGCCATCTATCTTCCCGTTACTGGTCTAATTAGAACTATTTTCCATGAATTAATGATCCTAATTAATGAGATTATTGAATCAATAAAACTTTTTGGATCCTATCAAGCATTATTTAAAATTTCTTTTACCAAATTTGTAACATTTGGGGGATTATCTTCATATTTCTCGATTGAATGTTTCTCCATTTCTTACCACCTAGATTTATTATTAATTTTTTCATCACATAGTATATTGGTTTCAAAAAACTCCATCTCATCTTTCTCAACACAATTAATAACTTCCTCACAACTTTTAAATTCATGATTAGCCAGTTCTCTCCATAAACATGATTTTAGACCTGTATAAAATCTATCAATTTTACTCTCAGGAACCATATTAAAATCCAGTGCATACTTGGCCAGTATAGTAAAATTATCCTCATAATTTTCAACTGAGTGAAATTACTTTTTCATTAACTCCATAAATTGTATTTCCATTCTATATTGAAGAATATTTAGAAAATAATTCTCAAGAAAATGATCATTAATGTATATCCACTCCATGACATCAATATTAGCTTTTTTCCTTATTATTTTAAATAATATACCACCATCATTTAACATCACCTTGAAAAAGATAAATAGAAAGAGTTAACTTTTGAGGTTTCATACATCCAAAAAATTCAAATATCTTTTCAATATAATTGGTCCATCCTTCATCTTTCACCAAGTATAAAGGTCCAATAAATTCTATAGGGTGTTTTTTTATGAAATATTCCACTATATACATGTTAATATATAGAAAATTATTTCACTCTCTTTTATGGGTTCCACCATTAATAGTATTCATCAATTGATTGAGCATTGAGAAAGAGGCTCTATTTAGACCATTCCATGTTGTTGATTCTGAAAGTTATTATCCCCTTATTATATTTCTACCTCAATTACAACATTTATTCTGTGAAAAAATATTCTAAACAGACAAAGATTAGATAAATAAACATGAAAATCATGAAAATATATCTCATGATAATATATCCATAAATTAGAGTCTCATTAAAGTGTCATTTAATATTCTCCCAACCTCTAATGTCCTCTAAAACGTTTCTATGATACCAACTATAATGACCCAAAACATAAACAACCTATAAATACATGATTTATAACAAGGTTTTCACCTTATTAAATTTTTAGGATATTTTTTGTTTATATTTTTAGATAATTTGGTTAAACATTGCATAAAAAAGTGAAAAATTTCACCCAGTATACATTTTTTCCAAAAAAATGAGCTTTGTGTTTACACCCATATTTCATTCAATACACTTTTTCTTCATTTAACATGAGTCGCCATATTGTGAATCTTGACCTTTCAAATATTTCTACTCATCCTTAGATCCTATGGAAAACATTTTAAAATGTTTTATGATAAAAAAAATATCACTAAGGATATAAAAATAAAATAAATCTCATTAATCCAA
This sequence comes from Viscum album, assembly GCA_963277665.1. Lineage (NCBI taxonomy): Eukaryota > Viridiplantae > Streptophyta > Magnoliopsida > Santalales > Viscaceae > Viscum > Viscum album. The sequence goes on from OY728160.1 coordinate 1,179,158,931, forward strand.
TGAAAAACATTAAAACTCATGAATAAATTTTCCTTTTTCACTATAAAACATTGAGAACATAAATAAAAAAATTCCATAGGTGAGAATCAATATATTCTCACATAAAACCTTTGAAACCTATTTTCAAGCATAGGAGAAACCATGAAGGCATCCTGGTGAATTTGGTAACTCATGAAAGTTTTTCTTTGAAAAAAAAACCTTTCACCTTTTAACGTTACTTACCTCCTAAAATAAAGATATTTTCATAAAACCCCTATTTCAAATCGTAATATTAGAAATTTTGAGAATTATATTCATAAACTATGTTCACTCACTTTTAACTAATTTCAAAATAAATTAATCCTAGTAAATTCCATAGGAGTAACATACCTGGTTATCTCCCTCATTTTTTATCTTATAATACTAAATCATTATCCAATTCATTGGAGAGATATATTAGGCTCACCCATAATCATGAGCTATATCAATCTCACCTATAATTATATATAATTTTAAAGTACCATATAATGAAAACAATATTTGTAATATTACACTTTTTCATCATAAAACCCTTGAAAAACTCATTTTAATCCCTAATAAAAGAACATTACATTTTCACATATTTATAGTGACAAATATATTTTTTCTTTGAAAAATATTAAAATTAAAAAATTCACAAAAAAGTGTGAATAGGACATTTTTTGAAAAATCATGTTAACTTGTATAGGAATATTAATAATTAATGACATATATAATTACAGGAAAAGGATATCAAGTTGTATACATAAAAAAAACATTATTTCTCACTTTGTTATAAAAATTAAAAATGAACTATGTGTCAAATGTTAAAAATATTTAATTTTAATAGTTTATAAAGAAATTAAAAATTAGTTAAAAATTAAATTTAAAAGTATTTAATGTCTAAATAATATCATTCTAGGAATATTTTGAAGAAAACGTATATGGAGGAAATATAGTTTAAAGAAATACATTAAAATAAGGGATTAAAGAAAAATATCTTACCTAGAGTACTGGATTGTTTCATTCATATCTCTACTAACCTGAGAAATAACATTATATAAGTTTTATTCTTCCTTAAGAACATTTTTATGTTCATTCCATTATAATTATTTTCATTATTCTATTTTTTACCAAGTTTTATTTTGTTACTAAAATGGTTGATTTCACATTGGATGTTTGGTTTGTAATCTCAAAACATCATTGGTGCATTGATTGTGGTCAATGGGTTCATGGGTCCATTACCATTTTATTATTAAAAAATTTATAAATATCATATTATAACATTAGATAAACATTTAAAACCAACCTTGTAAGGTGGTAATTAAAAATGAACCATGTCATTTCATGAAGACGGTAGTTTATGCGTAGACATGAATGGAATTTTCATTTTCTTTATAACAGGTGGAAAATAAGTAAACAAGATACTATTTTTTAGGAATCAATAGTATTTTATTTATATAATATTTTTTTCATTATTTCCATCCTTGTTACCATCCTTATATGTTGGGAATGTGTTGGTGGTTTTTGTTCGTGGTTGTTTATGTGGCCTGATCCTCCAGGGAGCAGCCTGATGTGAAAATTATCAAAGGTTATGAGTTTCCTAATTATGGTTGATTGGTTTGTATTGTGATTTTTTCCATATTTGGAACCTCGTGTGTGGGTGTTTTGACATGTTTATGTCTTGTGATGTTGGGACAAGAGCATGCTTGATGCCCCGTCACTAGTGACCTTCGGTGAGTTGGCCTAGACTTATTTTTTTGGACCTATTACCTTATTGTGATATTTTATTGGTTGGGATAGTTGGGAGATCCTAGTGGTATTCTTGACATGAATCTAGTTTAGGGATTTCGTTTTATTTGACTTTCAATGGTGACCAATGGGAGGGGTTAGCTGAGTTGTGTGTGCTTTTGGGTGTTTGAGAAGTGGGTGGATGTTTTGGAATTTATGATAATAGTACACAATGGGTGTAACATAGTATAGGGTTTAATCACATTGAATGCCTTTTGTATTGATATGGATCACTTGGGAGATATCGTTTCTTCCTTGTGATTGGTTTCAAGAGTAGCAGGTTTGTTCGGGTTCCTAGATTAGGTAATGGTTGTGCAGGCAGGTTGTGCCTATTGGTTATGAGTAGGGTTGGTAGAATAGGTGGTGCTCGAGAATAGGTGGTTTATTTTGTAGATATTTTCATTGGGTGGTGAATGTAAAGATGAGGTAGACCTGGTATATTAACAATGTAAGGAATATAGATATTTACATTTTCATTGAGATAGAAAGAACCTAGAGTGTAGATGATTTGGTAGAGCAAGATTTTTTTTATTGCAGGTCTGATGAGGTATGGGGACTGGTTAGCACTGTCTATGTATTTAGGAATGAGGTTAGAGAATATGTTAACATAGTGGTACTTTTGAAAAATTCATGAGTTTTAGGCGGTAGTGAAATTCGTCTTGGCGTGCTGAGTTACCTTTGGTTTTGGGGAAGCACCAAGTGTTCTTTGTGTGGGATGGAACCAGTGTGTGAGGGAGGTATGGATAGTGGATAAGGCCTCTAATATGTTTTTCCATGAGATGCGACTCACCATTATTGTGAACAGATCTTGTGGTCAGGTTATTCAAGAGTTTTTAATGTTTAATTGTTAAAGAGATATTGGGGATAGGAGTGCTCATGATGTGATGTGTCATTCAGTTTTTGGTTTGGAACTATGAAAGCATGCACCATGATGCTTGATTTGAGGAGCCATCAATTATTAGGTTAAGAACCAAAGTGTGTGTGAAGAGTCGCTTGTAGGCAGGGGGAATTGATTCCTTTGAATTAGTTTACCATGTCCCTAAAATTATAGGTTACATCAAAAATGGATAATTTGTGGTGGAATTATTTGATGAAATCTTTGTGTACTCTTATCCTAGAGACAATCATTCCCAATATGTTAAAATCGTACTGAGTATGCCGAGAGAGATTCATCTACATGCCTAATTTTCAAAATAAAATCTAGTTTGATGAAAGGGATCTATGGATTTTATGATTATGGAATGGTATAAGTGAATCTGTATGGTTGGAAAATCACTATTATTCGTTTGTGAGTGAGTTCCTTTTGATGGACTAGATATTAGCTGTTGTTGTGCATGTTGATCTCAGAAGTCAATAACTAGTAATAATTTATATCTCATTTTGTTGATCAGGTGAGAGTGATATGGCCACATCCAATTCCTAAGTTAGAATTGGTTGAGGCATGAGTTGTGAAAGTTGTGGTTGTTTCTGTGAGGTGGTGAAAATGACACCTAGGTGGTGGGGAGTGATGTGTCGGTCACAGAGGTGCAACCCTCATGAAGGATGGGTCACGGGTTTTTAGAACTGACTGTGGATTGATAGTTGTGGATCTGTGTTTTCTTTGAGAAAATGAGGGGTGTGAAATTCAATTCCATGGGGAATTCTAACAAGAAATCATTAGTTGTGGATGATCAAGAAAAGTGTTAACTTCATGCTCAATGTGGTTGTAAACGGTATTTCTAGTGCTTGTGTTAGATGTGCATCGGTCATGTTGTAGAGACCCAAATCTTGATGTACATGAGCATTACATTACTTTTGCGGAATACTTAATACATAATAAGAACCAACACTCAAGGACCGTAATAGTTTAGTGTCTTTGGAAACTCAGAACATAATCTTCTAATCATGGTGAAAGATCTTCAACATCTCCCATAAAGATCTTCCCCTTTTGTTTTCTTACCTAAAACCTTTATTTAAATCCTAGGGAAAAGAAAAAATAAAAGGGTGAGATTAAATTCTCAGTAAGGAAAAGCATGGATAAAATAAAACAAATCATATACATTTGAACTTCAAAACATGAACATAATATTTAAACATCAAAATCTTGAGCAATGACATAAAACATGGCAGTATGTAAGGCATAGATCATAAAGAAACATTAATCATGATAAAATAGCATGGGAATAAAAAATGTAATTGTGGAAACCATTAAGAACATGTTATGATTTCCATAGTAGCCAAGGCATTGCTGCCAAGACCATCTTAGTGGACAAAGTCCCTTTCTGAATCGAGTTCACTCCTCGTTCCAGTCCTGTATCACTGAACCGGATTAACTTACCATTCCAGTCATGTCTATCTCATAAGATATAAATCTTTAACCAATGCATTGGAGGGAGATACAGGTCCCACCCATCTCATAATGAAATCATTCTTACTTGTGCCACAACATAAACATAAATCATTCATCATAACCCAAAGAATAAAAATGGGTTTCATAAACATCATCTCATCATAACATAATCCATATAAAACAAATGGATATCATTTCATTATAAGAAAAGTGAAACCATATAAATCATAGAGACATTATACTTGAAATATACACATATGAAATAATGTCATCTTAGATGGAAAATGGTTTCGATAAAACACTTGAAATGAATTCTTGAGGAAAATATCCTTTCTTCTTCAAAATCATTTTCTTTTCAAAAAATTCCATGAAATTTTAAAATAAAAGTGTTTTGTTGAAAATAATCATGCAATATTATAGAGGAAGATTCATGAAAATGAGGAGTTATGAAACCGTAAAAATCCGTTCACGCCGTATAAGTTAAAAAAACATTCTTCTCGTACTTTTGTTGGAAAAGTCAAAAAGTACCTCATATGGTAAACAAAAGAAAGATTCCTTACATACCATGTAGTAAAAGTCAAAATGGGTAAAAAGGGAATTAATCATACATGAAACCATTTTTAGAAAACAGGGACAGGGATGATAAATATAACCCCAGTAGATACTTACATTTAATAAATCTCTGATAAAAATTATATTTGAAAAATTATCCCTTACCTTAGGTCTGATATGCTTCGTACGTATACGAACCTCTTCTTCTTCAACACGCCTCTTTGAAACCTCATCTTAGGGCACTAAAATTGGTATTTGAAGAATACCAGAACCTCTAGAATATTTCTAGGGAAGTTGATAAGGGAAATGGGAAGGGTTTGGCCGATATTGAAGGCTCAAAGTTGTGTACAGATGAGAGGGAGGAGGTTCCCTTTTATAAGGGAGGATAGGGGCACCTTTAGAATCCTCAAAAATATTAGTTTAATATAAATTCAAACCCCAAATAAAAACCTCCAAAAATGACTCAATTATAATATTAGATGAGATAGGGTTGTAATATCATCAACAAATTAAATTTAGACATGTTTTGATCTTATTTTAACCCCTATCATTTTGATTTATCCTTATTTAATCTCTTTAATTTTATTTTTGGTAATAATATTCTAAATTTTAAATGGTTATAAATAATCACTTATGTGTTGTTAATTTTCCATAATTGGATACTTTATGAAATTTTAGACTATATAAATTTCAATTTATAATTTTTAAATATTTTTGTGATTTTTAAACAATTTAATAATATGTTATTTTTATAAAATAACAATAGTGTCAATTTTGACACTATTCATTTATTTGACTTTAAATAAAATCCACACATAGGATATATTCGAACTAAAATATTTAACATGTTCCTAACGTACCATATTACTCTAGAAAATTAGTGGAGTATATTAAATAGTTCATATAATATTTATTTTACTATTTGTAAAACCATTTATTTGATATTTCTCTTAATAAAATAATTACTACAACATTTTTGTATAATTATTAAATATACTTATTTGTTGCATAAAAATTAAAAATAAAATACTAGGATGAATATAAATCTTATATATTTCATAATAATACATTTAGTTGGATTTGTCTTCTAAAAAACCCAAATTTTAAAATTTTATATTTATTAAATTATGAAGGTGAAAACTTTGACATCATATAAAATAAAATAATATAAGTGTCATAATCACTTTTATAAGACTCCAAACGGTCATATATTCGGTAATTGGATGCTTATGGTGTATATATACACTAAAAATATGTTTTGGTCAGGTTTTTGAGCCCTTTAATATGTATTACTATTTCAATAAAAATAATATTATTGATTTTTTTACTAAATAAATAATTTATGCATAATTAATGTATAAGCTAATAAGGTAATTAAATAACTCTTAAAAATTAAAAATAAATTACCATGATAAAGAAAAAAATTTATATTTCAAATTAGTATTTATAACCTAATTTATATTCTGTATAAACTTATATTAAAAATACTTTAATTATTAAAATTGAGTGAGACATATTTCACTTTCCTTTAAATAAAATAAACTAAAGGTCTTAATCACCTCCAAATGGGTTCCAATGGATTTCATTTCTACCCAAATATGCCTTAGGAAGAAATAAAAGCATCCAATTATATTAATACAAGTGTTAGGGGAATTTTATAATATTATATTTACCCTTAATTACCCGATTTACCTTTTACTATGGTAAATAAAATTTACCATATTTACTATTCATAATGCCCAAAAATAAAAAGTAGTCTATTAACATAATTTGGACCCACTGATTCCAAATATGAAATCCATTTTTCTAAATTCAATACACAAAAGTTTCATAGATTAATTTAAAATTAATCCCGTTGTTAAGAAAATGAGTTTTAAAAGTTAAAACATTGTAAAAGATTGAAATGATTTTACCTATGAATTAAATGTAAAATCAATTCTAATGACATGCATTATATTAAATGGTAAAAATATATTCTATTTATAATTTAAAACCAATAAATATTATTATTTAACCATATAAATTATTATGATGAAAAAAGTTGTTTTTAATTAAAATATAGCGTGTTTTTACTATTCATTAAAATATGAAAGTTCTCAGAAAAATATCAAAACTTTATCCAATGTAAATTTTTATATCCTGATTCAAAAGAAGAACTTTATTTTGAAAAATTTATCTTATAAACTTTTCAAAAATTATATTTAAAATGGTGTGCCATCAAAAGGCTGAAAAACTGCATTTTTTTAAAAATACGTATTATACCCGAAATTTTTTTTTTTGTTCTCATACCATGTTCTATAAAATGTGTAGGATGAATTATAATGTCATAAAATTCAAAATGTATTTACTAATATTCATAACGGCTAGTTTATAATAATATTATAATAATATATCATTGTTTAGTGAAACCTTGTATTGCGTACAACACACGCTATCGAGGAAGGTCGTGATTGCATGTAACGCAAGCCAAGTCAGGGTTGCGTGTAGTGAAAGACTCCTTTGTTGTTGCGTATAACAAAATCCAACCATATTTAATTTATACATTGAATATATATATATATACTCAATGTTGCATAGAATAACTACTATCAAACAAACTTGAAATTATGTGTAACATGATCCAAGATTAGTGTTGCATATACTACAAGCTAATACGGTATTGCGTATAACGCAAGATAATCTTGGTGAAGCGTACAACAGAAGACATCAAAGAAATTAAAAAGAATAATTCTCATAAAATCTCGGGTTGTTACACATGTGGTAGGTCACGACAACATTTTTTAGTCAAGGGAGGATCTGACTATGAAATTGGATCATTAGTTTGGTGTGTACTCTAGTGATTAGGTTTGAGTGGTTATGGGATGCCTCTAGGTGTGAATTCATTATTATTAGGTGATATGGTGTTGTGTTGGTGGTTAGAGTTGAATGTTTTCAAGGTGATTCGACTAAGGATATTCTGACTTTGTTTAGTTCATGGAACAAATATAGTAGGTTGTAGAACACATCTTGAATTTCATTTTCACATTGATAGTTATGTTTCAAAAGGTAAACCCAGCTATTGAGGAGAAGTCATTTTTATATTAGTTGTAATGGATGGAAGGTATGCATCCAATCATTTTGGTTTTTTTATAGAGGAAATGTGTCGATATTGTTTGTAGTTATCATGGGTACTATTTGTATTAAGTCGTGAACCGTGTTAGACATGTTATGGAAGCATGAGTTTAAGGTTCGTTGGGATGTTCGGATGAAAGAGGTGCCAAGCATCAGAAGTTAGCAGTTATGGGATGAATCATATAGTGGGGAGAACCATAGCATTGAAAAGTGTTTGGGAAATGATGTAATCATTGTTTTGTTGGATTGTATTGAATAAGCACTATCTTTGTGTTTTGGTTTTGATAATGGGTGTTGGATTGAGTTTTGGCCAGTTGAATGCCTTGAGGTAGAGGTTGTACATAAATGGTGTTTTAGGTGTTTAAAATCTGAATGATTCCATTGGCTATAATTGGTGACTAAAATAGGTTAGGTGGTTAAAATTGATGACTACTAAGCCATTTTTTGGATGATAAGTATTATGGTTGGGAGGTTGTAAGATCCTATGTCTGTGTGAGTTGGAAATTCCTAGAGGAAATTAATTTTTTTTACTGGATGGTTCGAATTTTGAATTGGGACTCTAAATGGGATTTTGAGAGTTATAATGCCTCAAAAGAACGTTTTGAGATTTGTAATAAGGCTCTAGAGCTAAATCGGGTGTTTAAATGATCTTTGGAGGATTTGGTTTAGGCTTCATGAGTTTTCATGTTCTTTTCCTGGGTGCATGGTTTGGTGTGCACAGTTTAGGAGAAACCATGTGACACCTTGATGCTTAGAGGGTCTTTAGTTCATTTTTAACTGACCATGGTTATGTTTCATGCTTAGAGAACAGTTTGAGGTAAACCGTGAAACCCAAATAAAAAACTGTGTAATATTGAGGATGGTTTGAGATATGGTGCACATCCTATGCATGGGTTTAGACAAATTCTGTGCCTTATTATAGAAGGGGACCAGTGAGGTGTTTAGAGTTGGTGCACATTTTTTCCAACTGTGTTTCCAAATCATGCTGGTGTGTTCACTTGAATAGTGATAACCAGATGACTAGCGTACAGTTTGGAAAACTGGGTAGTTGTCCAGAACTTTATTAAAAGGTGATTTTACTAAAATACCCACTCAAGTTTTTTGGTTGATCCACCCCATTTAATATTCATGAACAAGGGGTTCTCCCAACCCCTTCCTCCTCATATAAATCCTTGATTTGGGGTGTGTTTTTTGTGGTTATTTCCCATTTAGGGTTAGTTATTCTCCTTTGGTGACTTCTCTTCCACATATTTTTACTCCTCTATAATTTGGAGTTCTCAATTTTAGGTTTTTTGATGATTCAACTAGATCAGTGGGAATCATTCATTTCACATGCTGATTTTAATTTTCTTTCACATAGGAGATCCCAAGATGACTTATACTTGTCATTGCGTGATTTTTTGTTATGTTATGAATTCATGGTGAAACGTTTTATTAGGTTTTTCATGTTGAGATAATTTAATTAACTATTTTAATGGTATCACCTCTTAGGGATTTTTTCGATAATGGCGTTGGGAGTATGTTGTGAACCTCTTTTGGTAGTTTATTGGATTTTTTATTAGAGGTTAGTGGCCAGTGATTTTTCTGGAATTATTCCAAGTTGAGGTTCACTCAATTTATTATTATAGATCTTATAGTTAATTACTTCTTGTTTTTTGGGGACATATTAGAGATTTGGTGATCGAGATGATCTTGTTTGAATATTGAGGAGTTTGGAAGAGGCATGAACAAGCCTTGGTAAGGCCTCCTAACTTTTCGGAATGTTATGCAAATCTTCATTGATGAGTTAGATTTTTTAATATCTTCCCAATTGTCTTGTTATTTTATATATACAGGTGTATGTGGTATATTCCATAAATCCCATGTGTGGTTTGTTTGTTTCTTGAGTTAATTAAATTGTTTGGGTCTTGATAATAATACCATATACCTTCCTCAGATCCCATTAGATCCATTGGCATTATGATACCAAATCCATGGCCTTCGATGGGGTGTTTTTCTACTTAGAAATGGTAGAACATGGTTTTAAATGGTAAAATAAGAGCTTACAAGATTAAATTGGTAAATCTCATTAGTTTTATGGATCTAATGGTAAAGGAATACTTGATGGGACTTGGTAATAAATGTTTTAAAATATGTTGAAGGGATATTTTGGAATTATTTTTTGTGTTCAAATTTTATTAAATATTTAAAGGGATTTTGAAATGTATTTAAATGTGTGCTTTGGGTTTTGACCTAGTTTTGGGTGTAAAAGTTGGAAAGATATATTTTGAAATGGTATGGGTTTAAAGTGAGATTTTGATCTCTAAGTGGATTTATAAAAAAATGGGTTTATAAATTGTTTTAAAATGTGGAGTGGAAATGATTGTTTGGTTTCCCCTTTGAGAAATTCCTTGATGGATCATTTTAAAGGTTTTATTGGAAAGGACGTATTTGGCCTTGTTTTGATGTTAAAGAGGAAGTATCATGTTTTAAGGGTATATTGCAATTTTTTTAAATATATGGGTGAGATTATATTTATTTTTAATGAATTTATGATTAATGTTTTGGTGTTTGAAAAAGGAGATCCACAGTCTGGGCTATGTGTGGTTCTAAAGGATCGTGGGACATTGGTAAATGATAACAGTTTGAAAAGGGTTTTCTGTGTGTAAAAATTTGGAGTTTTTTAAAGTTCAAGATGTTGAACCTTGGTAAAAGGTGAATTTTTATGAAATGGTTATGGGTGTTCTTCATTGTGTTCCACACCATAGTAATAATGTTGGTCATGAAGTTCCACATCAGGTAATGGTTGTTCGTCAGGGGGTTCCACACCATGGTAATGATGTTGGTCATGGTGTTCCACATCGAGTAATGGGTGTTGTTCATAGCATTACACACCATGTTAATGATGTTGGTAATGGTGTTCCACATTGGGTAATGGGTGTTAGTCATGATTTTCCACACCATAGTGATGATGTTGGTCAGAGCCTCCTAAAATCCCTAGTTGGATTTATGTGGATTTTTTTATGTGACCCAAATGATATATGGTTCAAATGACTGGAATTGTCCAAATCAGGTTTTATTGGTTCGGTTTCATTGGGAACCTGAGGGTCAATTTGGTTTTTTGACAACTAATAAATTTTGAAACCTATTTACTTTAATTTATTATTTATTATTCATTGTACCTCTCCATACATTATAGTACTGACTGGTACATTATTTAGACTTCGTTGGAAGAGATCTACTAAGTTTTATTCATACCCTTCATGGGATTCAACTGCACATGGGTGCCCAAGAATATATCACATGTTTATTTTAGGAAAAGGATTGGGGCTGAGGCCCAGGTTGAGTTTTGCATCATCAGTCTAGATGGATTGGATGGTGTCAAAATATTGGATAAGGTTTAGCTTGGTGTTTTTATAAGACCTGATTTGGTTATTTTCAGTTGTTTATTTTGTATATGGTATTTTCCTAGTAGGTTATGAATGTTGTATGTATGACATGGTTGTTTGGGCCTTTACTATATTTCATTTTATTACACCATTCTTTTGTTTCATTTTTCTATTATTTATATGTAATCTAATGTGTATAATGTTTGATCTATTGACTTCTGGTAGTGCACTCTGATATGGGGGTATCGTCTCCTCATAGTTACAACTTAGAACTCCACTGTTAGTCGAAAGCCTCTAGCATATGAGCGGGTGCACTTGAGGTCATGTGGCGCACTAACTATGGGGGCCTATTTTAGTGTAATATAGGATAATATATTATAGATTGAATTAATACTTTAATATAATGATTTTTGATTCATTTTTAATGTGTATAAATCAACTACACATCCATTTGACGCACGATGTGACCAGTATGACTCAAAGTTTATTTTTGTAGTATAAAGGTGTCATTTTAGACTAAAATGAATTCCATGTACTAAAAACTGAGCAATGACACTTAAATTTCATTAATACTTTAGGATAATTATCCATTATTCATTTTTGATGTGTATAAACGAACCACATGTTAATATGACACATAGTGTGGTTGATATGACTCAAAGTGCATGTTTTCATTTAAAATAATTATATTTGTCCAAAACACATTTCACACACTCAAAAATAATAAAATATAGTAATATTGTATTTATACTTTAGGAAAATTATTTTTGATTCATTTTTTATTTCTAGGAATCAACCACACATCAAATTGATACATGGTGTGGCTTGTATAACTTAAAGTGTGTGCTTTCAGTATTAAATATTCATTTTCATATAAAACACATGTCACGTACTCAAAACTGAGAAAAAAAACTTGTATTGAATTGATAAATTAGAAAAAAAAATATATTATTCATTTAGGATGTATTATAAATAGACATGTTTCAATATGACACATGATGTAGATGGAATTATTCAAAGTGCATGTTTTCATTTTTAAAGTATCATTATAGTCCGAAATGCTTATTACATGCTTAAAACTGAGAAAAAAACTCATATTGTCTTGATACATTAGGAAAACAATATGTTATTCATTTATGATGTTTATGAATTAACCACATATCAATCTAGTACATGATGTGGAGAGCATGACTCAAAGTGCCTATTTTTAGTATAAAAGTATCATTTTAGTCTAAAACATATATCCCATACTCAAAATCAAGAAAATATGCCTGGATTTACATGATACTTTAGGAAAATGATCCATTATTTATTTTTTTCATAGGAATCAAGCTCACATTAATCAGACACATGGTGTGTCTGGTAGGACTCAAAATGCATGTTTATACTAAAAGTGTCATTTTTTCCGAAACACATGTCACACACTCAAAATTGAGAAAATGTGCTTAAATTTTCTTGAAACGTTATGAAAATGATTTTTGATTCTGTTTTGATGTGTCAGAATCAATCACACGTCTTTCTTATTCATGGTGCAGTTACCTCTTAGACAACAAATCCAACACAAAAACAACATGAACTCATAAATACTAAAACACAGCAGCAAACATCACCTACCAGCACCAACAGTACATGGAATATATTTCAACCACCCATGCTTGCCTGCCATCTCACCTGGAGGAAGCCCATCTGTCTCTACCCCGTATGTCCTATTTTCCCTCTTCTTTCATGACACATCATCCTACTCCCAGGACGCTCCTCTCCATATCCACACTGCCTTCCACATCCTGAGGATTTTCCATGCCTCCTCTGCTCCTCAAAATCTAGTCTCTTGTGCTCAGAATCTTGTCATCCACCCCTCGCCCTCCCACTTCTATACTCCCGTTGATATCATTCCTCTTCAAACCTCCTATGATTTTTTCCCTGTACATGGTATCCTCATCTATTCTACTCATTTTTCTCCCATTGTACCCTTCATCTCCCTCTCTTATGTGATTTATCAATCTGATTTCTTCCTCCTTGTACCCTCATTCTTTCCTAATCCTATGCTCCCTTTGATATCCTTCTTATTTATCCCTCCTCTACTTTTGTTTCATGTACATGGAAACCTCATCTATTCAACTCATTTTTCTCCCACTGTACCCTTAATCTCCCTCTCTTCTATGCTTTTTTATTTTGGTTTATTCCTCCTTGTACCCTCCATCATTCCTACTTTCATATCATTTTTTTACACACCTCTGAGATCCATTACCAGCAATTTTATTCTTCTCATCAACATATGAATCTGAATCTTCATCGTCATCAGTATCATGCCTCTTTTTTCTTATTGCTGACATCTTAATCTTTTCAACTGCGCCGATATCAGAGCCATCTCTGCGTGCACCATGTCTCTATCTTTGCTTCTTCTTCTTTACAACTTTATCACTTTCAGTTCCATAATGGTCCTCCACACTGTCATGCATGTGGATTATCTAGTTTTTTTAGCATCCCTTCTATCATTCCCTTTAATTCGGCTTTTTTTATTTCTTAGCCAATATCATCCCCATAATATTATTCATGGTGTTGTTAGTATGGCTCAAAGTACATGTTTTCGATTTAAAAGTGTAATTTTTATTTAAATCACATGTCACATACTCAAAATTGACAAAACATTCTTGTATTGACTTTATACTTTAGGAACATTATCCTTTATTCATTTTTTATATGTAGGAATAAACCAAAAAATAATTTGATATATGTTACGTCCTATTTGACTCAAATTATGTGTTTTCATTTAAAAGTGTCACTTTGGTCCAAAACATGCATCATATAGTCAAATTTAATAATACACATTCATATTGTAGTGATACTTTTGGATAATAATATGTTCTTCATTTGTGACTTATAGGAAATAAACTATGCATCAATTTGAATCATGGTGGGGTCGGTATGTCTCAAAGAGTGTGTTTTCAATATAAAAGAATCATTCTAGTCTAAAAGCCGATCACATACTCAAGTCTAATAAAATATACAAAAATTTACTTTACAAATTATTAACAATGAATCATTATTTATTTTTGATGTGTATGGATCAATTTTATATCTATCTAACACATGTTGTGGCCTGTATAACTCAAAGTGTGTGTTTTCATTTAAAAGTGTCATTTTATTATAAAACAGGTGTCACACACTGAAAACAAAGAAAATTTACTCATAATCTATTGATTCTTTTTAAAAATATATATATTATTCATTTGTGAAATTTATAAATTAATCACACATCAATCCTACACACAATGTGACTATTATGGATCAATGTGTGTGTTTTAAGTATAAAAGTGACTTTTTAGTTTCAAACATGTGTCACGTACAAAAAACCAATAAATAATTCTCAAATTTATTAATTTGATTAGGAAAACTAACTATTATTCATTTTCTAATTGAAATAATAAACCACACATCAATCTGAAACATAGTGTGGCCAGTATTACTCGAAGTGCATGTTTTCATTTAAATGTGTGATTTTAGTCCAAAACGCACATCACACACTGAAAATTAATAAAACATATTCATCTTTTCTTAATTATTTATGATAATGATATGTGAATTGTTGGTGATGTTTACAAGTCAACCACATGTCAATCCATCACATGGTGTTGTCGGTATAACTCAAAGTGCTTTTTTGAGTATAAAAGTGTCATTTGAGACTAAAATATGTGTTGTATACAAAAAACTAAGAAACAAGCTTCAAATTACCTTGTTATGTATTAAAAACAACCATTATTAATTTTTTATGTGTAGGAATAAACTTTATTTCAATCTAACACATGGTGTGGTAGGTATAACTCAAGGTGCTTGTTTTTATTTAAATGTGTCATTTTAGTCTAAATTATTCATCACACACTAAAAACTAATAAAACACACTTATATTATTTTTATACTTTATTAAAATTATATATGATTCATTTTTTATGTCTAGGAATCTTCCTCACATTAATCTCACACATGGTGTGTCCACTATGGATGAAATTGTGTGTATTCATTATAAAGGTGTCATTTTAGTCAAAAATGAATATCAAATAATCAAAGCTAAGTAAACATGATAATATTACATTGATACTTTAGGATTATGTTACATTACTCATTTGATACATTTATGAATTATCCACTTGTAAATTTAATACATGTTATGACCAGTATAACTCAAAGCACGTGTTTCTATTTAAAACTGTCATTTTAGTCCAAAAAGCTCGTCACTCGTTCAAAATTGAGTAAATGCACTCAAATGGTAATGAAAATTTAGTAAAATGATATTTGATTCATTTGTGACTCATTATAAGTAACTACATATCATTCCATTGGAAATTTATCAAATATTATATAACATTTCATATATAATTTTAATTTTACTTCTTTATTTACTATTATAAAATAACTATAATTTTTATTACAGGCGCATATTTTTTATAAGGTTGGGTTGGTCATTAGATAAGGTCTTCTATAATAGTTTTTTTGTATTCATTTTAATCAAATTTTATATCAATGTAATTGTATTTTATTGAAATTATTTAATGCAATATGTGTATTAAAATGATGGTGCATTGTAAATTTAAATTATTTTTTATGTCTAATGTAATATTTTTATTGCAACTGGAATTTGTTTAGGTATTTATTAGTTTCTGCAAAGTGATATAGAATTAACTACTTTTTAATATCAGGTATGGGTTTTATTAGTGTAATTTTTAGTGCTAATAAAGCCACACATTATTATTGATGAGAAAATATCTAATAAAGGCCCCTTTATCAGCACTAAAAAACTCATTAATAGAATAACTCTTTATCAGTTCCTTTTTTAGTTTTAATGAAGTGGTACATTATCTAATCATTTCTTATCATTGATAAAATCTATGATCTTTTATCAGTTCTTATAACATCAACACTTTTTGCACTGATAATTCCCATTTTGAGCACTAGTAAAGAGTGTTTCTATAGTAGTGAAAAGTGAACATATTTCCAAATATGGATTCTTGATATATGAAAAAGTGATGAGTGGATTATTGATATATTCTTCCAAGTTGATAGAAAAGAATAAAGAGTTTTTTCAACACATTTGGGTTCTTGAGGAATTGAAGATTGGGCATAATAGAGATAATTTTAGTGCAAGATTTTTCCTCAAGAGAGTTAAGTCATTGTTGTGTCCATGTGGATGACAAAGAGTTAATCCTTACATATAGAGGAAACTCTCATCTGGAATTGTAAGTAGAATATAAATATTAAATCCTCACATCGATGATTTGAACATATCCAACTTTGAAGAGGTATATTATTGTGAATGTGGGTGACCATAAAGTTCCCTACATACCATTTGAAGTAATACACACTGGAAGAAACAACATGTGGTGGTTCCCATCAAAGAAACCCTACCCACCATCATATTTTTAGTGACCACTATTACCACTTTTTTGGGGTAGTCAAAACCTAGTACCCATGTCCTGACCCCCTCTCTACAAGGTGTACCCATCTTGGGTTGGCAATGTGATAAGGGATATAGTGACCCCCCCCCCCCCAATTTCCGCCTCCAGCAGGCCCCAAGTTGGAGACTAGCACCAAGGGTATAATAAACACGCAAATGGGGGGCATTACCCTCTAATAGAACACATGTGGAAGAGAGAGATAAGATAGTCACCAATCATCTCCAAGTTAGAATAAAATATAAAAATACATCCCAAGTACACATATGTAATTTCATGAAAGAACTACTTCAACTGAAAGGGAAAATTGTATGTACCAAAAGAAAGTAAAAACGGCAGTGACTACAAAGCCCGAATAACTCCTATAACCCAAATCTAGTATTAACCATCCTGGTCTCTATGCTGCTCCAAGTGACCTGAAAAACATTTTAGATATACGTTGGGTGAATATAATAGTATACTTAGTAGGATCCTCCCTAGAGTCTCTCGTGAAAAAGTAAAGAAAACATGCTAAATCATAGTGAACAACAAGTGAAACTAACTCATCACCTAAACATGTATACTATGTCCCCATCCTCACCATGGATACTCTCACCATGTGTTTTATACAAGAGTATATAATAAAATAATGAATATCAAGGGTTCCCCAGTAGCACTTCCCCACTGGTTTTCCGCTTTTCCCCAACATCGCACGTACTAAGCATCTCTCTCCAAAAGGATTGCCTGCAGACACTTGGGTGAAGCACCCCAATATGCACCTCCTGCAACACAACCACTACGTCCATGTAACCAAATAACCAGGTAGTTTTTGGGAGCCACCACATGTCATATAACGTGTATCATATGTTGGGAAATATATCTCAAGTTATTACATCTCATACACCGAGTAAGGATCCTCAAGCCATCACAGCCTATACACGTTACACCTCTAAGAGTCCATAGGAAATTATATATAGAATTTGTGTGAGTGAATAACTACAAGCCATTACAACCATCTACAGACATATATATGGAAACTAACTGATGTGCCTACCAACACAAGTAACTACCAAGAGAAGAGAACCGGTCCAAAATGGGGTAATCATCCATCCATCCTCCCATTGGGATGTTAAAGAAAACACCCCCCCCCCCTGAGGACTAAGAATCCACAAGGTGTCAGTATCCCTAACTGACAGGGTGGAGTAGCATTTAGAAACACCAAAATTACAGAATATTCTATTGCTCACAACCACTCTATGGGAATAACCTAGTCTTAGACTCAACTGGATCTAATGTCTCTCGGATTCCCGTCATCACTACCACAATAACATTTTTTTGCAGCCCCCCCCCTGTTATCAGCGCTAATGAAAAAGCGCTGATAAAGGGACCCCCTTTATCAGTGCTTATTGAGTAGCGCTGATAAGGGGGGGCCTTTATCAGCGCTTTTTTTTAAAGCGCTGATAAAGGGTCAACTTCAAAAAAAATTAAAAAAATATATTAATATATAAATATAGTTATATTGATATATAAATATAATTTTTAATTTTTAAATATATTTTAGATAAGTATAAATGTACATTTACACTTAATATACTTAATATATAAAATATTTAGTGAAAATGGATTCTTAAAAAATTAAAAATATATTTTTAATTAATAATTTGCTAATTATTATGGAGTAATAGTCATTTAATAAAAATTTGAAGACTAAAAAATTAAAAAAAATTAAAAAAAGATACAAAATATGTTGAAAACGCAACTCAAACTTCAAACGGCCATAACTTTTGATCCGGGTGTCTGTTTGAGCTCTACCACATATAAAATCGAAGCCTGCAACGAGCTCTACGTCACTGTGACCAGAGGGGACCATGGTTAAGAGATTTTCGGGGCCAAAAGAGGCCCAGAAGGCCTCCAAAACTGAGTTTTTTGTCGGGGTACCCCGATTTTTTTAACATTTTGTGGATTTTCAGCCTCCTTTAAGGGGGTATTATTGGATTTTTTTGGTGGGGTCAAAATTTATTCCAAGGTATTACATTCATATTGATATTATGTCTTTGAAATTTCATCATTTTTTATAATGCACTGCTATTTATAATCAAATATATAACAATATATTCATATTTTTTATATATTCACACCTAAAAATTTAATTATAAATATAAATAATAAAATATATTTACATATATAATATATTAGCTTTATCTAAATAATAACTAACATCCATTTTATTTAAAATAAAAATATATGAATATTTATATACCTATATATTAATCTAACTATATATATATTAATCTAACTATATATATATATATATTAATCTAACTATATATATATTAATCTAATAACTATATATATATATATTAATATAACTACATATATATATATATATATTAGTATTACTATAAATATATAATTTAATATCACTATAAATATATATATTAATATCACTATATATATATTAATATAATTATATATATATATATTAATATAACTATATATATGTTAATATAACTATATATATGTTAATATAACTATATATATATATTAGTATAAATATATATTACTATACGAATAAATATAACTAAATTTATATATATATATATAGATATATATTAATATAACTATATATATATTAACATAACTATATATTAATATAACTATATATATATATTAATATAACTTTATATATATATCACTATAATATAACTATATATTAATATAACTATATACATATAGTTATATATTAATATAACTATATATAACTATATATATATATATATTATAATATAACTATATATATATATTATAATATAACTATATATATATATTATAATATAACTATATATATTAATATAAATATATATTACTATACGAATAAATATAACTAAATATATATATATAGATAGATATATATTAATATAACTATATATATATATTAATATAACTATATATATATATTAATATAACTATATATATATATTATAATATAACTATATATATATTATAATATAACTATATATATTATAATATAACTATATATATATATTAATATAAATATATATTACTATAAGAATAAATATAACTAAATATATAAATATATATTTATTTAGAGATATTATGAATTGGAAGACAAATCAAAATAGAGTAGTGGTAAAGGCTTAGGCGCGCAGGGGGGAGGTCTCGAGTTAAAATCCTGGTGGAGGTAGGGGCGCGCGTGCATGGGGGAATATAGCAGAAAGTGATGTTAAAGGGTGAAGGGGGTGCAGGGGGTGCTGTACAGGGGCAGAAAAGCGCTGTTAAAGGGGGGGCTCAAGCGCTATAAAAGCCCCCCCCCCCCCCCCGATTGGCAGTATTTTTTAAAAAAAATTAAATTTTTTAAATTTTTTTAAATTTTTTTTAATTTTTTTACCTTTTATCAGAACTTTTAAAAAAGCGCTCATAAAAGGGGTCTTTTATCAGTGCTAAAACGAAAGCGCTGATAAAGGAAGCACTAATATAGGGTCTTTTATCAGCGCTAAAACAAAGCACTAATAAAGGAGCATTTTATCAGCGCTTTGTTTTAGCGCTGATAAAAGCCCCTTTTATCAGCGCTTTTTTTAGCCCTGATAAAAGGGTTCTTTATCAGCGCTTTTCGGAGTGCTGATAAAGGGGACCCCCCCCCTATCATTTCCGGCTTTATCAACGCTTTTTCTAGCGCTGATAAAGGCCATTTTTAGCGCTGATAAAAGTCGTATTTGTAGTAGTGCATCCACTGCTAAGACTAGATATCCTATAAGTACACAACCATTTAAAGAGATTTATTATATTACTTCATTCCATTTTTATCATCTTCACTTTAGATTAATTAATTATTTAAACATTAATTAACCATTATCAAATCCATATTACATTCCATTAGCATTCCAACCAAGATCCACATTTTGTCAAAATTGTAACCTCGTCATTTCCTTACACCAAGTTCCAACCCCATGGGTTAACATCATTTATTCAATCATTTATTAATAGCTTTATTACTTTCTCATATTCCCAAGCATTCAACAAAACATTATAAGCTACCAAGCACAAGGGGATCAACATAGTGTGTAGGTGAACTACCCATATAGTCTTTTCCACCTATAGAAAGATAAAAGACTCATCCTTCCTTGAGTAGCTAAACACAAAAAGCATGTGGCATACCCTACGAATATTTACCTTTTTTGGAAGGAGGGTAGCAAGACCGTCTACCTTGATCAGTGGGGAAAATAAATTATATAAACAACCACTAAGATTCATCAAGCATCCAATCATTAATATCTAACCCGTTTCATCATCTCCAACATCTTACCCAACATACACATGCATAAACCGATGCATATCACCACTCTAGTCATCAACTGCTACCACAGCCACTGGCCTCCCTGCCCCCACATCTCACAACATCCATCCAGCTCATAACACATCAAAATCAGTAGAAAAAACAAAGAAACTGATCACTTGGCCCTTAACAAGTCATTATACCTTCACACACAACAAGCTCTAATGGCTCCAAATAAAAAGGCACTCAACCTTACAAGAAAAAGGGTAACTCATAACCCTACAAGGAATTAACTTTTATTGATCAACTGGATCTTTAATCCATCTTGAATTAGCTGATTCATTATCAGTAGGTTCCAAATATGGGAAACCAAAATAGCAAGCTATCATAGCTATCACAAATTAATTAGACATGCCCACTAAATCAACAAATATATTCATTTAGTTGCCTATTTTTCTATTTAAAATAATTACAATTAGTCCCAGTTTTCGTTATATACCTATTTCGGTCAAGAATGACATGCTAATCAAGGAAAGCATAAATATCACACTATCTAGAAAAAGAGCAGGCAATAACATATGATTGATACCAATTTATTTATTCGGTTCAAATATTTATTATATCAATTCAATTGTGATCAAGTGGGATAAAACATACTAACTCTACAGTTTCATTTAAAATAATAGAGAAGAAGCAAATCCCCTGCCTCAAAAGGTTCTTGACATTATTTATATGATAATGGTCCAACACAATGGATCACGATCAAATTTCCCTACAACAACTTTATCCATCCGAGAATGTCACGGCACGACCGCACCAACCAAAACCCAAGAACACTCCATTAGAAACATAAAGGTAACATTTTATAACATGGAATGGATAATGGGAGAATAAGGATCAATTAAAACACATGAACGGAGGTAGATCATACCTTTTATCGATGATGGATTGACACTTGCTGCTTGCACCAAAACAAAAGGTGTGCATGCAGCAAGAACAAACTTCAAGAGGAAATGATCTAAGGATTAAGGTTTGATCACACCACACCTATGGGAAGACTGTCTCGGGGAGCCTCAAACCGAGAGAAAGGAGAAGGAATGAAATAAGGGAAGGTGCCTGACTTTGAAGGATTAGATCTGACACTAATGGGATTTGAAATGGATAAAGATTTTCATTAATACAGATCAAATTAATCCAAGAAGTTTGACCAAGTAAAGGCATCCCGTGCCTTATGAAAATTAAGATAGGAGTTATGGTCTTTGAATCGGCCTTAAATCCCTTAAAACAAGGCCTTGAATGCATTTTTCATCACGGAAAATGTTAAATGGGTGAACTATAGGAAGCCGGAAACATTGTACACCTGTTAATGGCTGGAAATAGTTTAAACCTATCGATGGAAGGAAACATTATACACCTACTGATATCGACAATAAAAATGACTCACTGATGCTAATGGTATAAATGACTCACTGACACCAATAGTACAAATGACTCAATGATGCTGATAGTAAAAAATGACTCGCTGACACTGACAGTACAAATGAGCCACTGATGCCGATAGTACAATTGAATCACCAATGCTGACAGTACTAAGGATTCACCGATGCTAACAATAAAAATGACTCACCGATGCCGACATCACAAATGACTCACTAACGCCGATTGTAAAAATGACTCACTGACGCAAACAGTACAAATGACTCACCAACGCTGACAGTACAAATGACTCACTAATGCCGATAGTAAAAATGAATCACGGAAACCAACAATACAAATGAATCGGTGATGCCAATAGTACAAATGACTCCCTGATGCTGACAGTACAAATGACTCACTGATACTGATAATACAAATGACTCACTGACGCCAACAATACAAATGGCTCACTTATGCCAATAGTACAAATGACTCACCGATGCCGATAGTACAAATGAATCACAGACACTGACAGTGGAATTGACTCATAGATGCTGACAGTACAAATGACTCACTGATGACACTCTTCACAGAATTAGAAACACTATTCACAGAACTAGAAATTTGGAAAAGTGTTGGGGATAAGTCACATGGACCTCCCAAAACACCTCAGACACTAGATTTCAGAAAAATAATGAACTAAAGAAGTCTGAGCCATTACATCAGAGACCTATCAAAACATTATCATCCTCAAGAATTCAAAACCAACCTAAAAGGAAATAGAAAAGGGGTTTTAAAAACCACCTATCGAGATACCTCTGAAAAGGGAGAAGCCACAAAAATCAAAATAAGAAATCCATATCATAACCAAGAAAGGTATAAAACCATAAGGAAAATATCATTATAAAAAATATATAAACATTAATCAACTTGGGGTACTAAGTTTGTATCTGCGACCCACGTTCCCAAGTACTCTCTTCCACGCTACTGTGTCTCCACAAGACACGAACCAAGGGGATAGAACACCCATGAAACTCATTATTCTTGTGGTCCTAGATCTCTATAGGATGATCCTTGAAGGTCACATCATCATAAATGTTGATCTCTCCCCAATTGATGACGTGAGAGTCTCCATGAAGATAACGGTGGAGCTGTGAAACATGAAAAACATCATTTATCCAGCTCATCTACGGGGGAAGTTCTACCCGATATTTCATGGCTCCAACATGAGATAACACCTTGAAAGGCCCAACAAATTTGGGAGAAATCTTACTCCCACATCTAAACCTTTTCTACCCATGGCGTGGATTCACCTTCAGAAACACATGATCCCTAATATCAAACTTCAAAGGTATCCTCCTTTGATCGAAATATTATTTTTTATGATCCTGTGCTGGTTTCATCCTCTCGCGAATCACCTGAACCTTCTTTGTCGTGTTCTTTACCAGTTTCGGCCTAAGAATTGATGAATCTCTGACCCCATTCTAGCACAATGGAGAATGGAAAGGCCATACGTACAACACTTCAAATGGTTCCATACTAATGATGGAGTGTAAAATATTGAAGTAGGAAAACTACACCAGGGGTAAGTGCTTCATCCATGAACCTTCAAAATCCATGACACAAGAGTGCAATATTTATTCAAGAGTCTAGATGGTCCAATATATGTAATCGTCTATCTGTAGATAAAAAGTAGTGTAAAGGAATAACTGAGAACCAAAATCTTGTTGGAGACCACTCCACACACTGGAGGCAATATTTATTCAAGAGTCTAGTAACAAAGTAGATTGAGATGTCCTCCCACCTCCATTGAGTAATATCCAATAGTTAGAGAAAACTACTGGGAATATGGTGACTGGCCTTCACTTTCTGGAAAACCAAACATCAAGACACAAACTCCGCAACTTCACGCTTCATCCTAGGCCACCAAAATCGACGCCTCAGAGTTCATACATATTTGTCATGCTATGATGCACCACTAATGGCGAACTATGGAAATTTCTAATAACCATATCCCACATCTCAAAAGAAACAAAAAGGATTCCCTGATACAACACTCGGTGTTGTTAATCCTCAGACCAACCATTAGGGGCCTCGCTACAAACAACTCGGACTCTCTAGACCAACACCTCTAGATCCACCAACTGGGACTCTTCCACCTTTTGTGCCAGACATGAATACACCATCATCTTAAAAAAGACAACATCTACCCCCAACTTCTCCCATATCAGGATGTAATGCAGAAAATTCTTTCGTCACTCTCCAGGAATCACCATATTCACACATAGCATCACTACATGACTTCCTTCTTAGTGAATCAAGTACAAGATTCCCCTTTCCAGGTGTATATGAACTTTTGAAGTTGTATTACAGTAATAAATCCATCCACTGATGTTGTAACAAGTTCAAGTCATGCTGGGAGAAAACATACCTTAGTCTCTTATGGTTAGTGAAAACCAGAAAGTTCTCACCAATAAAGTAATGTATACATAGAATGAAAGAAAACACAACTTCCATGAACTCAAGATCATGGGTGAGATAGTTATGTTCATGGGGACGCAACTGCTGATACCCATAAGAAAAACAAATCTCTGCTGCATTAGAATGCAGTCTAACCCTAGATGAAAAGAATCACAAAAAACATCAAACTAAACTCCCTCTACTGGAAGATAGAGATCAAGAGCACTGAACAATATCTCTTTGAGACACTCAAAAGATACCTGACACTGATCAGTCCACACAAATTTCTGATCCTTCCTAGTCAATGTTTTCAGAGGAGTCGCAACCTAAGAGAAATCAGCTACGAACCTCTTGTAGTAGCCTATGAGACCAAGGAACTGCACGCCTCTACCACTATCTAGGGGGATACCCAAGACACAATTGCTTCTATCTTTGATAGATCCACAACTACTCCCTATTGGGACACCACATTCCCTATGAACCAAACTTCTCAAGCCCAAAACTCACACTTTGAAAACTTCCCAAATAGCTGTTGTTGATGAAGAACTCCCAAAACAGCATGCAGATGCTATGCATGCTCCTCCTTAGACACGGAGTACACAAGGATGTCGTCGATTAAACCCACCACGAACTTATCTAGGAACACACAGAACACATCGTTCATCAACCCCATGAACATAGATAGAGCATTATTCACACCGAACAACATTACAAGGAACTCGTAATTCCCATGAAGACAACGGAAAATAGTCTTTGGGATATCCTTATCCTTAACATGCATCTGATGATATCCTAACCACAAGTAGATCTTACAGAACCAATTTTAACCTTTCAGTTGATCGAATAAATCGTCAATCCACAAAAGAGAATAGTGATTTTTCACTGTCACTTTGATTGATCGATGATAATCGATACATAACCGCAAACTGCTATCAGCCTTATTCACGAACAAAACTAGTTCACCCCATGGTGACAGACTTATCCAAAAAAACCACACTATAATAGACCATATATATGTATACGCAACTCCCATAACTCAGAAGGGGCCATCCTATACAGTGAAATAGATATAGGAGACTCTCCTCGCTATAGCTCAATCCCAAACTCGATCTCTAGTTGAGGTGGTAATGTTATAACCTCTTCTAGAAAGGCATTGGGGTACTCTTCTAAGGGCCTAGGATATTAAAACTTCTAAACCTCTGAATAAAATATCATCAACTCATCCATCAAGGATGAAAAGGACAGAACATGCCTCTAACCCATACGAGGGTCTCGCTCGCCAACAAACACCACTGGATCTCCATCAACATTGAAAAATACCACCTGCCTCCAGAAGAAATCCACGATAGTCTGAAAAAAATACAACCAATCCATGTCGATTATTTCATCATATGGTTGTATCCATAAACATAGGAAATATCCCCAAGAGCAGTGTTTCCCCAACACTAGCTCACAGTCTCCACATACTTCAAACAAGTCAGCTCGACCTCCTACTAGAATAGTCAATGCCAAGGGCACTATAAGCCTCTCTACCTCCAGTCCCAAATAATAGAAATGGGAAGGTGATATAAAGGAGTGCATCACTCCTGAATCAAACAAGGCATACACCCAAGTAGAAAATAAGAAAAGGGTACCTCGAACGACATCTGGCTTTCTTGGTGTTGGAAATTATAAAGCAAGAAGATCACCATGACCTTCTCCATGGCCTCTCTGACCCTAATGAATACCACCACCACATCCGCAGTCTACTCTATGAGAATGTGGATCATAACGGGGTTTTCCTCTGCCTACCCCATCTACTATCTGCTGATCCAAATCTAGTGCAACCTGCTACTGCTTCCTTAGTAGTAACTGCCTCAACAAATAAACCAAGATCGGAACATGTTGTGCACTTTGAACACTCCAAAATTTCGGGAAACCTCGCTACTGATGACCTTGGACTCCATAAGAAAAACAAGAACCTTATACCATGGAATATGCATGACAGCCTCCTTCCCAAGAGAAAGGAGATACTGAGGGCTGGGATCTACCCCCAAGTGAATAGAAAATATTTTACCCTAAAAAATGGGAACCCCATAATACAGATCTTCTTCATGATGAATCCTGATGACTCCCCTCTCGTGATGATCTGGTTCTGGGTAACATCATATCGATGACATCTTCCCTCACCATCACCTCCCGATATGTCTTCAGAAAAGCAGGGTGACCTAGCACTGGATCTCTGGATGCAAAGCCTCCTAGAAATGCCTAGATCTGGCCTCTTTATTTAGAAATAGGTACAAAGTATATCACAGAATGTTCCTGAAATGTATCCTGAACTCTCGCACACTAGATCTTCCCTAATGAAGGGTAAGTAACTCCTGACGACTAGATGCCTTCGTGGTCGAAGAAAGAAACTCGACTATGGCCTTGTATCAGAACTCCTCCCATGAGATCATTGACTCCTCTTGATCCCCAAGGAATAATAACCACCACTGCCACACTTCCCCACGTAGTATCATCACAACCAAAGACACCAAGTTCTCCTTCCAAGAATAGATAAAGATGAAGGATATCTCAACATCCTCCAACCAGTCTTCTGTGACTGCATCTGATATGGAGCCCTCGTACTTCTATAGTATCTTGTGCTAAAACTCTTGGAGAGTCCTCCTCCATGTGTAGTCATCATAAACCTCTACACTATGGCGATCTGCTGGCATAGCCTGTGGGATATCTTCTGCGCGAACCTTACGAGGATGGAAACTTGGAGCTATACTTTCAAAATTAAAAAAAAAATTATAGCTCCTAAACCTGGAATATAGAAGATTCAACATTAATTAATTAATTTTTTTCCTTTATTCATTTTAGGTTAACCTATCCCATGGTCTACCTATTCAAAAATAGGCACAAAGAATAATGATGCATGATCCTTTTCTAGATCTCTACCCTGAAACTAGTATCACCTCGTTTAGTAGCAACTGTAAACTTAAAGGTCAATGCATCATATCACAGGGGGAGCTAAATGCCTATGTCTTAGCCGGTGTCCAATGTATACATCATTTGATAACTTTTCTAACATGGTTTCTCTGCCATACCATTAAACCTCACCAGTTACTAACACCAAACTTCATCTTATCACTCAACCTCTCCCTCTGATACCACTTTGTCATGACCCCCTCCCCACAAGGTGTACCCCTCCTAGTTTGGAAATTTGGAAGGGATATGGTTACCCCCCGAGTCCCACCTCCAGGAAGCCCTAGGTTGGCGACTAGCATTGTGGTTATAGTAAACACACAAATGGGAGGAATTACCCTCTAAGAGAACACATGTGAAAGAGATAGATAAGACAGACACCATCCAAATCCAAGTAAGAATACAATATAAAAATACACCCCAAGAACACATATGTGATTTCATGAAAGAACTACTACAACTGAAAGGGGAAAATGTAAGTACCAAAAGAATGTAAAAACGACCGCAACCACGAAGCCAGAACAGCTCATGTAACCCCAAGCTAGTGGTAACAAGCCTAAACTACAAAATGCTCCAAGTGACCTAAAAAATAGCTTAGATATACATATGGTGAGTATAACAGTATACTTAGTTGGATCCTCCCCGGAGCCTCTCTTGTAAAAGTAAAGAAAACATGCTAAAGTATAGTGAACAACAAGTGAAACTAACTCATCACCTAAACAGGTATACTATGTCCCCAGCCTCACCATGGCTACTCTCACCAAGTATCTCATAAAAGAGTATATAATATAATAAATAATATCAATGGTACCCCACTACCACTTCCCCACTATTTTGATTCTTTTACCCAACATCGCACATCCTAAGCATCTCTCTCCCAAAAAGCTTGCATGTAGACACCGGGGAAAAGCACCCCAACATCCACCTCGTGCAAAAAAAACACTACATCCACATAACCAAAGTAACCAGTTACTTTTGGTTAGCCACCACATCTCACATAACATGTATCATACGTCGAGAATTATACCTCAATCCATTATATCCCATACACCAAGTAAGGATCCTCAAGACATCATATCCTATA
This sequence comes from Viscum album, assembly GCA_963277665.1. Lineage (NCBI taxonomy): Eukaryota > Viridiplantae > Streptophyta > Magnoliopsida > Santalales > Viscaceae > Viscum > Viscum album. The sequence goes on from OY728160.1 coordinate 1,179,187,711, forward strand.
CATGTTTCACCTATAGTAGTCTATAAGAAACTATATCTAGAATATTTGTGTTTGAATAACCACAAGACATTACAACCCTCTACACACATATATGGGGAAACTAACCATTGTTCCTACCATCATAAGTAACTACCACAAGAAGAGATCAGGGCCAAAGGGGGTAGCTAGCCAACCATCCTCCCATGGGGATGTTGAGGAAAACACCCCCCCCCCCAGGGATTAGAATCCCCTGGGTGTTTTTTTCTTAACTAATGGGGTGGAGTAGTGTATAGAAACAAAAAAATTATATAATATGATATACCACACAACCACACTATGGGAATAACCTAGTCTTAGACTCAACTATAGCTAACATCTCTCGGACTCCCTACTTCCACTACTAATACTAGGTATCCTATAAGCAAACAATCATTTAAAGAGGTTTATTATTTTACTTCATTACCTTTTTATCATTTTCAATTTGCGTTAAGTAAATCTTTAAACATTAATTAACCATTATCAATTACACATTACATTTCATTATAATTCCAACCAAGATCCACAGATCCTCTAAATTATAACCTCATCATTTCCTTACACCAAGTTCCAACCACATGGGTTGACATCATTTATTCAATAATTTATTAATAGTGTTATTAATTTCCCATATTCCTAGGCATTCTAGAAAACATTCTAAGCTACCAAGAACAAGGGGCTCAACATAGTGAGTTTTTGAACTACCCAATGATTCTTTTCCACTTATAGTAAGAGCAAAGACTCGTCCATCCTTAAGAACCTAAACACAGAAAGAATGTGGCATACCCCGTGCGTCTTCACCTATTTTTGAAAATAGGGTAGCAAGACCATATTCCTTGAGAAGTGGGGAAATTAAAGTACATAAACAACCAATAAGAATCAATAAGCATCCAATAATTCATATCCAACTTGTTTCATCATCTCTGGTGTCCTCCCTGACACCCACATAAATAAACTGATGCATCTCACCACTCTAGGTGTCAACTAATGCCACAACCACTGGGCATCCCTATCCCCACATCTCAAAATATCCGTCCAGGCTCATAACACATCACAATCAGCATAAAAAACAAATAAAATGGTCTCTTGGCCCTAAATAAGGCATTTTACCTTCACACGCAACGAGCTCTCATGGATCCAAAGCGGAAGGCACTCAGCCTTACAAGAAAGAATGTGCTTATAACCCTACAAGGAATTAACTTTTATTGATCAATAAGCTCTTTAATCCATCTTGAATTATTTGATTCATTATTATTAAGTTCTAACTATGGGAAACCTAAACAACAAGCTATCATAACTATCACAAATTAATTAAATATGCCTACTGCATCAACAACCAAATTCATTTATATACCTATTTATCTTTTAAAAATAAATATAATTAATCCCAATTTACGTTCTTTACCAATTTTTATCAAGAATGACATGATAATCAAGGAAATCATAGATATCACACTATCTAGCAAAGCAAGAGGAAATAACATAAGATTGGAAACAATTTATTTATCCGGTTCAAATATTTGTTATGTCAACTCCATTGTGATCCAGTGGGATAAAACATGCTAACTCTAAATTTTCAGATAAAAGAATAAAGAATAAATGAATCTCTTACCTCAAAATGTTCTTGGGATTATTTATATGAGAACGGGCCAATACAATGGATCAGGATCACCTTTCCCCATGATAACTATGTCCAATGAATAATGTCACAGCACGAATGCACCAACCAAAAACCAAGAAAACTACAATAGAAACATGGATATCACATACCATAACATGTAAAGGAGAATGGTTGAAGAAGGATCGATGAAAACACACTAATGGAGGTAGATCATACCTTCTATCGATGATGGACCGACACTTCCTGCTTGCACCAAAACTGGGGGTGCACATGCAGCAGGAAGAAACTTCATGGGAAAACAATCCAAGTATTAAGGTTCTATCACACCACACATATGGGAAAAATGTATTGGGGAGCCTCACATTGAGATAAAGGAGAAGGAATGAAATAAGAGAAGATTCTTGACTTTGAAGGATTTGATCCGAGACTAACAGGATTTGAAATAGTTTAAGATTTCCATTAATTTGGATAACATTAATCCACAAAGTATGACCAATTAAATGCATCCCTAGCCTTATTAAAATTAAGACAAAAGTTATGGGACTTCAATCGGCCTTAAATCCCTTAAAACAAGGTCTTGAATGCATTTTTTCAAAGAAAATGTTAAATAAAAAAACTATAGGAAGCTAGAAACATTGTACACCTACCGATGGCTGGAAACACTGTAAACCTACCAATGGATAGAAACATTGTACACCTATTGATGCAGAAAGTACAAATGACTCGCCGACGCCGACAATACAAACGACTCACCGATGTTGACACTATAAATGACTCACTGACACCAACTGTAAAAATGACTCACTGATACTGACAATACAAATGACTCACCAACACTGACAGTACAAATGACTCACTAACACCAATAATACAAATGACTCACCGACCCTGATAATACAAAGGACTCAATAACACTGATATTACAATTGAATCACTGACATCGATAGTAAAAATGAATCATCGACAACGACAGTACCAATGACTCACCAATGATAACAGTACAAATGACTCATCAACGCTGATAGTATAAATGACTCACCGATGCCGACAGTACAAACGACTCACAGATGACATTGTTCACAGAACTAGAAACACTATTCATAGAACTAAAAATTTGGAAAAGTGTTGTGGATAAGTCACATTGACCTCCCAGAACACCTTAGCCACTAGATTTTAGCAATGGAATGGACCAGAGAGGTCCAGGCCATTACAACCCATATAGGTTTTAAACAAATAATTGTCTCTTTTTTCTTCTCTGTTTCTTTTAAAGTAATTTAGCTTTCAATAAACTTATTATGTTTTCTTCCTTATTTTTTCTTATATGTTTTTAGTTGGAAGTATTTGGTATCATAACTAAAAACATTCACTATCAACAAGTTAGTTTACAAAATTCTTTTTCCCTTATTTTATTTCCAACTAAATAAAATTTTGAATGGTAAACTAATAAATCAATTTTTAATCAATAATCGGTATGAATAATTTATGTGTTTTAAATGAATATTTGGTATAAGAAAACTATGAATGTGTAATTAATGACAATTTCACTTATTAGAATATTAATTCCACTAAATTTCATTATTTTTACAATCCTATAACATTATTATTTTTTAAAAAAATTATTCCGATCAATGGGAAGGGCTTATAAGGAAGTATGATATTTTCAATAATGAATAAATCTATATTTCACCACTTTTCCAGTTTATGCATTTGTACCTTGTCATGATAATTATTTTCATAATAGATTCATTGGATATCCCATAAATTAAATGTTTAAGTGTGGTGGAATTGACCAAGATAATATTTTCATGAATTTTAATTTATATTTTAATGATTAATATATCTTCAATTAAGTCTTTAGCAATGGTTCATTAGGAATTTTTTGTTTGAGCATGAATTCAAAAAAATGCATGGAAATTCCAGTTTTTCCTTTTCAACTATATTTAATTATTTTTATCCTAAAATTTTATATTTATTGAATTTTATTTTAAAATATTTCGGATTAATTTTATATATGTTTGGTTACATATTTTATTTGAATACCTTAATCTAGACAATAGATTTTCATGGAGATAATGGACCTTGAAGTCAATTCTTAGTTGGATTCATCATTTTGGATATCACTTTAATGCTTAGTCTATAGTTTTATATTCTTAAATTATGATAAAATTTTGAGACAATTTATAGGAATTAAATATGATGGGTTCATTTAAATATATCATATCTATTTTGGTCATTTGGAGGACTAATGTTGCGAAACACAAAGATGGATTTACTTTGATTTTATTTTCAAATTTCCATTTTTTAAAATTTTCATAACCCCAGCCTTCCCTTAACTATATAAATATGTATTATTATAATTTTTTGGGGGATCATGCATTAGTAGTTTGGGGGTGATTTATTTATTAGATTTTACTATATATTTTATCTGTTCTCTCACATTTTTGTTCTTACATCACATAATTTAATAAAAATTTCTTGTGATCTCTCTCTATTATTTCTCTCTCTCCCTATATCTCATCCTTTATCTATATCTATCTCTATCCTCTCTCCCACTATCTTCACCTTGATCTCTCACACATGTAATGTTGAGTGAATAACTAAAGGTTGCGACTTAGGGGAGGTTATCTCAGTGCTTCTAGAATAATTTATTTTAATTTCTTTGTTCCCTAAATATATTTTTGGTGAGGTGGAGTGGAGAATGAGATTTTTGTGTGGTGATTTTCCCCCACTACTTGATAGGAATATAAGACTCATTCTATTCCATACACAATACTCAATAAATTTATGTTTTGGTAATTCTCTTTATACAATGAAGTTGTCAATGTTCGATTGATGAAACCACATACGATAGATTTGGGTCTTGGAAGGTGTCACACTCTATTAAGGTGTGTTCATACTTCTTTACTATTGAAGGAGGTGAAATTTGGTTTTCTAAAGATATCTATTAGGAATAAAAATTTTAAAATTAAATTAAGGGATATTTTTTCATGTATGATAGGATGAACTATCAAATAGAATTCATATAATAATATGGATAATGAAGAAACCTATGTAGCTGAACCTAGGAAAAAATTATTTCTTACTAAAACATATTTAGTCTCAAAGATTTAATTTATTCTCATGAAATATCTATATTCTTAAACCCCATATAATTATTATGTTTCATAAATATAAAAACACCAAAAATATAAAAAGTTTTTATAAGAAGTGTGTGATTTACTATCAATGTTCCTCAATAGATATGACCCTAGTTAGCCACCAAACTACATTAGAAAAAAATATAAATAATAATTTGTACCACCCAATGAAATGTTTTTCATAAGTAATTTTCAAGTTTTATGACTCACACACATTGAACATTAGGATTAGTTTAGTAATGTTTTTTGTATGTGTGATTGAGATCATAGGGGAACATTTTGGAAGAATGGAATTTTTCTTATTACATGGTATTTATGGAAGAAAGCGTGTGACATGGAAAATATTAAATTTTTTGAATTAAAATCTTATTTCCTACACTAAGTCATAGATTAGTAGGATTATATGCATTTCTATGAATCATTTACATGTGGTAAATTAACTCACTGAAATATTTCATAGAATATAGTTATAGGTTGAAGTGATATGTAGATTGAAATAAGAAATGGAAAATGCTTGGAAAGAAATTGTCAAAAGAGAAAAAGGTTTATCCAAAAAGTGATATCACTGAATAAATTTGAAATTTTAGAGTTACTTTTAAAATACCTTGATAACACATATGCTGGTATTAATCATGGATTGAAGTTGAGGAGTTTAAAATGGAATTCTATAATAGGTAACATAAGTTGATATAGAGAATGAATTTTCAACAAGTGGATTTAAAAGATAATGATTCATGGATTCAAGTGGTAAACTCAGATCTCATCAAGGACTCACCAGTGATCTTTATATTTGGAAGATAATAAATCAAGTGGTTGTAAGAGCCTATAATGAGGTTATTACATGAAACACTACCATAACATGTAATTGTGAATAATTGGTTAATATAAATTCATAAGTAAATAATATATTATATTATGTAAATTAATATGGTTTTTTTATTGATTTATAATAAACTTATGTTTATTATATAGGAAGTATGAACAAGTATGACGAGATTCAAGACTTAAGGTAAGGTAATTTCATCTCACTTTATTATATTCATGATATACAATCCATATTCACCACCCATTTTTTTATGTGGTGTATATACTACCCATGAATGTATTATATGATTATTATACATAAATTTATGGTTATTTACTTATCCATTTTATGATCTATCTTTCATGGGATTTATGGTTCAGAAGTTACCAAACCGATAAAGTAATTATGTCTCAATTTTCCTTATTTGAGACACATGTTTTTTATGAACCTATATTCTTTTACGAGGTGTATATACTTCACTTTGACATGTTATATCATGAATATAATTATTTTTATGATATTTTAAGCTTCATTTAATTTTATTCCTTCATAGGAATTAGGATTCAAAGTTACAACTCTAGTAAGAGTTTACTGCTACAATCTCATCGATTATTGGGATTATTTTGGATTATTATTCAATTGAGGAAATCTTATGATCCATATCTCAAGAATTATCATGAATATTATTATTCTATGTTTATTCATTTTATATCTAATTAATGGTACCATTTTCCCACTATTTGATACTTATGAAAATTAAGAAATTGTTTTTATAAAAATCCGACTTTATTTATCATTCTAGCTGAAAATCTATATTCTTTCAAAACCGTGTTTTCCAAAAAAAAATTCAAAAATTTTCTTCTATTTTTAAAAGAAAATTTTACCCATGTTTTAACTTTTAAAAAATGGCTATAAAAGTGAATATTCTTTCCATTTTCTAATCAAGTCACTTTTCCAAACTTTATATGGTATAACAAGTAATGTTCGACATCTAAGGATTTTTTTTTCATCATGACCATAATTTCTTTGTTTATTCCTTTAAAAGTATAAAATATTTAATTTTAAATAAATTTTTTTTCCTAATATTTTGAAAATGTTTTTATTTTTAAAGTTCTTATCAATGAAAAAATATCAAAAATATTTTATATTTAAAACCTATTTTGACATTTGTTCAAGCTTCCTTTATATGTTTTCAATGATATTTTGAAACAAAAAGTTTTTCAAAATGTTTTCATGATTATTTAGAAAAAATTAAATATATTTTCAAATAAAAACTTTTAAAAAATGTTTTAAATCTACCTTTTTAAGTTTTTTAAAGATATTTCAATGAAAATATTTTCAAAATGTTTTAAATCTTCCATTATAAGTTTTTAAAGATATTTTAAAAGAAAATGTTTTCAAAATATTTTAATGATTCCCTTATATTTTTTCAAGGTTATTTTCAAAGAAAAATTAAATCCAAATGTTTTATGTTTTAAAAATATTTCTTCAAATTGGAAAGCATATTTTCATTATGAAATTTTTTAAATGATTTTTAAATCTTACATCAGAATTTTTCAAAGTAGTTTTCAAAGAAAATAATTTTGAATATATTTTAGGTTTTAAAAACTAATTTTCAATGAAAGGTTATTTCCCTTAATAAATTGTCTAATTGGTCATTAAAATTAATTCTCTATCTAATATTACATCCTTTGATATATTTTATTCTTTACTGGGGATATTATCCAAGGAAACCATTCATATTATTTCTTTGAATGGTTATTCTTTTGATGACACTTTGTTTATGAAACCCATTTCTCTTCCATGGGTTATACCATGATAAAATTAATATAAAACCTTCTTCCTTTCATAGATTATTCTATTATGAAATGATTATGAAACCTTTCGATTTTTTATATGTTGTGATAAGGTAAAATTTTTATGATACTCATTTCATTTCATGGGTTATGATATGATGTTTATGAAACCCGTCACTTTTTATGGGTCATGATATGATTATTATTTTTATCTTATGGATCATATATATATGATTTTATTACGTGAAGGGTGAGGCCTATATATCCCTCCAATGAATTGGGTAAAGATTTAAATCTCATGAGATACACATGGCTGGAATGGGGAGTGAACTCAGTTTAGTAAAGGAATTCATCAGATAATATGGTCTTGGGAGGGAACCTTGATTGCTAAGATGGTGTTTGGAGTGAAACTTGACTATTAAGATGGTATTGGTAATAAACATTACCTATTAATATGGTTAGGGGATTGAACCCATTTGACTATATGTAAAGGGCTGCAACTAGGGATGGTGGTGTGTCCCACCCAGTAAGTGTATCCCCCATGAAGAGCCCTGATAGGTTTTGTAAAAGAGCCTTGAATTATGGGGAATTATTTTATATACTTAAGTGCATGCCACAAATTATATTTAATATTCCTATTTTATTCTTTCATAAATTATTTTATTGATTCTATTATGATTCATTTCTAATGAACTACCAATATTGATGCTATGATTCATTTTTATGTTCTTTGATATGAATGGTGTAATTTTCCAATGTTATGCTCATGTTCGCATACACTTATTCTTATGTTATGCATATGTATCTCTTTTATTTACCCTCACTAAGAATATAAACTCACCATTTCTTATGTTTCCTTTCCCTAGGGTGTAAATAAAGGTTTTAAGTAGGATTACTAAATAGGATTATTTTTGGGGGGAACATTGAAGATATTTCACTAAGTTAGAATATTGTGTTCCAAGTTTCCAAAGACACTAAACTATTATGGTCATTGGGAATGTACTTTTGTAATGTTTTGAATATTAATATAAAATGATATAAAATCCATGTGTGTTAAGCCTATGTCTTTATAGTTGGAATCAATGGAATGTATTAGACAACTTTATAGGTTAGGATAATGTTAATAGAATGCCCTTAATAGATTTTAATTTATGGTTAAGTTGAGATGATAGAGAATTTTAATATTTCTAGGTTGATCCTTATAAAAGATATATGTTTAGAATGGTTTTCCATAGAGTAAAAAAGGAAATATATAGTGGGAATGAATTGAGAGGAAAATATCCTTCTAAAACATCATCCTGAGATGGTTGGAATTGAAATGGAATAGTTTGTTGTGGTGATGGCTTAGTTGACACAATATATTAATGGTGGTGGTACCCATGCTAGAGAGGAACCCAATATACCATGGAGGAACATGTATATAGTAGAGTGTTTTATGATAAAACATACCCCATTATTCATTGGATGATCTGACCTAGTGGTTGTTAAAGGATGGATCAATTCCATAGAGAAGATATTTGAAGTCATGGTATGTTCAGAATGTCAAAAGGTAACCCTGTCTATTTATCATTTTAAAGGTGAAGATGATTTATGGTGGACTTTGTTTAGGAATACTTGAGATAAATATGATCTTGATTCCAAATAATAGGAGACATTTAAGAATTTATTCATTTATAAATGTTTCCCTTATGTTGTTTTTATTAAGATGGAGAAAAAAATATTGTAATTAAAACAAAAGGATAAAGATTCATTATCCATGTAAAAATAAAATTTCAAAATTTTGGTCAGGTATGTTCCAGATTTTATTCAAGACATTGACAGAAAAATTAATAGATTTTACTCAAGATTGAGACCAATTATACGAAGAGATTTGGCCTCATGGGAATTAAAATGTTATGTGAAAGTGGCTAGTTATGCTAAGAAAGTTGAAATGGAGTTTTCCAACCCTTATGTTCCATGAGATGAAATGATTAAGAAATGGTAAATGTGGAAGGAAATGGAGAAGAAACCAATAAATAAGACTATAGTTAAGCCCCAATCATGTTCCAAGTGTGGTAAAACTCATTTTTGTGAATGCATGTTAGTGTCTAGAAAGTTTTACCGGTGTGGTATGTCTGGTCACAAGGTTCATGAATACAAAGAAAAGATTTATGAACAATATAACAGTGTTATAATAGATATCCAGTAAATAGTGAGATGTTTCATCTATAATAAGTTGAGAAATTATGCTAACATGTGTCCAAAGTTACATAATCAGGGTGTAAATCATCAAGATCAGAAATATAAAGGTATGGGAAAAATATTTCGATGCTATTGTAGTTAATTTTTGGTCATCTGGTGAAGTGATGGAAGCTCTAGGGAGGTCGGTATTTTTCAAAGGTTAACCATAACTTCAAGGTTTTTGAAACTCCTTATAAGGTTTTAAATTATGAGATCATAAAGTGATTAAGGGGATTTTGGGAAATGTTTTTTTGGGTTTATGTTTATGTAAGGATTTGTTTTATTGAGAAGTATGCCTATACTTTTGGCCATGAATTTTAAGGTATTGATAACCTTTGGGTTTTATATGATCTTTGATAGTTGAAGTTATTTTTAGGGATGTTCATCATATTTTTGATAATGTTATGAGGATAAAATTGTGGTTATAAAAATATATCAAGTAAGTATATTTCCATATATTCTCAAACATTAAAAAAATTCCTAAACTTTAGGAATATGATCCTTTCAACAATGGTATTTTCCAATGTCCACCCATTATTTAATGAGATAAATTTCAAATTGAAAGGATGTAATTTTTTTTAATGGGTTCAGAATGTAACACCCCAATATTTTGTGAATTTTTTGAATTAATTTAATCTTTTCAATATTCTACATTTCACACAACACTGAATATAGATGTTGTTATATGAAAGAACCAAGTTATTCTTACCTTGTACGCAACACCAAGTAGAGAAGGTGCTACATGAAACACTTATATTTTCTTTTGGCATATGAAAAACTATTTTTTTCTTTTTTTATATACAATTTTGAGTTCCATTTATTACTTGTGTGACACAAAATACCTAGTTTTACTAAACTACAAAGTACTATTAATATTATTATTAAAATTTTGTATAATTGTCACCAAATTATTATAATGGAGATTATGAATAATATTAATTAAATTATTAAAACATTTTTTACACATGTATATAAGAAATATTATTTGGTGACCAAATAACTATATATAAAAATAAAACAATTTGAAAATATTGGAAATATTTTACTAGAAAACAATGTTTATGAAATAAAACACATTCTACCTTAATAAATTATTTAAAACAATTTTGATAAATAATTTTAATGGAATATATATATTTATATATTATATTCATTCAACTATTTATCTTTCTTATTAGGTTCTTTCCACACAACAGATATGAATAGATCCAAATTTATAAATAAAAAGATGTATTTTTCTAAAAGATAATTTTAACACCTTTTAATGTGGAACCCATTTTAAATATAGTTTTTGAAACATTAATATTTTTATTTTAAAAAAGAAACTTCATTTTTTAAATTTATATATCAAGATTTATTTTTTGTGAATTTTCGGTATTTTTTTGAGAAGTTTCATTTTTTGAGGAATAGTAAAAAATATTGAATTTTAATTGAAAAAATAATTTTAATATAATTAAATGATATAGTTAAATTATATTATAAATTGTTTGAAAAATATAATTAGTTAAATTATAAAACAATAAGTCCAATTTTGGTCATTATAATCAATTTCACATTTAAACTGGATATAAAAACATTTCAAACTTTTGAACTTTTTACTTTTAGAACGTGATTTCTCGTCACGTTTGCAGGATTAATTTTTAATTTATTTATGCCACTTATGTGATTTTAATTTAAAAAATGTATTCCATATTTTTAATCAGTATAATTTATAATTTATTTTAAGGTAATATTATTTTTTCACCAAAAATATTAGTAAATGTAATCAAAATTAATTACAGTGATTAAGGTAACAAAGAGTTTACTTAGTGGTAAAACATTATATTAAGGGGCCAAATAACCTAGAAACATTTCAAAAATGCATTTTATGGAAATATTTAAACCATATACTCAATTTTATCTAAAATTGGACCATTATTGGAGTAAAATTATGTAATAGAGACCTATAAATATTGTTTACTGTTTTATATTTAGAAGAATGTCACTCCTCCTCCACTATAAAAAGGGAACTCAATACCCTCACTTATTTACACCTCTCAAGCCCCTTGACTCAGCCAAAAACTATCCAAATATCCTCAAAACATATCTTACTTCATCTTATATTCCTCACTTTGGGCCGAAATCCAACCAAGGAATCCCTTTGGTGCAGACCAAAAGGAGAAACCCAAAGAAGATGTAACATCCTTCAACAAGCACTTTTGTTTTATTCCATTCTACACCCACTAAATTATTATTATTTAATTCTTATATAACAACTTGGTTATTCTAAATATATTTATATGTTGTTATTTTAAGGTTACTACCTTCAATCACACACACTTCCATCAAATGGGATACTCAATCATCGTTTGTGTGTATAGTAGACTACCGCCTCATGAATTGATGTTGTTAGTTATTCCATTACCACCACTCAAGGTTAGTAGTAGTGATGTAATTACTATTTTTATATAATATATATGATATTTTTTATTTTTTATTCTTCTGAAATTATTATATAACACATACCTTCATTCTTTCCATTTTTTGGGAATATGATAACTTTGTTTGTGGACATGTGGACTACCACCTCCTCAAAGTGATTTGATTCGTTCACGCTATACATGGAATGTATTAAAGATGGGTTTTATAAAAATATGTTGAATATATAAAATAATATTTATACTATAAATATAATATATATATATATATATATTATTATTTTATTTTATTTCTTTAAAAAAGTACTATAAGAAAATGGAAACCGCATTCATGTGTACTTACGGCCTACTATCTCCATGAACAGTGTATTTAATTTCCTAATTCTATATTTTATAGATTATTATAAATAAATATATAATGAATATATTTGATATTTATATCATTTTTTACCTTATTTAAATAATTAAATCATGATATATGTAATAGTACAAAGAATAACAAGTCAAAACATGTTAGAAAATCAAAGCAGTTGTTACCTGAAACGTTACTTTAACTTGGAATTGTTAACAAAAGGGTAATATAAATTCATAAGTAAATAATAAATAGTACTATATAAATTAATATGGTTCTATTATATATTTATAATAAACTAATATTTATTATACTTGAGGTTTGAACATGTACGACGAGATTTGAGACTTAAGGAAATTCCATCTCACTTACATATATTCGTGACATACATGCCATATTCACCACCCATTTATTTTATGTGGTTTATATACTTACCATTAATGTATTATATTATTATTATCCTTAAATTTATGGTTATTTACTTACCCAATTTATGATTCATCTTTCATGGGGTTTACAGTTCCAAAGTTACCAAATCGGTAAGGTAATTATGTCTCAATTTTGCTTCTTTGAGACACATGTTCTCTTAAAAAACTATATTCTTTTATGAGGTGTATATAATACCCATTGAAATGTTATATCATTAGTATAATTATTTTCATGATATTTTAATCTTCATTTAGTGTAATTATATCATGGGTTTTAGGATTCATAATTACTACTTTGGTAAGAGTTTATTGGTACAATCTCATTATTTATCGGGATTGTTTACAATTATACTTCCATTCATAAAATATTATAATCCATATCTCATAAAATCTCATGAATTTTATTATCCTATTTTTATTCATGTTATATCAATGTAATTTTACAATTTTTTCACTCTTTGGAACATATGATGATTAAGAAAATGTTTTTATAAAAATCTAACTTTATTTCTCTTTTTGGATGGAAATATGTGTTCTTTCAAAACTGTGTTTTCAAAAAATACTTTCCAAAATGTTATAATATATTTAAAATAAATTTTAAACCAGGTTTTACCTTTTTTTAAAAAAAATTAAAAACGAATCTTCTTATCATTTTACAATCAATTCACTTTTTTAAACTTCTTACGGTACAAAAAAGGAATGTTCAACATGTACAAATTTATACACCATCATGACCGTCATTTATTTAAAGCTTCATTTTCAAGTTTAGAATATTTATTTTAATGCCCCAAACCTAGTTACCAAGGTTTAATGCATTATTACATAACATTGGCATGATCACAATAGATCAATTCTTGAAATACTGATTAGTTTAGTATCCTTGGAAGTACTAGATACATACATAAGTTTTACATTACATCATGAAATAAAAAACAACATTGTGTCTCCTTTTAACACACTCATATCCTTTTACTTATACCTGTAGATCAATCAAAATATACTTCTTCGCATCCTGGGAAAAAGAAAACCTAAGAAAGGGTTGAGCTCATATACTCAGTAAGGATAACAATATAGCTGAAACTTTCATAAATATGAATAAACATTTAAGGCAATGTATAAGACTAAAAAAGCCATTTAAACTTTAACATAAGCATAATATGGAAAAGATAAATCAAATAATGTCATTTAATTATTCACATGCATATTATACTATTCCAATAATCACATGTAACATCAATAGCTAATTTCATAATGATGGAATGTATAATGTCGGACATCATAACCACATAGTCAAGGACTCATGCTAAGATTACAAATAAGATTTTGTCAAGGCCTTGTGCCAAGACACTAGTTTGTCTCATGGGACCTACTGATGCATCTAGGAGCTATATAGGACTCTACCCATCACTTACTAAGTCCAATTAATTCCTAAAATGAAAAGGTTGAAACATAATCTAAACATTCGTATTAGAACTAGCATACAAAATGCCAATATTTTAACCACAAACCATGAATGGTATAAAAATGGCACATATGTAGTAAAAAATAACACATTAAATACAATATTGAAGATTTAATTATAATAAATCAACATCAATCAAGAATAAGGAACGATATTGACATATATGGAAATAATCAGTAAAACTATTTGAGAGAAATATCCCCTTTTTCTTGAAAACATTTAAAAGTCTCATTATTTATCAAGAAGCTGTTAAAAATAGATTTTTGAATCAAAGTGTCTCATAACAATTTGAAACTTTTAAAAGGAATTTTAATTTTAAAAAATTCATGTTCACATAAATAAATCATTAAAACCATTTTTAAAACATGGACATTAATGAGAAAGATTTAGAAGAATAAATCTTTAAAACATTTAAAATGATATTTTAGTTAGAGTTCCTAACCAAATGAGATATGCTTAAATACAAATAATTAAGGTAATAAAAACCTTATAATATCATGAGAATAAAGTTATTCATGATATACTATGTCAAAGTAAAGTATATACACCATATAAAAGTGAATAGGTGCATAACAACAAATAAGTCTAAATAGAATATAAATTGAGATGAAATCCCTTATAAAGACCATATCCTTAAGTTAAAGATAAATCAATGAAATAAATATGTGTGAAAAATATAAATACACTCAATATGATTGGATATTAATTGTAAATAAATTATAGGACATTCACACATATTCTTGTAAGAACAACACATATGACTTGGAGGTTTAACTCAATGAATGGAAATTGAGTTAAGATTTATCTTATCAAGTTCATATCGATGACTTGAGAATTTATAAATGGAGTTATTGTATGTATCAAAAGTATATAAACACATATGTGAGTGGAAATTTATACATAAATAAATAATTAGTGATTTCACACATAATCTTGGAGTAAAATAATAAATTAAGTTTGCATAAAACCCAATGAGTGGAAATTGAAATTAGAAATTACCTTACCGATTTGGTAACTCACGAAAAATACACCCCATGAAAGAGGTATCATACAATAAATATTTAAATACCCATAAAGTAAAGATTATTACAAAAATAATTGAATCATGGGCAGTACATACACCACACAAAAGTAAATAGTGGAAATATAGTATGAATCTCACGGGAATAAAAAGTGAGATGAAAACCCCTTAACTTGTAATTTTCATTAGTAGAGGGTAGTTTAACCTCTAGTATAATGGTGAAATAATTGTTATTAAATTATAAAAGAACCACATACATAAATATGATATCATATATGATCTTCTAATATTGCTTTTTTAGTGATATTTCATTAGTATCATTGTTTTGGGTGTTAACTGATTCATTTTCCTTTATATGTTTTCTTATGTAAGAAATGTTTTTTATGGATAGGATGTATTTTATTCATATACATAATGATATTAAGTTATTAAACAATATTTTTAATCATCAAATGAAAAATTTTCTTGAATGGTTACGATGGGGAACGAAATCTCATCGCGTTGTGGAGACGGTAAGTCGTACGTACACATGAGAGACAATGTCATTCTATTAATGGTTAAATAGTATGTAATTTTATGTTATATTATGTATAAATATTCATTAAAATGTTATATTTATTATTTACATCAGGTATACTCATTATTATACCCATCCAAATAATGAATTTTTGAATAACAAACTACACCACAATGCGGAGATGGTAAGCCGTACATACACATGTATGATAACTTTGTCATTCATAGGATGGATAGAATAATGAATATGGTTGTAACATATTTATAATAACATAAAAGTGTGTATAAGGTACTGGATTTATTATTTTGGTATTAAAATAACAAGGAAATGGGAAGTGGAAGAAGAAAAGAACTTTTAAAGAGGTGGTGAAATTATTACCTCTACTTTGGGTGCTTCCTTTTGATTATATAAAAAGGGCTCCTTAGGTTGGCTTTATGATCAAAGTAAGGCCTATAGGTTGAATGGAGGGTATTTGGGAGGTTATTTGACCAGGTTTTGGCTGATCCAAATATATTTGGAGGTGTTATTTTGAGAGAAGGGGAAGTACCCTTTTATAAGAGAGGTGGGGGTCACTTTAGGAAAAGCATGAAATATTAATTTATTATACAATCATATTCGGTTTATAATGGATATAAAAGTATTTATTTCGAGGATAATATTGGTATGGGTCTAAATCCTCTCAACCAATAGGTTCTTAGACAAGTTTAGGTTACCATATTAAACTTATCTTTTATATTTAAATCTTAGTTAAATAGTTTAACTTTTATAATGGCTTATTGTATTTTTATATTACATGGTTAATAAACTTACTATAAAATTCCAAGAGATCCCCATGTGGTTCCTTCATGACATATCTATCAATATATGAGTCCTTTCATCAATACTTATATTTTTTAAAATATTATATCATTTAATAATATAGTCTTTGTTTTAAAAACTAATTTATGTCAATTTTGACACAATTTAGTATTTGGGTTTTCTGAAAGTCAAAAAAAATTGATTACTTGGTAACAAATACATTAAATAAATCCTAAAATTTCATATTAACCTAGAAAATTCTTTTAATGCATCATAAGTCTCAATTTATATTTATTTTATATTTATAATATCAATTATTTTAATATTTCATTAATAAGGTAATTACTGTAGCATCATTGTGTCATAAATAAATTTAATTATTTAATGTCTAAAAATTATAAATAAAATGTCATGATGTATGAAATATTTTTATCTTTATAATGAATATTTATAGTAGATTTTATCTTATGTATCACCCTATATTAAAAATGGTTTGGTTATTAAACTTTTAATTTTACACTTTTAACTCATCTTTAAATAAAATAATAATAAATGTCCTAATCTAATCCAAGTGAACCAAAAGAATCAAATTTTATTCCTACGGTTTATTTTGTTCGAAATAAACTTATCCAATAGAATTAGGATATGGGTTAGGGTAATTATAATATCATTTTTACCTTTAATTACCCTATTTACCTTTAACCATGGAAAATAAAATTCAAAAGTTACTATTCACCCAAAATTATCTTCATCCTATTGAACCACATTTTACTTATTGATTTCAACCGTGTCTCTCAGATTTTTGAAATTCAATTCATAGAAGAGGTAAAAAAAATTCAAATGTGCCTAGAAGGTGAGTAAAAGACGGTAAAAAGTTCAATAAAATTTTATATATCTAATCTTATTATAAAATGACATCAATGAATTAAATTGGAATAATATATATATTATGTATCTATTTTTAATTTAAAATAAATTTAAATTAAAAATAATTATTTAAATAAATAGTCGATTTCAAACAATTACGTAGTGTTTTTCACTATTAATCAAAAATTGAATGTTTTAAGAAAAATAAAAAAAATTCACCCAAATCTAATTTTGATATTCCAAATTCAAAAATTATTTCTATTTTACCAAATTAAAAACATAGAAATTTTATTAATTAATTTAAAAAAATATTCCCTTTGTCAAAACTAGAAAGGGAGTTTTTCAGAATTAGAAACTATCAAAAGATTGATAAGGGTTTATGTCCAATTTAAATGTAAAATTACTTCCAATGACCAAAATAGGATTAAATGATAAGAATATAATATAATTATACTTCAAAAGCATTCAAATGTATAATTTAATAGTATAAATTATTTTTATTAAAAAAGTTGTTTTTAATTAAAATTTAGTATTTTTCACTATTCCTCAAAATTTGAAAGTTATCAAAAAAGAACCGAAAATTTATCCAAATTAAATTTTTATGTCCCAATTATAAAGAAGAAGTTCATTTTTTCAAATTGAATATAAAAAAGTGTCAATGTTGGATTTAAATAGGGTTCACCATTAAAAGGCGATAAAATTTCAATTTTTGAAAAATACTTTTTTATCTGAAAAATTGAATTTGTTCTTATATTATGTCTAATAAATGCATAATATGGATGATAAACTTATATGGAGTATATAAAATTTAAAATTTCTTTAATACTATTCATAACTATTTTTTGAACGGCAAGTTTGGTAAGTCGTGGTCCGGTCGAACTCGGTGTTGTGTGTAGTGCAAGCTGTGGAATTACTTTAAAAAAAATAAATTACTATATAATATTGGGGTGTTACATTCTTCCCCTTTTTGAAATTTCATCCTTGAAATTTTTAAAATGTGTCTTGGGAACTTCATTGAAAGTCCCACATCAGAAAAAGAGTCAATAAAACTATCACTTTAAACGAAAGAAAGATAAGTAAAAAGGTCACCTGAGATAACCCATAAAAGGATTCCATGTAGGTAAACATGGATATGGAAGATAAAATAAGTGTAAATTTCTAATGGAGAGTGATAGAAAACATGATCAGTAGAAACTTAACAACAAAAAAACCACAAACTTGTGATGGGTTAAATGGTGATTAGTTTCCCAGTAGGAAAAGTAAATGGACAACATTTTTGTTTTAAGTTCTATTTCATAAAGTTGAGAAATTTATTTATGAGATTGACTAAGAACCTAAAGAGATGTACTTAATTTTTACATAGAGTTTCATCATTTAATTAATTTATACCACAAACTAATATTTTCTCCAAATGATGAGTATTCAAGATGACTTGGTCACACCTGAAGCGCTATAATCAACTTCTTGAGAATCACATAATCCACAATGGATGAACTATAAATTTCCCTTGTATTTATAGATTAACCAAAACCAAGTGGTTAGTACATGAACAGATGATCCCCAAAATGGATAATCCATTAAAAAAAGAAATACTAATCTTAATTTCCAAAATTAAACAAACAATACCCAATGTTCAACATAGACCATTCAATAAACAATTGTCCTTAAAATCCTTCAATATAATCCAAACTAAGTTTGAAACCCAAAACTCATAGGAATTTAATCACATAGTCTTTCATAGTAAATCTTAACATTTATCTCCAAATAACAATAACTACTCTTAAAGTCTCATTCATAAGTGTAATTAACCAAATCACATATTCTCTATGATAGGTTAATCATTTCCATTACTAACCTGAATATTTATAAAAAACATAGATTCTTACAAAATAAAATCCATCATTACTCCTCATATGAAATCCCATAGTATTCTATTTTTCTTAGACATATAGTGTTCCTAACAGAGAAAACATCTTCCAAAATAACATTTATCACTTAATCAACAAATCATTTTCTTATACTAAGGATATCCATTTGATAAAACATAATATCCCAAATAAACGTATTATTGATCAATAAAATCATTTAAATAAAAATAATTATTCACACTAACCAGGGACTTCATGTATTCCAGTGGTAGATGATAAATCTCAGTCGCAATTTGGTTGTGGGTTTGATTCCCGCATCTTTGTCAAATGTGATGGGTTCTCACACGGTCTTCATGTTTTCCTTTTTCAAAAACTATATTTTATAACATTCCCAAAATGAGATAAATTCCTCAAAATAACTATAACATAATTTAACCACAAATGTTATCCCATACCTCGCATTTTTATTCCAAAAATTAATAACCTATAATTTCCTCAAATTCAAGTATCATATAAACCCAAATGGTTATTTATAACTATATCCACAAAGGAAAAGATAATTCTTCCTCAAATATCATTTTCACATAAAAAACTGCAAGGTTACACGTACAAGAGAAAATTATTTCAAATTAATCCCATCAACGATGATAATTAATACTTTTAAACATTTATCCATCCATTTATTTCCACATAGGTTCTTCCTTGACCTAGTGGTTATCCTATAGAATAAATAATTGACTTGGGTAATTCCAAGGTCCCCTACATTTACATAAAATGACTGTAAATAGATTCTTAGGATCATTTTATTTTCTTCAATACTACTCTTCATTTTTTATCGTAAATTATTTACTTTATGTCCTTATTTCCCACACATAAAGCATTTCTTTGTTCCATTGAGACACTTTCCTAAGTGTCTCCTCCCATATTTCCTGCATGATAGAAATTGATCTTTCTTTTCTCTACGATCTCCACTACTAGAGATATTATCATTTTTTTATGTTCTCTTCTTTGTTGATTTTGGGAGTTGGTTAATGTATATATTGATGATAATATTTTTTGGTAACCTTCTTCAGCATGAACATGATATCTTTTACACCTATCAACATTCAATTTAGTTTCTCATTTCCACCATAATTCTCATCTTGTACATCATGTTCAATGTTATTGTGACTTCCTTGGAATCCACCCATTAACTAAAACCAGAAATCATAGTGTGAGTAACAATAGTCATAAAATCATTTAGAGAATATCATGACACCTTATTTAAATCTAAAACACCATAGGATTAACTAAAGTTATTTTTTCTCATCTTATACCAAAATTTTTTAAATTGGTTTGTAAAGAAAATATGCCTGATCTTAAGAATATCCCCTAGGAGTGTCGTAACCAAGAGTGAAGCAAGGCCCATTGTCATGCACCATTTCCCATTCGAGTCTAGATCAAAGCGGTGTTTTCGGGTTTTACCCCTAGGTACATTTGTGTCAGAGCTGCCTCTACCATATCATATCCAGATAAGGATGTATTTCTTGTAAAACCCATATAATATTTACATTACCAAAATTTTTTGATGTTATTCTATACTAATCCTCAAATTCTATCTTAGGGTGGTGTTTTCTAATCAGAGGTTTCCTAAATCTAGCTTCCAAGGTCTGTACTAAACAATCTCCGATACAAACTATAACGCCCAGAACCTAGTTACCCAGGTTCGGTGCGTTATTACATAACATTGTCATGAACACAACATATCATGTCTCGAAATACTGATTAGTTTAGTAGACTTGGAAATACTAGATACACACATAAGTTTTACATTACATCATGAAATAAAAAAAACATTGGGTCCCCTTTGAACACACTCATATCCTTTGAGCTATCTCTGTAAGTTAATCATAATATACTTCTTCACATCCTGGGAAAAAGAAAACATAAGAAAGGGGTGAGCTCAGATTATTAGTACGGATAACAATATAGCAGAAAATATCATAAATAAGAATAAAAATTTAAGGCGATGTATAAGACTAAAACAAAAGCCTTTTAAACATGAACTTCAACATAATATGGAAATGATAAATCAAATACTTCCATTTACTTATTTTCATGGATATTTTATTAGTCAAATAATCACATGTAACATCAATAGCTTATTTAATAATGATGGAATGCATAATGTTGGACTTCATAACCACATAGTCAAGGCCTCGTGCCAAGACTACAAATAAGATTTTTTCAAGGCCTTGTTCCAAGACACTAGTTTGTCTAATGAGACCTACCGATGCATCAAGGAGCTATAGCGGGCTCCACCCATTACTTACTAAGTCCAATGAATTCCTCATATGAAAAGGATGAAACATAAACTAAATATTCGTATTAAAACTAGCATTTGAAATGTCAATATTTTAACCACAAACCATGAATGGTATAAAAATATAACATCCATAGTCAAAAATAACTCATTAAATACAATATGTAAGATTGTATTATAATAAATCAACATTAATCAAGAATAATGAAGGATATTGACGTAAATGAATATAATCAGAAAAACGATTTGAGAGAAATATCCCTTTTTCTTGAAAACATTTAAAAGTCTCATTATTTATCCAGAAGCTGTTAAAAATAGATTTTTGAATCAAAGTGTCTCATACCACATTGAAACTTTTAAAAGTAATTTTAATTTTAAAACATTCATGTCCACATAAATAAATCCTTAAAACCATTGTAAAACATGGACATTAATGAGAAATATTTAGAAGAATAAATGTTTAAAATATTTAAAATGATATTTTAGTTTGAGTTCCTAAATAAATGAGATACACTTGAATAAAAATAATTGAGGTAATAAAAACCTTATAATATCACGAGAAAAAAGGAATTCAGGATATACTATGTCAATGTACAATATATAAACCATATAAAAGGGAATAGTCGCATAACAACAAAGAAGTCTCAATGGAATGTGAATTGAGATGAAGTCGCTTATAAAGACCGTATCCTTAGGTTAAGGATAAATTAATGAAATAATTATGTTTGAAAAATATAAATACACTCAATATTATTTAATATTAATTGTAAATCAATTAGAGTACATTCACACATATTTTTGTAAGAACAACACCAATGACTTGGATGTTTAACTCAATGAATGGAAATTGAGTTATGATTACTTTTATCAAGTTTGTATCGATGACTTGAGAATTTATCAATAGATTAATTGTGTGTATCAAAAGTATATCCACAAAAAGGGGAGAGTAAATTACTACATAAATAAATAAATAGTGATTTTAAACTTAATCTTGGATTAAAAGAATCAATGAAGTTTGTGTAAAACCCAATGAGTGGAAATTGAAATTAGAAATTCCCTTACCGATTTGGTAACTTAAGAAATATACACCTCCTGAAATAAGGATCATACAATGAATATGTAAATACCCATAAATTAAAGTATATTACACAAATAATAGAATCATGGGTAGTACATACACCACACAAATAGAAATAGTGGCAATATAGCATGAATATCACGGGAATAAAAAGTGAGATAAAAACCCATTACCTTGTAATTTTCCTTAGTAAAGGGTAGTTTAACCTCCTATATAACGGTGAAATAATTTCTATTAAATTATAGAAAAACCACATAAATAAATATGATATCATATATGATCTTCTAATATTTCTTTGTTAATGATATTTCAATAGTATCATTGTTTTGGGTGTTAACTTATTCGTTTTCCTTTATACGTTTTATTACGTAAGTCATGTTTAATATATATAGGATGTATTTTATTAATATCTCAAATTATATTAAGTTCTTAAACATTATTTTTAATAATCAAATAAAAATTATTCTTGAATGGTTATGAAGGGGAATGAAATCACATCACATCGTGGAGACGGTAAGCTGTATATACGCATGAGCGACAATATCTTTCTATTAATGGTGAAATTGTAAGTAATTGGATCATATATTATATATACAGAAACATTAACATGTTATATTTATTATTTACATTAGTTATACTCATTATTATAACCATCCAAATAATGATGTTTTGAATAACAAACTACACCTTAACGTGGAGACGGTAAGTCGTACGTACACACGTATGGTGAATTTGTCATTCATAGGATGGATAGAATAATGAAAATGGTTGTACCATATTTTTAATAACATCACATTATGTATAAGGTACTAGATTTTTTATTTTGGTATGAAAATAACAATGAATACAAAAGTGGAAGAAGAAAATAACTTTGAAAGAGGTGGTGAAATTATTACCTCTTCTTCGGGTTCTTCCTTTTGATTTGATCAAAAGGCATCCTTAGGTTGGCTTTCTGATCAAAGTAAGGAATATAAGTTTAATTTAGGGTAGTTGGGAGGATATTAGAGCTGGTTTTGGCTTATCCAAATGGATTTTTAGGTGTGATTTTTAGAGAAGGGGAAGTACCCTTTATAAGAGAGGTGAGGGTCACTTTAGGAAAAGCTTAAAATAGTAATTTATTATACAATCATATTCGGTTTATAATGGCTCTAAAAGGATTTATTTCTATGATAAGGTGGGTATGGGTATAAATCCTTTCAAACAATAGGTTTTAGACAATTTTAGTTCACCATATTAACCTTATCTTTTAGATTTAACTCTTAGTAAAATAGTTCAACTTTTACAATGTCTTATTGTATTTTTATATTACATGGTTAATAAACTTACTATAAAATTCCAAGAGATACCCAAGTGGTTCATTAATGACATATATATCATTATATGAGTCCTTTGGTCGAACCGTAGATTTTTATGAATATTATATCATTTAATACTATAGTATTTGTATTAAAATCTCATTTTTGACAAATTTGACACTATTTAGTATTTGGTTTTTTTGTGAAAGTCAAAAAAAAACTTGATTAATTAGAACCAAATACTTTAAATCAATCATAAAATTTCATATTAACCTAGAAAATTTTTGGAATGCATGAGAAGTCTAAATTTATATTTATTTTATATTTATAATATCAATTATTTTAATCTTTCATTTATAAGGTAATTACTGTATCATCATTGTGTCATAAATAAATTTAATTATTTAATGTCTAAAAATTATAAATAAAATAAAATATTTTATGAAATATTTTAATATTTCTAATGAATATTTATATTTGACTTTATCGTATTTATAACCCTATATTAAAAATGGTTTAGTTTTTAAACTATCAATTTAACACTTTTAACTCTTCTTTAAAAAAATAATAATAAATGTCTTAATCTATTCCAAGTGGACCAAAAGAATAATATTTTATTCTTAATGTTTATTTTGGTCGAAATAAACATATCCAATAGAATTAGGACATGTGTTAGGGTAATTATAATATCATTTTTACATTTAATTACCCTATTTACTTTCAACTGTGGTAAATAAAAATCAAAAAGTTACTATTCATCAAAAATTATTTTCATCCTATTGAACCACATTTTACTTACTTATTTCAATTGTGACTCCTGGATTTTTGAAATTCAATTCACAGAATGGTAAAATTATGTTTTATGCAAATTTTTAAATGTGCCTAGAAGATGAGTAAAAGACGGTAAAAAGTTCAATAAAATTTTATATATCTAATCTTATTTTAAAATGACTTCAATGAATTAAATTGGAATAATATAGTTATTATGTATCTATTTTGACTTTAAAATAAATTTAAATTAAAAAAAATTATTTAAATAAAAAAGTAGGCTTTAAACAATAATGTAGTGTTTTTCACTATTCGTCAAAATTTGAAAGTTTTTAAAAAAATACCAAAAAATCCCTAAAGAAAATTTTGATATTCCAAACTCAAAAATGATTCCTATTTTACCAAATTAAAAAAATAAAAATTTTATTAATTAATTTAAAAAAATATTCTTGTTGTCAAAACCAGAAAGCAGGTTTTTCAGAAGTAAAAACTATCAAAAGACTGATATGTGTTTATGTCCAATTTAAATGTAAAATTACTTACAATGACCAGAATTGGATTAAATGTTAAAAATATAAGCTAATTATACTTAAAAA
Source organism: Viscum album (assembly GCA_963277665.1). NCBI lineage: Eukaryota > Viridiplantae > Streptophyta > Magnoliopsida > Santalales > Viscaceae > Viscum > Viscum album. The sequence continues at coordinate 1,179,213,074 of OY728160.1, forward strand.
CTATTCAAATGTATAATTTAACACTAAAAAATATTTTGATTAAACAAAATTAATTAAACATTAGTATTTTTTTACTATTCATCAAAATATGAAAGTTATCAGAAAAGCACCCAAAATTTATCCAAACTAAATTTTTATGCCCATATTCAAAATAAGAATCTTATTTTGTCAAATTGAATATATAAAAGTGTCAATTATTGGATTTAAAAAGGGTTCTCCATTAAAATGCAGTAAAATTGCAATTTTTAAAAAATACTTCTTTTTTCTGAAAAATTGAATTTGTTCTTTTATTATGTCTAAGAAACACATAATATGGATGTTAAAATTATATAGAGTATATAAAATTAAATATGCATTTAATACTATTAATAACTATTTTTTGAATGCCTAGTTTGGTATGTCGTGGTGCGCTCGAACTCGGTGTTGCGTGTAGCCGAAGATATTGAATTACTTTAAAGAAAATAACTTACTATGTAATCTTGGGGTGTTACATTTATTTTTAATAATTTTTTTTCCTAGTATCATGTAAATTCATTGTTTTTAAATTATTTCTCAATTAAAAAGTTTTTAAAAAAAATTAACATTAAAAAGTTATTTAAAATGTTTTAAAGCTACCTTTATAAGTTTTCAATGATATTTTCAAGGAAAATGCTTTAAAAATATTTTCAAGATTCCTGTACATGTTTTAAAAGCTATATTCAAAGAAAAGTTTTTAAAAATGTTTTCTAGATTCCTTTATATGTTTTAAAATTTATGTTTAAAGATAATGTTTTTAAAATGTCTTCAATATTCCTTTATAATTTTTCAAATATATTTTCAATGAAATGGTTTTCAAAATGCTTCCATTCTTACTTTATATGGTTTCAAAGTTTATTTGAAGAAAGTGTTTTTCAAGATTTTATATGTTTTAAAAAATATTTTTCCATTTGGAAAGGATATTTTACTCAAGATACTTTCTAGAGGATTTTTAAATCTTACATCATAAGTTTATAAAGTGGTTTTCAAAGAATAGGATTTTGAAAATGTTTTAGGTTTTAAAAAATAATTTTCAATGGAAGGTTATTTCCATTAGGAAATGATCCAAGTGATTTTTCAAAATACTTCTCCATATAATATAGCATCATTTGATATATTTCATGCTAAATAGGGGATATGATCAATGGATACAAATATTATTCTTTCTCTAAATGTTTATTCTTTTGATGTAATGTTGTTTATGAAACACGTTTCTCTTCCAATATTTATACTATGATAAAATTATTATGAAACTCACTTCCTTCCATAGGTTATTCTATGATGAAATGATTATGAAACCTATCTCTTTTTCAAATGTTATGATATGATAAAAATTTTATAATACCAATTTTATTTCATGGATTATGATATGATTTTTATGAAACCCATCTCTTTTTATGGGTCATGATATGATCAATTTTTTATTATCTTATGGCACATGTATGCATGATTTAATTATGTGATGAGTGGGACCTATATCTCCCACCAATGAAATGGGTAAAGATTTATATCTCATGAGATATAAATGGATGGAATATGGAGTGAAATCTGTTCAATAAAGGAATTTGTCTACTATGATGGTCTTGGGAGTGAACCTTGACTACTAAGATAGTCTTGGGAGTGATCCTTGACTACTAAGAGGGTCTTGGGAGTGAACCTTGACTACTAAGATTTCATGGGGAGTTAACCCATTAGACTATAAGTAAATAGATGAAACTGGGGATGGTGGTGTGTCCCACCTAGTAGGTGTATCCCCTATGAAGATCCCTGATAAGTTATGGAAATTATCCTTGACTAATAGGGAATGATTTTTTATGCTTACATATATTCCAAAAATTCTATTTCTTATTCCTATGTTATGATTTAATGGATTATTTTATTTATTCTCTTCTGATTAACGTCTAATGAACTCCTATTCAATATTCTATAATTCATTTTTATGTTCTTTGATATTAAGGGTATGATTTTACAATGTCATGATCATGTTTTCATACACCTATTCTTCTATTATACGTACAAATCTTCTCTATTTACCCTTACTGGTCATATGAGCACACCATTTATAATGTTTCCTTTCATAAATTTATGAAGAGTCGTTTTAAGTAGGAGTAATAAATGGGATGATATTTCACTATATTAGAATATTGTGTTTCACGTTTCCAAAGACACTAAACTATTAAGGTCCTCATACATGTAATTTTATAATGTTATGAATATTCATATAATATGATGTAATATCATTATATGTTAATCATGGTTCTCAATATATAAATTCAAAATAAGGATATTTAATGGGTTCTTTATAATTCTCTTGGTCATTTTCCCCTTAAGTTTAAAGTTTATTAACTTGGTAATTCTCATTTTTACCATAATCATTATGAACTTGGGGGACTCTCAAAGACCACCCAAGTGGATGCTTCAATTTAAGGACCCTTTTGTTCAACCATCAAGAATGGTTCTTCTCTGGAGGATTTGGAGGAACCAACTCCCTACACGACCAACTGCAGAGAGTTGGGCACCATCTTGCCTCTGCCTTCCCTTTGTGTATGCGGGCTGAAGATACTATTCGGCACCTCTTCCTGGACTGTTTTTATGCTCAGGATCTATGGAAATACATTGGTTCTTTGTTCTATTTTGATGTCTATCACTGCAGGAATCTTGAGGAGCTTATGCCGTGACTCTGTGAGGATGGGAAGAGTGGGAAAGTCTACAATCTTCTCATTGTGGATGTTGCATCGGTCATCCATGTTATCTTGGTTTCACGCAATCAGACTATCTTTGAGAGTCATCCTGCTTGTTTTCATGTTGATTCCCTTGTCATACATAGGGATATTTATGCTACTGCTATTGTGCAATCGGGCACGATGCATAATTCATTCGAGGATCTGCGGACTCTGAGGCTGCTTGGTGTTGTAGGAAAGCCAAAGCAGCCTCTTGAATTCAAGTTCGTCAGATGGATTCCACCGATCCCTCCTGGCATTAAATTTAACATTAATGGTGCTGATTCTGGCTCACCTAGACCTTCAGGATGTGGAGGTGTGTTATGTACTTACCGTGGTTTTTTAAAAGGTTTCTTCCACCACTTTATTGGCCAAAGTACTGCGTTGGAAGCTGAACTTTGGGTTGCGATCTACGCTATCAAATATGTTGTCTTTTACAACTGGTCACCTCTTTGGATTGAATCAGACTCTCAACTTTCTGTGAAGGCTTTTGGAACATGCACTAGAGATGTGCCTTGGTGACTCCTTCCTCATTGGATCGCCTATCTCAACCAGGCCAGTCGCCTTTAGATCTCTATATCTCATGTTTACAGGGAGGCGAATCAGATTGTTGATGCCCTCTCGAAGGAGGCTATTGTGGGGCTGAGCACCATGTGGTCATTCAGGATCCCTGGTGCCTATGTTAGTATGGTGGATGATGATATGTGGGGCGTGATTTATTCTCATTCTTGTACTGCCCCCTGCAAGACCTAATCTCTTGTACCTTACTTTTTTTTAATAAATTTAGGGTCGGATTGCTCGGAATTATGATTAATTTTAATTATTTTCACTAATTAATTTAGTAAAAAATTAATTTGACCTTATTAAACATTATATATTGTTATGATAAAAAATCTGTAATGCATTTTTTCAAATTCAATTCACAGAAGTATAAAAATAAATTTTAATATTAATCCCTCGGTCGTTGTGAGATAGTGAGTTTTAAGAAGAGTGTTTTTTAGAAAAAAAAGATTCTATATAAACTCTAATACTAATAAAAATAAATATATGACACTAAATTAATATTTATTAATATATAGTCTATATATTTAAATTAAAAAAATTCCCCATTATGGATTATTTTAATTAGTTAAAAATGTGAAACATTATGCCTTTTAAAATCGTTTTTTGAAAAACCCGACTTTAAACCCAAAAAAAATATATTAAAAAACAATATAAAGTTGATTCAAAAAAAATTAATTAAACTAAATATAACTAAATAATACTTAGTTTCCAAAAAAATATTCAAAACAAATTTATACTACTAAATTACTTAATTTATTAAAAAGAAATGACTTTTCTACAAAAATCCATATTTTCACTATTCACTAGAAAATCAATATTTCCATAAAAAACCCAAAAATAACAGACAAAGTATATTTTTATATTTTGATTTCAAAAAATATATTCATATTATAAAATTAAAATTCTAAAATTTAGAAATTAATCATTTAAATAAAACCTTATAAGAAAAGTGTTTAACTAAACTATTTCCTTTTTGATTAAAAATTTCTTAATTTTATTATAACTAAAGTAACTATAAAATTATTATTAATAAATAAAAATGATTTATTATATCATTTCTTGGGTTGTTGATATAATTCCCTATATACATTCACAAAATATTTATTAAGCCTTCTCATGGTCTGACAAGCCATATGCCAATGAATTTCAGGCTGTATGGTTGGGGTGAATGGATTGCACTAAACTTTCACTAACTACGTGGCCTATGCTAAAAATCTATATAAATATGTAACTATGAGCATGAACCCCTAGGACACTACCAGACCTTACATATTCCCTTTTACACTAGATTATTTGAATGGTAAGGGGTTTATCCAAAACAAAGGGGTCCTTACATTGGTAAAGGGTCGGGGTCTTACAGTAGTTACTCAAAACGATTAAAAATATTGGATCGAACTTGGTTTAAAAACTACACATTCTATATCCATTTTTATCTCAGTCAAATATTTATTTTACCTCATTTGTTTCAATCCAAAACTCATGTTGTAATTACCCTTCTATAAACTTTTCAATAACACCTTCTAGTCTTGTAGAGTTAGAAAACCAAATGTGATACCCAGTACATTTCCAACCAAATAATTAAGACAAATATTTATTACCTACATCAATTATTTTATTTTTTATCCCACTAATACACCACTAAATAAAATCATTGATCACTTCATGTTTTTAATGATTAAAAATTAGTCATGGTATCCCATTCGCACTAGATACTTTCATCAAACTAAAATCGATGCAAAAAACACCCATTGAACATAATTATTTATTGAGAATCATAAATTTATTGGAAACACACACATCAAACTATTCCTCATAAGATTCATAAGATATCCTTGAAACCTATCATCAGCAACAAGTCCTATAGTGAAACCAAAAACCAAACAAATAGACCTATAATCATAGTAAATATAATGAGAACAAGCCTCTATCTTAATTCATTAAAACATTTATATTTTTTAAAATAGATTCATCAAAAAAAGATTCATCAGGTTTCATTTTAATCAAGAAAATTTTATCCCTTCATAAAACATTTTCAAAACAACACATCATCACAAGAACTATTGGGAATTTTAGATTCTACATCAATATTAAAGCCATACACCTCATCTTATTGATCATAATGTCACCAAATCAGTCAAACTAATATGTATCTATCTTCGATTAAGAGTGAAACAATCATTGTGACATGATATTTTTCACATTAGTGTTATCATTAAAAATGAGTCCCATGAATTAAATTCAAAAAAAATCTTTATTTTATATGATATCCAAGGATCCACCCATATATTAGTTAATTGTTGAGTCAATAAGGTTTTCCTTATGACTTTTCCATTCCTTCATGATTGAGGATATTGTTGATTCAATAAGGTTTTCTTATGACTTTACTATTCCTTCATGTTTTGAAAATCACAAACACCTTATCTTAAGGAAAATTTTATTTTACCCTATGATTTTCTTTCATAAGGAAAATTTCCTTCCCTAAGGAAATTCATACTTATCATGTTTTCATTGTTCATATTCTGTCTAAGTGTAAAATTCGGTTTCATATCTAAAAACCTCGAAATCATATAATACTTAGATAAAGAGCGTTATGTTTTTAGGATTCGAATTCAGACTCCGAGTTCTATGAATTCATACTCTGAACTCTTATGAGTTTTGACTTCGAGTTCTCTGAATTAAGACTCCAAAATCTTATGAGTTCTGACTCCGAGTTCTCTGAATTCAGACTCCGAACTCCTATGAGTTCTGACTCCGAGTTCTCAAAATTCAGATTCCGAACTCTTATGAGTTCAGAATCCGAGTTCTCTAAATTCAAACTCCGAACTCTTATGAGTTATGACTCTGAGTTCTCTAAATTCAGACTCCAAAATCTTATGGGTTCTGACTTCGAGTTCTCTGAATTCCAACTCCGAAATTTTATAATTTCTGACTCTGAATTCTCATGAACTCTGACTCCGAACTTTATAAGTTCAGGTTCCAAATTCTTGTGAATCCAGATTCTGAATTTCCTTGAAATTCAGACTCCGGAATTCTGTAGAGTTTAGGTTCTGAATTCCTTAGAAAACAGAATCCTAATATCCTTGTATTATAGACACCAAATGTGTTTTTTGTTAGACTCCGAACTTTTATTTTATTACATTTAGAATATTTTATTTTGGTTATGTAACCATATTTTTTCTTACACTTGTATTGGTTATAAAACTATTTCTTCAATTCAGTTTCTTACTAACCATTGTTTGGGTGACACGTGTGTAGGTCCCTTCAAAATTCAAGGAAAAATATGATCGTTAGAGGAGGGAGCTGACCGTTGGTGTTGTGCATATAAATAGGATCTCATTTTAAAGAGCTCACAACAAGTTGATCAATCTAGAGATTACATGCTCCTAAAGTGATTTCTATAGAGAGAGACTTTATTTCTTTGTGCATACTGAAATTCTTGTTCAAATTTTCTTTGTGTGACTCTGATTTTTGCTGTGTACAATCGAGGGCTTTCAGGGATAAGAAGACAGAGGTGCCGACTACCTTGAAGTTGAGGGCTTCCTTGCTGAGGAAGAAAGAGGTGCTGACTACCTTGAAGTTGAGGGCTTGCGAGGATATAAAGACAGACTCCAATCTTCATATCGAGGGATTACCCTGGTGTGGGTAAGACAGGCTTTCTTGAAAGTATAAATCAAGGGACCTATATCCAAGGTTGTTGGATACCCTACTCTTTGGGTTAAAATAATTATTTCTTGTTATTTGTTTGTTTCAAGTTTTCCACTGCATTTTGATTGTTGAAGAAAGTATAACTATCTTATAATTCCTTATACTTGTATGCTTTGATTTAGTAAGATTCTATACTCTTTATGGTAGAATATTTATCTTTGTAAACTTTCATTAAGTTTCTTTTTCCAAAAACATCTTTTCTGAAATCACTTTCTCTGAATCATATTTTTGGAATCTAGAAAGTGTATAGAACTAGAGGTTTTGTGAATTCCCTTATTTAACCCTGTTAATAAATAGAAAGGTTTCTAAATAACTTTAAAAATTTCCTAAATAATTTTTAAATTATAAAATTCACCCCCCTCTTTTATATTGAGCATCATACGATACTACAATCAGTATCTTCATTCATTATTTCGATCCTACAATTGGTATCAAAGGTGATTACCACGTACCCTAACCAATCCTATAATTTGTATTATAGGAGGTCTCTGAAATACTTATATTCACATATAAGTTTTCTTTGCCCAATTTTTCATTGTTCATTATTTTCCTTGCTTAGGAATATTTTACTTGTTTACAAACTTTTATTGCTGACAAGTTTGTGTGGAAAGATATTTTCTTTAAGATGGCAGGAATCAATGTTTGTTCCATAGACAACCTAAATCAAACCAGACCACCTATTTTTTATGGTAATTATTATGAATATTGTATAGATCACATGAATACATTCATTATCAATATTGGAGTTGATAATTTTTTGTGCTTACTGGAGGTTATAAAATCCCTGACAAGGAAGTTTGTACTTTCACAAATCAAGAAAAGCATGAATATCAACTAAATTATAAGGTACACAATACTTTATTTGTTCTATGAATAGAAATATATATAGCCAAATTTCATCTTGTGAAGCAGTTAATTGTATTTGGAAGAAACTTGAAGTTACTCACTTTGGAACTTCCAAAGTAATTCAAACTAGAAGAGCCATGCTCAGAGATGAGTATCACGGCTTCTGCTTTCCTTATGGAGAACCCATATGTAAGTTGCAACAAAGATTCATGACTATTGTTAATAATTTACAATCTATGGGTGAGAAATGATTAGATGACGAATCTCTTGCGGACAAAATCATAGGCATCATGCCCAATGAGTGGGAATCCAAGAGAACTGCTATTAATGAGAACAGAAAGGTTACTCATATTTCTCTTGATTAACTTTTTGGAACTCTTCTTCAACATGAGACTAGAATAAAGATAGATGTCTTTAATATGAAGAAGAATAATGGAAATGGTAGTGTTTCTTTTACTAAAAATTTAGATCATACGAAAACCAAGACTCCTGAGAGAGTTACATGATCCAAATCTAAGAAGGTTGTTATACAATTCAAATCTAGTGGAAGTGAATCTTCAGAAAATGAATAATCCAATATTTCTAGAAGGATGAATAATGTTGTTGGATAGAAAAACTTTCAATACAAATACAAGAAGAAATAAAGGAAAGATAAGAAAGATTCAGAAGTTACATGTTATGAATGCAAGAGAGCTGGACATATAAGGCCTGATTGTCCTATTCTTAAAAGAAAAGAAACAAAGGAAAAGCATTCTGAGAAGAATAGAAAGAAGTACTACAAATCTAAAGCTAATAAAGTCTTAAAATCTAATGACACCTGGAGTTCCAGTGGTGGTGACTCGTCAGATGAATCATCAGATTACAAATCTTCTGGATAGAATAATCTTGGTCTAATAGCTAGACTACCTATTGACAATCATTGCTTAATGTCTAAGGTACATAATACCAAGTAATTCTAAATGAAATGGAAATTGATACAAAGTTCCTTACCACATTGTAATCAATATAATTGTATAAAAAAATTAAGAATCACCAAATTAATTATATAACACCATAAATATAAATATAATCATGATATTATATATCTAATGGAAGTACACATATGCCAAATACAAGAAATAAGTAGCGAATAATGGAAATCTCTTGGAATTAAAGGTGAGATGAGAAACCCCTTACCTTGTGCTCGAATGTGTTCTTCAATTGATCTTAAAGTCCTAAATAATCATACATAGATTCATTAATTAATAATTATATAACCTAATATACATGTAACTAATTTAGTATAACCTTATTAGGTTCATTCATGGCCTTTTTTATGGGTTTAATAAGTTCAATTTTATTGTTTTGGAAGCATTTTCTTCCTTACTTTTCATGGTTGGTTTACTTGTATTCATGAATGGATGTTCGATTGAGATGTGGGTAAAAATCCAGAATTTTTAATATATATTATTAGTGAAATTATAGAGATATAAATTATCTTATAATGACTTTTTATAAATCATGATGATGACTCATTAGATAAAAGTTAATGATAAACGCTTGGATTTACTTGGCGGTTTTGTGTACAATGAACTTGTTTTGTATTATTATTTTATATTATGAGTGGGTAACAATTACAAAACATTTCAAAAGATAAAATAAATATATTATGATCTGGTTAAACCATTAAAAAGGTTTCATGACCATTTTTGAATATAGTAATAGATATTGAAATACCATCGTCCCTGAATGTGATAAATTAACACATCTCAGGTCGTGTTTTCATTTTTAGTATAAGAGGGGGGAAGAGAGATGATGATGAAATATTCCATTAGAATAATAAAATTACAGTTCATGTAAGGTACTGTAGTTATCATAGCATTTGGATGGGGGGAGTTTTGAGTCAATAAGGTTTCCTTATGACTTTTCCATTCCTTCTTGTTTTGAAAATCACAAACACCTTATCGTAAGGAAATTTTAATTTACCCTATGTTTTACTTGATAAGTAAAATTTTCCTTCCCCATGGAAAATTTATCCTTACCATGTTTTTTATTTTTCATATCATGTCTAAGTATAAAATTTGGTTTCAGATCCAAAACCTCGGAATCCTATAAATACTTAGAATATAGAGCATTCTGTTTTCTGGATCCGAGTTCAGACTCCAGATTCTAATGAATTCAGACTCTGAACATTCTATGTTCTGAATCCGAATTCTAATGAATTCCGACTCCTAACTTTCTAAGTTCCGACTCTGAATTCTAATGAATTCAGACTCCGAACATTCTATGTTCAGACTCTGAATTCAAATTAATTCAGACTCTGAACTTTTTAAGTTCAGACTCTGAATTCTAATGAATTCATACTCCAAACTTTATAATTTCATACTCTGAATTCTTATGCATTCAGACTCTGAACTTTGTTAGTTCAGACTATGAATTCCACTGAATTCAGACTCCGAATTTCATTGAAATTTAGACTTTATAATTCTAGGGAATTCAGGTTACGAATTCTTTAGAAAACAGAATCTGAATATTTATGTATTATAAACACCGAATGGTTTTTGGTTGGACTCTGAACTTTTATTTTCCTTACATTCTGAAAAATTAATTTGGTCAAGCAACCATATTTTTTTTACTCATGTTTTGGTTATAAAATGATGTCGTGCATTCAGTTACTAACTAACCATTGTTTGAGTGACACATGTACTGGTCCCTCCGAAATTCAAGGAAAAATATGACCATTGGAGGAGGGATCCAACCGTTGAATATGTGCCTATAAATAGGATCACATTTGAAAGATCCCACAACTTTGATGAATATTTCTATGACTCTAGAGATTATATGTTGTTGAAGTGTTTTCTAGAGAGAGAGAGAGAGAGGCTCTTTCGACACTTAGTGCTTCGTGCAGATGTTGTGAACAACTTGTTCAGGTGTGAACAACTTGTTCAGACTTACTTTGTGCAGACTTTGATCGTGCTGATCGTGGGCTTCCTAGTTTGGAAGACAGAGGTTTTGATTTACTTCTAAATTGAGGGCTTGCAGGGATAGAAAGACAGATACTGATCTTCTAATTGAGGGCTTACCCAGGTGTGGGTAAGACATACTTTCTTTAAAGTATAAATCAAGGGACCTTTATCAAAGTTTGTTGGATACCCTTCTCTTTGGGTTAAAAGATTTACTACTTGTTACTTGTATTGTTTCAAGTTTTCCGCTGTATTTTGGTAGTTATGGAAAGTATAACTTTCTTATAATTTCTTATACTTGTACTCTGATTTGTAAGATTATATAAGCTTTAAGGTAGAATCTTTGGTCATGTAAACTTTTCTTAAGTTTCATTTCCGGAATTACATTTCTAGAATCAAGCAAGTTTGTAGAACTATGAGGTCCTATGAATTTACCTTGTTTAACTTTGTTAAATGATAGAAAGGTTTCTACCATCTTTAAAAGTTCTGAAGGAATTTTTTGAAGTATAAAATTCACCCCCCTCTTGTATATTGAGAATCTACATCATTATTTAGAGACTATAATCAGTATCATTTTGATCCTACAATTGGTATCAGAGGAGGTCTTTGAACTACTTATATTCACATATAAGTTTTCTTGCTCATGTTTTTCATTGTTCTATATTTTCTGTTCTTAGAATATTTTCATCCTTGTTTACAAACTCTTATCACTGACAAGTTTGTATGTAGACATTTTCTTTAAGATGTCAGGAATGAATGTTGGATCAATTGAAAATATTAATCCTACTAGACCACCTATTTTTTATGGGAATGATTACAAATATTGGAGAGATCGTATGAAGACTTTTTTCATTAATATTGGAGTGGACAACTTTGTAATGCTTACTAGAGATTACAAGATTCCTGATAAGGAATTCAGAAATTTTACTAATCAAGAGAAGTCCAAATATGAACTAAACTATATGGTACGCAATACTTTGTTGTGTTCCATGACCAAGAATATATATAGCCAGATTTCTTCTTGTGAAGTCGCAAATTGTATTTGTAAGAAACTTGAAGTTACACATTTTGGTACTTCAAAAGTTATTTAAACTAGAAGAGCTATGCTTATAGCCGAGTACCATGGTTTTTTCTTTCCTTATGGAGAACCTATATGTAAGGTACAACGGATATTTATGACTATTGTCAACAGCTTAAAATCCATTGGTGAAAAAGGTTTGGATAATGAGACACTTGTAGAAAATATTATAAACATCATGCCTAATGAGTGGGAATCTAAAAAGAATAACTAAATATGAGAATAGAAAAGTATCACAGATTACACTTGATGAACGATTTGGAACTCTTCTTCAACATGAGACTAGAATGAAGAGATATGCTTATAATGTCAAGAAGAAGAATGGGAATGGAGGTGTAGATTTTACAACTACTTCAAATCATATGAAAGCCAAGACTCCTAAGAGGGTTACAAGATCAAAATCCAAGAAGGATGTTGTTCAATCTGAATCTAGTGAAAGTGAACATTCTGAGAATGAACTAGCTAATCTTGCTTGAAGGATTAACAAGATAGTTGGGAATAAGAACTTTCAATATAGATATAAAAATAAAGATGGAAAAGATAAGAAATATGGAGAAGTGACATGCTATGAATGTTAAAGAACTGGTCATATGAGACCTGACTACCCCTTACTCAAGAAAAGAGACAAGAAGGACATAAATTCTGAGAGAAACAAGAAGAATTTATATAGATCAAAACATAAGAAAGTCCTAAAATCCAATGACACTTGGAGTTCCAGTGGGGGAGATTCTTCTGATGATTCTTCAGACTATTAATCTTATGAGAAAAAGAATATTGGTTTAATATCCCAAACTCCATTTCAAAATCAATGTTTTATGGCTAAGGTATGAAATGATGAATCTTTAACCAATATGTCTTTGAGTGAAAATTTTCCAGATAAATATTTTTCTTCAGATAAAGAATCTTCTTCATCTGATAATGATAATGATTTTCCTTCCTATGAGGAAGTTTCTAGGTTTACTAAGTTTCTAGAAATAAGAAATTGTAAAGTTTATATGAAACTCTAAAAATAAAATTCTAGAGAATTTATTTTATCAAAATAAATTTCAGATCTTTCTAAAGATCTTGATAAGAAAAATGATGTTTTAGAAAATATTTCTAAGAAACTTTTGGAAGAAAATTATGTGAAGGATAAGCTTTCTAAGGATCTAAAAAACCTATTTTTAGAAAAAGATGTTTTGTAGCATAAACTAAACTCTAAGTCTATTATTCTAGAGGATAGGAATTTAGTCCTTAGACTAAAGTCTGAAATATTTTCTTTGAAGAAACTTCTTGAAAATTTTACTTCTCGTAAAGAAAATTTTAACAAGATGTATTCTCAGATCTGAACTCATGGTAATAATCAAGGATTATGTTATTCTCATGAAAACCCTGTTTTTAGAAACAATTATTTTGTTCCTCCTAGATCCCCTTTTTGTACTAAATGTCAAAGTGGTGGGCATTGGAAGAATAATTTTTATTTAAATAATTTCCAATCCCTTAGGTTTTATAAATATTACTTTTCTAAACAAATGTGGATACCAATAATTTTATTGTCTAAAAATTTCAGATCCAAGAAAGTTTGGATTCTGAAAGTCTAACTCTCTTATTTTCAGGAAAATAAAGAAATGACCAACAACAAAACATGGTACATGGATAGTGTATGTTCCCGGCATATGAATGGTAACAAAAACATCTTTGAAAATATTATCAAGACGAAAGAAGGAAATATAACTTTTAGAGACAATGCTAAGGGATAAATTATTGGTATAGGTAACATTGTTCTTCTTGAAAAGACTCTGATTTCAAATTTTTTATTTGTTAAGGGTCTTAAGAACAACCTCATTATCATAAGTCAATTATGTGATGAATGTTACCTTGTGAATTTTAGGAATGAAAAGTGCTTAGTACACAATTCCAAGGAAGAGTTTATTCTTTCTGCCAATGGGCAAGAGAATGTTTACACACTAAACTTAGAAGACCTTAGGATCCAATACTTACCTTGCCTTAGTGTAATGGAAGATTATTCTTGGTTTTGGTATATAACGTTAGGACATTGTAACATTAGAAACCTATAAAAACTCTCTAAGAAAATACTAGTTAAGGATATATCGGAGCTTAGATTTGACTCTTCAAAAGTTTGTGACCATTGTCAATATGGAAAGCAACATAAATCAAGTTTTAAATCATTCTGTGAAGTATCAAATACTGATGCATTACATTTTCTTCATATGAATCTTTTTGGACCAACACAAACTGGAATCATTGGAGGAAAGTATTGTGAATTTGTCTTATTTGATGATTACACTATATTTACGTGGGTCTATTTTCTAGCAAACAAGTTTGAAGCTTTTTCTCATTTCAAAAGTTTTAAAGCCCAAGTTAAAAATGAGAAAAACATTCCTTTGATAAATATTCATAGTGATCATGGAGGAGAATTTCAAAACTCTGATTTTGAAACTTTTTGTAGTAGAAAAGGAATTACTCATAACTTCTTAGCACCTAGAATACCTCAACAAAATGGTGTTATTGAAAGAAGAAATAGAATTCTTCAAGAGATAACAAGAACCATATTGAGTGAGTATTCTGTAGCCAAACACTTTGGGCTAAAGCTATAAGTACTGCTCATTATACTATAAATCGAGTTTTGATTGGAACTTTTCTTAATAAAACTGGTTATGAGTTATGGAATGGTTGAAAACCTAGACTTTCCTACTTCAAGGTTTTTGGTTGAAAAGTATTCATTCTGAATACTAAAGATAATATACACAAATTCACACCAAAATCTGATGAAGGAATTTTCTTAGGCTACTCCACAACTTCTAAGGCTTATAGAGTTTTCAATAAAAACACTTTTCCTGTTGATAAAACGGTACATGTTAAATTTGATGAAACTAATCACTTTGTTTTTAAACAACCCTAACCTAAATCTTCGAATGTATTTTCAAAAAATGATTATCAACCATTTTTAGAAGATCCTTCTGATAAGGAAAATGTCCAAGAAGATGTTTCTGAAACATTTACCCTAGAAGACTTTCTACCTTATGTTGATGAACAGGTTTTACAAAACCCAAACCAGTTATTTCTAAAGAATCATCCTAGTGATAGTATCATTGGTGATGTGAATCAACCGGTAAGGACTATAAGTTCCTTAAGAAATGAAGTAGAACATCTAGCATTCATTTCCCAATTAGAACCAAAAATCACTGATGAAGCTTTATGTGATGATGATTGGATAAAAGCTATGCAAGATGAACTAAATGAATTCGAAAGAAATAAAGTCTGGACCTTGGTTGAAAGACCTAAGGAAACTTCTATTATTGGATTCAAATGGGTCTTCAGAAATAAGTGTGATGAAAATGGAATCATAGTAAGAAATGAAGCTAGATTAGTAGCTAGAGTCTATAATCAACAAGAAAAAATAGACTATAAAGAAACCTATGCTCGAGTAGATAGACTTGAATCTATTCGTATTTTACTTTCCTTTGTAGCATTCTTTAATTTTAAACTTTTTCAAATGGATGTGAAATGTGCTTTCCTTAATGGTTTTGTTCAAGAGGAAGTTTGTGTTGAACAAGCTCCTGGTATTGAAGACAAAAATCAACCTGAATATGTTTTTAAACTATCCAAATCTTTGTATGGACTTATACAATCCCCTCAAGCTTGGCATGATAGACTTACAGGATTTTTGCTTCAAAATAGTTATGTAAAGGGAAATGCAGATCCAACCCTTTTTATAAAGAAAGATAAGAAAAAAAATTGATTGTTCAAATTTATGTTGATGACATTATATTTGGTTCAACTCAGCAATCTTTAACTAATTCTTTTGCGGATCTAATGAAATCTGAGTTCGAAATGAGTATGATGGGTGGGTTAACATTTTTCCTTGGTTTTTAAATTTCTCAAAAACTAGTAGGAATCTATATATCCCAACATAAGTACATTAAATATCTTCTTAAAAAGTATGGATTTGAAAACACTAAGAGTATAAGTACTCCCATTGGTACCTCAAACACACTTGATCTTGATGAAGCTGGGAAACTAGAAGATCAAACATCTTTTAGAGGTATGATAGGAAGTCTACTTTACTTGACAGCTAGTCATCGAGACTTAATTTTTTTGGTATTCTTATGTGCAAGATATCAATACAATCCTAAGGAATCTCATTTAAAGTCAGTTAAAAGAATTTTTTTCTACTTAAAGGGAACCATGGATTTATGACTCTTTTATACTTCTGGAAATGATTTTGTTTTGAAAAGTTTTTCGGATGCTGACTTTGGTGGATGTAGAATGGATAGAAAAAGTACATCCGGAACTTTTCATTGTTTAGGAGATTCATTAGTTTCCTGGTCATGCAAGAAGAAACACTCAGTAGCTCTTTCCACTACTGAAGCTAAATATGTAGCAGCTGGAAGTTGTTGTGCTCAAGTGTTGTGGATGCAACACACACTCACAGACTATGGTATGAGTTTTACCAAAACAAAAATTTTGTGTGATAATACTAGTGTCATTTCCCTTAGTAAAAACTTTTCACATCACTCTCATGAAAAACACATAGATATTAGGCATCACTTTCTTAGAGATCACACAAAAGAAGATATATCATTCTTCAATTTATTGGAACACAAGATCAAATTTATGATATTTTCACAAAATCTTTACCTTCCGGTAGATTTGAATACATTAAACAGAAGTTAGGAATGATAACCGTAAGGTAATCTTCCTCATTAACTTTCTGTTGAAATCAATCTCCTTACAGTAATAAACTTCTTTTCATAGGGGGAGTACATTTGCTAGTTAGTTTTTCAAATTTTTCGTAATGAAGTTTCTCAAATTTTTTCATAATGAAGTTTTTCAAATTTTTCATAATAAAGTTTTTATAATTTTTCATAATGAAGTTTTTCAAATTTTTCGTAATGAATTTTTTTTTCCGTAGTCAGTTTTTCTAAATTTTCGGTAATCAACTTTTCAGAATCTAAAAGTTCTTCAAGAAGAATTTTCCCTTAATACAAATAATTTTCCTAGAAATCCTAAAGATATGATTCTTTCTTGAGTTTTCGTAATCATCCTTTACTTATTGGTAGTTTATTTTGTTTTTAAAAGAATTATCGGATTCTCTTTTCCTTAAATCTGAATGTTTTTCTTAAAAACCTCAAAATATCGGATCTGATATTTCTTTGTGGATATCATCTCAACCATCAGATCTTATCAAAAGGTTTTTCAGTCATTGGATCAATTAGGTAGCTGAACCGTCTCTTCAAACACATATATACAGGAACCCCCATTTTTCCCACATCTATCTCAAAGCTTTCGTGTGTTGAAGTTCTGCCTCTCTACTTAATCTCATTCTGAACTTCTCAGAGTTTTCTCAATTCTGAATGTCTGTAGAAGAATCCTCTTAGAAAGATATGTCTATTTTCAAGCCAATTCCGAAGTGGCAGGTGTATAGAGAAAGGCTGGTGCATCCGAATTTGTTCAACAAGTATGATTCTATAATCTCTAAGAACATTAAGTTGAATAGATGGGAAAGTGTTTCTGTATCAAAGCCAGGTGCTCAAGATTTGGTATATCCATATTTTCTTATTGAGTTTTATGAATCAATCTATTTCTTTAAGGAAGAAGACATATAAAAATTCTCATTCAAAAGCTATGTAGAAACCTATGCTCTATCATATACTAAGGCAGCCAGCTTAGTTGGTATTCCATATGAAGGGGAATCTGAATTATGTTCCCACAAGTTGTCGGATGTCAACATATGCTTTGTAAAGGTGAAAGTTGTGGAGGGCCTCGGTCTTACTGATGTAAAGACTCCGAATATTTCTCACCTCTCTACAAATAATTGGATCCTTGAATTATAGGTTCAAGGATTTATCATTCTGAGAAAATTTGACAAGTATACCTTAAAGAAGAGTGATATGTACATCCTAGATTTTCTGGTGAACCCGAGGAAGGTCAATTTAGTTAAGTATATTCTCATTACGATTGATAATATTAAGAATGGAAACTTGAAGGCTTAGATAATCATGTACCTGGCCATTCTTTATAAATTGATTATTCAGTGTCTACAATATTTCAAAATTCCTTGCAGTGTGAAGCCTAGAAATCACAAATTCATGCTAGTCATCGATGATACTTTGAAGAGGATGAACATTGGTTTCTCTAAATAATCAGGAGAATTTTATAATCTACCGGAAGGAGAAGATGAAGCTGTTCCGAAGAATGCAGAAGTTCCTGAACCATCGAAAATTTTTGGAAAGAAGACGATGTTTAAAGAAGTAGAAGAGGAAGGAAAACCCCCAAAAGCTAAGGAATCTCAATCCACACCTCCTAAACCTAAGAAGCAAAAATCATATCCAGATGATGTTTTAGCAAAGTGGAGGGAAGATAAGGAAAAAATGAAATCATGGGAGTCTAATTTTGGTTGGGATCCTACCGAAGCCAAAGCCTTAAAAGAAAAGATAGCTGATGAGCTTGAGAAGAAAGCTAAAGAAAAGAAACAAAGGAAGAAGATGTATGAGACTGAAATTGTTCAATCCCTTCTAAGGGATACGGAGAAAAAATCAGAGATTATTCTAGTATCGGAATCTTTTTTGGTAGAGGCTTTACCTAAAACTCCGGGGAAGAAGTTTGTCACTCTGGAAAAAGTCAAAGAAATAGTAGAAGAGTTAGTAGAAATATTTGAATAAGAATTTGAAAGTAGTGGTGACACCGCAAATTTGATTAATCAGGTAGAATATTTCCATAAAAAAGAAATTCCATATGAGAAGTTGTCAATCCGAACTTCAGAAGCAGAATCTTCAAAGCTAGCTACACCTGGGAAAGATGAGAAAGAGGAGGATGAGAAATATGAAGATGAAGTGAATAAGCTCTCTGAGGAAGAAGGTTTTAATCATCATTCCATACACCCAGACGATGCTGAGGCAGGAACTGAGAAGGATAAAATAGATGACGATAGAATTGTTTAGTTGTTTGACAGTGAACATGAATCTCTGGATGAGGAAGTCGTTCTGAAGGTTGATAAGGGTAAAAAGGTGGTTGTTGATACATCTACTAAAGTGGTTGTGAAGAAGAAAGTTGCTGGTGGATCTTCAAATAATAATCTTGTTGAGATAGAGAAATATCTCTCACCAAGAAAAGTTCTAGATTCGGAATCATCTTCACTTGGACATGATTTTGTGGTCCAGTCTTTGAAAAATTTTATAGGGACCATTCTGATATTTCCCAGTATTGACTCTGGATGCCAGATGCTTCAACACACACTAAATCAAAAAGCTAATTCAGTGTCCATGGTGATGGACAAGTGTGTCAAGCTGGAGGTAGACTTCAAATCTTTCCTTATCAACTATGAAGCCCATAAAATGTCATGTAAGAATATGACTAGCTGGTCAAGAAAGACTATTTAAGAAATTCAGATTCTTGAAGAGTTCCAAGATAGTTTCAAAGAAGATTTTGACATTGAAGATAGTAAATTTTCAAATCTTACCATGTCTTTTAAGGAAAATCCTACTCTGTAACGGAATACAGGGATGCAAGAAGTAAAATATCTGAATAGGAAGTTGTAATCTGTTTCTCAATGTTGGAAAAGAGAAAGAGATCGCAGGATAGAGATAGAAGAGAAGCAAGTGAAGCAGGAAGAATCCTTGAAGGCTCAGGATGAAATTCTCAAGGCTCAGCAAGATAAAATCAAAGCTCTTGAAAAGAAAGAAGAGGATCAGGATTAAATTCTTAAGTGAGCAGAGGAAGACCACAAAGAGCTCAAAAAGCTGAAGACTATAGTCAAGAAGATGATGCTGAAGGAAAAGGAAGGATAACTTTGGTGCAATCCGATATTTTGTTGTACTTTTCTTCCATGTACAAATTCTTTCTAAACATAATGAAATTTTTGGTTGTTTTCTTTTGGATGGGTTGTAATAATATTTCATGTACCATAATTTGTTTTCTATTCCCTAAAATTCTTTTTGAAAATCATAAAGGGGGAGAAGGAAAAATAATTCCAAGTAAAGAAGAAATATCCCTAAGTAAGGGGGAGTGTTTATCTAAGGGGGAGTTTTCATTACAGATATTTTTGTACTAAAGATAATGAAAATTCTCATTTCAGAAATCTAGAACATGATCCTTAGTGTTTTAAAGTCTAAGGGGGATTTAGTCGTATTCATATTTTCCCATATGATAAGGGAGATAAGTTTTATTTTCAAAGTCTAGAAAAATATTTTCAAAGTCCTTATTTTCTTTTTCGTAAGGATGTTTGTGCTTTCCAAAAAGGGGGAGATTGTTGAGTTAATAAGTTTTTCCTTATAAATTTTCCATTCCATCATGATTGAGGAGATTGTTGAGTCAATGAGGTTTACTTATGACTTTACTATTCCTTCATGTTTTGAAAATCACAAACACCTTATCTTAAGGATAACTTCATTTTACCCTATTCTTTGCTTTCATAAGGAAAATTTCTTTCCCCAAGGAAATTCATCCTTAACCTATTTTCATTGTTCATATTCTGCCTAAGTTTAAAATTCGGTTTCATATCTAAAAACCTCAGAATCATATAATACTTAGATAAAGAGTATTCTGTTTTTAGGATCCGAATTTAGACTTTGAGTTCTCTGAATTCAGACTCCTAACTCTTATGAGTTCTGACTCCGAGTTCTCTGAATTCAGACTCTGAACTCCTATGAGTTCTGACTCCAAGTTCTCTGAATTCAGACTCCAAACTCTTATGAGTTTTGAATCCGAGTTCTCTGAATTCAGACTCCGAACTCTTATGAGTTCTAACTCTGAGTTCTCTGAATTCAGGTTCCAAACTCTTAGGAGTTCTGACTTTGAGTTCTCTGAATTCAAACTCCAAAACTTAACAATTTCTCACTCTGAATTCTCATGAACTCTGACTCTGAACTTTATAAGTTCAGGTTCCAAATTCTTGTGAATCCAGATTTCGAATTTACTTGAAATTTAGACTCCAGAATTCTATATAGTTCAGGTTCCGAATTCCTTATAAAACAGAATCTGAATATCCTTGTATTATAGACACTGATTGTGTTTTTGGTTAGACACTGAAGTTTTATTTTCTTACATTCTGAATATTTGATTTTGGTTATGTAACCATATTTTTTCTTACACTTGTATTGGTTATAAAACTATGTCATGAATTCAGTTACTTACTAACCGTTGTTTGAGTGACACGTGTGCAAGTCCCTCTAAAATTCAAGGAAAGGTTTGATCGTTGAAGGAGCGAGCCGACCGTTGGTGTTGTGCCTATAAATAGAATCTCATTTGAAAGACCTCACAACAAGTTGAGCAATCTAGAGACTACATGCTGCTGAGGTGATTTCTAGAGAGAGAGACTTTATTGCTTTGTGCGTACTGAACTTCTTGTTCATATTTTCTTTGTGCGACTCCGATTGTTGTTGTGTACAATCGAGGGATTCCGGGGATTGGAAGATAGAGGTGTCGACTACCTTGAAGTTGAGGGATTCCTTACTGAGGAAGACAGAGGTGCTAACTACCGTGAAGTTGAGGGCTTGCGGGGATAGAAAGACAGACTTGGATCTTTGTATCGAGGTCTTAACCTGGTGTGAGTAAGACAGACTTTCGTGAAAGTATAAATCATGGTACCTTTTTTCAAGGTTGTTGGATACCCTACTCTTTGGGTTAAAAGACTTATTTCTTGTTACTTGTTTGTTTCAATTTTTCCACTGCATTTTGATTATTGAGGAAAGTATAACTATCTTATACTTCCTTATACTTGTATACTCTAATTTAGTAAGATTCTATATGCTTTAAGGTAGAATCTTTATCTTTGTAAACTTTCATTAAGTTTCTTTTTCTGAATCCATCTTTTCTAGAATCACTTTCTCTGAATCAAATTTCTGTAATCTAGCAAGTGTGTAGAACTATAGGTTTTGTGAATTCCCTTGTTTAACCCTATTAAACAATATAAAGATTTCTAACTAACTTTAAAAGTTCCTAAAAAAATTTAATGTATACAATTCACCCCTCTCTTCTATATTGAGCATCATATGATATTATAATCAGTATCTTCATTCATTATTTCGATCCTATATTAATTTCATGACATATTCTGTTAAACTCATTGAAATTTAGTGTTCACATCTAGTCTCTGATTATTTATTTGCATATTTAAACTCTAGGAAATGATCTAAATTTCCACCACACTTCATTCAGACCCAATAATTGGAGACACCCTAATATATTGTTTACATTGTTTATAATTTGGGTTTTCTAGGTCCCCTATTCAAGTTGGATTCAAATGAATATTTGGTAGATCATACCCATCATGTCTTTTATTCATCCACAATGTCATTACTATTGATTATAAAATAAAAATGATCCTGAATATCCTCATATATTTCCATTTTAACTATACAATTTAGCTAAAAAATATCCACATACTCTTTTAAACCTTAATGACATCAATTTCACAAATTTTTTAACAACATATAACTTCCTAATAATACACTTATTCTTACAGATCACATTATAAATCAAATTAAATTTTTCTACCTTGAAGTTTATTCTTATAAAAAATGTTTATATTTCTTATAGAATAAGTACAAAGCTCCATTTACTCTTATATTAGGAAATTTTTTATTCTCTGGTAAAGGAAAAAAATCTACATCTACTCATAACCAAAATAAAAAATTAATTTATCATCCACTCTAAAAACCAGTAAGAAAATTAAACTATTTTATTTCTAAAAAATCATTGATCATTCCTCTATAAATTTGTTATACAATTTTTAGTAGAATATATTTCTTCCAATTAATTCAAAATAAAAATATATTTTAAAAAATATTTCAAATTTAAATAAATTAATAAGTCCCAAAGATATTAAATTTCAATATAAAATTTTTTTTTGTACCAATACAATTAAAAACTTCATAATAAAATTAAAAAAATTAATAATTTAATGAAATTAAATTTAATCATTTCAACTTGAAAAATATGTATTTAAAATAATTAATAAACAAAAATAATTTGTCCCAAATGAGATGATCAACAATGAAGAATTCAAAAATATAATAACATTTAGCATAAACAATACCATGAATTGTTATAAAAAAAATTGGGAAACATGTATAAAATAGTGATACATAAATTTTCTAAGGGGATGTACTAATCAATGATGACTATTGATCTGAAACTCTAATAAGGAGGATTGCATATAAATATTGGGATAAAATCAACTAAATTAGGTAGTCATTGGGAAATATTTTCCTTTAGAGTAACAAGTTGACATTGAAATTATATTATTTAATTTATCACAAAAGGATATGGATGTTGTGGTAGAGTATGATGTTAACAATATAAATTTTTTAAGTCATGCTACAAAATATATAAAAATTTCATTAAGAAAAGTGAATAAAATGATTTCTAGACTAAATACAATCCTTTATGGTAAAATAGTCTCCCAAACAATTTCTATATATAAGGAGATACTAAGTATTTATATAATGACTATAAGTGACTTCTAAATGAAATTTTTTTTAAATAAATCCCCACTTAAAGAGAATGTATAAGTGTCATGTATAATTAAATTTTGTTGAGGAGAATAAGGTAGTGTAGAATTTTAAAAAATTGATAATTTTTCAAGGATAAACCTTGGGTAATTCTTGATGTTCATGGGAGATTTATTAAAGTGCAATGATAATGTCCAACAACCTCAAGAGTGAAATGAAAATAGAGAATAAAAAAAATTACAATGCCCCAATTATATTGATATCAAACACTATTCTTTTTGATTCCCCGTTATTAAAGGGAATCATATTTAAATGAGTATAAGGGATAAATTTAGAGAATATATAATTACTATGGTTGATTTAAAATTCCCAAATGATGGTATAACATGTAAATTGATCATAAAATAGATAATATATAACACAATGTCATATTTTATTTTTGATAACATTTTTATATCTTCAATGATTTTTAAGAAAATGGAGTCATTAACTTATACATTATGGAGTACATAATTTTAACAGCGTGGGTAAATATTAATTTAAATAAAATATATTTTGATATTTTTATTATAATTCATTATATTTTTCTAGTTGAAACCCTAATGGATATACCAATTATTAGATATGACCTAAATCCTTGATGGATTGCTTAAAAATTTACAATTCATGAATTCATTAAAATATAATGTTATTAAAATCTATGATAAAGAATATAATCCTTTTTTTAGGAGGGAAATCATTAGTTATGACATGGGCAGAACACCATCTTATGGCTCTTCCTAATGAAATTCATAGAGATAAATATGAGGGAATGAAATATTTTAAGGAAAAGGATATTGTAATAATAATATATTCATTGATTATTAAAAAAATCATTGATTTATATCATGATTAACTTCTATGATATCCACATCATCTTGCTTTTGGATTCTCCATTAACCCCATCCCAAATGAAAACCCCAAATATAAGCCACCTCATTGAATTTATTTGGTGGAATTGTTTGAATTGAATAGTAAACTAAAAAATTTGTGTGATAAGGGATTCATACACCATAGTGTCTCACCTTGTAAATAACCTATCCTATTTCAATAGATGTTTTATGTTTCTATGAGTTTTTTCATCACTTAAAGGTAAATAAATTCCATTACTACTATAAAAAGATCAATTACAAAAATAATGAAAACCTTTTCAAAACATAAACGGGTTCAATACATCTTAAATATTGATCATCATTTTAATTGTAATTATTTGTATATTAAGATGGGTAATATGTAAATGATAAATAATTTTATGATGAAAGGTTTCATATGTTCATTGTATTGTTTTTTGGATTAAAAAATGAATCCTTCGATTTTATGGATTTAAAGAAAAGTGTTTTCAAGAAATATATTTTTTAGTATTTTATCTTTTTAATTGATGATATCATGATATATTTCCAATGATGTGATGAACATATCAATTATTTATTGATTATTATAAAACCTCTTAGATAATAATAATTATTTGGAATATTAGATATGTTTCAATTTTGGCATAAGAAATATTTCATTCGGGGAAAAATTATCTTCATTGATGGAATTTATATTAACCCTTTCAAGAAAAACTATATAAATTAATAGACAAAACCAATGAATATATTTAAATACATATTTCTTATTGATTAAATTTTCACCATCTAGGATATGTAAAAAAATTACTCAACTATCAAACTCAAAAATAATTTTTACACACAAATGGTTAAAGTTCAAATGATTGAATGAATATTTTGAAATTATTGAAAATAAAATTTTTATATCATTTAATGCACTGATATTATCTTTATTTAAAATAATGGATTGATTTTATATATAAATTATTGCATTAATGAAATGGATATTGTGAGTAAATATGAAAAATGATAGAGATTGTTTCTATAGAACAAGAAAATTAATGACCTAAGAAAATAATTATCAAACACAAGATCATATGATAGTGGAAATTTTCACTACATTGAAGATATAGTGACACTATCATTTAGGTGAACATTATTTCATATAAGCATATCATAGGATTTTAATATATATATTAACATATAATGGTCTCAATAAAAATCAATTTTGATAACTTGAAGTATATAAAAACCAAGACTATACATTACACTACAACACTAGGAAACAAAAAAAATTATGGCAGTTGAATTTAGTATGATATATCATGGAATCTTATCCATGATAATGATAGTAAGGGATCCAGTATTAACATATTTGGTAATGATCGATAAAAATAATAATTTTTAATATGAAAATTATTTCCTTTTTATGGTAACCTCATAACTTTAATGTAAAGACCCGGAAAATTCAAGGGAATTTTTTTTCTTAAATACTTTGGAATTTTACGAGTCTATGGATTCTAACAGAACTTGATTCTGAGGCCCGGTGTGTCCAAAATCAATTTCCAAGTTTTAGCTCGGGTACGTTCGGTAAACAAACGAGCGGGATTTTCTATCTTTTTAACCGGTACTCGGAATTGAAATCTGAGGGCGCCGATGAACTCGCAACGCCGATAATTGCTTAAGGGGACCTTTACCACAATTGTGTTTTCATGAGTTGAGAAGTTAAAATTTGTGGATTAAATGAGAAGTGAATAAAATTATGGAACAATTTTATTTTTATACCTAAAGTAGTTATATCCTACTTGGGGAGTTAGTATGGGACCCATAAGTTTCTAACTACCCATGTAAGGATATTTGTGAGGTGGGGCCCACATGAGACCCAACCTTTCACATTTCCAGAACTCCTTAACCCCTTTGAACTCCCATGTTAATTACATGGCAACTCCCTTTTAAATTTTGTAACCTTTCCACTTCCACACTAAAACTCTTGCCAACACACACCTTAATTAATTAATTGAAACTCTTTCATTAATTAATTAAGTGTTTGAAATTTGTATTTTGAAATGCTTGGAATGTTCAATTAAAATAAGGGGTGGCCTTATTTTATTTTGGTTGGATTGTTGTGTGGGGATTTTGGGAGATAACTCTTGTGAAGAAAAAAGGGGATTCCTACTTTGTTGAAGAACGCCAACTCGCCGATGAAGAACATCGACTCGAAGACCGTGGTTCTTCATCCTCTTCTTCCTCCACGGCAAGGGAGGAGACACCGACATGGGAACTCACTAACAATGGGGCGCCTTCTATTCTTCTCTCCGTGATAAAAGATGAGACATCACTTCCTCGGGTTCACACCGACGACGATGGAAACGACGTCATCATCCACGGTGCTTGACAACTGCGAACTTCTTTTCGAGGTAGAGTGATTTGATTCAATTTTATCGAAAATAAAATTTTCGTTGTGTTTCATGAACCTCGTGCATTCTTGGCTATGTGTTACCGCCTAACACGGAGGGCACGGGCCGAACGAACATTGCCCGACGACCCTCCGCTGGAACATTATTCTTTTGGAATTGGCAACCGGAGGCGGAGGAAGCATGGTGTCATTGCACCATGCCGGAAACATGACAAAGGAAGTCAGCGCTGTCACGCTGGCTATGCGGGAAGAACCGCGGCCCGCATCATGGGCCGCTTCGGCGGAAGAACCGGCCGGCCCATCGGCCGGCCGGGTGGAGGCGAACCGCGGTGCCAGGAGGGTACCACGCTGGAAGACCGGCGGCCTGCCCATGTGGCCCGTGTGCGTCGAAGGTCGGCCGGTCTAGCTGGCCGGTTTGGGGAAGGGTGGCGCCGCCAGTGTGGAAAACCCCCCTAGAACCCGCTCGGCCTTCGGCCGAGCCCGCTGGGCCGCGCCGGTCTGGGCTGAGCCGGGCCGCGTCGGGCCGCGCCGAGCCGGGCCGCGCCCCTCCGGGCCGAGTTGTGTATTCCTTCGGACCGGTCTGACACGCCTGCTGGGTCGGACCCGTCAAACTGGGATAACCCGACTCATCGGCCCACTGAGCTAAGCGGGTCGGGCATGTTAATCACTTAAT
The DNA here is from genome assembly GCA_963277665.1 of Viscum album. NCBI lineage: Eukaryota > Viridiplantae > Streptophyta > Magnoliopsida > Santalales > Viscaceae > Viscum > Viscum album. The sequence continues at coordinate 1,179,240,355 of OY728160.1, forward strand.
TAGGAATAACTTAAAGACCGTGCATTCGATCTACGCGCCGTCTGCGGCACTAGGACCCTTTCGACAAGATGGTTCTTTTGCGATACTCTAAGTGAGTTTTGGATGACTATGGATATCGATCGGGTTAGAAACGAGCATATTTCTAACTAGGCCCCTAGAACAGAAAAGTCATTATCTCTCAGACCGGGCGTCCGATTGACGCACCGTCTATCGCGTTGAGTTCCTATTGATGAGACGGAACTTTGGGATACATCAACTCTGGACTTTTTGACAGTTGATGTATCGACCCTCTTGGCTCGTGGAGTGGACCCACCCGGAATCGAGCACACTGTGTGCGGGAACCCTAGAGTTGGCTGCGACTGCGACGACGATGAAGACTGTACTTGGATCCTACGTGGGTTCGGCAGTGAGGACGATTGTACTTGGATCCTCCGTGGGTCTGACAGCGATGAAGACTGTACTTTGATCATACGTGGGCTCGGCAGTGATGGTTACTGTACTTGGATCCTACATGGGTTCGGCAGTGACGAATTTTGTACTTGGATCCTATGTGGGTTCGGCAGAGGAGATGATTCATAGCCCCATGGGATTACAAGTTCATAATAGGTTATAAGGTGACACCTGCTACCATCTCTACCCAAACCCAACGTACTAACTCAGGGTTAGTCAAACAATAGTTCACCCACTTGGTACTTCAATTCATACACAATAGAGGCATCCTATTTGGGATCCTCGAGTTCTAAGCATAGGTAAAGGCATCCTACTCGGGATCCATAGCTGTAAGGAAAATGGGGGATCCTACATGGGATCCATGAATGGTAAGCAAGGCAAAGGCATCCTACATGGGATCCTTGGAATGATATATTGGTAAACAGGGTCCTACTAATTACTCCCTAAGTCAAAATATAATCAAAGGAATCCCCTAGGATATTCTTGGTAGTGGGAAGTAGATAAAGGTATCCTTCATTGGAACCTCCAGGTTGAAATTTTAGAAGAGGAAGCCAACAAGGGATCCTTAGAACAACTAAACTCATGGTCTCACAAGACATAAGGGTAGATATCTCAAGGGATACATTTTCAAGAGGAAAGCGATGAGGCATCAGTCATGGGAGATAGCTCATGGATCATCTTAGATTTGGATCACAATTATATTTTACCAAACACCCAAACATTCATTCACTCATCGAGTCTCTTTTAGGAGATGACTGAATTCAAATACCAAAGAAAGAGCCTCTCTGTTTAGATATAATCCCCAAAACACTCATTAGGAGTCCTCAAAACACTCCACGGGTTTCACCATCATGATATATGTGAAAAAACTACTCATTGTGGACTAATCATACATCCAAATCCAACTTCAGGGCATAAAACAGGAAAACACCTTGAAAGTTTACTAAAAGAGGAGTACACATTGTGTAGAGGCCACACATAGTGTGTACCCTCAAGGACCCACATGGGTGTGTACTTCTATTGTCCTGGGCATGTAAAGTCCCCAGGTACACGGTGTATAATGTGGGTACATGGAATGTACCCCACATGGGGTACCTTCCCATGTCCCTCAACCGGCCTGTCCATGTACTTTTCTAGGCCCTGTACTTATACACAATTTCCTATCCACATGGGATCTGGTCATGTACTCTACATGGCCATGTACCCCTACACATTTAGCCTAATTGGGTACTTGACTACATGACGGACTACCAGTAAATGGTATGTATAGCTTGTTACATCATGTTTCCTTCAAAAAATTCATATTCCCCAAGAAAAAGGAACACATGGTGTGTCACCCTGAACCAAACATCATTTAAATGGGTTTTCCCAAACGAAAAACCCTTGAAACATCCCGAAACCCTGTTTTCACCCCCAAATTCATAGATCAGCCAACAAAGGTCCATAAGAAAACATAATAGGGATATAAAACTAGAAAAAAAAATCTATGGGGATAAATGGAGAAAACATAAAAATTCTTACCTTTGGATAGAAACTACCAAAGCTTCTCTCATTTTCATGATCCATGGTTGTTTACATCCATCTGGCGCATCTTGTGCTTCGTGGAGGTACCCCTATTTCTTTCTCTCTCTATCTCTCTATCTCTATCCCTCTCCCTCCTTTCTCAATACCGTGTGAAGTAGGAATCCATAGGATGGGAAACAACAAGATAGAATGGGGAGGAAAGAAAAGAAAGAAAAGAAAATGAAGAAAATAAAATAAAAAGAAGAAAAGGAAAAGAAAAGGAAAATGGGGCCCAGGATGGCCCAACCGCTAAACTCAAGTTTATGACTTTCCAAGGAAAAACATCTCGTTTTGGACTCAATGGAGGAGAAAGAATCTGAATACAATGCTCTGTTCAGAATATAAGACTAAATGAACTTATGTGAATAAATTAATATTTAATTAAATAAAAATTAAATATTAATTAATTTGCTAAAATTCAAACAACTTGGAATTCCATTGAACTCCTGTCCTAGGGTAAATGCCCTATTTTGGAACAAATAGAGTGGTCATAAAAATTATCCAAGATCATGTTATAGGTTAAAAAGACCATTTTACCCCTTAAAATAATTTTAAATCAAAAATTAAAATTTATGTTCAAAAATTCAGTCCAGAAAAACATGGGTCGTTACAAGAACAACGGGATAGAGTATACCAATATTTTTGTTTACTTGGTAATGTTGTCCATAGAAATCCACAAAAATGACTTCCACAATTTTTATTAAATCGTTTAGGGTTTGGGGATCGATATTAGATCAACGATCATTCTTTAATGTCTACCCACAATTGTAGTTTTAGTAAATATAGTTTCAATGTTTGAAACCAATATGTTAGGATAGACTGGTTTGGGTGGTTCCATTATTTCTACATAAGGGAGAATGATTTCCTCATTTGGATGTAGGAGAAAGGTTGTTTTATCACATTAGGGTAGCATTGGGAATTTTCAATGGATCTCTAACACCAATTATTCTGATTCATTAGGGTATAAATCTCATATATGCATCCAGTGTATGAGTTATGGGTAGTCTAATTACAATTATTTATAGGTTCTAATAATATTAACTCACTATGAGTTATTTGTATATTTATAGTGTTTTTTAAACATTCTTATTGTATTATTATGGTTATATAATCTTATAAAAGGGGCACTCTAGTGTATGCTCGTGCATATAAGGGAACTAATATTATTCATAATGTGGGTAGGATCATAGTTATAAGATTAGAGAATCTCATCCTAGAATGAATCATAAACACATTCTCTAATCTATGAATTTATATATGAAAGAACATATACCGGTGGAATGATAGGATAGACCAGTGACTATTAGAGGCACTATAATTATTTATTAATCAATGGTCATGGATTTATTATATATACTTTTCTCATATTCCATTAAAAATTATGGTATTTTTTTGATTCATTGGTTATTCAATCTGAACTTATTCCTTATATAATGCATATAACTACATTCATACAACTAATAAAAGAGAATGGTATCCAATATCCTTTATGATATATGAATATTTTCTATGTATAGATCATATAGAGTTTCCATGATTTTTATTTATATGTAATTTTTCTTATTATTTTCTTTGAAAGGATGATCAGCTCCAATTCCATGAATGATTTCTATTATTATTATTTTATTTTATTTTACATAATGGAAACATACATGTATTTTTGGGTAAGTTGGATCCTATATCAAGTAAATAAGGGCTAGTTATTCCTAATATTTTATCTATATGATGTTAGATATCCTCTTTTTTCATATATTCAATCTAAGATCATTCAAGTAGACAACTTCCTATAATTTTCAACATATATCTAGAGGTTTATCCTAAAAATTTCCTTGGGCTTCCACTGAAGAGAGATCTCGAAGTCTTCATTTTCCCTCTTATATGGATTAGACACAATACATTATCGTCATATCAAATTTATCTAGTTAAGTTAAATTAATTAAAGGATTGTCTTAATGATCTTTATGGAAAGGAATGCATACACCCTATCAAATCACTATGGGAATCACCCATTCACTTGGTAAATATGGCTGATAGAATTCACAAAATTTTCATTTATTAAACAAATATTAACTAGGTTATAGTCAAAAATAAATACCCATTACCTTATATTGAATATAATTTTCATTATCAATGGTGATCAAGATGGTTTTCCCTCATTAACCATAAATTTGAAAACCACCAGCTAAGAGTTAACTATCTAGAACCAACACACATTGTCTTAGCTCTAGATTATGATAAGCCAAGTGTTAAACCCAGTTCCTCCCTCCAATAGGCTAGGGGATGGTCAATAGCACTAACCATTCATATCACATAATATGGATTCCTTATCCAATATCAAATTATAGTATAAACATACATAAAATGTTTATAAATAATTGTCTACACCACCAATGTCTCTGAAATGGTAAATTGTATACCATAAAACACATTCATGTGAAACTGAGTAAAAATACACCCCCACATAATCAAATATAGAAAAATATAGATCTTAAAATCCTTAGAATCCATCAAACACAAGACACTTGAATAATATTACACACATTATATACTCCTAAATTGATCTCTAGACATAACAGTCACTAACACCATAATGCACTACCACGGTCCATCGTGAATCACCAAGTGTTGCAAGGTGTATGTTCTGAAGAAGTCACACCAGTTCCTCATCTTCCAAGATCATCTACAAATATTTTCATCAACTATAGAAGCACAACATTCATGTGAACAATGAAAATGTAGGGGTGAGTATAAACATACATAATTGAAAATACTAGTACAATAATGTGAGGATATGGTATATATTAGATAAAACCCTAGGTATGATTAAGAAAAAAGGATTATGAACAAAAATACTCTTGATCACTCAACAATATGAATTCTCATGTATTCATGAAAGGTCAAATCATATCAGATCCAATCCTTAAATACCACAACAAACAACCCACTAGGGAAGATTGAATCACTAAGAGTCAATAATGAATGATATTGATAGCCATCTATATACATAATTTTAAGGGAATCCATGGTTTTTTGATGAGTCACAAGTCTTACTTGAATCTTAACTTCTTATCATTTATAACCACTACATCACTCGATGAATCCATAAAGGGGAGGACTCACTCCTTTTTGAAGTATACACAAACCTTAGAGGATGTATGACCTACAAGAAACTGTCCACTCTACCCACATCACAATTATATATTCCTTTAATGGATCTCATATCTTACCAAATAATAGACCATGGTCATGGGGTTATTAATCCATATATTAAAAAACCAACAATACATGATAAAATCGATGGAAACCATGATTTATGTGTAAATTACATCCCTCGTGACAAGACCCAAGTAAAGCCAACATGTGGCTTCCAAGAATCTAGACGGCCCAATCCAATAATCAATGCAGCCTCACAGAATCAGTTATGTGGAAAACAATTCCTCACTAGAAGACACCTCAGTCGAGGTAGTACGACATGTAGATAGAGGATCCCCTACCTAATGGTATGACTACAAACTCTAAGTTACCATACCTATATCTGAAGGTAGTCCTGGGAATATCACCATACTTTACCCTCAACTGGTGATATCTATAATGTAGATCAATCATAGAAAACCAACTCTCACCTATCACCTGATCGAAAAGATTATCTATCCTTGGAAGAGGGTAACGGTTCTTGACCATCACCTGATTCAACCTTCAGTATTCTATGCACAACCTTAGACTACGGTCCACCTTTTTGGTGGAAAACACTATATCACCCCACAGGGACAAAGTTGTCCAAAGAAACCCATCTACATCTTCTCATCTAAATAAATCCTCAACTCTAGAAACTCAGAAGGTTCCATCTGATAAGGATCCATTCAAATGAAAGAAGCATTGGGCTATAAGTCTATCCTGAACCCAATATCATGTCGATGGGGTACTTCCACAAAAACCTCATAAAATCATCCATAAAATCCCCCCAACAACCCTAGGTGCCTCCACTATCCTAGAATCCATTTATTCAATTGAAAACCCAGCCATCAAAGCAATAAGGGGCTCCAAACACCGATTTCCACCTAAGAACCCCTCTCACCAATGAAAAACACACACTATCCATCCACATATAAAAACATGACTCACCTATGGAAGAATTTGATAACATAAAATACAGAACACAACTTTTCAATGCTGAGGATAACATCGTATGAATGAATCTGTAGAAAGAAAAGATCCCCATGGGATTGAGGTGGCCCCATCATATTTCTACATCCCCTACACACATCAAAAACGCTAATTTGGCCTCTGAATAGAATATTAAACACAAAGTTAATGGTAATACTCTATATGTATAGTCTCACAGAAAATGATAGAAATGGTGAAAAAAAGGTGTGTGAAGCTCCTGAATCAAGCAGGGAATAAACAAAGGTACTAAACAAACTGATAGTACCTTTAACGATCTATGGACCCTCTATAACTATCGCATCCACTGCTAAAAACTGACCAATCCCAACCCCTATACCTCTCTTTTTATGACCACCTCCACAACCATGCTTGTGTTGTAGTCCCTAAACATGAGGAGCATCATGAGGTCAGCCTCTACCTACTTCATCTATCCTCCAAGTAGCATAAGCATGTTTCCCCTTCTGATGAAATTGTCTCACTAGAAATTACTACTGAGCCTACTATTTCACTTGTCCACCACCACCTAACTATGCTCAGGGAACCACTGCACACTGGTTCTGGAAAATTCCATGAACCCCACAACCAAAAAAACACGCACAAATCCCCTTGGAAAAGTACAGAAACCACTGGCCCCAGAAGGCCAGAAGGGAAACAATTGAGGTCGTCTCCCCACTGGTTGAGACATCAAATGTCCTGGTGCTTGAGACCTCACACTAACAACTATTCTCCTTGAGGGACCTTGTTGGTCTCCTATCACAAAAAACCACCTCACAAGTGTATCCACATGATCACCTCCATCATATTATGAACCTCTGGATATGTAGGAAACGTAAAAGGAGTAACTTCATATTGGATATAAGGACGGAGTTCCTCCTTGGTATTCCTTACACATGTCACATACATGACTTATTTTAAAGTTAAATTCCATTTAATTTCCATTCATTCTTTTTTCAGGGTTTCCCAAGCATTTATGGAGGAATGAGTGAGTTTTTATGAATTGGGCCAAACCGTGATCCCAATTCCAGATTTAAAAAACAAATTTTGATTCTTTTATAAATTCTTCATATTTCAACATTTTTCATCCATTCCAATTCCTAATTTTCATCCCCTAACATATTAACACCACCATATTTATTTGGACCATTTATAAATCCATAATCGTGGTGGATATGGGTTTTTATTTAGGGAATTGGGCCTGCCCGAAAGCCTATTTTCGGCATTAAAAAAAAATTAATTCTTTAATATCTCCTTCACTATTTGGGTTTTTTCGGTGATTCCAACTCTCACACGAGCCCAATTACCTAAGGCGCTCCCCCATTCCCTCCTCCCACAATTTGGAGCTCGATAGAATCACGAAAATAGTCGAAACTTCTCTGGATTTCATAAATCGTCAAGATTTTGGAGAGGTAAATTGATCCTTTCATAACTCCTTATATTCTTACTCTTTTTCCCCCATTAAAATTCCTACATGACCTTATCATTCTTGTTAGAATATCCATTAAATTTTTATCTATTTTAAAATTCAGATTCTAGTCGTTTTTGGGTCGTTTTCTTCAGGATTGTTTTGGGTAAGTGATTCCTTCTTGGTTTCTTCCTTTTCCCTTAGGGTTTCGTCTCTCCTTCATTATGTTCTAAAATTTCCAGAAGTTAGGGTTCGAATATAGGGTTTTATTTTGGGACATTATTTGTAAAATATTGTGGTCTAGGTCTGGATTTAGCTTCCTTGTGGTGCGGTGGTGGTGCGGTTGATGTTTCGCACCAAATTTTGAGGGATTTGACACTTCCAGTAGATGATTCCATGTGTAATCATTCCTAGATGAGTTAGTTTGCTTTATTACTTATTATGAATGTTACTAATATTCTGTGTGTGGTGCGAAAATTTTTTACGTTGAATTTGGTTAAGCATTTATTTTTATAGTTCCATTTTAGCTTAGAATTGGGTGTTTTTCATGTGCAACCCTTTGGGTATTGTTTGGGTGTGTATTATAACATATGAAATTGGTTTAATAAATATTTTTTGGGCTGAAAAGTTGTGATTTGGTAGGTTATTGGTGTGCCATTATGTTTTATATAGGTTTTTGTTATTGGTTTAAGGTGTAAAACCATATTTTACTTCTTGAAAGTGATTTTGAAAAATGTGCTTTTCATGTGGATCTTTTGTGGTATTTTTTGAGGTGTTTGTATAACACTTGGGGGTAGTTTAATAAATGTTTTTGGGGCTGATAATTCTGTTTTGAATTTTTATTGGTGTGATTTTTTCCATGAAATAGGGTTTTGAAATGGATTTTATGTGAAAAGATTTGGTACACTCTTTAGAATTGTTTTTTGAAAGTTTGTAATGGTTTAAGGATTTATGTAAGAGGTGAAACCATATTGGAAAACTGTTTTGGATTGTTTATACTTTCAAATGGACCATTTAAAATGTGAACAGGTCTGTCATGTTATGTGTATCCTCTTGGAAATTATTTATAAAAATGTTTAATGGATTTAGTGAAATGTGAAAGAGGTGTGAACGTGATGTGGGATTTTTGTGTGAGTGCGATGTGAAAAATGGATTTTGTTTATAAAAAGGGTTTTTATGAAACATGTGAGTGGGATATTATGTGATGTTTAGAATATTTTTAGGTAATTTATAAAATTTTTATAGGATGTGTTGAATTGTGAAAGTTATGCAAAAAGTATGTGGGCTATTTTGGTGTGAGTTTGATTTCAAAATGCATTTCAATGAAAAGCAGAATTTGTGACTTGTGTGATGTACATGGGGCTGTTTGGTTAATGTGTGAGGTGGAAGTGATATTTTTATGTGAAAACTATATTTATTGGCTTGTTGAACTTGTTTGAGAACAAAGGGAAAACCTGTGTATCTAGGTGGGTGGACGTGTACTAGTATGCTAGTGAATCCGTGGGGTTTGGCCTCAGTTTCACTTAGCAAGATTGACGCTTACAACACTAACTAAACTATGATGATGATTATTGGGGACCACTAGTTTATGGGTATGTTCCCTACTAGTGGCCCATGCACGAGAACGAATATTGTGATGGTTACTCTCACCGAGATACGAGGTACCTGGGACCCAGAACGAGCTAGTTCCTAAGGGTTATTTCCTATTTATTGTGCTCATTATTTACTTTGTACTTACTGTTGGCATACGGTATAGTTGGATGGAAAATTCAGTAGTGTTGACATTATTTTTAAAAGTGTTGATTCTTAATGATAGCCCACTTGAAAACTTTTTTTTTGTTTCATCTTTTAGAAATTGTAACTAGCATTTTCTGTTTATCAAAACGTGAAAGATTTTTGTCTTTGAATGTTTATCACATGGAATATCTTAGTGGTGGTATCCTACTGGGAATTGTCTCACACCCTACTTACACCCTTGGGTGTAAGTAGATTTTGTTATTTTTTTTGTTTCAGGTTTGGATACAGTTTTTAGTTCCAGTGTTTCGGGTTTCTAGCATGTCCTTGGTGGTGAAGTTTTTTGGAGATGAATTGAGGGAGGTGCCCCCTATCCATGAGGGTTCTTGGGCTATTTAATTGTGATTTTTCACCTTTTTTATAGTCTTGTTGAGTTGTTTTAAAAGATGTAATTCAGTTCTGAATTTTGAAAAAGATGGTTTTTGTTGAAAAATCCAGATTCGTTTTATTGATTTTGTTTGTGGTTTAATGTTTATAAACTTGGGTAAATCGTTCCCAAACATCATTTTATGATACCCAGGCACTTGTTCCAGCCCATGGGGATCAGGAACGCCCTTCGAGACTTTTCACGGGCTGGGTTTGGTTCCGATTTTGGCAGCGACCAGATTCGGTTCGTGACAAAATGGTATCAAAGGAGGTTCACTCTCTTTGAGTCATGTTATTTGGGGAATAGTAGGGATAGTCTGGAGTTAGGAATTTTGGGACTTGGAATTTTTATTATGAGTAGTGTGTATGATCACCACACCACATGATGGGATTCAGGTCTCCAGGGGAATTCAGGACCTTTCATAGTCCTTTGGCTTTCTTGGTTTAATGATGATTAGGGGAAATGAAAAGAGAGATGGGTTAATGGTCTCAGTGAGCTCGCAGGGCCTGGAAAGACATGTGGAGTCGGGGATATTCCCTAGAAAACTATCTGTAATAGTGAAGTGATTGGAATATGGCTTCCAACCATATGTCCAAGTCACCCACTGAAACTAGTTTCCTCTCGTATTGTCTTGTGTTCTTTAGTTTTGAAATCATGGAACTTTGGTTTTAAAGTGACTTAGTTTTAAGAAGTGTAATGTTTTTGTGAAATGATTTTCAAATAAATATGGAATAGTATGATTTATGAAATTTTGGAACTGAATATTCAGAATTATTTTGAAATGGAAAATGGTGTGATTACACCTCTTTTGAAGGCAGAAACTGTATTGAAGTTGGTTTTGAAAAAGTGTTTCCAATAGAGTTTTCTAAACAATCATAGGGTGTTTTAATGGGATGAGATGTTATGAAATTTAGGTGCATAACATGAATGTGAGTTCTTGTATAAAAGGTTGTTTCTTTTTGAAAATTTTAGTAATATTTGAATTGGGATTTGAAATCTCGTGGTTAGCGGTTTGAGAAAAAGGATGTGTTGGATTACTGTTTTGGTTTTGAAAAGTGGAATGAATATTTGTTTTATCCTTTGGTATTTCCATTAGAGACCACATGCATGGGGTTATATGGGATGATGGATGGTTGATGGCATGACTGGATGAGTGTCGGGACAGATATGAGGAGGGTGTCTGGTGTGGCACAAAAACATGCATGTGTGAGGCCCATAGGGTACCATTGGTCGATACTCTTACCGCTGAACGGTTTGTTTTCAAAGAAATGGTTTTAAAGAAAAACATGATATCTTGATGGATATTTTGGGATGGTTTGTATTATGGGTTTTTGAAAAAGTTTTTTTTTTGTGGGATGTTTTATTTAGTCCAATAACCCCTCTTATTTGAACTGCGTTTTGGGTTTATGTTTGGTCGGTAAGCTGGGTAGAAGGACCGGTTAGTAGTCTCCTCTGAGATATGTTTCGGGACACCTTTATGGTGGTTACCTTCATGTGTTTGGATCTGTTTTATGGCTTTTTTTACCAATGGACCATCTTGGTTGGGTCCTTGGGTTCTTCTGTTGGATAAGGTACGCCCCCATTTAGGGTTAGTGCACAACTGAAGTGAAACTCGGATTGTTTCGTCGTTGGAAAATCCTCTAGTTGATCAATGTAAGGAATCTTTTCTTGAGCTTTGTAGAATGATTCTACACCATTTACATTCTTGGTTTTTTTGGATCCTCTTGTTGTGGAAGAGTGCTCGTGGATGGTTAAAAGAGACCTTAGTTTCTTAAGCTACCTAATTCGTCGAAGGTGGAAGTTGTCTGGGGTTGTCAGTATGGATAGTGTCTAAGAGGGCCTCTGAGTCCTTCGTAGTCTCTTCAAAGAAAGAGTTCACAATAAACTACCAGTGTGGGAAATCTTGTCACGAGAAGATATTGTGGCCACTTTCTAGAATTATGTGTTGTTTGGGGATGTTGTATAAGGTCTCTCTCAATTCATTGTTTATATCAGTCGCAATGTTCATGTTCGGTGATGCCTTATGATGTCATGTGATCGATTGACCGTATAGGTGAAAGTAGTGAAATCCTCTGAGAGTCCCTGTTATGTTGGGAGAATTTCTCCCTTGTAAAAACTTCAAAATCATCCATTTTAGAGGAATATGAGTGTAGGTTTTCTTTAATTATATTGTTTCTCACCTGAAGAAATGAGGTGTGATGTGTGGGAATCTTCTTATCCCTTGTTTCAGTGAAATATCGGGATATGGTAGAGTGAGTTTGGAATGTGTTATGTCTGGAAAACTTATCTGGGATTGAGGTGTAGTTTTTTGTGGCACTGAAAGAAGAATTCTCATTCAGTGGGATTCCAAAGACTAACTGTGAGGCCGAAGATGCTTCAATCATTTGAGCTCCAGCCACAGGTCTTGGAGAGAAGTTGGCTTGTAGTCAAGGGAAATCACAGGGTCATTTAAACCCTTGTACAAAGTCCTATCATAAATATGAAAGATATGAAGTGTTTAAACCTATGTTTTCATTATCTTTCTTCTGTTTTTCATGTTTGGTGGAAATAGGTGGAGGGCCTTATACCCATGACATCGCCCAATGTCATTACCTCCCCCTTTAGTTTCCATTGAGTATTTGGAGAATGGTTGACAATTTGGCTAGACAGGCTGAGCACATGGTTTGTGAACAATTAAGAGAGACTGAGCGCCTAGAAGCCATACCGGAATATTGATCAGCACAGTTAGTTCACGGTTTCACAAACTGTGCGGACTAACCGTGTGACCTTCCCAAATCTTGAAATTTTTGGGTTTTTTTTGTGACGGAACATGCTAGTTGGTTAAGATGGTTGGTTCTTATGGTGGGGAGAACCACTATGGTTCTCATGTATGTTCCTTTGGAAATTTTGAATGGAAGTCTACCCTATGTAACAGGGAGTCCGTTCAGGCCTCCTCCTATTAGTGTCATGATTTTTTCTCAGAAAAAAATTATTGGTTGTCTCTTATGGTGGGGAGTGTATTTGTGTCCCCCCATACCAGTAACTTACATTTATCCATGGTCTTGGCTTGGTGTAGATAGTCTTGTTCAGAGCTATCTAGCTACCAAAATCTTTCTTAGGTAAACTTTGGTACTGGAGATCACCCACTGGATTAGTTAAAGTAAGGTAAGTGTAACCTTGTTCAATGATATTGCTCATTTGGGTGAATTGCTTGAGTCTTATTCGAATAGTGTTTGAGGTGTTTTATTTTGGGATAAAGTTTGAATGTGATTGATCATTTCAAGAAAGTGGTATATGTTTTGGTTTTGAGAGTAATCCTTAATTGATCACTGGAGGTGTTTTGGCCTTTGGGGGTGAAACCTGGCAAAGGTGTACCTCTTGGTTTCTTAGTTGGGTTTGGTTGTTGCTTTGTCCTTGATGTGACTTTCTGGGGCGGAAAGTTTTCATGGTGGTAAGAATTGTCACATAAATGAATTATTTTAAAGTTAAATTCCACTTAATTTCCATTCATGCTTTTTTTTAGGGTTTCCCAAGCATTTATGGAGGAATGAGTGAGTTTTTATGAATTGGGTCAAACCGTGAGCCCAATTCCAGATTTAAAAAACAAATTTTGATTCCTTTATAAATTCTTCATTTTTCAACATTTTTGATCCATTCCAATTCCTAATTGTTATCCCCTAACATATTAACACCACCATATTTATTTGGACCATTTATAAATCCATAATCATGGTGGATATGGGTTTTTATTTAGGGAATTGGGCCTGCCTGAAAGCCCATTTTCTGCATTAAAAATAAATTTTAATTCTTTAATATCTCCTTAACTATTTGAGTTTTTTCGGTGATTCCAAATCTCACCCGAGCCCAATTACCTAAGACGCGCCCCCATTCCCTCCTCCTAAAATTTGGAGCTCGATAGAATCTCGAAAATAGTCGAAACCTTTATGGATTTCAGAAATCTTTCAGATTTTGGAGAGGTAAATTGATCCTTTCATAACTCCTTCTATTCTTACTCTTTTTCCCCCATTAAAATTCATACATGACCTTATCATTATTTTTAGAATATAAATTAAATTTTTATCTGTTTTAAAATTCAGATTCTGGTCGTTTTTTGGTCGTTTTCTTCAAGATTGTTTTGGGTAAGTGATTCCTTCTTGGTTTCTTCCTTTTCCCTTAGGGTTTCCTCCCTCTTTCATTATGTTCTAAAATTTCCAGAAGTTGGGGTTCGAATATAGGGTTTTATTTGGGGACATTATTTGTAAAATATTGTGTTCTAGGTCTAGATTTAGCTTCCTTGTGGTGCGGTGGTGGTGCGGTTGATGTTTCGCACCAAATTTTGAGGGATTTGACACTTCCGGTAGATGATTCCATGTGTAATCATTCCTAGATGAGTTAGTTTGATTGAATTACTTATTATTCATGTTACTAATATTTTTTTTGTGGTGAGAAAATTGTTTAAGTTGAATTTGGTTAAGAATTTATTTTTATAGTTCCATTTTAGCTTAGAATTGGGTGTTTTTCATGTGCAACCCTTTGGGTATTGTTTAGGTGTGTATTATAACATATGAAATTGGTTTAATAAATCTTGTTTGGGATGAAAAGTTATTATTTGGTAGGGTATTTGTGTGCCATTATGTTTTATATAGGTTTTTATTATTTGTTTAAGGTGTAAAACCATATTGTACTTCTTGAAAGTGATTTTGAAAAATGTGCTTTTCATGTGGATATTTTGTGGTATTGTTTGCGGTGTTTGTATAACACTTGGGGGGTAGTTTAATAAATGTTTTTGGGGCTGAAAATTCTTTTTTGAATTTGTATTGGTGTGATTTTTTCCATGAAATATGGTTTTGAAATGGGTTTTATGTGAAAAGCTTTGGTACACTCTTTAGAATTGTTTTTTGAAAGTTTTGAATGGTTTAAGGATTTATGTAAGAGGTGAAACCATATTGGAAAACATTTTTGGATTTTTTATACTTTCAAATGGACAATTTCAAATGTGAATAGTTCTGTCATGTTATCTGTATCCTCTTGGAAATTATTTATAAAAATGTTTAATGGATTTAGTTAAATGTGAAAGAGGTGTGAACGTGATGTGGGATTTTTGTGTGAGTGCGATATGAAAAATGGATTTTGTTTATAAAAAGGGTTTTATGAAACATGTGAGTGTGCTATTATGTGATGTTTATAATATTTTTAGGGACTTTATAAAATTTTTATATGATGTGTTGAATTGTGAAAGTTATGCAAAAATATGTGGGCTATTTTGGTGTGAGTTTGATTTCAAAATGCATTTCAATTAAAAGCGGAATTTGTGACTTGTGTGATGTACATGGGGATTTTTGGTTAATGTGTGAGGTGGAAGTGATATTTTTATGTGAAAAATATATTTATTGTCTTGTTGAACTTGTTTGAGCACAAATGGAAACCCTGGGTATCTAGGTGGGTGGACGTGTACTAGTATGCTAGTGAATCCGTGGGGTTTTGCCTCAGTTTGACTTAGCAATATTGACGCTTACAACACTAAATAAACTATGATGATGATGATTGGGGACCACTTGGTTATGGGTATGTTCCCTACTAGTGTCTCGTGCACGAGAACATATATTGTGATGGTTACTCTCACCGAGATACGAGGTACCTGGGACCCAGAACGAGCTAGTGCCTAAGGGTTATTTCCTATTTCTTGTGCTCATTATTTACTTTGTAATTACCGTCGGCATACGGTATAGTTGGCTGGAAAATTCAGTAGTGTTGACATTATTTTTAAAAGTGTTGATTCTTAATGATATCCCACTTGAAAACTGTTTTTTTTTTCATCTTTTAGAAATTGTAACTAGCATTTTCTGTTTATGAAAACTTGCAAGCTTTTTGTATTTGAATGTTTATCACATGGAATATATTAGTGGTGGTATCCTACTGGGAATTGTCTCACACCCTACTTACACCCTTGGGTGTAAGTAGATTTGGTTATTTTTTTGTTTCAGGTTTGGATACAGTTTTTAGTTCCAGTGTTTCGGGTTTCTAGCATGTCCTTGGTGGTGAAGTTTTGTGGAGATGGATTGAGGGCGGTGCCCCTTTCCATGAGGGTTCTTGGGATATTTAATTGTGATTTTGAACCTTTTTTATAGTCTTGTTGGGTTGTTTTAAAAGATGTAATTCAGTTCTGAATTTTGTAAAAGATGGTTTTAGTTGAAAAATCCAGATTCGTTTTATTGAGTTTGTTTATGCTTTAATGTTTATAAACTTGGGTAAATCATTCCCAAACATCATTTTATGATACCCGGGCACTTGTTCCAGCCCGTGGGGATCGGGAACGCCCTTCAGGACTTGTCACGGGCTGGGTTTGGTTCCGGTTTTGGCGGCGACCAGATTTGGTTCGTGACACACAAGACTCATAATCAAGAAAAATATCTTGGAAAAAACATAGAGGGTCCTTGAAATTGATCCCCAACTCTCAAACTGACATGCTCCCCTACTAAAGAGAAAGAATCTCCTACCTCTTCATGGCCATCATGGTCTATGAATGAAACTTTACCCAGAACTCTTTCTAAAATTCATCCCATAAAACATATTACTCTATCTGATCACCTATATAAAACATCCATCAATGACACACGTCTCCCCACATCTGACTAACTACCATAGGTACCCAGTACTTCACTAGGGCCTAGATCAAACTGGAAGCTATCTCGAGCTCCCCTATCCAGCTCTTTGTCTCCACATCTGAAACACTTCCCTCATACTTTCCTAAATCCTATGACTGGAAGGAATTCAACTCCCTCTTCTAAGCCTCATCCTCATATATTGAGTCAACTCTATGAGAATCATCTGGATCATCCTACTCAACATCAGCTTCTTGAGACACACATGGATGAATAAAAGGATCCATAGATGAAAATATAACAAGAATTTCCTAAGCCCTATAGTAAGGAATTTTATTAAGGTTCACTTAAATTAATTTTATTTATTTTAACCTTACTAAACAACCCAATTCAGACAAGAACACAAGTAATTATGATGCATGTACCTCTCTTAGGTATCATCCCTCCAAGAAGTTCCACATAACTTGGTCGTTCAGTAAGCTCAGAGTCCATGTAATGGATCACAAGGGGGGCTAAAATACCATTTCCTAGCCAGTATCCCTAGCCTATATCACATAACAAGGTCAATTGGAACTGTAGCCATACCATCCCATGAAATCTTCACTATGCCTAACTCCAATATCAATCCTATATTTCAACTAACCACACCTCTAATACCACTCTTTCACAACCCCCTCCCTCTAAAAAACCATAATGAGGGGAGGGAGATAATGACCCCTAATTCCTACCTTTAGAAGGCCCCAGGTTGGAGACTAGCACCAAGGGTATAAAAATATCATGTATAGGAGGCATTTCCCTCTAAAATATAAATAGGATCTGGAGATAATTTGAATCATACACAATAAACTACATGAAATAATATAAAAGAAATCCAAAGCCATCCCACAATGAATTTATAAATAAAACTAATACTGATAAAAGTCTCCAAAGTAAATACCCAAAAGTAAATCTAAAGCAGTGACACCACGCTATCCAAGGTTTGAGCTAGTAGTTTCCATCATGGTCCACGTAGTCCTTATAAAAACCTAAAAATACTTTTATATATGGAGGGTGAGCATAAAAGTATACTCAATAGGAAAACCAAGGTCTCACATGCACATGTGAAAGAAGAAAACTAATTCACCCATGAGAAAATAAAAGAACCAAAAACACAAAAATAGGTTAACTATCCATCCCAACATCACCAAGGCATGCTTGGAAAGTAACACAATCCAAGTAATATAATATAACTAGAATCACAATGAAAAGGGGTACCCAACGCCACTATCTTGTTGGTATGCCACTCTCACACCCAAACGTCGTACATCTTGGCACTCCCATCCATTCTAGACACCTAGGTAACCACCCCAAAATCACGATCACAACACATCTCACACGTAGAAACCTAGTCCACCGCCCCACAAGCATGATCACATCACATCTCGCCCACAAACACCTAGGCTACCACATTACAACCACTGCCAAAACCAAATTAGTAGGGTATCATGATCACATAAGAAATAAAACTTATGACCTCATCATACCATGCATAGACCCCACCAGAAACCACCCCACGAGCACTTCCATATCACATCTCACCTAAAAACACCTAGGCCACCACCCCACAATCATGGTCACATCTTTCCAGAAAACACATCGGCCATCAGATCTCACCTGAAAATACCTGGGATATCACATCCACCATCTAATGTACTAAATGACTACCCACCATCACAGCCTATGGAAAGACTACCTCGCCTGGAAGAGATAGATGGAAATGGAAGGTTCCCATCTATTATTCTTCCTCACCAAATTTGGTAGAAACACCCCTGTGTGACTATGAAGGTTTCGGTACATGGTTCTCAATGTGGGTGGGGTGCATATAGAAGTAATAAAGAATATATAAGTGTATATAAATATAACCACACACAACCTAAACCTATAGGTTCACAACCAAACACTAATCAAATCACGACATCACCACTTTCACTACCACCTCTAAATATAGAAAACCACACGATCCACAAGACACATTCACAATCAAACCAAAAATCATTAATCATACTATTCGTTTAATTATTTATCATCAACTACATTTAACCACACAACCCACCATTTAATTATTCATTAACCATTATCATCCCATTAACTAAAACAATCCCTATCATTTCAATAATTGTTAATCAATTATTTATTCCATCACTACCTAGTAATATAGAATAAAGAAAAAACCACCTCGCTGAACGAAAATCATGGCCAAACAAACCACCTCACTACCCCAAAATCACAGCCAAACAAACCACATCACCACTCCAAAAATAGGTCCAAACAACCATTATCCACACATGCCCCAACCACACATTAGTTTCACATCCCAATCACAAATCACCTCTTTACAAGAACAACCAAACCTCAAAACACATCAAGGATCATTTTACAGATTTAAGAGATGAGATTTTATCATATTACATTTTATTTTATGGGAGTTATCCCACAAACTAAAATCCTAGGGAAACCATTTTATTATCCAAAAATAAGTAGTTATCCAATTTCCATTTTAGGGTTAGTCATAGCATATATATCCATTGAAAACAAATCCCCCAATGGACACAATTTTTAGTAGGGTATCAATTCCTTACAATCCACAATATCATAATTAATGTAAAAGATATAAAAGAATGAAAAAACCAATAATT
Source organism: Viscum album (assembly GCA_963277665.1). NCBI lineage: Eukaryota > Viridiplantae > Streptophyta > Magnoliopsida > Santalales > Viscaceae > Viscum > Viscum album. The sequence continues at coordinate 1,179,259,351 of OY728160.1, forward strand.
TACCATTTCAATTTAAATTATACAATTTTTTATATTTTATTAATCCTGAAATACCATAAACTGTGGATTAAAAAAAGAAAACTCCTCCCAGATGTTACACAATAAAGATAAATGGTGGATTACCTACCTTAAGGAAGATTTGCTGACTCACTACACACTGTATGGTAAATAAGAAACACCCAAAAACCACAACTCCACCACAAGAACCCACATATAAACCTTTATTGCACCCAAATACCATAAAACATATCCCCAACACAAAATCCAAACCAAAACACACCACCTAATATATACTATAAAGATTAAAACCAAAAAATAAAGGGAGGATAACCCACCACAGATTTCCAATGGAAATCTACCGAAACCAACAGATCAAAGAAAAAAAAGAAGAGTTATTAATGAACTCCTTGGGGTGCATAGGGCTATGCCAAAATGAGAGAGAATAGAGGTGGATGAAGGAATAAACATTCAGCTGTAAATGGATTTAAAACTAAGAAATATGAAATGTTCACATCGCATAATACTTACATGACATGTAAGTCACAGATTTCTAGAAAAACTATCTTTTGTCAAAAAACTAATCCCCTCAAAGGATTTAACACCTGAATTTATTACACATCATGAATCCCATTTACATGATGTGTACCATTTTCATGGGATAAGCCGCATACAAGTAATGAACCTACCATCCACCCAAGCTGTGAACCACCATTACACATTGCGTATTACATTTATATGACATGTATTTCCTATAGCATCTCTGCTACACCTCCAGCCTCTACCAAAAACTCCCAGAACCTTCCCCAAACACCTACAATCACCATAACTGGGAAACTAACAAATCAGGATGGTATGGACCATTACACACACACACACATTTATATATATGTATATAATATTAAATAAATACATGAAAATAATAATTTGATGAAGTGTGTTATAGAGGAAAAATGCATTACCCAAATTAAATGAGGGTGGTTTGGATTTTCCCTTACCCCATGTCTAGATTCATTCTTCACTTTTACATAACATCCTGAATTATAAAATTATATTTATTAAATATATGATTGAGAACCTTATTCAAATATATTAGATTAATTAACAATATTTTCATATAAGATACTTGTTTGAGTTTAATGTATAAGATGTTTAAAGATAATAAAACTATTCTTACCTTTAATGGATTTATTTTTTTATGTGGTTTTTTATAAGTCCGTTTTTAGAGGAAAAGGTTCAAGGAACCAATGGTAGGAGTGTTGAGTGAAGGAATATCATTGTGGTTGAAGAAAAATACCACCATCCAACTGATGGACTCCACAATATTTTTGGAATACATTTTATATGTCTTATAGAATATTTAAACCCCACTATAACATTGACAGTTGATGTAAAATACCCGTCATTATTCCAGGAATATCAACCCACCGATGCGGCCCATCAGCTGGTCGGTGCACCCAGTCTCGGGGTCCAATTAATTCATATCATGGGTTTTAATTTTACCCAATTTTACCCCTAATTTTATAACCAAATCTGACCTACCTTAGCCTATTTAGAATTTTAGACCTTCCTTATAGACTCAAAATCTCTCCCATATAAATCCCCATGATCCATAAATCTTTAACCTATCCAGTTGTGTTTCACTAGTGTATTTTTCTTAAATCTATGGATTTTTCTTAATATTATTTCAAAAATGAGCATAGATCTATATTGGATCTTTATATTAATTGATGATCCAATGATGAGTTCCTCTTTAATTTTTAAATTTGTGATAGATCAAAAAAGTTGATATCATTTCTTGATCAAACCAAGGTATACTTTCAAAAATGAGTGTTCAATGTTAAGTGTTATTGAATCATCTTCCTAGAAATATTCTCAAAGGATGATTTATGATATAACCATAATACATTGATTATTTCATGATATATTTGTGGTGAAATAAACATTTCAATGAAGACCTATTTTGAATAAATTTAAAACTCTCATGAATGTTGGAATATTTTAGCTAAGTTCAGTTGATCGATCATCTTGAGATTCTCTTCTTCATGAATCACATCTTGAATCTATTTTCCAATGATGGATTACTGGCGGATCGATTATCGATGGCTAGAGCTGAGTATTCATTCTAGAATCAATGATTAATTCAAGATCCCTTATTTGATTAACAATTGATCTGGTGAGTTATCTTCCTCTTCACTAAAATTCCTTGGAATTGGTTTCATCAACAAACATCATCAGTTATGTGAATCAACAATCACCTTATTAAGACTATTTATCCTTGAGGTCTCATTATAAACCTCATTCCTATTAATAATTAACATATGTTAGGATTCATTAACATGTGATATAGTCCTACATTGGTGCATGATGTTATTCATTCTTCGTTCCAAGATGATATTTTTAGTTATTCAAAAACAATATTAAGGTAGAATATTCCTTATCATTTTTGATCTCATATACACATGTTTCCTTGTATGATTCTTGTATTGGAATTTTTATGACCATATTTTAATGTGATCACATGTAGTTGGTTGTGTAACCGATGATAAATTTTGTAATTCTGGATGCAACGAGTATTTCTAGAGTAAATTTTTACCATTCTTGATGATGATCACATGTTGTTGTATGTTTCTACTATATTTTCATGAAGATTTTTATGATTTCCCTTTATGTGTTACCCAACTTTGTGTGTTTACATTCAATTGTAGAATATTTATGGCACTCATGAAGATGTGTTATGATAGGTTGACCATCATGGTAGTACTACCCTTAGAGGGGGATTTCACACAGTAAGCAATGACGATGACAGTGGACCCTTACACATGGTAGGTACCTTAAAACAATATGGACTAGGAAAGAACTCGATGCCTTTTTGATACCGAGTGACATGCCAGTACGTAATGCCTTATGGATACCGAATAGCATGTTGACTCGATTCTATGAGGATATTGAGTAACATGTTCACCAAAATTGAATCTAACCTTTGGATACACCCTATATTCATTATGATTATACTTATCACATAAATTCAAAGTAGGTATGGTAGTGACTCATGATGGCTATGTTAGCACATGATTTATTGGTATATTCATTCTTATGTTTGGTTGTACATTTATTATTACTCACACCCTATACATGAAATTTGGTGTTCATGTGGACTTCATGTATAGGGATCCAAGTTAGGGAAATGGGACCATGGTTGATAGGTTAGTAGAGGATCATGGATTTGTAGGTGTATTGGGGCGAACTCTGGAGGATTTAGTAGAATTTTATTTATTATTCAGTATGCATTTATGCATTGGTTTTCTTACATATTGGGATCCAGGTTATAATATTATTATAAATCTTGTGACTTTAATTATAGTTTTTTAATTATAATATGATTATTGAAATATATTATTATTATTATTATTGTTATTATTATTTATTGTGTAAGGATATGAAATAATACATAGGGTATAGTCTCCCCAATGACGGTGTTTGTACCCTCACTGCTAGTCAGAATAATCTTGCATATGGTAGGATGTGCATGAGTTCATGTGACTCACTAGCTCAGATATAGTTTTATTAGAGTACCAACGTTCTTCTTTTCTTTTGGATTGACCTGTGACATGATGGAAATGAGGTAGGTACTGTATGACTCAGATAGTGGAGTTTCCATGTGCCTGGATAACTAATGTGTAACGGACCTCCAAGTAACAATTGATGGGATTATTGTTATATTTTTATAAGATTATAGGTGCATTCATGAATCATGAGTAGGAACATAGGATCATATTCCATATATATACACCGATTTTCAAAATGCATATTAGCTCTAAATTTAATTCCTTGAATTTTGATATCTTTTCAAGATATACTTGTATTCCTTATTATGTTAAATATATGTTTACTTATTTTTTTGATATATCTATGTTGAAATTAATTAGTAGAACAAAATAATGTTGTTTTTTTTGTATACATATGACTATAAATAATGTTCAAGGATGGATATCCTTGGTTAGTGCTAGGTGGGATATTCCATGGGTTAGGGGTATTCTCCTAGGAGATACTTTATGTGATCTCATGAACTGGTTATGATCAATTTTAGGTTCTAATTTTCCATTATTTTGTATAAAATTCATCCATATAAAATATTTATGGGACCACCACCGAACATGGTCCATGTAACTTCAATATTAAAGCTAGTAGGCCCACATCATCCAAGTTCCATGGTTGATTACATAGAGGAAATCCAACACTGTCATCCTCATCCCTTACAAGTCATTGGAGGACATTAAGAAGTAGAGTATTGAATACATACTTATTGGAAAAAATCCCTCAAGGTTTTGTCTTAGTATTTTTGTGGTGATTGTGTTTATTGAAAAATCCAGATGAATGTAAATTAGTATGGTTGGTGTTACTGAAGCATATATTTAAGGTTGCACAGTTTTCTAATGTTTGTATAATTTTTGGGCCTCAACATTAGGAGTTTATTTTTGGAAAAGGATGGTTTTACGCAAAGGATTTCATATTTCTTGGACCACAAAATCATAGTTTTTATACTACAAAGGAATTACGTGGAATGGTGTAAGAAAATTGGAAAAAAAATAATTTCCAAATATCAGCACTATGAAAACCACTAAGTGTGCTATATAGACCACGTAGGGAAAAAAATAGTTCATGGGAGGCTTTTAGTTCATGGTAGTGTCATCATTTTTGATTGAGAGGTGGTGATTCGGGGTGCTGTAATGGGTTTTCATTCACAAAAGGCATCAGTTTCCACAAATAATCAAGGTGCGATGTGGATATCATAGCATTTCATGGTGAATCCAGTATTTCATCAAAGTTTTGTTTAATTTGGATTAGTAGTGTTTAAGGATATATTTTATAATATAAAGACCCCTAATCAGATCATTAAGTAAAGTAAATTTCATTAGAAAAGATAATTGCTTTGGGAAGAATTCTTGGAAGTCTGAAGTAGTTTGTGAGGGAGAATTCTGTGAATGAGAATAGTTCATGATGGAGGATTCTGTGAATGTGTAATTAGTTCATGAGGATAAATTCTATAAAAGAGTTTTGTGGGGATATGTATCTTGTAAAGGAAAAGGGACCATGTAACAGAGGTAGTCTGTGATGCTTCATATGTTTATGAAGCAGGGGAGGTCTGCAAAAGAAAAGGTGTTCTGTGAAAAACTTCTGTAATACAGTGCAACGCAGTTCATGGAGGATTCAAGATAGTTCATGGAAGGAATAAAATAGTTCACGAAAGAAATTTCCAAAAAATAACAGTATGGAGAAAGGATAAAATTCAATAGATCCCCTACTAATAGTTGAGGATTCATTCATTAGTGATAATGAAGGGACCCACAATTCCATAGATTACGGTTGAATCCCTTCCATATTAGAGAGAAAAGTAATAGGAAGAAGGTGATCCCTTTCACCAGTAGTGAGCCATCCAAATAGAGTTAGGGGCGACCCTTAGTAAAGTAGTGAACTGGCCATAAACATTATAAAGGCAGTGAGCCTGGTCATAGAAGTGATCTGGCATGAACCATGTAATTTTGTAGTGATCCTTAGTGTATTTGGTACATCAACACACCACCATTTTATGATACTTTAATGTATCCTATTGATGGTGAAATATGTAAAATTTTTATGTCTCGTGCATGATTTAAATTATTTTTATACATGTCTACGGGAAAGGTAGAGAAGGTTGTTTTTTTAACGATGAAACAAGATTTTAAGGGGTAGTGGTTTTAATATGTCATACCATAATTCAACCCCCCTCCCTCTGGGTATTTAACCTAATTGTGCTAATGATACTATCAATAGGATTTACAAACTAGTAGAAATCATAGAGGAACAATGAGTGTTGTTGTATTCTCTTAAGATTCATGGGGCTATCAAGAGGTGGTGGGGTGTTTTGGACTAGGTGGAAAGATATTAAGGACTGTCAAGGATTAAATTCAAGGACCTTTTCTTAAAATACTTCATATTGGGTAAACAGAGTCCATATCGAGTGCATGAGTTAAAGGAGATAGGATAAATATTGATATTGATGACTAACTATGCATCCTTATTCATGGTGGTACTTCACAAGGATCTATTGTACATGAAGATTTTGGAGGAGGATAATGTTTGGAGTCTTCTTCTAGATCTTAAAGGACTTCCTATTGGTAATAATATATTTTATAAGATAAGGGAATATGAATAATTATAGAGTGATGGAAAAAAATCAATATAGATAAGGGTTTCCTTATAACCATCTGTGGGAGGTGGGGGGCCTCATTGTTTTAACATTATATTTAGTGGGTGTTACTGAAATTTGTTCTCAAATCCTTAGGTCATGTTATGATGATGCAAGAAGATATTACACCTTCATTGGTTCTAGTCAATATCTTTGAGGTTATGTATAGGTGTAGGACGGCCCTGATCTATTACCCCAACATCCAACTAGGGTCCTCAAGAGGAGGCTTAGACAATGATGACTCATCAGAGTCAAGTACCCTAGGGACAGAGTCATAGAGCTAAGGTAAGGTGAGTTTACATGGTTGATCAGACACCAATAGATGGTGGTGAGGGACTACAGACTGTTTGATGTATAGCATTTATATCTTTTACTTTTTCTACAACATTGTTTAAAAATTAGTCTTCGCATTCATTCATATCTTCATATGTTGTTTTTGGATATGAATTACATGTAAATTTTTCTTCTAAGATGATATACCTTGATGCATCATTGGGAATGATTATAGACCATATCCTGTGATTCCCATAGTGTCCTATAGTCATTTTTGGTTATGTAAATCTATTAAAATTTATGATTCTGGAATGAAAATCATGATTACAATATTCATGGATCTCAAGAACAATATCATCCACCCATTCATTGATTTTGTTTATCATGTCTTGTCAATGAAAACCCCATCTACTCACCAACCCCATAGTAGTATGTCAAACATGTTGGGATAGTCATGATCCCACTTTGATATCATTGACATTATTACATGTCTTCATAGTATAAATTTTGGATTCAAGAGGTGAAATTCATGGGAAATCATGTTTCTACGATAGGTATATCTATAGAACCAGAGAAAGTAGACATTGTAATTTCCTAAAAGGGTACCCTAAACATGTTTTAGATAATTATATTTCCTATTTTAGATTGATACTATTAATTTTATGTCCAATAATTATCCTGATTATCAGTACCTCTGACTACAAAGATGAAGTAGAGAGTAATTCTTCAATGGTTGAACCAATGTGATGAAGCATTTCAGGATCTATGTAGGAGGTTGATTGTAACTCTAGTATTTATACTTACCAATCCAAGGATTGGATATGGTGTTTACTATGATTCTTCATAATTTGGTTTTGATGATGTATTAATGCATAGGGACATGGAATTATCTTATGGTTCTTGATAGGTGTGACCCTAGGAGAATAACTATTCTGATCATGAATTTTATCTAATAGTTTTGGACCATGATTTTAAGTGTTGTAAAAACTATTTCATGAGTGAGGGGTTTGTTGTTTACATAAACCATAATATAAACCACTATATCTTCACATAGAGGGACATGAATCTGAGGTACAGGTGCAAGGTAGAGTACCTTCAGATGTTTGGAATCAGGATGTACTATACACCAAGTAAATGTAACGTTGTTTTAGAATTTATTATCAATAAGACACAGATATATCAATTTCTTGGTGAATAGAATTTAAATTATTAGTGGATCATGATGATCTTGTTGGTTGATTAGAGGATGGATGATACTGAGGACTAGGGATTGATGATGTGTTCTGCATTGATTATCACATATTCTCTTGTATACAAGGTAAAGGAAGGTACAGAATCTTCCCTAAGTGAGTTTTAATGTGGAAAAAACTTTTAGAAGGTCACTTGATATTGAGGAAATCATTTGATGGAGATGATGTGATCCTCATACATGGTAAATTTGTAGTCCCTACATCTATTAGGAAAGAGTTGATGATAAACTTCCATAACTCTAGATGGATTTTACATCTTAGTGAGGCAAATATGTACCATGACTTTAGGTGGAAATTATAGTGGCTAGGGATAAATGAGGATATTATTTGTCTCATATATCTGTGTTACACCTACAAGGGGATTAAGGTCATCCAACAGAATTCTTTTGGTATAATCCATCCATTTACTGTACCCATGTAAAAGTTCAAGGATGTCATGATGGAATATTTAATGGGGTTACCTAGGACCTCGGGGAGTCATAATACGGCCTTGATAATTGTTAATTTTTATTGAAGGTTTCTGAATTATTACCAATATTTGAGTCTCACTATGTAAATATTATGAGAAATATATATGACTTTGAGATCATAAAATTACATGGAGTTCCCTTGATCATCATATATAACATAGATGCACATTTTCTATCATAGCTTTGGTAGGTCTTAAAAATGGCCTAATGGAAATTACTAGGATTGAGAACAATGTACTATCCTTAGAAAGATGAATAGTCAGAGTGAAAAATCCATATATTCGATGATATGCTTCGATCATGCCTCATATACTTCAGTGGAGCATGGGATGATCATCTATCCTTGGTTGAGTTTGTATACAACAATAGTTACTAGGAATCAAATAAAATGGAACCTTATGAATATCCTTATAGGAGGCCATGTGTTTTAATATTTTGTTGGAATTAGGATGGAAGGATAATATTCATGGATCCAAGTATAGTTCAGTAGACCCCTTCAAGAGTAAAGCTGATTTAAAAACAGTTGATCGTAGCACAGATCAAGTAATGATCATATGATGACTATAGGATAATACCTCTAGGGTTAACTATAATTGGCCCAATTTTTCTAATTTCGAACCCTCAATTATGTCACTAAATTTTGATGAAGCAAGGGAATTTTTCCTTATGTTTTGTTGGACACTTCAATATCATCGATTAGGTTGGTACAGTTCTATACTTACATGATCTTACATTACGTTACCAAGGTATTCACAATGTGTTTCATGCGTCCCGACTCCTGAGGTACATAAAAAATCTTGAAAATGTTATCGACTTAAAGGATTTTTAGTTTGATCATTACACAATATTATAGTAGTGCTCGGTGCAGATTGTATACTAGAGTGGGAAAAGTCCTTCAAGTAAAGATAGTATAACTTCCTAAAGTATTGTGGCATCATGGGCAGATGCAGGAGGAGATGTAGGTATGAAAAGATGTTATTCTAGCTTTTTGTACCAAGTTATTTGAGTATAAAATTTGAATGTACTTATTGGGTATGAGAACACTTTGGAGGGATTGAATTGTAACATCCTTATTTGAGTTTAAAGTATGATAAATTTAATGTTAATGATGTTATTTTTTCCTATGATATTTTCATCTCTTTTATGGGTTTTTTATAGGTTGGTCATTAGTGGAAAAGGGTTTAAGAAATGAAGGTTGGAGTGTTGGGTGAAGGTATGGCCTTATGATGGTAGAAAATTACCACCATTCGGCCATTAGACTCCACCAACTAACTGGTAGAGTTACTGTATGACTACTGGAAGATTCAAACCCCACTAAAAAGATGATGGGGTTTCATAGGCTAGCTGGTGTTCCCAGTTTAGGGGTGGAATTAATTCACCATATTGTTTTTAATTTTATATGGTATGGTACATCCTTTAACACCCAAATCAGGCCCCCATCCTATTTCAAATTTAATACCTCCCCTATGGTCTATAATGTTATCCAAAATATCTCCCCTTGATCTTTAAAATATTGACTGGTCTTGGAGAATTTCATCGGTATGATCTTTAAAGATCTAGGCCTTCTTCCACTTTATTGATATAAATGGGATCTACCTTTGATAATGATTTTTTAACATGGTAGTGTTATAGTATCATCTTTCTAGACCAATTATTGATGGAATATGTATGATAAAACCTTAGTCTATTTATTATTTGATGAAACTTGGTTCTGACATTGACATACAAATGATGACGACTCTTTACTAGATATAGAACTCTCAAAAATGGTTGATGATTCGGGTTATGTTCCATAGATTGATCATCTTGAGATCCTCTTCTTCATAATTCTCATATTGAATCTATTTTATGATAACAGATTTTTGGTGGATCAACGATTGATAGCTCACACCAAGTGTTTATTCTATAATTTATGATGAATTCATGATTTGTTCATTGATTAACAATGGATCTGTGGAATTAGAATCCTCCTATTTAATATAACATTGAATTGGTTTGGTTGATGGAAATCGTACATTATGTAATTTCAAAATCACCTTGTTGACATAGTTTATCCTTGAGTTATCATTCTATACTCCCTTCTTTCTAAACCAAAATCCATATTAGGAATCCTTTTCAAGCAAGCTAGTCCAGTTTGGGGGAACTATGTGACTCGATCTTTGATAATTGATGAAATTTGGAGTTATTCATCAAAAAACTTGTTGTTGGGTGTTCCTTAACATTTGGATCTCTCTTATACAAATTTTTCCGTGATATGATTATTTTTCTAGAATATTTTGATGACCATTATTGAGTGATGTCACATGAGGGTTTATGTTTGTAGCCTTTGCGACCATTTATGATTCAATATTCCATGTGTTTTATAGAGTAGCATGTTACCATGCATGATAATGATCACATCTTTTAATGTGTTCGTAAAATATTCTCATGATGATATGTTAGGATTTCATTTTAGTCCTTACCATGGTTTGTGTGTTTCTATGCCTTTGGAGGATCATCTTGGCACTCATGAAAGGTGGACCATCCTGGTAATATTACCCTTAAAGGGGGAGTACAGCCGATGTGTGGTGATGATGATGGTTGAACCATACATTGGATAGGTAGGTGACACCCTTGTGGCCTGGGCTAGAACATGATGCCCCAAGGATAGTAGGTGACACAATAGAACTCGGATACTGATTATCATGTTTATTTGATATTGTCAGGACACTGAGTAACATGTTCTCCCACCCTGCGGATTTCCATTAGTGATTTCAACATCCATTATGATTACCCTTCCAGCATGATATCAAAGAAGGTATGTTCAGTACACATGGTGGCTCATTGAGAACATGGGTTCACATTATGTGTTTATTTAGGTTTTATTTAACATTTATTATTATCATAGAAAACACTTGTGTTACTTGAGAATTATTTTTAAGGATGCATTGGTGGAGTTATACAGGGTTTTATTACTCGAACACTATACATGAATTTCAGTGTGCATGAAAACTTCTTGTATAGGGATCCAAGTAAGGGAATGGGGTCTATGGATGATAGTTGATCATAGGATCATGGAGATGGTAGTGGACTAGGATGGACTCCAAATAATTCTATAGTGTTTTATTTATTATTCTTCCAACTTTTATACATTAGATTGGATTATCATACTGGGTGACATATTACTCTATTATTATGATCGGTGTGAACTTCATTATTATGTCCACATGGTACTCTGATTAATTTTTTATATTATTATTATTATTATTATTTATATATTTTTTATGGTTATGACATTATACTAAGGGAATATTATCCCCCACTGATGGTGTTCAGAACCTCACTGCTAGTCAGCAACCTCTTGCACATAAGGATATAACACATGAAGTCATCTGACTATATGGATCAAACTCAGTGGTCTGGGTCAAGGAATTACATATATATATAAATTTAGAGTCATTCAATTGATACATAATTTATATATATAATTTCTCATGGTCTTTCATCTCACAATTCCAAAGTTGCTATAGTTTGTGGATAATTATTAATGTTCTTATCAAATGGGACTACAACACTAGAATTAAAATGAAATTTTATTAATAAACTTCTATAAATTTATATGGTTCCAAAAATCCATATGTTTTCTAACATATGGATGAGTCATTTAGTATAAATATTAATTTTTTTAGGAACTTAATTTAGGTGGTTTTACCATCCATCATGCAGTAAATTGGTTGTATTTAATATAATTATTTTTAATACATTCTAAAACAAAAAAATGTTATAATATATTATTTTCATTATATTTACTTTACTATTATTTCTATTACCATCCATAAAGTCTGTGGAGAAAAACAAAGTTTTTTTTCATGGAGGAGGTAAACCCACAATAATATGAATAATATTTTTCATTTTAGAAACAAATGAGAAGATGGTGGATAAAATATATTCCATTAACATAATAACATTTTAGTATATTTATCATATTCAATAAATTATGTCATTTATTATGGGGGAGGTAGGAAGGAGGTATAAGAATAAACTAATTTAAAAAGAGATAGATTAGGGATATTACATCTTTGAAAGTTTTCCATTGAAATACACCTTTAGGTACCCCTGTTTTGTGCAGTTGGGGTGTGACCTAATGGTAAGTCAACCCTGTAATCATGAATCAAACCCAGGATAAAATCCTGATGAACCTAATAATTTGGTGAGATAAATACTGTGAGTAAATGGGGGATAGGGTTGGGAAGATAGTTGGGTAGAAATTTGGTAAGATCTATGGATTAGTCGGTTTGATGAGAAGGGGAGGTGATGGATGGTATTTATAATGGGAGGGGAGGTGTGTTTTTTAATATAATGTCCATCAGATTATTATATTTCCTCAAAAATATTAATAGTGATGACTCATTCAACTAAATATAGTAATTAGGTCAGGTTAGTTGGAACAAATGGTTTCTTACATCATCCATGACTCATTATTTAAAGTATTTAACATATAATTTTAATCACTGTATTTTGTTGTAATTCACTATTAATCAACAATTTAAAAAAATAATATTAAAAATTCACCCTATCTATTTTTTTTGAATAGATTCAAAAAAATAAATCTATTATTTCAAAATAGTTTTTAAAATAAGAGAAAAATAATTTTCTAATAGAATCCATATTAGTTTGAAAAAATATATATTCTAATAGTATCATATATTTTCTGACCCTTTGAAAAACTACTTACCCTATAATAAAATTATATTCTCATTTTAATGTGTCTGATTATTATTTTGAAATCCCATTTTAGCAAAATAACATTTCTATTGATTTTTTAAATTTAATATAAATTTTAAATAAATATATGTGTGTTAAAAAATTCCAAACACTTAATTTATCCTTTTAAAAAAATTATTTATATTAAACATGATATAAATTTAATATATTTTGATTTTATAAGATAAATAAATATTATTTTATAATTAAATAAGTATGGATCACATTCTAATGGCCAGGTCACTATTCATAATGGTGAGATTACTATTCCAATGGTCATATTGCTATTCCAATTATCATATTTATAACAGTCATGTGTCTTTCATACATTCTAAAAATATTTCAAATATCATTCATTCTTAATTCACTTCTACTTTCTCTCGTGTATAAATAAATATGTGTGTGTGTGTGTGTTTTCATTTCAAAAAATAATATTTCATTAATAATATTTTGTTTCATTTCTACATTTTTTATTAAGTTTAATCATTATAAGGGATCGAGATTATCCAAGTTATCAAATTATAGTTATATTATTTTTTTTATTTTGTGTCCTATTTTAAAAAAAATCAATTATTATTGTTACATTTTCTTTATAAATGAAATGATCGGATATAAATAAAATGTTATAGGTTCTATAATTTGGTGTGTGTGCTTTATATATTACTACATTTCTAAATGGGAGACATGTATAAAATTAGAAGGAAAATTTATTTCACAAATGACTGGGCATTTACACTCTTACACCATAGGAAATTACACCATCGTTCTTCCATTACACCCACTAAGATGAAAATTGATGAGGTTTATTTTGTTTCAATACATACATCAGTTCCCATGTCACTTAATCTTAATTATTTTTCTTTCATAGAATATTTAATAAGTGAGTTTTATTTTCATGTAGGATGTTGTCTCTATGATATAATATCTTCACCATCTAATACTCATAAGAGAGATCATAAATCAACTATATCATCTCTGAATTGAGTATATGGGAGGGGTTTAGTTTATAAATTTTAATGGGGAATATGTGGAATATTCCATGTAATTGAGACAGGGTTGGTGGATGTTCTAATTGAGAGGCCACAACTCCAATTCAAATAAAAAACAAAAAGGTTCCAATATATCTATATTTTAGTTTTTGCTTCATCAAAAACCTCCTGAATCTTTTCACTAGAGAAATAAAGAGTAATAAAATACCTATAAATTCAAACTCTGGTACTCTAATAAGGTTATCCCCATATATATTTTTTCGATTCTAATATATACTAATGTGATAATGAATATTATTGACCTTATCTTTCATCTCATAAACCATTTTAGGTCCCAATATCCTGTGTTTACCCACTTCATCCTAACACGCAGGTGTTTACATCTCTTCCCATAAAGGGCTTCCTATATAGTAATTTGTATTCTTGAGTGGAATATATTATTATATGAGAACTTGAATAAGGGATTATGTTGATTCCATTATCCTTTGAATTCTATCGAGCATGATCTAAACTTTACCTAATGTTTCTAGATAATCAACTCATGTTTCGAAGAAGTTTATTGGTGTTCCATGAAGCCTCTCCACTTCCTCGATATATATATCCATGCATGTTGATTGAGTTATGGGTTCTCTCAAAATGATATTTATTAAGAAACGTTTGTACACTTACCCACGAAAACCCATGATGAATTAATTACTCTGAATGTATTTTAAAGTCCCAATAAAATGTACATTGTGATGTAATACAATTTCCATTGAGGTATGGGTAATAGTTTCATTATTCCCTTTTACTATTAACTCTCATCCATAACTTGTTGAGATAACAAGCACATTGATATATATTATGTGATCTCCTTATATATAATATCTAACCAATAATAATCTCAGAGATAATGCTATATATTTGAGCTTCTTGGGTGGATGGAGAATGATGAGCTATGTGTGTCACTAAAAACCTCCTTCATTGTCTTAGGGTTTGATTATATAAATAGAAGTGACCCAAATATTATGACTCTATATTCATCCATTTTGAACTCTAAGGAATTTCCTTTTATTATAGATTCTTATTTCTTCTATATTTCCATATCATCCCTTTGAGAATCATTTACCTTCTATAAAATAGATGACTAAGTTATCATTTGAGCTGGGTATGATATTGTGATTTCCTTTTTCACATATATATCCATCATTTTAATTTCTAAGAAGATTGAATTCATCTCAATTATTATCATTAAAAAGGTTATATGTTCCTTTATAATGGGATAATCTTCCAAATTCATGCATTTCATGGATCATAATGGATTAAACAGTCATATTCCTTTATCATCTCCAACCATCTTCATTGGTACCTATTAATATCCTTCTTTGTGAATATATATTTGAGGCCACCATGATCAGTATATATTTCACACTTATCCACATAGAAATAATGCCTCCAAATCATCAATGAGAATATTACTGCAACTATAACCAAATCATGTGTTTGATAGTTTTGTGAATGAAATTTCATTACTACAAAACAATACGTTAACACCACCAGTGTTTATCAGCACTAGAAAAAAATACTTATAAATGGTATATTTATCAGTGCTAAAGAAAGCACCGATAAATTTAACCTTTTATGAGTGCTTTTTTAGCGCTCATAAAGGTTACCATTTATCAACACTTTATTTTTATCACAAATAATGGGTACCCTTTATCATCCCTTTATTTTTAGCACGGATAAAGGGTACCCTTTATCGGTACTTTATTTTAAGCACTGATAAATATTTATTTCATCAGAACTTTTTCGAATTGATAAAGGTCCGAATGAATAAAATAAAATAATTAAATGAAAAAATAAAAAATGAGTTTATTAAAAAAATATTGCAAATTTTATTAATTAAATAATTATTGATAAAAATGAATAGATTGATGACACATTATTAAATGTTAAACATTTTATTAATTAGACAATTATGATAATTAATATTATTAAATTGTATATATTAAATATATATAAATATATAAATATATATAAATATGATTTATATATTAAAAAATATTTATGTGCTTTACATTAAATAGCCATATATTTATTGAATAATGGTTTATAATTAAAAATTAATATGAATTAAAAATATTGACTAATTGCATAGTACTCGACATATAATCGAATCTCATTTGATTTTTCAATTTAACATAGATCAAATGTGTATTATATTGATTTCACATATACATAATTAATGTATTTTTATATACAATGCACACACACAAAAATTATCCATTTCTTCAATATTTTTAAAGTGTACTTATTCTTAATTTATTCAATTTCACTCATTTTAAACATATATGCATGCACTTAAAATTATATATTCATTAATAATGTTAAAAAAATATTTGTAAAAAAATATTAATAAATAAATAAATTTATTATTATAAATTTACTATATTTATACAATTATATATTTATAATTATAAATAAATGCATATTTTTTATAGTATTTATATAATTATAAATAAATAAGTATATATATTTAAATAATTATTAAATTTGTAATAAATTAACTTAAATAGTAAATATATTTACTATATATATATATATTTATTTATTTATTTATTTATTTATTATATATTTATTAATTATATATATGTATAATTATATAAATATATATAATAATATAAATATTATTTTTAAAACTATTTAAGTAATTATTAATAAATAATTATAAAATTATAATAAATATATTTAAAAAGGAATATATTTACTATATTTATATTTATATATATTTATTAAGTATATATAAATATTTACACTTTTTTATTTATAATTATAATTATAAATCCTTCATCAGCGCTTAAGTAATAATCGCAGATAAAAGAACCTTTATCAGCATTTTTTAGCACTGATGAAGATTAATTATACCAGTGTTTTTTAGCACTGATAAAGGCCTACCTTTATAAGTGATTATTTACAAGTGCTGATAAAAGTGTCCTGGTCTATTTAAAACCCCTAACTGTTTTTGAACCCATCACGATACCATAAGCTTTCTGCTGAAGCCAGCCGCTTCTAGTGGTCCTTCTCAGTGAATCAAAGATCGAATCACATCACTCAACTGCCTCCAGTTTCTCAAAAATATCATTCAACATCTAATGTTTGATTACAATTATGGTTTCTGAAGAGGGTCTCGGGTTTTCTTCAACCTAGCGAGGTAGTCCTTTTTTATTTTCTTTGTGTATTTTTTGTTTCTTTTTTGATTCCCTCTTCTACAATTTGTTTATGATATTTTGTTTATGATCTATTGTTTGTGATTTGTTTGCGATCCGTTGTTTAGGGAATGATTTGGGGTCTATTTTTTTTATTGACTACAGATGTATGATCCATTTTTTATATCTTACATTGAACCTTGGATTTATTCATTGTTTTTTTACTACTATTTTTTATATATTCTTACTAAATAATCTTTTCATATATGTACATAAATGTGTAGAAATTTTCATTTATATTATTGTTTATTGACAACTGATTTGAGGAACATTGGTGGTTCCCAAATTATTATATATATGTTGACACATTTCATGGACACCTTAGTGGACATGCAGCTTCAAATGCTATTTTTCAGGAACCAAGTTAGTGGATTGTTGTATGTTCTTCTATTGGTTATATACATCATAGGATCTAGTTCCTCTTAGAATTCACTATGGTTCTTATTTTTCATATGGATCAGATTCAAAGGGGCCATCCCCAGTTAAGCACATGAGGTTTTATCACATCAAGACTTCACTTTTTGAATCATTAGGGTGCCTTCAGTTCACATTATGTTTGAATATAATTTTTTATATATTTTATATTTCTTATAGATCATAAGTGAGTTTTATACTGGCGTGACATGGATGTGTGTCTATATAGGTATTACATCATTTATATCCATAGTTGTGTATTTAATAGTTATTCCTATATCAAGTAATGATGATTTTGGGTATACATGTCCATTGACCCCAAGGGTCATGCTAGAATTTTGTTCGACATCTGGTACTAATTATTTCTATTTGGGGGGGGACCACCTCCCATTTATGGTTTTTTACACCCAAATTTTAAACCATTATTTAGTGACTTTGAGGTGTTTTAGAGGTTATATGATGATATTACATGGTGTTGTTTGGGTAATTCAAGCTAGGGTCATTACACTATCCATGTTCCGGTTTACTCCTATAAAGTTTAGTGATAATATCATTTATTTTCTGCCTGTATATGCCTCTCGTTATCATATTCTTAGATATGATTCAATATAGTGCATCCATTCATCTCCTTATCCTATATCCTCATATCAGAGACATAACTAACAACATGATTCATTAGAAATATGATGCATCCCTTATGTGCCTTCTATAGGAATCCTTCTCACCCTCACTCTCTCTACATGGTTGTTAATCAGGTATAAGGGATTCTAACAAATTTAAATTATATTTTTGGTATAATATAATTTTTTAGTTTCTTTACTAATTCTAGAAGTTTTCATTGGATATGAAATTATCTTTCTCCAATTTAGATCATAAGGAAAGTGATGTAGTCAAGTAACTTTCCATTATCTAGAAAAATAAAATAATATTTATTACATTTTGATGATTACTAATTGTAATTTTATTAATTATTATATTATATCTCACACTATTTTTTCAAATTCCAACATCCTTTATTTTTGGATTTGAAATATGTTTACGCTCATATATTCTAGTATAAATGATCCGTATTTCCCTTCTCATAACCCAGGTGAAGGCATTATCAAATTACTTGAATGTTTTTTAGGCAGGATTTTTTCTTTATAAATACATTAAATCATAGTTCCATGAAATATTGAGTGGATCAGTCTAAACATTAACTAGACTAGTCCACCATGTGACCTTAGGCATGCTACCATAAATTCTAGAGTCTACCGACTAACATTAGGGGTCTATGGGGGTATTGTGGGTATGATATAATGCCACAATTAGAGTGAAAATCATTGAAGAATATATAAAACATAAAAAATAGCATTAAAGAAAGAAATTATGTGGAATCACTAAAATAAATCCATCAATAATAAAATGATGTAGAAGCATAAAATCACTCACACTCAAACTGGTCATCCATCGGGATAACCACATACACATAATGATTAAAAAGAAGAAACAAATTATATTGATCCACTAAAACATCAAGCTATACCACATTATCATTTCTTTATATTATTATATATATCCCACATAACCATGAAAATACCATTCAAAGCCTAATCAGTTCCTGCAATAGGTGTCCAGCTTCATGGGTACCTACGTTCTATTTCTTTCTGAGTAGGGTGTAAGTAAAAAATATAGTAAGGAACCACCAATGTGGTCCTATAAATAACCAATGTGATCCTATAAATATACATTAATAATGTGATATTTGAAGGTTTCATGGTTATAATAAATAAATAAAGTGATGAAATATAGTAAAAACCTCATAATACCTACCTCGACTAGTGATGGGATGCATCTGATCATGTCACATGGATCGTTACAACCCACGTACAATGAAATATATTATTTTCAATCCTCAATTTCATGACTCAGATCATCAATACCTACTTATTCTAGTTTTCTGTGTTTTTAAGAACATTACAATGACTATTTCAACCAATATAACAAACTTGAGTCCCCCTAGTATACAGATAAGTATAAAAAATCTCCCATACGGAATTTTTATCAGCCATGGTAATCACCCATACACATAATATTCATGGGGAATGTCCCTAGAAAGCTCTATCATAATGTACTATCTCAACCACATCATCAAATTCATGGGATCCCCACTAATAGTATCACAGGCCTCCCCTATGGGAGATTTATCATTCAAAAGTAATGGAAACCTCCCATATAAGAGTATTATCATCCATGTAATAAGAAATCAAGTAACATGGAACTCCCCTCAAACTAATATTTATTCCATTCTTTCCAAATTCACCAAAATTATACAAAAATAATGATAGTTCTCACCCTTTTATCATTAGAGTTATTCCTCTATCCAAGAAACCACTGATCTAGTTGATTGAATGAGAGTTTATTATTCTTGTTTATCATATTTGAGTTTCTTATTACTACTTAATTGCCTATATAATTTTTTCATTTGTTTAGATTATTTAAGAAAGATTTTATTTGGATTAATTCTTTTCTTAAATTCAATTACCTATTTTCTTAAACATACTGAAATTATTTGAAACAATCAAATGTTGAGTTCCCCTTATTAGAATTGTATATAACTTTCACTTTTGATAATGAATATATTATGTGTATTTATTTATATATTTTAAAAAATTAATCTTTTATGAACCCAATAGGATGGATATGAATTGAAAATGGATTCATGCTAATCGTTTGACAAACGAATATGAATATGGAGTTAAAGAGTTCATCATTTTGTAATATATCATTCATACAACTGTTCTAAAATCCTCTATCTGTGTTTATGTTGTTGTTATTCAAAAAAAATGTTCGGAAGAGTTGGAAGAAAATTTGATTTGTCATGGAATAGATCAAAGCTATAAATGTTGGACTAAACATGGGGAAAAATAATGTGGACATTGATTGGGATGATACTATGGTTAATGAATCATTTGATATGAATACCATTGTAAAATATGGAGATCGCATGGAAGTAATGAAAATAGAAATTGAAGATGACCTTCATTTTTGTACAAAGTTGTTTTTGGAGTTAAATAGATGTTTTGAGAAACCATTATATACTGGTTGTACTAAATACAAAACATTATCAGCTATATTGAAGTTATATAATTTGAAAGCTGGTAGTTGATGGAGTGACACCAGCTTTACAGAACTACTTGTTCTTATGAAATATATGCTACCATAAGAAAATCAACTACCTTACCGAACATATGATGCTAAAAGAATGTTACATTCAATGGGAATGATCTCCAAAAAATACATTCTTGTCCAAATGATTTCATATTGTTTCTCAACAACCATGAATCACTCATAAAATTGAAGGTCTCAGATGCAGCAGAAGCTCGTGGGTGGATGTGCCCACTTGGCTTTTGTCATTTGCAATGATCAATCCAGGATCAATACGATGATAAATGCCAGTCTCCATGGATCAAATCACATAAATAGACAAAGAAGAAGAAATTTCCCAGAACCATAAAGGAAGGATCATCATAGGTTGATTATAATTAATTTAATCGATTGATAAGAAGTACCTTTTATGGATTTCTTTATTCATTGATATTTCTGATCACGTCCCAATGTGATTCGTCATTGCATCGCAGAAGCCGAGTGTAGACTTCCTCCAGCGGTGATCCACATGTGCACCATGTATCTATAGACGTCACCAAAGGAATCTCTGGGTGCTAGCATGGAGAAGCCTTCGCTTTCTTTGTCCGCCTTAGATAGCCTTGATCCAATGGAGGTGGATCTCGCTCGGTCTTGATAGCGTTCTTGGAGGATGGAGTTCTTTCGGTATTGAGAGAATTCTCCAGAATTTTTGTGCACAATGATTATTAGTAAAAGAGTTGGGGTTGTGAGGATATTTATCATCAGTTTTGAGGTTGTAGAGTTATGACAACAAATAAAAGCGTTATGTGTTTTATTTATTTCATTAACTCTTTTGAAAAACCCTATGTCGAATCATTAATTCCTTGACATGCACTCATGCTGATTATAATAAATATCATTTAATAAAACAATATTTCCTCAAAATCCCAACTGGAAAAACTATACGGCGTGTAATCATAAATGCATGGTGTGTACTTGTTTTTTCATTAAAAACTACATGGCGTATAATCATTAATACACGGCATGTACTTGTTTTCAAAATAAAAACTACACAACATGTAATCATTAATACACGGTGTGTACTTGTTTTTCATTTTATTCTTCCTCCAACATTAAAATGATTTAGGCTTCCTTGAATAATTATTAAACCACGTATGGGAATAATCTTTATTCTACTTTAGATACTTGGATGGACTTAGTTTGTGACCCTCTAGGCCTTTTTCTTGTTGTCATTAGGTGCGATTGCCTAAAGTCCAAGATTACTGTCTAGAAATGAGTCAAGGAACCCTAGAGAAAAAAGTTGACACTGCATTGATGTTTCACCTCATACGAATGCTTACTATGTAATTTAATACCTTTGTCTCAATATCTCATCAAGCAGGTTTCATGGCAGTGTCATAAACCTAGATGTTTGATCTATCATTCTTAGACTTCTAGAAATAAACTCATCGTGACCCCATGGCCATGGAACTTGTGCAATAGTTCTATTTCAATCAAAAGGCCCGAGATATCTACTTCCATAAATATGGAAGGGACAAATCCTTCCTCGACTTATCCATTAACAACATGTCATTCGTGATGCACCCAACGTACCCTACTTCCTGCCAACTCTCTTCGTGATAGATTTCTTCAGCAAAACTAAGTGCACAATTCATGACATGAGTTAATGATAATCTTCCAGTCTATGGACCATTACACATGCTCATAGATAGCAATGTTTGATGAAACTAAGACATGCGGAATTGCTACTGGCGGGTCTGTTCTCATAATCTCCCATCTTGGAGATTACCAAGTGAAAACTCCATGAGAGAGAGTATCATCTTATTACGAGTACTCACAAATGACGGTTTGTATACTATGTTTCCTATCATAGTATTTCATGCAACCATAGAACTTTATTTAAGAATATTGTTATAGCATTTCTAGGTTCTCATCATAGCGGGGATCTGCCATGACCTTATCAATGCAACAAATATTCTAGGATATTATTATATTATAGTCATGTAGAACAATGAAGAATATATAATAAGGGTACATTCATGTAATAAAAGTACAAAACAGTTGGTTCTCAGGACACCAACCCTTACAAAAATTCCCTAAGTGTGCTATAGATTGATACAAGAAAAATTAATCAAGTCCATCAAATTCTATATGGTGCTTTCCAATAATTCCATGATTTATAAGACTATATGAATGTTAGGAAACTATGAGACAATTAACATGGCATGAAGATACAAGAATTAAATATGGGAACCTATGTCATCTTGAACATTCTCCTCAATGGAAGAAAATTGATTATGAGTTTCCTGAATTCGTATATGAGTCAAGAAACTTTTCTCTTGCATTATCTACAGATGGAATAAATCCTTTTGGTGTATAGAGTAGTATTCATAGTTCATGGCCTATAATGTTGGTAAATTATAAATTATCACCATGGTTATACATAAAGCACAAATACATTATGTTGTCTCTACTTATATCTAAATCAAAGCAACTCAGTAATGATATTGATGTCTATTTGGATCCATTGATCAATGATCTGACATTGACATGGGATATTGGTGTTACAACATATGATGCTCATAAAAGTGAAGAATTCATATTGAGTTCCATGTTGTATGGAACAATAATTGACTTCCTCACTTATGGAAATTTATCAGATGATGGCATTAAGGGAATTTTGGGGTGTCCCATTTGTTAAAAACACACAAACTCTGTTCAAATGAAGCATTCCTTGAAGACTGTGTTTTTAGGACATCATATATTTTTACCTCAGTGACATAAATACTGATCCTGGATGATATAATTCTATGGGAATATCGAACAATTTACAACACTGTCTCCCACAACGAGTGATCAACTGTACAAAAAAGAAAAAAAAATATTGACACTGTTTTTGATAAACAATTTTTGAAAAACCATAAAAATCATGTTGGAAGAAGTGGTCAATTTTATTTTTAATTTTCATATTGGAATTTTTTTTGTATGTCAGACATTTTCTTGATTTCATTCATGTGGAAAAAAATGTATTTGATAGTGTTGTTGGAATGTTACTAAATTTTCATGGAAAAATGAAAGATAGCATAAAGGATATGTTGGACTTGATTAAAATGGGGATAAGGGAAGAGTTGGAACTGGTTAAGGGTAAAAGGAAGAATTTTTTTCCTCTAGTAGATTACACTCTATCCAGATAGGAAAAATTGAGTTTTTTCCTTTTCCTTACTAGTGTAAAAGTTCCACAGGGGTATTCATCAAATATCAGGAATGTCATCTTAATGACTAATTTAAAGTTACAAGGACTAAAATCACACAACTATAATGTTTTGATTCAAGATTTAATGCTTATTTCTTTCTATTTCATTCTCCATGAAAATGTCTGACATATATTAACCTGGATCTACTTTTTTTTCAAATCCATATGTAGTAAATTTGTAGACCCAACAAATTTTCCCATCATGAATAAGGAGATCACAATCATATTATGTTAATTAGTGATGTTTTTTCCACCATTATTCTTTTATATAATGGTCCACCTGATAGTTTTTTTGGTCATAGAGGTTAAACTATGTGGTCATGTCCATTATAGATGAATGCACCCCATTGAATGATATATGATGATTTTGAAAGGGTGTGTCAATAATTGAAGTTGTCTAAAAGGTTGTATTGTAGAAAGATATATTGTTAAAGAATTTATTGAATTATGTACCAATTACCTATCATATGTTGAAAGTATCAGTCTCCCAAAGTATCTTCACAATGAATGCCTTATGGGTGAAGGGATTTCCAAAAGATATTTTTTAAAATTATCATAACAGAATGGGATCCATCATACCTTTATATATTACATAATAGTTAATATGTTGATCCATGCATTGAATCCCAAAAATAAATTATTAGAGATTTTAATCCATCAAGGGATAAAGGATGTATATCAACTACACATAATCAAGAGTTTATAGAATGGTTCATAGATCACATTTATAATGAGTTATCTGAAAATACTAATTCAATTGCTGAATTAATTTAATAGCTATCCAAAGGACCAAATGAAAATGTTATATCATACACTTTTTTGTAATCAATGGTTATACATTTAATAAAAAAAGAACATGATGAATTCAGTATGATTCAAAATGTTAGTGTAATGCTTATGGCTGAAGTGGTGCATGTATCTAGTTCCAAACATAGAAATAAAATTTATACAAATATGTCATATTTTGGCATTATCGAACATATATATGAGTTATATTATAAAACATTTCAAATTTTTTCTTTTCCGTTGCAAATGGGTTGAAAATATAAATAGAGTAAAAGTGGATGAAATTGGATTTGTGAAGGTGAATTTTAGTGTGGAAGGGGGGAAATATGAGTTGTTCACAATGGTATCACTAACAGTGAAATTGTTTCATGTCTCTAATCCAACAAACAATAATTAGTTGATTGTCCTGTTGGAGACTAAAATAAATGTTTAGTCAGATGAAAATTCAATCGAGGATGACCCTTTCATTGGGACATCACAATCAGTTCATGCTTGTCACAATGTAGACAATTTCTTGTACATTAGAGGAGACCAAAAATAGTGGATTTGGATTCTCAAAAGAGGAACCAAATCCTTGAAACCTTTAAAAAAAGAAAGAGAGTACAATGATAAGATAAAGATGTTTTTTAATACATTATGTTTTCTTTAATAATATTATATGTTCTCTACTATATTAGCAGAATATAAATTAAATGTTTGACTACTCATGCATACAATTTCTTCTTCACATGATGACGTTACCAATCCCTTAGAAGAACAAACTCTAATGAAGAAAATCCTTTAGAATGATTTAAAGGTAATTTTATGATATAATTTCTCTATTTTACCAAAAAAAAATATATAATGGAACCCTAATTTAATTTTAAGTATTCCTTGTAGAGTTCATTTATTTTAGAAGATTTCTATCCATGTGTCAGGCCTTTGTAGAGTTTTGGTTCAGAAAGGCATGAATGATCAATAGAACACCCCAAAACCTTTTCACCCCTATAGAGTTTCATTTATCACTTTCCTTCAAGTTCATTCCACTGCCTTTATAGGAAGAATAATGATGCTACCTATGCTCAATGGTAGAGGTAATTTTGATGTTTTTATAGTAAAATAATTGTCCATAGAATTAATTTATTGTTCCATATTTATTTTTAGTTTATTTGTATTTAGTTTTACTCAAATAATAATTATTTTAATATATAGGTGGATTATTTTGTTTGAGTTGGGGTGATCTATCCATCTTTCATTATTTTCTGCACCAAAACTTCCACAGAATTTTTCTCTATCATTTGAGATGTGTTGGAATTGGTCTCACCACAACATGACACATAGTGTGATTAATATGACTCCAATTGCATCTTTTTATTTAAAATTGACATCAATTTTAGTAAAATTAACACTTTTTGATAATTTATTTCTTTATATTATTACTAATATAAGAATATTTTTCTAATATAGGTTTGTTTTGTTTCTCGAGCATGGGGTGGTTTATTCGGAAATAGCATGAGTCCAATCAGGATTAAAAGACAAAGATACATTTATGTTTCTGAATGTATGTAATAATTTTTATTTATGTAATTTTATAAACCAATGTTTAAAAAGTCTATAATAGTTTTTTTCTTGTATTTGTGTTTTACATCTAATTTTATTTAAATTATATATTGGGAGTTGTTTTTGTTGATATATGGTGTGTTTCTAATGCTTCTAGTGTTATGGTGTGCTCTTACAACACATTTTAGTGGTGCTCTAGTGTGCTATTACAGCAAACTTCAATATTTCCCTTTATCAATGATTTTAAAAATTTTGATAAAGAACACATTTATCAGCACTTTTCAAATAACTGATAAATGAAACATTTATCAGAACTTCTAAAAGTGTTGATAAAGGTCTACATTATCAGTGATTCTATCAGTGCTAATAAATGACCATTAATCATCACTGATAAAGGGTTCACTTAGAAACGTTAAATAAAATCACAGATAAATGGGTCCTTTATCACCTCTTTTAAAAGAACTGATAAAGGTCTCATTTATCAGTGATTTTTTAGCACTAATAAATGATCCCTTTATTAATGATTTTTTAGCACTCATAAAAGAACTGGGCTTTTAACCTCACTCATGTAGTCAGCACTTTTCTAACACTAATAAAGGCCATTTCTTACAATGTTAAAGGCCTGTTTTTAGTAGTGTTTCAACCACCTTAAAGATTAGAACATCACTTTATCATTTATCATCATTACAAAACTTAATCCTTTATTTAAATATTGATTTATATCATGAAATTTTTCATACATGTGGGTAGTGTGAGTACTTGAGCATTGATATGCCTATTCTTAAATTCCATGAACTTGTAAAGACCCAAGCTTGATGTACATGGACAGTACATCATTTTTTCAGAATACATAATACATTACACAAATAGATTCCCAAAGACCATATTAGTTTAATTCCTTTTTAAAATTGTAACACATTCTTATAATTGGTGAAATATCTTCAACATCTTCTATAAATATCTCCCCCTTTAGTTTCCCTACCTAAAAAATTTCTTTATATCCTGGTGAAAGGAAAACATAATAAAGGGTGATCTCAGAAGCTCAATAAGGGTAAACATGAAAGATATGTAAGCATAATAAAAACATAAGGGTATGAAAATATGAGCATAATATTGGAAAATCATACCCTGCATATCAAATATCATAAACATGAATCATGGCATAATTATTAGTAGTTCATAAAACATGAATCATGAGGAAATAAAGAACATGAGTCATGGAAGCATAATATAGGAATAAAATATGGAATTTTGGTAGACACATAGGCATATAATAATGATTTCCATTGTATTAAAGGAATAGATTCCAAGGCCATCTTATTAGTATGGGTTCACTCCCAATTCCATCTTGATAGTCATGGTTCACTCCAATAACCATCTTGGTATTCATAGTTCACTCCCATAACCATATTGGTTGACAAGGCCCTTCGTGTCTATATCATGAGATATAAATCTTTACCCAATGCATTAAAGGGGGATATAGGTCTCACACATACCATAATTAAATCATTCTTTCATGTTCCAAAAAAACATAAAACATTTATCATAAATATAACCCAAGGAATAAAATGGGCTTCTTAAACATCATTTCATCATAACATAATACAAGAAAAAAAATGTATTTCATAAATAGCATTAACATAATAAAACCATAGAAATAAAAGGGATAGTATACTTGAAACATAAATTTATTAAATAATTTCATCTTATATGGAAAAATAATTAATAAAACACTTCAAATTAATTATTTTGGAAAATATCCTTTCTTATACAGAAACATTTTCTTTTCCAAAAATGCCACTCAATATTAAAAGAAATGTATTTATTTAAAAATAAACATGAAAACTTGTAAGGTATTATTAAAGGAAATAAGGATTTATGAAATCATAAAAATCCTTTCATGTATTATGAGTTAAAATAAAACATTCTTCTTGTACTTTTACAAGAAAAGTCAAAAATTACTTTGTTTGGAAAATGAAAGAAATATTTCTTTAAAACCGTGTATACAAAAGTCAGAAATGGGTAAAAATGAATTTAAACATACATAGTATAATATTAAACATTTTATGAAAAAAAATTATAAAACAAGGTTGTGGATGACAAATATACCCCAGTAAATACTTATGTATAAACAATCTCTGATAATAATGAGATTGCGAAATTATCCCTTACCAATTTATAATCAGTCAAATCGTATGCCTCATAAAATATATAGAATTATATGTATATTTAAATATCATAACCTTAATAATATGAATCATAAAATTATTCATGGGAATCATAAACACTATTCAAAAGAAATATGTGGTGTATAAGGTATATGTCCCATAAAAATAAAAGTAAGACAAAATAATCTCTTACCTTAGGTCAGATTACCTTTTTACATATCTAAAACTTTTATATAATGGTTTAAATAATTAAATTAACTTTTTATAGAACCATATTTATATTTATTATATCTTTTGTGATTATATTAACACTCATTTAATAATATTTCATTATTACTCTTCTTTTGGTGGTAAGTGCTTTATTTTCTCTTGCATGTTTTATCATATAAGTCCCAATTATTGTAACTAGGATATAGTTCCATAATTTAAATAATTACATTAAGGTTATATATATAATATTTATTCATTATATAAATTTATATAATCATTCATGAATGGTGAAGATGGATATGAATCGCATCATGTCATGGAGACGGTAGGTCGTACGTACGCACGAGTGATGGTATAATTTCCTTAAAAGTAAAAAGTATGGAAGTGTATGGTATATTTATTGTTATATAATAAATATCATATTATAATAATCATATATATTTATTATTTTCATAATTATACCCATCCATGTAAAGTGGTGATGAAAAATATATTACACCACGTCATGGAGATGGTAAGTCATACGTACGCACGTGTGGTGATTTCGTTTTTTGTAGGATGGATAGAAGGTGAAATATGGTTGTTTTATAATTATAATAACATATCAGTATATAATTTATACTATATTTATTACTTTATAATGTAAACAACTCATGAAGAGGGAGTATATGAAGAAATAATTTTGAAAGAATCAGTAGATAAGATTACCTCTTCTTCAACGTGATCCCTCTAGATATCCTCTTGAAGGAACTAAAGTTGGTAATTTGAGAAGACCATCACCTCTAGAATGTGACTAAGAAAGTTGAGAAAGTAAATTAGTAGGGTATACCCAAGATTTAAGGCACAATATGAAGTTAATTTGTGAGGGAGGATGTTCCCTTTTATAATTGAAGTGAGGGGCCTATTTGGAATCTCAAAAAAAATATTAATTTATAATAAAATCAAACCACATCCAAAACCCTTCAATATAAGGACCTAGCCCTAAATATTACATAATCTTTAGTTAATCCAATAATTCACATTGAGGATTGTTTTAGGTTTATATTTGTAGAGAATTAGGACATAACTATTACATAATTGACCCAGACATTACATGTGGATAGTTACACTCAGTATCCACTTTTTTCACCAAAGGAAGCTCTTTTAACAAAACATGATTTCTTTTTTCTTGATAAAAATCTTCTTGACTTATTAATTTCTATTAACCATCCTTATACCCTATGTAAAACATTTCAAAATTTTGGTATGAGCATAAAAATATCTGTAAGGAAAATAAAGTAAGAAATAAAACTATTAGTCCGAGAATATTTAAAACCAATGAAAACATTTTCATAAAATCAAACTTCTCACCCATAAAACATAAACTATTTATCTTACATCATGTAATAATAATATTCCAAAAAAACTTCATAGAAATCATAAAACATAAAGGTAACTTTTGGCATCCATATCATACTTACATGTAGATTTCATAGCTACATAGGGAGTAACCTTCATGGTTATGTTTGGAATACCCATCACAGTATATTCCCTAAATCTCTTAGGA
Source organism: Viscum album (assembly GCA_963277665.1). Classification (NCBI taxonomy): domain Eukaryota; kingdom Viridiplantae; phylum Streptophyta; class Magnoliopsida; order Santalales; family Viscaceae; genus Viscum; species Viscum album. The sequence continues at coordinate 1,179,289,589 of OY728160.1, forward strand.
GAAACCATATCATTTACCTATGTCACATTACCCAATGCATTTTAGAGATATAATGGGATCACCCTCCCTAATTTTATCATAGAACCACCCGTATACATAATAAATTCCCAAGAACCATAACATAATCATAACACATAAAACAAGCATAAAGGAAAAATAACATTTCCACATTGCAATCACAATAGATCAGTTAATGATATTGAAAAAATAAATCCTTTATCAAAACTACTTTCAATACCAAAATAAATAAAAAGGGTATATGTTATTTATTTTTATTTTAAAAACATTTATAAACATTATGGCTTGTAGATGAATCCAAATATCAAATAATGCTTACGGTGGTGGAAAGGTCGTTGTTGCCACATAAGTTAAAAAGAAACATTATTTTTTTCATTTAGTAAAATTATTCATATAAAAAGATTCCTTTTGAATACCTTTTAATAAAATTAAAAATCAAAGGGGTTAATTATATACTATATAAAATAAATTCATGTATAAATCAAAATATGCCTCAATGAAATGAGATTGAGATGAAGTCCCTTACAAAGATCATATCATTAGATCATAGATAAATCAATGACATAATTATGTGTGAAATACATAAATACACCTAATATAAGTGTATATTTAGTTTAAAACAATAATAGTAAATTGACACATATTCTTGGAAAAACAAAACCAATGACATGTATATTTAACTCAATTAATGGAGATTGAGTTAATATTTCCCTTAAAAAGTTCTTATAAATGACGTAAGAATTTATCAATGGGGTGGTTATGTGTAGCAACAGTATATCCAAAAAAATGGAAGCGGAAATTTAAACATAAATAAATAAACAATTATTCCACACAAAATCTTGGCATTAAATAATCAACAAAGTATACGTAAAACCAAATGATTGGGAATTGAGTTTAGAAATTCCCTTACCTTGAGTCTGAATCATCACGTACAATCATTATGTTCTTGAATAATAAACTTAGGTTAATTTATAATTTCTTGAGAAACTTTTTCATGTTTATTATTCCTTTTATATCACTTATTACCATGTTACAAAAATTATATAATTATTTAAGTTCATATCGGTCATTTTGTTGTTATTCAGTACTTGAGTCGGAAATGAACTTGTTTTGATGTAAATTGTCCTTGTGGTCAAAATACCATCATCTCTAGAACATTATTCATGATTTAAATATAATATATATACAATATATATGTATTTATATTATTCCATAACATTTGGATATAAGAAATGAAATTCACCGTTCATGGAGACGGTAGGTCGTACGAATGCACAAACGTTACTTTCAATTCTTTGTCAAGGAATGAAACTAAATGATACAAATGTATATTATAATTATATTATAATATCTATGTTATATATGATACATAATTTCATTAAATACATCCTTTATATGTTCCATATATGGAATAAAGGATTCATATCACTTTGAGCGAGCAGTAGTCCACACTTCCTTAAATGAAATTATCATATTTACACATTATGGAAATCTTAAAGGTATGATATAAATAAAAATTACAGAATCATATAAACATTAAAAATATAATATATATCATATATAAATATATTTTCATCGTAATGGACACCGGGATATATGGTTGGAGAAAATTGAACAATCATCATTTCGTGAGGTAGTAGTTCACTGTACACAGAAACAATATGTTCTATATCCATTAGATGGAGGTGTGTGTAATTTTAGGTTAAAATATTAGCATAAAAACATCCTAGTATATTTATTATATTGGTGTTGTTATAAAATAATAGAAAAAATAGAGTTTAGGCGGGTGGAGAAGGAAAATAAGTGAAATGAGTTTGAGAGAAGATGTTACCTCTAAATCGGTTTACTCCTTTTGATTTGAGCCAAAAGGATTTCTTGAATTTCTTTATACCCAAGGTAAGGCTCATAGGATAAATTGAGGTATTTTGGGAGCTTATTTTATTAGAATTTTGGAAATACAATGGGCTTTAGAGGTGTTAGTATGTGGGTAGAGGTGGTCTCCTTTTATAAGATGGAGGAAGGGCACTTTAGGAAAGTCTCGAAATATTATTTTATTATAAATTTATTTTCGAATTATAATAGCTCAAAAGTAATTTATTTCGAGGATAAGATGATTATGGGTAGAAATCCTCTCAACCAATAGGTTTTATACAATTTTAGGTCACAAATTTGACTTTATATTTTGTCTTTAACCCTTAATTAAATAAATTAACTCTTACCATGTCTTCTTGTATTTTTACACTATATGGTTAATATAGTTACTATAAAATTCCAAGAGAACATCAATTGGATCATAAATGTAATTTTTAATATTATCTAAGTCATTTGGACTAATCCTATATTTTTATGACTATTATATCATTTAATAAAATAGTATTTTTTTTTAAACTCATTTATGTCAATTTTAACACTATTTAGTAATTGATTTTTGTTAAAGTCATAAAAACATGATTCATTCAAAAAAACTAAATTAACTCAAATATAAAATTTTATAATCATTCAAAAAAAAATTGATGGCATCAAAATGTTCAGATTACATTTATTCTAATATTTATAATATCATTTATTTGAATCTTTCATTAATATGGTAATCACTTCAACATCATTCTGTCATAAATAAATTTATGTATTTAATGTCTAAAAATTATAAATAAATTACCCTGATGTGGTAAATTTTTTTAGATTTATAATTACTATTTACAGTCAAATATATCATTTTATATAAGCCTATATTAAAAAATTAGTAAAAATATACATGTTTATGTTATATTTCTCTTTACTTTAAATTAATTATTATAACATGTCATTATCACACCTAATATGCTCCATGGTGTCCTAAATTTGACACAAGTATTATTATGGTAGGCCATATCTCATCCATAGGATTATAAAATATGTTAGGGTAGTTTTAAAATATTATAATATTATTTTTTACCCTTATTTACCTGATTTACCCTTTAACCGTGGTAAAAAAAATTACTGAAGTTACTATTCTTATTGTCCAAAAATAAAAGGTACATATTTAAATAATTTGGAACTTATGATTTCAAATATAGAATCTATTATTAAAAATTCAAAAGTCATAATTTTTAGTAATTAATTTAAAATTAATTCTTGTTGTCAAAAAGATAAAACAAGTTTTAAAAAAGTAATAATCATCAAAATATTAGCGTGCGTTTATATATAATTTCAATGTGAAATTATTTCCAATGACCAAAATTGGATTAAATTATAAAAAATTAATCCAATTAATCTTTAAAACCAATTAAAATGACAATCTGACTATATAAAAAATTTAGATTAAAAGGCAGTTTTGAATTAAAATCCCGTATTTTTCACTATTCATTAAAAAATGAATTTTATCAAAAAAATACCAAAATTAATCCAAAGTAAATTTTTATTTCACACTTCTAAAAAAGAAGTTTATTTTTTAAAATAGAACATATAAAATTGACAAAAAAATTATTTAAAAAGGGTTCTCTATCAAAAGGCAGTAAACTGTATTTTTTTAAAAAAAATAATTCTTTTATCCAAAAAATAGATTTGTTCTTATATCATATCTAGAAAACATATAATATAAATTTTAAACATTACATTGAATATATAACATATAAAAATCCATAAAGAGTTATATGATTTTATAAACACAATTATTCTATTTTAAATAGGTTTTCATTAAAACGCATCCTTTATATTCAATTGGTTTTCATTTTCATTTATAATAAATTTGGTAACCAATGAATCATTATTTAAACATGTGTAAACCAAATTTTTATAATTCATTTGATACTATTCATTACCTCTATCCAATAGATAGTTTATAATGGAAACATTTAAATAATAATATTTAGTTGTTCATTTAAGCTCGATATAGCGTATCATGTGCGTTATTGAACATAGTGGTTCTTTCTTAAAACTCAAGATTTTAGATCCCCCCCCACCCCCACTTTAATAAATTGATTCCTCACAATTTGAATTTGGGGTCAGTAACTAGGGTATGACTTTTCAAAATACCTTTATTGAAAACCCAGATTAGAAAAAGGGTTAATAAAACTTCCACTTTAAAATATAGAAAGTGGAGTACAATGGTCACCTAAGATAACACATACTAGGGTTCCATATAAGAAAACATGGATATGGAAGAAAAAATAACCATCTTGTTTTGAGGGAGAGTGATAGAAAACATGATCAGGAAAATGTTAACAACTAGAAAACCAAAAACTTGTGATGGGTTAAATGCTCTTTGATTTCGTAGTAGTAAAATGTAAATGAAAAACATTTTTTATTTAAGATACACTTAATAATGTTGATGAATTATTTTACTACATATAATAATAACATAATTAAATATACTTACTTGAAATGTAGAGTTTCATACCTTAATAAATTTCCACCACAAAATCATCTTTTTCTCTAAATAATGAGTATTTATGATAAATTTTTCATTCTTTAATCACTATAATATACTTATAAAAACTCATATCATCCACAAAAGGTTAAATATATATTTCTCCTACCTTTAAAAATGAACCAAAACCAAAATGGTTAGTACAAGATCATATAATCCCAGAAAAATAATAATCCATTATAAGGAGAATGAATACTTTTAATCTCCAAAATTAAATAGTAAAACCCAAGTTCTACATAGAACATTCAACAAAAAAATGTCCTTAAAATTCCTCAAAATAATCCAACCTAATATTGAAACCCAAAATGCAGAATTATTTTATCACGTAGTCTTCTATTATAAATCTTAACATTTATCTCCAAATAACATCGACTAATCTTATAGTCCCATACTTAAAAACAATTAAACTAATCACATATTCTCCATAATAGGTTTATCATTTCCATAAATAACCCAAATCTCCATATTTCCACAATAAAAACATAGATTATTCCAAAATAAAATTCAACCATTACTATTCAAATGAAATCTCATAGTATTCTATTTTCCTTAGGCATATAGTGTTCCCAAAATAGATAACATCTTCCAAAATAACATTTATCACTTAATCACCAAATCATTTTCTTATACTAAGGATATACAATTGATAAAACATAAGTTCCAAAAATCAACTTATTCTTAATTCATAAAATCATTTAACTAAAAATAATAAGTCATACTAACAAGGGACTTCACGTAGGATAGTGGTAGGTAATAAATTCCAATCTCACTTTGGTTGTGGGTTCGATTCCTGCAACTTTGTCTGACGTGAAGGGTAGTCACACGTTCTACGTATTGTCCTTTTTAAAAAACTACATAATTTTTTAAAATTCACAAATATGAGATAAAATCATCAAAAATAACCATAACATATTTTAACCTCAAAGGTTATCTCGTACCTCGCATTTTCCATCCCAAAAATTGATAACCCATAATTTCCTTAATGGTGAATGTCTCTAAAAATACTATTATTCAGCTTAATATTTCTGATCATAAATACACAAAATGGGTTTCTAAGACATTGAACTTATGACCAACCTTAATATTATAAACCCATGATGATATCCCTAACCCTTAAGAAAACATCTAAATCTCCAAAGTTGTCTAAATCATCCTCTGATACCAACTATAAGGCCTCAGCCTTAAACATCACATAATCTTGAGTTAATCCAAAAATTAACATTGAGAATATTTTCAGGTTTATAGTTTTAGAGAATTAGGCCATAACTATTATATAATAGACCCATACATTACATGTGGACAGTTACACTCATTATCCACTTTTTCGACCAAAGGAAACCCTTTAAACAAAATAGGATTTTTGTTTTCTTGATAAAAATATTCTTGACTTCTTTCTTTCTCTTACCCATCCTTATAACCTGTGGAAAACATTTCAAAATATTTGGATGATCATAAAAATCTCAGTAAGGAATATAAAATAATAAATAAAATTGTTAGTCCATGAATATTTAAAACTCATGAAAACATTTTCACAAAATCATACTTCTCGCCCATAAAACATAAACTATTTATCTTACATCATGTAATCATAAGATTCCTAAAAAAATTCATAGAAATCATAAAACATAAAGGTAACTTGTGTCATCTATATCATACTTACATTGTAGCTTTCATATCTATATAGGGATTAACTTTCATGGTTATGTTTGGAATACCCATCACAGTATATTCCCTAAATTTCTTAGGAGAAACCTTATCGTTTACCTCTATCATGTTACCCAATGAATTGGAGAGATGTCATGGGATCACCCACCCTCGTTTTATCATGAAACCACATGTATAAATAATCAATTCCCAAGAACCATAACATAATCATAACACATAAAACATGCATAAAATAAAAATAGCATTTCCACATTGCAATCACAATAGATCATTTCATGATATTTATATGATCAATCCTTTATCAAAACCATTTTCAATACCAAAATACATAAAAATGTTATATTGTATTTATTTTTCTTTTAAAAAACATTTAAAAACCTTACATCTTATAGAGGAAGAAAAATATCAAATAATGCTCGCAGCGGAGGTCATTGTCACTGTATACGTTAAAAAGAAACATTCATTTGGTCGTTTAGTAAAATGATTCATAGAAAAAGATTAATTTTGAAAACTATTTAATGAAATTAAATTTCAAAGGGTTTGATTATATACCATATAAAATAAAGTCATGTATAAATTAAAATATTCCTCAATGAAATGATATTGAGACGAAGTCCTTTACAAAAATCGTATCATTTTATCAAGGATAAATAAATGAAATAATTATGTGGAAAAAATATAAATACAACCAATATAAGTATATATATAATGTAAAAAAAATATAGTTCATTCACACATATTCTTGGAAAAACAAAACAAATGACATGGATATTTAACTCAATGAATGGAGATTGAGTTAAGATTTCCCTTACAAATTTCATATAAATGATATAAGAATTTATCAATGGGGTGATTATGAGTAGAAAAAATATATCCACACAAAAGGAAGTGGAAATTAAAATATAAATAAATAAATAGTTATTCCATGCATAATCTTGGCATAAAATAATCAATGAAGTGTGCGTAAAACCCAATGAGTGGAAATTGAGTTTATAAATTCTCTTACCTTGAGTCTGACTCGTCATGTAAAATAGTTATGTTATATAATAATAAACTTAGATTAATTTTTACTTTATTGAGAACCTTTTTCAATTTTCTTATTCCTTTATATCACTTATTACCATTTTATATAAATTACATAATTATTTAAGTTCATATCGGTCATTTTGTCGCTATTTGGTACTTGAGTCAAAAATGAACTTGTTTTGATGTAAATTGTCCATGTTGTTAAAATTAAATCATCTCTAGAATACTATTAATTATTTAAATATCATATATATCCAGTATATATGTATTTATAATATTTCATAACATTTTGAGATAATAAATGAAATGCATTGTTCATAGAGATGGTAGGTTGTACGTACGCAAGAACACTACTTTCATTTCTTTCTCATATTAAATGAATTAAAACTAAATGATACATATGTATATTATAATTATATTATAATATATATTTTATATATGTTACATATGTTCATTAACTCCATCCTTTATACATTCCATGTATGGAATGAACGAGTCATATCACTTTGAGGGGGCGGTAGTCCACACTTCCTCAAATGAAATTATCCTATTTACATATTATGGAAAGCTTAAAGGTATGTTGTAAATTAAAATTAAATAATAATACAGACAATATAAATATAATATATATCATATATAAATACATTTCCATTATAATTTTCACCATGATAGGTTTTAGGAGAAAATTGAATAATCATCATTTCGTGAGGCAGTAGTTTGACGTACACAGAAACAGTATGTTCTATATATATTAGATGGAGGTGTGTGTAAGTGTATGTTTAACCATTAGCATAAAAACATTCAAGTATGTTTATTATACTGGTTTTTTTTAAAATAATGGAAAAATAGTGTTTAGGGTGTTGGATAAGTAAAATAAATGAAAGGAGCTTGAGAGAAGATGTTACCTCTAAATCGGGTAACTCCTTTTGATTTGAACCAAAAGATTTATTAAATTACATTGTTCACAAGGTAATTATTTTAGTTGTAATTTATAGATTTTGGGAGATTATTTGAGTATAATTTTGGTGGTCCAAGGGGCTTGAGAGGTGTGCGTAAGTGGGTAGAGTTGGTGGCCTTTTATAAGAGGGAGGAGGAGCACTTTTGGAAAGTCTTGAAATATTATTTTATTATAAATTTATTATCGAATTATAATATATTAAAAGTTATTTATTTAGAGGATAATATGATTATGTATCTAAATCCTCTTAACCAATAGGTTTTATACAAGATTTGGTCACAAATTTAACCTTATCATTGGGCTTTAACCCTTAGTAAAATAAATTAACTCTTACCATGTCTTCTTGTATTTTTACACTATATATTTAATATAGTTACTATAAATTTCCAAGAGAACCTCAAGTGGATCATTAATGAAATTTATAGAATTATATAATTTATTTTTCTGAATAATATATTTTTATGACTATTATATCATTTAATAAAATATAATGTTTTTTTAACTCATTTATGTCAATTCTTACACCATTTAGTAATTGATTTTTTTTAATTCATAAAATCATGATTCATTCGAAAAAAATAAATTAACTCGAATATAAAATTTCATAATCATCCATAAAATTAGTTTATGGAATAAAAATTTTCAAATTATATTTATTTTAATATTTATAATATCATTTATTTGAATCTTTCATTAATAAAGTAATCACTACATCATAATTATGTCATAACAAATTTATTTATTTAGTTTCTAAAAAATATAAATAAAATACCATGATATAGGAAATATTTTTACATTTCTAATTACTATTTATAGTCAAATAGATCATTTATATAACCCTATATTAAAATTGTTTTAGTAAAAATATACATGTTTATGTTATATTTCAATTTACTTTAAATTAATTATTATAACATGTCATTATCACACCCAAGTTGCTCCATGGGATCCTAAATTCGACCCAAAGATGATAAGGGTAGTTAATATCTCATAAAATATGATTAGGACATGTTTTAGGGTATTTTTATATTATTATAATATTATGTTTTACCCTTATTTACCTGATTTACCTTTTAACCATGGTAAATAAAAATAATTTCTAAAGTTGCTATTCATAATGTCCAAAAATAAAAGGGACCAATCTATATAATTTGGAAATTATGATTCCAAATATAGAATCAATTATTACAAATTCAAAATATAGACGTTTCAGTAATTAATTTAAAATTTATTCTCATTGTCAAAATGATAAAACATGTTTTAAAAAAGTAATAACCATCAAAAGATTGACATGCATTTATATCTAATTTCAATGTGAAATTACTTCCAATGAACAAAATTTGATTAAATTATAAAAAACTTAATCCAATTAAACTTTAAATCCAATTAATAGTACAATATATCTATATTAAAAATAGATGAAAAAGTATTTTTGAATTAAAACCCATTATTTTTCACTACTAATTAAAAAATGAATTTTATCAGAAAAATACCAAAATTTAATCAAAGTAAATTTTGATTTCCCAATTCTAAATAATAATATTAATTTTTCAAATAAAACATATAAAAGTAACAAAACTCTATTTAAAAATGGTTCTCCATCAAAAGGCGGTAAAATTGTATTTTTTTTTTGAAAAATACTTCTTTTATCGGAAACAAATTGGATTTGTTCTCGTATCATATCTAGAAAACATATTAGATGAATTTTAAACATTTAATTGAAAATATAACATATAAAAATACATAAATAGTTATATGATTTTATAAACACAATTATTCTCTTTTAAATAGGTTTTCATTAAAACTCATCCTTTATATTCAGTTGGTTTTTATTTCCATTTCTAATAAATTTGGTAACCAATGAATCATTATTTAAATATGTGTAAACCATATTTTTATAATTCAGTTGATAATATTAATTCCCTCCAATACAAAGTCTAGGTTATAATGGTAACAGTTAAATAATAATATTTAGTTATTCATTTAAGCTCGATGTAGTGTATCATGTAGGTTATTGAACATAGTGTTTCTTTCTTAAAACTTAGGTTTTTACATTCGAAATGCCATATTTTCAAATATTAGACAATATAAAGTATTAATATCATCAAAAAATTAATTTTAGACAAGTGTTTTTGTCAATTTAAACCTTATATTTTTAATTAATCTTTAGTTATTCTATTACAATTTTAACTAAGGTAATAAATGTTTCAATATTAAAATAGTAAACATTTTACTTATTTGAGGTAAATTATACCATGAATGAAAATTTTAGAACATTTTATAACATATTTTTTTATAATTTTAAAATTTTATTATGATTTTTTTATAATATAATAAAACATTATTTTGATAAAATATCAATAGTTTTAATTTTGACACTATTTATTTCATGGATTTTTTAAAATATAAAGATAAGATGTTATCCTCAAACAAAATATTTCATTATTTCCATAAGGGGTCAAGGTCATATTTAAAATTCATTGGATATATTAATTATACAAAATTATATTTATTTTAATATTTTTGATCACATTAATTTGAAATTTCTATTAATAAAATAATTACTAAATCATTTTTGTGTAATAATTTAATATACCTATTTATTGAATAAAATTTAAAAATAAAATACTATGATGAAGATAAATATTATAGATTTAAGATGAATACTTATAGTTGAATATATATTCTATATAATCTTGCGTTAAAAATGTTATATGTATTCAAACTTGAATGTGACAACTTTAACATCACTTTAAATAAAATATTATAAGTGTCATAATCATTTCTATATGGCGCCAAATGGTCAATAAATATACCCTTGGAATATTATGATCGAGATATACACATAAAATAATATTTGGTACTATTTTTTGGTTTTTTACTAGTTATTATCATTTTAATAAAAAAAAATTATTTTCCGTCACTTAAATAATTTCTACATCATTAATGTATAAGCATTTAGAGTAATTATTTATTTCCTAAAAATTAAAAATAAATTACCATGATAAATAAAAAACATTTTATATTTCAAATGAGTATTTATAGTCGAATTTAGATTTTCTATAAACTTATTTTAAAAATGATTAATTTGTTAAAATTTGAGTAAGGGGTATTTTACTTTTCTTTAAATAAAATATACTAAATATCCTAATATCATAAAAATGGCTTCAAAAGGGTATAATTTCTACCCTAGTATGGTTTAGGATGAAAATAAATCATTAAATAATATTAGGAAAAGTGTTAAGGTAATTTTATAATATTATATTTACACTTAATTACCTGATTTACCTTTTTACCATATTAATAAAAATTACTGAAGTTACTATTCGTAATTCTAAAAAATAAGAGAATGTTATTTATATTATTTGGAACTATTGATTCCAAATATGAAATCCATTTTTAAAAATTCGAGACACAGAATTTTTAGTAATTAATTTAATATTAATTCCATTGTAGGAATGAAGAAAGGGTTTTTAAAAGTGAAAACATTGCAAAATATTGAAATGTTTTTACATCAAAATCCATGGTAAAATTAATTCCGATGAAAAAAATAATATTAAATGATAAAAATATATTATATTTTTAATTTAAAACAGGTAAATAATATAATTTATCCACATAAACTATTTTGATGAAAAATTTTGTTTTCAATTACAATTTAGTATGTTTTTACTATTCATCTAAACATAAAACTTATCAGAAAAATATTAAAAATTCATCCAAAGTAAATTTTTATATCCCACTTCTAAAGAAGAAGTTTATTTTTTAAAATAGAATATATAAAAGGGTAAAAATATAGATTTAAAATGGGTACACCATTAAAAGGTGGTAAAACTGCATTTTTTTAAAAATACTTCTTTTATTTAAAAAATTGAATTTGTTCTTAATCATTTCTAGAAATCATATAAGTTGAATTTTAAAAATTATATTGTATATATTAAATATATATTACATTAATAAAATATATCAAGAGTGATTTTATTATTTTATAACCTCACTTATTTTCATTTAAATAGTTTTTCAAAAAAGAGTTAATATTGTTCATACCTACCATTATAATGACTAGTTTATAAGGTAACATAATATTATTGAGTCGTTCACTTAAACGTGGCCTTGCATAAAATATATTCTATCAAAATAACTTGAAATTTTGTGTAACATAAGCCAAGCGTAGTGTTATGTATATCACAAGCTAATACAGTGTTGCGTGTATTATAAGAAAATCTTGGTGTAGTGTACAACACAAGACATAAAAGAAATTAAATATCATTTATCTCATAAAATATAGAGGTGTTACATTATACCACCCCTAAAATTAATTTCACCATTGAAATTCATTGGGGTTATAAAAGGATAGAAACCCACATTGTAAAAATAGAGACTAAAACTTCCTTTTAAAAAAGGAATAGTTATAAAATAATCATTACCCAAAGTAAATCATAACAACATATCTAGGTAGGAGAACATAGGTCAAGATTTGGGCATGGAGTAAAAGCATAAGTAATCATAGAGATTGATAAAGATCACTGATTATAAGAAAGTTTTTTATCCTGTGAAAATTAACAATCACAAAACCATAAACTAAAGAAGTGTGAAAGAGGTCATTGATATCATCAACAATAATGATAATAAGACACCATTTTAGATCATGATCCATTTTCCTAATGTTGAATAATTTTCATAAGAATATATACTTACTTGTTTTTGGTACAATCTCACTGTTGGTCCTACCTTGAACAATTTCCCCTTCATCTCTTATTTAAATAAATAAAGTTGAATTTGTCATTCTTGAAGCATTAGTAGATCATGCGATCCACAAATAGAATGATAGGTCATTACATCTGTCTTTATCACCCCAAAAGGTTTTCATAAGTTATAAAATATGCATAAGTCCACCTATGATGAGATAATTCTTTATTCTAACAAACTTCATCCAAATTTTAACTTAAAATTTCTATAAATTGATAACCCTACAATCCTTATGAAAGCTGAAAATCCAAAATTTTATAAAGAGGTGCACTAACTCGGCTTAACATTTATCCCTAATATATCATAAGGTATCTCTTGTTGGTCACATTCCAAACATGTGAACACCTTCATCATGTAATCTCTTGAGTCATGGTAATAACTTGAATTACCATATATCCTCTTTGAATACATGCATGTTTACTTGTTCCAAAACTTATTGGATATATTCTTTAGTACCAAAAAGTTATATACTTTATCCATGATATCATAACCCTATTGACAAAAAATCCATAATTAGTTACCAAGAAACTAGCATCATCTAATTTACTTATTTAAATCCAACATATCTTTATCCAAACATAATTATCTTAATATAGGGGACATATTAAGGGATATATTTCCTTTAATCGTGTATTCTACAAGTATATCACCTTACCCTTGAATCACTTTTCTAGGTATTTAGAACTATTCAACATATTATTTCCAATCCTTAATGAAAAACTTATAATGAAAACACTTACATATTTCATGATTCATATAACATAATCTTTGAATTCCGAAACATATACACATCAATGATCCAACTTTATTCTTAAACCATTACTTGGGATCCATCATCTTAGTATTTCCTAAAACATTAATCATGTCTTAAGGTTCTTAACCTTAATCTAAATAATCTCCTTAGGTTTAAAGTAAAAAAATAATGTTATAACATCGCATACCTTTCTCATGTCATTTACAATCTCTTTATCCTTGGCATTAAAACCAATACTCATACCACCTTAAGGATTCTCATTATGAGATTTCCACTTAGTAAAATGAATTTCATAATTCTCATGCATTCCACATCTGAAACATTCAAGGTTAACCATGTTATATCTAGTTCTAGTTATTGATTAAGACCAGAAAGAAAAGTGAAAGAAATAATTATCATAGAAGAAAATCAAATAACCAAGGGAAATTATTGATAATATTTTAATCTATGATATCTTAGGTTAAATCCTAGGTTATTCATGATCATTACCAAAATTATAGGATTGTAGCCTATAATTATACTTATCCTTAGGATATCCCAAGACATATCCTTAGAAATATCTCTAGGGATCTCACTAAAGTTTATGCATCCTAGTTTCCAAAGTTTGACTAAACCTTTGCTCTGATACCAACTATAAAGACTCGAGCTTGATGTACATAGACATTACATCATTTTTGAAGAATACATAATACATTACACAAACAGATTACCAAATATCATATTAGAATAGTGCCTTTGGAAAATTGGATTACATTCTTCTAATTGGTGAAAGATATTTAATATCTCCTATAAAGATCTTACCCTTTAGTTTTCCTACCTAAAACCTTTCTTTATATCCTGGGGAAAAGAAAACATTAGAAATGGTGAGCTCATATGCTCAGTAAGGGTAAACATAGAAGATATGTAGGAATAATAAAAAAAATAAGGGTATGAAAACATGAGCATAACATTTGAAAGTCATACCCTGCTTACCAAATATCATAAACATGAATCATGGAATAATTTTTGGTAGTTCATAAAACATTAATCATGAGGAAAAAAAGAACATGAGTCATAGAATCATAACATAGTGTTAAAACATGGAATTTTGGAAGATACATAATAATATGATAATTATTTTAAAAGTAGTCAAGGAATCACTTCAAAGGCCATCTTAGTAGTATGGTTTCACTCCCCACACCATCCTGTTAGTCATGGTTCACTCCCATAACCATCCTGGAAGTTATCGTTCACTCTCATAACCATCTTTCTAGAAAATGTCTTTCGTGTCTACATCATGAGATATAAATCTTTATGCAATGAATTGTAGTGAGATATAGGTCCCATCCATATCATAATTAAATCATTCTTACATATTCCATAAAAACATAAAACATTTATCATAAACATAACCCAAGGAGTAAAATGGGTTTCTTAAACATCATTCCATCATAACATAATCCAAGAAAACAAATGGATTTCATAAATAACATAAACATAATCAAAACATAGTAATAATAGAGACATTATACTTGAATCATATCTTTATTAAATAATTTTATCTTAGATGGAAAATAATTTCGATAAAACACTTGAAATTAATTCTTGAGGAAAATATCCTTTATTCTTCAAAAAAAATTCTTTTCTTAAATTGTCATGAAATATTAAAAGAAAATAATTTATTTGAAAATAACATTCATAACTTTTAGGGTAATATTCGAATAAATAAGTCTTTATGAAAGAATAAAAATTCTTTCATGTCGTATAAGTTAAAATAAAACATTATTCTCATACTTTTACTAAAAAAGTCAAAAAGTACTTTGTTTGGAAAATGAAAGAAATATTTCTTTCAAATGGTGTAGAAAAAAGTCAAAATGGGTAAAAATGAATCTAAATATCCATATTATAACATTTAATATTTTATGAAAATATTTATATAAAATAAGGACGTGGGTGACAAATAGACCCCAGTAAACACTTACATATAAAAAATATTGGATAATAATGAGATTGTGAAATTATCCCATACCAATTTATAATCAGTCGAATCGTATGCCTCATAAAATAAAATAAAAATTATATTCATATGTATATATAATTACCTTTATAATATTTATCATAAAAATATTATTGGGAAACATATACCCCAGTCAAAATAAATAGGTGGTGTATAAGGCATATGTCCCACATAATTAAAAGTGAGACAAAATAATCCCTTATCTTAGATCTGATTTCCTTTGTACAAATCCAAAACTATTGTATAATGGTTTAAATAATGTCATTAACTTTTTCCAGAACCATATTTTTATTTATGATATCATATGTGATTATATTAACATTTGTTTAATAATATTTCCTTATTACTCATCTTTTGGTGTTAAGTGCTTTATTTTCTCTTGTATGTTTGGTCATATAAGTCTCAATTATTTTAAATAGGATATAGTTACATAATTTAAATAATTATATTAAGGTAATATATATCATATTTATTCATTATATACATTTATATAATCATGCATGAATGGTTTACATGGATATTAATCGCATTGCATTGTAGAGATGGTAGGTCGTACGTACGCACGAGCAATGGTATTATTTCCTAAATAGTAAAAAAGTATGGAATTTTAAGGTATATTTGTTGTTAAAGAATCAATATAATGTTATAATAATCATATATATTTATTATTTCCATCATTATAAAAATATAAGTAAAGTGGTGGTGAAAACCAGATTACACCACTACATGGAGACGGTAAACTGTACGTACGCACGCGTGGTGATTTTGTTTTTCGTAGGATATATAGAAGGTGGAATATGGTTTTTACATAATTATAATAAAATATAAGTATATAAGTGATACTTGAGTTATTACTTTATAATGGAAAAAACTCATGAATAGTAAGTAGATTAAGAAATAAGTTTGAAAGAATCGGTAGAGGAGATTAACACTTCTTCGACATGCTCCCTCTATATCTCCTCTTGACGGCACTAAAGTTGGTCTTTTGAGAAAACCAGAACCTCTAGAATGTGAATAAGGAATATGATATGGTTAATGGGTAGGGTATAGATGATATTGATTTCTAAAAGTTATGTGAAGTTGTGAGGGAGTATGTTTCCTTTTATAATTGAGGTGAGGGGCATATTTAGAATCTCAAAAAATATTAATTTATGATAAACTCAATCCACATCCAAAAACCTCAAAAATGCCATATTTTAGAAAATTAGATGAGATAATTTTGTAATATCAATAGTAAATAAATTTTATACAATTTTTCCTATCAATTTAAACCTTATATTTTTAATTAACCCTTAGTTATTCTATTTTAATTTTTAACTAAGGTGACACATATTTCAATATTAAAATAGTGTAATTTTTACTTATTTGATGTCAATTGTACCATAAATTTTCAATTTATATAATTTTAGACCATATTATTTTATATTTTTAAAAAAAATATTATTTTTAAATAATTTAATAAAACATCATTTTGAAAAAATATCAATAGTGTCAATTTTGACACAATTTACTTCTTGGATTTTTTAAAAATATCAAGACAATATATTATCCTTGAACCAAATATTTTATTACTTTCCTAAGGGTTAAAGGAAATCTATAAAATTCATTGGATGTATTAATTATCCAAAATTGTATTTATTTTAATATTTTGAATCACATTAATTTAAAATTTTCATTAATAAAATAATTACTATATCTGTTTTATGTAATTATTTAATATAAATATTTTTTAAATAAAAATTAATAATAAAATACTATGATGAAGATAAATCTTCTATATTTAAGAGGAATACTTATATCCAAATATATCTTCTATATAATCTTATATTAAAAATGATATATGTATTAAAACTTGAATGTGACAACTCTAACATCATTTTAAATAAAATATTATAAGTTTTATAACATATTCTTTATGGATAAAAATGGTCGATAAATAGACCCTTGTATTATTATGGTAGATATATACTCAGAAAATAAAATTTTTCAAGTGATATGGTCTTTTAATGGTTACTATCATTTTAATAAAAATTATTTTATTGATTTTTCATCAATTAAATAATTTATGCATCATCAATGTATAATCATTTAAAGTAATTATTTATTTTCTAAAAATTAAAAATAAATTACCATGATAAATAAAAAAAATTTATCTTTAAAATGAGTATTTATAGTCTAATTTATATTCTGTATAACATTATTTTAAAAATGATTAATTTTTTTAAAATATGAGTAAGACATATTTAACTTTTCTTTAAATAAAATATATAAAATGTCCTAATCTCATCCAAGTGGCATCTAGAAGGCATAATTTCCACCCAAGGATGTATTAGGTAGAAAATAACTCATCCAATAATATTAGTACAAGTTTGAATGTAATCTTATATTATTATATGTACCCTTAATTTCCTGATTTAACTTTTTACAGTATTAATAAAAATTACTGAAGTTACTATTCATAATGCCCAAAAATAAAAGAATGTTATTTACATAATTTGGACCTAGTGATTCGGAATATGGAATAAATTTTTATAAATTATAAATAGATAATTTGTAGTAATTAATTTAATATTAATCCTATTTTCAGAATGAAGAAAGGTTTTTTAAAAGTTAAAACATTGTAAAAGATTGAGATGTTTTTACATCAAAATTCATGGTAAAATTAATGCCAATGACCAAAATTATATTAACTGAAAAAAAAATTATATTTTTATTTTAAAAACATTCAATAATGTAATTTATTCACATAAATTATTTTTATGAAAAAAGTTTTTTTCAATTAGAATTTAGTTTTTTTTTACAATTCATCAACACTTAAAACTTATCAGAAAAATATCAAAAATTCATCTAAAGTAAATTTTTATATCCTACTTCAAAATAAAAAAGTTTATTTCATTAAATAAAATATATAAAAGATTAAAAAACTAGATTTAAATTGGGTGCATCATCAAAAGGCAGTAAAACTGCATTTTTTGAAAAATACTTCTTTTATATGAAAAATTGAATTTGTTCTTATATCCTGTCTAGAAAACATATAAAATGAATTTTAAACATTATATTTAATATATTTCATATATATTACATTAATAAAATCCACCAAGAGTGATTTTATTATTTTATAACCTCACTTATTTACATTTAAATAGTTTTTCAAAAAAAAGTTAATATTATTCATACTTGTCATTATAATGACTAGGTTATAAGGTAACATAATAATATTTACTTGTTCACTTAAACTCGGTCTTGTGTGAAATGGGTTATATCAAAAGAACTAGAAATTTTGTGTAACACAAGCCAAACATAGTGTTTTGTATACCGCAAGCTAAGACAGTGTTTCATGTAGTGTAAGCTAATCTTAGTGTAGCGTACAACACAAGAAATCAAAGAAATTAAAAAGAATATATTTCATAAAATCTCATGGTGTTATAGAACCACACTTCAAAATCATTAGTATTGAAAAAACTATACTCCCTTATAATTTATTTTTGTCAATGGGTTTGAATATCATTAAAGGTTTATCACAAATCTTAGACAACACCCATCTAATCCATGAAATCTAAATATATCTATCATAGATATTGGTCAAGGACACTCCTCAATCACATTTGTCGTAGAAGGATTCACAAATACTCATTTTCTGGTGAGAACATGACCCAAGAATGTAAAATCTTCCATCCAAAACTCTAAATTATTTTACTTTGAATATAAATTCTCCTTTCTCAATGTCTTTAGAATAATATTCCAATTCTCCACAGGATACTCCTTACTTTTGTAATATATAAAAATATCATTTAAAATGACTACAAAAATTTTGTTTAGGTAATTTATAAAGACATTATTTATTAGTTCAATGATGACTATTGGTCAATTAGTGAGTCTGAAGGTAATAACTATGAATTCATAATATCCATATCATATTCAGAAAAAGGAAGTTATTGGAATATCACATTCATTGCATTAAATTGGTGATATTCAAACTGAAGGTCCACCTTAGAGATGTATTGGGCCCAATGTAGTTTATCTAAAAAGTCATCAATTCGTGGAAAGGGATATCTATTAATTATCATGATTTTTTTGTGAGTACATTATAATCAATGAAAATCTCCATTAACCCTTTCTTATTAATGATAATGAGGACATGAAATCCCCTTAGTCACGTATTCAGTCATATAAAACTATTTCTCAGATTCTCTTATTATATATTATTTAGTTATTCTAACTAAATAGTGGTAATTATGTATAGAGTCTTGGATATAGGTATAGACCTAGGTATAAGATATATTTACAACCCAATCTCTCAAACATGAGGAAAAGTATGAAACTCTTTAAGGAATACATTATTATATTCCTTCACAATGGGAATTTCCTCATGAATGATTCACTCCTTTATCTTAATCATTAGATCTATATATATTATCTCATAAGGAAATAATATCCATACATGATAGGAATATTCAAATTATGTTCATCATCTTCCTTACAAATGAGGTTCATCCTCTTCCAAATGAGGTTCATCCTCTTCCTAACATTTGATAATGTATTTATATAAATATTTGAAATCAATTCCCATTATAGTATCAAAATTCACTTAAGTGAATATGAAATAGTTTTCTTTGATGTTGAATCCACTAATATTGAATGGGGAGAAGTTATATACTTTGGATTGAGTAAATTACCCATTTATATTCTGATAGATAAATCAACCTCCATGTTTTTAGGTGGAATATGAATAGTTCAACTAACCATGAATGATATTAGATAATTTTTAGAATGATAATTAGATATTATGTTCTCCATTCATGAATTAATATCTGTCACACCTATCACAAAATCATTATATGGGTCCACCTCAGTAGTAGTGATAGTATAAACCCTAAATTACTCTCTAGGCCTTAGAGGGTTGTTTGTATTTGGTTATTAAATATTTTATATCTCTATTTGTTTTTATAAATTGTAATTTAATAATATTTAATTCAATTAAATTTTGTTTAAAAGAAAAAAAATTCTTATTTACATATATTCATATTTTGTTTATTATGATATTTTATTACTTAAAAAATTAAGGATTTTTGTGCAAGCCTTTAATGTGAACCTCAACCACACCATTTAAAAAAATTAAATGAATAACTATCACTCATATCACAAAATAATTATATGGTTCCACCTTAGCAGTAGTGATAGAATAAACACTACATCACTCTCTAGGCCTTGGATTATTTTTTTATTTGGGTATTAACTATTTGATATCTCTTTTTGTTTTGATAAATTACAATTTCATAATATTTAATTCAATTCAATTTTGTTTAAAATAATTTTTTTATTATTTAAATATATTCACATTTTGTTTTTTATGATTTTTTAACTTAAAAATTTAAGAATTTTTGTGCAAGCCTTCAAGGTGAACCTAAACCACACCATTTAAGGTGGCCCGAAGGTATACCCCATGGGTGGTCCAACCATTGAGGCTCGCACAAATCCAGTTCAAGAATAGTGTGTTCACCATGAATGTGAGACTATGTATAAGGCCCATGTAGAGCATCCATGTGGGTTGGGCTAAGAGCACCCTCCTGGCCCACAGGCCTAATGTGTATCTGTGTATGCTCGTTTTTGTTTTTTTGAATGAAAACCACAACTTTCCTTATATACTGTTTTCTATCTGCATCATGGATTGGATGTGGGAAATATATTTTCCCTTGAGATTCAATCCTATCCATTGATCTCCTCTTTTATTCACTCAAGTCATAATATCTTTTATCCTCCACTTTTATCCCATCCTTATATCATGTATGCTTCATTTTTGAACTCTCTTAATTTCATTTCTCTCCCATGAAAATTGTTCCCCTTTCGCTCAACTTTTTCCACTATAGTTTATTTAGTGAATCCCTTCTCTAGTGACCAACTCTTTTTAATTCAATGGAATCCTTTATTATCCTTTCTTCATCATCTCATGTTCTCATCTATTTATTCTTTTTATTTTTTCATTTTTTCTATAGCTAATAGTGGTTCATCTTCTTCAAGATTTTGTTTCAGTTTCCACTTTATCTTCTTCAAGGTTATCATCACTACTGGTGCTCCAATTTCTCTATTTTGGTTGATCTTGGACTAACTATTGGAAGAAACCAATGGTGATATATTTAGAAATCGTTTTTTAACCAATGATGAGATATTTAGACACCGTTGGTTTTTAAACGAATGGTGAGACATTTTTTAACCATTGGTATTAACCTATAGTTATTATTTTTGACACTGTTGGTTTATACCAATTATGAGACTTGTCACCAATAGGATATCAACTTACTCACTGTTCTAATTCCAATGGTTTGTTGCTTGTTCACCCTCTGTTACATCTTATTTTGTGTTTATTCCGATGTTTTTCTTCATAGCACTTTTTTCTTGGAAATTTATTCTTCCTTCATGATGTTCATTGTTCTATTTGTTTTGTATTTTTTATAATTATATATTATTATTTTTATCATATATTTTCAATTATGTTTTTTTTTCTATATGATATGAAAACTTCATCCACAAGATCCCAATGGAGTCATTTCCATTTCTGTCGAATTATTTTGTTCTTGTATGAACTATCTGATATTATTTAATCGCTTTACCTTATATTTTATTAATTACTTCAATTTTGTGTTCTAATTTTTATCAGGAAATTTTGATTCTGTTTCTACTCTCCATTTCTGTTCTATTTTATTTCATGAAAAACATGGCATTGATTTTTTTTTTATTTTTTTTCAAATTTATCTTGTCTGAATTTTTTTATC
Organism: Viscum album; assembly: GCA_963277665.1. Classification (NCBI taxonomy): domain Eukaryota; kingdom Viridiplantae; phylum Streptophyta; class Magnoliopsida; order Santalales; family Viscaceae; genus Viscum; species Viscum album. The sequence continues at coordinate 1,179,311,933 of OY728160.1, forward strand.
ATTTCATGCTTTTTAAATTAAAAAATTAAAGTTCCTCAATTTTAAGTTCATTCTATTTTTTTGATTATCATTTCATCAAGTCGATGTTGGAACCTAATGGTGAGACATGATTCACCGTTGCAAAACAATGGTGAGTCATGATTCACTATTGGACACCCAACAGTGAGTATTTTTTATTGTTCTCATTTAACTATTTGATGTTAAGATGCTTGGATATGTTTTTATATTTGTTCAATTCATTTTATTTTTTGTTAAAAAATGAAACGGTAGGTAAAAATTTGTCTTTCCACCACCAGACTCTTCTAATGGTGAGTAATTTCTCACCTCTGTACATTTCCCATCGTGAGTAATGTCTCACCAGCATACTTTTCCAATGGTGAGTAATGTATCACCACTATATGTTTTCAACGGTGAGAAATGTCTCACCGCTCATTGTTCTCAATGGTGAGAAATGTCTCAACGTTAGTTAAAATATTTTTTCTTAATTTTAAATAATGTTGTTAAAATTAATTAAATTTTCAAAGGTCTAATATTTTATGTTGAAATATAATTGCAACAATGTTTAAAAATGTTTGTAGTATTTTTCAGTGACATCTACACATGTAAATTATTTTTTATGATGCTCTATTTTTCTGGAATTCTATTTCGTATTTAAATATTGTGAATTATATTATTAATTAAATTAATTTTTAATTTTGATTTGTTTAATAAATATTAATAATAATATATTAAATATTCTTTTTAATATTTCATAAATAAACATTAGTATGATTGTATTTTGTTTTTTGTGTGGCTTCATGAAAATTAAGGTAGTGGTCATATTATTTTATTATTAAGCACTAATATGTTTCATGCTTAGATTGGACATGGACAAGCTCCTGTAGATCTCTGATTTAATGTTTCAGAATATTTCTTCAAGAATAAAACAGATGTACCAGTTCAAATGATTCTTTCGATAAGGATATGATAATTTAATTTTTTTTATAGCTCTCAAATTGATCAAGAATCTTCTTCAACTTCTATTCTTCTACTGTGATCACCAGTGATCTTCATCATATTCATCTTCCTTCATCGATTTCATCTAAGAACGCAAGATGTAATGAATTTTTACATCTTCTACTCATCTAATGTATCATTTTTTTTTTATCTTTTGTAATTATTCCTATCACCAGTTTGTATTCTAGAGTCTTGGTTTAATATTTTCCATTAAAAAAGTTGTCTTTGGGTTATTCCTCCCATATAAAAGTAAGTTCGGGTTGTTCCTCCCAAACAAAAGGAAGGTTGGTTGTGACTCCATCAAAAGTCAGGGGTTATGCCACCAGGTTTGAAAAAGGTAAGATTATAATTATTTGTAATCTGGTTATCACTTCCAATTAAAAGTGAGGATATAGTGTATACCAGTCTCCTCAAGGAGTAGAGGATATTGAAGATAGTAATAGGGTCTCGGTTATCTAAACCTCTATAAAAATTGCTTGTGTTATCTGTTTTATTTTGACTGTAACATTTAACACTAATATAACTCTTATAAATTTATATTTCTAATAATAAATCAAAACAGACTATTCACCCCCCTCTAGTCACCTCTACCATACCATGGACCTAAAAATTAGTATCACAGCATGGTTCCTTTTTAAGGATTTGGTTTTATTTATTTCATTATCTATTTATGAACTAACCAATATCGTAGATTTAAAAATCTAAGGAAAAATATCCTATGATTTGTTATGGCTATTCAAGATTCCGAGATGTTAAATCCTGTTAGACCCCCTAACTTCAATGTAAGTGATTATGTCTACTAGAAATATAAAATGAAGGTATTTACTATTAATATTAGTCTTCATTATTGGGTTATAATTTCATTACCATGTAAATTTCTTGAAGTTGATTTAGAGGCTCTTACTGGTAATGATGCTACAAATTATGTTATAAATAACAAAGTTATGATTTAATTTTACTTTTCTTTAAGTATAAATGTTTATAGACATATTGGGTTTTATTTGTTTCGTTATCTATTTATGAATTAACCATTATCCTAGATTTAAAAATCTAAGGAAAAAGATCCACTGTTTTGTTATATCTAATTAGGATTTTGAGATGTTGAATCCTGTCGGACCACCTCACTTAAATGGAAGTTATTATGTCTACTAGAAATAAAAAATGGATGTATTTATTAAAAATATTGGTCTTGATTATTGGGATATAATTTCAAAACAATATAAATTTCTTGATGTTGATTTAGAGTCTCTTACTGGTAATGATTCTGTAAAATGTATTTTAGATTACAAAGTTATGAATTAATTTTACTGTTCTACAAGTATAAATGTGTATAGTCATATTTCATCATGTAAAATTTATTATGAAATTTAGAGTACTTTAAAATTCACCCATCGAGGAACTTATAAGTTGTAGATAACTAAGCTAGGTATACACAGAGCTGAATTTCAAGATTTTCGGATGAATTATTAAAAAATAATAAATGAGATGTACAATAGATTCACCAAAAATTTCTAAAAATGTGGTTGATCTTGGAGACACAATGAATAATGAAGCTCTCATTGAAATATTAATTTGATCTCTACCCAAAATATGGAATTCAAAGAATGTTTTAATTGAAGAGAGTAAGGATTTTACTAAATACTCATTAGATGATTTGAGGGGATCTTTACTTCAATATGAGCTAGAATTTAAGAATGATAATAATGATAACCATTATAAAAGGAAAGGTATATCATTTAAATAAAATATAAATTTTACTACTAATTTTTAGGACTCTGAGTTACAGAAAAGTGAGAAGGATGAAATTGAAAATTTCACCAATGGTGTGTACAAGTACATTAATAGTAAGAGAGGACCTAAGAATCATCCTAAAAGGATGACATAAAGGGTATTAAAAGAGGTAAAACTAGTAAATATGATGTTTTAAAATTAATCTGTTATGAGTGAAAGGAAAAAGGGAAAATAAAATCATACTGTCCCAAACTAAAACAATATGTAAAATAAATATAAGAATGAACAAAGAAAGGCCTATCATGCTAGATAGAGTTGTATAGAAGAGTCATAATCAAGTTATGTTGGCTCTGAAAGTGAAAACGAATATCCAAATCATTATTTGATGTCTTCTACAATAAATGTGGTACACCCTGACTATAATTATAGTTCTATATATGAATTTGATATTGAAAATGAAGTTAAATAATTAAATTCTCAAATAGAAAAAGTTCAAAGTGATATATTAAGAATGGATGAACTATATAGTGAACTTCAAAGAGAAAATAATAAGTTTAAAGAAGAAAATAAAAAATTGAATGATTATGTTTTAAGGAATATAGAACAGAAAAAAAAATTGGATTTTGAATTGTTAAAATTCAAAGATGAGAATACAAATATAAATGATTTCTTGTCAAAAATGTTGAAGATAAACATATAAGATTTAAATTTTTTTGATGATTTCGATAAATTTTAAAAGGAATGTAAGCATCTTAAACATGAAAATAAGAAACTGAAAAATTATGGATTATGTTCAAATGTGAAAGAATGCGATGAATTGGAAGTTATTCAGAAAGATAATAAAAGCCTTAAAAAGGAAATTAATGGTTTGAAAGAAACTTTATCTTTCTATATTTGAGTCCAAGATAAATTTAATAAAATAATGGATACGAACAAACCCAAATATGATAAAAAGGTTTATGGATATAATACTCAGGTTCCTAGGATTCATAAAACTAATTTTGTTAAAGGAATTAATGGGAATATTTCAAATTATACCTTCTTTAATTTTAACATGAAAGGGTATTATGAAAATGAATATTCATTGAAGTATAATCAGTCTTTAGGTTATAGAAAGATATTCATTTCTAAAAATTGTGTCTTCCAGTTTACTATAAAATAAATGTTTCACATCTATATGGGTACCTAAATCTTTTTCTACCAATCCAGTTGGACCCAAACTAGTTTTGGTACCAAAAAAACCATCTACTAGATCTTTTTTATAGGAAACCTTCTTGAAGTGTTCCAAAGTTACATGGTACATGGATAGTGGGTGCTCAAGGCACATGACTCTTAAATTTCTAATTTATTATCTTTTAACTCTTGTAATGAAGGTATGAACTTTAGTGATAACTCTAATAGTATGGTTAAAGTTTTTAGAGAAGTAGTTATATTAAATTATTTAATAATTTTTAAATTACACTTTGTAGAATGATTAAAGCATAACCTAATTAGTATAACACAACTTTTTGATGATGTAATGTATGTAAAATTTAAAGATAACAAATGTATTATTTATAAAGATAATAAAGTTTTATTTTATACTAATTTAAATGAAAATATATATTATACTGATTTTTCATAACTGAACTAGCAGAATGTAAAATGATTAAATACTATAGATGCAGATCATATTCTTTGGAATATGATGTAACATCCCATTACTTTTTCTAGGTATTCTTAAACCTCCCTCTTGTTCGATCTTTGGTTGAGTTTCTTTTTGGGTTGTTCCAGGTGAATTTCAGAAAATTATAGAGGTTCCTGGGTAGGGGCATGGTTTGTGCATGTCCTGTGTACAGTTAGGGAAAACCATGTGCCAGTACCATGGTTGGATAATAGGTTATGCACAGCCTGTGCACAGTTTGACCTAACCATGCATAGTTTCCCAGGAAACCATGCGGACGACATTTTCCTAAAATGAATTTTTTTAAAAAAATTACCAGTCCTCCCTTTTTAGTCCTGGAAAAATCTCCTTTGATCCTATTTGATTTCTCCCTTCCTCCGAGCTCCTAAGGGAGAATTTTGGTTTCTCAAATTCCTCTCAGATGTGATCTGAAGCTTGAGGAATAACCTTCTATCTCAATCTGGTTAGTTCCCTCCTCTTGTTATCTACCTTCCATGTTCTCCCTCTTTCTCCTTAGGGTTATATAGATCTAGGTATTGATTTTTTGGATCTAACACCCCTTGTTTTGGGATATTAAACCTAGGTTTGTTTTCCCATTTGCGTAATCTTTATTCTTTATAGAAAATTCCCAATTAAGGTTTAGCATTTCCAGATCAGTTGATTTCGATAGGTGGTTCTATCACGATGATTAATTTCTATTAAACCTAGTTGTTTTTTTAAAATTTTGATTGTTTGAATAAATTTCAATTTTTTGGTTTTTGAATAAAAAGTCTTTTAATTGATTTTTTTGGAAAAACCCAATTCCGATTAATTGGGTTTTTTGAGGAAAAATGAGTTTTTGGCTTGGAATCGGAATTTGGTGAGATTTAAATTGTCTAATTTAAGTTTTTTTCTTTATAGGAATTGAATCAATTGAAATGATGATTTTAATTGAAGAAAAATTTATTTGAAGGAAAGTTTGTGAAAAAATCCCAATTCTGGTGAATTCAGGGTTTGTGATAAAATTGAGGGAAAATGTTTTAAAATTAAATTGTTGAGTTTAATTTTGTAATGGATTATGAAATTTAATGAATTGGTTTCAAATACCTATTTGTAAGAATGGATTAGAATGATTGATGGAAACCTCAAGGTTTCATCTTGGTGAAAAATCGTGTTTTGATTAAAAACCCATTATGGTTTTTAAAAAGAAAATTAGCATATTTGAAATGGAAAATGTGATTAATTTCATTTTATGTAGTAAAATTAATTGACCATAATTGATTTTGTACTTGAGAACATGAAATCCATAGGTAGTTAGTGAGTTATTTTGGGTGTCACTTGATCATTCTACAATGTTCTAAAACATAATATCAGCGCATACCATTCCTTAGGTGATGGAGATGAGATCCCTCTACCTTAGGCCTAAAGGGGAGTATGTACATACTTTGTTATATTCATAGTGGTGGATCCCTATATCCTAGAACTATTCTACTTATTTGGCACATGACCATGTTTCTTTCTTGTTTTCATTTTTGAATGCGTATATATATGTTATTGTTATAAACTGTTTTACATGCCTTGAGAATTTATATTATCTATTTATATAAAGTGTTTATTTAAGAAATTTGTGAGAATTTCTGTTTATGAAAAGTATCCTTTGATTAAAGGAAAATTTAATATTTTGGAATGTTTTTCATCATTAAAATATGTAGCATGATTTTCTAAAGGTATTTTCATCTTTTAAAATGTAGAGAATTAATTGTTTAAATATGCTTTGTTAATGCCAAACCCATTTGTTTTAAAATTGAAAGCACATTTTTTATTAAATTGATATTGGCATCTGTTATAGAATCCTTGGGTGAAATCCAACTGGGATTTGGCTCACACCCTACTTGTTCCTCAAGGTGTTTGTAGATTATCTTCTTAGAGGTTTGAGCAAATGAAAGGGATATATTGGAGGTGGAACCTACTGCTGAACTTTGGTCTTGGTGAGTTGTGTCCTTATGGACTTTGGGCTATTTTTTCCCTTTTTTTACTTCGGTTTTAGTACATTGGAAGATGTGCCTGTTTAGTTTTTGGTACTTTACTCCTAGTGGAGTTTTCCTTTGATATGCATATTGTCTTGTTATCTTTTCTTTCTGCATTTTTGGTGGAAAATCATTCCCACATTTAGTTTGTGTGATGGCAGTTGCTAGTAGCTGAACCTTAGGGATCGTGAATTCCCTTCAGGCTATGTCACGACCGACTCGGTTATCGGGTTACCAGGGTACCTAAGTTAGTTCGTGACAAAGTGGTATTAGATATCTAGGTTTAGATTTTGTCATGAAATCAGTATGCATTGTGAAATATTGTCGGGACTTAGAAGGTAGTTGCAATTGATTTCCTAGACAGATCTCGCTGCAACGAACCTTAAGCTGCCAGGGGTGGTAAGGGAAAGTCATATTGTGGATTAGTTCTAGTTTTTTCCCAATTTTTATTTGTATATCTTGAAATACACATCTTGTATATCCAATTTTTTGTGTCTATTTTCCCTTGTTGCTCAATTTGATCATTTCCTAAGGTCTTCATTAGTATCTATTGATGTTTTTTAGCATCATGCCTCCGAAAAGAGGTGTGAATTGGACCCAGGAGTAAGCTGCAGCTAAACCTTAGCGATTGAATCATGATGTGGATCTTAATCTAATTGAGGTGATCATGCACACTAACCAAGATCTGGGACAAGCACCACTTCCAGTTTCTATTAAGTCCCCATTGTAGAACCTCATAGGGACCTCCTCAAGATTATTTCTCAAGTGTTCCTTCACCAAAAACTAGCATTATTTAACATCTAAAATGACCCTTGAGAGGATGAGGAGTGGTTGAGCAGTTTGGAACACTTATTTGGGTTTTTGGACACACCTGAAGAGATAAAGTTAAAGTGTTACACCTTCCTATTGGAAGGACCGAGCAGAAGATAGTGGGACACTATGGTGACAATGAAGAAACATGAGGTATTGGAGTGTAAAGAATTCAAAGTTATTTTCACCAACCAATTATATTTAGATTCGATGTTGTTTTCCAAGTATACAGAGTTTTTCAGACTTGAGCAGGATGACGGGTCTATGGCAGAGTATGAAAACCATTTTTTTGATCTTGTGAACTTCACACCTGATATTCTATCAAATGATAGGATGAAGGCTCTAAGTTTCATGTTGGGACATCCTTAGGATATATGTTCTTAGGTTTTATTTCTGAAGTTTCATTCTTATTCTCATGTACTAGATAGATATTTTATGGTTGAGATGGGCTTGGATGGTAAGTCAAGGTTTTTATAAGTTTCTTTTTCTCTTAGTGACAGTGTAATTTCCTTTAAGGGAAAAAGTAATCATGATGATCCCCATGGAAGTTCATGAAGGAAGGGTTTTTCTAAACCTCCTACAGTACTAGGTAGAGGTCCTTTGGTTCGTTACTAGTGTGGAAATCTAGGGCATTTTAAAAAGGTTTTCACTGAGGCACCCAAGAATTGTAGCTCATGTTGGAGTTCAAAGAACTTTTAGAGGTTCTTCCATGTTTATTCCACTCTGAATAGTGGGATAGGATCATTAACTCCTACTAAAACTATGGGGTAATTAGATGTGTCATGGGAAAAAGGGTTCCATCCACAATCATCCAGAAAAAAGCTTCTTCATGTAGTAGAAGAGTCTCTAGAGGAAGCAGAAATAGGTCCACTGACCATGAGAGGTACCATCACTATAGCTTTGTCATTAGTGACTAATTTATTTAATACAAGTGCATATAATTCATTTATTTCCACCCATGTTGTTAATTTGATTAATCTTATTATATATATTTTTTCTTGTGAAATGGATATTACCACTCCCCTCGGTACGAAGAGAGAGTAGGGTCTATGTAGTCCCTCTTGTGTTTTCTCTCTATCATATGCTGAGTTAGCTTGGACCTTTCTATTTATCAATATTAAATATTTTTACATCATCTTTGGGATGGATTGGATCATTAACAATAAAGCACGGATTTATTTCTATCTTCGATAAGTCTCCTTCACTACACTCAGTGGTGTGTCTATCATGTTTCAAGGAGAGTGGGACCTGAGGTCGAGCAGGGCCAAACCTTCTAATACAGAGTTGTGGAAATTAATATCATCATTTTCCTTTGACTTGGATCTGAAATCTTTGAGTGGTGATCTCCCTACAGTCATCGTTGAGTTTCACGATGTGTTTCCTTCAAGCATCTCTAGTTTTCCTTCGGTAAGAGAGGTTGGGTTTTCTATTGACTTGATACCTATTACTCAACCAGTTTTGATTCCCTCTAACTTCATGGAACCATCTGAATTGAAAGATCTAGAGTCATATTTGGATTATATTTTTGAGAAAGGCTTCATACACCCGAGCGTGTCACCTTGGGTGGAACTGGTTCTCTTTGCCAAGAAGGATGATGGTTCACTCTTCCATTTTGTTGGTTACCAAAATCTCAATCGATTAGTGGAAAAAAATAAGTATATGTTTCCATGTATTGATGATCTTTTTTATCAGTTGAAGGGGGAGAAGTGGTTCTCGAAGATTGATTTTCACTCTGGTTACCATCAGTTTAGGATAAAAGAATGTGACATTCATAAAACCTCCTTTTGGAGTAGGTATGGCCATTATGAGTACCTTTTCATGCCCATTGGTTTGACTAATTCTCCAGTAGATTTCATATATTTAATGAATATGATTTTCCATGAGTATCTTAATACTTTTGTGGTGGTATTTTTGGATGATTTCCTAGTGTACTCTAAATCTGAAGAGGATCATGTGCATCATCTGAGAACAGTGTTGGGTTTGCTGAGAAATCACTAACTCTATTCCTATATTTCAAAGTGTTAATTTTGGATTTGGGAAGTGAAGTTATTAGGACACATGGTTTCTTAACACCGGATTTCAGTTGACCCTGAAAAGGTGAAAGCAGTTATGACATAGGAACAACCATGGAATGTCTTCAAGATTCAGAGCTTTTTGGGTTTAGTAGGATACTATTGTCAGTTCATGAAGAACTTCTCAAATTTGTCTTCTCTAATGACTAATATTACCTTTAAGGGAGTTAAGTTTGTGTGGAATGAGAAATTTCATAGTTCTTTTAGTGATCCGAAGCATCTTTGGACTACTACACCAGTTTTAACTCTTCCAGACGATAGGTAGGGCTATGTGGTCTTTTTCGGTGCATAAGTTTCAGGCTTGGGTTGCATTATTATGTAGGGTGATCATTTTGTTTCCTATGGATCTCTTCATCTTAGGTCACACAAGAACAATTATCTGACCCATGACCTTGAACTGGAATCCTTGATGCATGCTCTCAAGAGTTGGTGGCATTACCTTTATGGGGAAAGGTTTACTGTGTTCTCAAACCACAAAATCTTGAGTTATATCATATCTCAAAAAGATTTGAATCTATGATAGAGGTATTGTGTGGAATACCTATAATCTTTTGACTTTGACATTGCCTATACCCTGGGGAAAGGGAATGTCATTTCAGATTCTTTGAACAGGAAGATTATGACCCAAGTAGTGAAAGATTCTTTAGAAGAGTGGAACTTGATTGATCTCTTTTCACAGTTTAATAATTGAGTTCAGGAGATAAGGGATAAGGATTTCTTGGCCAGTGTTCATTTGACATACTCTCTTATTGAAATGATTCTGTAGGACCAACATATTGATGACAATTTCCATAGCATTAGAGACTCTATTAGTGGTGGGGAGACAATTGCTCAGTGTTCGTTCTCCAAATAGGGAACTTTATGCTATCAGAATTGTTTTGTGGTACCATCTTTGGTAAGGAAAGTTGTGATGGGGGACTTCCATAACTCCCAGTGGGATGTTCACCCAGGAACCAAAAAGATGTTCTACAAAATGATACAACAATTCTATTTTCCATGTATGATTTGAGGCATTGCCTAGTTTTTCTCTCGTTGTTATACGTTCCAATAGGTAAAAGATATGTACCAGAAACCTTCAGGGTTTCTTCAACCAATTGAAATCCTTACATGGAAGTGGTATAAGATCTCTATGGAATTTGTGGTTGGGTTTCCATTTACCTAAAGGAAGAATAATTTGATTTGGGTGGTGATTGATAGGATGACAAAATCATCTCACTTTATACCCATTCATGATATGGCCAAAGTTGAGGAGTTGGGAAGTCTTTATGTGAAAGATATTGTGCAGTTGCATGGAGTTCCTTCTGCTATAGTCTCTGATAGAGATCCTTAGTTTACTTCTCTCTTTTCATGAGGCCTTCATGAGGAACTAGGATCTCATGTTTGTTTAAGAATGGAATTTCATCTGTAGTCAAATGACCAGATAGAAAGACCTATACAGATTCTTAAGGATATTCTCCGCACTTGCGTTCTCGACTTTGGTGGAGCATGGGATGATCATTTGGGGATGGTTGAGTTTTCTTATAACAATATTTACTAGTATGTGATCTTAATGGATCCTTTTGAGTCATTTTATGGTCATCCTTATAAATCTCTATTGTACTGGTCAGAGATGAGCGATAGTTCCTTAGTTGGATTGATCTTAGTCCAGGAGATGAGAAAAAAGATTCAGTTGATTTGTTAGAGAATGTTGACACCTCAGAGTCGATACAAGTCTTATGATGATCATTGTCGTAGACCTTTGGAGTTCTCAGTTAGTGACCAAGTTTTATTTAAAGTTTCACCCCGATTGGTCCATTGAAGGCTTGGTAGGAAAGGGAATCTTTCTCCTTGTTTTGTTGGACCTTTTGAGGTTGATGAGGAGGTGGGGAAAGTTGTGTACCAGTTAGCACTACCACCGCAGCTAACGTCGATGCATAACATGTTTCATGCATATCATCTTTGAAAGTATATATCTAACTCATCTTAAGTTTTGAGTTGGCATGATATTGAAGTGGAACCTAATTTATTCATGATTAAATGGCTAGTCGTAATAGTTGATTTTGAGACCGAAGTACTTTGTGGGGGAAAGATACCTTTGGTTCGTGTGCTATAGTAGCACGGTTCTGATTCTCATGAGACATGGGAAAGAGAGGCACTAATGAGAGAGCAGTGGCCTCAACTTTTTGGTGAGGATTCTTCTTCATAAGATTTATGGGCACATAAATTTTCTATGGTGGGGATATTGTAACATCCTGTTACGGTTTCCAGGTATTCCTAAACCCCCCCCCCCCCACTTATTTGAGATTTCGTTGGGTTTCTTTTGGGGTTGTTCCTAATGAATTTTAGAAAATTTTGTATTTTTTTGGTTATGGGCATAGTTTTCACATGGCCTATACACAATTAGGTAAAACCGCATGCCAGGGCCATGGTTGGAAAGTAGGTTCCACATGGCCTATGCAAGGTTTGACCTAACCATGTGTAGTTTCCCAGGAAACCGTGTGAGTGGCATTTTATAGATCAGAAATTTTTATTAAAACTTCTAGAGTCCCTTTTTTAGTCCCAAATAGACCTCCCTTAGACCCTAATTGGTTTCTCCCTTCCTCAAAGCTCCTAAGGGTGATTTTCGGTTCCTCAAACCCCTTTCAGATGCGATCCGAAGCTTGAGGAAGGACCTTCGATCTCAATATGGTTAGTTTCCTCCTATTATCTACCTATCGCATTCTCCCTCTTTCTTATTAGGGTTATATAGATATTGGTATTGATTTCTCGATCTAATAACCCTTGTTTTGGGACCATAAACCTAGGTTAGTTTTCCCATTTGTGTGATCTTTGTTCTTCATGGACAAATCTCGATTAGGGTTTGGCGTTGCGAGATCCGTCGTTCTCAGTAAGTGGTTCCATCATGATGCTAAATTTTTATTAAACCTAATTGATTTTTCTAAATTTTAATTGTTTGAACAAATTTAAATTGTTTAGTTTTTGAATAAAAAATCTTTTAATTGATTTTTTTGGAAAAACCCAATTCCGATGAATTGGGGCTTTTGAAGAAAAATGGGTTTTTGGCATGGAATTGAAATTTAGTGAGATTTAAATTGTTTAATTTAAATTTTTGTTTTTATGGGAATTTAATCAATTGAAATGATTATTTTAATTGAAGAAAAAATTATTTTACGGAAAGTTTGTGAAAAACCCCATTTCCAGTGAATTGGGAGTTTGTGATAAAATTTATGGAATATGTTTTAAAATTAAATTAATGAATTTAATTTTGTAATGGATTGTGAAATTAAATGCATTGGTTTCAAATCCCTATTTTTGAAATTTCTTAAAATGTCTTATGTAAACCTTAGGGTTTCATCTTGGTGAAAAGGGATGTTTTTATTAAAAACTTGTTATGGTTTTTAAAGAGAAAATTGGCATATTTGAAATGGAAAATGGGATGAATTACATTTTATGTTATAAAATGAATTTCCCATCATTGATTTTGTACTTAAGCACATGCAATCATTAGGTAGTTAGTGATTTGTTTTGGGTGTCACTTGATCATTCAACAATGTTCTAAAACATAATATCATCACATCACATTCCTTAGGTGATGGAGATGAGATCCATTTACCTTAGGCCTAAAGGGGCGTATGTGAATACTTTTCTATATTCACAGTGTTGGATCCCTATAGCCTAGAACTATCATACCTATTTGTCACATGACCATGTTTCTCTCTTGTTTTCATTTTTGAATGTGTGTATATATGCCATAGTTATAAATTGTTTTACATTCCTTGATAATTTATATGAACTATTTATATAATGTGTTTATTTAGTCCATTTGTGATAATTTTTGTTTATGAAAAGTATCCTTTGATTAAAAGAAAAATCAATCTTTTGAAATTTTTTCCATCATTGAAATGTATAGTATGATTTTCTAAAGTTATTTAAATCTTTTAAATGGTAGAGAATTATTTTTTTAAATTTGATTTGTTAATTCCAAACTTGTTTTCTTTAAAATTAAAAGAACATTTTTAGTTAAATTGATATTGGAATCTGTTATGGAATACTTGGGTTAAATACTACTAGGCTTTGGCTCACACCCTACTTGTGCCTTTGGGTGTTTGTAGGTTATCTCTTTCCAGGTTTGAGAAAAGTAAATGGATCTCTTAGAGGTGGACCCTACTACTGAACAATGTCGTTGGTGAGTTGTGTCATTAGAGACTTTGTGCTATTTTTTCCCTTTTTTTAATTCAGTTATAGTACTTTGGCAATTGTTCCTGTTTAGTTTTTGGTACTTTACTCCAAGTTAATTTTTCCTTTGATATGAATACTATCGTGTTCTCTTTTCTCTCTACATTTTTGGTGAAAAATCATTCCCACTTTCAGTTTGTGTAATTCCAGGTGCTAGTCACTGACCCATAGGGATTGGGAACACCCTTCGGACTATGTCAAGACTAACTCAATTATTGGGTTACCAGGGTACCTGAGTTGGTTCATGACATAGGAGGTTCGAACATATTTATCTTCAATAGTTGTAAAATCTATCAAGACATTAAATGGTTCTAGAACTTCCAATGTTTAGGTCATGTAAGTACTATGTGTGTGACTCTTGTTTAAATGGTAATAATAAAAAAGAATATTTCAGATCTATAAATATGGTTAATACTGCTTGATGTTTAGAACTGCTACACCTTTATCTTTTTTGATCTATGTAAACTGCTAGTTTAGGTTCTAAAAGATATGTCTTTGTAATTTTTGGTGATTACAACAGACTTACTTGGACTATTTTCTTATCTCATAATAGTGAAACATTAAAAAATTTGTTACTTTTGATATGAAAATTCAAAATCAGAAAGGTCAGTTAATTTATTTTATTATAAATGATAAAGGAGGAGACCTAGAAAACTATGAATTTGAGAAATTTTTTGAAACTAATGGATACTTTCATAATTTTTCTGATCCTATAACACCACAATATAATGGTGTTTTAGAAATGAAAAATCAAATTATTTAAGAAATGTAAAGAAAAATGATTAATGAATTCAACCTTCTAAATTATTTTTGGGCTGAATCAATTAACACTACTTTCTATATCTTAAATAGATTTTACATCAGACCCTTATTAAAGAAAAATATATATGAACTATTTAATAATAAGAAACCCAAAATTGATTATTCTAATTTTTTTGGATGTACTTTCTATATTTTCAACACTAAATATAATTTAGACAAGTTTGATTCAAAAATTTATGAAGAAATATTTTTGGGATACTCTAATAATAGTAAGACTTATAGGATATAAAATAAAATAACAATGATAATGGAAGAATCTGTGCATCTTAAATTCATTGAAAATAATGATAAAAAATGTAAGGATTCTGTTGATAATGCTGAAGAATTTAATGAATTATATTTTGAGGAAGATAAAACTAAAAGTAATGATGCATCAGTTGAGGGGGATTAGGTCTCTTATCTATCTGATCCTTTCAAATGTAAAACTCAAAAAGTTAACTCTCTTGAAAATTTTATAGGAAATGTTAAATCTATAATTATAAATAGACATTATTTTTTATATTTATGTGAAAATTATGCCTTTTTAGTTGATTTTTTTCCTACTAATATTAAAGATTCTTTAAAAGATTATAATTGGGATAATTATATACATGATGAACTTGACCAGTTTTATAGAAATAAAATATGGAATCTAGATGAATTACCTAAATACATAATTTCTATAGGAAGAAAATTTATTTTTAAAAATAAATGGGATGAATCTAGTAATATAGTTAGAAATAAGAAAATGTTAGTTTCCCAATGCTATCTTCAAGAAGAAGGTTTTCATTTGGAGGATTTATTTTTTCTAGTTTCTAGATTAGAATCCATTCAAATTTTATTATATTTTTCAAGTTTTAGAAACTTTAAACTTTTTCAAATGGATGTAAACAGTTCTTTTTTAAATGGTGTAATTTTAAAAGAGGTTTATGTTAAACAACCACCTAGTTTCAACAATAATGAATTTAAAAATTATGTTTTCAAACTATCTAAATCTATTTATAGTCTTACGAAACATCTTTGAGATTGGTGTGAAAGACTAACTTAGTTTTTAATTTAAAATGATTTGGTTAAAGGAAAGGTTGATCCAACCTTATTCATAATAAGAGTTTCAAATGATATACTATTAATACATATTTATGTTGATGATATCATTTTTTTTACAAATGATAAACTAAGTAATTATTTTTCAAAATTAATGAAAAATGAGTTTAACATGAGTTTAATGGGGGAATTATAATTTTTCCCCAGTTTGAAAATTAGTCAAAGGAAATATGGTGTTTTCTTAAATCAATCCAAGGATGCTAAATAACTTGATAAAAAGTATAGAATTGATTCTTATAAAAATATAAGACTCCTGTGAGAACAAAATCTAAAATATATGTAGATGAATATAGAAAATCTATCTGTGAAAATTGTATAAAGGCATGATAGAAAATATTTTGTGTCTTACTGCTTCAAGGCATGATATTAGGTTTGTCATTTTATGTGTGCTAAATATCATTACAACCACAAATAATGTCATATAACGGATATTAAAAGGGTAATTAGGTATATAAAAGGCACTATTAGTACCATATTATTTTATTCTAAAGAGAATTACTATGATTTACTATATTACTCTAACTCTAACTTTGGAGGTTGCAGACTTGACTGAAAAATCACTTCAAATATATGACACTTTTTAGAAAAATGTTTAATTTCATGCATTTATAATAAAAAAATGTCAGTATAATTTCCAATAGGTAAGGCTGAGTATGTTACTACTGCTAATTTTCGTTCACAAATTATTTGAATAAATAAAATATTATATGATTTTAATATTTGTTTTGATATAATTCTTATTTACTATGATAACACCAGTGTTATTTTAATCTATAAAAATACTCTATAAAATTCAATAACCAAACACATTGATATTAGATTTCATTTTCATAGATTTCATGTAAGTAAAGGTGATATGTATTGAGGATTTTTTCCAACTGAGAAAAAATTAGCTGATATTTTCACTAAACCCTTGGATTTTGTTAAATTTGAGAAAATGAAGTTTGAATTGGCTATGCTGGAAGCTTTAATATTTCTTAAGTATAATTTTTGTTTTGATAAATTTATTCATTGTTTTTGTATATTTATTTTGTAATTAAAATATTTTTATTATACTCTAGAAACTTTTTATTAAATAACACTACTTACTTGAACCTTGAAATTATATGTTATTTTCTATATCTTGTTGATACTTCTCTATTATATTTAAAATTTCATGGTTAAACAATAACAATTTGTTTATATTGTATCTTAATGTAATATTATACTACGTTTATCACACTATTTTTTAACACTATTCTTTGTGATAAATTTCAAAAGGGGAATAAATTGTTTGGACATTTAATAATTTAATATTAATATTGTTTGAAAATTTAATAAATATTATGTTTTTTAATTTAAAAAAATGGTGGGACTGTATTTGGGTATTAACTATTTTATATCTTTTCTTTTGATAAATTTCAATTGAATAATATTTAATTCAATTCATTTTTGTTTAAAATAAAAAAACATCTTATTTACATATATTCTTATTTTTTGTTATGATTTTTTTTACATAAAAATTTAAGGGTGATCCTCAACCACACCATTTAATGGGATATGAAGGTATTTCACATGGGAGGTCTAGACTCTCAGGCTCTCACACAGATGGTTCAAGCATAGTGCATGCACCATACATGTGGTCCTGTATATAAAGCCAGAGTAGAGCACCTGCATGGGTTGAGCTAAGAGCGCTTTCATGTCCTGTAAGCCTAGTGGGTGTTTGTGTGTGCCTTTTTTTCTTGTGAATGAAAACCACCTCTTTCCTTATATACTAGTTTCTCTTCATGTCATAGATTCAATGTGGGCATAGATTTGACCTTGAGATTCAATCTAGGTTGTTGATATCATATGTGCTTCACTCTAGCTGTCAAATCTATTCTCCTCTACATTGATTCCATCTTTCTATCTCATTTTCTTCATTTTTTAACTCCTACAATTTTATTTCTCTCTCACATGAACTGTTCCTATTCAACTTTACTTCTTCCATTGCAGATCATTTGGAGACTCCCTTATCTGGTGACCTACTCTTTTTAGTTCAATAGCATCTTCTCCTAGCCTTTCTTTCTCATCTCAAGCTATCCTCTATTTTTTATTTTCTGTTTTTTATTTTTATATAGCTAACAGTGGTTCGTCTTCATCAAGATTTCATTTCGGTATCTACTTCATCTTCTTGAAGGTTCTCCCTCTCTACTGGTGTTCCAATTTATTTATTTTTTGGTTGACCTTGGACTCAACATTGGAAGAACCCAATGGTGACATATTTAGACACCATTGGTTTTTAACCAACGGTGAGAAATTTAGACACTGTTGGTTTTTAAACCAATGGTAAGACATTTTTTCACCATTAGTATTATCCAATAGTGAGTCTTTTCGACACCGTTGGTTTATACCAATGACAAGAGTTTTCACCGCCGGGAGATCTACTTACTCACCATTGTAATTCCAACAGTATGTTCCTTGTTAACCATCTATTTCATCCTCTTTTTTGCTTCATCTTTTTTTTCAACACTTTATACTCAAAAATTGTTTCTTCCTTCATGCAGTTCTTTGTTCCCTTTGTTTTAACTTTTTTCTAATTATATATTCTTGTTTTTTATCAATATTTTCAATTATGTTTTTACTGCTATCTGTAGTAAAAATTTCAGTCACAAGATCCCAATGGAGTCTTTTCCATTTCTATCGAATTTTTTTGTTCCTATATGAATTTTATAATATTCTTTTATTTGTTTCACTTCTATTTTATTAATTTCTTTCATTTTCTGTTCCTATTTTTATAATAAGATTTTAATTATTTTTATGTTCACAATTTATGTGATATTATATTTCATTTAAAAACATGTTATTAAGTTTTTTTTAATTTTCATTCTATTTTAAATTTATCAAGTTTGAATTTTTTTAATATTTCATGATTTTTAAATTAAAAAAAGTAAATTTCCTAAATTTTAATTTTATTCTATTTGTTTGATTATCATTTCATCAATTCATCGTTAGAACCCAATGGTGAGTCATGAGTCACTACCAGAACCCAACAGTTAGTTATGATTCACCATTGAACACCCAAATGTGAGTAATTTTTTATATTTCTCATTGAACCATTTTATATTAAGATTCCTGGATACATTTTTCATTTTTTTTAAATCATTTTATTTTTGTTAAAAAATAAAATGGTTGGTAATAATTTGTCTTTCCACCACCATACTCTTCTAACGGCGAGAATTGTCTCAACTCTATAAAATTCCAATGGTTAATAATGTCTCACCATCAGACTTTTCCAATGGTGATTAATGTATTACTGCTCTATGTTTTTAATACTGATAAATGTCTCACCGCTCACTGTTCTCAGTGGTGATAAATGTCTCACCATTAGATAAAATTTATTTTCAAAATTTTTATTTTATTAATTTTAATTAATATTTTTAAAATTAATTACATTGTAAAAAGTTTAATATATTGTTTTGAAATATAATTTCAACATTGTTTAAAAATATTTTAAGTGTTTTTCTATGACATATGCACTTGAAAATTATTTTTTATAATGGTCTATTTTTCTAACATTCTATTTCATATATAAATATATTGAATTATATTATTAACTGAATTAATGCTAAATTATTACTTGTTTAATAAATATTAATCTTAAAATATTAAATATTATTTTTAATATTTCATGAATAAACATTAGTCAGACTATATTTTGTTTTTATTATGCCTTCAAAAAAATTAAGGTAATATCCATATTATTTTATTATTAAAAACAAACAACTGTTGTTCTTAGATTGGACATCGACATGCTTTTGTATATCTCTAATTTAATGTTCTGGGAGATTTATTCAAGAATAAAATAGATATACCAGTGAAAATGATTCATTCGATAAGGATACGGTAATTCATTTTTCCTGTTACTCTATAATTGACCAAGAATCTTCTTCAAATTTTATTATTCTATCATGATCACCAAGGATATTCATAATCTTCATATTCTTCCATTTATTTTATCCAAGAAAATGAGCTAAAACTAACTTCTACATCTTCTTCTCATCATTTGTATCATTTTTTCTATTATTTCTTTATTGTAACTCTTCCTACCACCTGGTTGTATTATAGAGTCTTGGTTTAATATTTTCCATTCCAAAAGTTGTTGTTGGGTTATTCCTCCCATCTAAAAGGAAGGTTGTGTTATTCCTTCTAGACAAAAGGAAGGTTGGTTGTGACTCTGTCAAAATTCAGGGGTTATACCACCAGGTGTGAAAAAGTTATGTTTGTAATTTGTTGTAATCAAGTTATCACTCCTAGTAAAAAGTGGGGATATAATGAATACCAATCTCTTTGAGGAGTAGAGGAGATTGAATAGATTACTAGGATCTTGGTGGTCTGAACCTCTACAAAACATTCCTATGTTTTCTATTTTATTTCTGCTGAAATATTTAACACTAATATAACTCTGATAAATTTTTATTTGGAATAATAAATCAAAAAAGACTATTCACCCCCCCATCTCTATTTACCTCTATCATACCAAGGGAACTAAGAGTCATTACCATTGATTATATTTTAAAAACATTGTCTTAGGTAAATGTATTTCATAATATCTTTGTAACATTCAGTTGAAACATTAGACTAAAGTCTTAGTGTTGATCAGTATCATCTTTTATTTTATCACATTACTAATGTTTTTTATCTCCCTTTGGATCTAATTTTCATTATGTCCTTCATTACTATACATGAATCATCTACATGTTCCCTTAAGAAAGTTTCTAAAATGATTATTCCCACGCTTTTGACACATGGTTTGTCAATTTTTATTTTATATCTGGGATTTATCTCATGATACTTTCAAATTAAAATCTATTTTTTCGATTTTTATCCCCATACCCTCAATACCACATAGGATAACCAATTTATATCTTGACCTTATGGGTAGAATGAGAAATTTCTTCCTAGCTATTTGAGTATAAAATTTCCAACGTATTTCATAGACTCGGATTGAATCCACTAAAAAAGTATTCCACTATAATTTCATTATCATTAACAAAGTTATAGGCATACCATTCATGCCTTATTATATTTCCCTCATAAACCTCGATATACTAATCTTTTTTTTTCAGAGTATAAGGAACTCGCTCTCTATTTTAAGATAAAGATTTCAAGGAAAATATTTATTAAAAATTATTTTATTTAAACCTTCACATTATATGGATTCTATTTCACCCTTCATCTTTATGTTCTTAATTAGTGTCAACCAATTATTGGTTTCCAAATCTAGTAAATAAACAACCAGTAAAAATTTCTCTTATTTTTAGCATTGGAGGATAGGGAATTTATTCATAATAGAGTTAATCAATTATTCCATGACGAGGGGATCAAATGATCCAAAAAATGTTGGAGGACTTGGTCACATAAGTACTTAACAACAACTAGCTATTTCATGGGATAAGGGGATCACTCTACAAAATTCAATTTATTATTAATTACTTTAGGTAGTTTAGTAAATACTTCCATGAATTTATCCTCTCTAACTCCCATTAGGTTAGGCATATCATTATGGAATTTATCACATTGCCTATCACATTGGTTTTTGAAAATATTCCTCTTATTTCCTACTATAATCTAAAATAAAGGATAATTATGGATGAGAATATATACATTAATAATAATATTAAAATTGAAACTATGAACATAGATTTTATAACTTATAAATGACATGAATATAATATCGTATGAGTCTATAGGGTTCAATATTGGTTGTCCATAGTAATTTTATTATCATTTTTTCCAACATAACAATATATTCAAGTACTTTATAATGGTCTGTAATGATTTTATGAATTTAACAAAGCATGTCCCCATAGAGTGTCAAAAATGGTGTACAATAAGGAATATTTTCCAGGAACTAGGTGAAGGTATATTTAATACCCAACAATAAATCTTGGGGTTGTTACCTATAGGTATATATATTCCAAATCTTTATCCACTTTCTGTATTCATATATGGATATAGTTTCTTGAAAACCAATTTCCTGATACATTACAAAAATTCAAGATATTTTCATATACTAAGGATTACCCCTATGGTTTTTAGTAATGTAAGATTATCATAATCCCCAAAATTACTAGACCTTGTTTTGATACAATCTATAAAGAACTTTTTAAGTGTATCCAGGTGACCCGAGATCAAATCTAGA
Source organism: Viscum album (assembly GCA_963277665.1). Classification (NCBI taxonomy): domain Eukaryota; kingdom Viridiplantae; phylum Streptophyta; class Magnoliopsida; order Santalales; family Viscaceae; genus Viscum; species Viscum album. The sequence continues at coordinate 1,179,333,494 of OY728160.1, forward strand.
TAGAGGCATAATTTCTGGGTATTGTAGCAGTACTGTAGCAGTACTATAGTAGTACTGTAGCAGGTACTATAGCGGGAACTATAGCAGGTACTATTTGGCATTGTAGCAGCATGGACTATTCCCCATGTCCTTTAAGGCCTTCAGGCCACCCATTCCTTCGGGTCAGTAAGGACTTAGGGCCACCTCAAGGCATTCGGGCCACCTTAAGGCCTTCAAGACACCTTAAGTGCAGATACAAACCAGACAAACTACAAGGAACAAGCTCTAGAAGGAGGATGTGCAAGGATCTTTCACCATAGCATAAGCTAAACAGATTTCAAGAAAGAGAGGGTATGGAACCTGCCATCAGGACAAGTCTGTGCATGCATGATAAATCCTAGACAAACAGCCATGTGAAGGTGGATAGCGTATTTCACAACGAATATGCTGGGGAGGATAATTTCTAAGTAGTTAGTCTGGTTTATATGTAATTTTTGAAGCCTACAAGCAATGAATTCCTCTAAGGCCTATGGGCTATGTAATTCTTACGCCTACAGACCTTGTAAGGGTTCCCCTCACTCCTTAAAAGGTGGATTATCAAAAATCAATAAAAAATGAAGGCCTTCGGGCCATTGGAGGTATATAAAATATCAACATAAATATAAAATATAAAATTATTTCCATATTCTCTATAATGTTCTCCTAGACTACTTTGAGCTTCAAAAACTTCATAGGATAATATAGGTAATGCATAACTAAAAGGGGTGATCCATATATCTCATTAAGGGGATGAGTATAATAATGATGTATAACATCAGTGACAAATGGATAAACATGATATCATAAAGTGAATGGATCAGGAATATTCATACGGAATAATGAAATAATGAATATGGAATCATAATATCATGGAATCATCAACATGTGGAAACATCATAAAATATCGCATAATCATATCACTAGTCTCATTGGAAAGGCAACATAACATGGTGGAAAAATTACCATATTCAATTAGGATTACTCCATAATCTCATATATATAATCTCATGAGGTATAAATATTACCAAACTCATTGTTGTGTTATGTGGGCACAATCATATTTACTTTTACATGCATATGTGTGCCACAAAAGGAAATAATGCATAATGAATAAACAAAATAACTACCCATGGAAACAAATCAAATATATAATCTTTTCTTATAGAATAACCATATGAAATATCATAATGGCTTAAATGAAATAATGTGTAAAAATAATATTGTTTTTTCATAGTTTAAAAATAATCATTGTAACACCCTGAGTTTTTATGGACCTTTTTTTTCTTTATCGAATGAATTAATTAAAATCTTTTCTTTCACTAAGTCAAACATTCCTTTCACATGGCATTGAATTAGAATACATTACATGTAACATCTACTTGGAATATGTTATATGCAACACCGTATTGTCGTACGTGACACACAACACCGATGTTTCTACAAAACATCATTTTACTGTTATAATTATTTAAAAGAGATAATTATAACCTAGCCATCAAACATAGTAATATGAATATTAATAAAAAAAATTAAATATAATTTATAATGGTTGTATATAAATAAAATATATTGATAAATAAAGATATAATTTTTGGTAAAGTCCTTATATGTATAAAAATACCATTTTCCGGAATGAACTACTTTTAATGTCCTTTTATGAAAAATAATAAATCTAATTTTAGACACATTTAGAATTTTAATTTGATAAAATAACATTAATTTTTTAATTCATAATTTATAAATTTTCTTAGGGTTAATTTCAAGGATTTTTCTGAGAAACCTCATTTTTTGATGAATACTAAAAAATATTGAATTTTACTTAAAAATTGCCTTTTCATTTAAATAATTATTAATATTAAATAATATTATAAATTAGTTATAAGGTCAAATTATATCAATATTAAATATATTAATACAATATTCTTGATTACAATCAATCTCACTTTGAAATTGAATATATAATCATAATAGACTTTTGAATATTTTTCTACTTTAAAAACCCGCTCTCTCACCACGTCTGCGGGATTAGCATTAATATTGATTTTCCAACTTCTATGATTTGAATTTTTAAAATCTTACATACACAATCTTAATCATTATGATATTTTTTATCTAATAATATCAAGTTAATTTTTTACCTAAAAGATTAGTGAAAGTGATTAAAATTAATCAAATCAATTAAGGCCAAATTAAGCTAAATTCGGGGATAAACCTTAAAATTAAGGTCCCAAATGACCTATAAACTTTTCCAAAACCCATTTAATGTCCATATTTTGTCCAAAAACCTTCAATTATTAGTTCTTTTGTATTATTATGACTTTTTTTATGTAATAACATGTGTACACCTAACTTGTTTCTAAAAATTCCAAGTTAGTCATTTTCCTTCCCTATAAAAGGCCACCGCATCTCTATCCTCTTCACACCTCTCAAACCACATAGATTCAAAAAATATCATCTCAATACACTTACCAACATCCCTACCTTCCTCATTGAATCATCCCTTTGGTCATTAAGTCTTCCAAGTAAGCCTTTTGGCGCAAACCAAAAGGAGTTACCTGATTAAGAGGTAATGTCTTCTCTCAAGCTCCTTTGTTTTATTTTCTTTATCCACCCCATAAACTCTCATTATTCCATGATTGTATAAAAAATTATCCTAAAAATACTAGTAATTTTTTATGATAATTTTTAGGCCTACACTTACACACACCTCCATCTAATGGGTAACAAACATACTGTTTACGTGTACGGCGAACTACCACCTCACTAAATGATGATTGTTCATTTTTTCTTTAAGGACTCTCATGGTGGAAATTATGATGGAAAATATATTTATATATTTAATATATTATATTTATTATTTCATTGATATTATTTATTCATTTTACAATACATATATTTTTACTTTCCATTTTGTGTAAATATGATAATTTCGTTTGAGGAAGTGTTGACTACCGCCCCCTCAAAGCTATGTGATTCATTCACACACTACATGGAATTTATTAAGGATGGGTTTAGTGAAATTATATGATATATATAACATTACAATTATAATATAATGATATTATATACATATATACATATATGTAATTTTCTTTCTTTATTTCAATATGATAATAAAAACGAAAACAGCATTCATGCATACGTACGACTTACCGTCTCCATGAACGATGTATTCCATTTCATACTTCTATATTTCATATATATTATTATAATACACATATAATGTATATACAATATATTTATATAATTTTTTAAATTCTTTAAAAAATGACATATGTATAAGGATCAAAGATTTAAAAAATTAAGACAAATGTGAATAACAAGGTGAATATTACCCGAAGTGAAACCTTAACGTAGGATTGTTAACAAGCGGGTAATATAAGGTCATAATAAAACCATATATGGTATTAAATATAATAATATTATTATTTAAAATATTTATAATAAACTTAAATTTATTATACATAAATCTTGTATGAGTACTAAGATATTCAAGACACAGGGTAATGGGAATTTCATCTCACTTTTTATTACCGTGAGATACATGCATTAATCACCACTAACTTCTTTTATGTGGTGTATATATGGAACATGAATTTATTCTATTTTTATTACACTTATTTTTATTTTTATTTAAATATCCATTTGATTATCTATAATTCATGGGGTTTTATGGTTCAAATGTCACCAAATTACTAAATCATTTTTGTCTCAATTTTCTTTATTTGAGACACATATTTTGATGTGCACCTATGTTCTTATATGATGTGTATATAATTCCATTTGACATGTTATATCATGAATCTATTTATTTTCATGATATTTTAATCTTCATGTAATTTCATTTTCTTACATGGAGAGTATGATTCTAAGTTACCATGTGGTAAGAGTTTATTCAAATTGACTTGTCATTTATCAGGATTGTTTATGTTTATACTCTCATTAATGATTTATTATGATCCAACTCACAATAAATCTCATAAATTTTATTATCCTCTGGTAATTAATGATATATTCATTTATTAGTACCATTTTTTCACTCTTTGGTACTTAAGATAATTAAGAAAATGTTTTTAAGAAATATCTAACCATGTTTCTCTTTTTGGTCGGAAACCTGTTTTATTTCAAAAATCGTGCTTTCAAAAAATGTTTTCAAAAAAAATTCAAGATTATTTTTTAATTTTTCAATGAAAAAATGTTTTCAAAATTATTTCAAGTTTCTTTTATAAATTTTCAATATATTTTAAAATAAAATCATTTTCAAGATGTTTTATGTTTTAAGAATCCTTATTCAAAGAAAAAAGGATATTTTCCTCAAGAAATGTTTCTAAAAGATCATTAAAAATTATTTCCCATCTATTATGACCTTTTTAAGTGTTACTCATTCCTTTCTAGGTAAATAATTAAATGTATCCATTCATATTATTTCTCTCAATGGTTTATCTTTTGATGTCATAATGTTTATGAAACTCATTTCTCTTCCATGGGTTATATATTTATAAAACTTGTTTCCCTTTCATGGGTTAGATGATTCTGAACCCCAATTATTTTTATGGGTTATTATTTGAGGAAATGATTATGAAAACTATATCTTTTTTCGAAAGTTATGATACGATTACATGTTTATGATACCCATTTCATTTCATGGGTTAAGATATAATTGTTTAATATTTTGTGGAATATGTATGTATCATTTTATTATGAGGTGGTTGGGACCAATATCTCCCCAAAATTCATTAGGTAAATATTTATATCTCATGATATATATACATGGCGGGAATAGGAAATGAAATCGGTTTATTACGATAGGTCTAAAATGGGGATTTAACTCGGTTCAGTAATATAGGGCTAGAATGGGGATATAACTCAGTTCAGCAACACTGGGATGGAATAGGGTGTGAACCCAGTTTAGTAAAGGACTTTGTCCACTAAGATTATCTAGTTAGTTATTCCTTGACTACTGTGGAAATCATTATATATGCTTATGTGTCTTCCACAACTCCATGTTTTATTCCTATGTTATTCTTTCATGGATTATGTTCTTTATTTCCTTATGAATCATGTCTTATGAGCTTCCAAGATTTATTCCATGATTCATGTATATGATATTTGATATGAAGGGTATGATATTATATTTTCATGATCATGTTCTCATACCCCTACTCTCATGTTTATTCTTACATGTATCCCATGTTTACCCATACTGAGCATCTGATTTCAGCCCTTTTTATGATTCCTTTCCACTGGATTATGAAGATATGTATTATGTTTGATGTGTCTAAGATGGTTTCTTTTCAAGAATAAACTAGTGAGAGATAATGTGGTTCATTTATGCATAAGTGTTTATGTATTCATGTTTCTAAAGGCACTAGACTATTACGATCTTTGGGCATATATTTGTATAATGTTTTAAGTATTCTAAAAATGTTATGTAATGTTAATGTTTGAAAAGAGAGGGTTTCTATAGTTTGTATCAAAGGAATGTTTTAGTTAACCATTGGAAATTAGGATGAGAAAACTTTAGTGATAACACTAAGGAAATGTCTAGGGATAAGTCTATTGATTAGGAAAAGTATAGGAAAATGTCCTGGAATTTTGGTAAAGGATAGAGTGAGTGGTTTCATAGAAATAAATACTTGTCTATATAATACAAGTGGATGTAACTCTGGAACATATGTACCTAGGGGTAACAACTCTGAGAAGATGTTCAAGCCTGACTTGGGGTAAGTTGGTACATGACAACGGGCCTTGCTACACACCTGGTTTAACACTCCTGGGGGATATGCTTTGGAAATTCACAAACACTTCACGAACCATCATGAAGGATTTAAATAGAAGTTGACTATGAATAACCTAGGATAAACCTATGGTGTTTTATATTAAGGATGGTGTCATAAGTTAGACATCCTATAATTTATTTTTCATAATTATGTAGTTCCTCGATATGATAATTGTTTCTCACTCTATGTTTTTTTGTTTTAGTCAATGGTTGGAACCTGAAGGAACCATGTTAATAGTGATTGCGACAAAAAATGAAACGATTTTACTCCTAAAAAGATGATTAATATGGGAGATGTAATGAAAAACCTTATTTTTATTCTCACACAGCTATCTCAATATATGAATCATGGTGGACTTCCAAATGATTAAAGGAGAGAATAACATTCTGTTGAGTATTTCATGAGCTAACATCCACCTCCTTTAAGAGGGTATTCTAATCCACTTGTTTTTTAGCAATGGATTGGTGCTACTGAAAATATATTCTCTGTTCTCCAGTGTTTAGAGCATGAGAAAGTTATTCTGGATATTTATTATTTAGAAGGTGAATCTAACCAATGTTGGACACTAATCAGGAATACATGGAATCAATATGAGATTGAACCCATAGATTGGGAAGAGTTCAATAACTTATTTTTCAATAATTACTTTCCAAAGATTATTCAAACCAAGATTGAAAAATAGTTCCTCAAGTTAAAGCAAATGGTTGATGAGTCTGTTGGTACCTACAATGATAATTTTACAGGGCTAGTGAGGTATGATTTAGGAATTTTTATCCAACCTAAAAGTAAATTTGATAGGTTATTCAGTGGATTAAAGTCAAGTCTTAGAATGGAATTGGCCATAATATACTTTAGTAGCTATGAAGAGATTGTAATTTGTGAAATCAAGGTTGAAATGGAGGTTAGAGTCACGTATCAATCTCATGGTTTCGATGAAAAAAGGAATAGGGAGTTCAAAGGAGACTCTAAAAACATGGGGAAAAGAAGATGAGTTTTTATTTATTCTCTAGATGTGGGAAGAATCATAGAGGATTTTTTATTAAGGGGTCCAGTAAATATTTTAAGTGTGGAAGGGAAGGCCATAAGATATTTTATTTCCTAAGTGATTAGAACAAGTTAGCTAATTGTGATAACGGATAAAAAGCTTTAGAAAATAAACCTCCCATGATCCAGTGCTACAAATGTAAGGAGAATGGAAATTATGATAACCACTAACAAAACCCAAGGGTTGGTGATTATTATCAACATCAATAACCTCTTAATATATGCAACAAGTTGAAATATCATGAAATCACTTTTTTTGATGAGGGGTGCGATAATGATATAGTGAAAGGTATACTTACCAACCACCCTAGAACTACTAATATTATATTTGATTCTGGATCTACCCACTCTTTCATGTCTAAAGAATTTTCTAAGGGTGTTAAGATTCCACCAAAAATATTAGATATGGAATTTTAAGTGAAAACCCCTAATGTTACGATGATTTCATCCTAATTCTATGATTCCTCTCTAGTTGAAGTTTGTGGGAATGTGTTTCCTGAAAATCTTGGCATTCCCCCTTTGGTTGAATTTGAGGTCATCATAGGAATGTATTATATTTACTAACATAAATCCCGCATCAATTATCAAGTAAGGGAAGTTATGTTTTATTTTTCAAACCTTCCTATAATTATCTATCAATGTGATATCAAGTATGAACTTCTTGTGGATATTGCATCCAGTGTATGGGTCTTAATTCCCATTTAAAAGGGTTGTTTATCTCATATGGTTGGGGAGAAAATCAACATCGATGATATGCCTATTGTTTGGGATTTTTTGGATGTCTTTCTAGAAGAGTTTCCTAGACTTCCACCAATATTCTAATTTGATTTCTCAATAGAACTCATACTTGGTTCCACACCAATTTCAAAGACTCCCTACAGAATGGCCCTAATTGAGTTGTAGGAATTTAAGAAGAAGCACCAATAAAACCTTTATAAGGGACTCATTCGGCTAAGTGTGTCACCTTCGGGTGCACCCGTTCTTTTTGGGAAAAAAATATTGATCAATGTAGTTATGAATTGATTTTTGGGATTTGTACAAGATCACAATCAAGAATATATATCATCTTCCCTGTATTGATGACTTGTTTTATCAACTACATGGGGCTCAATACTTTTCAAGATTGACCTTCATTTTGGATATCATCCATTGAGGTTCAAGAAGGAGGATATACCGAAGGTAGAATTCTGTATAAGGTATGGAAACTATGAATATATATTGATGCCTTTTGGTCTTACTAATTCCCCTACTATCTTCATGTATTTAATTAACAGTTTTTAGATATTACCTCATTCGGTTTGTGGTAGTCTTTATTGATGATATTGTTATCTATTCAAAGAGAAAAGAAGAGAATGAACATCACTTGAGAATTTTTCTAAAGACCCTAAGGAAGGATAAATTGTATGAAAAATTTAAAAGTGTGAATTTTGGCTAAAAAAATTTTTATTTTTGGGTCACATAATCTCAAGAGGCGGTATAGTAGTAGATCCATCAAAGATGGAGGCTATGGAATGCTAGTCTAGACCAACCATAGTGAATGATATCCATAGCTTTCTTATTTTAGCTAGATATTATTGATGGTATGTGGAGAATTTCTCAGGACTATATAATCATCTTACCAAGTTAACTTATAAGGGTTTTAAGTTCCTCTAGATAGATTATTGTGAGGAAAATTTTAAGGAACTAAAGAGATGGTTAGTCAACGCACCTATTCTTATGTTACCCTGTAGTGGAGAAGGGTTTAAAATCTATAGATATGCATCCATGGAGGTATTGGGATGTGTTCTTATACATAATAACATGTTTATCACTTATGACTCATGGCAGTATAATATTAATGAGAAAATTTACCCAAATCATGATTTGAAGTTAGCAGTGGTAATTTTTGAATTAAAGATATGGAGGCATTATATTTATGGATAAAAGTTTGATATATATACCAATCATAAAATTATAAAATATATATTCACACACAAGGATTTAAACATGCACCAAATAATATGGTTAGAGTTGATAGAAGATTATGATTTCTCAATACATTACCACGCTATGAAAAATAACAAGGTGGTGTATGCTTTGAGTTGAAAGAATCATGCTAGATTATCTATTATGAGGATCAAAAAAGATCCAATATTCCTGTATTTCCAAAGGATGGATCTAGAAATCATGAAGGAAGTGGAAAAATATTAACTTCTTCAAATTAATTTTCAACCCTCTATCCAAGTGAAGATTAAAGAGGCATAGAAGGAAGATGTAGATCTACAAAAGAAAGTTAAAAATGTTCTTGAGTTTAACATTGATCAAGATGGAATGATGAGGTTCAATAACCATGTATGTGTTACTTCTATACCATATTTGAATAATTATTTGTTAAAGGAAGCTCATATTTCATCATTATCTATTCATCATGGAATTACGAAGATATATAGAGATTTGAAAGAATACTTATTATAGGATGGAATGAAGAGAGAAATCGCAGATTTTGTATCTCAGTTCTTGGTATGCCAAAAATTTATGGTTGAATGAAAAAATCAAAAAGGGATGTTGCATCCATTACCCATACTAGAATAGAAATGGGATAACATCTCTATGGATTTTTTTAATGGACTACCCAAAACCTCTAAAGGGTTTAATGCTATATGGGTGGTATTCGATGCCTTACTAAGTCATCAAACTTCATCACTATCAGAGAAGACTTCTTTATGGATTAGCTTGATAAGATATACATTGAGGAAGTGGTAAGGTTTCATGGACTACCAAATTATATTGTATCAAGTTGGGATCTGAGGTTTACCTCAAAGTTATAGTGAAGTATTTCGTAATAACTTGATACAAAATTTAGTTTCATCAATTATTATCATACTTAGACTGATGGTCAATCTGAAAGAACAATTCAAACCCTAAAGGATATGTTGAGATCTTGTTCTCTAGATTTCAAAGGTGGTTGGGATCAACACCTTCTTCCAGTTTATTTTTCTTATAATAATAGCTTTCACTCAAGAATTCAGGTGGCACCATATGAATCCCTCTATGGGAAGAAATGTAGAGCTCCAACATGTTTTGATGAAGTTTTATAAAGAAATCTATTGGGACTTGAGATTGCTTAAGAAATGAAAGTAAAGGCTTTATACATTTAGTAACATATCAAGGCAGATCAAATTGAGCAGAAAATTTATACTGATAATTGACGGTGTGATCTATAATTTGAAGTTTTTAAAAAAGTGTTTCTATGAATTTCACCCTAGATGAAAATTATGAGATTCGGAAATAAAGGGAGACTAAGCTCTATGTATATCAGTCCCTTTGATATTATTGATCTTATCGGGATGCTATTCTATCACTTGGAACTTCCTCTAAATCTTTATCAATTTCATGATGTGTTCCATGTATTTCTCTTTAGGAATTATATACCTGACCCTTCACATGTACTAAACTCAGAAGTCATACCACTGTAGCAGGATCCTTCTTATGAGGAACAACCAATTAAAATTCTCGACCGTACAGAGAAAGTTCTACGAAACAAGACCACTCACTGGGTCAAAGTCTTGTGGAAAATAACTAGTTAGGGGAAGCTATTTGGGAACATGAGGATATGATGAAGCGGAAGTATCCTCATATTTTTTACCCAGGTGATGAATTTTAAGGGAAAATTAATTTTTAAGGGGGTATAATGTAACACCACAAGTTTTTATTGTCCTTTTTTTCTTTATCAAATGAATTAATAAAGTCTTGAATTTAACTAATTCAAAAATTCCTTTCAAACAACATTGAATCATCATATGTTACATAGAACATCAACTTGGTGTATGTTACATGTAACACTGACTTGGTGTACGTGACATGAAACACTGATGTTTTTATGAAACATCACTTTACTGTTATAATTATTTAAATGAGATAATTATAACCAAGCCATTAAAAAATAATATGAACAGTAATATCTAATTTTAAAATATTATTTATAATGGTTTTATATAAATAAATCATATTGATAATGAAAGATATAATTTTTAGTAAAGTCCTTATATGTTTAAAAATACAACTTTCTCAAATGAATTTCTTTTAATGTCCTTCTGTGAAAAATAATAAAATTAATTTTGGACACATTTAGAATTTTAATTTGATAAAATAAAATTAATTTTTGAATTAATAATGCCAAAATTATCTTAGGGTGAATTTTTTGGATTTTTCTGATAGCCTTCATTTTTTTATGAATAGTGAAAAACACTGCTTTTTAGTTAAAAACTACCTTTCTGTTTAAATAATTATTAAAGTTAAATAATATTATAAATTTATTATAAGTTAAAATTAGATAAATATTACATATATTAATAAAATTTACTTCATTATAATCAATTTCACTTTGAAATTGAATATTAAATCTTAACAAACTTTTGAACATTTTGTTACTTTAAAAACCTGCTCTCTCACCACATCTGTGGGATCAGCGTTAAACTTAATTTTATGACTTATGTGATTTGAATTTTTAAAATAATACATAAATAGTTTTAATAATTATTATATTTTTGTTTTAATAATACTAAGATAATTTTTGACCAAAAATATTAGTGAAAGTGATTAAAATTAATCACAGTGATTAATGTCAAATTAAGCTTAATTGGGGACTGAACCTTAAAATTAAGGGCCCAAATGACCTATCCACTTTTCAAGAACCGATTATATGTGAATATTTACATAATAAACCTTACATTATTTATATTATAGGTTTGGTATGACTTTTTTTAGGTAATAACATGTGTACACCTAACTTGTTTCTAAAAAATCCGAGTGAGTCCTTTTCCTTTCCTATAAAAGGCCACCACCTATCCCTGTTCTTAGAACCTATTAAACCACTTAGATTCATCCAATATCTTTCCAACAAGCTTCCCAAAATACCTACCTTACTCCTTTAATCCTTATGTTGTGAATTGAGTCTTCCAAGGAATCCTTTTGGAACAAACCAAAAGGAGTTAACTGATTAAGAGGCAACGTCTTCTCTCAAGCTCATTTCTTTTATTTTCATTATCCACCCCCTCCACTCCCTTTATTCCATTATTGTAAAAAAACCATTATCTGAAATATAATAGGATTTTTTATGCTAATTTTTCTACCTACACTTACACACACCTCCATCTAATGGGTAACGAACATACTTTTTACGTGGGTGACGAACTACCACCTCACTAAACGATGATTGTTCATTTTTTTCTTTACCGCCTCTCATGGTGGACAATATGATGGAAAATATATTTATATATGTCATATATTATATTTATTATTTATTTAATATTATTTATTCCTTTTTTAACACATATATTTTTACTTTCCATTTGGTGTAAATATGATAATTTTGTTAGAGGAAGTGTGGACTATCGCCCCCTCAAAGTGATGGAATTCGTTCACACACTACATAGAATGTAATAAGGATGAATTTAGTGAAATTATATTATATATATATAATTATAATGATAATTTAATTTTATTATATACATATATACATATATGTAATTTTCTTTCTTTCTTTCAATATGACAATAAAAATGGAAACAACATTAATGCGTACGTACGACTTACTGTATCCATGAATGGTGTATTCCATTTCATAATTCTATATTCTATATATATTATTATAATATAAATATAATATATATATATGGGATATTTATATCATTTTTTAAAATCTATAAATCATGATATAAGTATAAGGACCAAAGATATAAAAAATTAAGACACATGTGAAGAACAAAGTGAATATTACCTAATGTGAAACCTTAACATATGATTGTTAACAAGAGGGTAATATAAGGTCATAATAAAACCATATATGTTATTATATATAATATTATTATTTTTTTAAAATATATATAATAAACTTAAATTTATTATACAGGAATCTTGTATGAGTACGAAGAGATTCAAGGCACAAGGTACGGGGAATTTCATTTTACTTTTTATTTCCATGAGATACATGCCTTAATCACCACTCACTTATTTTTTGTGGTGTATATACTGCCTATGAGTTTATTATATTTTTATTACACTTATTTTATGGATATTTACATATCCATTTGATTTCCTATACTTCATGTGGTTTTATGGTTCAAATGTCACCAATTACTAAAGCAGTTTTGTCTCAATATTCTTTCTTTGAGACACGTGTTTTGATGTGCACCTATGTTATTATATGAGGTGTATATAATTCCATTTGACATGTTATATCATGAATATAATTATTTTCATGATATTTTAATCTTCATTTAATTTCATTTTCTTCCATGTAGAGTATGATTCCAAGTTACCATATGGTATGAGTTTATTGAAACTGTCACATCATTTATTGGGATTGTTTATGTTTATGCCTTCATTGATGATGTATTATGACCCATATCTCAAGAAATATCTTAAATTTTCTTCTAATATGGTTATTAATGATTTATTCATGTATTAGTTCCTTTTTTCCACTCTTTGGTACTTAAGATAATTAAGAAACTACTTTTAATAAAAATCCTATTGTATTTCTCTTTTCAATTGTAAATCTATTTTATTTCAAAAACCATGTTTTAAAAAAATGTTTTCAAACTTATTTTGTAATTTTAAAATTAAAAAAGGTTTTAAAATTTATTTCAAGTAATACTTATAAGATTTCAAAGTATTTTCAAAGAAAATGGTTTTCAAAATGTTTTATGTTTTAAAAATACATCCTCAAATAAGAAAGGATATTTTCCTCAATAAATGTTTCTAAAAGATCTTTCAAAATTATTTTCCATATAATATGACATATTCTATTTTTACTCATGACTTTATATAGAAATTATTCAATTTATCCATTCATATTATTTCTTGGAATGGATTATGTTTTGATGTCATGATATTTATGAAACTCTTTTCTCTTCCAAAAGTTATATGTTTATGAAACTTGTTTCCCTTTCACAAATTATATGATTTCAAAACCCACTTATTTTTATGGGTTATTATTTTATGAAATGATTATGAAGACTAAATATTTTTCCATAGGTTATGATATGATTACATTTTTATGATACCAATTTCATTTCATGGGTTAATATATGATTGTTTAAGATTTTGTGGCACATGTATGTATGATTTCATTATGAGATGGTTGGGACCTATATATCTCTCCAATTAATTGGGTAAATATTTATATATCATGAGATATATATGTATGGAATGGGAAATGAACTTATTTTAGTAATACAGGTCTAGAACGAGGACTTAATGCAGTTTAGTAATACATGGTTGGGATAGGGATTTAACTCGGTTCAGTAATACATGGTTGGAACAGGGCATGAACCCGGTTCAATAAAAGAATTTGTACACTAAGATAGCCTTGGAAGTTATTCCTTGACTAATATGTAAATAATTATATATGATTATGTGTCTTCCACAATTCCATGTGTTATTTCTATGTTATGCTTTCATGGATTATGTTCTTTATTTCCTTATGATTCATGTCTTATGAATTGCCAAGATTTATTCTATGATTCATGTATATGATCTTTGATATGTAGGGTATGGTATTCTATTTTCATGATCATGTTCTCATACCCCTATGCTCATGTTTTTTCTTACATGTATCACTTTTTTACCCTTACTGAACATCTGAGATCACCCCTTTTTATGTTTATTTTCCATCAGGTTATGAAGATACTTATTATGTTTGATGTGTCTAAGATGGTTAATAGTCAGGAAGAACATAGTGGGATATAATGTAGATAATTTGTGCACAAGTGTTTATGTATCCATTCTTTCAAAGGAACTAGACTATTACGGTCTTTGGTCATCTATTTTTATAATGTTTTATGTATTACACAAATGTTATGTAATATTAATGTTTGAAAAGTTAGGGCCACTATAATCATGGGCCATGATAAATGATATCCATGTAGAGTGATGATATGGAAAATAGTGGAGAAGTAACTTTGAAAATTTACCATGTAAATGGGGTTTTAGGAAAAAGGATAAGGATCCATTAAAGAGGATAAATAGAATATTAATTCCCATAAAACTAGAAATGATCTAAAAATATTCTACATATTAAAATGATAAAATTAATAAACTATAGACTATTTATAACATTTTATGGAATGGTATTTGAAATATGATAAAAAAATCCCTTTAATTGGGTTTTCTTAACGAATAAAACAAAGAAGGAAACCTTAAAAACATATATATCCCAAAAAAATAAAGGTACTAATAACTAAGTATATGTGGGAGGGTAGAATATATATATAATATTTAATCAATAAATGGGGATTATAATGTGGTTACATGAGTTATATATGGAAAATTCATGATCCAAAATAATAGAGTGTGGTTCGGATACTCCCTTACATTGTTCCATATCCATTCTTCACATTCACATAACCTCCAAAAATTATAAAATTATATTTATTAAATATATAATTAAAAACATTATTTAAATATATTTTATTTATTATCAAGTGTTTTTTATTTTAGTGTCATTTATTTAAGATATCATTTCCTTTTCTATAGTCTCAGGTTCATTCGTTTCACATTTCCCAAGCTACTTTAGTTTTTGGGTAATTATTGATGTTCTTTTCAAATGGGGATATAAATCCATAAATTATATGAAATGATATTAATGTACTCATAGAAATAAAAATTTTCCCAGTTATCCATATGTGTTCTAACATAGTAATAATTATTTAATATTAAACTTAATGTTATATGGTTATCTCATTTAGGAGGTCTTACCAACCATCATGAACTAGATTCATTTTTTTTAATAAAATAATTTTTGATACATTATATAACATGAAATAATATTTAATATACTTATTATCATAATATTTTACCATACTGTTAATTTTAAAAGAAACCATAAAGGTGGTGGAGAAAAATGGAGATCATTGTTCATGGAGGTAGTGAACCCACCAAAATATGAAAAAAAAGTTGTCTTAGAATGAAATGATAAGATGCGGGGTAATGGGTATTCCATCTACACAAGTGTACTTGTAGGAAATGAAATGTACTTATCCAAACTACCTGACATGATCCTTGTGCTTTTTCATTCCCTTAAAATCCTACATACATTTCATGATTGGTAATTACATGGCATATACTATCAAAAATATGACATACAAAACACATGTGAATTACATTGCATGTGATTCTCTTGATGAGAGAAAATATTATACATAACTTTTAGTTTATAATTTAACATGGAAATTAATTCAATATATTATTAATTATCCTAGTACATGACATTTACTTTCAAATAAATGAAAAACATAACACATGTGAATAGGATTAATGATATAGTTTATTTTTTCCTATACAATCAATTAATCACACAATTTGCAATAGACTATATTGTGTGTAATGGGTTACACAACATGTGATCTCTTATTCCTGTGTCCGCAATATACACCTAGTTAATGGGTGTGTTTCCCTGTCATGAACGTGTATTAGGTACACGGCATGTAATATTCCTACACGACATGTGGCCTCAAAGTTTCATTGTTTTTCAGTCCACATTTAATGTAACAGATACACAACATGCTTGGACCCCCCCCCCCATGTTCTCCATTGTGAAGAAATAGTTACTACACGTTGTGTATGAATGTTACATGACGTTTTTTCAATATTTATGCTAGCTAGTATATATCTAGGTAGATCATATTTTATCAGATCTAATCTGATATGTTCATACTAATATGATAACTTCATGAGATACACACTAGATACACTGTTATGAAACATTTAGTTAAGTACAATGTGTGTAGTCTTATGTTATCATACCAGAATTCTTATCATATCTGAATGGATTTTTCGGATGATTCATCATTTTTATTTAAAAAAATTATTGGTTATGTGAGTGATAATGAAAAAAAGGAAAAAAAGGTTTGTATCCCATGAATGAATAGATCAGAATTAAAATAAACTAAAATTTCATATGATGTATTCAATGATAAATAAAAAATTATAACTTTTCCATGTGTCCACTATGATGCCACTTTTTGGTTTCGGGCATAGAAAAAGCATCTTTTTGGAATGATAAACTCATCTTTAAATTAAATTTATGAATGATATGAGATATACATAATGAATGATATCATGATAAACATATTCAAATCATATATTACATGAATTTTTTTAATTATGGAACTAGAAGAGGAGGATCATCACATGTTATTTATAATTATTTAATAAATAGTTCTATAATTATGTGAACTTGAAAATATTTCTTCGTTGATGATCAGGTTGACTCAATATTTTCATATCATCATTATACTACTGGATACAAGTGTAAAATATCTCTATTAGTGATCTACATGTGCACCAAAATCTCATAACATCATTATAGAATCATTAGATACTAGCACGGAAGATCCTAATCACTTGAATCGTCTGTTGATGATTCCAACAGGATATTCTTCATGGGTGAGGAACTCTTTGCAGTCTCTTGATCACTTGAGAGGTGATGTGGATTCATACTCTAGATCTTGAGTTCATTATTGATATCTCTTTAGGTCTTGGGAGATCTTTTCTCTATCTGTTTCACACAACAAGTTATGTCTAAGATATTTATATAACTAGATATCTATTATGGAAGGTTTAGGGTTAACTATTTTCATATAGATCCCTTACCATTTACTTAATTATTAGTGAACTCCATGAATAATAATAATAATAATTCAACATTTATTATTCACTTGACATGTGCATCACCTAAGAATAAATAAATATCATTTATATCATTTTCCAAATGAAAATTAATCTTGGTCTACTTATCCTCCTCAATATTTACTAAACCTTGAATAGTGACTATTTATTTATCAAATAAATTTCTATTAATTATTCCTACATAAATATAATAAATATAATATTCACCAAAAATTGTAATAAATATTTATTATTATTATTTAGCTCACTTATTATTTTAAATAACTTGTGGTTAAATATTACTGATCAACCAAACCTGAATAACTACTAAACCAAAAATTAAGAATCATATTTATTATAACTTTATAAATTAAATAAAAAATTTAATTGATATTATGGATACACTTATTTTGTGACCTTCTGGACCTCTTTCTCAATATAAATAGGTGATGAAACCTAAAGTCCAAGGTTATCACCTATCAATAAGACAAGTCACCCATAAAGAAAGAAGTTAATGTCGCAATGACATAGAACCACCTACAAATATTCATTATGTAATATAATCCCTTTATCGTGATATATATAATCAAGTAAGAATCATACTGGTGTCATTAACCTACATTCTCAATGTCCCTTTCTTCGAATCTCCAGAAATGAATATATCCACAGAGCACTATGGACATGAATTTATCTAGATAGTTTAATTACCATCAAAGGTCCAGAGATATCAACTTCTCTCAAAGGATAGAAGGGATAAATCCTTTCATGCATTATCCATTAATGAAATATTATTCATGATTCACCAAATGTAATCTACTTCACAACGAGTATATATCATCATGGTTTTTATCAATACATCAAATTACATGACTTATGGTATTCATTAACAATAATCATAAAGTCAACGGATCAATACAAACATCTTTAGATAGAAAAAACCAATGACACATATAAAATGTGGATTTCCTACTAGTGGGTGTCATTCTCCTTATCTCATGCTATATAAATTACCATGGGAGAACACCATGATAGATTGCCTCAAATTTTTATGACTCTCTACTCCTGATAGCAAGTATAATTTGTGCGATGTCAAATGATATCATCTAGCTATAGAACATTTATTCAAGAATATTTTCAGGGAACCTATAGGTTCTCATCATAGTGGGTAACTACTATAACCTTTCTATGTGAAATATATTCATAGTACATTATCTCATACTATGTTATGAAAAGGAACAATCATGATGTGATAATATACTTCATTAATATTAAAAAAAATGAATACA
The DNA here is from genome assembly GCA_963277665.1 of Viscum album. Lineage (NCBI taxonomy): Eukaryota > Viridiplantae > Streptophyta > Magnoliopsida > Santalales > Viscaceae > Viscum > Viscum album. The sequence goes on from OY728160.1 coordinate 1,179,352,269, forward strand.
TGTAATCATCAAGAACTTAGAAGTTGGTTCTATGGAACCAAATCCAATACTTAACCCCTGAAATCACAATAATAAAAACCCCATATATAGAAACAAACAAAGGAAACATAACAAAAATCCACTCTAAGGAACTTCCTTTTAAACATTATTTAATATCAAAGTAGGATTCTAGGTTCATACACCAACACTTTAAATAGATATTTCCACACAACCAATATGTTACCATATTTAAGTGATTAACCCATTACGAATGGTGATTAAAATATATCAATAATGGGAAATTAAGTATTCATAATAGGAAACATAATCTCTTATATAAGAAACATTAAAAAACCATCAATATATAAGAAATAATAATTGATTTCATGAAGCGCATGAGAATCAACATCATCCATTCAACTTCATTTAGTGTAGTTCATTGTATTAAATTGATTAATCCATTCCATCCACCCAAAGAAAACAAAATCAACATAAATAAAGAAGGATAAACTTCAAATCCCTTATGTCAACTAAACATTCAATTATCGTTGCATGAGATGACAAGGATACCCCAATAAAACAACACCCAAAACATGAGGATCAACCAAAAGGACCATGCTTGAACATTACCCATAAAAAAGAAAATAGAACCCCACTAAAATAAAATCATCATTGCTTCTATAGCCTTCCCAAGAAAGAAGGTCAATGATAAAACCAAGAAAAAGAGAAGATAAATTCACCTTGGATCACAAAGTGGATGATCACTTGAAGTTTAGGGTTAAAACCAATCCAGGTATGGATAAGGATGTCAAAAGGCTCACCTATATCCACTTAATATTCAAAAATATTCAAATAATTTTAAAATAATATGAATAGCCTTTCAAATTTATAATAGAACAAGAAAGTTAAGGACTGAATGTTTGATGATTCATAATCACACAATAATAGGGATAAATCAAATGCACCTCTACAAATCATGTCTTGATCTTCCTTTATCCATCCCTAAATATCACACTAAAAAATTGGCTAAACTCCATGCACTTAACAAAGTCCATGATACAACCAAGGTGTCCATGCCATAATACTTGATCCTTTGATAAACATAGTGCAGACCCTAGCCAACTCACCTTAGAACCAAAAAAGTCTAAACCAAACCATTAAAACATTAAATGCACCAAAAAAAACAAACCTTATATAAAAAAACCAAGAAATATATCACCTATTACTTCACTCTGCAATGGGTATAACCACGTTGCAATTCCTACACATGTGAGATTAACCAGGATCTCATATATGATTAGTCCCAAAGACCCCACATGAAATATAAACTATTTAATATAATTTTGAAGCACATAAATAGAACCATACTATGTTATTAATATCTACAACACAACCTTCCTCATGAAAGATTAACTAAAAATCCATGAGAAACCTTTATCCCATAATCTACACTAATCACACCACAACCTGACTCTTCAAAAAATCATGACACTAAACTCTCATATCACACACCCTACACCACAGTATATAAACCATATTGTGACTCAATATTTCATGAAATTGTAGTCTAGGCTACATAATAACCTTTTCATCTAGCCAACTTCTCCAGCGTAGCATTGAGGGCCATGTTGCAATGCACTCATCCATCTAAAATTATAGTTTTAATCCATATTTATTTTTTATAATCTAATATTAATGCTAGAAACGCCCAAAATACCCAAATTAATGATACCAGAATTTCTAGGACATTACACTATATAAAAATATTGAAAAAAGACTTAGTGTTCATTAAAAGAAGTCACTAAATCTCGTTTCATGGTTCAGAAGACTTTTTTGGTGGTCATCATAGTGTCACATTAGTTATGATTACTAAAAACATATTTTTGAAAACCAAAACCAGGATCTATATTTGGAGACCACCACTAAAGGCCACATACACTTCTTTAAAATAGTTAAAGGCATTTTTATCCACTTTTTATCATCTCCAGTACCTATAGACATAAGACATGCCGAACATATACACACATAGTCATAAAACCCATAAAATAATAGGAATATAGTCATAGATATAAAGAAACAAGTAAAAAAATAAAAATTAGATGATAATCCATATATATAGATTTTAAAAACGTATTTGGTGTGAAATATTTTTATCTCACATAAATAAAAGAAATAAAATCAAAAAATCACTAAATTTATTTACAATATGAATACTATAAACAAAAATATAATCACTATATCAGTTAAATAATAATGACCAATCATTCACAAAAAACCCTATTAAAAATATCAAAATAAAAAAAGAAACATATTTCTTTAAACATTAAACAAAAATTGAACACCTAAAAAAACATTTTTCCTATACATAATACCAAAAACAAAACCAAGACCACAAATCCTCAAAACACTTCCTATAAAAAATCTAATAAAAATGTTCATATCGAATAATGAGGTGAGAATTATAAGTGTTATTAAATTCTTTTTATACATTATTATATATTTGGGTCTTGGAAAACATCATGTGATAATGCATTAATGATAAATTGATTATTGAAGAGTTCAAAATTACTTATATAAATCAGGTGAACATTATAAGTGTTATAAATCATTTAAGAAAATCATCGAATTAATGTTATAAACATTTTATGTTTCTTTATTTTTTCTATAAACACTATAAATTAAATTATTTCATGACTCATTTTGATATAGCTGATCATGTTGATATAAGCCAAATCCATATCCATCCTCTTTCAATCCTTAGCTTGTGGGTGGTGTTGGAATTCCATTTGAGGTTGAAAGAGGTATCACCAAAAAGGGTTTGGGTGATTCCATAAGTTGGTCGATACCAATGGAGGTGAGTAGTGATATTAATTTATAAGGGATTTGTATCAACCTCACTAGATTAACAAGGATGAAAATGAACATGAAGATACATGTTTTTTATTCTTCATTTTTTTTAATACATTATTTTCACATTGATAAATCTATGGTGTTTTTAGGTTTTATTTCACCATTTTAAATATTGATTGGTGGCTAAAAAACTCATTGAATGAGATGAAAATGGGGTATTATATGGTATGTATAGATCATTATTTCCCCACCCCATTCTTAAGAGGTACCCCATGCCCCACCCCATAGGGAAAAAGTTTTGCCCATCCTCAAATATGAGGGGCACCATGGGGAAAACTGTTTATAGTAAAAAAAACATCCAACATTATTCTATATGTACACAAAAATATCCAATAACAAGATAATTTCAATTATGATGTACACATTGTTTGATAAAAATATAGGTTTAGAGAAATTAGATATGTTATATGAACACAAAAATATGAAAGACAAGAAATATACAAAAACATATATATAATGGAGATGTAACAAACATGAAGACCCAAGATGAGACAGGAGGTATAGCAACCCGAGCCTTTTACATATAACATTTCATTATTTTAAGCATAAATAATCATCAGAGTACAAGCCAAGGATCGATAAGTCTAGTGTCTTGGAAGACTAGGTACATATAACATAAAACATGGTACTAAAAAAACTTCCTTATTTAATCTCCATAAGGAGCTTATAACTTCATTTGAGCTCTTACGTCTGCATAGGGTACCCTGGGGAACACAGGAACAAAGATATGAGCTAAAAATTCCCAGTAAGGGAATGAACATAAGGATACATCTCAAGCACGTGAGTTAAGAGGAATGACATAATGATATTCAAAGCATGAAACTTATGAAAACGTTTAATATAAGCATGGGATGATATAAACATGGAATCATATAAATGTGGCATAATTTTGATTCATATCTTTAGTACGGGTCAAGGCTAACCGCCAATCCCGTTTCCCATTTTAGTACGGGTCAAGGCTAACCGCCAATCCCGTTTCACATCGCATCTCATGAGACTTAACCTTACCCAATGAATTAGAGAGCTATATGGGCACACCCATATCAACATATTCATGAATATTCTTTCCACATAAATAATCATACATAATCAACCATACATAAACATAAGTTAACCCATGGAAAGAATTGGGTACCACAATCATGACATAAAACATATCCAATGGGCGTATCACAAAAGTGTCCATGAAAGGAAGGGATTAGAACATACATGAACATTAATAGGGTAAAATAGGCATATAAAATGGTAAGTGGTGTCAATTATAAGTGACAAAATATAAAAAATGTATTTTAGAAACATTAGCATTAAAGCATTTTTGTGCAGTTTTAAGGAAAACACTCTAGAGCTTTTGAAATAGAAAAGAGGACATTCTTTTATATAAAACCAGAATTGAACCAATAAGGTTTTCATAATAAAAATAATTATTTAATAAATACAATGGTGTCTTAAAACATAGGATAGAGTGCACTTGAAATTTGGGTAAAAATTTGCGGAGTCCCCTTAAAACAGGTTAGCTTATCGGAAAGTTCTAAGGAGAGAATCTTTCAAAATCATGTATATCCCCGAAAGAATGTGATAAAAGGGTAATGATATAAGAATCTTGTAAAATTAACCAGAAGTCATAATTCTCACATATATATATAAGATAACACCATTTTTAAAGAAAGATAAGGAAACCCGAAAGAACAAAGAAGGTTCGGGTAGAATTCATTACGATTTTATCAGCATGGTGTCGGGTGTGACCAAGAGGGATTGATGAGAGAGAAATGGGGTTTCTCATTACTTATAAATCCAGAAGGAAGTATGGGGATGTTATTAAACATACCCCATCATTTTATAGTATGCATATAAAGGCATAGTATAGAGGACAATCTTAATTAAGAGAGAAAATGAGAGGATCCCTTACCTTAAATCTGGTGGTGACCTCCACTTGTTATTAATGACCTGAATAAACAATTTAGGCTTATTAATTAATAATTCCAGAACCTCTTATATATGTAATTTATTTATTATAACCCTTTTTAGTTCATTAAAAGCCTTTTTGATTAGTTATAAGGTTCAATTTCATTGTTCGGGCTCGTTTGTTTACTTGGCTTTAAAAAATTGGTTCACTTATATCCAAGTTTGGATTATATGAAAGATGAAAGTGGTTGTACAGAATTGAAGTTACATTCTTTATTTAATATAAATTATATTACATGGTTTTAATTTTAATTAGGTTACTTATAGTGATGATGAATTATTACATATATAACCTTAGTGATAACCATTTTTGTTATTCGGTGGGTTTGATTACAAAGAATGTGTTTTGATTTATAACTTAATTCCATTTGTACCAAAGTATTACAGAACCAAAAATAGGATATATTACATATATAATAATATGTTTCAACCATACCACAAATGTTTTCATGACCATAATTAAAGATAATAGAAGAAATTGATAAACCGCTGTCCTTGAATGTACTAAATTAGAACATCTCAAACGGTGCTTTCATTTCTTTCAAATAAAAGGGTGGGGAAAGGGGAGAAGATAATGAAATATACCACTAGAATGAAGACATTACAGTATATGTATGCTACTGGATTTATCATACTATTATGGTGAAGGGAGGTGAGGAAATAAATCAAAAAGAAAAGAACTTAAAAGAAAAGAAGAAATTTGGGAAGAGGAATTTACCTCTTGAGACTTCCTCATTTGAGAACCTCTTAAGGGGAGAGGTTTTGGTATTTTGAGGAGGATGGGAGATTTTGGATGTGGGGGAGGACCTTGGGGAGAGGTTTGGGCAGAATTTAGAGAAGGATTGGAGCTTTATAGGAGTGGAGATAAGAGGGAGTGAAGGGGGGTTTTATAGTGGAGGAGAGGAGGGATTTCATGATATTATAATCCTTAATTTATTATTTCTTCCCAAGACAAGGAATAGTAAGTATTATATGACCAAGAATAGTGATTTTATCATTTGATCCCTAACCAAGTGGGTTTACATCATCAGAGCGTCATCGATGACTCAATTAATCCATTATTTAGCATTTATTGTGAATTATCGGATTCTACTATTCATCAAAAATACAAGTATTTTAGAAAAATCTCAAAAATTCACCCTAACCATTTTTTAACGTGTAGAATCCAAAAATGAATTCCATTTTTCGAAAATAATTTTCTAAATATGATTATTTTAATATTTAATTAAAATCATAATTTATTATCAAAAACTAGATTTAAAACATGCATTAACTCATTCTAAAACATAGGTATATTGTACTTCCAACTTGAATATTATTTTTATACTATCATAGGTGAGGTTACTATTCATTAGGGTATATCACTATTCATAAGGGTATATTACTATTCATTAGGGTAGGTTACTATTCACCAAAAATTATTTTTGTTTTATTAGACTCCAAAAAACATCTTGAACACAACCGTGTGTGCCAGATTTTCAAAATTCCAAACACAGAAGTGAAAAACGTATGTTTAAAGGTCAATTATCACTTAGTAGTTCATTATTATGTGATTTTATGGCATATTAATAAGAAGGGAATTTCCATTAAAAACATTGGGTCGTTACATGAGGGGAATCAGATAATCCATATACCGGGATGTACAGGCCTGGGAGGAGAGAGTGTCATGGAGATTTTAGGGATTGAAAGGGATGGAGGGGTAATCCATTGAGTTAAGGGGGGGAGGTGAGTCATGAGTTTTTGTGGTCTTTGATTTGGGTCACTCGTGATCACAAATTCAAATAGAGGGAGGAAGTATTGTAGAGTTTTATGGATTAGGGGACTGTAATTGAGGGATAAAGGGAATATGAGGTGCGAGTGTGTGGGGTTTTGGGGGTGATCAATTATAGGGAGTGAGCCTGAGTGTCATTTTTTTACTTTTTAATATAACTACTATCAATACATAGGTTGGAAGTTGAACATATTTTTAGAAATAATTATTATGGGTGGGAAAATATTTGAATAATTATAATGTAAGGGTTATACATTATAATGATAAATTTAATTCATATTTTCAATAAACATGTTGTTAATATTTTTATTATAATATCATATGCCTTCCCAGACTGTTAATTTGCTGTTTTTTTGTGTTGGGTGTGCTTGGATGAGGTCTAGAGTGGACCAGGAGGTGTTTGGATATTAACTATTGGGAGTAGTGTGAATACACAATGTATAAATCCAACATTCCATGTAATTGTTGTTTATAGATTGTGAAGTAAGATCCATGGGGTGTTACATGATGTGTAGATTGTAGGGGTTAAATAATAAAAAGGCGATGCATTTTTTAAAGGAAATCGAACATGGAAATTTACAAGAAGTGTAAATGGATTGCATGCCAATAATTACAATGTGAATAACATTTTAAAGGTTTTAGTGCTCAAGTTTTTTTCAAACCATATGATCTCTCTCATTACAGGTAGTCATCGACTTCCCTTTCAGGCGTTTTGGGATTCCTTCTGATGGGAATTGGTTCCTGGATTTCCATATTTGATATATGGTGAGTTCTCCTATCATTATCATATGTTTTCTTTCATTAATATTTATAGTTTCACAGTAGTGGTGAGGTTTGGTTTGTGTTGTGTTTTTGGGAAGAGTTTTGATTGATATTTGGTGTATTGTAGGTTAATATGTGATCCCATGGTGTGGTTTTGGTTTGCAGGTGTTTCTTTTCTTCCCTACAATGCGCAACGAGTCGGAAAAGCTTATTTAATGTGGGGAATCTCACATTTATCTTTATTATGTACCCTATAGGAGGGGTTTTCTATTTTTTACCTATGTATTATGGTTTTTATGGATTAATAATAGATAAATAATTGGTTAAATTGAAATTAAAATTGGTAAATGGGTTTTATTCACATGTTTTTTCAGCTTCGTTATGATTGTGATATTGTGGATTGTATAGGATTGATACCCCACTAAAAATTGTGGTCGTTGGGGGCTTTTTTTATGCTATATATATGTGATGTGACTACTTATTCGGTTTGGATTGTTGTGATATCACCCTAAAATTTAAATTGGTTAACCACTTATATTTGGATAATGAAATTGTTTCCCCAGGATTATGTTTTGTGTGATAACACCCCTAAAATAAAGTGGAATGTGATAAAATCCCTTTGTTAAATCTATAAAATGATACCTTAGGTGATGTGATGTTTGGAACTGATTATGGGGTAGAAATGTGTGGTTGTGATGGGGTTTGGGGCGATATGTGGTTTGTTGGTTGTGCTTTTGGGTGGTAAGGTGGTGGTTGTTTGTTCGTGCTTTTGGGGCGTCGAGGTGGTGGTTGTTTGGCGGTGATTTTGGTGTGTCTATCTAGTGGTTGTTTTTTCATGATTTTGGGGCGGTGTAGTGGTGGTTTTTTAGCCATTATTTTGAGGCTTCGAGGTGATGGTATGATGAGGATTGTGATATGTAATTTTTTATTCTAAATGCTTGAGTAGTGATGAAATAAATAGTTTTTTAATAATGACTCAAATGGTTGAGATTTTGGTCTGGTTAATGGGGTGGAAATTTTTAATGATAATTTAAATTATGGTTTATGTTGAAAAATGTGGATTATGCTAAATAATTAAATGAATTTTTTAGATAATGGGATTGGTCGGAAATGTGAAATGGGGTGTGTGGATTGTTGTGTGGTGTTATGTATTTAAAGGTGGAAGCAAAAGTGTTGATGTTGTGATTTGATTAGTGTTTGGATGTGAGCTCATAGGTTGGTGTTTTGTGTGTGGCTATATATATACCTTGTATATTATTGTGATTTCTATACATACCCCATCCATTTTAATCACTATGTGTCTAAACCCACATAGTCATGCGAGGGGTGTTTTTTCCGATATCCAGTGAGGAAGATAGATGGTTGGGTACCCATTCTTTCCCACTCTCTATTATAGGTGAGGTAAGTGTTTCACAGTCTATGATGGTATGAGGTATGTTATTGTATTAGATGGTAGCTGTGACAGCCCAACTATCTTCAGGTGATATGTGATAGCCTAGGTGTTTTCGGGAGAGGTGTGATTGTGATTGTGAGGTGATGTCCCATGTGCTTTCAGGTAAGATGTGACATGGCCATACTTGTGGGGTGGCTTTTGGTGGGGTCATGCATGGTAAGAGGAGGTAACTAGTTTTATGTCATATATATTCATGATACCCTACTACTTTGGTTATGGTGGTGGTTGTGTTGTGTCCTAGGTGTTTTTGTGCGATATGTGATGTGGTCATGCTTGTGGGGTGGCAAGCCCAGGTGTTTTCAAATGTGATGTGATGTGACCATTCTTGTGGGGAAGTGTGGTATTTGGAAGATATGAGAGTCCTAGGACGTATGATGTTAGGGTGTGAGAGTATCACACTAGGCGGAAAGTGGTGCAGGGTAACCTTTATCGATGTGATTCTTGTTAAATTATATTACTTAGAATGTGTTATTTAGTGGGTGTGCCTTGGTGAGGTTGGGATGGATAGTTTGTCTGTTTAGGTGATTTTTGTTCTTCTATTTTCTCATGGGTTCATTAATATGCTCCTTTCACATGTGAATAGGAGACTTTGGTTTTCCTACTGAGTATACTTGTATGCTCACCCTATGTATATAAAAATGTTTTTAGGTTTCTGAGTAAATTACGTGGACCATGATGGAAATTACTAGCTTAGACCTTTTGATAGATTTTGTTTCACTTATTTATCATTAATTTTGAGTATTTTAATTTTGGAAACTTTATCTGCATCATTTCTATTTATACATGCATGTGGGATGGTTTTGGATTTATTTTATATTATTTCATGGATTTTATTATGGATGTGTCATCTTATCTTTTGATCCTATTAATATTATAGAGGGTAATGCCTCCCATATATGATATTTTTATACCCTCATTACTATTCTCCAACCTGAGGCCCATTGTAGGTGGGACTTTGGGGGTCATTATCACTCTCCCCTCATTGTGGTATCTTTAGAGGGAGGGGGTCATGGCAGAGTGGTATCAAAGGTGATGTTTGAGGGATAGGACGGAGTTTGGAGTTAGGCACCATGAGGATTTCAAGGGTTTGTATGTAAACTATGCTAGTTTACCTTTGTTCATGACATAGGCTAGGGAGACTATCTAGGACATAGAATTTTAGGGTCCCCCATGATCCAAAGCATGGACTCTGAGCTTATTGATCGACCAAGTGAGGTGGACCTATTTAACGGGTAGAGACCTATGAGAGGTTCATGAATCATGATGAATTATGTTCTTGTTTCAATTGGGTTATTTTGGGAAGGTTAAAATGAATAAATTGAATCAAAATGAATATAAAAAAATCATACCACCAGGCTTCGGAATTTCTTGTTTTCTTTTCAATTATGGATCATGTTCATTGTCTATGTGTGGCTCGGGTAGTTGAGGTTCATAATCTTGATCTAGTTGATCACCATAGGGTTGATTCGACAGAGGATGATGTGTATTGGTATAGGTAGTTTCTCACTTTTCATTATAAGTCTTTAGGGAAGTATGAGGGTAGTGTTTCAGATGTGGAGACAAAGAGCTAGTTGGAGGAGCTCAAGATCAGTTTCAGTTTGATCTGGGACCCGGTGGGATACTGGGTCCCTTTGGAAGTCAGTCAGATATAGGGAGATGTATGTCAATGGTGGAAGATATATTTGGGAGAACATAATGAGGTATATTTTTCATGGGCTGACTACCATAAGGAGTTCTGGGAAGATATCCTTTCATCAACCATGATGGTAGTAAAGAGGCATGAGCTTCTTTCTCTTCAACATGGGATTATGTTAGTGTGGGAGTTTGGAATCATGTTCAAGGATTGTCTGTGTTTTTTCCTAGATATTCTTCCATATGATGAGTCTTTTGTGAGACATATTTAGGAGTTAATCCACCCTTCTATCCAATATGTAGTTACTCCTTTTATGTTTCCAATGTATCTGGTGGTTCATAAGAATGTGGAGGTGATCGAGTAGATGCACTTGAATGGAGGATTACCATGAGAGGGGAACCATCCAGGTTCTTTAGGGAGTAGAGTTTTTAGTGTCATGTCTTAGGTTCTAGGACCTTCAAGGTTTTGACTAGAATGTATTCGACCTCAGTATCTTCTTTTCCAACCTTCTAGGGATAGTGGTTTCTGTACTTTTCTTGGGATATTTTTTCTAGTATTTTTTGGTTGTGGGTTTCATGGCCATTTCCATAAACAATGCCAAGTGGTTCCATGATCTTAGTTTGGTGGAGGTGGACTTCATCAGTACAAGCCTCAGAAGTAGTTTCCAGTGAGATCATTTCAGCAGTAGGGGCAGCAGGCTTATGGTCCACTGAGGGGAGGTGGAGAAAGAAGAGGACAACCTCAGGATATTCCTCACATTCAGGAACCATGGACTGAGGGTGGTCATGGTGGTGGTCATCATCAGAGAGGTAGGGGATTTGGGCACGGTAAGTTACATGTAGTCGAGGCAGTTGTGCCAAAGGGTCTAAAGATCATTATAGATATTATTAGTTTGTTTAGTACCCTTGTTTTTTCCTTGTTTGAATCAGCAGATGGGCACTCCTTTGTTTCACCTGATCTATCCCATGCTCATAGACTATATGTAGAGAGGATTCACATTACTCTAGTGTGGAATATGATATTCAAAGGCCAAACCATCTTGTTTGATATGTTCCAGAGTTTTATATTGATGATGGAGCCACGCCAATCCCATTTTGATCTTTTCTTATTACAAATTCATTCCTACTATTCAATCCTAGGCATCAACTGGTTGTATTACATACAAGTTGTTATTGAATTATTCCAGAGTAGAGTCATTTTTTTGGATGTGTATGGACAACTTGTGGTTTTCATTGGTGAGTAAGGTTGTCTGGTGTGAAGTCAGCATGTAGAACCCCTTTTTTCTTTATTGGATGAGAATTATATGGAATCAATAAAGGCAGGGACACTAGAGGTCCCCAGGGTTATTGGGGGGTTTCTAAATGTTTTCCCAGAGGTGGTTGTGATGGTACCCACATGATGTGATGTCGAGTTCAGGATAGGATTACAACCTAGTGCTTCTCTGATTTTGATGGATCCTTATTGGATGACACCTTCTGAGTTGCAAGAGTTGAGGATTCAAATTGATGATCTAATGTATAAGGGTTTTATTAGTCTTAGTGTGTTTTCATGGGGTGTCCTATCATTTTTCACTAAGAAGGAAGAAGGTATTCTAAGGTTGTGTATGGAAAATTGGAGGCTGAATGAGGTGACAGTCAAGAGCAGTTACTCTCTTCTAAGAATAAATGATATTTTTGACCAGCTAGGAGTGGTGAGTTTCTTTTATAAGATTGATCTTCTGTTAGAATATCACTGGTTGAGGGTGAATGGGGTAGATATCCTAAATAATGGATTTAGATGTAGGTATGGACACTTTGAGTTTTTAGTCATTCCATTCAATGTTACGAAAGAACCACCCTTATTTATGGGTCTTATGAACTCAGTGTTTCGTAAGTTCCTAGACTGGTTCATCATAATATTCATCAATGATATCTTGATCTACTAAAAGTCATAGGAGGAGCATACTGAGAATCTCAGAGTTGTCTTTCAGATTAATTGACACCACTGGCTCTATGGAAAGTTATCCAAGTATAATTTTTGGACATGATAGGTTCATTTCCTCAAGAATGTGGTGTCTCGATAGGGTGTTCCAATAAACTCGTCGAAGTTTGAGGTTGTTTTTTCTTTGGAATCACCCAATAATGTGGTAGAGTTTGGTAGTTTTCTTAGTATCATAGGCTATTATCAGAGGTTTTTACACTATTTATCTCTAGTTTCATCCTTGTTGATAGTGTTGACTAGGAAGTACCAGGATTTTTTTTAGAGTGATCAGTTTTAGGAAGAATTCAGTTACCTAAAGGGTAAGTTGTTTAGTGCTCCGGTTATTTTTTTCTAAAGGGGGAGTGATGTTTGAGGTGTTTTGTGACACTTCACATCTGGTCATGGGATGCATGTTTATGCATCATAGGAATTTGATCTATTATGATTCTATCCAGTTATGTCCCCATGATCATAACTATGTCTCCCATGATCTGGAGTTAGCAGTGGCTATGTTTGCGCTGAAGTTGTGGTGGAATTACCTCATTGGGGAGCGTTTTTTGGTCTTCACGAATCATAGGAGAATGAGGTAAATTTTTTCTCAATGTGATCAGAACTTGTGATAGTAGATATGGATGTAGTTTCTTTAGGATTATGATTTTTATATATCTTACACCTTAGGGAAAAGGAATTTTTTAGCCGACACTTTGATCTATAAATCACATAAGGATGTTTTTTGGGAGTCTGTGGATGCTTGGATAGTGATGGAGGAGTTGGCATCCTTGAACTTAGATACAAGGTTGGATGGTGGTAGAGGATATTTGTTTCAAATGATGGTGGAGTCTTCTTTGATGTAGTAGGTGGAGGAGTCTCAGTGGGGAGACTCAGAGGTAGAGGTGATGCATGATCATGTTGGCCATAATGATGCTCTTTAGGGATAGTCAGGGGAAGGTTGGAACTATATGTTGTTTCATGGGATTTTTTTTGTTCTGGTAGAGATACATGAGGGAGTTATTTATGAGTTTAATAACTCACCTTTAGTGGTACACCTAGGAGTTTCCAAGATGTACCATAGCTTGAGGATGCAATTTTGGTACCCATGATGAAATGGGTGGTGGTGAAGTTCATGGAGTAGTGCTTGGTTTTCCATTAGAAAAAGTTCAAGAATCATGTTCCTAGTGGTTTATTATAGCATTTGGATGTCCAAAATTTGGAATGGGATGAAATCTCAATATAATTCATCACAGGGTTACCTCGATCTTAGGGAGGTTTTGATGCTATCTAAGTGATTGTCGATCAGTTAAAGAAATTGACCCACTTCTTAGTGATCAAGGAATTGAGTGCATTGAACGATTTGGATAAGAAGTGTGTGGATGATTTGGTGTGGTTTCATGGATTTTTGATGTCAATTATCTTAGATCGGGATGTGTATTTTATCTCACAAGTTTGGAGGGTATTACAGCATGTTTTTGGAACTCAGTTACACCTCAAAACTACTTTCCACCCTCAAAAATATGGGAAGATGGATCATAATATCCATACATTGGAGGATATTTCATGGGCGTGTGTCCTAGACCTTGGTGGATCTTGGGTATGATACCTACCATTGGATGAGTTTTCTTATACTAATAGCTATCTATTATCTATTGACATGGATTTTTTTGAGGTGTTGTATAAGAGACCGTGTTGTTTTCTGTTGTGTTAGATAGAGGTTGGGGAGGCAATAGTTCTTGGACCTGATGTGGTGTAAAACACAATAGAAAAGGCTCATCTTGTTCATGAAATTATTAAAGCAGTACTAGACCAAAAAAACTCTTATACCAATCACAGGAGGAGGCCCTTGTATTTTTAGGTTAGGAACCATGTGTTCTTTATGGTTTCCCCTTAACATAGTCAACATAATTTTGGAAGATGGATTAAGCTTTATACCATGTTTTTTGGGCCCTTTGAGGTTTTTCAGTGAGTTTTTCAGGTGGTTTATCAGTTGGCATTTACACTATGGTTAGAGAGGATCCAAAATGTCTTCCTTGTATCTAATATTCATTACTATCTTCATGATGGATCTCATGTCAATGACTGGGTAGAGTTTGATATTGAAGATGATGTGATGTTCATGGAGTGGATAGTAGAGATCCAGGATCACCAAGAGAAGGCATTGTGTAGATGGGTCATTCCTTTGGTTTATGTGTTGTGGGGTCATGGTGGCCTAAAAGAGAGTACTTGGGAACATGAGGTGAATGTGTGTTCCTAGTACTCAGAGTTGTTTAAAGTTTTTAATTTTTTTCTTTTTGATGTGATGTTTAGATCCTTCTATTTAATGAGATGTGTTGTTTTCTCTCTTGTGTGATGTATGATATGTGATGAATTTTTGACATATGAAAAGGGTAGGGCCTTATTCCTAATTGAGATGCATTAAATACATTTTGATTAAACCTTTTTGGGTGAATTAGTGTTGTCCATATTGGATAGTATCATGATATATAGGATGAAATTTTCCTAATTTGAATGTTCAGGTAAGTGTGGTTCATTGGTTGTAGTGGTGGTTGGTTTGGGCTAAGTTGAGGTTGATATGGTTGTGCAGTTTTTGTGAGGTTATATGGTTTTGGTGATGTGTTTGTGTGGTGATGAGTATGTGTCCTATGTTTATGGTTGTTTGGTTTGGCATGTTTGGATAGTGGGAGTGTTTCAGGTATGACGAGATCCTTGATAGGTGTCTCAGGGGTTGGTTGTTTGGATGCATTTCCTTCTATATTTGGTTTTGGATTCTAGAGGGATAGAATCATTTGAGATGTATCTAATTTAATATCTCATTCCTTCTTGTCCTATTACATTTATAGTTTTTGGTGTTGTGGGTGCATGGTTGAGGCCTAGAGTAGGCCTGGAGGAGTTTGGCTATTAAATGCTAGGATCATGGAGAATACATGACATTTAAAGATTACATGTTGTGTAAGTGTGGTTAAGGTCTTGTGAAGGAAGGTTAATGGGGTGTTACATGACATTTATATTCTCAGGTTTAAATAATAAAAAGGTGATTTGTTTTTAAGTGGAAAATGAACCCCAGCATTTACACAACATGTAAATGGATCACATGTAATGTAATCCCCCTATACACCGAGTTTTAAAGGTTACAACACTCATGTTTTTTTCAAACCCTATACTCTCTCTAATTACAGGCATCCAGCAGCTCCCCTTTCATGCATCTTGGGATTTATTCTGATAGGGAATGGTTCCCATCTTTCCATCTTCGATCTGTGGTGAGTTCTCCTATCATTCTTATCTATTTCCTTATATTCTTATTTATAGTTTTACTATGGTGGTGTGGTTTAGTTTGGGTTGTTTGTTTGGAAATAGTTTTTATGGATCTTTGGTGTAGTGTAGGTTGATCTTTGATCCCGTGGTGCAGTTGTGGTTTTTGGGAGTTTATTCTCTGCCCTGTGTTGCATAGCGAGTCAACAAAGCTTCTTTGAGGTAGGGAATCCCCGGTTTCTCTTTATTTTGTGTCATGTGGGAGGGGTTTACTCTTATTTACCTATGGATTATGGTTTTTATAGATTAATCAAATATCTATAATTGGTTAAATTAAAAATAAAAGTGTAAAATGGGTTTTATTTGATTGTTTTTATATATTTTTTATAATTGTGATGTTTTGGATTGTATAGGATTGATTCCCCACTAAAAAGTGTGGTTGTTAGGGGATTTGTTTGCACTGGATATATGTGTTGTGACTAATTCTTCTATTGTGATTTTTGTGATATCACCCTATAATGGAAATTGGTTAACCACTTATATTTAACTAATGAAATGGTTTCCCCAGGATTATGGTTTTTGTGACAACACCCCTAAAATAAAGTGGAATGTGATAAAAGACCTTTGTTAAATGCATAAAATGACCCTTGATGTGCTTTGATGTGTGCCCATGATTTTGGGGTGATGATTTGTGGTTGTGATGGGGTGTGGGGAGATATGTGATTTCTTGGCTATGATTTTGGGGTGGTGAGGTGGTGGTTGTTTGGTCATGCTTTTGGGGCGGTGAGGTGGTGGTTGTTTGGTCGTGATTTTGGGGAGGAGAGGTGGCTTTTGTTTAGTCGTGCTTTTAGTGTGGTGAGGTAATGGTTATTTGGTAATTATTTTGGGGAGGCTGAGGGGATATTATGATGGGGATGATGAGCTAATTGTGATATGTGATTTTTTTGAACTAAATGCTCGAGTCATGATGGAATAAAAAAAGTTAATAATGATTGAAATGGATAGGGTTTTTGTTTGGTTAATGTGATGTAAATGGTTAATGAAAAAATAAATTATGGAATGTGTGGATAAATGTGGATGATGAAAAATAATGAAATGAATTGGCTGGATAATGGTAATTGGTTGGAAATGTAAAATGGAGCTTGTGGCTTGTTGTGTGGGGTTATGTGTTTAGAGGTGAAATGAAAGTAGTGATGTTTTGAGTTGATTATTTTTTGGATGTGAACCCATACATTAGGTTTTTTTGTGTGGAAATATATATAATTTGTATATTCTTGTGATTTCAATAGGCACCCCACCCACTTCAAAGGTATGTTAGTGCGTTAGATGGTGGTTTTTATAGCCCAGGTATCTTTGGGAAAGATGTGATAGCCCAGGTGATTTCAGGCGAGTTGTGATTGTGCTCGTGAGGTGGTGGACTAGGTGTTTTTAGGTGACATGTGATATGACCATTCTTATGGGGAGGCTTCTTGTGGGGGTGTGTATGGTTGGAGAAGGGAACTGTTGGGCATGTATTGTCTCAACAATACTCAATAAATATTATTGATTTTAATTATCATGAATAACCTTGTTTTTTTTACTGATAAAATTACTTTAAGTGAAATTTAGGAATTTAATATTCATAAGAATATTTATTTTGGAATTATATTCAAGTTATTGATCCATAAGGAATATTCATTAAATTAATCAGAATACATTTTAATGTACTTTGTAAACACTATTCATACCCAACATGTGAAAGCGTAACAGAAGGATGTAACCCTACATTTGAAATAATGCATATTGATTATATACCCTACATTGTCCGGAAAGTATGGTTTATCAACCCTACATTATTATGGAACCTGACGATTGATAAAATGGAAAGTATTGTTCATCAACCCTATGTTTATAATCAATCCTATGTTTAAGGAAACAAATGTATGGTACATTGACCCTCATTTTTTATTCAACCCTATGTTGAACCCTACATTTTCAACCTTATATTTGGTATTTTTTTCATCACATAAAGGAACCCTACATTTGACTATTCAATGATAGAGATTTAAATATGCGATATTATCCAATATTTATGTAACGATCTTGATGGAAGTAAAGATCTGTTCAAAGCTATTTTGATATCAATTCAGATGCTCGTTATGATCTATTCAAAGGATCGTGTTTAATAGAGTAAACCATATTATTTTTAAGGAAAGTTATGACTCTCTTGAATGATTTGAATTTGAATAAATTATGATCTATCAGGTGACATGTATGGATCTACTCAACCAAAATAAATCTATTTGTTATATATATATATATGATCATAGTAATTTTTCTATATACACAAGATATAAAACTGCATATTTGAAAATATATTTTGAGTACATAACTGCTACAAAGATTGAATGACTCAGTTATTTACTGAAGAGGCTACACTTTTAAGATATACTTATTTAAACCTCGTATTATTGAATTGATGCTCCATGTTTGTTTGTTCCTATTTATATTGAAGACCATTTTCAACTAGGGTCTCTTCAAAATTATCCATACTTGAATTCATTCATATTTGAAGAAGTAGATCTATATTTTTTCAGTTTCTACTGCAACTGTAATCAAGAATCTTTCAAAACAATCAAATCAAACTCTTTTGACTTATTAGAGTTTCAACTACTCAAACTCAGTCATGGATGAGTATCAGCTTCTCTAACTAAGATGTGGAGAAATGGATTCCCTATAAAATAACTAAGAGGATTTATTTTTCCTTGTTATAAAGGTTTCAACTTCCTTTACTCAGTTTTTGTTTGATGTTCTTGTGATATGAGGGCCTTTTTAGTGAAAATCACCAAACTCATAGAGAGATAATTGGTGGAGTGTACTAGGGGATATTTATTCCCCAACCCACTATAAAAATTGATATTTTCTTGTTTACTATTTATCTGCTTCTTAAATTTATTATATAATAGAATGTTTCATATCTAATCAATTGAAAAGAAAGCTAAAAATAGATAATCTATCAAGATTATTGAAAAGACACAATTCACCCCCTCCCGCCCACTATTTTGTATCTTTGCATTATTCTGAAACAACAGTTTGTATCAAAGGAGAGATTTTGTGAAAAAGCTCTATCTAGCTTAAAAGTATAAGGTTTATGAAAAACATATGTCAATGGATGGTCCTAAAGAAGGTATTTCTATGATTTGTGCACCATATTTCAATGGTGATAACTATTGATATTGGAAATCATGAATGATCATTTATCTGAAGAATCGTGGATTTAATTTTTCTATGAAGGTCATCACTCCTTATGTGATTCTTGAGAAACTGGAAATATGGGATGATGAAAAATTAGTTGAGTATGACATCATCTCAAAAGAAATTAATATTATCATATGTGGGCTTGGACCTGATGAATTTAATCGAGTATCTCAATTTTCTATGGCTAATAAAATGTGGTATAAAATTGTTTTTTCATGTGAAGGAACTGATAATGTCTGACAGTTAAGGTATTCTACTATTAAACTAATTTTTAACACCTTCAGAATGTATGATGGTGAAAGTATAACTCAAATTAATGGATGATTTGCTAAAATTAACAATGATGTTGCTATTTTGGGAGGTCCAATTACATAATATGATCAATCATTTAAAGTACTTGGATTACTTCCCAGAAAAAGGAAAGGCATATCTAAAAAACTTATATAATCTTCTCTAGTAAAAAATATGATAATGGAATAATTGATAGGAACCCTGATAAAGTACGAATCATAAATTCAAGACAAAGATTAAGATCATAATATAGTAGTAAAAAGGGAAAAATTCCTTAATATTACATCTCATAATCATGGAAATAAATCAAGATAACATGTTACAATCTCAAAAGATTCAGACTACTCAAGTCCTAATATAGAACTGGATCAGTTAGCCAGGAAATTCGGAAAATTATATAAGAATAATAGGGATTTATAAAATCCTTCAAAAAGGATGATAATGGATAAAAATAATTATGATGCTATGGATTCAAACAAATGGGTAATATTAGAACTAAATTCCCCTAGATAAAATATGAAAGAATAAATTTGGAAAAGAAAAATCAAAGGAAAACTAATTATGAGCATAAAGGTAAAAGAGATATAAAAGCTATGTAGAGTGTATCTGAAGACTCTGAAAACTATTCCAAATCTAATTTAGAAAAATAGACACAAAATATGAAAGAAAACATATGATCTATATCTAAAGAGGAAAATTAGGTACAACCCTATTACTCTTCTGTTTCTCATTCTGATATTTGTTCAAATAGAAAATTGGATACTTATTTCTTAATGCTTGAAGATAAATTTGATTCTTTATTGAAAAGTACAAGACCCTAAAAAATATTAAAAATGTTGTTTTAAGTGAAAAGGGAAGAAATTTTAAAGCAACATCAATAAATAAAATAAAAATTTAATACATATAATTTAAATTGTATTGTTCATGAAAATAGAATAAAAAATTGTATGATGAAGTATAATATTTTAAAAGTGATTCAAGTATTTTAACCCAACAATAAAAATATCTAGATGAGATCCTTGGGAAAATTGTTATTAAAATGGAAAAATATGAAATATAAATCAAGGGATAAAAATAAAAATTATATAAAAATTATTTTTTCCCAAGTATTAAAAATGAAACCTAAATCTACTATAGAATAAAAGGGAACTACTCTAATAAATGTAACTTGAGAAATCCATGGATAAGTGGAATAAAACAAGAATAAATTTATAAAATATACATGATGATAGTAATATAAATTATGATAAATTAGGCAAATATCGATTCTAAGATCTTTTCTTACTGACACAGTTTGACCCAAGAAAATATGGGTACCAAAAAAACTAGTGTTTTAAAAATATTCAGGTAAAATATCATAGGGAAAAAATTCTATATGGTATATTCATATTAGTTTCTCCAAAAACCTGAGTGGAGACTATTCAAATTTCCATACAATATCAAAAATGGAAGGAGGACTAATTACTTTTTGAGACAATTCAAAAGGAAATATAGTTGGATTTAGATCAGTTGGAGATCTTAAATCAATCTCAATCAAAAAAGTATTGTATGTACAAGGGTTAAAGCACAACTTGATAAGTATTTCTCAACTTTGGGATGATGTATTTTATGTTGATTTCTCTAACAATTCTTGCTTAGTCTTAAAATATAAACTACTTAAATTTAGAGCATGTATAACTTAAAATTTAACATCCATGGCCTGGAAGCCAATAAACTGGTGCTTTGATTTGGGTCACCACATGGCCTCAAGTGCACCTCCCCGTACTCCAGAGGTTTCCAACTAGTGGATATGGTCTAATAAGTTATGTTGGGAAACTATACACTATTTACTAGAGTAATCCATAGAAGATAACAATTTAAATAGAATAAAAAAATGAAATAACCAATAAAAATTAATAATCAAACATCTCCCAAAACTGGCTATAAACTAGAACCAAAAATAAATATAACATGTCATGATAAATAGTTCCAAAGTGTAGGAAACCCAAAATAAAGACAACAAGCAGAATCCCCAAAATGTTCCTGACTCAAAGTCTGGTACCTCATCCATACACCACCCAATCTCGACTCAACTCCCAAGTACACGGACTTTTTCCTTATACTGACCTTCAAATATGAAATCTTCTCAGGTACCCATCGGTGCCTGAGTAGGGTGTGAGTACAAGTCAGTAGGCCACTGCAAAGGGTGTCTACAAAATATTTATTCTAAACAGATAGTGCATGGAAATACTAAATAAACAACAAGTAAACAAAAAACAACTCAGGTTCTATTAGATTAATAGCATTTACTTTAACAATTTCAATCCTTAGTACCAATTTCATCATCTTCATTACTTAATCCATTATCAACATGTGTTCCATGGGTTAGGAATATACATCATTCACATGGGAGTATAAAACATTCATCATTATGAATAAGGGATTAAGTCAAGACCCTATCTAACTAGGGATAAACATTTCATAATCAATAAATTCCACTTACCATGGAGCTTCGGTCCAGGTAGTTTCATCAAATGAAACCATTTTGGGAATAGAGCATCAGTCCGACTCCCTAACCCATCCATTCCTATGTAGGGTTAGATAAGTAGTCTAACCAAACCCATTAGAGGAGCCTCAGTCCTTTATCCCACCACCAATCCATGTTCAGATTATTATATATATCCATTAACCACATATTTCACATCAAAACCAATACAAATAACAATCATAATTGACAAAAATCATCATGGGAATAAAAATTATCCAAAACCTGTTAACACTTTTCCATTTACATTACATTTCCATTTACCCCAATTCCCATTTCTTATGCCTAAACTCATTAAGAATATTCATTAATCCTTATTAATTAACCCATTTAACATATTAAACCCTTTCCATATGTCAACTCCCATAACTCATTCATCATTTCCCATGTATTAACCCCCTTATTCATTTCAATTACAGTCATTATCCATTTAGCACATTCATATTAATCCCTTTTAACCCATTTACATGTCAAGACCAACAACCACTTATGACATTTTTCAACCAAGGCACAACTATCATTATCACTTTTTTAAAACAACCAACCATATTAACATTATCTTCATTGGTTATACATTATCACATGTCAACTCTGCACTTAACCTTACCAATTTTTAGGTTCAGGAAGGTCAGCGCACCCCATGGGTGGATAAATCAGTCAAATCATCCTCAATGCATCCCATGGTGGTCATCAGGGGTTTAATTAATTATTTAGATTCCCATTTTACCAAATCTCACCAAAGGAAAAAAATCACAATAAGGGGTAACCAAGAATGCAACTAAACATGCACAAATAAATACATTTACCATGGGATATAACTTGTAGACCACCTACCTCAAATCCATTGATGAAACCACTCTTAATCATGGACTTAGATCCATATTCAAACACCCTTTGAAGATTCAACCAATATTCCTCAATAAAAAGTGAATTTTAGGGATTCATAATAATATTTCCCAAGTTATGATCCCTGATTTGGAAAAGATAATAAAGGAGAATATTAGACTTAACTGGAGCTTCGATTTGTAACCAATAGTACTCTAAATGTCCTAGAAACAAGGGAGATCAGTCATTGGGATCTATTGAGGCTTTTGTTTCATTAATAGGTCTAGAAGTAGGAGAAAGGGGATAAAAATTGGGTGAGGGTCTTAAAATCTCATGGGGTCAAAACTATAAATTTTCCAACTTTTAAAGTGGTGCACTGTTTGTCCGCATGGTTTTCCAAACCGTATGTAAACCATGAGAAAGCCACTACCCAAGGGAGGTTGGGTCACATGGTTACCTGGGGAGACCTACACTATTTGAAAAACTTTTCTCCAATCATGTGATATTCCATTGTCCAAGGTTTCATGGTTTCCCAAAGAAAGATGCACAATTTACTTAACTGTGCTCCTTACACAAGTTGGACCGATTGTCCGTCTTCTCGTGTCCCGAACCCTCAGAACACCCTTGTGGCCCCTCATACTCCCAAAAATAATTTTATTAACTAAAATAAGATATTGAAACCAAAATTTAAATAAGGAAATACCTCCACAAATTTTTCTATCATACAACCTCCCCGTGTTATAACAGCTCATCCTTGAGTCATGATCCCAATTATCACTGAGTTCCAAATAAAAGAGATCGGGACACTAGTCCTACACATCTATCTCACATTCCCTCATTTATTCCTGAAAAATTCTATGTTTCTATATAACTCTAACCAAGGGTATAGTATTTCCTCAAAATACATTCTCACTACGATCCACGATACAAACCGGATGCTCCTTAAAGGACACATCAGTCTCAATATCAACATCCTCAACATTAATCACATGAGATGGATTCGGGTAATACTATTGAAGTTGTGAAACATGAAAAACATCATTCATTACACTATATAATTGTGGAAGATCCAATTAGTAATCCACTAGTCTTATCTGCTCCACAATCTCAAACAGCCCCACAAATCTCAGTGCCAACTTTCCCTATTTTCGAATTCGACGGTGACCCAACCTTGGTGACACCTAAAGAAACATTCTATCACCCACCATAAACTAAAGATTTAAATGATACCTATCTTCATAGAACTTATTCCTACTTTGAGCCATTTACATGCATTTTTGAATCAACTAAACCTTTTCGATATCTCCTACATGAGACTTGGTCCCAATATCTTAGACTCTATAGCCTCTAACCAACAAAGTTGAGATTTACATAGCCCCCCATAGAGACACCTCAAACGGTGCAATATGAATTGCAGACTAGAAACTATTATTGTAGGAAAAATCAAAAAGAGACGAGTTTTTTTCACATGAACCACCAAAATCGAGGACACAATCCCTCAGTATACCCTCTAACACCTAAATTGTATGCTCTGACTACCAATCCATCTGCGGGTGAAAATTCGTAC
The DNA here is from genome assembly GCA_963277665.1 of Viscum album. NCBI lineage: Eukaryota > Viridiplantae > Streptophyta > Magnoliopsida > Santalales > Viscaceae > Viscum > Viscum album. Next base: position 1,179,376,385 of record OY728160.1, read on the forward strand.
TCAAAACCCCCTGGGTACCAAGAACCTTCTATAATCTCAACCAGAATCATGATGTAAATCGCAGATCTTGATCTGAAACTATAGTCCTTGATACTCTATGAAACTTCACTATCTCTCAAAAATAAAAATCAACCAACTAATAAATGGTGAAAGTCTCCTAGATCGGCAAGAAATGAGCCACTTAGTCAACCAATCCATAGTTTCCCAAACTACATCATTCTTCTAAGGAATCCTTGAATAACCCACTACCAAATCCATCGTTACATCATCCCACTTCAATTTTATAATAGGAAATGGTTGTAACAAACCACCTGGTTGATGATTCTTGGCCTTCACCTACTGACAGGTAAGGAATCACACCATATAACTCACAACCTCATTCATCATTCCCGACCACCAATACTACCTACGAATATCACGATACATATTAGTCATGTTGAAACCAAAGATGGTATTTTTTGTAAATGGATTATGGTTTGTGTTTATTATCAATCCACACATTAAAGATCAAGGAGTTCAAGAAGACAACAGTTTTTAAGGCGGCATCATTTCCCAGTGTTCGCCAAATTTTTGGGGTCAAAAATATGGAAAAAGTGGTGAGATTTTTGAAAGGTATTTTTATTGAATACAAATTTAATAAATATGGTAATGGAATGGATATCCTGAATCCTAGGATTATTTTTTATAGTATGAGTAACATCACGAACAGAGATAGTGTTTCTTTATGATTATGAGAAGAGGAGCATCACGACTATGCGATGTTTTGAGGGAAGGTTCTATGACTATGATGAGCATCGCGAACTATAAATTTCATTGTATCATCATGAAGGGAGGATCACCAAAAATATTTTTTTGAATAATTGAGAAAATGAACTGGAGGTGTTGGAGATTTGCGAACAATTGAGTCTATAAATAAGAGGCTACCCCTCTTCAGTTGTGATGAAGTTTTTGAAGTAAAATCTGAATTCGCTTTGATTTCATGAAGCAAGGGGGAGGTCTGTAAAATTGGGTTTCTTTGTGAGCTTGATCATCAAGAAAAGACTCCTATAGTCTTTATTGTTTCCAATTATTTTGAGAAAAGGGATATTTGCGATGATGGGGTATTCTATGTTGACTTTGTGAGCTTCGCGAAGGAGTTTGTTCCGCGAAGGTGGAGAGCTTTGTAAAGGAAATGATATTCATGAAGGAGCTTTAAGAAAGGTATTTTTTAATATTAGGTTTAAGTAGATAGGGATTTTAGAGTGAATAAACTCAGGTCTATGGTGAAATCTGAGTCTCGTGATGATTCAAGGATAAATTCTTTAATGCCAATCCATTGAAGTGACCTTCTAGTCAATAAACTGAGTTAGAATTCTCTCAAAGTAGTGAGCTAGGGGGAGTCAATGGAATTGATCTAAGGGATATAGTGTACTATACCTAAAACCTTATAAATGTAGTGAATCTGGCATAGGGTGGATGTGTCAAAACATCTATTTTTCACATCTGGTGAAGATTAGTGGATTTTGGTATGACCAAAAAAATTTCGATGTATACACCTTGGACTAGCCCTTATTAGTGAACCAAGTAAAATTGTTGTGTTTTCTTTCTATGTGTGGATGTTTTAATTACTAGACTTTACCATCAGATGGGTTTAATAGGTTCCTACCAATGTGAGAACAAGATATGTGACTTTTGGAAGAAAAATTTGATACTCTGATTCGCCCCTCCCCTCTCGGGATGTTCCAGGGTCCTTAAAGTGATATCAAAGGGAGGTTTCTTGTGTTAAATATATCCTTATTTTTTGTCATGGATAACTAAGTAAATATCAGGGGAGTGCCCCTATTTGATGGAAGTAACTTTTATAAATGGAAGAATAGGATGATATCTCATCTAACATCTCTTATAATGAAATTCCTTTTTTCTACTATGAAAGGAATATAAGTCACTAATCCAATAGGGTTGTCTATGAAAAATACCGATAGGAAAATGATTTATGTGGATTCTAAAGCACAAAATTCTATCATTGTAGCACTTTTTTATCAAATCTATCTAAATGTGATTATCTATACTTCAGAAAAGTCATTGTGGTAAAAATTTGAAAATATATTTGGATTCAACAAAGTGAAAGAGGTTAAACTAAAAGTCCTTCACAATAGGTTTAACAATCTGAAGATGCATCCTGGTGATAATTCAGATTCCTTATTCAATATAATTACTGATGTAGTAGGGGAAATTAAAGGTCTTGATGAATAAATTAAAGACGTTGACATTTTGAAGAAAATTTTGAGAAGGCTTCCACCCCTCTACAACCCAAAAGTGTCATCCCTTGAGGAAAGGGATCTATCTAAACTTTCTCTGGATGATCTATTGAGTAGTATGGTGGCATATAAAATGAGTGTAAGTCCATAATATGTGATGAAACGTGTAAATAAGAAAATTGAATTCAAATCCATGGAGAAACTTTATATTTTGAGAGACTATGTTAATGAAGCTAATAAGGAAGGTGATCTTCTTTCACTCCTTTACAAGAAATTCAAGAGAGGAAAAGGTATATTTGAAGGAAATATTCACTTAGATTATTCTTTTTGTGGTAGAGTTGGTCACATTACTTCTCAATGCTCAAGGAAGTTCGATGATGATGAAGATAAATATGGAAACTCATAAAAGACATAGAAAAGTTTTTCTCAAAAGGGAAACTTTGAATCTGTAAAGAAGCTATAGGAAAGGATTTTTTCTGTGAAGAAGAAGATGAGGATAATTAATTAATTGAGGAAAATGAACCAGATTTCAAATCTAGAAACCAAGAATCTATGATGGCTACCATTGAGAAGCCAGAACCATCAAAAGATAAATCTAGAGATCATCAATTGAGTGATAATGCTAATCAAAAGTTACAACTTAAGGATTCTCTTGGTAAGATTGGGAATCAAAGTAATATATACAAAAAGTGGATAGTAATTGTAGAGGAATCATTAGAATGTGTTGATCATATTGAAGCTAAAAATGAATGAATAGAAGAACTAGTGAAATTTCAGTCAATTAACCTTGAAAGTATAAAAGATGTAGTGAAACTAAAGCTCAAAATTGAAGAATAGGCAAAGGTCATCAATGACCATACCTCTAAACTAAAGGATAAGTCCAATACTATGGAGGGACTTGAGGAAGAGGTTGTAACTCATAGGAATAAACTTTAAATGGAATCAAGTTCAAAAGAAACAAAGAAGAAAATATAGTTGGGAAAATTCTCAGATGTTGAGTTGCTGGAGAGAGATAAGTGTGGTTTTGATGGAGTCAAAAAGATTTTGAATGATGAAAGACCCACATGCATAGGAAACAAGGGAATCGGTTGTGATGATAAAACATCAAATGATGGAAGTAAAATGGGTTAAACTAAAGGAAAAATGAAAATTGGACATACTGAGAGGTCATCTGAAGTACTAGAAAGGAAACCCTCAAATAAAAAGGCAAGAAGAAATGTTGACTATCCTCAATCTCCCAGAAATGATAGGTAGTTAAACTATTATCCCATGGAAGTAGACATGAGGAGTAATAGAAATGAGAATACATTTCCACTGATGAAATGTCAATTTTTTGGTTATCTAGGTCATACCATGTCATACTATAAAGAGGCAAGGAGCTATTTTAATGGTAAAGAGATAGGAAGTCAAAAAATGAGAAAAAGTTCATATCTTACTTATTATATAGGAAATAATTTATATGGATATTTATTTTATTTTTCTAACTTTTCCCATAAATCATTTCATTGCAGGTAGAGGAAAGGCATGAACAGTACAAACAAAACATAGATACATGTCAATCCTCATCAACCAAACAGTGTTGCTCTTACAAATAGGTTTTCTCTACTCTAATAAGAGTATAAGTTTGAAGAATCTTCTTACATGGAAGGGATAATTGAAATGCCATCAGTTTCCTACACTCAATCAGGTATTTTATGGAAAGAAAAGAAGAAAATTGAGAAATTAAACCTTAAAGATGTAGCTCTCAAGGCTATGAAGAGTAGAAGCACATGGATTCTTAATAGAGGATACTCATCCCATATGATGAGAAATGTATACCTATTAAATAATGGTAAGAAAAGGGTTTATGGAATGGTAAGGTTCATTAATGATGGTTCATTGAAGGTTAAAGTAAATGGAAACACTAAACTAGCTAATGGCGATATGAAGAAAACTGAATTTCTTTTTTTGGATGGATTGCATCATAATTAGTGTGATTCAGCTCTATGACTTAGGACTTATAGTGAAATTCAATCAAAAAGGGTGTACTATAATAGGAAAGATATGGAATTATCTTATGAAAGGATGCAGAATAGAAGGCAACTTGTATTAGGTTGATAGTAAAGAAAACATCTACTACATGACCGTTGAAGAGGAAAAAAACTTGTGGAATCAGAGATTAGGGAACATCAATCAATAAGACATGGAAATGATATATAATATGATGATATTCATGGATATCCCCAACCTGAAGCATGAACAGGAAAAAACTTGTGATTCTTGCATACAGGGGAAGTTGGTCAGCAGTTCATATCAACCAAAGAATAAAAGGGAATTAAATATTCATGATCTCATCCATACATATGTATGTGGTCCGATAAATGTTACTGGAATTCATGGAGAAATGTACTTAATCCTATTCATTAATTATTATAGTAGAATATATTGTGTTATGGTTATACACAAGAAAGAGAAAGTGCTTGATTGCATGAAAACTTATCGCCGAATTGCCGAAATGATATCAAACGAACAATAAAATATATGAAATATGAAAATGGAGTGGAATACACATCCATTGAGTTTTAAAATTACCTAGATAATCATAAAATACAACATGATGTATTTATTGCAATAACCCCATAGAAAAATGGAGACTTTGAGAGTATCAATAGATAGGTGAACAATATGGCTACAACTATGCTGATTGAGAGTCATATCCCTCAAAATTACTAGAAAGAGGTCATTAAATCTATAGTGTATATTCAAAATCTAACAGGGCTTTATATGGGTGAAACCAAAACATTGTATGAGTTGTGGCATGGAAGGAATTCCTCATTAAAGTATTTTCATGTTTTTGAAAGTAAATTATTTATCAAAAATAAAAAATAAAATCAAGTAAAGTATTATGATGCATAAGATAAAGGAATTTTCCTCATATATTCAATAAATAAAAAAGCCTACAAGTGTTTAAATAAGCATCTTAGAAAAATTATTAAAAGCAGTGATGTAAATATAATTGAAGATAAGACCAAAAATTCTATGAGGGGATCATATGATGATGTGGTTGAACATGAAGAAGATGGTGTACATGGTATAGATTCAAATGAAGAAGTAGAGGAAGGAGTGAAATTCATTCATAGGTCACCACATGATGTGGATTCAGAGGAAGAATCCGAAGAGGAAAATGTGGCAGAAGAAAATTCTTTTGAACCTCACAAGAGAAATCAAAGAGAAGAAATTGATCAATCTAACATCACTAGGGATTGGACTACACCCACACAGATAAGAATAATGAAAAATAATGCACAATATGAATTTCTATCAGTTGTGGAATCATCCTCATTTGAATAATCTATAAAAAATGAGTTGTGGTTTAAATCCATGAATGAATAGTTGGACCAAATAGACAAGAACCAAACATGGGATCTAGTCAAGAGACTTGAAGGTCATAATGTGATTGGTATGAAGTGGATTTTTAAGAACATATACAATTATCATGGTAATGTGACCATAAATATGGTGCGATCGGTATGTAAAGGATATTCACATATTGAAGGTGTTTATATTGAAGAAACATTTTCTCCAGTGGAAAGAATGGAATCAATCGGACTTTTTCTTTCCATGAAAATTCAAATAGAATACAAAGTGTATCGAATGGGTGTTAAAATAGACTTATTAAATGGTGTGCTTGAAGAATAAGTTCACATAGAATAACAAGTGTTTTTTCTTCATTTTAATGATGAAATGAAGGTTTTCATATTAAAGAAGCTGATCTATAGCCTAAAGCAGGCACTACGAGTGTGGTATTCTCGATTGGATTCTTTTATAAAGAAGATGGAGTTTAAAAGAGGAGTAGTGGATCACAATATCTATGTGAAGAATTATTAGAAATATCAGTTCATGGTATTGGTATATGTAGATGATATTATATTTTTTTGAAGAAGACAGGGATCGGTGGATGAATTCACCAATCACATGAAATCATAATTTGAAACATCTATGATTGGGTAACTCATGTATTTCTTGGGGTTACTGCTGATTCAAAATAAAGATTACACTTTCATTTCTTAGGAAAAGTATGCGATAGTTCTACTGAATAAATTTAATATGCATGAATCCAAACCAATGTTGACTCCAATTGAGGCTAGAACCAAACTTATAAAGCATTAGGATGTGACTTATATAGATCCCACCATGTATAGGAGGATTATTGGAAGCTTACTATACTTGAAAGTGACATAGCCAGATATTGTATTTGCAACATGCTTAGCGGACCACTTTCAAAGTAATCCAAAAGAAGAACATATGGAGGTAGTGAAAATAATCATGAGATACATTCAAGGTACTCACAATTATGGGTTATACTTTGATGCAAGAAAATTTAGTGAACTATCAGTTTTTTTAATGTTTACTAGGTTGTATATTTTATTGATAGAAAGTCCACAAGTGGTGGAGCATTCTTTGTTGGAAAGAAATGTGTGGTCTGGTTGAGCAAGAAATAGGAAATTAATTCTCTTAGTACTTCTGAATAATATTATATCCATACTATAAAGGCATGCACTCAGCTACTATGGATGAAGCAACAACTGACTGATATTGGTGATGAGGTAATACTTCCATTGGTGATTCACTGTGACAACAAGAGCGCGATCAATCTAACAAAGAATCTTATTCAAAATTCTTGTACAAAACATATTGAAATCATGTATCACTTCATCAAAGAAAAGTTTGAACAAGGAATTATTAGAATGGATAATGCTGGAACTGATGAGAAAGTGGCTAACATTCTGAACAAACCACTGGAAAATCAAGTGTTTGAGAATCATCTGTTGAACCTTGGTGTTCATCCACCTCCCAGTGCATGAGGAGGTCATTAAAAATCCCCTCTACCCATTTTTGTTAACTATTTTAATCCATTTTTGGATATTATGTAGGTTTATGGGGGAGACATGATCCAGGTGGAGTATGTTTTGATCCATACAAGTAAACATCAATATCTTTGGGTTTATTTCCAATGGGGGAGATAATGGAGAAATTCACTGAGAATATGTAGAAGATTGAGAATGGAGAAAAAAATTCGGTGTTATGAGGAAACAGTTAAGAATTACAAAACATGAGAACCCAATTCATGCTTCCCCTCTTGTTTTCTGCACTGAGAATTGCTCGTGTAAACTTAGACTATTAGATTAGTTGATTCTTGCGTATTTGGTTTTGATAGTGGCTAGCTCTCTATTGAATTTATCTGTAGATTTACAAAAAATCTAAAGGGGAATATTGTTGGAACCAAGGATGGTATTTTCTAGAAATGGAGTATGGTTTGTGATTGTTGTCGATCCACACATGGAAGATTAGGAAGTTTATATAGACAACAGTTTTGAAGGTGTCATCATTTCCCAATGTTTTCCAAATTTTTGGGGCCAAAAATATAGATAAATAGGTGAGCATCACAAAAGGTACTTTTCTTGAATAAACATTTCATAAATATGGTAATTTCATGGATTTTTTGAATCCTGGGATTATGTTTTTGAAGATGAGGATCATCGCAAATAGAGATGATGTTTCTTCATGATTACGAGAAGAGGAGAATCACGACTACATGATGTTTTAAAGGAAGGTTTTCTGACTATGATGAGCATCATGAACTATAAATTTAATTGGAGAATTATGAAGGGAGGAGCACTGTGAATATGTTTTTGATCAATCCAAAAAATGCGTTGGAGGTGGTGGAGCTTTGCAAACAACCGAGCCTATAAATAATTGGCTACCCCTCTTCACTTGTGATGAAGTTTTTAAAGAAAAATCTGAAATCGATTTGATTTTTCAAAGAAAGGGGAGATCCATGAAACTGGGTTTCTATGCAATATTGATCATCATGAAAAGTCTCATTTAGTCTTGATTTATGCAAATGCTTTTGAGAAAATGGATCATCGTGATGATGTGGTATTTAGCGTTGACTCTATGAGCTTTGTGAAGGAGTTTGTTCTGCGAAGGTAGGGATCTTTGTGAAGGTAGTGAGCTTCATGAAGGAGCTTCACAAAATGAATTTTTGAATATCAGGTTTAAGTGGATAGTACTTTCAGATTGAATCAACTCAGGTCTATGGTGCAAGCAGAGTCTCATGTTGAGTTAGGGACAAAGTCTTTAATACCATTCCATAGAAGTGACCTTCAAGTAAATAAACTGAGTTATAATTCTCTCGAATCAGTGATCTAGGGGGATTAGATGGAAGTGATCTGAGGGACACATTTTTTTTCCCTAAAACCTTGTAAATCTAGTGCACTTGACATAGAGTAACTATGTCGAAACTTATTTTTTCCACGTCTGGTGAAGATTAGTGGATTCTGGTATAACCAAAAATCTGTTAACATATGCTCCTTGGACTATCCCTTAGTGGTGAACCAAGTAGAATTGATGTGTTGTCTTGATGTGTTTGAATGTTTTAATTACTTCACTTTAACACCAAATAGGTTTAACAGGTTCCTACCAACATGGGAACAAGATCAATCACCTTAGGAAGAAAAAGTTGACACCCTGATTCACCCTCCCCTCTCAGGGTGTTCAGGGGTCCTTCAAGTCAAACTAGGATGCACATACCACCTTGATTTAGGAGACTAATGCATCAAATCTTCTTACATACCTATTGGAACCACAATTCATCCATGAAAAAAAAACAATCACATCAACACCATCAACCCAACTAGAAGGTGACTCCACACCTTTAAGACTATCATTCATATCCAAACACTCCATATCCTCAAGTTGACTCTCCTTGACCCATATCAAAAGTGCAGACTCAACTACTATGGATGCAAGGGTCATCTGCACATTCCCATCATGTACCTCCAGATGCATCTCAGCAAATACATCCATCATTCTCCATTTGGAGTTGGATTCATAAAACACTTGATTCAGAGTCTTCCGACTCAGATCATCCACAACGCAATTACCTTTTCCTAGTTTGTAAACCAAATCTAAGTCAATATACTAAATTTATTCAACCCGTATTCACTACCAAAGATTTAAATCATGATGATAGAAGATTTACTTAAGAATTTTATGATCGGTAAACATCATAAACCGCTCTCCCAACAAGTAATTCCTCTACCATGTTAAGGCGTAAACCACTGTGGTCAACTCAAGATCATGAGTAGGTTAGTTTATTTCATGAGGTATTAACTGTATTGACCCATACACTACAACCCAATCATTTTTCATCAACACTACCTCAATTCTAACATCGGACGCATTACATAACAAGGTCTACCCCTTACCTGGATTGGGTAAGGTCGGGATCAGTGTAGTCATCAACCACTTCTTTATGAGGTATTAACAGTATTAAATCCTATGCTCTCTTAGTGTACTGAGGATGATGTCAGGATGTTTTTCATGATCATCATGAGTTATATAGTACACAATATGTCATCAATAAAGACAACTATGAACTGATCTAGATATGGGTGAAATATTAAGTTCTTAAATCCATGAACATATCTGGTGCATTGGTTAACCCAAACGGCATTACCACAAACTCATAAAACTCGCATCTTCTCATGAAATATTTCTAGAGTACATCAGAAGGTCTCACCCTAAATTTATTATATCTTGGTCTTAATTAAATCTTGGAGAAAACTGAAGCACCTCTTAGCTGGTCAAAAATTTCATCGATTTGCAGAGGAGGGTATCAGTTCTTAACTTTCATCTGATTTAACTTCCTATAATCAACACATAACCTCAACGACCTATCAGCCTTCTTGTAAAACAACACTAGAGATACCCAAGGTGACATTATAGTATGAATGAACCCCTTATTCTCTAGTTCTTCCAACTGAGTCTCAAGCTCTTGGAGTTCTACCAGTTCCATTATGTATGGTGGAATGGAAACTAGATCCACTCTTGATAGAAACTCTATCATGAACATAACATCTCTCTTAGGTGGACACCCTAAGAACTCCTTAGGAAACACATCCTGAAACCAATCCACCATAGGAGGCAGGACATGCTTCTATACTCCTTCATCATCAAGAAGAAGACATGCCACTTAGGATGTGAGTTCACTCAATTGTTGATAAACCATCCATGCACAGCCTTCCCAAACATCCCACTCACCCTAAAGGACATAAGTGTCTCCCTCAAGAGATGTAAACTTTACCCTATGGCGGTAACAGTTGATATGGGAATAGTACTGTAACGACCCAAATTGTTATGTATAAAATTACACATTTTGATTTAATTAAATGTATTATGGTTTTAGAAAACATATGAACGTATTTTATTTTATCTAATTGTATTTAAATGACTATTTTTTATCATTAACATTGATAATATAGTCTTTGAATAGTTCTCACATGACTAGTATAAATATAGGGTTTTAAAAAATCCATTTGACACAGAAAAAGGAAGTGATGGCCTCAACCAATAGGATCATACCCTATGAATCCTATTTATTAGAGCTTCTGAGGGAGATATAATTTATGGTATTTTCCCTATACCAAGATCAATCTGAGATTCAACAACTTAAGCATTATAAAAATCATTTATGGGAGAAATTCAAGCTCATCGAGATCACAGCCCAAACCATGTTTGCTAAAAATCCCCATGAAAGCCTCACCATAACACACCTTAATCTTAGATATTATTCCGGTGTATTAAAAGTATATTTATCATGACCCTAGAAATAGGAATATGTACATTATATAGTATAAAATAATTAATATATGTTCATCCTATTATTGCTACTTTGTAAATGATTTTTAAAGAATGAATTATATTTTTGTTTAATATTCAAATTCAATTAATGAAATTATGAATTAATAGACTTTTTGAAATAAATAATATTTTAATGGAATATTATTATTAAATAATATTTATCAAATATAAATTATCATATAATTTATATGATGTCAATTGTAATTTGTATAAGGGTTCAAAAAAGTGTTATTGTCAAAAACACATCATTTTCAATAAATGTTAGTTTTTATTTTAAAATTGAAAATTCATATAAGTATAAAATTATTTAGATAAAATTTATATTATTTTTGGAATCAGGATTTCAAAATTATCCAACAGTTAATTTTTCATAATTTTCTGAGATAGTTGAATTTCCGGGTAAAAATTAAATCCCGTATAAATATACCTTATGTTTTATGACATCATAATGACCCAAAAGTGATGTAATAAGTAATATAAATAGTATCCAAGAACCAAATATATGTTTTCACTTTTAAATAATGTGTTTTTAAGTTTATTTTATTTATTTTGTAATTCCATTATGAATTCTCCAAGAGTTATAATATATTTTATGATTTTAAAATAATTTCTTTAAGAGTGTGACTCACCTCCACATCACCAATGGTAATATTTTAATAATTTCGTCCCTTTTCCTTATAAAATAATTTAAACCAATACCATATGGTAGAAACCATGTTCAAAAATCAGGGTATGGTTTGTGGTTTTGGATATTTTATTATATAGAGTCCAAAACCTAAATAATAAATAAATACACCTCCTTTCCTATATAAACCCACCCAATCCCCCATTTCTCTTCACTAAAACTCCTTGAAGCAAATACAAACTCTTCCCTTAACTCCATAGAGTCCTCCCAAGGTTCCCCAAGCTTTCAAGAATCCCCTACCAAGCCTTTGGATTTACACATTCAAGTAAGGGTTCTTTCCATTCTCCTATTTCTTCAAGTTTCTTTATTATGTTACACCTTATTATTTCTCAATTACTTATGTTGGGAAATTTATTTCCATTTATATCTTACTTTCCATTTCATATCTAAGTTATGATAAACCCTTTTTTCTCTCATCCACACATTTTATGAATTTTTATGTGATGTTGTTATATTTCAGAAATTGCACCGCGATTTTCCATTCCAAAACAATTGTGCAGTGAATACCATGACCTTTTTTATCATGGTTATTAATATTTATAAACATATAATTATTTGATTTGGGACTTAAATTTATTTATTCCTCACTCCTTGATCATGTAATAAATTGTTATGAAGAATGAATCCATGTTGATTGATCTTTGTGGCACACTTAAGCATGAGAATAAAATAAAATTGAGGGGTGCGCCCATAATTATATAGTGCTCCAATGCATTGGGTAATAGTTAGGATCATGATACATCACATTGTTATAGGGGGTTTACTTGATTCCTTTATGGGACTTTTTTCACCAGCATGTCTTGGTGGGTTTAGCCTTGACCTATGTTTATGATGCAGTTTTTTATGTTGTTGCCACATTTCCCATGTTATAATTGTTATGCTATATCATGCCTTATTATTAATGTTCATTTTATGATCCATTGATATGCCTATTGTCTAACATGTATTGTATTATTCATGTTATTCCTTGTTTATTCTCTTACAGGTCTTTATATCTCACCCCTTTCTTATGCATTTCCTCATGTTATCCCATGTTGTTTTAAGTGCAAACATGTTAAGAAAGTTTTCAATAAAGATGATCTTTTCCTTATTTTAAGTTGTTATGTAATTTAACTAATTCCAAAATAAACTATAATTCTTGATCTATTGGTTTTTATTAATTTCAATCATATGTAATAAGTCATGTACTATTGTGTAATAAAGAGCAGGGTTGTTATAGTTTGTATCAAAGGAATAGTTTAGTTATTTTTGAGATTAGTATTAGAAAACTCTAGAGAAAGCCTTAGGGATAGGACTATGTATAAGAAAACATACCTAAATTTTGGTAATTATATAGTAATTGGTTTATCAAGAAAATACATCTATGTCTAGATACTACAATTGGATGTGGTTCTAGCACAAACGCACCTAGGGGTAACAACTCCGATAAGATGTTATGGGCCAGACTCGGGGTAATCTAGTGCATTAAAATGGGTCTTACTATGCACATGGTTTGTCACTCCCTCTGGATATTATTTGGTAAATTCATAATCTTATTATAAAACATTATTAAGGTAATGAAAAAAAAATCCCATAATAATACATGTTAGGAAATAGATCATGGATAACATAGATTGAAGCCTAGAAACTCATAAGTTAAGGTGATATATGTAATTTATATGTTATCCCTTTATTGTATTTGGATTTCCCTTTATGTTAATAGTTTAAGATACTCATTCCTAATTTTCCTTTTATTCTATCCAATGGCCGAAAATATGAGGAATTTGGTTAACAACCAATGAAAGGGAAATGTGATGAATACCCTAATGAGATGCCCAATATGATTGGAGTGGGAAATGAAAAATTTGTCATGATACTCTCTCATATAACTCGAGTTATGAATAGAAACCTAGATCAAGAGCATCAACCAAACCCCCTAATATATAACAAGTCGCAATCAAGATCTTCATACGACAAAGGCCTCTTAATTTCAATGGATCATTTGATCCCTTAATTGAGGCACAATGGATCAAATCCATTGATAAGATCTTCTCCATCCTTTAATATTTCAAACAAGAGAAGGTTCTTCAAGATATTTATTTTATAGAGGGAGAAGCTAGTCAGTGGTGTATATTAATTAGGAATATGATTCCTGAGGAAGAGATTGAAATAAGGGAGTGGAAGGAATTCTGTAAAATGTTTTTCGATATATATTTTTCTCACTCTCTCTTTTCTAAAATGGAAAGGAATTTCCTTGAAATTAAGAAAAAATATGAAGAATATATCAGGGCATACAGGTCAAACTTCAGAATACTTTCATGATATGCCTTCGGCTTTTTTGTTACCCCTGAATTTAAGTTTTACTTCTTATTTGGTGGGCTAAATCCTAGTATACAAAATCCTTGGAGATCTGTGACTTTGATAGCTAAGAATAAATTTCCTGATGTTCCCTCAAAGTCAAAATGGAGATTGGAGAATTACAAGGGTATTATGAGGATAAGAATTGGATGGTGGAGTTTAATTTTGGTGGTCAGATGGATAAATCCAATGGTGTTATGAAATTTTATCATCCCACTTGTCAAAGGTGCGGAAAGAAGCACTCTAGAAATTTCCTAAGGGGGACAAGAAAATGATTTAGGTGAAGAAGAAAAGGGAACCTAGCCAATGGTTGATGATAAGAGAAACCCACCAATGTGATAGCAGAAATGAATAATCTAGTAAACCCTAAAGATTTTGTTCACTACTTCAACTACAAGAAACTAGGTCACTTTGTGAACCAGTGCACTAAGACAAGGGTTTTTAGAGGCAACCAACAACCTCTGAGGTAGAAAGGGAGAGAATTTTCTATCATGGCCACCGAATTGAATCCCAAAAATGGAGTAGTGATAGGTAATATAGTTATTCATTCAATAATAAAAAACATACTTTTTTATTCTAGTTCTACGTATTCCTTCATATCATGATGGTTTAGTAGAACTATCTAAACACCACCAAAAAGCATGGAAGTGGAGATGTTGGTGAAAATAGAAAATGGGGAAATTATTTCATCTCAAGTATATAAATCTTCCCCTATCAAAATTTGTGGGATTAACTTATTGGTGAACCTTTTCACACTCCCTTTTGTGGAATCTAATGAAATTTTTGGCATGGATTGGATTTCCCTATATAGATCCAACATAAATTTCTGCGAGAAGGAAATCACCCTCCATATTAAGAATTGAATCCTGGTTTTTTAAAAGTGAAAGGAGTAGGATTAATATTCTTTATTAACATCATCTCAAGAATATATATTATTGACCAAAGATCAAGTGTATCTTGCTCAAATGAGTGAGTCTAAAGTAAAATAACCATCCTCAAAGATGTGCCTTTTATGAGGGAATACACTTATGTGTTTCCCAAGGAATTACCTGGTCTTCCTCCTAGCTGAGAGGTTGAGTTTTTAATCGAGACTATACCTAGGGCATTTCCAGTATCCAAGACTTCTTATAGAATGGTTATTGTGGGACTTGAGAATCTGAAGAAACAACTATAGAAAAGTCTAGATAAAGGGTTCATACGCCCAAGTGCTTCACCATGGGGTGCACCAGTCCTCTTCATTGAAAATAAGGATGGGTCAATGCACCTTTTGATTGATTATCGTGATCTCAACAAGATAACAATAAAGAACAAGTATCCTCTTCCTCAGATTGATGAATTCTTCTATTAGCTACACGGAGCACAATACTTATTTAAGGTGGATCTTCAGTTTGGATATTATCAAGTAAGAGTGAAAAAAGAAGATATCCCCAAAACCTCTTTTCATACAAGGTATAGGAACTATTAGTTCATAGTGATTCCATTCAGACTCACTAATGCACTAGAAATCTTCATGTACTTGATGAATAGAGTCTTTAAAGATTACCTCGATACATTTTTACTAGTCTTTATAGATGATATTATAATATACTCTAAAACCAAGGGGAGAATGAGGAGAATCTAATCATTATTCTAAAGACTTTATGAAAGGATAATATTTATGAAAAGTAAAAAAACTGTGAGTTTTAATTGAAGTAAGTCTCATTCTTAGAGAATATCACCACATGCAATGAGATATCAGTGGATCTTTCAAAGAAAAAATCAATTTAAGAATGTCCAAGGCCAATATTCATGACTGATATTCATAATTTCCTTGGGTTAGATGGATATTATCACAAATTTTTTAGAAATTTCTCATGACTGTAAAACCCTCTTACCAAGATAAATCATAAGTGAGTCAAGTTGTCTTGGAATAAAGAATGTGAAGAAAGCTTCATGGAGTTGAAAAGGAGGCTTATAACTTCTCATATTCTCACACTATCCACAAGTGGAGAACTTTTCGTAATATTTAGTGATTCCTTGAATAAGGTATTAGGTTTTGTATTAATGTATAATGACAAATTCATAGCCTATGATTCATGGAAGCTGATGATTCATGAGAAAAACTATCCCACGCATAATCTGGAGTTGGCAGTTGTGATCTTTTCATTGAAAATCTAGCTGCATTACCTATATGGGGATAAGTGTGAGATATATACTAATTACAAAAGTATCTAATATATATTCACATATAAAGATATGAATATACTCCAATAAATATTGTTATATATAATCAAGGACTATGATAACTCAATTCACTATCATCTTGGTAAAGAAAATAAAGTGGCGAATGCACTAAGTAGTAAGGATCCATGAATTTTATCATTAATGAGAACTGATATGGATCCAATCATCTTAAAATTGAAGAGGATGGACATGGGATTTATAAAGTAAGGAACATCATCAATCCTTTCACAAATTATTTCTCAACCATCTATTCTTGAAAGGTTAAAGGATTCTAAAAAAGGTGATGTGAGAATTCAAAAGAAAGTGGAAAATATAAGGAAATGGAAACCCTCTGAGTTTAATGTAAATGAAGAAGGAATTGTGAGATTTGGGTCAAGACTATGTGTTACATCAAATCCTGAGTTAAGGAATGAAATGTTGGATGATGAAAATAGTTCAAATTTATCCATTCACTAAGGAAACATAAAGATGTATCGAGATCTCCAGAGGAACTATTGGTGGGACAACATGAAGAAGGAGATCACTGAATATACATCAAAGTGCCTGGTATGTCAGAAATTTAAGGCCAAAAAGAATAAGTTTAAGGGGATGATGCAACCATTAACCATACCAACATATAAATGGGAAAACATTACCATGGAATTTGTCACTAAACTTTTGAATACATCCAAAGGAAAAAAATTTATCTAGGTTATTGTGGATCATCTTATAAAGACTACACACTTCATTGTTATTTAAGAGGATTTCTCACTAGATCAACCAGCATAGATATACATAAGAGAATTAGAAAGGATTTATGGAGTACCACTATCAATTGTATCCGATCGAGATCCAAGATTAACCTCTAAGTTCTAGAAATGTCTCCATCATGCTCTAAATACTAAGATGAACTTCAGTATGAATTATCACCCTCAAAATTATGGATAATATAAGAAGACTATCCAAAAACTTGAGGACATGTTAAGAGCATTCTTAATTGAATTAAAAGGATTATGGGACCAATATCTTCCTTTGGTTGAGTTTTCTTATAGAAACAGCTTCCACTAAAGCATCAAAATGGATCCTTATGAAGTCATTTATGGGAAGATATGCAGAACACTTGTATGTTTGGATGAATTATGGGAACAAACACTTATAGGTCCTGAAATGGTTGAGGAAATGGTGTAGAAGGTTAAGACCATTCAGTGACACATCAAGGTTTCTCAGAGTCGACAGAAGAGCTATGTTGACAATCGTCGATGATATTTAGAGTTTGATTTTAGAGACATGGTATTCCTCCATATATCTCCATGGAAGAAAGTGATGAGGTTTGGGAAGAAGGGAAAGCTTAGTCCAAGTTACATCATCCCTTTTGAGATCCTTGATCACATCGGAGCAATGGCTTATCGACTAGAACTCCCACAAAACTTATCTCAAGTACATGATGTATTCCATGTATCCCTCTTGAGAAAGTACATACCAAATCCATCACATGTACTCAATCCATAGGTGGTACCATTTGATAATTATCTTTCCTATGAAGAGTATTCAGTGAAGATCTTATATTGTAGATAAAATTTTCTATGAAATAATTCATCGCCCCTCGTCAAAGTGTTGTGGAGAAACCAAAAGTTTGAAGAAACAACATGGGAACTAGAGGAGGTGATGAAGTAGAGTTACTCTCATCTGTTTTAGTGTGGGAAAAGAAAATTTTGAGGGTGGAATTTATAAAGTGGGGAATTTTGTAATGACCAGAACTATTATGTATAAAATTATCCTTTTTGATTTAATTAAATTTCCTATGGTTATATAAAACACATGCACTTATTTTATTATATCCAATTCGTATTAAATGATCGTTAAGTATCATTATTTTTAATAATATAGGCGTTGAACACTGATCACATGACTAGTACAAATATAGGGTTTTAACAAATCCATTTGACACAGACAAAGGAAGTGATGGCCACAACCAGTTGGATTGTACCCTATGAATCCCATTTATCGGAGCTTCTAAGGGAGATATCATTTCTGGGATTTTCCCTAGACCAATCCCAAGCTAGGATCTAACAACTTAAGCATGAGAGAAGTCGTTTACAGAAGAAGTTCCATCTCATCAAGATCACGGCCAAAACCATGTTCACTAAACATCCCCATAAAAGCCCCACTATCATGTACCTTACTCATAGAGAGTATGATAGTGTATTAAAGGGATATGTATCATGACCCTAGAAATGTGTATATGTACATTATTTTGTATAGAATAATGAATATATTTTAATCCTATTATTTCTACTTTGTAAATTATTTTTAATGCTCGAATTGTATTTTTTGTTAATATTTGAATTCAATTAATAAATTTATGAATTAAAATATTTTTTTGAAATAAATAATATCTTAATGGAATGTTATTATTAAATAGTATTTCTCTAAATAAATGATCATATAATTTTTTTGATGTCAAATTTATTTTTTTAAGGGTATAAAAAAATATTAATGTCAAAAACCTGTCATTTTCATTAAATGTTGGTTTTTATTTTAAAAGTGAAAATTATCATATTTATAAAATTATTTAGATAAATGGATATTATTTTTGGAATTAGGATGTAAATATTATCCAATGGTTAATTTTTCATAATTTTCTGAGATAGTTGAATTTCTGGGTAAAAATTAAATACCGTATAAATATATCTTGTGTTTTATGACATCACAATGACCCAAAAGTAATTTAGTAAGTAATATAAATAGGATAAACGACCAAATATATGTTTTTCCTTTCAAATAATGTGATTTTAAGTTTATTTTATTTATTTTTTAGATCCATTATGAATCCTCCAAGAGTTAAAATATATTTTATGATTTTAAAATCATATGTTTAACAGTGTGACTCACATCCACATCACCAATGGGAATATTTTAATAATTTATTCCCTTTTACTTATAAAAAATGTAATAAATACCCATTTAGTAGAAAAAATGGGCTAAAACCATGGTATGGTTTGTGTTTTTGGATATTTTATTATGTAGAGTCCAAAACCTAAATAATAAATAAATCCCCCTCCTTTCCTATATAAACCCACCCAATCACCCATTTATAATCACTAAAAATCTTTGGAAAACATCATAAATATTACCTGGACTCCATAGAGTCCTCCCAAGGTTCCCCCAGGCTTTCAAGAATCCCCTCCCAAGCCTTTGGAGTCACACATTCAAGTAAGGGTTTTTTCCATTCTCCTCTTTCTTCAAGTTTCTTTATTATGTTACCCCTTCTCCATTTTCAGTTAATTATGTTGGGGCATGTCATTATATGTCCATATTTCTGTAAATTTCATATCTAAATATTGATATACCCCTTTCCCTCTCATTAACCTATTTTATGAATATTTATGTGACGTTGTTACACTACCGAAATTGCACCGCGATTTTCCATTCCAAAACAATTGTGTAGTGAATACCATACCCATTTTATATCATGGGTATTCACCTTTATACACATATAATTAATTTATTGATGCATACATGTATTTATCCCACACTCATTGATCTTGTAATAAATTATGATGATGAATGAATCCATGTTGATTGATCTTTGTGGCACACTTAAGCATGAGAATGAAATAAAAGTGACGGTTGTGCCTATAATTATATAGTGCTCCAATTCATTGGGTAATGGTTAGTATCATGATACATCACATTAAGATAGGGGTTTTACCTGATTCCTTTATGGGAATTTATCTACCATTATGTCTTGGTGGGTCTATCCTTGACCTATGTTTATAATAAAAAAAATTAAGTTGTTTCCACATTTCCCATGTTATGATTATCATTCTATATCATGAATTATTATTCATGTTCCTTTTATGCTCCATTGATATGAATATTTTACAACATGTATTTAATTATTCATGTTGTTCCTATTTTTTCCCCTTAATGGTCTTTTATCTCACCATTTTCTTATGTATATCCTCAGGTTATCCCATGCATTTTTAAGTGAGAACATGTTAAGGAGGTTTTCAATAAAGATGATGTTTCCATGTTTTATTTTATTATGTAGTGAACCTAATTCCCAAAGACATTAGACTTATCAATTTTCTGTATTGTATGAAGTGAAATAATATGTAATAAATCATGTATTATTGTTTAATAAATATTGGTATTGTAATAGGTACAACACTAAACAATCCATACCCAAACTTAGGTCAAAACCTGACATCTCGAGGATGAAAAGGTATCACCAAAAATGGTACCCACCAACCTCCAAATAACAACCCTTACATTTCCTAATATCCTTAACTCTCACCCCCAATGGAGTATCAATCTAAGTAACCCAACACACATTCCACCAGTATCCCCAACACAACCACAAACTGAGCAGAGATAAAAGATTTTGTGGCGCCTATGTAAAATAAAGCACTAGAAATCATGGAAGCTATGAGAATCATACCTCAAACCAAAGATGGTCCAGACTCATCACCTCCAGGTGTAGACTGGATTTCCTGAAGATAACCTAACTCATTTCCATGGTATCCATTGTGATTACCTGGCACTACACTACCCTACTAATTTGTATGCTCTCTCCCTAGAGTTCCACGTCTTCCACCTCTTTCAGTATGGTCAGTCACGTTCTCACTACCAGTCGGGTAAGAGGTAAATGACCCCATACCAATACTCTTCACTAGTATCAATCCTCCATCATTTCCCTACTATCATGGGTTCCTACAGAACCTATGCACATGGCCCAATATTCTGCATGCTCAGTACTCAACTGGTGGTCAGGGACACTAACTACACATGTGTCCTGGCCTACCACACTGAGATCGGCAAAATTGATCACCAACCTGAGAGACTTGTTCCTTTATCTAGCTTCCCTCTCCACAACCACCCTAGTTAAAAATCTCAAAGAAGCACTTACTAATATCATAATTCATACTACTGGTTCGCCCAATTGGAACCACATGTATGCTTTCTAAAGCCTCCTTGAGGTTTCCATTGGATATAAGGGCTTGATCCACCACTTTAGTTACCCTTTTCAAGCGAAATATTTTCACCTGCGACTTGATCTCATACCTAAGTGCATCTTGGAAACACCTCACCATGGACTCCACATCCCCCGCCAAGAATGGGACAAAATGTTGTAAGTTGGTGAAATATATGGAATATTTCATTACCATCATAGACCCCTTGGTCAATCTCGTAAACTCTACAACCTTTTCCTACCTCAAGGTTCCAAGATATAAGTGGTCCAGAAACTTATCCTGAAAATCCTTCCAAATCATACTGGCAACTTTATAGGTCAGAACCAAGATATCCCAATAGGACTTTTCCAGACCTCGCAACATGTAGGATACTAACATGACTCTCTTCCTAGGAGGAGTCTCCAAGTGATCCAAAATTGTCTGAATAGACTCTATCCAGGATTTTTAAGCCTCAAGTCCACAATATCCATAAAACATCAGAGGGTGTTGTAGCTGAAACTCCTTGGTTGGTTGAAACATACATGGAACAACTTGTTTTGGGTCCCTTTCCATCATATTCATGAAATGATCAAAGTTCTCACGAAACTGCTCTTCTCCCCTATTATTCTGATTCACCGGGTTTTCTTGCTCACTTCTGGAGGATCATTCTCAACAACATCCTCTTGTCTCTCAACTGGAACACGTCTTCGTGGTGGAATTTTCCTTCAATGCCAATAATATATCTTATAATACCTAACACAAGGCTTTCATATATTTCCTAAAAGGAGGATCCCCACTAACCACAAAATAACCTATTTGTATACATTGTCCCAAAGGTCGTCAACATATCCCTAAAACAACCCTCGACCATCGCTACCATAGGTCATGGATAACATGGGGTATTAATTTTACATGGTTAAAATTCATCCATTGAACACCCTTTTCAAACCATTTCTGCTTTTATATCACAAACCTTTTTCTCCTAGACACATTTACCTTTCTCACAACTTTTTATAACTATCATTTTAACTCTTATGAAACATTTCATTAAGCATGGTTATTTAACCATTCCCTACTTTTTTTTTATTTAACCATTATTCAACATTTTATTTCCATTGTACCCATTTGACCACTTTTATTAAAAACCATTTTCCTCAAGTTGTTCACGAAGATCAAATGCATTTTACCCTTTATGTCCTACACACATGCCCCATGTGTGCACCTATCATGATGCATGTCTCTTACATACTTTGGTTCCTATAATGAGGCATGAATTCACAATCTCATGCCATTCCTTCTATGAGATAAATATCATAAAACCGTCACATCACACAACAACTGAGTTACCTAATAGTGAAAAATCATCAAATGTAACAACAAAGAGAAAAAATTCCCACCCTGGGTGACTCGGTTTTTCCTTGTACATGGGTTTACTACTCCCAATAATGAGCTCATTACCAAGGCCCAACACTTTACTAACCTCCGATATACCATCCCCAAATAGTAAATCATAGAAAATACCTTCTATGATACCACTTTGTAACATCCTCGACCTGTAATACACTAAACTAGTGCTCCAAGTCGGGTCTCCACAAGACCTCAAGCATGGCTCCCCATATGCCAAAGGTTACCAACTAGCGGTGAGGGTCTAAAAAGTCATGTGGGGAGACTATACCCTCATTACCAGAGTATTCCACAATATATAACAATGTAAATAACAGAAACAAAATGAAATAATCATAAACATGCATAATAAAACATCTCCCAAAACTGGGTATAAACAACAACCAACAATAAATATGTCATTTCATGATAAATAGTATCAAAGTTTAGGAAACCCAAAATAAAGAAAAATAGTGGAATACTAAAAATGGTCATGACTCCAAGTACGGAACCTCATCCATGCACCACTCAAGCCCTACTCAACTCCCAAGCATGGGTTCTTTTCCCTTATCCTGACCTACAAGCATAAAATATGCTCGGGTACCCAACAGTGCCCGAATAGGGAGTGATTACAAGTTAGTAGGACACCACCAATGATGTTTACAAAACATCTAGTATACATAGATTGTTCATGAAAATACTAAAAAAATAAAAAAGTAAGCATAAAAAAACTCAAGTGTCATTATATTATCAATCATTACTTTAACCATTTCTATCCTTAGTTCCAATTTCATCATTTTCATCATCATCATTACTTAATCCATTATCAAAATGTGTTCCATGGGTTAGGCATTTACATCATTCACCCAATATTTTAAATCATTCATCACTATGCGCAAGGGATTAAGTCGAGACCATATTTCAATTGGGGTAAACATTTTACAATCAATAAATCTCACTTACCTTAGAGCCTCAGTCCAGATATTTTCATCGAATGCAACCACTAAAGGAATATAGCATCATTCTGAATCCCTAACCCATGCATTCCTGGGTGGGGTTAGACCATCAGTCCAACCGACCCATGGGAGGATCCTCAATCCATTATCCCATTAGCCCACCATCAATCCATGTGTACATGCTTATATATATATCCATTCGCCACACATACCACATCACAACCAACAAAAATGAAAATCATAATCCACAATATTAATTGTGGGAATACAATTTATTCTATAACCCATTAACAATTTTTCATTTACATTACATTTCCATTTATCCCAATTCCCATTTCTTGTTCCTAACCTCATTAAGAATATTCATTAACACCCATATATTAACCAATTTAATATATTCAACCCTTTCCATATGTTAACTCCCATAACCCATTAATAATTTCTCAGGTATTAACCCCGTTATGAATGTAAAGTACAATCACAATCCATTTTACACATTCACATTAATACCTTTTAACCCATTTCCATGTCATGCCCAACAACCCCTTATTCCATTATCCACCCTAGGAATGACTATAATTATCCCCTTTTTCAGAACAACCAACCACATTAACATGATTGTCATGGGATCTACATTATCACATGTTAACTCTACACTTAACCTTACCAATTTTTAGGTTCGGGAAGGTTGTAGCACCCTATGGGTGGACCTAAATTGGTTGAATCATCCTAAAAAGACCCCATGAGGATTGAGAGGGGTTAAATTAATTATTTAGATGCTAATTTTACCAAATCTCACCAAAGAAAACCAAATCACAATAATGGGTAACTATGAATGCAAATAAACATGTACAAATCAACACAATGACCATGGGATATAACTTGTAGATGACCTACCTGAAATCCATTGATGAACACACTCTTAATCATAGCCTTACATACAAATTCAAACACATGTTGGATCTTAAACCTATATTACACCATAAAAGGTATTTTTAAGGATTTAGAATAATATTTCCTAAGTTACAAGCCATAATTTGGAAAAGAGAATAAATGAGAAGATTAGACTTACCCATAGCTTTGATCTATAACCATCAGCGCTTCAAAATCCCAAGAAATAAGGTAGATCAATCCTTGGGATACCTTGAGGGTTTTGGTTCATCACTAGGGCTATAGGTAGGATAAAGGGGAGAAAAATTGGGTGAGGGTCTTAAAATCCCATGATAGAAAAACTATAAATTTTCTAACTTTTAAAGGGGCACACGGTTTGTCTGCACAGTTTTCCAAATCGTGGGCAAACCGTGCACAAGCCACTACCCAAGGGAGGTTGGTTCGTACAGTTAGTGGTGTATTCCTAAATTTTTTGACAAACCATGTGTCAACCATTCAATATGTCATTATCCAAGGTTGCATGGTTTTCTTGGGAAGGCCGCACGGTTTACTTAATCATGCTCCTTACAAATGTTAGCCTGGTTTTCCTTCCTCTCATGTCCAGAACACCTAAAACACCTCAGAGGCCTCTTATACTCCTAGGAAGCATTTCATTGACCAAAAATAAAACAAGTACATACCTCTATAAAGTCTGATATCTTAAATATTGGATCCCAATTCCTTATGTAAATAAAACATAAATTGTTTAACTGTAAAGAAAAATGATTCATGGATATGACATAGAATAATTTGAAACTATAATATATTTAATTTACATAAATTATCTAAGAAAAAATTAATTTCATATTTTCCTATTCTTAAATTTGACAATGATAGATTTTATGATGCATATCAAATAGTTCAACAACACTAATCATCTTTCAAATCAATTAACAAAGTTTCCACATCTAAACCTATAGAACTTATCCATATGGATTTTGTTGAACCACCAAGATTAAAAAGTTTGGCAGGAAAATTATATGTTTATGTTTTATTTGATGATTTTTCAATATTTACTTGGGTTTATTTTCTAAAACTCAAAAGTGGAGTATTCACTATTTTTGAAATCTTTTGTAAAACTGTTAAAAAAGAAAAAGATTTTAAAATAATTTCTTTAAGAATTGATCATGGTAGAGAATTTTATAATCAATAATTTAATTATTTTTATAAAATTTAAGTATTAAACACACCTTCTCTACACTAATAACACCTTAAAATGGAATTATTGAAAGAATAAATATAACTATTCAAGAAATCGAAAGGATTTTGTTAAATGACAATAGCCTTCCTACCTATTTTTGGGTAGATTCTATAAGTACAAAATTATATATCATGAATAGAGTTTTAATAAGGCTAATTATTAAAAGAAACCCTATAAACTTTGAAATAACAGAAAACCTAAAGTAAAGTACTTTATAGTGTTTGGATGTAAGGTGTATATCTTGAATACTAAGGAAAAACTTGGTAATTTGATCCAAAGGCTGATTAAGGAATATTTCTAGGATATTATTCTATTTATAAAGCCTATAGATTATATAATAAAAAGTCATAGATTGTTGAAGAATCAATTCATGTGAAGTTTTATGAAACTGACTCTTTTAGAAGAAGAAAAGATCAAAAAGATGAAATTATTGACTCTTTTGATAACATGAGGCTTGAAACTCGTGATACTAATTTTGAAACTAAAATAGATGAAATTCTATCTAGTTCAGAAGAACATGAAATAGAATAACCTAAATGTATCTTACCTAGACATTCTAAAAACTTAAAGGATCATCCTTCAGAAACTGTTATAGAAAATCTAGATATTGGAGTAAGGACTAGAAGAAATGTAGGAAACCTAGATATATTTTATTCCTTTCTATCACAATTAGAACCTAAGTCTATTGAAGAAGCTTTAAATTATGAAAATTGGTTAATAGATATGAAATAAGAGCTTAATCAATTCAGTATAAATAAAGTTTGGGAATTAGTAGACATACTAACCAATTGTCCAATAATAGGAACCAAATGGTTCTTTAGAAATAAACAGGATGATCAAGGTATCATTAGAAGAAACAAAGTTATATTAGTAGAAAAGGGTTACAACCAAAAATAAGGGATAGATTAATATGAAACCTTTTCACTTATTGCTAGATTAGAAGAAATTAGAATCCTATTAGTTTATGCATCTCATATGAATTTTAAATTATATTATATGGATGTATAATCTGCCTTTTTAAATGGATATTTAATTGAGGAATTGTATATTAAACAACCACTATATTTTGAAAACCCTCATTTACCAAATTCTATTTTCAAACTTAGTAAATATATTTATGGTCTTAAATAATAACCTAGAGACTGGTATGAGAGATTAAACTCATTTTTATAAGAAAATAGATTTACTTTGGATCTGGTAGATCCTACTATTTTTAAGAAAACTATTTTCTATAATATATTTTTAGAGAAAATTTATGTTGATAATTTTATTTTTGGATCAACAAATAAAAATATTTTTAATGATTTTTCAGGTCCTATGAAAAAAGAATTTGAAATGAGTATCATGGGAGAATTGAATTTATTTTTAGGAATTCAAATTTATCAAAAATATTATGGGAATGTTTTGAATCAAAGTAATATATTATGGATTTATTAAAAAAAATTGAGCTAGAAAATAGTTAAACATATACAACTCTCATGTGTACTAATGTAAAACTTGATTTAGATAAAGCTGAAAAACCAGTTGATGACATGTTATATAGAAATATTATTAGTAGTTTATTATATCTTACTGCTAGCAGACCAAAAATAATGTTTTTTGTGTGTCTATGGGCTAGATTTTAGTCAAACCCAAAATAATCCCATCTAACAACTGTTAAAAGTATTTTTTAGATATTTAAAAGTTATTATTTTTAAATCTATAATTTACCCAAATACCTATGATTTTAATTTAATTTCATATTCAGATGATTATTTTGGAAGGTGAAGATTAGATAGAAAAAAACACATCTAGAACCTGTCACTTTTTAGGGAAATTTTTAGTTTCATGGTTGAATAAGAAATAGAATTCAGTTTCTCTATCAATAGCTAAGGTAGAATATATATATATGTTGGTAGTTTTTGTACACATGTGTTTTGGATGAAACAAAACTTACTGGACTTTAGAGTTAATTTTAATAATAGTCTTATTTTATGTGATAATACCAGAACAATTAATATTTCCAAAAATCCTATCAGTCATTCTAGAACCAAGAATATCGATATAAGGTATCATTTTCTAAGATCTCATGTTCTAAAAAAAGGATATATATTTAGAATTTTTAAATAACCAATATCAACATATTGATATTTTCACCAAACCACTTCCCACTGTATGTTTTGATTTTATTAAGGGGGGTTAGGAATATTTAATTTTAAATAAATGTTTATTAATTTTTATCATTAATTTCTTGGTTAATTTTTTTATTTTATTCAGTTATTATTCATTTATTATTTTTTAAATAAAAAATATATTTTGATTTTTGAAAAGGTGTGTCTTTTCAAAATAAATAAATTAATGATTACTCTACATAATCTACTCGAGAAACCAAACAGTATCACCAAACCATCATAAAAACCCTTAATATCTCTTTTCTCTTACTTACCCTAAGATTTTCAACCCTTTCAACTTATAGAACTCTCTTCACTCTTTTGAAACCCTAAAATCTGAAACCTTCATCTTTCATATTCTCAAAAATTTTGATGACCGAAGCAGGTGAACAAAGAGAAATGAAGAAAAGTGTTTCCTATAGAAAGATTCTTTAGGGAAAGGTAATAGATTTTGAATGACTCAATCATAAAAATATTCTTTTGATGAATTCTATAGCTTTCCAAGTTATAGAATCTCTTTTTACTGAAGGAAACACTAAGTAAATTTTTTATATAGGAGTAAAATATTTCTTCAGAGAATATTATGTCTTTTATCTACAGCTCCACTCATATAAGAAAAATATATGTTAAGGATCTTGACACTGAAAAGAAGTGCTAGTCAATTTTATTAATTATTCTATAATTCCAAGTATTTTTTATCTTGAGAAGATCCTTTATCCAAATATGCATATCATGTTTTTGATTATGAGTGATGTTGAGTTTAACTTTCCAAGGTACATGTTATGTTGATTATTTTCAAGAGGAAAATATGGATTTTTATCCTCATGGAAGGATAATTTTGATGTTACTGTATCAAAGACACCTAATTAGGGATCCAACAATACACTCCAAATTTCATCACAACAAAATTCTCAACGTTGGAACTCTAAAGAAAATAGGGTACTTCTGGAGTACAGTTCAAGTAAAACTATTAACTTTTGGTGTGGAAAACCAACAAAGATCTAGTCCTACTGATTAGGGGGATAAATATTTTTGGGATTGTCTACTCTAATCAAAATTCAAAGAAAATAATTTTCAGAATCAAGAATAGATGCTGAAGTTCAAACAAAGAGACATCGAATCAGATACAATATCTCTAACCCAAAAGCTGTGAGAGATGAAACTCCATCTCTTAAAGAAAATTTGTAAGAACAAGTCATTGCATACCTTGTTATCTAGCCTAGAAATAGAGATAAACCTATAGTTTAGGAACCTACATTTCAAGCATCATAATTATATTTTGTTGCAGTTAGTGAAGTAGCCCCACCAGAAATTCAACCAATCAACAGAGAAGAGTAAGAGGCTTCAAATCAAAAATGATAATTAGACTCGACAAAACTTCTACTAAATAAAAAGTCCAATAGAATTCTCAAGTAAGTGAGAAAGATCAAAAAATAGTGACTGAAACTATAAGATCGGTCTAGAATCAGTCAATTTCAAATATATATGATTCCATAGACAAGGAAACAGTTGAACATGTTATGTTAACAGAGGTTCTTAAAGTTGAATTTTCTACCTCTAGTGAGACCTATAAGAAAAAAAACTTTATCCTTGGTTGACAGAGGTTATCCATCTAAATTTCATGAAGCACAATATTAAGATTCTTTGAACAATCAAATTGGAGGATGTGTTTCTAAATTCAATAAGTTAAAAAGAAGGAAACTAAAGTATGAAAAGTGATTTAGAGGGTGTAAGAAAGAATTTAGAATATTTGATACATTCAACTATTCCTAGAGAGGAATTTGAATCTGTTCAAACCCATCTTCGTAATCTCAAATAAAATTCAGTATCAATAAAATATTTTGATGCTTTTATGAGGGAAATGTTAGATCTATTTGGAAAACTAAAATCAGAATCTGTCTTGAAAATAGATTTCATATATTTAAAATGGTGTTTGGGAAGTCAGTTTGAATCAATTAAAGGAAGTGTCTGTCAATCCATAGCTTCTACTTCCGCACCACCAACTTCTCTACATATAGTTAAAATATTTCAACAAATTACTTTAGTGAAAGATGATATCAATGATAGTATTCAATTACTTCAGTGTAATAGTTCACCACTGAATGTTTTGTTAGGTAATCATAGAGATCTATTTCAATAGATAACCTCATGAAAACCTAGAATAAGGATGCTTCTCAATCAGTTAAGTGGTAAGGTTACAATGTTTCTACAGATGGAGGAAAATCTACACAACTTCCAGAAATTCAATCGGATTGAAAGTTTGAAAGTAGGTCAGGACTCAAGAATTATGATTATGATGTTGGTTCATAATCTTATATAATTTTTAAAAATTCAAATGGAAGAGTTCAAAGAATTTTTTTAGGCTAATCAAGCTTCACTAGAACCTGATACCTCTTCTGAACTAGACCTTTTAAACTCAACCAACTCTTCCTTTTAAACAATTTCTTATCCAAAATCATTATTGTATTTATAAAAATATTTTAAATACTTTTGTTTATTAATAATTATATTTAATATTATTTATTCTCAATTCTTCTTCCAGAACACATGTTTTATTTTTATATACAATACAATATAACATTCATGTACAATTATGTGAAACATTAATTGAGTTTTAATCATTTTTCTTGTAATTTATTTTTTTATCACAAAAAGGGGGATAAATTGGGTAAACATGATATTCTTTAACTTCAGTTATCAATCCATAAAAATAATAATTTGAAAAAATAATTTTCTAAATAAAAAATGTATTCTTTAAAATATTATTTTATTAGTGTTTAAAAATAATATATTTTATATAAATTTACATATGGTTTTTGTGATCATATTAAAGGAGGATATTTTTAGAAATGTATTTTCTCAACAATACTATATAAATCTTATTCATTTTAATACTAATGAATACCCTTGTTTGTTTTACTGATAAAATTAATTTTAAGTGAATTTCAGGAATTTAATATTCGTCAAAATATTTATTTTGGAATTATATTCAAGTTATTGATTTGTGAAGAATATTTGTTAAAGTGATTGGAACGTGTTTTAAAGTATTCTAGAAACATTTTTCATACCTTATGTGTGCAATCATAATGTAAGGATGGAACCCTACATTTGAAACAAAGTTTATTGATCATATACCCTACGTTGTAAGGAAAGTATGGTTCATCAACCATACATTAGTATGGATCCTGACATTTGAGAAAACAAAAAGTATTTTTCATCAACCCTACATTCGAAATCAACCCTATGTTTTAGGGAAAAAACATATGGTACATCAACCCTACATTTTTATTCATCCCTATGTTAAACCCTATATTGTCAACCCTATATTTGGTATTTGTTCGTCACATGAAAGGACCCTATGTTTGACTATTCAATGATGAAGATTTAAATCCATGATATTATCTGAGATTTATGAAATGGTATTAACGGAGGTAAAGATCCGTTCAAATCTATTTTGTGAATAATTTAGAGGCTCGTTATAATCGATTCAAAGGATCGCATTTAATAGAGTAAATCATTCCTATTTTTAAGGGAAGTTACAACTCTCTTGAATGATTTGAATTTGAATAAATAGTGATCTATGAGGCAACATTTGTGGATATACACAACCAGAAGAAATATGTATGTTCTATATATATACATATATATATAATTAGAGTATGATCACTATATACACAAGATACAAAACTATATATTTGAAAATATCATTTGAATATAGAACCACTACAAATATTTAATGACTCAATTATTTATAGAGGAGGCTATACTTTGAAGATATACTTATTTCAACCTCATACTATTGTATTTCCACTTTATTTTTGTTTTTTGTTATTCATATTAAAGATTATTTGCAACTAGGATCACCTCAAAGCTATCCTAACTTGAAGACATTCATCTTTGAAGAATAATATTTTTATTTTTTCAGTTGGTGCTACAACTATAATAAAAAACCTTTAAAAAATAAAATAAAATCCTTTTGATTTATTAGATTTTTGACTGATTGAACTCAGTCATGGATGAGTATCAGCTTCTCATACTAATCTATGGAGAAAATGGTTCCCTGTAGAATAACCAAAACAATTTATTTATCCTTGTTATAAAGGTTCCAACTGCCTGTACTCAATTGTTTTTTGAAGCTCTTGTGACAAGAGGACCTTACTAGTGAAATTCACCAATCTCACAGAGAGAGAATTGGTCGAGTTGAATAGGGGATCTTTGTGCCTCAAACCACTATAAAAATTTGGTGTGTTATTCTTTACTGTTTATCCTCTACCTAAATTACTTAAATAAGAGAATGTTGCATATATACTCAATCACAAAGAAAACTAAAAAGTGATAATCTGTCAAGATTATCAAAAAAACACAGTTCACCCCCCCCCCCCCCTCTTATATATCTTTTCATTATTCTGACCCAACAATTGATATCAAATCTGATATTTTATGACAAATCTCTAGCAAGATTAGAATTTTAAGGTCTATGAAAATACAAATGTCAATGGATGATCCTAAAGAAGGAATTTCTATTATTCATTCTCCATATTTCAAAGGTGATAACTATGGATGCTGGAAATCTCAAATGATCATTTATCTAAAGAATCTTGTATTTAAAGTTTATTGAATATCATCACTTCTTATGTGATTCTGGAAAAACTAGAAACATGGGATGATACAAAAGTAGTTGAGTATAGAATCAACTCAAAATCAATGAACGATATCATATGTAGACTTGGACCTATATAATTTAATCAAGTATCTCAATGTATTATAGGTTATGAAATGTGGAAGACAATCAGTGTTTCATATGAAGGAACTAATAATTTCATACAGTTAATGTATGCTACTTATGATCTAAATTTTGACACCTTCAGAATGTATGATGGAGAAATTTGTACTCACATGAATGGATGATTGATTGAAATTTCCAATGATGTTTCTTATTTGGGAGATCCAATTATACAATCTGATTAATAACTGAAATTACTTAGAGTACTTAACTCTAAATGGAATGGAATATCTTCAGCAATCAGAAAATCATCTCTAGTAAAAAATATAAAAATGAAAGAATTGATTGGAACCCTGATGATGTATGATGTTTAAAAGTAAGTCGAAGATGAAGATCATAAGATAGTAGTAAAAAGTTAAAACATGTCCCTTAGGGTTACATCTTAGAATCATGGAAATAAATCAAGAGAATATGTTATAATATAAAAATATTCAGATTGCTCAGATTCTGATGTATAACTTTCTTAGTTATCCAGAAAATTATGAAAAAACTGTAAGAAGAAAAGAGGATTTAGAAAATCCTTCAAAAAGGATGATATGGGATAAAAATAAGTAAGATGCTATGAATGAAAAAAAATGGGTCATATTAGACTTGACTTCCCCCATCTAAAAGAAGAAATAAGAAATCCATAAATGAAAAATTAGAGGAAAATGATTATGATCATAAAGGGAAAAGATCTATGAAAGCTACCTAGAGTGTATCTGAAGACTCCAATAGCTCTTCCAACTCTGATTCAAAAAAAGATCCACAAAATCTGAAAGAAAACACGTGCTTTATGGATAAGGAATAAAATGAGGTATAAACATATTACTCTTTTTTTTTATTCTGATATTTATTCAAATAGAAAATTGGTTTCTTATTTCTCAATTCTTGATGAAAAATATGATTCTTTAGTAAAAAATTACATTACACTAAAAAATATACACAATTTTGTTTTAAGAAAAAAGGAATCAATGCTAAAATAACATCAAGAACAAAAAAAATTAATAAACCAAATTTAAACTGTATTTTTCTTGAAAATAGAATAAAATAACTACATGATGAAGTAGAATCGTTTAAAAGTTCTATAAGTATTTTAACTAAATAAAAAAAATCTATAAATGAGATCCTTAAAAAAATGTTATTAAAAAGTAAAATTACATAATAAAAATAAAGGGATAAAAATTAAAAATATATAAAAATTATTTTGTGTCGAGTACTAAAAATAAAACGTGTTTATACTATGGAATAAAATAACACTACTCTAATAATAGTTACTTAAGATATCCTAAGATAAGTGGAATAAAATTGTCTTTAATTTCTAAACATATATCTGATGTTAGTAATATAAATTTTGGTAAAATTGGGAAAATCTAGATTCCCATATTTTTTCTTACTAACATATTTGGACCCAAAAAAATATGGGTTCCAAAATCAAACTACTGTTTAAATAATTTTTTGGTAAAAGACCACAAGAACAAACATGCTATATCTTAAATGGATAGTGGCTACTATAGACACATGAGTGGAGACTCTTCCAATATCTATACATGGGAAAAAAAGGAATAGGACTAGTTACTTTTGGATATAATACAAAAGTAAATATAGTAGGTGTTGGATTAGTTGGAGATCCAACGTCAATCTGAATCAAAAAAGTATTGTATATACAAGGGTTAAATCACAACCTGATAAGTATTTCTCAACATTTTTATGATGGATTTTATGTTTATTTCACTAAAAATTTCTACAATATCTTCAAAGATAAATTTCATAAATTTAGAGCACCTAAAACTAAAAATGTTTATACTTTGAATCACAATACCTTGTGTAAAAAAAATTGATTTTTTTAACTGTTGAGACAAATGAGTCATGGATCTGGCATAGAATAGTTGGACACTATAATATATTTTCTTTACATAAATTATCTAAGAAATAATTAATTTCAGGTTTTCCTAGTCTTAAATTTTACAATGATAGATTTTGTGGTGCATGTCAAATAGGAAAACAACCTGAATCATATTTCAAATCAATTAACATAGTTTCTACATCTAAAACTCTTAAACATATCCATATGGATTTTTTTGAAAAATCAAGAGTAGAAATTTTTGCTGGAAATTTATGTGTTTATGTTTTAGTTGATTATTTTTCAATATTTAATTAGGTTTATTTATTCTCGCTCAAATTTACCCAAGAGAAGAAGGTAAGACGGTCCTTGTAGTTTAGCTTGGGTTATCGAATCCACAGAGACCTAAGAAGTAACCTATAGACACGCACATTCTAAGGACTGTTTTTGGCTATGAAGTGGCCAACTTTTGGTTGATTTTAGATGGGTTTAAGTGAATTCTAAGATACTTAAGTGAATTCAAATTAAAAGAGTGAGTTGATCCTAGGTTATCTCTCGGGGTGGATTGGACGTATTTTCTTTTAAATGATTTCAAATTCTTAAATTTGAGATGGGTTCATTTAAGGAGATAAAAAAACATCATAACTTACTGGTTTAATGCCTACACCCTTTAATACTAATCACCTATACACTTGAAGGATCAAAGTTTTGAGCACTTCAAGGTAAGGGTTTGTATTAGTACTTGAAGTGTGTGGCCTTAAATTCAACAAGGACGATGGAGTTTAAAAATCATCAAATAAAAATCCCAATTAAAGAAGTGATTATACATTAATTAAGTGATAAATAACATCCAATACAGCCCCTTGATACTCCCTTGGATCAACCCATAAGTGGGTTATCCCTCCATTGATCCCATGGTTTCAATGGAAGCGGAAAGTAGACTCATGAGGGAGGAAATGGAGAAGTAAAGAAAACAACAAAAATAAAATGATCACTCCACCGTTGTGTGAATAATTTTACAAGGGTTGGTGTGAATAAATTCATACCTTGATCCAAAGGTATCAAAATGATATTAAGAACAACAGAATAAGAGTAGAATAAGAACTTTTTATTAAGAAACTAAAGTGAATTGAACAACTTACATGTGAAAGACAAATTTGAGGCAACAAAAATGCAGCATAACATTACAATTGAACAAAGCATCCAAGATCTTTAACTCCTTCACCATCACTGCCTTAAATAGGCATTTTGGGATCCTTGGGTCGAGCCTCCAATAGTACAAAGCATCTCAATTAATTTTGGTAGGCCATAGGTGGTGGAAAGCTTGTGGAATTTGAACTTTTCCACATTTGACCCGAGGTGGCAGCCAGCTTTCCTTCACCGAACAGACGTGTCTGGAAGACCTTCTAGACGTCCTAATCAGGGTGTTCCATACAATAATAAAATGGAGATCCGGATGTCTTCTAACCTCCTGTAAACTTTGGGCCCATTTGGAGTTGTGGATTCCTAGATATGATCAAATTATTGGATTGTTTTTATGGGCCGCAGAATCTGTCCCAGAATTTTATCTCTAACTTGGGCCGCCTAAATAACCAACATGGAGGCCGAATTATCATTAACTCATGAAGAGGTATTTGTTCCTATACATTTATTCTATCATACCACGAAATTTGGGATTAATTAGGCCTGTATGTTAGGCCCCACAGTCTCATCAGTGGTCTGATGTCCAATCTGCCTTCTCTAGACTTGCTTCATTTCATTGCCAAATATCTCCATCACCCTCAATGAATTCTCCATTGATCCCTGAATGAAACATGTTAATATTGGAGTGTAGATCAATTATAAAAAATATAAAATTAAAATATGTATAATTCAATTCCTTAAAATCAGATGAATCATTGGGTACTTTAAATGATGTTCAAAAAATGTACCACATAATAGTGCATTTTAAGAAGGTATTACAATCATAATGTGAAATGATGTTCAAAGTGTAAAATGCACTAAAATGGTGTTTATGAATAACATATAACAAGAATATTATGTATATTAACAATGAATATTAGCCTCATTTAGTGGCTAATCACACCCCCCAACTTGAGTTTTGCTAGTCCCGAGCAAAATATATCTCAACAAAATGAAATTCGAATTCTCTTTTCCAAAAACATTTTAATACACAATGGTCACCAAAAAACCTTATACCAAAAAATCATGAAACCCATCAAAATATTTTAATATGAGATAGTTTCATAAGCAGATCCCAATCCAAAGCTCATTCCTTTGTTCAAATTCATTTCCATATTTCATCCAATATCAATTAAGTATGAGGATGTGTTGTGCATCACAATAGACATGGGGGTTCATCTTTATTCATGGGGCAAATTATGGAAGCGCTAGGTAGAATCACATTTCAATATTAAGATGAGTATTCATTTTTTTTGTATAATTTTTTTTTTTTTGAATACTCATATTAAACTAAAATGATCACCAAACCTATGCTATTTATTTAGGGGACCCCATGAACTTAAACTAATACCCCGCTATCCAAAGGACGTGCATTGTGAATTTTTTTATTTGGATGAAAATATAAATGATGAAATATCACATTGGACAGCCACACTTTCCAAAATCTATGCTCATGAAATTATACAAGGATTAAAATCAGAATCAGGGTATGCTAAATTATTTGATATTCAGTTTCAAAGTGTGCAATGTGTATTACCATGCTTAAAGTTAAAAGAATTTTTCCTTCCATTTAATTTTTTTTTCAAATCATTCATTTTTTTTTTGACACAAAAGCATTTTTTTTATTTTATCTCTCCCCCCAACTTAAAACAACACTGTCCCCAGTGTTTGAAGAAATAAAAATTTAGAAGGAGTAGAGGCAGATAATGGAAGTTCAAAAAGGAAATTGAAACTGAGGATCATGGAATGAAATCACCTGGTGGTTGAAGCTGAAGTTATTGTTGCTCCAAATTAGTCCTTTGATCCCTTGGGGGGTGTAGGAACCTCGTTAATTGAACATGTATTACCCAAAATAGTACCTAAACAAAAAGAAGAACAAACCAGACAAAACAAACAACATAACGACTTATTTAATTCCAAGTATCATCATTTTTATGGTTTTTCCTTTTTTTCCCTTTTTTATTTTTTTTTAATCAAACTAATGATACATTGTCTTCATTTTAATTTTTTGGGTAAGGTATTACTCAGGGATCACACCGCGTGACACGGATAAATACGATGCTCCCCTTTCATACCCATCCATACTCATAATAGAAGAACAGGTCAATAGTCCTTTTTTTAAATGTAAAAATGATTAATTAATCCTATTTAAAATATAAAGTTTATTAAAACAACAAAATGATAAGAAACTTGAAAACCATGGGTTGCCTCCCATGCAGTGCTTTTTTTAATGTCGTTAGCCCGACATGGACCCTAAATCTATCAATTTTTTCCTTGTTCATAGGTTGGCTTAGTTAACTCAACCTCTATTTCCTGTTTATTAAATGATTCAATGAATGGTTTTAACCTTTGACCATTGACCTTGAAAATGTAACCACTTGTGGGATCTTGAATCTCTACTGCCCCATGGGGGAATACATGATGCACTATGAAAGGTCCTAACCATCTAGACCTTAACTTTCCCGGATGTAAATGAAGTTTTGAACTATACAAGAGCACAAGTTTTCCCAGTTCAAAATGTTTGACCTTGATATTCCTAGATTGTTAGGCTTGAACTCTATCTTTATTGATCCTTGAATTTTCATAAGCCTCCATCCTTAGTTCCTCCAGTTCATTGAGATCTAATTTCCTTTTTGTTCCAGCCAATGATAGATCATAATCCATTTTCTTAATTGCCCAAAAGGCATTATGTTCAATCTCCACTGGCAAATGGCATGCTTTACCATAAACCAACCTATATGGGGATATTCCTAAAATGGTTTTATATGTGGTTCTATAGGCCCAAAGAGCATCTAAGAGTTTCTCAGACCAATCTTTCCTAGAGGGGTTGACAGTTTTTTCAAGAATTTGCTTAATCTCCCTATTCGCTAACTCAGCTTGACCATTGGTTTGAGGGTGGTAAGCAGTGGACACTTTGTGAGAAATTACATATTTTTTCATGAGTGATGAGAATGGACGATTGCAAAAATGAGTTCCACGGTCACTTATGATAGCCCTAGGAATTCCAAATCTTGAAAATAAGTTCTCTTTCAGAAATCGAATCACAACTTGATGATCATTGGACTTAGTGGGAATGGCCTCAACCCATTTTGAGACATAATCAACAGCTAAGAGTATGTAGAGGTATCCCCGAGAGTTTGGGAAGGGACCCATGAAATCAATTCCCCAACAGTCAAAGATTTCAACCACTAAGATGGGAGTGAGTGGCATTTTATTCCTTTTTGTGATGGACCCTACTTGTTGACACCTAGGACAGCTTTGACAAAATGTGTAGGAGTCCCTTGAGAGGGTGGTCCAGAAAAGACCACATTGAAGAATCTTAGCAAATGTTTTCTTAGAGGAAAAGTGACCTCTACATGCCTCACTATGACAGAATTTAAGGATGGACTCTTGTTCAGATTCTGGAACACACCTCCTAATGACTTGGTCAGGGCAGAACTTATAGAGGTATGGATCATCAAACACATAGTGTCAAACATCAGAAAGGAATTTCCTTCGAGATTGATTCCCTACGAATTTTGGAATGACTCCTGTCACTAAGAAATTTTCTATGTCATCATACCAAGGGCAGTCACTCACAGAGTATAGGTGTTCATCAGGAAACGAATCAGACACAGAAAGGTGATTTGAGTTGTCTTTGAATTCCATCCTAGAGAGGTGATTAGCTACAACATTTTCAAATCCCTTTTTATCCTTGATTGTGAGGTCAAATTCTTGTAAGAGAAGGACCCACCTAATCAGTCTAGCCTTAGCATCTTGTTTTTGGAAGAGGTATTTTAGTGCAGAATGGTCAGTGAACACAGTGATGGGTGATCCTAAGAGGTAGGACCTAAACTTCTCTAAGGAAAACACAATAGAAAGTAACTCCTTTTCAGTGGTGGTGTAGTTGATTTGGGCATCATTTAAGGATTTTCTTGCATAAGCAATGACATAAGGAGTTTTATCACAACGTTATCCTAACACAGCTCCAACAGCAAAGTCACTGGCATCACACATAATTTCAAAAGGAAGGTTCCAATTTGGAGATTTCATAATGGGAGGAGAGGTGAGAGAGGATTTAAGGGTTGAGAATGAACCCTCACAGCTTTCTGTCCAAACAAATGGAGCATCCTTTACTAAGAGAGCACAAAGGGGATGGGATATTGAACTAAAGCCCTTAATGAATCTTCTATAGAAACCAGCATGTCCTAAGAAAGACCTCACTTCCTTGACAGTTTTGGGTGATGGAAGGTGATGAATGATGTCAACCTTTGCTTTATCAACTTCAATCCCCCTACTCGAGACTAGATAGCCTAGAACAAGTCCCTCTTTAACCATGAAATGGCATTTTTTCCATTTTAGGACCAGATTCTTTTCTTCACATCTTGACACGACTCTCTCCACATTCTGCAGACATCCCTCAAAAGTATCCCCAAACACAGATAAGTCATCCATGAAGACCTCTAGAAAATCCCCTACCATGTCTGAGAAGATTCCCATCATGCACCGCTGGAAGGTTCCAGGGGCATTGCATAACCCGAAGGGCATGCGTTTGAAGGCAAAGGTACCGAAAGGACATGTGAATGTAGTATTCCCTTGATCCTATAGGGAGACCTCAATTTGATTGTACCCTGAGTACCCATCTAAGAAACAGTAGAAGGCATGACCTTCCACTCTCTCAAGGACTTGGTCAATGAATGGTAAGGGGAAATGGTCCTTCTTGTTGAATGAGTTTAGTTTCCTATAGTCAATGCAGACCCTCCATCCACTACTCACCCTTGTTGGAAGAATCTCTCCATCCTCATTGGTTATCACTGTGATTCCAGCCTTTTTTGGAACCACTTGGATTGGGCTCACCCATTCACTCTCAGCTATGGGATATATGATACCAGATTTCAACAATTTCAGAAGTTCTTTCCTTACTACCTCCATGAGATTAGGATTGAGTCTTCGTTGAGGTTGACGACATGGCTTTGAATCAGATTCCAGAACAATCCTATGAGTCCCGATAAGTGGGCTAATCCCAGGAATATCAGAAAGGGTCCAACCAATGGCTTTCTTATGCTTCCTAAGGACATATAGAAGCATCCTCTCATGATTGGATTCAAGAGAAGAAGAAATGACAATAGGATGTGTTTGATTGTCCCCTAGGAAAGCATACTTTAGTGCAGCAGGAAGTTCCTTCAATTCAAGATCAGGTTGGTTCAGAATTTCAGCAGAAGATTGGGACATTGGATCAAGATCAATTTCTTTTTTTAGAGTTTCAGATAGGATTGATTCCTCACATGTAGAAGTTTCAGCTACTAGATTGGATTGATCAGATTTAGGGAAGGAATTTAGAGGGGTCTCTATGAAAGTGGTTTCTTGAAAGGTTTCACTGATTGTTGGACCTAAGACTTCATCATAAGAGTAATTTGAAAATGATTCAATCCAAGGAGATAAACTTCCTTCATATAAACAAAGGAAATCAATCTCATCCTGACTTAAACATACATCAAATATTCCTTGATGTTCCATGGATTCATTATCAATGCTTCCTATCATGTTTACTTCATGAATGTCCTCGTCATCCCCTATTTGTGATCTTTCATTATAGATGTTCAAGTCTAGACTCATGTTCCCAAAGGTGATGGTCATGTTCCCATTTCGGACTCGAATAACAGAGTTGATTGTTGCAAGGAAAGGACAACCAAGAATGATTGGGGTTTGTTCCTTATTTCCTAAGTTTGGATGGTTGTCAAGGACAATGAAATCAGCAGGGTAGATGAAGTTTTCAACCTTTACCAGAACGTCCTTTAAAATCCCCTTTGGAACCCTAATGCTACGATCAGCAAGCTGAAGTGTGACAGATGTGGGTTGGAGCTCTTCTAGGCCTAACTGGCAGTACACAGCATATGGGATGAGATTGACACTAGCACCTAGGTCACACAAGGCCTTGACAACTTTGCTCTCTCTTAGTTCAACATTGATGTAAGGGCAACCTGGGTCTTTCAACTTAGGAGGAATGGTCCCTTGAATGGTGGTACTCACATTAGCAGCCAAAAGGACTTGGTTTTTATGTGAAAATTTTCTTTTAAAAGTGCACAAGTCCTTAAGGTACTTTGAGTAGGAAGGTATGGTTTGGATTGCATCGAGAAGAGGAATGTTCAACTTGACTTGTGAGAAGATTTCCCTCAATGTTTCACTCAGTTCAGGCTTGGGTTTCCCCCTCATGCATTGAGGAAATGGTGCAGGTTGTGGGGTTGTTTGTTGAAGAGTTATTTCCTTGAAAATGTTATCAGTTTCCTCAGTTTTATCTTGTGGTTCATTTGAATTTTCATCCAAGTTTAAATCTTCATGTGGGTTCTGAATTAGTTGTTCAGGTTTCTCAATTGATTTCCCACTTCTTAAAACAGTCACATCCTTTAGTTGTTCATGAGTTGTTTGAGCACAACTTGACTCTCCCCTTGAAGTTGAGGATGGCACCGCCTAAGTAGGCATGGGTGCCTTTCCATTTTTGATGGTTTGAAGTTCTTGTTTTAGGGAAGATACCTCCGAGTACATCCTCTCCATTTGTTTGCATAGTTGTTCTAGTAGGCTTTGTGGAACAGTTTGGGTGGGTTCTTGAGTTGGTTGGTTTATCCCAGGGGGATATTTTGAATGTGGGATGGTTTGTTGAAAATGGACCGGTGGCTGTTGGTATTGGATAGGTTGGGTTTGGAACTAGTTATGGGTTTGGTAGTTCTGATGGAGGTAAGGATTTTGTCCCTGTGGTTGGATAGGTTGTTGGTTATCTTTCCAACGGAAGCCTGGGTGGTCATTATACCTTGGGTTGAAGGTGTTTTGGTATTGAGGCTTTTGAAAGTTCATAGAATTTACTTCCGCTGGGGGTCCTCCTAAGAGAACATCCTTGATGGATGGAATGGTTGGGCAGTTGTCTGTCTTATGGTCATGTTTGTCACAAATTGTGCAAACAGGGTCAACAGTTTGGATTTCATGGACTTTCCTAAGGTCTATCTCTTTAACCTTCCTAGAGAGTGCTGCGAGTTTAGCCCTAAGGCTTTCCTCTTCTCTAAGTGTATGAATTCCATTAGTTCTTTGTGGATTTTCAGAATAAGGTGAAGTTCCCCATGTTTGGTTTTGTTCAGAAAGGCTTTCTAGATACTCATAAGCATCATTTGGGGCTTTGTTTTTAAAGGTTCCATTACACATCATGTCAATGAATTGTTTGTTCCCCGGACCCAACCCTTCATAGAAAAATCTCACTTGTTCAAGAATAGAAAAACCATGGTGTGGAACCATGTTTAGAGTGTCTTTGAACCTCTCCCATGTTTCATAGAATGACTCTCCCTCTTTTTCAAAAAAGTTTTGGATACTCTTTTTAAGTGCAATTGTTTTGTGGTGGGGAAAGTATTTTTGTAGAATTCTCCTTGTAGTTGGTCCCAAGAGTTGATGGATGATGGTATCAAATTGTTTAGCCAATTTTTAGCTCGATCCCTTAAAGAAAAAGGAAATAGCCTCATCTTAGCAGATTCTAGTTTATGTGGGGGACACATGGTTTCTAAAATGTCATTGAACTCCTTAATGTGCAGGTATGGCATCTCGGACTCCATTCCATGTAATGTGGGAAGGTGGTTTAGGACATGGGGTTTAAAGATGTAGTTGGAATCTCCTAGGGAATTGTGTCTAATGCATGATGGGGCATTGGTCCAGGAAGGTGTGAGGTATTCATTCATGGTTTGATCAATTGCATTTCCCAAGTTTGGGGCTGCCTCATTTGGGTTTCCATTTTGGTTCCCACCCGGGTTTATGAGTTGGTTTCTTTGAAGACCTTCCATTGAAATTGGCTCAATTTTTGACTCAGGGGTGATAGAAAGATTAGGATCTAATGGAAAGAGTTACCTTGGTGTACTTGACTCCCCAACCCCAGGACTATCCACCCTAACTAGACGGTTTGATTGATCGCGGGTGTAGACGGACATGCGCCAAAGAAAAAAAAACGAGAAAGGGACAAAATAAGAGAATTTAGATGAGAAAAGAAGAAATGGGGGAGAATAGAATGGGTGTTTAGATGACTTACTTGGTTCCCCAGCAACGGCGCCAAAATTTGATTCTCGCTCAAATTTACCCAAGAGAATAAGGTAAGACGGTCCTTGTAGTTTAGCTTGGGTTATCGAATCCACAGAGACCTAAGAAGTAACCTATAGACACGCACATTCTAAGGACTTTTTTTGGCTATGAAGTGGCCAACTTTGGGTTGATTTTAGATGGGTTTAAGTTAACTCTAAGATACTTAAGTTAATTCAAATTAAAATAATGATTTGATCCTAGGTTATCACTCGGGGTGGATTGGACGTATTTTCTTTTTAATGATTTCAAATTCTTAAATTTGAGATGGGTTCATTTAAGGAGATAAAAAAACATCATCACTTATTGGTTTAATGCCTACACCCTT
Organism: Viscum album; assembly: GCA_963277665.1. Lineage (NCBI taxonomy): Eukaryota > Viridiplantae > Streptophyta > Magnoliopsida > Santalales > Viscaceae > Viscum > Viscum album. Next base: position 1,179,420,306 of record OY728160.1, read on the forward strand.
TAATACTAATCACATATACACTTGAAGGATCAAAGTTTTGATCACTTCAAGGTAAGGGTTTGTATTAGTACTTGAAGTGTGTGGCCTTAAATTCAACAAGGACGATGGAGTTTAAAAATCATCAAATAAAAATCCCAATTAAAGAAGTGATTATACATTAATTAGGTGATAAATAACATCCAATCCAGACTCTTTCTACTCCCTTGGATCAACCCATAGGTGGGTTATCCCTCCATTGATCCCATGGTTTCAATGGAAGTGGAAAGTAGACTCATGAGGGGGGAAATGGAGAAGTAAAGAAAACAACAAAAATAAAATGATCACTCCACCGTTGTGTGAATAATTTCACAAGGGTTGGTGTGAATAAATTCACACCTTGATCCAACGGTATCAAAGTGATATTAATAACAACAGAATAAGAGTATAATAAGAACTTTTTATTAAGAAACTAAAGTGAATTGAACAACTTACATGTGAAAGAAAAATTTGAGGCAACAAAAATGCAGCATAACATTACAATTGAACAAAGCATCCAAGATATTTAACTCCTTCACCACCACTGCCTTAAGTAGGAATTTTGGGAGCCTTGGGTCGATCCTTCAATAGTACAAAGCATCTCAATTAATTTTGGTAGTCCATAGGTGGTGGAAAGCTTGTGGAATTTGAATTTTTCCACATTTGACCCGAGGTGGCAGCCATCTTTCCTTCACCGAACTGACGTGTCTGGAAGACCTTATAGACATCCTAATAAGGGTGGGTAATATAAGAAGAAAATGGAGATCCTTATGTCTTATAACCTCCTGTAAAATTTGGTCCCATTTGAAGTTGTGGATTTCGAGATATGATCAAATTAGTGGACTGTTTTTCTGGACCGCAGAATCTGGCCCAGAATTTTATCTCTAACTTGGGCCGCCTAAATGACCAACATGGAGGACGAATTAGCATTAACTGAGTGATTTGTTCCTATACATTTCTTCTATCATCCCACGAAATTTGGGATTAATTAGGCCTGTATGTTAGGCCCCACAGTCTCATCAGTGGTCTGATGTCCAATCTGCCTTCTCTAGACTTGCTTCATTTCATTGCCAAATATCTCCATCACCCTCCATGAATTCTCCATTGATCCCTGAAAGAAACATGTTCATATTGGAGTGAAGATAAATTATAAAAAATATCAAATTAAAATATGTATAATTCAATTCCTTAAAATCAGATGAATCATTGGGTACTTTAAATGATGTTCAAAAAATGTACCACATAATAGTGCATTTTAAGAAGGTATTACAATCATAATGTGAAATGATGTTCAAAGTGTAAAATGCACTAAAATGGTGTTTATGAATAACATAGAACATGAATATTATGTATATTAACAATGAATATTAGCCTCATTTAGTGTATAATCATTTATTTTCTGAAACTCAAAAGTGAAGTACTCACTATTTTTGAAAGCTTTTGTAAAATTGTTCAAAAAATATATATTTTAATACAATTTTATTAAGAAGTGATCATGGTTAAGAATTTAAGAAACAATAATTTAATTCTTTTTTCTCAAATTTAGGTATTAAACAAACTTTCTATACACTAAGAACACCTCAAAAAATGGAATTTTTGAAAGAATAAAGAGAACTATTCAAGAAATAGAAAGGACTATGTTAAATGAATACAGACTTCCTACCTATTTTTGTGTAGAATATGTAAGAACATATTTCTATATCATGAATATAATTTCAATATGACTGATTATTAAAAATTCACCCTATGAAATTTGGAATAATATAAAACCTAAAGTAAATTACTTTAAATTTTTTATATGGATGGTGTATATCTTGAATACTAAAGAAACCCTTGGTAAATTCGATCTGAAGTCTGATAAAGGCATCTTTCTAGGATATTATGCTATATATAAATCCTATTGAGTATATAATAAAAAATCAAGGATTGTTGGAGAATCGGTTCATTTGAATTCTGATGAAACTGATCCTTTTGGAAGAAGGAAAGATCAAAGTGATGAAATTATTGACTCTTTTGATTTCACGAGGCTTGAAAATCGTAATAAAAAAATAAAAATAAAATCGATTAAATTCAGTCCAGTTTAGAAGAACATGAAATAGAAGAACCTAAAATTGTCTTACATAGATAGTATAGAACCTTAAAGAATCATCCTTTAGAAACTATTATAGTAAATCTAGATGTTTGAGTAAGGATTAGAAGAAATGTAGGAAACCTATCTGAATTTTATGACATTCTATCACAATTAGAACCTAAATATATTGAAGAAGCTTTAAATGATGAAAATTGGAAAATAGATATGCAAGAAGAGCTTAATAAATTCGGTAGAAGTAATGTTTGGGAATTAGTAGATAGACCAACCAATTATCCAGTAATAAAAACCAAATGGTTCTTTAAGGATAAAAAATTTGATAAAGAGATTATTATAAGAAAAAAATCTAGATTAGTAGAAAAATGTTACAACCAGGAAGAAGGGGTAGATTATGATGAAACCTTTTCACCTATTTCTATATTGGAATCAATTATAATCCTACTAGATTATGCATCTCATGTGAATTTTAAATTATATTAGATTCATATATAATTTTCCTTTTTAAATGGATATTTAATGGAGGAATTTTATATTGAACAACCACCAGGTTTTTATAACCCTCATTTACCAAATTCTATTTTAAACTTACTAAAGATATTTATGATCTTAAACAAGCACCAAGATCTTGGTATGAAATATTAAAATTATTTTTATTGGAAAATGGATTTATAGTTGGATTGGAAGATCCAAAACTTTTTAAGAATGATTTTTTCTATAATATATTATTAGTACAAATTTATGTTGGTGATGTTATTTTTGGATCAACAAATAAAAATATTTTTATTGATTTTTCAAATATTATAAAAAATTAATTTGAAATGAGTATAATGGTTGAATTTCATTTATTTTTAGGATTTAAAATTTATTAAAAAGATTATGGGAATGTTTTGAATGAAAGTAAATATATTATTGTTTTATTGAAAAATTTTGGACAAGAAAGCAATAAAAAAATATAAAAATCCCATGAAGATGGAAAACCAGTTGACAAAGAGTTATACAGAGGTATGATTGGTTTTTTATTATATCATACTATTAAAAGACTTTGCTTAATGTTTTATGTGTGTCTACATCTAATATTTAAGTCAAACCTAAAATAATCCCATCTAACTATTATTAAAAGTATTTTTAGATATTTAAAAGGTACCATTTTTTCAATCTCTAATTCACCCAAAAACCTCTGATTTTAATTTAATTTCATATTCAAGTGATGATTTTGGAGGATGTAGATTAAATAGAAAAATCACATATGGAACCTTTCGCTTTTTATGGAAATATTTAGTTTCATGGTTGACTAAGAAACAATATTCAGTTGTTCTATCAGCATTCATGGTCGAATATATATCTATTGGCAACTGTTGTGCAAAAGTGTTGTGGATGAAACATGCCTTACTAGATTTCAGACTTAATTTTAATAATATACCTACTTTATGTGATAATACCAGTACAATTAATATTTCCAAAAATCCTATAAGTCATTATAGAACCAAGCATATTGATATAAGGAATCATTTTCTAAGAGATCGTGTTCTTAAAAGGATACATCTTTATAATTTGTAAATAAAAAATATCAACTTGCTGATATTTTCACTAAACCACTTCCCACTAAAAGTTATGATTTTATTAAGTGGGGTTAAGAATATTTAATTTTAAATATTTATTAATTTTATCATTAATTTATTGGTTAATTATTTTATTTTATTCATTTATTATTCATTTACTTATTTCTTAAATAAAAACAAAAAATTATATCGATTTTTGAAAAATATTATCATTTCAAAATAAATAAATTAATGATTACTCTACATAATTAGCTTGAGAAACCAAACCGCATCACCAAACCATCAGGAAAAAAACTCTTCCTCTCTCTATTATCTTACATACCCTAAGAATTTGAACCCTTTAGAATTCCAAAACTCTCATATCTCTTTAGAAATAATAGAATCTAAAACCTTCAACTTTTAGATTCTCAAAAATGTCAATGACCGAAGAAGGGGAACAAAGCATAATGAAGAAGCATGTTACCTATAAAAACATTCTTTAGAGAAAGGTAATAGATTTATAATGGATTAATCAGACAAATATTCTTGTGAATAATGATCTAGCGTTCCATGGTATAGAAACTCTTTTTACTAAAGGAAACACCAAGTACATTTTCGATGTAGAAGTAGAATAATTCTTTAGAAATAGTTAATATAGTTTCGGTGGCATAAAGTATGTCATCATATCTATGATTTATCATACAGATTTTTCTTTATATTCAGTGGAAATGAAAAATGTTTTTAAATTTCTCCATGAAGGGGTTTTTCATTTTTATATTTGATCTATAGGAAACCAAGAACATTAATCAAAAAATATTTTTTATTTTCTCTTCAACTCCACCCAGATAAGAAAAATGTATTTTAAGGATCATAACACTGACTAGAAGGTTATGGTAAAGTTTATTCAGTCTTCTATAATTCCAAGGAATATTGAACTTTACAATATTCATTATCTATATATTTATATAATGTTTTTGATGATGTGTTATTTTAATTTTAACTTCCCAAGGTACATGTTAAGGTACATGCATCTTTATTTCCAAAAGGAGGCAAATATGTCTTTTTTATTCTTATAGAGGTATAATTTTGGTGCTCCTAAATCAAAGAGGAATAATTAGGGATCCAAAAATACACTCCAAATGTCATCACAACAAAATTTACAATTTTGGAACTCTAAGGAAAATAGGGTACTTCTAGAGTACAGTTCAAGGACAACAATTACCTATTGGTACGGAACACCAACAAAGATTTGGTCCTAGTGCTCAGAGGGAGAAAATATTTTTGGGATCAGATGCTCCAATCAAAATTCAAAGAGAAGAAGTTGCAGAATCAAGAATATATACTGAAGCTCAAACAAAGAGGTTCCAAATTAGATATAATGTCTTTAACCCAGAAGCTGTGAGAGATTCACCTTTATCTCTTGAAGAAAATATAGAAGAATAATTTTATGATGCCCTCATTATCTAGCCTAGAAATATAGATAAACATGTAGTTTAGGAACCTAAATTTCAATAACTATAATTATAAGTTTCTGTAGTTTGTGAAGTAGCCCCACTAGAAATTCAACCAGTCAATATAGAAGATCAATAATATCTACATCAAAATGAAAATCAGACTCAAAAACTCCTACTAAAGAAAATTTTCAATAAAATTCTCAAGGTGTTGAGAAAGATCAAAAAATAGTGGATGACACCACAATTTTGTCCAGAATCAATCAATTTAAAATATAGTTAATTCCATGTACAATGAAACCATTTAACCTGGTAAATTAACAGAGGTTCTTGAAGTTGAATTTTATACCTACAGTGATTCCAATAAGGTAAAATTATTATCCTTGGTTGAAAGAGGTCAACCATATCAATTTCATAAAGAAGAATCTTTTGGTTATTTAAACAATAAAATTGAAGGATTTTTTTCTCAATTCAACAAGATACAAGAAGAAAAATCAAGTTTTCAAAGTGAGTTAAAGGCTGAAATAAATAATTTAGAATATTTGAGAAGTTTGTCTATTCCTAGAGAGAAATTTGAATATGTTTAGACCCAGCTTCATAATGTTAGAGAAAATTCAGTATGAATAAGAGATTTTGATTCTTTTTTGAGGAAATTTTTAGATATTTTTGGAAAACTGAAATCAGAATATTTCTCAAAAACATATTTTTCATATTTTCAATGGTATTTGGGAAGTTAGTTTGAATTAATTAAAGGAAGTGTCTATTAATCTATAGATTCTACTTATACACCACAAAATTCTCCAAATATAGCCAGAATATTTCAAGTAATTACTTTAGTGATGACTAATATGAATGATAAGATTAAATAACTTATGTGTAATAATGAACCTCTGAATGTGTTTTTAGATAATAATAGAGATCTAGTCCAACAACTAACCTCAAGAAAACATGGAATAAGGATGATTCTCAATTGGTTAAGTGATAATCTTATGATGCTTCTATAGAAAGAGGAGAATCTACATGAATTATTGAAATTCAATCTGATTGAAATATTGAATGTAGTTCAGGACTTAAGAATTTTGATTTGACAGTTGGCTAATAATCTTACAGAAATTTTACAAAGTCAGATGGAAGAGTTAAAAGAATTTTTGTAGACTGCTCATGGTTCACCATAACCAGAGTCCTCTTCTAAACCAAACCTTTCAAAATTAACCATATCTTCTTTTTAAACTATTTCTCATCCAAAATCACTATTTTATTTATAAAAATCTTTTAAATAATTCTGTTTAATAATATTTTTATTTATTATTATTTATTTTCAATTATACTTCCAGAACACATGTTTTATTTTTCTATGCATTAGAATATAACATTCATTTATAGTTTTTACAATATTAAATGCATTTTAATCCTTTTTCTTATACTTTATTTTTGATATTACAAAAAAGGGGGAGAAATTGGGTAAACACGACATTATTTAACTTATGTTTTCAATCCATCAAAATAATACTATGAAAAAATAATTTCCAAAACAACAAATATATTCTTTAAAATATTATTTCATTAGTGTTTACAAATCCTATATTTTCTATAAATTTAGTTATGGGTTTTTTGATCATCAAAAAGGGGGATATTGATGGGCATGTATTGTATCAACAATACTCAATAAATCTTATTGATTTGCATTCTCACAAATAATATTTTTTTTACTGGTGAAATTATATTAAGTGAATTTCAGGAATTTAATATTCATCAAAATATTTATTTAGGAATTATATTCATGTTATTGATCCATGAGGAATATTTTTTAAAGTGATTGGAATGTCGATTGGAGATCATTTCTTCGACTCTGGTAGTTTTCAGACAACGATGTTGATGGTGGTGTTCCTTGGTGTTTGCATTTTTGGATGATGATGGTCATTGGTGTTGTTCTTGACGTCGTGATGGTTTTTTTTACTTTGATGTGGTGTGCTCACTTTGTGAGGATGGTTTGATGCTGTGATGGTTCGATGGCTGGAGGATCTCGTCATCGTTGGTCTCGTCGGTGATGGGTTTGTGTGGTGCCAGGGTGCATGACTCGTGGTTCATGGCTAGAGGTGGGAACGCAACACGAGGCTCGGGAGATGATGATGGGTGTTTTTTGAACCTATATTTTTGAATTTTGAATTCTGCAATTTGTGTTTCTCTGTGGGTGGTATGCCTGGCTTAAGTCTCAAGACGGTCTCTCTTGTTGGTTCCCACTTTAACCAAAAAGTGGATTTTTAAAAAATACAAAAAAAAATGGATTGCGGATTGGAATGAATTTTAACATATTTTGGAAACATTGTTGATACCCTACGTGTGAAAGTGTAACGTAAGTATGGAACCCTACATTTGAAACAACATGTATTGATCATACACCCTACACTTTTAATAAAGTATGGTTCATCAACCCTACATTAGTATAGATCCTAATGTTTGAGAAAATGGAATGTATTGTTCATCAAACCTACATTCATAATCAACCCTACATTTGAGGAAAAAAATATGGTACATCAACCTAAATTTTGTATTCAACCCTATGTTGTCAACCCTATGTTTGGTATTTTTTTCTTCATATGAGGGAACCCTGCATTTGACTATTAAATGAAAGAGATTTAAATCCGCGATATTATCTTAGATTTATGAAATAGTCTTGATAGAAGTAAATATTGTTCAAATCTATTTTGTGACTAATTCAGAGTCTCATTATGATCAATTCAAAGGCTTGTATTTAATAGAGTAAATAATTCCTATTTCTAAGAGAATTTATGACTTATTAAATTATTTTAATTTGAATAAATCGTGATCTATCACGCAAAAATTTTGGACCTACTCAATTGAAAGAAATATTATATATATATATATATATATATATATATATATAACTAGAGTATGTTCGCTATATACACAAGATATATAACTTCATATTTGAAAAATATCTTTTGAATAAAAAAACTACTGTAAAGATCGAATGACTCCGCTATTTACTAAATAGGCTACACTTTGAAGATATACTTATTTCAACCTCGTACTGTTGTATTATTGCTACATATTTGTTTTTTGCTATTTTTATTGAAGATCTTTTGAAACTAAGATCTCTTAAAAGATACCCATACTTTAAGACATTCATCTTTGAAGAATAAGACCCTTATTTTTTCATTTTTCTGTAAGTGTAATCAATAACCTATCAAAACAATTAAATAAAAATATTTTGATTTATTAAAGTTTCAACTACTCAAACTCAATCGTGGATAAGTATTAGATTCTCAGACTAAGATTTGGATAAATTGTTTCCCTATAAAAGAAACAAAAGGATTTATTTATCCATGTTGTAAAAGTGCCAACTACCTATACTCGTATGTTTTTTGAAGGTCTTGTGATAAGAGGGTTTTTTAGTGAAATCACCAAGCTTGAAGATAGAGAATTGGTGGAGTGGACTAGGTGATATTTGTGCCTCGAACCACTATAAAAATTGTTGTGTTATTCCTTACTTTTTATTTGTTTCTTAAATTACTTATAGAAGAGAACACTTCATATCTACTCAATTACAAAAAAAAATCTAAAAAGTTAGAATATGTCAAGATTATAGAAAAGAAACAATCCACCCCCACTCCCCCTCTTGTGTATCTTTTCATTATTCTCACCCAATAGGCATAAGGTTAATGTCATGCATGTTCACTATACCCTACTAATCTTTTTATGGTAGTGGTTTGATTTTGGACCAGGTGTTTTCAGGCGAGATGTGATGTGGCCATGCTTATGGGGTGGTGAGCCTAGGTGTCTATGGGTGTGATGTGATGTGATTATGCTTGTGGGGCGGTGTGGTATTTAGAAGATATGGGAGTTCTAGGAAATACGACATTGGGGTTTGAGATCGACATACTAGTGGGAAAGCGATGTTGGGTACCCTTTATCAATGTGATTCCTGTTATATTATATTACTTGGATTGGATTATTTGGTGATCATGCATTGGTGAGGTTGGGATGGATAGTTGAACTGTTAAGGTGCTATAGGTTCTTATGTTTTCTCATGGGTTCATTAGTATGCTTCTTTCACATGTGCACATGCGACTTTGGTTTTCCTACTAAGTATACTTGTATGCTCACCCTATGTATATAAAACTGTTTTCTAGCTTCTAGAAAAATTGCATTGAGCATGATAGACATTAATAGATTGAAATTTTAGATAGCTACTGTGTCACTTCTTTAGCTTTACTTTTGGGTATTTTACTTTTGGAGACTTATATGTATCAGTTCTATTTATACATGCATGTGGGATGGTTTTGACTTTCTTTTATATTATTTTATGGAGTTTTTCTAGATGATTCATCTTATCTCCCAATAATATTTATATTATAGATATTGATTCCTCTCATGCATAGGATTTTTATACACCTAGTTCTAGTTACCAATTTGGGGCCTACTGGAGGTGGGAATCAGGGGGTCATTATCTCCCTCCTCTCATTGTGGTATCTTTAGAGGGAGGGGTAGTGAAATTTATGATGGGAATAATAATATGGTTTTGATGTAATAATGAATAATGGTTGAGATATTATTAATTATTGATATTTTGTATTTGATATTAATTATGAAATGGATAATATGTTGAAATATTTATCTAAAATAAAAATATTACTAAAATTAATAAAAATGTGAAATGAATTGTTATATATTGAGTGATTGATTTATGAATTAATGTTAGTTTGGTTTTTTGAAAGGTTTTTTTGATCAAAAAACACTTTTTTAATAGATTATAATCATATATAAACCTTACTTCCAAGATCTACCGTGTATTGAAACCAAAACCATGTGATATATAAAATAAAGAACATAATGTGTACATTTAACCAGTTGATCCACTAATATAGTATTTTATCATTATAATTGATGAAGATACCTTAGAGGAAGCCAATAGACTCCCTCCTCTATGGTGCATCCATCAGCTAAAGTAAATCAACCATAGAATGGGTGGGATTCTTCATCACTCCATGAAATGTCAGTGCCTCTAATGTAAAAGAAGGAATAGGAATAGTGTCACAACCCGACCCACCAAGGCCCACCTGGTCGGTGATGATTTGAGTGTAACCACCCCAAGCCCGCCTCCAATAAGCCAGGGGCTGGAGACCAGTGTTGAGTGGGTGTATCCCACCTATGGGTGGCATTAGCTTAAGGTACCTGTATACATGCACACATCTCCGAGGACATATATTGATGAAATGTAAAATAATACAACTAATACTAATGCATGCATACATCTATAATCCTAAAATCAGAGTACATCAATAAGGTATTATAAGTGATAAGGTCCAAATACAAGCCCACCAAAAACTTGAAATGAAGTACAAACTTCTCATGAGAGGACTACTGTCAAATATATCACCGGTAAGAACCTCAGTCTATCTAGCCCAAAACTATGTTCTTCATGCTCCTAGTCCTCCCAGGACTCTGTCAATAGGTCTTCTATCTACATAAGACATGACATGTTCTAGAAAATCCCATTTAGGGTGATTATAACAATACCCAGTAGAACACCCTAAAATAACTAAGCATGGAGAATCAAGAGTAGTCATCTCATCACAATATATGTCAACAAGATAAGATACATAGAAATAATAAACCCAGATATACTCACAACAGACATCCAGTGTCAAGTTGTATCAACTAATACTGCCAGCCGTAGGATACTGTCTAAGGATTCAAGGTAATTTTTGTTCTAAGAGAACCTACACCATGAGCCATGATATCACTAGTGATGCTCATTTAAGAGTTCAGTATCATCTGGCCTCTCCAAGAAGTACTCATTGGATATCTAAAGATCTTGTCATCCAGGTAGGGGATCACAACTAGGGCCATTAGGGGACATTAAAAACCCTATTAGATCAGCCTTCTAAATAGGGGATTTACACTCTATGAATGGTGGTTATGGTGATACCATGAACCCCACCTAATAATAATAGATGATTCCAGCCTAGTACCATAGGGGGGGACACATGAACTCTATCTGATACTAAACCCATAGAGGGGATCACAATCCTATGTCGATGACATAATTTCATATTGTACCCTCATAGTAAAGGACTTGGGAACCACACTCAATTATACCTAGTCAATACTAAATAAATTAAAGTCTCAAAACACCCTTACATGGATTACATGGCATGTAATGTGGGTACACAACATGTTTTTCCAGCCACTAGTCTACCCCTATCTTTCCGTCTCACATGGCATATAATCCTCAAAATACATGGAGTGTCCTCTATGGGTACATTGCATGTAGAGTTCATTCAACACCCTGGCCATGTCACCAACTCATTCCCATATACTTTAGGTAGTTCTCGTGTACAGGTGGTTGTGCCTCTGTACATCAGGTCATGACCATGTACTATGGTTGTTTCTAAGTACATGGATCAGCCCATGTACTTTGGTCTGGACCAAGTACATGGTTCAACCAGTGTACTCTGATCATTCCCGTGTACCTGAGTGTACATGGAAAGTTTTTGGGTCAGGTAACATAGCGTGTGACATGTGTCACATGGTGTGTGATCTTTTATTCTCTGTAGAAACCCTGGAATCACATTCAGGGCCCCACATGAAGTGTATCTTCGGACTACACATCTAGTAACATGAGATTTCTAGCAACCATCGATTCATTCACAAGTATGATCATGCTCTCCATTTCCTTCGGATCCACCTCAAATATTGCATGAGGATTGAAAATCTCATCTAACCATTCCCCACCATCACTAAAGATCCAACTATGGTTGTCCAAAGTGATCAAGAAACCATCATCATCCCTAGTTCCATCACCATTTACCAAACTGGGGAACGAGGAACCTTCAAACCAATCTGATATACCTTTTTTTATACTTCACTATCCTCAATCCTTGATCACACCCCCAATTCCACACTATACCTGTGACATCAATCCATTGCACCAAATAATAGTTGTGAAACGATCGAATATCAAGTATTCATCGAACCACCAACCAAGGAGTTTTTAGTGATGAATGTGTGGAGAGATGGGGGAGAAATCCATAAAACACCAAAGAGGAATGAACCTTAGTCAATTTTTAGTTGTAATTTATTTATTTCCATTAGAATAACAAATTAAGAGAACAAATACCAAATAAACAATTCCCTCAAATTCTAGGAAGAATACACCTAAACCCACAAGCATGATCGACCCATGAATAAAATTGTTAGAAGAATTCATTTGTGATCGTCATGGGATAAATAAAAGGTAAATAAAATATATAAAACAATGTCCTACCTCAAGTTTGATCGATCCCTAATGTAGAAAAAATCTAAATTTTCATTGTTGGCTATATCCTCGAATTGCATTAGTGAGAATGATCCTCGACCCGTCATTTTTGTTAACCAAGACTTCCACCGATGCTCTCGCTTAATCCTTAGGGTTATGTGACAAACCCTACAAATTTTCCATAAAAACGTATTTATAGAAGATAATTAGATAATTGTGTTATAATAATAAAATAAATTAAATAATTTATTTATTAATTATTTGTTCCCATGACAACATTTTTTTCAAACACCTAACACTGACATAGGCTATGTCTCGCATAGGGTAAAACCCATGTTTTGGACTCAAAAAAGTTCTAAGATTTAAAATCGGAGACTCTGTTCCATATTTATTCTAATTATTTAGGAAAAATACGCATGTGCGATATTAATATATTTAATATTTTTAAAATATTGATTTTGAGCTCATCGGGCCTCAAAAATCTTACGTTTTCTGAACACCTATATCTAATAATATTAATAGATATATTCCAACGTTTTACATTTAAAAAAAGAGACATTAAATTTTCCCCACCTTATGGATTTATGTCTCAAAAATATAAAAATATTACTCAAAAATATGTGGGTATTGAGCTCACATATGGGTATCCCATTCTCATGTTCTCCCCTAAGGATTCTTATGCTGCCACTAGACACACACCAAGTGAATAGATTTCCCATAGAGGATCTTCTCCTATCGATTCTCAATATCTATCGGATACTCTACAAAGGTATCTCCATCCTCAATATCCATCTCAACCAAGTAAATAACTTGTGATGGGTCATGCACATACCTCCTCAGCTATGACATGTGGAAGACATTGCATGATCGGTCTAACTATGGTGGTAGATCCAAGAGGTATGCCAGTTCATTGACCCTATGCAGTATCCTTAAAGGGACAATGAATCTCAAAGATAGCTTGTCGCCCCAGCCAAATATGATTAATCCACATTGAGGAGAGACCTTCAGGAACACATGGTCTCCATACTTGAACTCAAAAAGGCGTATTTTATAAGTCCATATAAGACTTATGATTACTCTATCCAGTCCTCATCCACTCCTGGATGATTTTCACCTTCTTTATCATAGCTCTCACCAACTATGGGCCCATGAGTTTTGACTCACCTAGATTAGTCTAACATAGTGGTGATCTACATGTTCGCCCATAAAAATCCCCAAATGGTTCCATGTTGATGGTGGGATGGTAGATATTATTTTATGCATACTCCACCAAGGTTAGGTGATCATCCCAACTATGGTCAATGTCCAACATGAAATCCCACAACATTTCCTCCATAACCTAAATGATATGCTCTATCTGTTCATCTATATAGGGGTGAAACATCATTCTAAAATGTAATTGAGTCCCAAAGGAATATTTCAATCCACTTTATAACCATAACATGAATCGAGCATCATGGTCTAAAATGATCATCAAGGTAACTCTATTGTGTCAGACTATCTCCTGCATATAAAATCATCCCAAGATCTCTACTAAACTCTTATCTCATATAGCCAAGAAGTGGACCGATTTGGTGATTCAGTCTATGATCACCCAGATGGAATAATCTATTCTAGACATCCATGGAAGACCCATAATTAAGTATATAGATATATTATCCCACTTCCACTCTAGAACCTCAAGGGGATGAGCTAAACCCGCTGGAACCTAGTTCTCAACCTTCACTTACTGACAAGTGAGTCATCGAGAGAAAAACTCTACTACACCCTCCTTCATCCCTAGCCACCAAAACTAATGTCAGAGGTCTTGGTACATCTTTTCCACACCTAGATGTACCACCAAATGGGATTTATGAAATTCCATCATTACCTACTCCCACAATGTCACTGGTACCATCCTCCATCATCTAAAAAGGATTATGTGCTCCCCTCCAACATAAAATCCATTAGGATCATGTCTAGAGTATATATGATCATGTAAGGTGTCGCAGTTGGTGTATCCATGTTGAGCCTACCTAACACATTGTAGAAGTGGTGGGGTAACAACCATCGAATGGAGTTAATCTGCATCATTCTCATCAACAGGGGACAACTGCAAATATTTTAATGACTCTGAAACCTTTTCCAACAACAGATAACAAGATCTCCTACTAAAAACATCTGTCACCACATTCCCCTTACCAGAATTATAGACTATATCAAATTCATAATTCTAGAGGAACTTTGGTCATCGTCTCTATCTAATGTTAAGATAATTCTAAGATAATATGTACTTGAGGCTCCTATGGTCAGAATAGATAACAAACCACTCACACTAAGGTAGTTTCATGACATCTTCATTGTGAAGACTAAAACTTCCAACTCTATATCATTTGTCATGTAGTTATTCTCGCGAGGTCTCAACTACCTGGACCCATAGTCAATCATGTCCTACCTCTACATCATAACAAAACCAATTCCATACCCTAATACATCTCAGAACACTCCATAATCGATACCCTCCTCTAGAAATCTCAATATGGGGGAACTTTTCAACATCTCCCTCAAGTCCTGAACACCTTATTGGAACCTTTTTATCCACATAAAAGACTTACCCTTATGGGTCAAAGTAGTAAAAGGTGCTGATATCCTGGAGAAATCGAGAAAGAATATCCTATAATAGTCTATCATCCCAAGGAAGCTATGAACCTCCAACAGACTCTTGGGTGGCTCCCAAGATAACACTACCTCAACCTTTTCTAGGTCCACTACTACACCATCTACTGAGATGATATATCCTAGAAAGTGGACCTCTCAAATACAGAACTAACACTTTGAAAGATTCCCATAAATATAGTGTTATCATAGTAGGTCTAAGACCATCATCAAGTGCCTCACATGCTTCTCCTCAAACACCGAGTACGCTAGGTTATCATCGATGATGACCATCACAAACCGGTCTAAGAAAGGATGAAATATCCATTTTATGAGTCATGAACACTAATGGTGAATTCATCACACCAAAGGGAATCAACCATTACTCAGGGTGATGGTAGTGACATAAAAATTTCATCTTTGGTATATCTTTTTTCCATACTCATAACTGGTGATAGCCTAATTTGAGGTCAATCTTAGAGAACCATCATGCCTCTCTCAATTGATTGAATATTTCATCGATCTTAGGTAGTGGAAACCTATTCTTTATGGTCACCTCGTTTAAGAAAAGATAATCCACACAAAAACTCAATATCTTATCTACCTTCTTGGAGAAAAAAACTAGGGCTTCCTAGTGATAAACACTAGGTCTAACAAAGACCTACCTCTACCAGTCCCCCAACTACACCTTTAGCTCAGGAAGCTCAGTAGGATCCATCTAATATGTTGACACACATATAAGGATCATTCTTGGGTGCAATTAAATGCAAAATTATATCTCTCAGTAGGGATCTAATCCTGGAACATACTCAGGAAATACTTTCTCATACTCCTCCACCATAAGAGGAAGCTCAAAGATCATATCATCCACTACTCTTAGGGTAATTCTATCCAATTTGTGATTAATCAGCTACACCCTCCTATGAATGAGCATGTCCTGCTCTACCCAGGCTTCCTTTTCATCTACAAAGGAAAACCCCATCCCATAACCACGGACACACTTAGTTCTCCACCTGAAAATTATATATGGGAATGATTTGTGGATAACCAATCCATTCCTAAGATGATGTCATAAGGTTTCATCACTTTTATAAAGATATCCCCTAATAAAATATCACCTCCAAGAGTCAGGTCACATTGTTAGCAGAAGTTTTTGATCACTGAGGCACATCCAATCAGAGTCTCCAAGCATAAGGGTCGATCCAAAGGATCAACCAAGATCTCTAAGTATCAAACCAGAGAAGTGGAAATAAATTTATTACTTACACTTGTGTCTATTAGTACTATAGATAAGTTATAAAAGATACAGATCGTACCTCATATTATCCCTAGAGCCTCTAGTTTGAAGGACTCTAGTGTCTACAGTTGTTATTTCCCCTGACCATCAGCTCCTTAAGCCCATGGAATACCACCTGGGGGTGGTTGTAGTAATAGTTCATACCACCTTCCACCTATTTCTTCTCTACCTACTCATCTTCTAATTATGCTTCCCTAAATACCTCATTTCTCTAGTTGTTGTCTCTATCTAGGTGGTATATCAACCCTCTCTCTATTAGCTATATGATAGGTCGGTAAATCTCAAGTGAGATGTCCCCGACTATCATATAAGATTCACCACATCTCGCTCAACTAACACAATCCATCCTAAGAGCCCTGAATTGTTAATCCTCTATCTTGGTATCATCTTTTAAAGAATCTTGCACACCTGTATCCCTATGACTGACATCGAATACCTACTTCTAAGGTATAAGCTCCTAGGTTCCCACTATCAGCACCCATTATCAGTGTTTTCTCTTCCATCAAACCCTCCACTACTAAGGCTTTATCTATAATTCCATCATAGATGGGAATGTAGAGAAATATCACTTCATCCCTGATATCTCAGCATAATCCTCACTTGAAGGTCTGTGCTCTGAAAAGTGGATCTTAAACCATATCCATATTTTCTTATGAAAGGTTAGTGATCCTCATTGAATACTCATACATGGTCATTTTTCCCTTCTGTAACTACAGAGGCTCCTAGATACACACTAATTGAAACATGGCATGATAAAACTCCTCCATGAAGAAATGCTCAAAGTATGACCATGAGAGAGTTGTCTCATCATGCGATTGGGTCACCAGACTCCACCATCACCCAGTAGATCCCTAAAGAAGAATCACTGCAAGGACTACCATTTTATCTATAGGTGTCCTCGCTAGGAAGAAAACTCAGGTGAATTCATATATTTAGTCCTTGGGTTCTAGGGGTTTTAGATCTCCCCAAAACCTAAGAGGTCACTACCTCTAAAATTCATACAATTTACTCATCCTATGTGCATATTTAAGCGATATTTTCAGTGCTAGTTTCTTCTCTACAGGGGAAGAATAGCTAAAAAACAATCCAGAGGAACCCCCTCCTATACTGGGCCTTGTACCAAAGCCTTGTCACTCAGTGGATCATCCTTGTGAACTCATGGTCTTCATGTAGGAATCCTGAAATAAACTAGATTCACCATGGTCAATAATTATATCTAGATATTTGACTTAAAAAGTACATGGAAACCAAAACTAAATCTTATATGATTTATGTACAGATGTTTTCCCTGCAACTGGTGTCAACATGTATCAATTCAATAATAAGGTAGTTAGAGTCATGGTATATGGATACATCGGTCATCACACCAACACTGGACACCCTATCCTAAAATTTTAAATTGAAATAATTTAGCACTCTTGCAATAAATCCCAAACCAATCTCGTATCTAGACAAAAATATACACACAAGTCCTAAGGTAGAACATGCCTCTGATACCACTCTATCATGAACCAACACACTGGGTCCCACCTATCTAGTGATGAGATGGGTGTGAATACCCCAAGCCTACCTCCAATAGGCTAGGGGCTGATGACTAGCGCCGAGTAAGCATATCCCACATATAGGAATCACTAGACTAAGGTAATTGCATGCACGCACACATTTCCAAGAACATAAAATTTTGAAATGTAAAATAATAAAACTAATACCAATGTATGAATAAATCCATAATATCACAATTGGATTATTTCAATAATGTATTCAAATCGATATCGGACAGATACAAGCCCACCAAAAATTGGAAATGAAGTTCAACCTTCTCAGAAGGAGGGGACTACTGTCAAATGTATCATCAGCCAGAACATTAGTTTTTCTAGCCTGAAACTATGCTCCGCCTACTCCCAGTCCTCCCATGAATCCATCAAAAGTTATATCATCTACATAAGACATGACATGTGTGATAAAATCCGATGTGGGGGTGATTATAACAATACCCAGTAAGACACCCCAAAATCACTAAGTATAAAGCATCAAGAGTAGTCAGAATATCAAAAGATATGTCAATAACATAAGATACATAATGATAGTAAACCCATATATACTCATAATAGACAACTAGTCTCAAGTGGTCTCAACCAATACTACCATCCATAAGATACTATCTGAGGCTTTATGGTAATTATCATTATAGGAGAACCTACTCCACGAGCCATGTTGTTACCGGTGATGCTTATCCAAGAGGTCATGGTCATTTGGACTCTGCAAGAATTAATCACTAGATCTATGGAGATCTCATCATCTAGGTAGGGGACCAAACCCAAGTCCATTAGGGGACACCAAAAACCCTACTAGATTGTCCTACTGGATAGGGGATTGATTCCCTATTCATCTTGGCCATTCCGATACCACAAACCCCACCTAGGAATGATAAGGTATTCCACCTTGGTCCCACAGGGAGATACATAAACCTTGTCCAATACTAAACCCATAGATGGGATCATAATATTATGAAAAGGATGTAATGTCACATTGTACCCTCATGGTAAAGGACCAAAGGAACTACACACAACCAGACCTGGTCTATACTGAAAAAAATAAGGCATCCAAATAGCCTTAGGGGGAGTACATGGCATGTACTGGGGGTATATGTTTGGTCTTTCCAACCCCTACTCTTCCTATGTCTCACCATATCATGTGTCATGTAAACCTAAAAATATACGCCATGTCCTCTCTCGATACATGGTGTGTAGAGGTCCATTGGTACCCTACTATGTCGCTAGCTTGTGCCCATAAACTTTGGTTCATGCCCATGTACAGGTGGTCATGCCCATTTACTTTTGGTTGTGCTTGTATATTGTGGTCCTATCTGAGTACACGGATCATCCCATGTACTTAGATCAGGACCATATACTCGAGGGTACATATAAAGTCACCGGGTTGGTTCACACATTGTGTGATATTTTCTTGTCCACATAAACCCTAGTTCCATAGCCAGGGCCCCAAATGGCATGTATCTCTGGATTACACACCATGTAACTTGGGATTTATAGAAACATACAGTTTCTTCATTCATATGACTATGCCTACTATTGCCTCCATATCGGTATCCAATCTTGCCTAGGGATTGTGGATCTCATTCGATCGTGCCCCACTATCACTAGAGATCTGACTCCGACCATTCAAACTAATAGGGAAACCATCGTTGTCACATGTTTCATCATTGCATGCCAAACTGGGGATTGAGGAACATCTGGACTAGTATGATCTACCTGTATTCATCCTCTATAGTCATAAAACCTTGATCACTCCCTCGATCATGAATTGTACCTATGATATCAATCTGTTGTGTTGAAAAATGGTCGTGAAATGATTGAATACTAGGTATTCATTGAACCACCAGCCAAAAAATTTCCATAGATGAATGTGTGAAGAGACATAAGATAAATTCATAACACACCAAAGATGAATGAACCTTGACTATGTTTGAGTTGGCCTCGATTAATTGCTATTAGAATCAAAAATTAAGAGCAAAAAAATCAAAGAAAAAATTCCCCTAAATCCCAAGAAGAATATACCTGAACCTGCAAGCATGATCGAACCACAAATCATTCTATTATAAGAATTTATTTGTGTTCACCATGGGATAAAAATGGAGAAATAAACCACAAAAAAACAATTTCCTACCTCTAGTTGGATTAATCTCTGACAAAGAATGAATTTGTGTTATCATCATTGGCACGATCCTCAAATTCCATTAGTGATAACGGTCCTCGATCTGTCTTCATTTTCCAAGCCTTCATCTAGCACTCCCTCTCAATTCTCAGTGTTATGTGGTAAACCCTAAAAATTGGATATAAAATCATATTTATATAATAGTATTATGTCATTATTTCATAAAAAAATAAATTAAATAATTTATTTATTTATTATTTTCTCACACGACAAACACATGATGATAAAATAGGCCATGTCGTGCCTAGGGTCAAACCCATATTTCAGGCTCAACAGTTGTATCAGATATCCAATATAAGACTCCATTCAGGAGTTATTCTAATTTTTTAGGAAAATTATGTGTACATAATATAAATATATTTAATATTATTAAAATATCAATTCTAGGATCACTAGGCCTCAAAATCTTATGTCTTCTCAATGCTTATATCCAAAAATATTAGTATATATATTCTAAATATTTACATGGGAAAAAATAGATGTCCTAAATATAGCATTAGGAAGAGGGTAAATTATAAAAATATTTGTAAAAAACGTGCACACGCTATCTCTATGGCATTTTCCTCCTTACATATCTTGTGTCCAGCCTGCATACATTAACTCATATTGTAAAATACAACTTAAATTCAACATACAATTAGAAATCTTATAACCCATTCTTAGAATTCATTTATCTCATAAATTCTATTTTTGTACCCTCTACATTTAATGATAACATTAATTTGAAGAAATCCATATGTTATTATATAAATTTCAGTTTCCCAAGCATGTCATAGCCTCACTAAATGAATCATAGTATATGATTCATGGAAAAGGTAATGGAATATTATCACTATAATATTCATTACGATGTGAAAAAATAAGGTATAATATATGACTTAAATCCATTAATGTAATACCATATGACATGTATATATAAATCACATTGATATAGGTCTTTAAGGAACATTTCCTTCAATCACACACTTTTACTAAATCATCATAGGCTTCATGTCATTTCCCCTTTTACTATATCATATACATTAACCTATCAAAACATATTCAAATATCATTTTATACATATTCTAATAAACTTTTAGAAATTTATCATTAAATTTATCATGTACCACATCATATGTAAATACCTTGTGAATAACTAACCAAAACTCATTTTGGATTATTTCAAAAAAAAGAAATTTTAGAGAATCCCTATAAGTATAACTCAATACTCATTCATTCAATAACAAAGTGTATCCCCACAATCATTTTTAGTGTTGATAAGAAATATGAATTCTCAAATCCATAAATGTATGTAAAGAGAAGCCTCTAGCAATGAATTTGTTTTATTCAAGCTATAAATGGATCTCACATGATCTCCATCAAACACATGGATCTCTATTGTTGTGTCAACCGACTGCATCATATTCCAGCATGAATTTTCATATGATCCCTTTTTACAAGATATTGACTGGCCATAGGACATATAGTATACTAATCCCATGTATCTAACTTATACGTTCTTAATTCTCAAATTATATATTAACCAGATAAATGAATACATCACATTTCATTCGCCTTTATAGATGATCACATCACATTTACCTCTCCCAAATATATAAGAAAATCATATGTACTATCTAGGTACATCCATACATGACCTCATTCTATCTCAATCAAGGGTATATATTTCATACTCATCATAGGAGAGGAAAAATATCATCTTTCTTAAGCTTCAACCAATGACATGATTACAAAAATACCTAAACACCCCCTAATAAGCTAAATCCCAAGACTTATATAAGAAAGGTATCAAAGTATGTAGGATATCATGCTAGGTTTCTAGGAAAACATAGGTACTACCAACACCAAATATGAACCACACACCCCTAGTATACCAAAGACATATTGTATGACACTACATGTGGTATATACTTAGTGGATCGTCCAATGTAAAAACTCATGTTGTACCTCATGAACACATTCCATATCTTGATAAAAGGATCATACTTACACTAACATTGACATTTCATCACAACCTATAGTACTTCATAATGAAAATTAGTTAAGGATAAGTCATCTTTTGAGAGGTTAATTATCATTTCACTTCATGGTATAACTTTATATACAATGTGAAAGAATGATAAAGTGGATATTTTCATTTGTATAACATGATATGTTTTATATTCCTAACTCCTTTAAGAATACTTAACAAAGACATACATAAGTTCTTGGATAACATATCATATATGATAGATTACCTGATCAGCCTTATTTTTAGGAAACTTTTAGGGGTTATGTTAAACTCATTACATCTCTATGTAATTATTGCTACATCACATGTAACCATATGATAAAAAACTCTTAAATGAGTAACATATATAAGGAAATAAATTTTGAATAATGGTGAGATATAGGAATAATATTCCTATTTGTTCAACCCCTTGAACATAGTATTAAAACTCCTTAACTTTACAGAATCAAATGTTACAGTGTTAATAATTCTTATTTCAAACTTAGAACTCCTTTTATATTTATTAAAATAATCATTCTTGGAATATTTTCTATAAAAAAAATCTTGATTTTTTTGGTAACTAATTAATCTTTTCACATTAATCTTTTACTAACATACCCTAGACCTTTTAGGATATTACAGGACATTCAATTTGTTTTTTGACTAAAATAATTCCTTATTTATTAACTTTGAACTTCTCTAAGTCCAAAAAAACTCCCACTAGCCTCTTAGAAATTATATTATCTTCAGAATATCTTGCTGAGATACATAAACTACTTTTTTTAGGAAATAAAATTTATTTTCTTTTAGTGAGAATATTTAATAAATAAGTTATTGTATCTATATCTCATATAGTATTCTATGATTTTGGAGCTATATTTTCTTAAAGGGGATATTATTCGTTAAAATATATCACTCGTAGTGGGATTGGATCCCTATTTTTTTTAAACATATGGATAAAACAATTTTATCTTTAATCTTCTTGTAAACTATGTTATTGAATCCAATTAATCATAAACCATGTGTATTAAAACTTTTATCTCATGTTTAAAAATCTTTGTTATTAAAAAAATTCTCTTATATTATGAGAGAAATAAGATGAAGATACACTTATTTTACTTGGATCCATATGAGCTTGATATATGTTTCATTTTTATCCATTCCATGAATCAGAAACCCTTTGTTTTATCAATCAGATGAAAACTAAAAGCTCCAAAAATTATTTCCTTGATTTTTAACTCCTATACACTTACAAAATTTGTAATGTATATATTTGGTATCACATAAAAAATATGATCATGAGGCGCAAAATGATTTTTTTATGCTAGATGACCCCAAAGTATATACCACATAAAGTGTCATACACTATGTATTTGGTATACTTAGAGTGTGTGTTTTATATTTGGATTTATTTGTATCTGATGTTGGTGAGATACATAGCATGGGAACCTTCATAATATGATACCTTTCCTTCTCAAGACTTGACCCTTAGATAATCAAGGGTTTCTTGGGAATGATTTTGGTCATTTATTTAGTATAAGCTTCACCATGATAGAATTTTTCCTCTCGAATGATGGGTATGAAAGTTGGTCCATCAATTAAGATTGACTTAAGGAGTGTAAGGTCATAATAATACAATATATATGATGTGGTTATATATTTGGATAAGGGGCATGTTTTGTATTTTTCAATGAGGATAAATGAAATGTGATGTGTTCATCAACCTAGTAATTCTATGCTTGGATAATCAAGAACACATGAGTAGGCTATCTGAGATTGACATTGTGTTTCTTGATGTATTGTATAGATGTATCATATAAAAATTTGTACATGCATATGATGCAGCTGGTGGAAATATTTATAGAGATCCATATGTTTAATGGAGATCACTTTAGATCCTTTTTTAGCTTGTGTAACATTGATTCTTTAGTAGAAACTGCTCTACTTAAATTTATGAATTTGGGAATTGATAGTTATTTTCAATGCTACAAATTATTTTGGGGTCACATATTATGGAAATTAGAATGTGTATTAAGTTTAGTAATCTTTTAGAGTTATCCCAAAAATCTTTTGGGGGATATCTATAAGAAGTTCTGGATGTATTTTGACAAGTTATTATATATGATGTAACATATACTGAAAATTTATGATAAATTTTCCAAAATGATTTTTTTTAAATATCCAAAAGTAGTTTTGTATTTGGATTCATGAGTTACTATGTATGATGTGACATAAGGTGAAAGTGTGTTATATCTACAAATATTTAGTTCAAGTGAGAGATTAAAAGATTTATTCACCAAAGGGGTTAGCCATGATGTGGTAGTCTTAACCACATCATGATCCATCCTTGAGTACATCATGGAATAGTGTGAGACACTATGTCATGGTGGTTGTATGTGGGATTATCATATTGTGCGTTAATCATTGGTTTTTCTATCATCTTTAATACAAGATATCATTATCATATATGATCATCATATGATGAGGAGGAGGAGGATTTTGATATTCTTTCATCCTCATTTAAATGTTCTATGAATTGATGGAGGATTAAGACAAACATTATAAAGAGTTTTAATGTTAATATATTTTTATGAAATTCCCCATAAATGAAGTTTGGTTATTTGGGGATGTTGGGTGCCTATATATATGTTGGATTAATCTTCATGAAAGGTGTTTTCATCTTTATCACATAAACTCCTCAAGATGATTCTATGCTTAGTTATCAATTATCTTTGGTCATTAGCCCATGGTTTTAGTAGATCATGGTTAGAGAGAGGTCTTACCTAAGAGTTAGGTGATTCACATGATCCATGGATACCTCTGGAGGAAGGAGTTTTTTAGATGCTTCTCTGTGATCTACATCAAATGCCTATGAAAATATTCAACATGAAAAATGAACTGGTGTAAGGTATATCATTCTTATTATTCATTGTTTATATTTATTCCAAATATATATATAGATTATGGGATTAATGGTGTTTTGAAGTTTTTTTTACTATTTTTTTATTGTTATAAATCCCTCTAAAACCCATTAATCCTAACCATCAATTTTCTCGATCTCATAACACACATGACCCTGCTGATGTGAGGATCATACATGAAGTGATCGATAAAATTCTCCCCACTATAACAGATACATTGATACATCAAATTCATGTTGGATTTCAAACTATTATACAAAGGAACAAAGCAGTAAGAGTTATTGGGATATACACATGTCATTAGGCAGGTAGAATGGATGATAGGAATTAAACTTTAGGTGGTTCATTCAATCATGATGATTTGTCTATTTTTTAGATAATCGAGGAATATAATTACATATTATTGAGAAATTAAAAATATAATTATATTTCCACTAATAATACTTGTGAAAAAATCTTTTGGATGATACATAATCTTGAAGATATTGGGATTGAGGTATTGTAATGAACCCACATGGGTCTCCCCTAAATCAGGAACCTGAGCTGGCTCGCCACAAGGTCAGAAGGGTGTATCCCCATGAGACAAAAACTAGTTCTAGGGAATCGATATAGATAACTTAGGAATTATTTAGCCTCAAATTAGATTAAATAAGTAATTAAGCTTTACCAGAAATCCATTATGGTGTGTCCATATATTAGACGCCCATGTGTGGAAAAATAAACACATAAGAATAAATAAACAATACAAATAGGGTATAAAAAAATAAACCACCATCCAAAATATAAAATAGAATCATATAAATCAAATAAAACAGAAGCATATATAATGACTAATAGAATACAAAAAAATGCAACAGACCGAGTTGGCCGATACAGCATCCCAAAATAAAAACCAAATAGACTGATACCAACCACCTCCTGATGTTCCACAACCACTCATTACATCCATAGTAATTTGGTACTCAACTAACCTGAAATAAATCTAGAAATAAAGAGAAATATAAAAGAACCTGAGAAACTAAAATGAATAGTGTAAGCTTTTTACACCTAGTGGTGTGTGTAGGGTGATAAAAAATCATACCCTTTAGGATCTTACTATGGATTATATGAATTTCCTTTCATTAAACATTTCATTTATTCTAGTTTGAAATACATTATAAAATAATAGTTTCTCAATTAAGGAAAATGATAAATAAAAAAATCACATCATATTATTTATTAGGAATAAACCATTTTCCTTTTAATGTAAAACCATTGAAAACCCCATTTAGTGATAAAAATTTTGAAACTCAAAATAAGGATACATTCTTTAATTAAAACCCAAATAAAACAAAATTTATCATTTAAAATTATTCAATAAATCCTAAATAAAAAAAATTCTCTTTTATTCAAAACAACTTTACCAAAACACATAGAAAACCATTTTAAAATAGAACCCAACCATAAATAAATGAATAAAAACTTAATATAATCATGTTATACTACATCGATGATGATCATAAAAACAAACAACACAAATGGTTCCATAAACAATTAAGTGTAAGGGGATGAAAAAAAACAAGAGGATTACCCTACCTAGAAACACTAATTAAGGATTATGTGTCTTGGGTTATTATTATAGGTATAGGAAACTACAAGAAACCAAATATCACACACACTCAGGCATCCTAGTGGGAAAATCCTCATCTCTCCCCACAAGTAATGGAAAGCACCCAATAGACCTATTTTATTACAATACATGGCATAAAGTCATAGTGGCATAGAGGCCTTATAACATGGGTGTCCCGAAGTCCCAACAGCCCAAAGTTTGAGAACATGGTTTTTCCCTAAATGAGTAGTCAACTTCATGTTGTATCACAAGTCTTGCACCTTCTCACCCCTATCAGAAATCATCACACAGTATTACCAGTATTTCTTCCACCCTTGATAAGAATCATTACATCGTTTTGGCCTAAGACACATCATGTTAGGGCACCCCTCCACCCCACATTAAATATTCATGTGGGAAGAGAGTTGGATGATAGGTGTCGGCACATTGATCTCTCATTCAAGCAACCCAACCGTTGATTCCTACATGGAACCCTACTGCATCTCCTGCCTATTATGTCACACCATATGACTACTCCTGTGGAAGGGAAACCATCTATCCCACATTGAAAATCCATGGGAACAGATGAATGATTTATAGGAACAAATGCATGTATCCCTCTTTCAAGATCCCCACATGGTAGTGCCTCTATGTCACCATATTTCATTTCTTGCCTATATAGAGAACTTGTTTTCTCTTTAAAAAAAACAAAATTCTAATCAGTGGATTACATAAGGCTGGGAATATAGAATCTTATAATGTTAAATCATACTTTGTAGGCTAGTTTTGTGTAGAGTATAATTAGTGAGTAATATGATTCCCTTACCATTCTCAGAGGAATATTCCTTGGAAAAATCAAGGCTAGGAATATGAATTATGTATAATCTTCTGCATGGCCTACTTTTAATATGTTATATTCCACAATAAAGATTGAATCCAATTGGATTGTTATCACTAATTCATTTTATAATTTATGGATTGACAATTGGACTGGTACTCCTCTCATAAACAACCTTGTTTCACAAGACATGTCTTTGGACACCAATGTATCAATTAAAGAAAAATTGGAGATTCCTTTTGATACCCTTCCTACTGAGATTAAAGAAACTATTTTAAATTATAATTTCACTGGTGGTGATGAAATTGTTATTCGGGAGAATGTTTTCAATGTAATGTCATCCTTAAAGGATTTATTCCATATGGAAACTCTTGAACACATTAATAACTAGACAAAAAACCTCAACAAGACTTGGATTCTACCAACCATATTTACACTTTCCTGGAGAGTGTTTTATTCTAAACTTCAAACTGATGATTTAATTCCAATTGTTGAGATTAATCTATTCTCTAAATTTGTTACTTGAAATCATCATAGTGAATATATTGATCATCTATTCCTTATTTGTTTCATGATTGATTCTCTATGGACGGCTATTGAAGATTTGTTTTAGGTTCAGCTTCCACACTATTTCTTAATCAGAGATAGCTTAGTTTCTTGTCTGTAGGTCCAATCATCGAGGAAAATGTAGAATCTACTACATATATCCTATCTAGAATTTCTTTATATTATATGGAGTAGTTGTGATTACCTCATTCATGATGTAATACCATTCTTCCTATAATCATCCATATCACGTATCATCAGAGTATTAAAAGAGTTATATTCCATTAAAAATGGTAAATGTGAAAACTCTATATGATTTTTTTATCATTAAATGTTTTGGAATTATAGGTAATTATAATCCACATATTTGAACTTTGTAAGTCTTATAGACCCCTCTATTTCTTGTATGGATTAAATGTAACACGAATGGCTCACCAAGAGGTAATCCAGGTCCCTCCTGGTATGGTGCTATCTTTAAATACCACACGGGCAATGAAATAGGTTGCCTCTATGTCCCTTGTGGCTTCTCCACTTCCATGTATGTCTAAATTCTTGGGATTATCAATGTGTTTAAAATAGATCAACAACATGGATGGTCCAATATATTTATGGAATGAAACTCTACAATGGTGGTGCAAGCGATTAGAAATAGAATAATTCATTTGTACCATAAACTCACTTCCAGATGTATTAGAATCATGGTATCTCTTTCATCCATGAATTACAATATTACACATGTCTTTCATGAAGTAAATTTTGTGGCTGATGGCTTGGAAAACAAAGGAGTGACGGCCAGTGGATTGATCTGGCTCAACGATGTTCTTGAAGACCTTTTTTATTTTTGGCATAATGACTATTGTAAAAAGCTACACTTAAAACTTTTGTAACTTTATTTTATTTTAATTAATGATTATTTTCCTTTTTTTCAAGTCCTAATTCTACCAAAAAAATATGTGATGTGTAGAAATAAACCACATGTCAATCTGGCGCACAGTGTGGTCGTTATGGTTTAATGTGGGTGTTTTTAGTATAAAAGTGTCATTTTAGTCTAAAATAAATGTCACATACTCAAAACCATGAAACATTCTCAGATTGCATTGATACTTTAATAAAATTATCCATTATTCATCTATAATGTGTAAGAATCAACTTCATGTGAATCAGACACTCGATGTGGTCAATATGACTCAAGGTGTGTGTTCACATTTAAAAGTTTCATTTTAGTCAAAAATGTGTTTCACCCACTCAAAAATGAGAAAAAATCTTATATTGTATTGATACATTTGGAAAATTATATGCAATTAATTTTTGATGAGTAGAAATTAACCACAAGTCAATCTGACACACAATGTGGCTGGTATCAAGAGACACACCTCAAATCCCATCATCACCAAAATCCCTACATCACCCAAAAGTAACCCTCTTCTACAACACACATCCAAGAGACCAGCTCATAATTTCCTATGAAAATAGAACCCAGGATAAATTTAACACCCACAAAACCAAAACCATCAACAAAATCATCAACAAACAATGATCAAAAGGGAAGTAAAACAACCCACAAAAATGCCTCATTAAGATCCAATGTGGGATCCAAAATCAGGTTTCAATTCTCAAAGAGGGTAAACCGGGACCTCAATACCAGGACACCATGTCATGGAGAACCACAAAAATTGAAAACTAGTACTATCAACTATTCAACTACCCTCTTCCTAGTTAGGCAATCATGAACCCATGGATTCCTATGTTCACCAAACCATGAATCCAATCACACCGAGACATCATTACTAGTACATAGTAATAGAACATATAACTTAAGTAATGAGACATGCATAAAATCAACATTCCCTATCATCCATAAAATAAAGTCCCAATAAATCTCCAATGCCTAACAATAAAGTCCTAAAATCCTAATCAACTAAACATTCACCCAATATAAATCCTAAAATAACTAATCATCCCAAAACTAAAATCATTCCTCAGACTTCTCTTGATAGTCTATCTTCAACAACCACAACTCTATCAACCATATATTTAAAATATACTCATCCAGACTCAAACTAAAATTACCTAAGTTCTAGGTAAATACCACATACAAAGGATCAAACTTACTAAAAATCATTGATGATCAAATCGATAGAGAAAAAACATAATCTCTAATAAATTACTAACACACTTCTTCATTATCCACTTACCTTGATAAAGGATCGAAAACTTAAGATATTTCTCTACCATCATGTCCTTGGGAGTTCCAAGTGAATTGAGGACACCCTCAATCCTTTATCATGAATCCACCACTGTAACCAAACTTAGATCACAACAGAAAGAAGGTGGATGCTGATTTAATAAATTCAAGATAAGGTCTAAGAGTGAAGAAAATTATGAGTCTACCACTCTATTTAGAGTCTGGGTAGATTCAAAGAATACAAAGAATCTATTATGAGTGATGAGAAGAATCATCTATGGTGCCATCCAAGAAATTAGCCTTCTATGTCTTTCTCAAGATTTTTGGAAGGTATACCAAATGATACAAGACATGCATCCAATAAATTGATGCATCTCACAACCCAACCAACTAGTCCCATATAAACCAAGGGAAAATTCCAAAATAAAATTATTCAAACAAAAAATCCATACTCAAATAATATAAAACTTATTTTAATTAAAACCAATAACTCCAAATACATAGTTTTAAATCCAATCTACCAAGGTATAAATTTAAAAAAATCAACCCCTATCAAAATATCTCTCCCTTAGTAAAAATACTTTTCCATTTTGAAGAAAAAAAATCATTTTACCATTTTCACACACACTAAAACCATTTCAAAATAAAATGAAATCATTTTAAATTCCTCACTCCAAGCCCACAAAGTAAGCACAATAATCACATAATTTTCATACATTCCATTTCTTAAAGCATCAATACTGAAGTAATGTATATAAAAGTCCCATTCTTTCAAAAGTATACACTTGAAAAAAAACATCCTTCCTTATAACACTCCACTTTATTTTAAAAACTAAATTAAACCATTTATAACATCATTATCATTTAAATTCATTTCTAAGTAAAAATTGGTTCATTTTAGGGAATGTTCTCAAAATACCACTTCTATTTTGAAATATTTTTCCAAATTCCATAATAAAATTCAACACTTTACAAAATACCCCATTAAAACCAAAAAAAATCCATTTTAAAACCACCCATCGAAGCAGACTTTGAAATAAAAAAATCATGTAATTATCCCCTTTTACCACCCAAAAAAATATTTAAATCATTAAAGATGAAAAAATATGACACAAAACGACACAAAAAACTCACTCCAATAACATTGAAAATTTAGGAAAACCATATTTGATTCCTTTAAAACAATTAAGAACCAATTTAAGAGTAATTTTAAATCAAGAGAGAGTCAAAACAACTAATCGTGGGAGACACAATGTTGTACACAGCTTTATTGCATGATTTTCTAAGTCGTGCACCAACTATATAACAAACTTTGTGAATTCCTCTGAACCATCTACATGAGCTCCACATGGTTGTATAGATCATGGGAGGTAACTATGAAGCTCTAGTTCTTCATCCATTTTTCACCCTAGAATCCAATAAATATCTAAAAAACTTGATAAAACTAAAGGTATATCAAAACACCAATGGACTATAAAAAAAATCCATGTCAAGGAAAAAATATCAACTAACCATTCTAACTTTAAGATGTGAACAAAAAAGATCTAGCTAGACTCTTCCATGCACTTACCTCTTGAGTTATGATAATGATCCTAACCTCCATGATACCCAAATGCACCCAAATAATAAGAGGGAAATTTGATACCATTTTGTAAGGGACTAACTCAGGTCTCCCCTAAACCAGGTACCTGATCCGTCTTTCCAAAAGTCCAAAGTGTGTTCCCATTCCCCACGAATAGACAACTAGTGTCAAGAAATTGATACAAATAACTTGGGAATGATTTAGTACTCAAATATGAGTAAATAAGAAACCAAACATTACCTAAAATCTGTTATGGTGCATCCATACATTGAAAAAACATGCATAGAAAAATAAACATATACAAATAAATAAATAGTAAAAACAATGAATAATGAAATAAAAAAACAACCAAAATATGAAATAGGATAACATAAATCAAAAATAATAGAATAAGTATAATGAGTACCAAAACACAAAACAAAATGTAACAGTTTGAGTTGGATGATACCTCTTATAAAAATAAAAATCAACATGGCCACTACCAGCCACCTTTTCATGGTCCAAGACCACTCATCATATCCCTAGTCATCTGGCATATGACAAACCCAAAACAAAATCCATAAAGAAATATAAATAGATAAAATACTAGGAACCTGAAAGGAATCATGTAAGTTGTATACACCCAGTGGTGTATGCAGAGTATGAGAAAAACAATACACAATAGGATCTCACAAAGGAGTCTATATAGTTACTTTCATTAAAAAACACATTTATACTAGTTTTAAATACATTAAAATATAATAATTTTCTATTTTAGAAAAATGATAACAAAACCAAATCACATCTTACTACTTATAAGAAATAAAAATTTCTCTTTTAAAGGGAAAACTATTGAAAACTCTAATTCATGATTAAACACTTTGGAACCCCAAAATAAGGATACTTTATTTAATGAAAACTAGAACAAAATTAGATTCTTCATTTCAAACCATTCATGAAATCCCAAATACAAAACAAATCATTTATCTTTTATTCAAAACAAATTTAAAAAAACACTGAGAATACCATTTTAATACAAGATCCAGCCATAAATAAATGAATAAAAACATAATATAATAAAAAACAACTATATAAATTATGATCACAAAAATAAGCAATAAAAATTATTCTATAAAAAAGTGAAAGGTGATCCAAAAAAACAAGAGGAATCCCCAACCTAGAATCACAAATCTGGGTATAAGTGTCATGGGTAACACTTTGAGTTATAACATGAATGATATTAGACCTGGTTATTGTATTCAATGGACCCTATGTGTGGCCTTACAATATCACCATCTGGATTCCCCTAAAGGACTATCGAGTATTATATGACCAACCCAAAGGAGGACCTGACTATCCAAAATAACTATCAACCTTGCACACACTAGGCTAGTGAAACATGCATCTAGAACTTCTATTAGCTACCCAAGGTTTACATGACTTCATGAAAATAATGGATGTGAGAAATGAACCAAGAAATAAATTAATCAATAAAAATACAATCAATGTTTCCCACCTCACCTCCAACTCCCTCACAAGAAACAACCCCTTTCATTCATCATCCAAACTCCACATCATCAGAGAACCACCCATAAATGGAAGGAAAACAAATACAAGGGGAACTATGAGGATATCATGAACAGTAACCATTAATTTTAACAATGTTTCAAATGATCCTTCAATAAAAATGTGTCTTGGAATTCAAAGTCACTTTAATTTATTAATATTCACTTTTTAAATATTTCAATAAAAATAATTTAAAAAATCACACCTTTTTCCATTAAAAACCCATTCTTTAAAACACAGTTTTTATCCCTTATAAACCAAAATAGGCCCAAACCCCATTTATTTTACATTAAAACCATTTTAAAGAGACTAAAATAGTTTTTATAAGTTTCTGGAATGTAAATCTATTTAATGTCAAAGCATAACATGAAATACATTTAGAAAACCATTTATACCAAACCTTGGATGCTTTAAAATGACTTGGAAATACACAGTTGGTATCATACATAGTCATAATATAATCAAAAATAATTTAAAAAAACTCAATAATGTCATGAATTTAAAAATAAAGGAATGGAATATAAACACCTACCTCAATCCATGTGGTAACCTATCCCAACTAGTCACAACAAGTTGAATCCAACGTTGAAGGCTCTGAAAAGTAATAAGATGATCCCTATAAGCCTTGAACAACCAAATCCATAATTAAAACCAACCATGAACCCAAATCTCATCCCATATCCCCCTATGGTTCTACAGAGGAAGCGAACCCAGGGGAAAATAAAATAAAGAGGATGAAGTAAGGATAGAATGAACTGAGGGATTTACCTTAAGAGATCTACTCGAAATCGAGGTGGAGGAGCACAAGAGTCAAGGAGGAAAGAAGGTACTCCCTCTCTTATGCCCAATATAAAACAAACGAAGAGTAAAAGAAGAGGGGTTTAAAACCAATTAAAATTGATAGGGGTACTTTTTTAAAAGACAAAAAAAATGGACGTATGACCATTTATAGAATGGAAACTCTCATTCATGGAATGAAGGGACCTTATCAATATGTCATGGAATGAAGTCTCTAATTCATGGTGTGAATGACCCCTACCAAAAACAAGAATTCTTCCTGGGGATACTTCATGGTGTGAACCCACCCCCCCCCCCCATGTTTCAGGCATGAACTTCCCTGGGAAAAACATCCAGGTGGTATGGGAGGGCAGTTCACGACATGAAAACTTTGTTCACAACGTGAACTATTGTAGTTTCTATCCTATGGATTCCTAGGACTTTATAAACACCCTAAAAACACTATAGAACCATTAAAAACATAAAATATCCCAAAAACATAATAAATATGAAAATAATGATAAGGATGTGATAGGTATGTTCTCCTGCAGTGATTAAATGTGATCACACAAGTGTTATCAATCTTAAAAAAAATTATATACATCATTCATGAATGAAGCAGGTTAAGATCAAGTATCACTTTATCAAGATGAAATTTAATCAAGGGATGCTGAAATAGAGTTTGTGTTAACACAATATCAAGTTTAAGCATCATGATGAAGGAAAAATCCAATGATAGTTTTGAGAATAATCGATTGGATCTTAGAGTTCAATTATCTCAACCAAACTTGATGGTTTTGTAGAAGGACCCCTACTCCAATAATCATTTGTGTCTGTAAGTTTGGAAATTTTACAAATGATTTTTCCATTTCAAAAATGTTTTCAACATGTAGTATTACTTACTAAAAAATTTAGTAAGTTGTGTTAATCAAATGTGTGCTTCCCATATTTTCCTTCTTTTAGTTATTTTCCATATTTATTATTAATTTTAATTTGTTTATATCACTTTTATTTTCCACTCTTTCCTTTTTTTTTTAAATAAAAAAAAAACTTTTTTTTCATGTTTAGTGTTTTAATAACTTGGGATTACATGGCATGAAATATTTTCTACCACCATTGTGCTTAAATGACATTCATTTTCCAAGTTTATCTACCTATTAATATTGATCAAACATGTGATAAGGAATTTTTTATTTCAAGATTTGGACATAAATAAAAATCATTCTTCAAGGTTATATTCACTAACTTGGTAATCAATCAATTATATTATTGGTTGAGTTTTTATAAAACCTTTGAGAAGTTAGGAATAATTTTGATTTTTTTTCTTATAGGTTTCAGTATCCCATCATTAAAAAAAATTATTCTACATACATTTTGTATTTATTATTTGAAAACACATGAAAAATGAAAAAGATACTAAATTAATTTGTGTAATTTAAGGACTTGATATTTTCCTATGTGAGTATTAAATAGACAAGTATTTACCCATGATTTGTTTTTTTAACAAATTATTTTATGTTAAATATGTTTTCATACTTCAGCATGAAATTGGAATATTTTACCATGCTGCCCAAATTGGACAACATGTTGATCGTTTTATCACAACTTTCACCACACTGATTGAAATTTAAAAAAATCATTTTTGTAGGGTAATAGGGCCATGGGGATTAAATTAATTGAACTATATATAGAGACTAATACAAAAACATGATACCTGATAGAGGCCCATGGAGTGAGTAAATTATGGGTGAGATGGTTTAAAATCACCTTCAATAAATCTTCCATAACTTGGGATATACAATCAGCCTAATTTGAATGATATTGGAATGATAATTTGATGTGAAAGAAACTCTAGAAATGTCAATTCAAAACAATATCCCTTGAAATGATAAAATATGATCATCAAGGATGAACATTTAAAATTCATGAAACTTGATGGATTGATATGATCAACTATTTTGATCAAGATTGAGATGGACACTAAAAGAAGATATTTAGGGGTGAAATTTTAGCTATGTATTGTGAAGTCATTTCCATTTAACTTTTTTATCAATGTAGAACTATGAGACACAAAATCAATCACTACCATTATTTATTTCAATATATATTTACATTGAAAAAATAACTAAAAAGTGATTTAGTCATGTGGTAGGAATATGTAGAATAAATTCATTATACTTACATTGATGTATTGTGTGTGTGTGATGTAATTTAATATCTCAACATCTGTTGTAAAATTACCCCACTTTTACTTCTATCTCTCTAGTGTCATTTGGTTTCATTTGAAAACTCTTTGAGATTTTTTAGCATAATTTGGAAAGAGCGATTGAAGGTGTGTAAAATGTATTCTTATTTTAATTATTTATATTTATTTTGTAAAAATTTGAGTGATTTGAATCTTTATTTTAACTTTCATCATAAGAATTGTAAGACCCCCTCATTGTTGAATATATTTATCCATCATCCAACTCTTATTTTTTATATTTAAATGACTACATGGGCCCTCCATGCTTATCTCATCCATTATTATTTGATATTGAAATGGAAAAATTATTCATATATGCTTATCTCATCCATTTTCATTCATTTATAAATAATAATGTTCCTGATGCTTATAGAGTATAGATTTCAAAAATGAATTTTGGATTTTAGTCTATTTGGAAGTTTAAAGTATGATGGAATTTTTTTCATTTCATTCCATCCATGAGCTCCCAAATCGGAGAGTCTAACAAGTAATTTCCTCATTGATCATGTCTAGTTTGATTTATAGAATTATTTTGGTTTATTACCTCTTATGAAAAATATGAAATCCAAAATTCATACAGGTAAGAGTGATGAAAATGTTAACACGCCCAAGGCCACCAGGGATGGCAGTGTCGACACTACAAAACTAAAAAAATGAAGCCCAGTTATTTGGGGATCTTTGGTGCCTATATATATGTTGGCTCAATCCTCATGAAAGGTGTTGTCATCTCTATCATATAAACTCCTCAAGATGATTCTATTCTTAGATCTCAATTCTATTTGCTCATTATCCCATGGTTTTAGTAGTTCATGGTTAGATAAAGGTCCTAACATAGAGTTGGTTGATTCACTTGATCCATGGATACCTCTAGAGGAAGGAGTTATTCATATGCTTTTCTATGATCTCCATCAAATGCCTGTAAAAATATTCAACATTCCAAATCAACTGGTATAAGGTATATCATTCTTATTATTCTTTGTTTATATTTATTCCAAATATACAGATATATTTTGGGCTTAATGGTGTTTTGAAGTTTTTTTTACTATGTTTTGGTTGTTATAAATCCCTTTGAAACTCATTAATGCCAACCACCAATTTACTGATCTCATAACACACGTGACCTTACTGATGTGAGGATCATACATGAAGTGATCAATAATGTCTTCCCACTATAATAGATACATTGATACAAAAAATTCAAGATGAATTTAAAACTATTCTACAAAGGAACAAATTATTAAAATTTATTGTAATATACACATGTCATTAGGCAGGTATAAGGGATGATAGGAATTAAACATCAGGCGGTGCATTCTATCATGGTAATTTGTATATTTTTTAGATAATCAATGAATATAATTATGTATTATTGTGAAATGGTGAAGATAATTATATTTCCACTAATCATACTTGTACACAACTCTTTTGGATGATACATCATCTTAAAGATATTGGGATTGAGGTATTGTAATGAACTAACCTGGGTCTCCCCTAAATCAGGTACCCAAGTTGGCTAGCCACAAGGTCTAAAGGGTGTATCCCCATGTGACGGAAACTAGTTCTAGGGAATCTATAAAGCTAACTTGGGAATGATTTATCCCTCAAATAAGAGTAAATAAGTAACAAACCTTTACCAGAAATCCATCATGGTATATCCATATATTATACACCCATGTGTGGAAAAATAAACACATAATAATAAATAAACAATCCAAATAGGGTATAATAAAATAAACCACCATAAAAAATATACAACGGGATCATATAAATCAAATATAATAGAAGCATATATAATTAGTACTAGAATACATAAAAATGAAACAGACCGAGTTGGATGATATAACATCCCAAAATAAAAAACCAACCAGACTGCTACCAGCCACCTCCTCATGGTCCACAACCACTCGTCGCATCCACAGTCCTTTGATACTTCAATAACCTGAAAAAAATCTATAAATAAAGAGAAATAGAGAAGTTCATGAGAAACTAAAATGAATTGTGTAAGCTGTATAAACCCAGTGGTGTACCATAGAGGTTAGGCATTTCCTTTTATTAAACATTTCATTTAAGTTAGTTTGAAATACATTATAAAATAATAGTTTTCCATTTTAGAAAAATGATAAAGAAAAAAAAGCACATAATATTATTTATAAGGAATAAATAATTTCCCTTTTAATGTAAAACCATGAAAACCCCATTTAGTGATAAAAATTTTGAAACTCAAAATAAGTATACTTGCTTTAATGAAAACCAGAATAAAAAAATATTCATTTCAAATTATTCAAGAAATCCTAAATAAAAAACCATTTCTCTTTTATTAAAATTAGCTTTCTCAAAACACTTATAAATCCATTTTAAAATATAACCAACCCATAAATAAATGAATAAAAACATAATATAACCAGGTGACACTATATCAATGATGATCATAAAAATAAACAATACAAACGGTTCCATAAACAATTAAGTGAAAGGGGATGAAAAAAAACAAGAGTAATACCCTACCTAGAACCACCGATCAAGGAATAAGTGTCTTGGGTTATTATTATAGGTAGAGGGGACTAAAACCAAACAAATTACACACACACTTAGGCATCCTAGTGGGAAAAGACCCATCTCTCCCTACAAGGAATGGAAAGTTCCCAATATACCTATTTTATTAAAATACATGACACGAAATACCAAAGTCATAGAGGCCTTAGAACATGGGTGATATAAAGGCCCAATATCCTGAAGGATGAGAACATGGTTTTTCCCTAAATGATTATTTAACTTCATGTTGTATCACTAGTCTTATGCCTTCTCACCCCCTGTTAGTAGTCATCACATAGTATTACCAGTATTTCTCCCATCCCCACCAAGAATAATTGAATCATGTTGGACTTTGGCGCATCATGGTAGGGCACCCCTACACCCCACATTGAAGATTCATATGGGAATATAGTTGGATGGTATTTTTCAGCACACTGATCTCTCATTCAATAAATCCAACCGATGATGCCTGTGTGGCACCCTACTGCATGCTTGCCTATTGTGTCACACTATATAATCATTCCTGTGGTAGGGAAACCATCTATCACACATAGAAAATACATGGGAACAGATGGCTGATTGATAAGAACCAATGCACTTATCCCTATTTCAAGGTCCCCACATGGCAGTGCTTGCGCGTCACCATACTGCACTGCTTACCTGTATAGAGAACTTGTGTGATCTTCATAGGAACAAAATTCCAATCAATGGATTGTAGAGGGATGGGAATATAGAATCTCAGCATGTTAAATCATCCTTTGTAGGATTTTTTTGTGTAGAGACTAATCAATGAGAAATCTAATGTCCTTACCATTATCAGAAATAGATTACTTGGAAAACTCAAGGCTTGGAATGTGAATTATGTAGAATCGTCCACATGGCTTTCTTTCAAGAAGTTATATTCCAAAATAATGATTGAATCCCGTTGGATTGTTAAAACTAATTCCTCTCATAATTTCTGGATGTACAATTGGATTGTTACTCCTCTCATAAACAAACTTGTTTCACAAGACATTTCTTTGGACACCAATGTCTCAATTAAAGATAAATTGGAGATTCCTTTTGATACCCTTCATGTTGAGATTAAAGAAATTGTTTTAAATTATAATTTCACTAGTGGTGATGAAATTGTTATTTGGTAGCATTTTTTCAATGGAATTTCATCCTCAAAGTCTTTCTACCATATGGAAACTCTTGAGCATATTAAAAACTGGACAAAAAACCTCAACAAGACTTGGATTCTACCAACCAGATTTACTCTTTCCAAGAGAGTGTTTTATTCCAAACTTCCAAATGATGATTTCCTTCCAATTGTTGGGATTAATAATTTATCTAAATGTATTATTTTTAATCGATATAGGGAATATATTGATCATATTTTCCTTAGTTCTGTCACGGATACTACCCTATGGACTGCTATTGCAGATTTGTTTCAAGTTCAGCTTCCAGAATGTTGCTCAATTAGAGACTACCCGGTTTCTTGTTTGTAGGTATAGTCATCGAGGAAAATTCATAATATACTACATGTATCCTTTCTAGAACTTATTTATATTATCTAGAGGAGTCTTAATCACCTTATTCATGATGGAATACCATTCTACCTAAAATCATCCCTAGCATGCATCATTGGAGAAGTAAAAGGGGAATACGCCATTCAAAATGGTAAATGTGATAACTCTTTACATTATTTTTTTGTCCTTAAATGTTTTGGAATTATAGGTAATTATAATCCTCATTATGGAACTTTGGAAGTCTTATAGACCCCTCTATTTCTTGTATGTATTAAATGTAACATGAACGGTTCTTAAAGAGGTAATACAGGTCCCTTTAGGTATAGTGCTATCTTTAAAGACCATGCAGGAAATGCAAGAAGTTGTCTCTATGGCCCTTGTGGATTCTCCACTTCCATGAATACTGAAATTCTTGGGATTATCAATGTGGTTGAAGTATCTCAACAACATGGATGGTCCAATATATGGTTGGAATGCGACTCTAAAATGGTGGTGTAAGCGATTAGAAATGGCATAATTTATTTTTCCTAGAAACTCAATTCTGGATGAATTAGACTCTTGGTATCTCTTTCGACCATGAATTAAATTATTACACATGTCTTTCATGAAGAAATTTTTTTTGCTGGTGGCTTGGAAAATAAAGGAGTGACAAACAATGGATTGATCTAGATCAACAATGTTCTTGAAGAACTATTTTATTTTTAGAATAATGACTATTGTAAAAATCCACACTTAAAACTTTTGTAACTTTATTTTATTTTAATAAAGGATTATTTTCCTTTTGGTCAAGTCATCATTCTACCTAAAAAATTATATGATGTGTATAAATAAACCACTTGTTGATCTGACACACGGTGTGGTCATTATGGCTCAAAGTGTGTGTTTTTAGTATAAAAGTGTCATTTTAGTCTAAAATATATGCCCCATACTCAAAACCATGAAAACAATCTCAAATTTCATTGATACTTTAAGAAGATGATCCATTATCCATTTTTAATGTGTAAAGATCAACCTCATGTGAATTAGACACTTTGTGTGCTCAATATGACTCAAGGTGAGTGTTCACATTTAAAAGTTTCATTTTAGTCAAAAATGTGTGTCACCCACTCAAAACTGAGAAAATGTGCTCAAATTGTATTGATACATTTGGAAAATGATCTGTAATTAATTTTTGATGTATATAAATTAATATTAAGTCAATCTGACACATGATGTGGCCGTTATCAAGAGACACACCTCAAATCCAAGCATCACCAAAATCCATGCATCACCCAAAAGGAACCCTCCCCTACAACACTCATCCAAGAGACCAACTCATAATTTCCTATGAAAACACAACCCAATAGAAATATAACACCCACAAAACCAAAACCATCACCAAAATCATCAACAACCACTAATCAAAAGGGAAGTAAAACAACCCACAAATATGCCTCATTAAGAACCAATGTGGGATCCAGAATCAGGTTTCAATACTCAAAGAGGGTAAAATGGGACCTCAATACTAGGACACCATCTCATGGAGAACTACACAAATTTAAAACCAGTAATATCAAGTGTTCAACTTCCCTCTTCCTAGTTACGCAAGCTTAAACCCATGGTTTCCCATGTTCAATAAACCATGAATCCAATCACACTGAGATAGCATCACTATTACACATTTATATAAAATATAACCTAAATAATGATACATTCATAAAATCAATAGTCCCTATCATCCATAAAATAATGGCCTGAGAAATCTCCAATACCTAACAATAAAGTACTAAAATCCTAATAGACTCAACATCCACCCGACATAAATCCTAAAATAACTAATCAACCTAGAACTAAAATCATGACTAAGACTTTTTTTGATAGTCTAGATTCCACCACCAAAGCTCTCTCAAACATCTATTTAAAATATGTTTATCATGATTCAAACACAAATTACCTAAGTTGTAGGGAAAGACCTCATACGAAGGATCAAACTTACTCAAAATTATTGATGATTAGATCGATTCTAAGAAATGACCAACACACTCCTTAATTATCCACTCACCTCGATAAAGGATCATAAACTTAAGAGATTTATATATCATCATGTACTTGGGAGTTCCAATGGAATTGAGTAAACCCTCAATCATTTCTAACGAATCCACCACCACAACCAAACTTAGATCGCAACAGAAATAATGTGGTTGTTGATTCAAGAAATTAAAGATAAGGTCTAAGAGTGAATAAAATTTCGAGTTCTCCGCACTATTTAGAGTTTGGGAAGAGTCCAAGAAGAGAATGGATGTCCTCTTAGTGATGAGAAGACTCTCATATGGTTCCATCCAAGAAATGTTCCTTCTATGTCTTTCTCAAGATTTTTGGGAGGTATACCAAATGATACATTACATGCATCCAATCAATTCATGCCTCTTACAACCCAACCAACTAGTCCCATACAAACCAAGGGACAATTCCAAAATGAAATTCTTCAAACAAAAACTCCATACTCAAATAATATAAAACTTATTTTCTTTAAAACTGGTAACTCCCAATATAGAGTTTTAAACCCAATATACCAAGCTATACATTTAAAAAACAAATCAACCCCTTTCAAAACAACTCTCCCTTAATAAAAATCCTTTTCCATTTTGAAGAAAAAAAAAGAAATCATTTTACCATTTTCACACACACTAAAACCACTTCAAAATCAAATAAAATCATTTCAAATTCCTCACACCAAGCCCACAAAGTAAGCACAACAAACACATAATTTTGATACTTTCCATTCCTTAAAGCATCAATACTAAAATTATGTATATAAAACTCCCATTATTTCCAAATTATACACTTGAAAAACAAACATCCCTCTTTATAAAACACTACTTCATTTTAAAAATTAAATTAAAAAATTTCTAACATCATTATCATTTAAATTAATTTCTAATTAAAAATGGGTTCATTTCAAGAGATGTTCTCAAAATACCACTTCCATTTTAAAATATCTTTCCAAATACCATAATGAAATTCAAAAATTTACAAAATAACCCATTAAATGTCACGACCCATCCTCGGGACCCGTGTCGTGACTACCCCA
This sequence comes from Viscum album, assembly GCA_963277665.1. Classification (NCBI taxonomy): domain Eukaryota; kingdom Viridiplantae; phylum Streptophyta; class Magnoliopsida; order Santalales; family Viscaceae; genus Viscum; species Viscum album. The sequence goes on from OY728160.1 coordinate 1,179,463,674, forward strand.
AGCCCGCCTTCCATAGGCCAGGGGCTGGCAACTAGCACCAAAGGCGTAAATCCCGATAAAAAGGGAAGGCATTGCCTTTATAAAGTAAACAAACACCACATAGTAAGAAAGCTGAAGTAAACACTAAGTAAACTGGGTACAACTGTAAGTGCTGGAAAGTAAGTGGGCCAGAATACAAACCCAACTGAAGTAAAGTACAACTGAAAAGGAAGTACAGCAACAGAAAAGTAAAGCAGCAATGTCGAGCCATCCGCTGGAAATCCCACCTGAAGGGTGGGTATAGATAGCCTCCACAGCTCCTCGGGTCCAGCCGTCTGCTTTGTGTACGTCCCGCCCAGTGGTCTGCCTCCAGGTACCGACATGCTCCACAAGCCTCAACCACGATCAGCGTTGTCCGTTGTCTGTATCCAACACAACGTAGTGCGGGCATATCCTGTGCAGGGGTGAGTATACGCTACTCAGTAGGGACCCTGAGACCCCCGAAGGTCTCCCATAATCCACAAAGGATAATCCACAAAGGAAAGATACAATCACGAAGTAACAACCAACTCTACTTAGGTATATTCCCATACATATACCTAAGTCATCAATTCTAGTTCGGCTCCAACATCCGAGCCCAAGTTCGATCTAGTCCACACAGGATAGCACAATCCAATCCACATAGGATGACATAACCCAATCCACTAAGGAAAGAAAGTCAATCATATCGAAGATATTGATTGAAAGTCAAGACTCAGCTCACACAGGTATACTTCTTCGTAGACGATAGAGATGATAAGATGTAGCCACTGATTCATCTAAGCTGTCAGACCCACGTAGGATACAAGACCAGCTAAGCTGTCAGACCCACAAAGGATACAAGACCAGCTACTCTGTCGGACCCACGTAGGATACAAGTATATAGTCAAATACTGCTGGACCCACGTAGGAAACTAGAATAGCAGTCACGTACTGCCGGACCCACAAAGGATACAAGAACAGTAGTCATCGTCATCGAACCCATGGAGGATTCCAGTACGGTCGTCGTCACTGCCGAACCCACAGAGGACTTCAGTGCAGTCGTCGTCACTGCCGAACCCACAGAGGATTTCAGTGTAGTCGTCATCGTCGTCGCAGTCGCAGCCAGCTCTAGGGTTCCCGCACACAGCATACTCGATTCTGGGAGGGTCCGCTCCACGAGCCAAGGGGGGTCGATACATCAACTGACATGTAGTCCGAAGTTTATGTACACCAAATTTCCAACTCGACAAAAGGAACTCAACGCGATAGACGACGCGTCAATCGGACGCCCGGTCTGAGAGTTGTTGGCTTTTCCGTCCCAGGGGCCCTGTTAGTTTTTAAGTCAAAACCAACCCGACCATACTCCAACTGTGTCCAAACCTCGATTGGATTAAGCCAAAAGGTCTTTCTCACTAATAGGAAACCAACAAAGTCGACGGCACGTCAATCGGACGTCCGAAGCTCAAGTTATAAGCATTTCCGCTCCGAGGGCCCGGTTGGTTTCGTGTTCGAACCAACCCTGCCATACCCAAAGTTCTTTGAAACCTTGAGTTTAATATATCTAAATGACCGTCTCGATCCAAGGATCGCATCTCAACTAACGGTGCGTCGATCGGAGGTTCGTAGCCCAAGTTACGGGCGTTTGAACGAACCTGTCCGTTTTTAGGGGGTTTTGGGCCCGGACCGACCCGGCCAGAGACCCCCTGGGTCGGCCCGAACCGGGTCGACCCGAACCAGGTACGGGTCCGGCCCATCAGGGCGCGGCCTGGTCTGGCTGGCGCGGCCCAGCCCCACTGGCGTGACCCGGCCCGGCGCGGGCGGTCGGGCCCGGCGAGGGCGCCGCGCGCTGCGTGAGCGCGGTAGGGGGGGAACCACCACCCCCTTCGAACCGGACGGCGGACCCGCGGGGGGTCCGCCTTACTGCGTTGACCGGGGGTTCAAACCTCCGATTTTCTAGATCTGGTCGACCGTAACGGTCGGCCAGTGTGTCGTGCGGGACCATCCGGTCTTGCCTCCTGAGCACCAGCAGACGTCAGCTCCGGCCGCCCTCCCCTACTCCGCCGCGGCCAAAGGTCGCGGCTTCTTTCAGCCTCAATGGCGCGGCGCGACAGTTCCGCGCTTCTTCGTCGCGTTCCTCCTTGTTTCCGCGTGGTGTCGTTGCACCGTTCCGCCTTCGTTCGAGCCGCAACGAATACAAAAACAAAGGGGGAGGAGGATCGGTCGTGTTCCGGCGGTCTGACCTCCTCCCGTTAAATTGATAACAGGCGGACCAAATATTTAATGAAGAATGCAAGGAATAATCACTTCAAAAAAACACACCCCTACCTCGAAGAAGTCGTGGAACGAGGATAGTCGCGGGAAAAAGAGGTCGCGGAAGATGGCGTCACGGAACGAGGCTCCGTAAGCGTCGTCGGTGTTCGCCCGATGAAGGATGTGGCGCATCGTTGTTCTCCGAAGAAGGCGTCTCTCACCGACTTCGGAGAGGAGGGGAGACGGAGTTCTTCGTCGTAGACTCGGCATTCTTCGCGATGAAGATGAAGTTCTTCAAGGCCACAATAGTTCTCTCCTCTATCCACACAACGAATCCACCCACCATAAAATAAGACCTTGTCTTATTTTATTCACACACACACATGTCAACACTAATTTGAAAATCAAATTGAATTCACCAAATTAATTAACGTGCGTCGTGTCCGTTAAATGAGGCGTTTTATTGGCATGTAATTAAAAGTGGAGGAGTTACAAACTAATTTCTAGAGGGGGGTTTCAAAGGGGTGTTAGGGAAATTGAAGGAGGTGGGGGCTCGTGTGGGCCCCACCCCAACTTCCTCACATCATCCTTTTTCACAACACTTAACCATTAGTAGAAATAAAAATATAATTGTATAACAATTATATTTTTATTCTTTATATTTTTAACAACTCCCCCCGAGAAAACGCACCATCAAAAAAGGTGTTCCTAAGCAATTACCGGCGCTGCGGTTTCATTGGTGTCCTCGGATTTCGATTCCGAGCACCGATTCAAAATTTAGGAAAACCCACTCGTTCATTCACTGAACGTACCTGAGCTAAACTTCGGAAATTGATTTCGGGCACACCGGGCCTCGGAATTGGGTGTCGTCAGAAACTGTGTACTCGTAAAATCCCAAAGAAATTTAGAAAAAAAATTCCCTTGAAATTTACGGGTCTTTACATTACTCCCACCTCAGGGATTTACATCCCCATAAAGATACATCACAAACTAGAGGAACAAATGAGGGTACTGAGTACGCATCTGAGCCACCCGCTCCCAAGTACTCTCCTGGAGGTTCCCGTGCTGCCACCTGATGCATACTAGAGGAATCAACCGCCCACGTAGGACCCACTCCTATTGATCCTCGATCTCCATCGGGACCTCCGCAAAAGTCACCCCATCATCAATGTCCAACTCCACATGGTCGATGATATGCATCAGGTCGTGCACGTATCTCCTCAGCTGAGATATGTGGAAGACGTCGTGCACCCGGTGCAACTGAGGTGGTAGAGCCAGGCGATAATCCACCTTGCATATCCTGCTGAGAACCTGGAATGGTCCGATGAAGCGCAGAGATAACTTGCTGCCCCGGCCAAATCTTCGTAATCCACATCGAGGTGAGACCCACAAGAAGACGTGGTCGCCATCCTCGAACTCTAGTGGTCTCCGCCTCCTGTCAGCATAAGACTTATATCGGCTCTGAGTTGTCCTCATCTGCTCCTGGATGACCTGGACCTTCTCTGGTCCCACAAGTGCTGACTCTCCAGGGTCTGTCCATCAAAGAGGTGATCTGCAAAGTCGTTCGTACAATGCCTCGTATGGTGCCATCCCGATGGTGGAGTGGTAGCTGTTGTTGTACGCAAACTCCACCAAGGGCAGGTGATCCTCCCAGCTGTGACCAAAGTCAAGGACACATGCACAGAGCATGTCCTCGAGAGTCTGAATGGTCCTCTCTGTCTGACCATCCGTCTGTGGGTGAAAGGAGGTAATCAGACGTAGTTGCATCCCGAATGCCTCCTACAACCCATTCCAAAGCCGGGAAGTAAAGCGAGCATCTCGATCGGAGACGATAGATGATGGCACACCACGAAGCCATACAATCTCCTAAACGTAGAGACGTCTCAAGCTCTCTACTAATCCATGCTCTCTGATGGGTAAGAAGTGGGCCAACTTGGTGAGTCGGTCAACAATCACCCAAATGGAGTCGTGACCTCTGGAAGTACGTGGAATTCCGGTCATTAAATCCATAGATATCTCGTCCCACATCCACTCTGGGACCTCCAAGGGATGTACCAAGCCTGCTGGTACCTAGTGCTCCGCCTTCACCTGCTGACAGGTAAGGCATCGAGAAACGAACTCTGCCACAGCCTTCTTCATACCCGGCCACCAGTGTTGTTGTCTGATATCCTGGTATATCCTCGCCACTCCTGGATGTACCACTAAAGGGGAAGTGTGAAACTCTCTCAGCACCTCCTCCTGTAAAGCAGCTAGTACCATGGTACGTCCTCTGAAAAGGATGACGTGCTCTCCTCTCACAGAGAATCCATCAGGTTCCTATCCTGAGGATATTTGTGCACGCCGTGTCTCACAGTCAATGTCCCCACGCTGTGCCTCTCTGACCCACTGAAGAAGTGGAGGAGTGACTGTGAGTGACTGAAGAAAGGCTACTCCATCTCTATCCATAAAGGATATCTGCAAAGCGGCTAGCTACTCTATCGCCTCCCCAAGTAGTTGAATGCCTGTCCTCCTGCTGAGAGCATCAGCTACTACGTTCCCTTTTCCAGGAGTATAGACTATCTCAAATTCATAGTCCTGGAGGAACTTGAGCCATCACCGTTGTCTCAGGTTCAGGTCCTTCTGCGAGAAGATATACTTGAGACTATGGTGGTCAGAGTAGATTGTAAAGTGCTCGCCCATCAGATAGTGTCGCCACATCTTCAGAGCGAAGACCACTATTGCTAAATACAGGTCATGGGTAGTGTAGTTCTTCTCATGTTGCCTCAACTGTCTTGATCCATAGGCGATCACTGCCCGCTCCTGCATCAGGACACATCCGAGTCTGGTCCCTGATGCATCGCAGTAGACTACGTACCCTACTCCTTCCTCTGGTAGCCTCAAGATAGGTGCACTGGTCAATCTCTGTCTCATCTCCTGGAAGCTCTGTTGACATCTATCCGACCACATGAAGGGTTTCCCCTTCTTCGTCAGAGATTAAAGTGGTGTCGCAACTCTGGAGAAGTCTGGCACAAACCTCCGGTAGTATCCAACCAATCCTAGGAAACTCCACACCTCTGTCACGCTCCTGGGTGGCTCCCAAGCTAGCACTGCCTCGATCTTAGCAGGATCCACCGCAACTCCCACCTCAGAGATGACGTGTCCCAAGAAGTGGACCTCACGTATCCAGAACTGACACTTCGAGAGCTTACCATATAGCTGGTGCTCTCGGAGTGTGTCCAGTAAAACCCGCAAGTGGTAGGCGTGCTCCTCCTCAGTGGTCGAGTATATCAATATGTCGTCGATGAAGACCACGAAAAATCGATCGAGGTAAGGCTGGAAAATCCTATTCATGAGGCTCATGAACACTGCTGGAGAATTGGTTACGTCGAAAGGCATAACCAAGAACTCATAGTGGCCATACCGACATCTGAAGGTCGTCTTCTGCACGTCCTCGTCCCGAACTCGGAGCTGATGATAGCATGACCTGAGGTCTATCTTCGAGAACCACCATGCTCCCTTGAGCTGATCGAAGAGGTCGTCAATCCCCGGTAGCGGATAGTTTTTCCTCACGGTCACCTAGTTCAGGAGACGATAGTCGACACACAGTCGCAAGCTCCTGTCCGCCTTCATGGAGAACAAAATCTGGGAAGCCCAGGGTGAAACACTGGGTCGGATGAATCCCTTTCCCTGCAAGTCCTCCAGCTATACCCGTAGCTCTCGAAGCTCGGTGGGAGCCATCCGATATGCTGGAGTGGATATCGGGGCTGTCTTGGGGTACAGCTCAATATAAAATTCTACCTCTCTGCGAGGATGTAGTCCTGGAATGTCATCAGGAAAAATGTCCGCATACTGATCCACCACTACAGGAAAACTTAGACTTAGCACATCCACTGCTCCTAGGATGAGGCTAGCCAACTGATGAGTGATGGGATGTCCTATCCTCTGCGTGAGTCCATCCTGCGCTGCAAAGGCTCCCTTCTCTCCGGTGAAGGTGAACCTGCTCCCATCAGTGCGAACACACCGCACCTTGCGCCTAATACAGTCAATCTGAGCATGGACTGTAGATAACCAATCCATGCCCAAGATGACATCGTAAGGCCTCGACGCCGCTACAAGAAGATCCCATCCAAAGCTCTTACCTCCTAGAGTAAGCTCACACTGCCGGCACTAGTGCGTAATTGTCGAGTCTACTCCCATAGGAGTCTCTAGCTGTAAGGATCGAGCCAACGGCTCCGTCTGAATCTCCGAGCTCCAAACAAGGGCAGCGATAATGAAAGAGTGACTCGCTTTTGTGTCTATAAGAACTACAGAAAGGGTGGTGTAGACACAGATAGTACCTCGAATCATCTCTGGTGCGCCGTGGTCGTAGGCCTCCACTGCCTGAAGCTGAGCTTGCCTCTGTCCTCCATCTCCCTGTGGTCAGGGTAGACCTCTAGGTGGTGGTGGTGGTGGTAGAGCCTCAAAGTGTCTCCCACAACCTGCTGCTCGGCCAGATCCTCTACCATGTCCGTCTGCTCTCTGCGGACCACCATGGTTGACCCTCTTCCTCTGTCTATGTGGTCCCTCAACCGTCTGTTGCTCCTCTGCACGGCGGGTTGGGCAGTCACGAGCCATGTGGCCTTGCCCGCCGCATGCGTAGCACTGTCTGCTCCTCGGAAGGCTGGCTATGCGCCGTGTTCCCCACACCTCTGATCTAGTGTCCTAAGGTCTTCCTCCTGCTGGTTTGGTCCTCCTGGACCCCTATGACATCCGTCGACTGCCAGCCGTAGAAGACTCAGCTACGTGCCGCCCTGTGGTAGGTCTCGCTGCTTGTGTAGGCTCAGCAAGAAAGCTCCCTATGATAAGGGCTCGCTCCATTACTCCTGCCTACGTCGGAATGCTGAGGTAGATCATCGATGCCCTGATCTCATGCCTCAGTCTCTGCTCGAAGGTCCATGCCCAGAAGAATGGGTCTCGTACCATGTCCGTCGAATAGTGCGAGAGATCGGTAAATCTCACCGAGTATTGGGCTACCGTCATGCTACCCTGCCGCAGCTATAGTAGCTCCTGAATGTGAACTCCACGGAGGGTGGCTGGGACGAACTCTGAGTGAAAGAGGCTCTCAAAGTCCGACCAAAGGAGAGATGCCTCGTCGTGCACCTGGAGCATCAGGCTCCACCATCTGCCTATTGCCGCGTGTAGGAGGCTCGCTGCAAGGATCACCATGAGGTCAGCTGGTGTCCCCACTAACCTCAAAACTCGAACTACAGCCTCAATCCAATCCTTGGATACTTGAGGGTCCGTCTCCCCATGGAACCTGGGTAGTCTCTGATGCTGAAACTCGTGTAGTGCACTAAGGCGACATGCACTCTCAGTGGTTAGGGCTGGTGGCATCGGTGGCTCGGCGGGTAGAGGTACCGCCGGTGCCTCCACTGTAAAAGGGTCATGCACTAAGGCCTCGTTGCTCGGTGGGCTGTCGTCTCGCACAAAGCTCTGAACCCTAGCTGGCTTCCATCGTGGGGCCATCCTAAAAAGAAACAGGTGCGTCGCGGTCAATATAGTATACCTGGTGAGCTGACACAAAGTAATCACAAAGAAAATTTTTGAAACACACATACAATCAATGTTTTCGTGCATTGAGTCGGAAATCAGTAGTCAGGGTCCTGGTGTATGGATACGTCGGCCGCCGCACCAAAACTAGACTCCTGGGACTGATAAACACACTCAATACCCTTAACACTATTGCTTCACATAGAAGAAAGATCAGAGTCCTGAGTTCTGTGGTAGAACCGAACTCCTTTGATACCAATTTGTCACGACCCGTCCTCGGGACTCATGTCGTGACTACCCCAAGCCCTCCTTCCATAGGCCAGGGGCTGGTGACTAGCACCAAAACCGTAAATCCCGATAAAAAGGGAAGGCATTTCCTTTATAAAGTAAACAAACACCACAGAGTAAGCAAGCTGAAGTAAACACTAAGTAAACTGGGTACAAATGTAAGTGCTAGAAAGTAAGTTGGCCAGAATACAAACCCAACTGAAGTAAAGTACAACTGAAAAGGAAGTACAGCAACAAAAAAGTAAAGCAGCAATGCCAAGCTGTCCGCTGGAAATCCCACCTGAAGGGTGGGTATAGATAGCCTCCACAGCTCCTCGGGTCCAGCCGTCTGCTCCGTGTACGTCCCGCCCAGTGGTCCGACTCTAGGTACTGACTTGCTCCACAAGCCTCAACCAAGATCAGCAATGTCTGTCGTCTGCATCCAACACAACGTAGTGTGGGCATAGCCCATGCAGGGGTGAGTATACGCTACTCAGTAGAGATCCTGAGACCCCCGAAGGTCTCCCAGAATCCACAAAGGATAGTCCACAAAGGAAAGATACAATCACGAAGTAAAAAAAACCAACTCTAATTAGGTATATGCCCATACATATACCTAAGTCATCAATTCCAGTTCAACTCCAACATCCGAGCCCAAGTTCGATCTAGTCCACATAGGATAGCACAATCCAATCCATACAGGATGACATAACCCAATCCACTAAGGAAAGAAAGTCAGTCATATCGAAGATATTGATTGAAAGTCAAGACTCATCTCACACAGGTATACTTCTTCGTAGACGATAGAGATGATCAGATGTAGCCACTGATTCATCTAAGTTGTCAGACCCACGTAGGATACAAGACCAGCTAAGCTGTCAGACCCACAAAGGATACAAGACCAGCTACTCTGTCAGACCCACATAGGATACAAGTACAGAGTCAAATACTGCCGGACCCACGTAGGATACTAAAACAGTACTCACGTACTGGCGGAACCACAAAGGATACAAGAACAGTAGTCATCACCGTCAAACTCACAGAGGATTCCAGTACGGTCTTCTTCGCTTCCGAACCCACAGAGGATTCCAGTGCAGTCGTCATCGCTGCCGAACCCACGGAGGATTTCACTGCAGTCGTCATCATCATCGCAGTCACAGCCAGCTCTAGGGTTCCCGCACACAGCATGCTCGATTCTGGGAGGGTCTGCTCCACGAGCCAAGGGGGGTCGATACATCAACTGACACGTAATCCAGAGTTGATGTACCCCAAAGTTCCATCTTGACAAAAGGAACTCAGCGCGACAGACGGCGCGTCAATCGAACGCCCGGTCTGAGAGTTATTGGCTTTTCCGTCCCAGGGGCCCGGTTGGTTTTTAAGTAAAAACCAACCCGACCGTACTCCAAATTCATCCAAAACTCGATTGTAGTAATCCAAAACTTTCGTCTCACAAAGAGGAAACCAACAAAGTCGACGGCACGTCAATCGGACGTCCGGAGCTCAAGTTATAAGCGTTTCCGCTCCGAGGGCCCGGTTGGTTTCGTGTTCGAACCAACCCGGCCATACCCAAAGTTCTATGAAACCTTGATTATAATATTTCAAAATTATCATATCAATCCAAGGATCGCATCGCAACTGACGGTGCGTCGATCGGAGGTCCGTAGCCCAAGTTACGGGCGTTTGAACGAACCTGTCCGTTTTTAGGGGGTTTTGGGCCCGGACCGACCCGGCTCAAGACCCCCTGGGTCGGCCCGAACCGGGTCGAACTGACCCGGGTCCGGGTCCAGCACATCAGGGCGCGTCCCGGCCCGGCTGGCGCGGCCCGGCCCAGCCGGCGCGACCCGGCCCGGCGCGGGCGGCCCGGCGAGGGCGCCATGTGAGCGCGGAAGGGGGGGAACCACGACCCCCTTCGAACCGGACGGCGGACCCATGGAGGGTCCGCCCTGCTGCGTTGACCGAGGGCTCAAACCCCTAGTTTTCCCGATCTGGCCGGCCGTAACGGCCGGCCAGTGTGCCGCGCGGGACTAGCCGGTCCCGCCTCCTGAGCACCGGTGGCCGGCAGCTCCGGCCGCCCTCCCCTGCTCCACGGGTCCGAGTCTGGCCCATCAGGGTGCGGCCCAGCCCGGCTGGCGCGGCTTGGCCCAGCCGGTGTGACCCGGCCCGGCGAGGGCGCCGCGCGCCGCGTGAGCGCGGAAGGGGGGGAACCGTTACACCCTTCGAACCGGACGGCGGACCCGCGGGGGGTCTGCCCTGCTGTGTTGACCAGGGGTTCAAACCCCCGGTTTTCTAGATATGGCCGGCCGTAACGGTCGGCCAGTGTGTCACGCGGGACCAGCCGGTCTCGCATCCTGAGCACCGGCGGCCGGCGGCTCCGGCCGCCCTCCCCTGATCCGCCGCGGCCAAAGGTTGCGGCCTTGGTCCGACCGGCGCAGCGCGACGGCGCCACGCCCCTCCACCGCGGCCTCGCTCCGGCCGCAGCCTCTTCGTGGTTCTCTGGTGCGGCACGACGGCACCGCGGCCCTCCACCGCGGCCCGACTCCGGTCGCGGCTTCTTTCGGCCTCAACGGCGCCGCGCTTCTTCGCCGCGTTCCTCCTTGTTTCCGCACGGTGTCGTTGCACCTTGTCGCCTTCGTTCGAGCCGCAACGAATACAACAACAAAGGGGGAGGAGGATCAGCCGTGTTCGGGCGGTCTGACCTCCTCCCATTAAATTGATAATAGGCGGCCCAAATATTTAACGAAGAATGCAAGGAATAATCACTTCGTAAAAACACACCCCTACCTTGAAGAAGTCATCGAACGAGGATCTTTGCGGGAAAAATACGTCGCAGAAGATGGTGTCGCGGAATGAGGCTCCGTAAGAATCATTGGTGTTCTCCCGATGAAGGATGTGGCGCGTCTTCATTCTCCGAAGAGGGCGTCTCTCACTGGCTGTGTAGAGGAGGGGAGACGGAGTTCTTCGTCGTAGACTCGGCGTTCTTCGCAAAGAAGATGAATTTCTTCAAGGCCGCGAGAGTTCTCTCCTCTATCCACACAACGAATCCACCCACCATAAAATAAGACCTTGTCTCATTTTATTCACACACACACATTCCAACACTAATTTTAAAATCAAATTGAATTCACCAAATTAATTAATGTGTGTTGTGTCTATTAAATGAGGCGTTTTATTGGCATGTAATTAAAAGTGGAGGAGTTACAGACTAATTGCAAGAGGGGGTTTCAAAGGGGTGTTGGAGAAATTGAAGAAGGTGGGGACTCATGTGGGCCCCACCCCAACTTCCTCACATCATCCTTTTCCACAACACTTAACCATTAGCAGAAATAAAAATATAATTGTATAACAATTATATTTTTATTCTTCATATTTTTAACAACTCCCCCCGAGCAAACGCACTATCGGAAAATGTGTTTCTAAGCAATTACTGGCGCTGCGGTTTCATCGGTGTCCTCAGATTTCGATTCCGAGCACCAGTTCAAAAGTTAGGAAAACCCGCTCGTTCGTTTACTGAACGTACCCGAGCTAAAATTCGGAAATTGATTCTGGGCACACTGAGCCTTGGAATCGGGTGCCGTCAGAAACTACGTACTCGTAAAATTCCAATGAAATTAATAAAAAAAAATTACTTGAAATTTACGGGTCTTTACATTAAAACCATAAAAATCCATTTTAAAACCACCCATCGAAGCAGACATTGAAATCAAAAATTAAATGGAATTATCCCCTTTTACCACCCCCACAAATATTTAAATCATTAAACATAAACAAAACTTGACATGACACATCACAAAAAATTCACTCCAATGACGTTGAAACATCAGGAAAACCATTTTTGATTCCTTTACAACAAGTAAGAACCACATTAAGAGTAATTTGAAATCAAGAGGGACCCAAAACAACTAATTGTGGGTGACACAATGTTTTACACAACTTCATTGCATTCTTTGTTAAGTCATGAGCCAACTATGTGACAAAATCTATGAAGTCATCTGAACCATCTACCTAATATCCACATGATTTCACATATCATGGGAGGTAACCATGAAGTTCTAGTTCTTTATCCATTTTTTACCCTATAGTCCAATAAATATACAAAACACTTTATAAAACTTAAGGTAAAACAAAACACCATCAAACCATAAAAACAAAATCTAATTCAAGGACTCGAATATCAACTACCCATGGTAACTTGAGGATTTGAACAAAAAAGAGCTAACTAGACTCTTCTATGCACTAACCTCCTGAGTTATGATGATGATCCTAACCTACATACTACCCAAACACACCCAAATAACAATAGGGGACTTTGATACCATTTTGTAAGGAACTAACTCAGGTCGCCCCTGAACCATGTACCTGATCTGGATTTCCAAACAGTCCAAAGTGTGTTCCTAGTCCTCATGGATAGACAACTAGTGTCAGGTGATCGATAGAGCTAACTTGGGAATGATTTAGCACTCAAATATGAGTAAATAATCAACCGAAATTTACTTAAAATCAGTTATGGTGCATCCATACATTGAACAAACATGCATAGAAAAATAAACATATACAAATAAATACACAATCCAAAAAATGCATAATGAAATAAAAAACAACCAAAATATGCAATAAGATCCCATAAATCAAATATAATAGAAGAAGATACAATAAGTACCAAAACATGAAAAAAAAAGTAACAGGTTGAGTTGGCTGATACCACTTATCAAAATAAAAATCAACCTAACCACTACCAAACACCTCCTCATGGTCCACGACCACTCATCGCTTCCCTAGTCATCCAGAATTTGACCAAACCAAAACAAAATCCATAAAAAAATAGAAATAGAGAAAATCCTAGGAACCTGAAAGGAATCATGTAAGTTTCATACCCCAGTGGTGTATGTAGAGTATGATAAAAATAATACTCAATAGGATATCACCAAGGATTCTATATAGTTCCTTTCATTAAACATTGTATTTATACTAGTTTGAAATACATTAAAATATATGAATTTTCTATTTTAGAAAAATGATAACAAAACCAAAGCACATCTTACTACTTATAAGGAATAAACATTTTCCCTTTTAATGGAAAAACCATTGAAAACTATAATTAGTGATTAAACACTTTTTAAACCCAAAATAATGATACATTCTTTAATGGAAAATAAAAAAATCATATTCTTCATTTCAAACTGTTCATGAAATCCAAAATACAAAACAAATCATTTCTCTTTTATTCAAAACATCTTTTAGAAAACAATTAGAAAAAAAATTTAATATAGGACCCAACCATAAAGAAATGAATAAAAAAATAATATAAGCAGGAACAACTACATAAATGATTATCACAAAAATAAACAATACAAATGGTTCCATAAACAATTGAAAGGTGATCCAAAAAAACAAGAGTATTCCCCAACCTAGAATCACAAATCAAGGTATAAGTGTCAGGGGTTACACTCTAGTTCTAAAAAGAATGATATTGGACTTGGTTCTCAGATTCAATAGACCCTATGTGTATCCTTATAATATCCTCATCTGGATTCCCCTCAAGGACTATCGAGTACCATATGAGCTACCCTAAGGAGGACCTGGCTGTCCTAGGGAACAAGCCACCATTCACACACTAGGCTAGTGCAACATGCATCTAGAACTTTTATTTTCTACCCAATGTTTCCATGACTTCATGAAAAGAATGAATGTGAGAAATCATCCAAGAAATAAATTCATCATTAAAAATACAAACAATGTTTCTCACCTCACCTCTAACTCCCTCACAAGAAACAACCCCTTTCATTAATTATCTGAACTCCACATGATCAGAGAACCACTGTCATGAACCAACCCGGGTTGACCCTGGACCGGTCACCCAATCCGACCTGCGGCAAGGCCTGAGAGGCATTCTCGATCCTCCTAGGATGGAGACAAGTTACAGGGCATCAACAAAGTACAAAAAGGGAATGATTTCACCCAAAGAAAATAAACTAAACAGTAGAAATAAAATAGAACAATGCAAAACAAATAAATGGTGCGAAATAGAAAGAACGGCCAATAACACATACTAACCTGACCATGACCAAAAATCCACATGACCCTGAGATTCACTCTCTAACACCCACCGAACGTCTCCCAAGGTGATCCAAACTAGAGCTGGAACCTGTAGGAGAAACTAAAAACAAGAAAACACTATAGGCCTGATTATTAAAACTCACTAGGCGTGCCCAAAAAACTATCCCCAAAGCACTACCTTTAAATAAATAATTTACTAATTCCATGTTTGAACTAAATTATATAAAATATGGGTCTTCACACACACTTTCATTTCCAAAACAATTAATAGTCTAATGCCCTTTTTAATTTAAAAACAAGTTTAATTTTTGAAGAGAAAAGGTGTATTACATTTTAAAAAAAATTCGCAACAATTTAGAATATAAAAATTTAGTTGTTAGTCAATAGGAAAACCACACACAACACACAATAAGGGAAATGGGAAAGTAGAAAACAGGGACCATCAACCGAACTAGGACCCTCAATTGTCTGCCACATACAAATAATCATTAAAGAAAACATGGGTTGAACCTAGGAGCTCGTGAACAATCTAGAATGTACTATACATGTGACTCGCCCTGAAGGAATTCCTACACTCGATGATGTCATAACACCCTAATGCTCGGTATTTCCCTACCTGGCCTAACCGAGGGGCCCAATCCCCTAGCATAGAAAAATCCATACTAAGGGCCACTAGCCAGTGCATAATCTAAACTAGTGCAGAAATCATTCACAGAAAATTCACTTACTATGTTAGGTTCCCATGTCAAGTACTAAATAAAAAGGGGGTGAGTCAGCAATGACCAAAAAGCAACCAATTCCAATTCACAAACATCATGCACAATAACCCACAAAATCAATGTGCACAGCAAGGTCACCCTTGAGTCACTCTAAAGAGGGTTTTCAAAATAATTTATTTTATTAAAGTGCCAAATGGGCCATAAAAAACTTTAAAAGAAAAACATCATTTCTCAAGGGAAACCAAAACATTTACTCATGCATCAGAAGAAAACATTTATTATTAAAGCAGAACCAGACTTGAAAATCCATGAATTATCTTCAAAGGCTAAACGGGCATTTTTCACTATTGTGCAACAATTAATCAACAAAATAATTTCAGCGGGATGCATAAAAATAAATAGTCTCATTTACAGTAAATCATTATTCTAAAAATAATTATTTAATATTATTTAACATTTAACAAAAATCAATTAAATGACAAGAAATAAATAAATTCTAAATTCAATGGAAAGTGCAGTGGGGGACCTACCTCGACTTTCAACTCGATTATGATGACGCGACATGTCTCACACTTGTAAACAAGTACACGCAACCTATTGACCGCAGTATTGTAGACTTTCTCTACCAACACGCTGTAGCAATCACAAAAACAACTAAAAACACATAAGTACAGACTTAACATAATCCATGCAAAAAAATCACAAAACTCACCTAAACCCTAGTGCAGGAAAACGACGTGACCAAAGGAGGCAAGAGTTGGTGTGGGGGTTCGATCGATAAAAGGGATCACGTGAAAGAGGAAATGACTAGCGAGGATGTTGGTGAAGAGTGTGGCCTGACTGGGAGGGTGCGCAACGGTCGGACAAGAGGCGCGTCGGCCAAAAGCGTGCACGTTGCACTGGTGGGGCCTGTCGGATGGCGTGTGGCAGGTCAGAAGGCACACGACCGGAGGGCGTGTGGCCGGAAGGTGGTTTGGAGGGTGCACGACGACCAAAATGAGGTCTGACCAGAGGCGTGTGCTGCCTATATGGCTGGTGGGTGCCGGTGGGAGGAGACCGCGGCCTATGCAGTGAAGGGGGATTTCATCGGGGCGTTGCACCACTGCTGGTCGGGCGGAGGGTGCAAGGATGGTGGGCGCTGCAAAAGGTAAGGGGGTGCACCGGTGAGGTGAGGTTGCGTCCGGGGCATTGCGCCGCTGACAGAGGGATGACGGGGCGGTTGAAGGGCATCAGAGGAGTGTGCTGCAAAGGGAGCTAGTTAGGAGAAGAGGGAGCTGCGCAGGGGAGAGAATCTGAAGGATGCAAGGCTGGGGAAGGTGGCATGCTCGAGCGGGAGGGAAGGGGAGTAAGGTTTTGGGGCCAGATGGTGTAAGAGGGGTGCAGGAGGTGCGCCGGGAGGCTGGAGGCTGGTTGGACGGCAGGTGTCGGTTGGGTGTGGGGCAGCGCCGGAGGTGGAGCCGGAGGGCGTGGTGGGAGGTGCTGCAAGTTTAGGAGGCTGGTCGCGGGTGCAAGGTGGCCCAAGGCGGATGGTGGGATGGCGAGGTGGGGGCACACCAAGGGTGCGGGCGGCTTGCTCGACTGGTGCAGGGAAGGAGATCCGGTGAGGGGGGTGTGCGGGGAGAGAGAGAAGTGAGGTGGGATGGCGGCGCGAGGGGGAGAGGGAGAGGAGAGGAGAGAGGTTCGTGTGGGAATTAGGGTTAGAAAGAAAGAAGAAGAAAAAAATAGATGAAAAACCCTAATAAGATAATAATAATCAAAATAGTTATAATGATAATAAATAATTTTCTTAACAATAATAATAACACATATAATAATAATAAAACAACTTTAATAATAATAAATAAATAAAATGATAAAAATAATAATTTTTTTAATAACAATTATTTAATAATAATATAATATTATCATTCATGAAAAAATAATATTACTACTACAGTAAGTTATGTATTTAACTAAATTTTAATTTAATTTTTTTTCAACTCATTCAATTCATTTTTATTTGGTCAATTCAAATACCGTAACTGCATGGTAGCCGGGGGTAACTGCATGGATTCCGCTAGTTGTGTGGTGCCCGCACACCGGCCTAAAATAATAATAATAATAATAAATTTAATTTATAATAATAATAATAATAATAAATCCTTGTTAATAATAATACTAATAAGAATAATAATAATCATACCGATAAAAAATATAAATAATAAAAATATTCGGTTCACTTTAATAAAAATAATAAAATCATTAACAACAATAAAAATTTTAAATAACACAATAAATTAAAAAATTTACCCATTTTAAATTTTCTGTAGATAGGTGGATCGTGTTGTTGCCTGGGAAAAGCTGCGTGGGGTTTCTAAAACACGCTCCGCCTGTGCGCCCAACGACGTCAACTCAAAAACATGCACTTTTTTATGAAACTCAGAAATCTTGTTCGGGATTCAACCCGAACCTTGACAAAAAATTTAAAAACCAAAGAAAATAATAAAATAAATTAATTACATAAGTCAGGGTGTGACAACCACCCATAAATGGAAGGAAAGCAAATACAAGGTGCACCATGAGGGTATCATGAACACCAACAATTAATTTTAATAAGGTGAAAAACGAGCCTTTAATAAAAAAAATTCTTTGAATTTAAAGTCACTTTCACTTATTAATATTCCCCTTTGAAATCATTCATTAAAAATCATTTATAAAAACACACCTTTTTCCATTAAAAACTCATTCTTTAAAACACAGTTTTTATCCCTTAGAAACCAAAAAAGGGACAAACCCCATTTATTTTCCATTAAACCCATTTAAAAGAGACTATAATCCTTTTCATAAGTGTTTGGCATGTAAATCCATTTAATGTCGAAGCATAACATGAAATCCATTTAGAAAACCCTTTATACCAAGCCTTGGATGCATGAAAATGACTTGGAAATGAATAGTGGGTATCATACATATCCATTATCTAATCAAAAATAATTTATAAAACTCAAGAATCTCATGAATTTAAAAATAAAGGAATGGAATAGAAACACATACCTCAATCCAAGTGGTAACCTATCACGACTAGTCACAACAAGTCGCATTCAACGCTGAAGGCTCCAACAAGCAAGAAGACGGTCCCTATAAGCCTTGAACAACTAAAGTCCCAATTAAAACCAATATTGAATCCAAATATCACCCCATATCCCCCTAGGGTTCCGAAGAGGAAGTGAAACTAGGGAAAAATAAATGAAAGAGGATGAAGTAAGGAAGTATAGAAGGAACTGAGGGGTTAACCTTAAGAGATATGCTCGAAATCGAGGTGAAGGACCGCAAATGTCAAGGAGGAAGGAAGGGACTCCCTCCCTTGTTCCCAAGATCAGCCAAATGAAGATTAAAAGAATAGGGGATTAAAACCAATTAAAATCGACAAGGGTCATTTTGGAAAACACAAAAAAAAAATAGACGTAGGCCCATTTTTAGCATGGTAACTCTTGTTCATGGAATGAAGGGACCTTATGAAGATTTCATGGCATGAAGGATCTAATTCATGGAATGAATGAACCCTACCAAAAACAAGGCCTAAGGATGATTCATGGTGTGAACCCCCCCCCCCTCCCCCCCCCCCCCCGTTTGCAGTGTGAACTGCCCTAGGAAAACACCTAGGTGGCATGGGAGGGCAGTTCATGATGTGACCACTTTGGCCACAACATGAACTACTGCAGGTTCTAACCTACGGCTTCCTAGGACTTCATGAACACTCCAAAAACACTAGAGAACCACTTCAAAACATAAAATATACCAAAAACATAATAAATATGACAATAATGATGAGGATGTGATAGGTATGTTCTCCTATAGTGATTAAATGTGATCACATAATTGTTTTCAATCTTAAAAAATATATATAAATCATTCATGAATGAAGCAGACTAAGATCAAGTATCACTTTATCAAGAATAAATTTAAACAAGGGATGGTGAAATTGGAGTATGTTTCAACACAATATCATGTTTAGGCATCATGATGAAGTAACAATCCAATGAGAGTTTTTAGAATCACCAGTTAGCACTTAGAATTCAATTGTCTCAATCAAACTTGATGGTTTTGGAGAAGGACCCCCACTCCTATAATGGTCTGTGTCTGCAAGTTTGGAAATTTTACAAATTCTTTTTCCATTTCAAAAATGGTTTCAACATATGGTATTACTTACTAAAAAATTCAGTAACTAGTTTTAATCAAATGTGTGTTTCCCATATTTTCCTTATTTTAGTTCTTTTCCATTTTTATTCTTTATTTTCATTTTTTTATATCACTTTAATTTTCCTCACTTTCCTTTTGTTTTTGAAATAAAAAAAATTGTTCTTTGTTTTCATGCTTAGTGTGTTAATAACTTGGGATTACATGGCATGAAATTTTTTCCACCGCCTTTGTGCTTAAATGACATGCATTTTCAAAGTTTATCCACCTATTAATATTGATCAAACATGTGATAAGGAATTTTTTATTTCAATATTTGGACATAAATAAACATCATTCTTCAAGGTTATATTCACTAACTTGATAATTGGTCAATGATATTATTGGTTGTGTTTTTACAAAACCTTTGAGAAGTTTTAAATACTTTTGATTTGTGTTTTTATAGGTTTTAGTATCCCATCATTAAAAAAAATTGTATTCTACATACATTTTGTATTTATTATTTGAAAACACGTTAAAAATGAAAAAGTTACTAGCTTCATTTGTGTCATGGAAGGACTTGATATTTTTATATGCAAGTATTAAATAGACTAGTATTTACCCATGATTTGTGTTTTGACCATATTATTTTATGTTAAATATGTTTTGGTACTTGGGCATGAAATTGGAATATTTTACCATGTCGCCCAAATTGGAAAGCATGTCGGACGTTTTATCATAACTTTCACCACAATAATTAAAATTTAAAAAAAAATGTAGGGTTCTAAGGCCATGGGGCTAAAATTAATTGAACTAGAGATAGAGATTAATACAGCAACATGAGACCCGATGGAGGCCCATGGAGTGAGAAAATTATGGGTGAGACGGTTTGGAATTACCTTCAATAAATCTATCATAACTTGGGATATACAATCAACCTAATTCAAATGATATTGGAATGATAATTTGATGTGAAATAAACTTAGGAAATTTCAATTCAAAACATTATCCCTTGAAATGATAAAAGATGAGCTTCAAGGATGAACATTGAAAATTCATGAAACTCGATGGATTGATATGATTGGCTATTTTTATCAAGATTAATATGGCCACTAAAAAATATCTTTAGGGATGAGATTTTAATTATGGATTGTGAAGTCGTTTCCATTTAACTTTTTTAGCGATGTAGAACAATGAGACAAAAAATCCATCACTAACATTATTTATTTCGATGTATATTTTCATTGAAAAAGTGACTAAAAAGTGATTTAGTCATGTGGTAGGGATACACATAATAAATGCATTGTATTTAGACTAATGTATTGTGTGTGTGTGTGTCTTAATTGAATATCTCAACATAAATTGTACAATTCCCCCTCTTTCACTTCTATCTCTCCAGTGTCATTTGGTTTCCTTTGACAAATCTTGGAGATTTTTTAGCATAATTTGGAAAGAGCGATTGAAGGTGTGTAAAATGTATGTTTATTTTAATTATTCATATTTATTTTGTACCAACTGGAGTGAGTTTCTTCTTTAGTTTAACTTGATTCATATGAATTGTAAGACCCCCTCATTTTTTAAGATAGTTAGTCATCATCCAACGCTTATTTTTTATATTTAAATGACTATGTGGGCCATGTATGATTATCTCATCCATTTTTATTTGATATTGAAATGGAAAAATGAGTCATGTGTGATTATCTCATCCATTGTCATTCATTTCTAAACAAGCATATTTATGCTTGTCATGACTCGTCCTCTGGGGCCCTTGATGTGACTACCCCAAGCCCGCCTCCCGAAGGCCAAGGGCTGGCGACTAACACTGAAGGCGTCAACCTGTAAGTGGGAGGAATTTTCCTAAGCACCTGTACGCACACACACACCCAACCAAGTCTCATGCACTAAAAAGGAAAAAAGTATCACTAAAACAAAGCTGAGTACAAGTAAAACTAATACAAGTGGTCCAGAATACAAACCCAACAAAGGAACTGAAAATAGCAAAGTACAAAAAGGAAATTATGATGGCCGTCTGCGGAAAACCCCACCTAATCATGAGAGTAGTGTAGCTACTGGAAGCCGAAGTCACAACGTCTCGTCCACCCGGTCCTACTGGGCCCTGCCTGGTCCTAGGCCACCAATTCCACCATTGTAGAGTTTTTCGTTCCTATCTCCCTAAGCACCTCTGGGTCGTGGTCCACCAAAGTATCTGTCGAAATGTTGATCGTCTTCACCAGACACAACACGTGTGGGTGAAGCCCGTGTAAGGGTGAGTAACAAAGTACTTGGTAGGGACCCCAAAACAAAAAGGAAAGACCACATAGCAATCCTCTAGGTAAAACACGAGGCACAATATAGTTCACACCAAGTATACATTTAGGGTAGTGATTGAAGAATCATCAGTTACATCATCAAACACCTCGGCTGCTGGAGAACTCCTCCTCTAGCGAGTACGGTGGGCCTACCAAGTCACATAGAAGTGCTTCCCACTAACCTTGGACTGCTTAGGTACACCTCCTCATCACATACCGTGGGCCTGTAATGTCTCACAGAAGTGTTTCCCACTAATCTTGGCCAACTGAGGTACTCCTTCTCATCACGTATCGTGGGCCTACAAAGTCACACAGAAGTGATTCCCACTAATCTTGGCCAACTGAGGTACTCCTCCTCGTCGCGTACCATGGGCCTGCAAAGTCACACATAACTACTTCCCACTATGGGCCTGCAAATTCACACAGAAGTGATTCCCACTGGGCCATAGTCGAGTCATACAGAGTTAAAAGTTAACAGTCTTCAGGTCTTAGCCAATCGCGGGGTTCCATACATAACACGCCTGGGAGAACCACTCCTCAAGTCATTCATCGCATCTCAACTTCCATGAAAGTCACCATAGATCATTCCAAAAGATTTTCCTCATCAAGAGGGTCCCAACGCTGCAAATGGCTAGTCAATCGGACGCTCAGTTTGCAAGATACGTGCGTTTTAGTAAACAGGGGTCGGTTGCATCTGGGTCCGGTCCCACCCGATCACACCAACCCGACCAACCTGGCCTGAGGGTCCCACATACCCCCATTTAATTTGACTGACTAGACCTGACCTGATTCAGGTCTGGGTCGGTCTGGTCTGGTCTGGTATGGCCAGTGGGCCAAGCCTAATGGGCCTCGCTGGACCCAGCCCGGTTTGGCCAAGGGTCAAGCCCGCAGGGTCGCCCAGCAACCCGGTCTAGTCTGGCCCTGCCCGAAGGGTGCGGGTCCAGTCCGCTAGGTGCGGGTCTAGCTCACTGGGTGCGGGTCCATCCCACCGGCGCGGGTCCAGACCGTCGGCGCGGGTCCATCTTGTCGGTGCGGGTCTAGACCGTCGGCGTGGATCCAGTCCGCCAGCGCAGGTCCGACCCACTGGCTGGGGGCGTGGCCCGCCAGCACGAAGCTTGGCACGCGTGGTGTGGGCCGGTGGTACGCTGCCTAGCCAGGACGCGGCCGGCTTCCGCGTCCGACCCCCGCTAGCCCTGCAAATGCACAGGGCCTTCCTCCTACCGTGGTCAAGTGACTGCGGCTCGCCGAACCACCCGGACGACCTGGATTCAGGCGGTCGCTCCACATGGCACCCGCCTAGTGACTCATCACCCCGCAGCTACCACGGCCTTCAACTGTCGCGACGCGCCGACGAGCATGTTGTCGTCCTCCAGCATGTCTAGCAAGGGTCGGCCCCCTCCTCAGCTGCGGTGCCGGTTGGCACCTCCCCCTCCTTGCAGCTGGTGTGGGCTGGCCGACTGCGCCTTCTGTGGGCCACCGAAGTTGCTCTGGTGGTCCGTTTTCCTATTAGTCTGCGCCTATGGTCCTCTCAGGTCACCTCCATCACCACGATGGTCTCGGATGTGCCTTGTAGCCATTTTGGACAATCTGTTCACAAGGATCGCACATGCGGAGGGGTCCGAGCCTTTGTTTGTGTCAGCCTGCACCCTCTGTGTTAGAAGAATTAAGACTGGGGAGGCTTGGGGGAGATGTTCAATCATAGAAAAAGATAAACTAATCCCAGATAGAGAATCCCCCAAATAGAGTTATCCTCCCGCATAAACGCATGATTCACGGATCATCCTTTTCGTGAGTTGATCCACATTCATCATTTATAGAAAAGAATGGGGAAGAACTTAAAAATAAAACAACCCCTACCTTGTTGATGCTCGATGCCATAGAGTTTCGTCCTCGAGGTTTCAAGACATCGACGTTGTTCATTGCTTCTGACTTCGTTCTTTGAGGTGCGTCAAAGATGTTTGATGTTCGCTGGAGTATGTCGTTCTTCGTTGGAGAGGAAGTTCTTCGGAGGTTCGTCAGAGAATCCTCACAGTTTAATTCCTCATTACACCAATGCATCAACCAAAATAAAAGGGAAACATGTCGCAGTATTTCTGTTACGCGTCATTAAAGCGTCGTTACGTTACGAGTTAATGTGCCATTAATGAGTTCCATTAATGTGCCTCGTCGTCGCCTCGTCGCTGCACCACAGCGTCATCATCCACCACTCAACGGTGAGAAAATAAATAAAATAAATCTTTTTAAATTATTTTATTATTTTTCTCAAAAAGTCCGAAAAATAACTTTTCCACTCAGTCCTTGTCGGCCGAAGTTAATTCATTTCTAGGTGAATCCCAGCGTTCTAAGTTCAACGGTGCCCTCAGATTTTCGATCCGATCACCGGTTCAAATGTTAGCAAATCCTGCTCGCACGTTTACTGAACGTACCTTAAAAAACCTTCAAAATTACATTTTGGGCTCACCAGGCCTCAGAATCATGTGTTGTCAAAGCGTGTGGTCTCAAAATAATTCCATATAATTGAAAAAAAATACATGAAATTTCTGAGACATTACATTCTCCTCACCTTAGGTCTTTACATCCCTGAAATCCAAAACAAAAACTAAACAAATAGATGGAGGTACTGAGCACGAATCTGAGCCTCCCACTCCTATGTGATCTCCTGGAGATTCTCGTGCTACCACTGAACTCGCACCAGAGGAATCAACCACCCACATAGGACCTATTCCTTTCAATACTCTATCTTCACTGGGAATTCCACAAACGTCACCCCATCATCAATGTCCAGCTCACCCCAGTCGATGACGTGCGATGGATTATGCATGTACCTCCTCAACTGCGACACGTGGAAAACATCATGCACCTGATGCATCTGTGGGGGGAGAGCTAGGTGGTACGCCACCTTACCAAATCTTCTCAGGATCTGAAAAGGCCTGATGAACCTCATAGATATCTTTTCGACCCAGACAAATCTCTGCAATCCTCATTGGGGTGAGACCTGAAGGAACATATGATCGCCCTACTCAAATTCTAAGGGTCTCTTTCTCCTTTCAGCATAAGACTTATTCCTACTCTGTGTAGTCCTCATCTACTCCTGGATGATCCGCACCTTCTCAGTGGTATCCCATACCAACTCCGGACCCATGAGTGTCGACTCCCCTAGGTCTATCCAGCATAGGGGTGATCTGTATGGCCACCTGTACAAGTCCTCAAATGGTTTCATTCCAATGGTGGAGTGATAGATGTTGTATGAAAACTCCAACAGTGGTAGGTGGTCCTCCCAACTGTAACCAAAATCCAAGATGCAAGCATGTAGCATTTCCTCCAAGGTCTGTATGGTCTGCTCCATCTGAACATCCATCTGGGGATGAAAAGTTGTGCTCAAGTGAAACTGTTTCCCAAACGCCTCCTGTAATCCCCTCCACAATCAGGATGTAAAGTGAGTGTCATGATCTGAGACGATCATCGAAGGAACCCTGTGAAGTCGCATTATCTCCTGGATGTAGAGGTGTTCCAATCCCTCTATCGGTCCCTACTCCCGGATGGGTAGGAAGTGAGCTGACTTGGTGAGTTGGTCAACAATCACCCAGATAGATTTGTGGCTCCTGGATGTACGTGGTAACCCCATCACAAATTCCATCGAGATACCGTCCCATTTTCACTCTGGTACCTTGAGTGGTTAGTCCATGCCTGATGGAACCTGATGCTCGGCCTTCACTTGCTGACAAGTGAGGCATTGTGAAACGAACCTGTCCACCACTTTCTTCATCCCTAGCCACCATTACTGGCGTCGTAGGTCCTGGTACATCTTCTTCAATCCAAGATGTACTTACAAAGGGGATGTATGGAACTCCCTCAACACCTCCTCCCGCAACATCACGGGTACTACAGTGCACCCTCTGAAAAGGATGGCGTGCTTCTCACCTATCAAAAATCCATCAGGAGCCCATCCTGAGGATAACTGAGCACATCGGGCCTCACAATCATCATCCTCCGGTTGTGCCTCCCAGACTTGATGTAAGAGTGGGGGAGTAACAGTCATTGACTGAAGGTAAGTAGATCCACCATCATCCACGAAGGATATATGCATCGCGGCTAACTGCTCTGTCACCTCACTCAGCAGCTTCAAACTGGTCCTCCTGTTGAGAAAGTTTTCCACCACGTTCCTCTTTCCAAGAGTATAGACTATCTCAAAGTAATAGTCCTGGAGGAACTCTAGTCATCATAGTTGTCTCAGGTCTAGGTCCTTCTGGGAGAAGATATATCTGAGACTCTTGTGGTCGGAGTAAACTGTAAATCGTTCACCCATCAAGTAGTGTCGCCACATCTTCAAGACAAAGACCACTGCTTCTAACTCCGGATCATGGGTTGCGTAGTTCTTCTCATGTTGTCTCAACTGTAATGAGTCATAGGTGGTCACCGCTCACTCCTGCATCAAGACACAACCCAGTCCAGTCCTTGATGCATCGTAGTAAACTACACACCCAACTCCCTCCTCTGGTAGTCTCAAGATGGGGGCACTAGTCAGTCTCTTCCTCAACTCCTGAAAACTCTACTGACATTTCTCCATCCACACGAAGGGTTTTCCCTTACGTGTCAAAGCCGGTAAGGGTGATGCTATTCTGGAAAATTCTGGTATGAGCCTCTAATAGTAACCAGCCAACCCCAAGAAGCTTCGCACCTCCGTCACGCTCCTGGGTGGCTCCCAAGCAAGCACCGCCTCTATCTTCACTGGATCCACTGCAACTCCAGCCTCTGAGATGACGTGTCCCAAAAAGTGGACTTCCCAAATCCAAAACTGACACTTTGAGAGATTTCCATAAAGTCGGTGCACTTAGAGTGTATCCAGGACTATCTGCAGGTGTGTAGCATGCTCCTCCTCTGATGTCGAGTACACCAATATGTTATCAATGAAGACCACAACAAAACGGTCAAGGTAAGGCTGGAAGATCATGTTCATGGGTCCCATGAACACTATTGGGGCATTGGTCACGCCAAAAGGCATCACCAGGAACTCATAGTTTCTGTATCGGTACCTGAATGTTGTCTTCGGTACATCCTCGTCTCGTACCCAAAGATGATGATAGCCTGATCTGAAGTCTATCTATGAGAACCACTTCACCCCCTTCAGCTAGTCGAAGATATCATCGATTCTCGACAGTGGATATTCATTCTTCACGGTCACCTGGTTCAGGCACCAGAAGTCCACGCACAATCTCAAACTCCCGTCTGCCTTCTTGGAAAACAACATCAGGGTTGCCCATGGGGAAACATTGGGCCTTATGAACCCCTTATCATGTAATTCTTCTAGTTATACCCTCATCTCGTGAAGCTTTATGGGAGACATCTGATATGCTAGTGTGGATATCAGTGTCATCCTGGGGTACAGGTTGATTCAAAAGTCTACCTCTCTGCGAGGATTTAGTCCTGGAACATCCTTAGGAAAAACATTTTCATACTCATCCACTACTACAGGAAAACTTGGAATCCTCTTGTCCACTGAACTGAGGGTGAGGCTAGCCAACTGGTACGTGAACGGATACACCCTCCTCCGAGAAAGTCTGTCATGTGCTGCAAGGGTTTCCTTCTCGTCGGTGAAGGAAAACCTGGTCTCATCTCCACAGACACACCGCACTGTATGCCTAAAACAGTCGATCTGAGCATGGACTATGGATAACTGGTCCATACCCAAGATGATGCTGTAAGGCCTCAATGCCGCTACTATGAGATCCCAGCCGAAGATCTCGCCTATTAAAGTAATCTCACACTGCTGGAACCAGCGTGTAATCGCCGAATCCCATCCCTTAGGAGTCTTTATCCATAAGGATTGAGCCAACAGCTCCACCGTAATCTCTGATCTCCGAACGAGATCCGTGGAAAGGAAGGAGTGACTAGCACATATGTCTATAAGAACTACAGCTAGGGTGGAGAAGACATAGATCGTACCTCAAATCATCTCTGGAGTTTCATGGTCATAAGCCTTCACTGCCTGAAGTTGTGTTTGCCCCTATCAGCCTGCTCCCTGAGGTCGGGATGGACCACTTGGGTGGTGGTGGTAACACCTCAAAACATTTCCCACCACCTGCTGCTCGGCTTGCTCACCTGCCACGTTCGTCGCCCTGCGGACCTCCTTGCTCGAACTGCTGCATCTTCCTCGGCAGCCCCTTGACTGTCTGCTGGTCATTTGTATGGCAGTTTGGGCAGTCATGTGCCATGTGTGCATGCCCAACGCACGAGAAGCAAATCCTAGTTCTCATTTGACTCCCTCTGGTTTGGGAGCCCCGCACTACTGACCCTGAGTCCTGGGGTCTTCTTATAAAAGACCTGACCCACTTGGACCCTCGCGTCTGTTGTCTACTGCCTACCGAAGACTCCACCACCTGGGGTCTGTAGGTAGCTCTAGATGCGAGCACCTACTCTGCCAAGAATCTCTCTACCAAAAGGGCTCACTCCAGTACCCCAGCTGGAGTAGAGATGCTAAGTGACAACACTGACGCCCTGATCTCCCACCTGAGTCCATGCTCAAAGGCTCAAGCTCGGAATAAAGGGTCTCTTACCATATCTGTCGAGTAGAAAGATAGCTCAGTGAACCTCGTTGAGTATTCATCCACCGTCATGTTGTTCTTCTGTAGGTGAAGCAGCTCCTGAATGCGCACAGATCGTAAGGTCATGGGAAAAAACTCCTCCCGGAAAAACTGCTTAAAGTCTGCCTAGGTGAGGGTCACCTCATCATGCGTCTGGGAGGACAAGCTCCACCATCTCCCTACCAAGCCTTGTAGAAGGCTTTCTGCTAAGATCGTCATCTTGTTGGATGGTGTCCTCACTAAGCGAAAGACCCGCGTCACTACCTCCATCCAGTCCTCAGTGACCTGAGTATTTGTCTCTCCCCTAAACCTGGGCGGTCTTTGTCTCTGAAACTCGTGCAGGGCACTGAGCACGTCCTATACCTGAACTTCCGATAGTAGATGCTGACCATCGGGTGGTGGTAGCACTGGTGCACCACCCGGTGGGGTCATATCTAAAATTGATCCCTAAACGGAAACCTCGTCGCTAGGCGGGCTGTCCTCATGACCTCGTATCAGGATCCTGGCTAGTCGTCTATGTGGAGGCATCCTGAGATAGATCAAGATGTACCACAGTCAGAAGGTTATACCTAGTGAGATGACTTTTATTCAAAAGAACATAAAAATACACTTATGCAACCAGTGTTTTCATGTATAGAGCTGAAAATCATAATTCAAGATCATAGTGTATGGATATGTCGGCCGCCACACCAACACTGGACTCCCTGAATCTGGAATTCGGACTTGAAACACTTAACACCATTGCCCCAAAACAAAACATAGACTCCCGATCTTTGTGGTTAGACTGACCACCCTCTGATACCACTTTGTCATGACCCGTCCCCTGGGGCTCGTGTCGTTACTACCTCAAGCCTGCCTCCTGAATGCCAGGGGCTGGCGACTAGCGTTGAAGGTGTCAACCTGCAAGTGGGAGGCATTTTCCTGAGTACCTGTACGCACACACATGCTCAACCAAGTATCACACACTAAAAAGGGAACAAGTATCACTAAAATAAAGTTGAGTACAAGTATAACTGATACAAGTGGGATATAAAATAAACCCAACAAAGGAACTGAAAATAGTAAAGTACAAAAAGGAAACTCTGATGGTCATCTGCGGAAAACCCCACCTAATCGTGAGAGTAGTGTAGCTACTGGAAGTCGAATTAGAACATCTCTTCCACCTAATCCTATTGGGCCCCACCTGGTCCTAAGACACCAAGTCCACCATTGTAGCAGTTGTCAGTCCCGTCTCCCTGAACACCTTCGAGTCCTGATCCAACAAAGTCTCTGTCAAAACGTCGATCGTCTGCACCAGACACAACACGTGCGGGCAAAGCCCATGCAGGGGTGAGTAACAAAGTACTCAGTGGGGACCCCAAAACAAAAAGGAAATACCACACAGGAATCCTCAAGTTAAAACACAACGCACAAGAAAACTCACACCAGGTATACATTTAGATAGTGATAGAAGAATCATCAGTCACATCATCAAACACCTCGGTTGCTGGAGAACTCCTAATCTAGTTAGTACAGTGGGTCTTCCAAGTCACACAGAAGTAATTTCTACTAACCTTGGACTGCTTAGGTACACCTCCTCATCACGTACAATGGGCCTACAAAGCCGCACAGAAGTGCTTCCCACTAATCTTGGCCAATTGAGGTACTCCTACTCGTCGCGTACCATGGGCCTGTAAAGTCACACAAAAGAGCTTCCCACTGTGGGTTTGCAAAGTCACACAAAATTTCTTCCCACTAGTCCATAGTCGAGTCATACAGAGTCGAAAGTTAGCTATCTTCAGGTCTCAGCCAACCGCAGGGTTCCGTATATAGTGTGCCTGGGAGAACCGCTCCTCAATCCATTCATCGCATCTCAAATCCCATTAAAGTCACCATAGATCATTCCAAAAGATCCGCCTCATTGAGAGGGTCCCAACTCTGTAAACGTCTCGTCAATCAGACGCTCAGTTTACAAGATACGGGTGTTTTAGTAAATAGGGGCTCGTTGCGTTTGGGTCTGGTCTGACCCGGTCGGACCGACCCGGGGGTCCCACATACCTCAATTTAATTTGACCGACTCAACGTGACCCAGTTCGGTTCTGGGTCGGTCTGGTCTGGCCTGGCCAGTGGTCCGGGCCTAATGGGACTCGTTGGACTCGGCCCGATTTGGCTGAGGGTCCAGCCCGTCGGGTCGCCCGGCGACCTGGTCTAGTTTGGCCCGGCTAGAAGGGCACGGGTCTAGCATGCCATCCCACACTAGTGGGCTGACGGCGTGGGTCCGGCCAGCTGGCTGGGGGCGCAGCCCGCCATCCCGAATCTCGGCCCGCGCGGTACGGTTTGGTGGTGCGCTGCCTGGCTGGGACGCGGTCGGTTGCCGCATCCGACCCCCACTGGCCCCGTGGACGCACGGGGCCTTCCTCCTGTTACGGTCAAGTGACCGTGGATCATCGAACCACTCGGTCGGGCCGAAAGTGGGCCATCCCTCCACATGGTTCCCGCCTGGCGCCGCGTCACCCCACGGTTGTCGCGGCCTCCTGCCGCTGCAGCGGGCCGACGGGCACGCCGCCATCCTCCAGCGTGGTTGGCAAGGGTCGGTCGCCTCCTCAACCGTAGCACTAGTTGGCGTCTCTCCCTCCACATGGCCGGTGTGGGCCAGTCACTGGCGACGACACCTTCCGCGGGCCAACGGAGTTGCTCCGGTGGTCCGTTTTCTGATTCATCTGCGCCTATGGGCCGCTCGGGTCACCGCCATCACCGTGATGGTCTCGGACGCGCCTTGCCGCCATTTTGGACAATCCGTTCACAAGGAACGTACATACGAAGGGGTTCGGGCCTTTGTTTGTGTCAGCCCGCGCTCACCGCATTAGAAGTTTTAAGACCAAGGATGCTCGGGGAGATGTTCAATCATAGAAAAAGATATACTAATTCCGAATATAGAATCCCCCAAATAGAGTTACCCGCCCACATAAACACACAATTCGAGGATGAACCTATTTGTGGGTTGATTAACATTCATCATTTCTAGAAAAGAACAAGAAATAACTTAAAAATAAAACAACCCCTACCTTGTTGATGCTTGCTGCCGTAACGTTTTGTCCTTGAGGTTTCAAGACGTCGACGTCGTTCGTCACTTCCAACTCCACTCTTCGAGGTGAGTTGAATATGTTTGACGTTCATCGGTGTTTGTCATTATTCATTGGAGTGGAAGTTCTTCGAAGGTTCTTCAGAGAATCCTCACAGTTTAATTGCTCGTTCCACCAACGCGTCAACCAAAATAAATGGGAAACATGTCACAGTGTTTCTGTTATGCTGCGACGTCGCGTCGTTACGCTGTTTCATTTATGAAACAGTGTCGCTGTTATGCATCATTAAAACATCATTACGCTGGGAGTTAATGATCCATTAATGAGTTCCTTTAATTTTCCTTGTCTCCGCACCACAGCTTCGTCATCCGCCACTCAACAGTGAGAAAAGAAATAAAATAATTCTTTTAAATTATTTTATTATTTTTCTCGAAAAGTCTAAAAAATAACTTTTCTGCTCGACCCTTACCGGCCTAAGTCAAGTCATTTCTAGGCGAATCCTGGTGTTTTGAGTTCAACAATGCCCTCATATTTTTGATCCGAGTACCGGTTTAAAATTTAGAAAATCCCTCTCACACGTTTACTAAACGTACCTCAAAAAAAACTTTGAAATTCTGTTCTGGGCTCACCGGGCCTCGAAATCATGTTCCATAAAAGCGTGTGGTCTCAGAATAATTCCATATAATTTAAAAAAAATACAAAGAATTTCCGAGACATTACACTGTTACTTTTAGAGTATAGGTTACGAAAATGAATTTTGGCTTTTCGTATGTTCAGAAGTTTAGTGTATGATGGATTTTTTTTCATTTCATTCCATCCATGCGCTCCCAAATCGGAGAGTCTAACAATTCATTTATTCACTGATCATGTTTGGATTGATTTATAGCATTAGGTTGGGTCATTCCCTCTTCTGAACAATACGAAATTCAAAAATCATACAGGTAGGAGTGATGAAAATGCTGAAACGCTCAAGGTGTCACACCCGGTTTTTCATGTCTTTGTTTTGATCCAGTCCATTGGAAATCCCGATCCTTTTCTTGGGTCTCGGGTGAGATGAATGTTGATTTTTGAAGTTTCATCTATGTCCAATCACCCTAATTTTGGTTCCCCATTTCTTGTTTAGGAGTTTTTGGACAAATGGTGGTTACTTCATCATTTGGGCCAACCGTGAGCCCATTTCCAGTTTTAAAAACCAAATTTGTTTCTTTTATAACTCCTTTTTTTCAACATTTTTCATCCATTATACTTCATACATTGCCTTAACTGACATATTCAAACCGCAATGTCCTTCTGGACCCCTAAAGAATTCATAATCATGGTGAATTTGGGTTACTTATTTAGGTAATGGGCCAGCCCATGGGCCCATTTCCAGTTTTAAAAAAATAATTTGTTTCTTTTATATATTTTTCGTTTTTTAATATTTTTCAGTGATTACACCTTTTACTAGAAGCCAAAATACCTATCATCACCCCCATTATCGTGTTTACCTCTTTGGGGCTCATTTGAATCTCATATTTGGGTGAAAGTTCTCAGGTTTCCTCAAATTATCCAGAATTGATAAGGTAAATTCTTTCATCCATAAATCATTCCATTCGTACTCTTTCTTCCACAAATCATATTTACATGGTTCTTCCAGACCTTAGGAGACTCTCCAAGAAGTTTAAAGTCATTAACTTTCCTCTAAGGGTACAGATTTAATGGAAGACGAAGAGTT
Source organism: Viscum album (assembly GCA_963277665.1). NCBI lineage: Eukaryota > Viridiplantae > Streptophyta > Magnoliopsida > Santalales > Viscaceae > Viscum > Viscum album. The sequence goes on from OY728160.1 coordinate 1,179,496,290, forward strand.
TTCTAGATGAAAAGGTGAGATTCCTTCTCATTTCTCCTCCCTCTTCTTCCTCCTTTCATTATTTCTTGGTTTTATAATCTTCCCTAGTCATGATCGACCTAGGGTTATGTTATCCAATGATTTTTTATGGGGGTTTTGTTCATTTGTGGATGGTCGTCATAGGTTTAGGGTTTGTAAACCCTCGGATGGTGATATTGGGTGTGTGTTTCCATTATGCCAAGGATTTGAGGTAGGATATCCCTTGCATAAGCCTTTATCATTTAAGTTTCATCATTAGCATGCTTTTTTAACCTTATTTATATGATATGTTCTGCTACGAAACCTTGTTTTAATTTTTTTTTGTGCAAATGATGTTTTATGCCTTATTTTATCAAAAATGGAGTTGTTTTGGTATAAATGTGCACTCCTCTTGTTTGATAAATTATTCCATGAGATTTCACACTTGGTTTATGATAATTTTAATATGTTTCAATAGATTGAATAAATTTATGGCATGAAAATGGTATTTTATCCCTTTTTAAGTGCTTAAAATAAGTTGTTTTGTTAAAGAGTGCATGTCATGTGTTTGGTAAATTGCTCGGTTGGCTTTTATGTGTGTAGTGCAATTTAAAATGATTTTTTTGGATTTATAAATACATTGAAGAATGAAAAAAAAATTATTTTGGGATCCTTTTATGGCTTTCCAATTTGTAGTTGGTTTTAAAAAAATGGTTTTTGGTTTACAACATGTTTTGGCCCGGGTTGCCGGAAAATGGCCCGTTTCACATCCTTATGAAAATGGTTGTGTTTTGAATATGTAACCTGAGTGTTTTAAGGGATTTCTGAATGTGGTTTTTTGCTGTAAATGGTGTGTATACACCTCCTTAATAAATTTTAAATGCATAACTTTGTCAAATGTTAGTTTTGATAAAATGTTTAAAGGATCATTTGGCCTTTCCTAAAAATGAAAATTGAGTGTTTTACATGTATATACCATGTTGTGTCAATTGGGATTGTTTTATGGTCCATGAAATGATTTTATTAAATGTTTTTAGGGATTCCAAATATGGTTGGGTATGGTTTTTTGTGTGTTTATACTTAAAAGAGTGTTTTTGAATTAGTTTTATGTGCAAAGCCTCAATACACTCCTTAAATTTGTTTCATGAAATTTTTTAGTGGTTTATTGATTCGTGAAAGAAATGTGAAGAAATTTTGTGGGTTGTTTGTGTGTTTATTTTTTGGGGATTGAATTTTGATGTGAAATGTGTATTTTATAATATGTGTAACTTGATTGAGCACTAAAGGGAATCTCGGGTATCTAGGTTCGCGGACGTGTACTAGTATGCTGGTGATCCTGTGGGGTTTGGCCCCTGTATCACGTAGCAAGTTTGATGATGAAAACACTAACTAAACTATGATGATGATGATTTTGGGGAACCACTAAGTTATGGGTATGCTCCCTACTAGTTTCTCATGTGCACGAGAATGGATATTTATTATGGTTACTTTCACCGAGATACGAGGTACCTGGGGATCACAACTAACTAGTGCCTAGGGGTGTTCTCGTGGCTTGTGTTCATTGGCTATTTTGTACTCATAGTCGGCATATGGTGTGTTTGGTTGTTAAATTCAGAAGTGTGTAGTTTATTTAAAAGTGTGCATTCTTTAAAGCATCCCCCTTGAAAACTATTTTCATTTTGAATTTGCACCTCTTTGAAAATTGTTACTAGCATTCTTGTTTATAAAACATGCAAGTTTTTGCCTGGTAAATTTTTTTAGCATAGGACCTCATTTGAAAAAAAACCTTTATATCTTGTATTTAAAACTTTAAATTGATGTTTATTTTATTTTAAAGGATGTTCATTGGGAATAGAATATCGGGCTAACCTACTGAGTTTTAATACTCACACCTATAGTCTTCCTCTGTTTTTAGCCCTTGTACAGGTATCATCTTGAGTTCGATCACCTTGGGCGATGTGTGATCATTGTGTTGGAGAGTGACCATAGGGGTCACATGGAGTTAGTTGGTTATCAGGTTTGGTCATTTGAGTTGTTGGTTTAGTTGTACTTTTAGTTTCTTGTACAAATAATGTTCAGTTCAATTTTTATGTAAATGTATTTTGGGTTGTCCATTTCTTTCCGTTGTTTGTTTGATTGTTTATATTTGGGAGAAATCGTTCCCTTGTGTACTCTATTAATTCCCTCGGTGCTTGTCACCATCCTGGGAGGATTGGGAACGTCTCTCGAGACTTGTCGTGTGCTGGCCTAGGTGATCAGTTCAGGGTTGACTCGGGATGGTTCATGAAAAAAATGGTATCAGAGGAGGTCGGCTCTTAGTATAATTTTCTTTTTAGAGATCCCTTGTTATTTGAGAGATGTCAATGTGGATGGAGTTGGATTGTTGGGACTTGAGGGGTAAGTGCGGGAAGAGCGTCGCGAACTCTTGCTTGTTCTGATCCTCGAGTTTCCACGGGATGTCCAGTTTTATTAGTGTCCTTTGTTCTTGTTGATTGTTTGATGTTGGGATATGACAAGGGGAGACTAACTAATGGCCTCCATGAGCTTGTAGGGACTGGCAAACCATGTGGAGCCAGGGCATGCTCCAAATAAGTCTCTCTATGTTGGTGTTGTGTTTGACGTGTGGCTGCCAACCATATGGTCAAGTCACCCACCAACACTAGTTCCCTTTCTTTTGTCTCTTGGACCTTTCTTTAATTCTGAATTTTTGTTTTGAAAATCCTTGTGTGAGAATTGTGGAAATGGGTTTTAAAGGAAGGATTGGATTTTGAAAAGTGGAAAAAGGGGTTTTCAAAAATTAAATATAAGAATGTTTTTGGATGTTTTTGCTTTTTGTGAAACAAAGTTTTGGGAGGAAGTGGAAAGGATTTAATGGGATTTTATTTTCTCTAATCTAAACATGTGGTTTGTTGAAATAAAAGGTTTTGAAAGTGTGGATCATTTTAAGGTGATTCTGAATCTTTGTTTTAAATGGGGTGTTTTGGGATGTTGAAAAGTGTTTGAATCTGATGAATTGGTTTTGAAATTTTGTTTTAAGCAGTTAGTGTTTTCCTAGAAAGGGTATTGGTCTCAATGTCCATCAGATTATGAAAAGATACCTTACTGAATTTTAGAAAATTGGAAGGGGTTTTTTGTAGTATCTTGGTTGTTTTGAAAGTTGTTAAAAATGAAAAGGGGTAGGTTTTTAAGAAAATGGTTCTTGATGAAGTGTGGTTTGTTTTTTTTTTGAAATATGAAAATGGTTTTGACTTGGTGGTTAGTGTTCCTTTTTAAGGTACATGATTTTTGGAATGATGTTGTTTTGTTTTAGACTTGGGTGTTTTCATGGGTGCTCACATGCATGGTTTTGTTGATATCTGGAAGGATGGCCTATATGGCATGGTGGTTGGGTGCCTGGGGTGTCATAGAAATGTGCATGTGGGTGATACTTGATGAAACACCATTGGTGAATGTGGAAACCCACCAAGTTAGTTTGTTTTTCAAAAGTGTTTTGAGCTGAAAAATTGTGGCATTTGTTTATAAATCGATGGTTATGTGGCTAGTTTTTTCTATCTTAGAAGAGTTTTTTTTTTCAGTATGCTTCCTTGTGATTTATAATTCATACTCTTGTTGTGTCTTGAGATGAGATCTTGTTGGTGGCTAGGTTTTGGAGTAATGTTCAGTGGGTTTCTAAAGATGTGTTTGATGTTGTGATGTGGCCATGAATAGTTCTCTGTTGGAAATCTTTCCTGTTGATCAACCTAAGGATTCATTTCAAATGTTAAATCCACCTCATCGGATGATGGATCATCATGTTTGTTGGAATAGAGAGCTATTTTGGATCGATTTAAAGTGCTTCCAGATCATGATAATTCTTTTGGACATAGCAGTTGTATTCGGTGATGTTGATGTGTTTTGTTGTATTCCTTGTCCATTCTACCCCTCATTCGGAGTGAGACCGAATTTTGATATGTATTTATGAGTTCCTATTTATATGAAGGTGTTTTGTTGAGCATGTGAGTTTTTTTAGTGGTATGACTCTTATCACCCTAACTGCGGTGCAGCAGATGCTTCGAGAATCAGGGCTCCAACCATAGGCCTCAGAGTGAAGCTTTTCACACAGTCAGGAAATCTCCAGAGGTGTGGGGAGCTTGACCAGGCTCCTACCTCCACCATTGTGGTATGGTAGTTTCTATGTCTCTATTGCGGTTCCTCATTTCTGTGAATTTCCCTTTGTCACAACAATCGTGGTGGACTTACCACTCACATAGTGTATATGGTTATGCCTTCATAGATGTGGGTTTTCGATCAATGTCCCTGTGTGGACTGCCTGTGAAAATTGGGTGTGGTCTTGGTGTTACATGTTCGTAGGTGGAGAGTGTTGATTAGTTCCTTTATTTCTTTTGTGGTTTCAGTGGCCTAATTATTGGGTCCCCTTCCCTCCCCTCCCTGAGTGGTGGGGGTCCAGATCCGTGCCGAAAGTGTTGGCTCGGTTCTTGTCCCCTTCGTTCGGGAGTGGGTGGTATGGATGTTCATGTTGTAACCCTATTAACTTGGGTTTGTAGGATTTTATGGGAGAGTTTTGGTGGAATTGTGCAAGTGAGGCACAATTCTAGTTAATGTTGAATTCTTGTTTGTTCGTTTCTAGTTGGTCTCTAATGGTGGGGAGACCCACTGCGGGTCTCGAAGATCTTTCCTTTAGGATTTGTCAGATAGTAATTGTGATTTAATGGTGGGGATCCCATTTCGACCTCCACCCCAAGTCATTGGATTTTGTGAGTGAACTATGGTTTGGGTGGTCGTTGGGTTCATTGGGATAAGGCACAACAATCTAGTTCTTGGCTTAGTTGTGGAGGTGGTGGCTTGATCTTTCCCTTGATTCTCCAGAAGTCGTTGTGAGTTGGTGTTTTGTTTGGGCAAGAGTATTAAGTTACATTGTTGGGGAATGATATTTACTTAGCTTTAGAGGCTGAATTGTGTTGATAAGGAATCCTTAGGTGTTGTTCTATCAGTTGAAAAACATTATGGATTTCTGGGGGCAGAAAGCTTTAATGGTGGGGAGAATTGTCACACACGGTTTTTCATGTCTTTGTTTTGATCCGGTCCATTGGAAATCCTGATCCTTTTATTGGGTCTTGGGTGAGATTAATATTGAGTTTTGAAGTTTCATATATGTCTAATCACCCTAATTCTGGTTCTCTATTTCTTGTTTAAGAGTTTTTGGAGAAATGGTGATTACTTCATGATTTGGGCCAACCGTGAGCTCATTTCCAGTTTTAAAAACCAAATTTGTTTCTTTTATAACTCCTTTTTTCAACATTTTGCACCCATTCCACTTCATACATTGCCTACACTGACATATTCAAACCAAAATATCCTTTTGGACCCCTAAAGAATTCATAATCATGGTGAATTTGGGTTACTTATTTAGGTAATGGGCCAGCCCGTGGGCCCATTTCCAATTTAAAAAAAAATCTTTTATATCTTTTTCATTTTTTAATATTTTTCGGTGATTCCACCTCCCACTCAAAGAAAAAATACCTATCCTCACCTCCATTATCGATTTTACCTCTTTGAAGCTCATTTGAATCACATATTTGGGCGAAAGTTCTCAGGTTTCCTCAAATTGTCCAGAATTTAGAAGGTAAATTATTTCATCCATAAATCATTTCATTCGTACTCTTTTTCCCACAAAACATCTTTCCCTGGTTCTTATAGACATTAGGAGACTCTCCAAGAAGTTTCAAGTCATTCCCTTTTCTCTAAGGGTGCAGATTTAATGGAAGACGAAGAGTTTTCTAGTTGAAAAGGTGAGATTTCTTCTCCTTTCTCCTCCCTCTTCTTCCTCCTTTCATTATTTCTTGGTTTTATAATCTCTCCTAGTCATGATAGACCTAGGGTTCTGTTATCCAATGATTTTTTATGGGGTTTTTGTTCATTTGTGGCTGGTCGTCATAGGTTTAGGGTTTGTAAACCCTCAGATGGTAATATTGGGCGTGTGTTTCCATTGCACCAAGGATTTGAGGTAGGATATCCCTTGCACAAGCCTTTGTCATTTAAGTTTCATCATTCTCATGCTGTTGTAACCTTATTTATATGATATGTTCTGCTATGAAACCTTGGTTTTAATTGTTTTGTGTGCAGATGATGTTTTATGCCTTATTTTGTTAAAAATAGAGTTGTTTTGGTATAAATGTGCACTGCTCTTGTTTGATAAATTATTCCATGAGCTTTCGCACTTGGTTTATGGTATTTTTAATATGTTTCAGTAGCTTGGATAAATTTATGGCATGAAAATGGTATTTTATCCCTTTTTAAGTGCTTAAAATAAGTTTTTTTGTTAAAGAGTGCATGTCATGTGTTTGGTAAATTGCTCGGTTGGCTTTTATGTGTCTAGTGCAATTTAAATTGATTTTCCTGGATTTATAAATACATTGGCAGCATGAAAAAAAATTATTTTTGGATCCTTTTATGGATTTCCAATTTAGATTTGGTTTTACAAACAAATGGGTTTTGGTTTACAACATGTTTTGGCCTGGGTTGCTGGAAAATGGTCAGTTTCACATCCTTATGAAAATGGTTGTGTTTTGAATATGTAACCTGAGTGTTTTAAGGGATTTATGAATGTGGTTTTCTGCTGTAAATGGTGTGTATACACCTCCTTAATAAAATTTAAATGCATAAATTTGTCAAATTTTAGTTTTGATAAAATGTTTAAAGGCTCGTTTGGCCTTTCCTAAAAATGAAGATTCGGTGTTTTACATGTATATACCATGTTGTGTCAATTGGGATTGTTTTATGGTCCATGAAATTATTTTTATTAAATGTTGTTAGGGCTTCCAAATATGGTTGGGTATGGTTTTGTTGTGTGTTTATACTTAAAAGGGTGTTTTTTAATGAGTTTTATGTCCAAAGCCTCAATACACTCCTTGAAATTGTTTTACGAAAAAATTTAGTGGTTTATTGATTCGTGAAAGAAATGTGAAGAAAGCCTGTGGGTTGTTTGTGTGTTTATTGTTTGGGAATGGAATTTTGATGTGAAATGTGTATTTGATAATATGTGTAACTTGATTGAGCACTAAAGGGAATCCTGGGTATCTAGGTGGGCGGGCGTGTACTAGTATGCTAGTGATCTCGTGGGGTTTGACCCATGTTTCACGTAGAAAGTTTGACGATGACAACACTAACTAAACTATGATGATGATGATGTTGGGATACCACTAGGTTATGGGTATGCTCCCTACTAGTGACTCGTGTGCACGAGAACGGATATTTATTATGGTTACTTTCACTGAGATACGAGGTACCTGAGGCTCACAACTAACTAGAGCCTAGGGGTGTTCCCGTGACTTGTGCTCATTGGCTGTTTTGTACTCATCGTTGGCATACGGTGTGTTTGGTTGGTAAATTCAGAAGTGTGTGATTTATTTAAAAGTGTACATTCTTTAAAGCAGCCCCCTTGAAAACTATTTTCATTTGAAGTTGCACCTCTTTGAAAATTGTTACTAGCATTCTTGTTTATAAAACATGCAAGTTTTTGCCTGGTAATTTTTTTTAGCATGGGACCTCATTTGGAAAAAAAATACCTTTATATTGTGTATTTAAAACTTTAAATTGTTGTTTCTTTTATTTTAAAGGATGTGCATTGGGAATAGAATATTGGGCTAACCTACTGAGTTTAATACACATGTCTATAGAGTCTTCTTCTGTTTTTAGCCCTTGTACAGGTATCAGTTTGAGTTTGATCGCCTTGAGCGACGTGTGATCATTATGTTGGAGAGTGACCAGAGGGGTCACATGGAGTTAGTTGGTTATCAGGTTTGGTCAGTTGAGTTGTTGGTTTAGTTGTACTTTTATTTTCTTGTACAAATAATGTTCAGTTCAATTTTTATGTAAATGTGTTTTGGGTTGTCCATTTCTTTCCGCTATTTGTTTGATTGTTTATATTTGGGCGAAATCGTTCTCTTGTGTACTATATTGATGCCCTCGGTGTTTGTCATCATCCTGGGAGGATTGAGAATGTCTCTTGGGACTTGTCGCGTGCTGACCTAGGTGACTTGTTCAGGGTCGACTCGGGCTGGTTCGTGACACAAGGCCACCGGGGATGGCAGTGTTGGCACTACAAAACTAAAAAAATCCAAAATAATCTTAACAAATTATAAAAAGGACCTCAAAGCATCAAACTCTTGAATGGATACAACAACCATATATCATCATTGGTTTTCATGAATGGACTTCATGACAAAACTAAAACCTTTTCACGGTTTCCCCCTCTTCCTTAAGTACGGAAGAAATATAACTAAAGTGATCCAAGATCTATAATTCTATTATTTGGTGTCCTCTCCTCCCCACGTGTTGATCTCTCATTTAGTCATGTCTCTCTAATCGTACAACGGAAAAAAATTCCTCCACACTAATTCACCAAGTTCGACTTCCCTAACCATTGCTCACCGTCCAAACCCTACCACTATTGCAGTCTTCTTCTAATCTCTTCGACTCTCCACCGTGTTTGACTCCCCACAACCCTCAATCGTGCCCATCTCCCCTCAACCATCCATCTTGTTCGGCTCCCCTCGCCCCTGTTCTTCGTTGAAACCCTGCATCCTCGCTATTTTCTCTACTCAAATATATTCAACCCTCTGTGATGCTCGGCTTCTCTCCCACCACTTCTCCCCCTAAACCCTAGGATCTTTTTACAACCTGGTTCCATTTTATTCGATCATCGCCACCATTCGACCTCTCATGCTTGGTTACTCTGGGCAGACACCGCTTCTGAATCATGACAATTAATTCATCGTGTTATTATCAACTGTTTGTGATCGAAATACATGAATCGACAATTGATTCCTCTTCGAATATTGTTTCTTAGTCACTGTAAAAGGTTCGATTTGTTTCATTTTTTTTATGTCTAGACCCATAACCTTGGTCGATTTCCCCTTTTCTTACCACGTACTTCCTACAAATTTGACACTTCACATCTCTACATCCTTGAAATTTATGTGATACTTATAAAGTGCAGATGTTGTAGTCTCTCAAATCGACTCTTCAACTTATTCAACATTTTTTTCAAACCTAATTCATCTATAATTCATGTTTGTCTTGTTGAGGTAATTTTCATTCTTATTTTGTATGCAATTTCGATGTTATTGACTTCCAATGAAGCACAATTGCATTTTAAAGTACTTTTATCTTTTATACAAATGTATATTACACTTTCAATTTAATGTAGTATCATTTTATCCAAAAATAGATTTTTGCTGATAATTGACCCCTATAATTTTTGCTTATTCCTTATACATTTCCTTCATAATTTTCACACTTTATAATATATTTTCATACACTGTTAATATTTGCCTTAATTTTTTCATATAATCTTATTTGGGTATATTCTAGGTCAATCATTTGGCATCCCTAATGCTATTTTGAATCCAGGTCAATGAAATCTATTACATTTAGCCTTTTTTATTTTGTTATCCAAAAAATCCTTAACTTATGTGCATGAAATTCCTTTACAATATCCTTCTCATACTATTACAAAGATGGCACAACCATCTGCGAATAAAAAATGCCTACTTCAAGGAAGCTAGGCTACAGCGTAAGTTAACTTATATACTCATTTACATTCCCTCCCTTATTAGAGGTCCATTTGACGGTTGTAGTTCATTAGACTCTAATAACCAATTACCCAATGTTAGAGAAAAAATGTTTATTGCCTTTCATATTCTAGATAATCTTCATACGGTTTATTACCTTTCTTATTCTGGATAATCTTCATAGAGTTTATTACCTAGCCAGTTTTGGGTAACCTTCTGCTGGGTGGGAATGAAGAAGCACGTGCAAGATTTTGTTCACAATTGTGCGGTTTGTCAACAAAATAAAATATTTTATGTTTTCTTTGACAAGTTTGTTGCAACCACTTGAAATTCTAGTGGCAGTTTGGACAAAAATTTCCTTGGATTTCATAATAAGCCTTTTGAATTCCTATGGATATGATGTGATTATGGTGGGGGTAGATCGCATCTCCAAATATGCTCATCACATGTCATTGAAACACCCTTACACTACTGAGGGTGTTGTCGAGGTCTTCATTTGAGAGGCAGTCCATTTACATTGAATCCCATCCTCCATCTTCAGTGATCGGGACACCTTTTTCGTTAGTCATTTTTGGACAAAGCTATTCTGACTCAACTGTACAAAATTAAAGATGAGTTCAGCTTATAATCCTCAACCCGATGATCAAACAGAAGTGGTGAACCGCTGTTTGGAAACGTATTTACGCTGTTTAGCAGGGGGAAACAACCAAAAGGGCGGTCTTATTGGATTCCATGGGCGGAACTAAGCCCCCACTATCAAAGCCACCCCATTTGAGGTGGTTTATAGCCAAAAACCTCCCCAATATTGCCACCTTCCTACCTTCTGAAGTGCGAGTAAAAGCAGTTGTCACGACATTGGGGGAGCGCGATGAAGCTTTGAAACAACTCAAACACCATCTCGCCCTCTCTTAGCAGTATATGAAACACCAAGCTGACAAACGCAAACGTGTAGTCTCTTTTCAGGAGACTTCCACGTGTTTTTGAAGCTTCATCCCCATAAACATCAAACACTCGCTCACAAAAATAATCAAATTGTTGAAATAGTGGGTGCCCTAGACCCAACTATTATGTGCTTTTGATTACCATATCGTGTATAGAGTTAACTATGCATGATGTCATCTTACCATTATAGTGCATACTTTTCTGCGTCCACTATTGAAATGGTAATGTCCAAAGATTAATTGTCATATCGAAAGATTATAGCAGTTCCCAGGCTATAATGAGAACCTCTAGAAACTATGACATTAATCTTAAATATATGTTCTATGGTCTAGATACATCTTACTAATTGGACATAGTAGATGTCTGACCATCAGGTGCTGGGGGCTCATAAGCATTGAGACTTCTTCTCATGAAGTTCGCACTTGGTGATTTCTAGTAGTGAGATCATGAGGACAGACCCGCCAATAGGAACTCCACATGTTTCGGGTGTCATTGGATGTTCATATCTACGATCATGTGTAATGGTCTCCTGACTTGAGATCATTACCAATGTATGTCACTTGATTACGTACTTGGATGCAAGACGAAAACCATGGCAATGAAGTCGTGACGAGGTAGTTTGTGTCGGGTGCGTCATTGGTGGCATGACATTGGTTGAATGGTCAAAAAAAGATTTGTCGCTTCCAGGTTATTGAAGTAATATATCTCTGGCAATGTTGATATGGATGGCAGTACCTTTATAAGACCATGGTCATGACAGTCGAGGGTAAATCCATCCAGTTACATCAACAAACAATAAAGCAAGAAAAGGGCGATGACACGAGAGTGCGTCCTGCTTTATGAGATATTATAGACAAAGAGATTACATTACACAGTGCGTGTTCGTAGGTTGGTTTTCGTTGTTGTGACAATCCTTATTTCTTCAGGGGCCATGATGGGTTGCTAGATCCCGCTCTTGGTATGTGAATACTATTCATGTCTATCGAAATAAGGGCCTAGAGGGTCACACACAATAGCGTATTCAAGGATCTTCCATATACAGTTGAATAGGAGAATTGGACAAGTGGGCCCCGCCACAAGGGTCCGGGAATTGTCCAAAGTTAAATGATCACCAATGCAATAAATAAATTCATATTATTCGAGTTTAGAATAATGAGTATTGAATTTATTTATTAAATGTATTTATGAGTTTTAAGTAAATACATGAAAAAATATTAATTGACGAATATTAAATTATTCAAGGTTCAATTAATATTTATGGGAGCGGCGAGTCGGGTTAATGACTTAATTATTATCATGTAATATATTTTAATATATTACAAGTAAATGATAATAATATTTATGACTCAGTTTAGTAGTCATAAATGTCGTTGATAGTGCGTTAAGTATTCGGGACCGGCAAGGCGATACCGAGTATTTTAATTGTGCACTATAAATAGAAGAGGAGGGGCATTTGCCAAATACTATTCATGGAGTTTATCTCTCCTCTACTCTCTCCCTCATTCTAGAGAGATGCTCTGGATCCAAGGAGCTCAGATGGAGCTCTCTCTCGAGCATCGCTAGCGAAGCGATGCGGTGGTCGTTGGAGCGTCGAAGACATCATCACAAATCCGCGCTAGCACCCGGATTACAACGAACGGCGCTCCCGCGGATTCCTTGAAACGCGTGTGGACGATCTAGAGGAATTCGACTTCGGATTCTTCGAGCAGCGATCACTAACGACGAGCAGACATCGTGCGCGCCTTTGGATTTAAACCAGGTATTTTACGGTTCAATTTTGTGCTTAAAACACTTCACGCGAGATCCTCAGATTTAATCGACCTGCTCTTCACCGACGTCGACAAGTTCACGTCGAACGGCGGTGGAAAATTTTTAAAAACCCACCTGTTTGGGGCTTCTGCTGCATGTCCGGTTCTAACACAAATGTTATCCCCAAATTTTATGGGCTTTTCAATATCCTCAAACGCATCAGGCCGATCACCTAGCAACTTGACTTGCCGCTAACTGCTCTCCTTCACCCAGTGTTACACCTCTTGCAGCTGAAGAGCATTGTTGGCACTCAGACAATTCATCGAGCCCTACCATCTAACTCGACAGGCGACACTCAAGGCAGGCGAAAACAAGAGATCTTTTCACTGCATCTCCAACACCAGAATGGTGTGGAACTCCAATCTCAACTAGCGAAGGAAGCAATTGGGGTGGATGAATTCATCCTTCGGAACCAATTTCCCTCTTTCAATCTTGAGGACAAGATTCAAGGGACGACGAGTGTTCGAGCATGGGACAAACCAAGGGATTGGCTGATGTGCTCTGGAAAGGGTATGAAAGTAATTCCAAAGTCGGTTGGGGGCCACAAGCAGAAGAAAGGGGATAGGATTCAATTGGATAGGGACCACAAGCAAGGATGAGGGAATTTTGTTTTACAGGGGCCGAGGGAATGTTGGGGTATCATTTCTGTTTTGGGGAAGCTCGACCATCTGGCTTGCTAGGAGAGTTTCTAACACTTGTGTATTCCATCACTATTTATGTTGTCATTTAACTTTCTACGGTTGAGCATAATCATTTACTCTATGCAGCCACATTTCATTAACTTTTATGCAGTTTCATTATGAAATAACATTTATTTACTGTATGCAATAACAATATACAATTACATTTTACACTGTTTGCAATTACTCTCTTAGGCCTATCAGGTAGTCATGAATATTACTATCTATGTTTTCAATTATAGATATCATTGAATGTGAAAACATATTTATGTTTTCATTATCCAAACATGAAAAACACGCCATTATAGTATGCATGCATTTACTGTGAATTTCATTTGTTTGCATTGAGTTTGCAAACATATTATGAATGCAGTTTCATTTAACCATCATTGTAAGATCTATTCAAAAACACACAATACATGCAGCACCACGTGAAAACACGTTATTAGAAAAACAACACAGACAAACAAACTTAAGCAACAGCTCTGAAAGCAGGCCTTACTCATAGGGCAACCCGGCTGGAAGTATCCATTTGCAACTGTCATCCCTCACCAACACTTTTACGAAATTCCCAGCACCTTCATCACATCATTCTCAATGCTAGGATGTGATGTAGTGGGAGCATAGCAATCAACCACAATGACATCTCTGTCAACGAGGAAATTCCAGAAATTCCATTTTATGCCATCACCAAACAACCCCCCTTTGACAGCATACCTAATTAATTATCCATCAAAACAAAATAAGTCTTTGACCGACGTTCACCAAGATTCCCCCCAAAATCAGCCCGTGCCTTCTGGGAGCTTTCACCAAGATTCCCCCCAACATCACGTTGGCCCAAACCTTCAAACCTGTAAAATGAAATCCACGTTCAGATTACAAGAATGCAGTGCATTTATACACGCTTGGTATAATCAAGTCTACACCAACATTCTATTTTGGTTTTCTTGCAACCTAACTTTATATCGTTGTATACAATAGGGATTTCACATTCCTTACACAATCATTCTATGCAGCTAGTCAATTACTTACCTAAACCACACATGGTCCCTAGTTAACAAGTCATCACATTACATATGGTCCCAAGTTCTATCCCTCCTTTTTAAGGTTAGAGCTTCAAGGAAAGAGAAATGGACCATTTAAATGCATCATACAGACTATGAGTGCTGTTAGGTGTAGCAAGCCAATGGGAGTACTATTAAATTGAAACACTTTCTCTTGACAAGGGAAGGTCATGACCAATTTGTTATTCCGCGTTTTCAATTTAGCACGAGAACATGAATTTAGGTGAAAATTCTACAAAATAATAGACTGTGCTTATTGGGATTCCATGATTTCGATTCCGCATGAATACAACATTTAGGGAACCAATTATAGAGAACAATACTTGGCTGAGAGGACAGACAGCTTCATCCAGTGACATAGAAATGAAAAATCCCATGGCATACAAGAGTTCTATGATTTAAGTAGAAAATAATTAAAATCCCAAATGCAGCCAACCCTGGTACAGCAGAATTTGAAATCCTAAATGCTACCAGCCCAGCGCTGATGGTGACAAATCAAGCATAGCAGCTAACATTGAGCAGTTAATTCCAACAAATGCTGCCAAAATCATACAAAACCATATCATTGAGAAATATATGCTCAAAAACACAAAAGGAAAGAAATAACATTAAAGACACCGCTAAATGAATTGGAGAATGCACATACATGATAAACACATCTACAAATATCATGTGCGCAGCCTCCCAGCCAGTCCTGAAGATATGGTGATGCAGGAGATCAATAATAACTTCCTTGTATGGCGATAAAAGATCCAGGATCCAAAATTTGACTTGAAAGATGGCTACGCACGCCGTCAACCCAATAGAATTAATGAATGTGATAAAAGCACACACTGCGCATTTTCTTATTTCCCAGATGATAAACAGAGCCACGAGCTTCCTCATTGATTGAGATAACTCCCCTCAGTGAATGATAAATTTGAATGGTAACGCTATGAGAATCAGGATCAAGTAAAAAACAATCAATCCAACTATATTGTTTAAATACGGTGACTTATTTGAAGGCGGCGCCTTTGCAACATATGAAAAAACCCAAAACATGGATCAGATTGCTATAGTCTTCACTCTTCAGTTTATCTTTAGGCATCGATGGCTTACTTGAATACGGTGACTTATTTGAAGACAATAGCACAATGAAAAAACTTGGATCTAGTTCCAAGTACGTATACCTTCCCATCGAGAATGTTCTTGATTTGATGGAGTAGAATCTTTCCGAAGGAATTACGTCTTTTAGTGTAGGTTACTAGATATATCTGGTTGGAAGAGAATTAGAGGAACCTGGATTTAACTCTACAGTTTATCTTTAGGCATCGATAGCTTACTTGAATACAGTGACTTATTTGAAGACAGGGCACAATGAAAAAACTTGGATCTGGTTCTGAGTACGTATACCTTCCCATCGATCTGTGTAACTCTTGCATTCAGCTTGCAGAAGATAATCTTACAGGTTTGAACGAAGAGGAATTGGTAGGATGCAGCTTATAAACAGTAGAGTTGAATGCAGGTTCCTCTAATTCTCCTCCAACCAGATATATCTAGTAACCTACACTAAAAGACGTAATTCCTTCGGAAAGATTCTCCTCCACCAAATCAAGAACATTCTCGATGGGAAGGTATACGTACTCGAAACCAGATCCAAGTTTTTTCATTGTGCCCTAGTCTTCAAATAAGTCACCGTATTCAAGTAAGTCATCGATGCCTAAAGATAAACTGAAGAGTGAAGACTATAGCAATCTGATCCATGTTTTGGGTTTTTTTCGTATGTTGCAAAGGCACCGCCTTTAAATAAGTCATCATATTCAAACAATATGGTTGGACTGGTTGTTTTTTTACTTGATCCTGATTCTCATAGCGTTAACATTCAAATTTATCATTCACTGAGGAAAGTTATCTCCTCCACCAAATCAAGAACATTCTCGAGGAAGGATATTTCGGGTGTGCTCCAACTCTGTTAAGTTGAGTCTTCTAAGAAAACGGCGTTGAATGCCATATAAACAGCGATATATTGGCCTCATTTTGATGGCCTAAATAAGACAAAAGGGTGGATGTGAGAGTAAAAAAATGGATGATAAGGGGTGACAAAAAAAATAGATCAGCTCCAAAAAATTAGGGAAAAACGGTTGTTAAGCGGTAAGAGTAAAAAAACGGATGCAATAATATGACGAACAAAAAATAAAATTGCAATAATAATGCATCGCAAAGATTTTGGATAAATCCCAGATGGCAGATGAACACAAAAATTTGATGAACAAAAATACGATTTCCATAATAATGCAGCGCAAAGATTTTGGATAAAACATAGATGCCAGATGAACACAAAAACATGACGAACAAAAAATACGACTGCAATAATAATGCAGCGCAAAGATTTTAGAGATGAACAAAAAAATATGACGAACAAAAATACGATTGCAATAATAATGCACCACAAAGATTTTGGAGAAATCGCATATGCCAGATGAACACAAAATGACGAACAAAAAACATCCAACAACACATGATGTGACAAAAACGAAGCCGGCGGACCTGCGAGGAGAGAGATGTTTGGGCTGAGGGAGGGAGGGAGACGCCGCCGAGGGAAGGGGATGGAGGCGAGGCAAGGCGACGGGTCAGGGGGAGGGGGTGGGCGTGATGCGCGCCGGGCTTGGCTTTGGGTTGCTCGCGGTCGCTGAGTCGGATGGAGGGAGGTTGAAGTGGAAGAGGGGCAGAAGACCCATATTATACGATGGGAAATCCACTATATTTACTAAAGCTGAGTTACTCCAAGCCGATTTGTCACCTCCACAAACAACCACGTCACCCAAAACGAACTTCATATACCCAATATACCCCCCCAGACCACCGTGCTCTACCTCCCCAGTCATTTCTCCCCGCTCGACGCGTTCCATTCGCCTTGCTCTCAATACCTGGTTTTCCAGCCCCAATTAGGGTTCCGAGCAAGCTCCGTTCAATACAACGCTTGTCGAATCCGCTCATCTCCTCCCGCCTCCGCCTCCGGGTACCGTCGTCTCCGCCTGCTCCGCCTCCGGGTACCACCGTCTCCGCCTACTCTGCCTACTCCGCCTTCGCGTGCTCAGACTCCATTTGCTCCACCTCGGAATCCTCATAGGGTACCCACTGCCCTCCCTACTTCGGAGTTTGTATATCTGCCTCTGCATCCTCCTTCTATACACGGAGCAGCTCGCGCTATTCCATGAATTCACCTAGGGTTTCAGGTATCCCTTCACCTCACCTCATCCTTCGCTTCCCGAAAACCACCCCCAGCATCCAGTACAATTTTTTCTATTCCTATACAGTTGCGCCTCCACCTAGGGTTCCAGCGGCCTCGAGTACGCACCGAGTAAGCACCGGTATAAACCAGTGTCAAATGTATAAACCAATGTCAAATGTATAAACCAATGTCAAAGATCTTAATGTCTCAATGTATTTGATTTTTTATGGTGTTTTTATTAGATAATTATTCTATATTCTTTGTCATGGCTGATGAGTCTCTGAATCTAAATTCTAATTCAGGGTGACAGATCTCCGAATAGAACATCTGGTGAAGAGTTTCAATCATATTCTTGAATTAAACTTCAGCAGCTGCAAGGTATATGTTCAGATATAAAATAAGTGTTCATCGCATATCTATTAGTGCTTGAAGTGGGGCTTGTGTGTGTGCTGCAGAGAAAGATTACAAACACAAGCACATAGTATGACTTCAAATGTGTTTAAGAAATGATATTCGTTGTCTGGAAGACAATATTTATATTGCAATTTGCAATTGATTTGTTGTTTCCCAATCACCTCGGTGTGTGGACCGCTTTGCATAGATTTTTCTTTATGATCACATTCATACCTAGGAATATTTTTTATGAATGCACATATATATTATATGCATCGGTTTGATTGAACATCATTCTAAAAAAATCAGCTCCATCGACATGTGGTTTACTGTATGTACTTGAACTCATCTTGTGTGACATGAATCGAATGCTTCCTTTTTACCCGCACGTAGCACATAAATTTGAATTAATGATACCCTAATAAGAGAATGTCCTCAAATTGTTCTTATTATTGTTGTCCATGGTTTGACTATTTCATTTTTTATTTGATATATATTAACCTGCATTACTACTGCAATGGAAGCTTCATTATTCAAAGAGGCCATCAAAATGGGTGGAGTGTACCACCACTTGAAGGTTACTTCCGATTCATTTTCGTTTTCATTATAATAAAGATAATTCCATTAAACTTATGATTATTTAAATGCATTTATTCATTTTTCCATTATTCTTTTCATTTTAAAGATTTAGTTATAAATATATAATTTCTTATCATGCATGCATAAACAAAATTTAGTTATTCATGTTTCCATCGAGACATATGAAGAACTCCAAACTGATTTCTAGAGCTTTATGGTCACTATTACAGTGTAGTTGATTTCTTCATCAATTGTTCATTATCAGTAAGCATTTTAAGGTAATTATTCCTATTATAATTTATGTATTTTGGAATTCTTCCCAATTTCTAATCTTGTCATTCTAAATACATGTTATCTATCTCTAAATACATGTAATATGCATTCTCATTCAGAACACTTATGTTTGAACTTACCTTTTCTTGGAATATCCTCCAGATTGATTTATTTTTCACTACGGTTTCCCAATTTCCGTATTTTTTTTTGTTTTCTAGATTTATCATGTTGGTGGGGGAATTCAAGTGCATGTAAGTTGCAACCATTAAAGTTGGAGGAATTTGAGAGGCCATGTAAATGGGTAAAGTGTATTTCAACTTGATGGTTACTTTTAATTTGTTTTCATTTTCATTTTAATAATGATGATTCCATTAAACTTATGATTATTTAAATGCAGTTATTCCTTTTTTCATTATTCTTTTCATTTTACAGATTTAGTTATAAATATATTATTTCATATTGTATATGCAAACACAAATTTAGTTATTCATGTGACGTTTAAGGTAATTATTCCTATTAGAATTTCTGTATTTTGGTATTTTTCCATATTTCTAATCATGTCATTCTGAATACATGTATGTCTCTCTAAATACATGTAATATGCATTCTAATTCAGAGAACTTATGTTTGAACCTACCTTTTATTGGAATCTACTTCCTCGAACTTATTTATTTTTCAGTATGGTTTCCCAATTTGACTAATTTATTTTTTTATGGCCAATTTAGCATGTTGGTTGGGTAATTCGAGTGCATGTAAGGTTGAAACCATTAAAGTTGGAGGAATTAGAGAGGCCATGAAAATGGGTAAAATGTACCACCATTTGAAGGTTAGTTCTATTTATTTATCTAAAGTCTTATGCTCTTTCCCACTAAGAATGAATGACCTTGATGTTTCATTGTAATTACTGATGACATAAGTAACATCATATTCAGTTTTCTTACATTAATTTCGTAAAAATCTATGTTTATTTGATTATTGTTCTGAATCATATTTCAATATATTATGCATGATCGCCCAACTTTTAACACCATCCTTCTTCCTTCACCATTGTTGCAGCATAGTACATGTATGCTGTAAACTATAATCAACTGATTCAGTTTAATGTTTAATGTGGATTATCAATTTGTTTTGTATATAACATTTTTAATTAAAGAAGTTTACTTACTAAATTTATTTCTTTTTATTCATTCCATTATTTTATAGTTTTCATTTTATAAAATATAGTTTATTTTATTTTCAGGTATTTTTGCACCATTGGTGCATGCCTCATAATCGGAAATTTACCCCTGCATTGACTGCGTAATTCTATTTTGACCTAATGAGTTCATATCAGATTCTGTTTTGATTGTTTTTATATTCTACATTGATTGTTTTTATACTTTCTATAACAAATTTTTATATATTCTGCTGATCGGATTCTGTTTTGAATGTTTTTATACTCTCTGTAACATATTTTTATATATTCTACTGATCAGATTCTGTTTTGATTGTTGTTTTTATATTGTTTCTCTATAATTTATGGGATTGTAGTCTGAATGTTGACAAAACAATCTTTCTTAATGTTCATTAAATATTTTTTTGAGCATTATGTACAGATTCTACACGGATGAAGTTGGTTTTGGTTGCACTATAGCTATGCTATTGAAATTTTTCAAGAGATTCGTTGAGCCTCATTTCTGAGACTTTTGTTAATGATCAATGTATATACTCTCATTGATGGTTATTTATGTAGGTTTTGGTGAAAAAAGAAAAATATGATTTCCACTTTATGTCATACAGTGGTAAGAATACAATTGGGTATGAATAGATGCAATGCAAGATTAAGTTTTCTTAAAATATGATTAATTTAGGTATGTTTTTGGTTGTAGGTGTTGTCTAGATGGGCTTCAAAACACCCGTGGCATATCCCTTGGTGGAGGTGTTTAAGTTCCTCTGTAATGGTGAGTTTGGTTTTTTATAGATTCAAAATTTTCAGTAGGTTCATATTTTTTTATCATTTCATATTTTTTTTCAATCAGATCTATTTTTTTTCATACATGTTCATATTTTTTTGTTATTACATTTAATTGTTCTTAAAATTTTCATGAGTGCATTTTTTTATAATTGATTCCAATTTAATATACATGTTCATATTTTTCCTGTTTGTTCTTATTTTATATCCCCTTTCTGTTATGTTTAAATAAACTTGATCACTTAGGTTGTTGTTTTCTTAAAATAGGATCTGATTTATTCATATTTTTTATCATTTGTTCATATTTTTTTCAAGCAGATCTATTTTTTTTCATACATGTTCATATTTTTTTGTTCTTACATTTAATTGTTCTTAAAATTTTCCTGAGTGCATTTTTTTATAATTGATTACAATTTAATATACATGTTCATATTTTTCCTGTTTGTTCTTATTTTATATCCCCTTTCTGTTATGTTTAAATAAACTTGATCACTTAGGTTGTTATTTTCTTAAAATAGGATCTGATTTATTCATATTTTTTCTCACCGGTTCATATTTAGTAATAAACTACAAAATTACACTTAAGTACAAACTACCAAATGTTTACACCTTCCACATTATGATGAAATTTTATTATAAGCTGCATCAAGGGCAGTTTGAAATTAATATTGCACAAGATAATGATATTTTAAAAGAATTGGAAATCAGTGTGATGAATCCTACTGTAGTAACATATAGTATATATATCTATGGGCTTTAAAGTGTTGGACGTACTGATCTTGCTTTGGATCTTATTAGGGATTTGAGGTTTAGAGGTCTTCATGTCAACTGTTATTGTTATAATGCTGTTATTTATGGTTTGTGACTCAATGGTGAACTATCTGATGCTTTTGTTGTTATTGAAGAAGTGAAAAGTTGTGGAATACCCCCTGATGTTTATAGCTAAAGCATTTTGATTAAAGTCATTTTCCAAACGGGTGATCTTGAGAAATGTATGTGCTCAGCTACAGATTTCATGGCGGGTGTTGAGGTAGTGGATTCTTCACTGGACGTGTATTGGGAGACAGTAATGAAGGTGAAGATGATGATCGAGATGGGTGATTCGTCGAGAATGACATGGTTTCAAGGAACTACTTCATCTATTAAATCCCTAGATGACGGGCCATAGCAAAGCTTTCCAGTGTGCATGCTCCAGGTACAATAAATTGTTATTTTTAAAATGTATATTGAATTGAATTGTGGGATGAATAGTTTCTTCAGATTATTTAATCAAGGGGAGGCCACTTGACCCGAGACAATCAGACAAGCATGGAGAGTCCATTAATGCAGATTCCTATAGTCATGGATTGAAACCTGTCACCTTATTGTATAATTTAAATATGCAGAGGCACATAAAGACACCTCCTTTGTCTAAGTCATTACATTCTTCTAGAATTTCAGTTTCCTATATGCTTTACAATGAACCGCCAACTTATTAATCACATATGTTGCTGAGCATTGTTTTATTAGTTTATTTCTCATCATTTCCGATTTTCATTCAATGTTTCGATAGAAATGAAATGGAGAAGTGTTGCTTGTATTCTATTATGTTTATTTTGTTGTAGTAAATTTGAAGTGACAACTGAAAGCAGATGAAATCAAAAGCATTTTCAAGATAACATGTCATTAAATGTCATTGAAAATATTAGTTTGTCACAAAATCAACCCCACTTAAGGAGAAAACCTTAAATTTTAGCTGTTTCAGAAGGTGTTATCTATTCCCATGGTTTGTTTCAACTTTTCCTCTGTTCCATTTCTCAATAACTCATCTCAAGATCATAAATAAAGTATTTATCATTAACCCAACTCACGCTTATAAATAAAGTGTTTATCATTAGTCTAGCTCAAGCTTATAAAAAGAGTTTTACTTTATGGATAGAGGAGAGGAGGAGGGAGGGGCAGTGACATGAAAATCCTAGAATATTGTTAAAGCATTCCACAACATACTCTCGCTAATAGACTCAACTATAGATAATCAACAGTTGACCAAACCAGTATGTATGTAGAAGTATATAAACCAGACACTGGCCTTACAATAAGGGATAATTGTTTTTCAAACACCATTAAAAGCAGCAAGGATGTCATTAGTAGGGCATAATTTTCATCATATTTTATGGAATATAATATCATGAAATCCATTGTGTGAGTGGTATTTTTAGGTGAAATATTCCATATGTATGAACCATCCAATAATTTTATTTCTTATTACATGATATTTTAGATGATTCTAGGTTAGAGAGAATTGATCAAAATAGTATAGAATATTTCCATTATCACTGGTTCAATGTTCACCAAAGACTCATAAATATTTCTGGAGAACTCATGAGTTATCCAACTTATTTATGCATTCTACATTATAGATTTGTTTTCATTGATGATACCATGATTCCAGTACCATCTAATAATCCTATAATTGGACTATTTTGGTATTCTTCTGGACATAACGACATATATACATATACATATATATATATATGTGTGTGTGTAATGTTATAAATTCTTGTGAAATTAAATCAAGGGTGTGTTATAATAATTGCATCATAAAGTGAAATTTATTTATGATGATGATAGGTTAAAAATATGAACTCCAAACTATATTACCTTTCAAAGACACCAAACTGAATGAAATCATGATTCCTACTAATCCTCACAAGAACATCTTCTCAAGCCCATCAACTCCGTTCAAAATCTAGAAACCTTGAAACCCTCCCTAGGATTCCTTCCACCATTTATCGCAATCTCTCCTCTTTCCTCCAACTTCTCCTTCACCCCCACCTTTTGTTTCATCTATGTCTCTTATCTCTAACTCTTCCATTCCATTGTGTTCCATCTCCATCAAAATTAATCTTCACTTCATTTCCTCATGTCACGGGAACCCCATTCACTTCATTATCATCATTTTATTCTACACATTATATTGAGTACAATGACATTACAATTTTTTTGAATGACGAAGAACCAGATGTTATGAATGAAAATTGAATAGTCCCGTGCATTTGCATGGGTGGAGTACTAGTTAAATGAAAAATTGGACAATTATTATTGAGATATTATTTCCATAAATATATTCATGATTTGTTTAACTGAGGGGATCATGAATTTTTTTAGGGTAATAATTAATTTTTTAGAGAAGAGTTTTTATTACTTTAAATTAGCAGGTCTCATTGTTTGATGTGGAATCTGGAAGTAGCCCTATGGAAATTGGTTATATCATTTTTTTTGAAGATGTGTGAGATATATTTCCATAACTGATTCAAAATAAAGGATGAACACTGCAACAGATTTTGTAATATTCAACTCTACTATAACGACTCATAACTGAACAACTCATAAAAACTCGTGTTCACTCATTTTTAACCCACTAATGAAAATGGGGTTTATCCCCGCAAATTATGCCAACGGTTCTATAAATTCATTGCTATAGGCCCCCCTATACCAACGATTATTGAAAATAATTGGTTAAGTCTGTATAAGTGTAAGAACCTGGTTTTTGCTATAAAAGACTTTGGAATATTCTTGATGTTATTCCAGAGCAGCGCCTTCATACGGCGTGCGATTCCGAGCCCCGGTGTGGCCGGAATTAAATTTTCAGTGCATTCACACTGGACACGCAAAATAAATGGGATAACTCCTAAACAGTAATTTGGATCCTAAATCTGAGAGTACGGATGGGTCCTAAATGAGGAGTTTACCCCAGGAACGACATTGAACATGTCAGCGCGGGACGTTGGGACCCCCCGCCCGTTAGTGGAACATTAAACAGATAAATAATTTATTTATTTATTCGTTTAATGGTTAAATGCAAGTATCTCTTAAACGGTAACTCGGATGGGAAAACTGAGGCCACCGTTGAGTCCAGAGCGTGTCGTTTACCCTAGGTGGGGTGTAAAAGTTGCGGGTGTGGGCCTGCTGTGAGAGATGTCACCCATGGGAAAAGTGGTCATTTCGAAATGTCCACTTTCTGATTTTTATCACTGACATTCTTTTTGAATAACTTTTGAACGAAGTCTCGGAATTGAAATCTGAGACTTCCGTTGAGTTCGAAATGGGGCATTTTTCTTAGGCGTGAGATAAAATAGGCGGGCGCGGAGGTTTCATAATTCGCGCCCGTTGGGAGAGTTTTAGTGAATTTCTATAAATTCACTAAGTGTTGGAAGGGAGAACCCATTTTCTTCTCTCTCTCTCTCTCTCCCTCTCTCTCTCTCAACCTCCCTCCCTCCCTCTCTAGCCGTTCTTCGCCGGATCGAGGAGCGATCTTCACTGAAACCTCGGCGGTTCGAAGGTGGAGCCTCACGGACACATCACCTACGACGCGCATCGAAATCGAGGTAGGGTTCTTGTGAATTTTTGCACCATCGTCATTTTTTGGAGTTTTCATCATTTTTTTCATCGTTTTAAATTCTATAATTCTGGAATTTGGGGCGATGCCCGAACGAACATGACAATCGCCCGAGCCCCGTCCCATCTTCCGTTCTTGGGTGTTCTTCGTCTGCATTTCGGACGTGTCAATTCTCAACGGATTGACGAGTAATGGGCGGCGCTGTGAAGGCCTCGATTCGAGGGCCCAAATTCCGCCCTCAGAATCGAAAGCAGACCTCCGATGAGGTCCCGGTAGTCTGCGGAAGAGACCATCGGAGTGGGCCGGCAGGAGCGGCCGGCGACTGCGCGCGGCGGCCGCGGTAAGTCGAGCGAGACCGAGGGTGCGAGCCCATGCGAAGGAGGCCGGAGCGGGGTGGTGCCGGTTCGTGTGGCTGGTGGAGCCGGGACGACGGAGCAGCGAGTGAAGCCCGAAGGCGGTGCGGTGTGAGTGGCCGATAGAGGTGGCTGGCGCGGACGAGCCGGCTACGGGAAGCCGGGTTGGCCAACGGCGGAGGCAGCGCGAGCGCTCAGGCGGGGAGCCGTCCAAGACGGCGTGCGAGGGAGAAGACCGGCCTGCATGGCCGGTCGGTAGAGATGACACCCTGGGGGAAACAGGGACCCGCGTTTGGCGAGTCCTGCTGTGCGACGCGGAAGACCGACCTTTGGGCGATCTGCTTGGGAGACAAGGACCCGCAAAGCGCGGGTCCTATTGGCGACGAAGACCGGCCAGTTGGCCGGTCTGTGTGGAGAAAACTGGACCCGCTCAGGTCCGGTGCTGCTGGGCGGGCTGCGAAGAACTGGACCGGACCCGCGGCTGGGCCGCGGGCCAGTTTTCCGGACTGGGCCGGCTGGGGTGGACCGGCCCGGTTGGGCCCCTTGCATTCAAGGGGTCGTATTTCCTAAACAGCGCGTCTGATTGACGCGCCGTCTGCGGCTGTAGGTCCATGTTAACAAGACAAACTTTTTGAAGTATGTTTCGGGGTGTTTGGGTTCTGCACCTGAAGAGGGGTGCCCCGAAACGATTTACTTTAATAATATTAATTGTTATTAAAGTTGCGTCGGACGTGGTTCACGAGCCGGACGTCCTTTTGACGCGCCGTCAGAGGCGCTGTGGCCCCGAAGCTGAGTCGGTCCTTCCAAAGTTGGTTCGGAACCTTTGCGGGTTGGTTTCGTTGCTCATGTCATGAAACACTTAATGTGAATAATTAATTAATTAATTAACTGTTGCGTCGGACCTAACTCCTGCTTGGGATGTCCGATTGACGCGCCGTCAGCGGCAGTGTGACCCCAGTCCTCGTGCAGACTTTTTGAGATGCTTTCTGAAGCGTTCGGGTTGGAGACAAGGAGTGGGCCCCACAGGGCCTAGTTTGCACGTTTTACGGTGAAACACAACCTTTTCACCCGACTTCCGTTTAGGGTGAATGAGAACTCGTTTCTGAGTGTTTTTCCGAGGGGATTGTGACAGCGCAATTCGCCCGCCTAAATTCGGGCTCGAGCTCTGGGCCCCACAGGGCCCCGTTTGCGTATAACGCGGGGAGTTACAGCTTCTCCATCCGAGGTCCATTTTAGGTGCCGTTAATGGAGTTGTGACCCTGGCATCGAGGCAAATTTGACTGGGGTGGTTTCAGGCATTGAAGTTGGAGTTGAGGCATGGGCCCCACGGGCCGTCTCTTAAGCTGTGTGCAGCATACTGCGACTTTTTCATTAGGCGTCCGTTTGGGGCGTATGAATAGTTGTTTCAGCGCGCTTTTCCGAGAGCATCGTGGTGGCGCAATTCGGCCAACCTTTTTTAGGACCGATGTGTGGGCTCCACGAGACGTCGTATGGGCGTAAAGCAGCGTCAAGTAACTTTTTCATCGGGAGCCCGTTTCCAACGCGTAAGTAGTCTATCTCGCGTGTTTTTCTACGAGGATTACAATGGTGTAATCTGTTCAGGCGAGCGGAGCCTCTTAAATGATCTTATTAAATGTGGAAATATGAAAAGGCGTTGGTCGGAGGCTTCTTTGGACGTACTCCGAACCAACACACGGTAGCGATGTTGGTAACACCCGATGATGTCAGTTGTAGTGCTAAGTTATCAGACCAATTCTGGGTCTACCCTCTAGCAGGGGTGGGCAGTGGGTCACCCGATGACTCTTTAGGGTCTACCCTCCAGTAGGGCTGGGCAGTGGGTCGCCTGTCGACTTCTTCCAGGTCTACCCTTCAGCAGGGCTGGGCAGTGGGTCACCTGTCGACTTCTTCCAGGTCTACCCTCCACCAGGGCGGGGCAGTGGGGTGCTTGTTGACTTCTTCCATGTCTACCCTCCACCAGGGCTGGGCAGTGGGCTGCCTGTCGACTTCTTCCAGGTGTACCCTCGAGCAGGGCTGGGCAGTGGGTCGCCTTTCGACTTCTTCCAGGTCTACCCTCCAGCAGGGCTGGGCAGTGGGTCGCCTGTCAACCTCTTAGGGTTTACCCTCCAGCAGAGACTGGGCAGTGGGTTACTCGATGACCTCTTAGGTTTTACCCTCCAGCGGGGCTGGGCAGTGGGTTACCCGACGACTCCTTTAAGACTCAGTCCTTTCTACTAGGCTAGTCTGTGGTTTTTCTCCATGACTACCGAAGCGAGACCCTTGGATTGTATGGGTCAGTGATGTGAAAGCTTTGACTTTGAGTAGACCTCTCGACTGTGTGACAGTGACGAGGTGTGGTTTGACTTTCCCCAGAACTCTCAAGTATGAGGGGCGCTTTCCCCACCAAGATGCTTCCTTGTGACGCGACCTAAAACCGTGCGGGCGAGTCATTACCGCCCAAAGAGGATAGTGTCAAGGTGTAGTGATTTGAGCCCCTTGGCTTGCAGTTCGGGGCAGACGTGTGGGATGTTGAGCATCAATGGTGTTTACTTCTAGGACTGTTGGCTACTCACTTTCTTGGGTTGAGCTACGGGATGAAGATCCCATTACGATCTTGTTCGGGCTTCTTGATTGAGCATATGGATAAGTATATACCTAGTTCTAGTACCCACTCCTTGGGTTTTGGGTTACTCTCCTTCCAGGAGAGGCAAAGACGCGCGGGGTATGCCATGTGCTTTCCGTGTTTAGCTTCTCATGGTTAGACGAGTCTACTCTCCTGCTATAGGTAGCAAAGACTTGACAAGAAGATCATCTTCTCACCACTTCTAGATCCTTGTGTTTGGACGAGTCTACTTCCTTCCTCTTGTTGGGTTGAGATGTACTCTTTACTGCACTCTTAGTTATACTCCTTTACTTTTCCCTTTTCAATCTACTGCTCACCTCTTTAGTACCTCCTTTGTTGCTCCCTTGAGCCTTCAGGGAATCCTATTGAATATTTTTATACTCACCCCTTCTTGGGCTTTGCCCACACTTGGTGTGCCCTTTTAGACGACGGACAGGTCGATCGTGACGTCAGAGGAGCTTAAGAGTTCGGGAGCTTGGACCGCGTACGGTGGTCGTAGTCGGGTTACAGGTGAGGGACCTTCCCAGCTATTGTACTTTTGTTTACCTGTTGCCGGGTTGTGGAATTTTTCTGGTTGGGCGTGTGTTTTGCCTTTTTTTTCTTTTCAGTTTACCTTCAGCTTTTACTTTGTACGGTTTAGAGGTCGATGCACTTTTGTGGTTGTTTATAGAGGTTAGTACTTTACTTTTCATTTTACTCTACACTTCTGCATTGAGTGGGCTGCGTGTGTGTATACAGGTACTCAGGCAAAGGCCTCCCCGAGTTGTTTAGCCTTCGGCGCTTGTCGCCAGACCCTGACCTATGGAGGTGGGCTTGGGGTAGTTGCGGCTCGAGCCCAGGTAGGGTCAGGTCGTAACAAAGTGGTATCAGAGGTGGTTCATTCCTTGGACTTTGTTCGGACGTCCCTAAAAAGGAATTGGTTGGGATTTAGGGCAACAATGTCAACGTGTCTCAAGAGTGGCTCTCAGGCCAGGGAGTCCAGTGATGGTGTAGTGGCTGACGTATCCATTCACCAGGACCCTGATAACCCGCTTGTCGACTCGGCATGCTGAGACACTCGTTGTAGGGAATTGGTTTGTGCATCACATAGGATTGAGTCTTGACTGTCCTTCTTGAGTCAGCTCCCCACTGTTGTTACTGTTATATACATATATGCTCATCTGACCCCGACATGCCTTGATAATATTCAGGATGTCTCCGCGGAGACAGCCAGCCAGGATACCAGCTTTGGTTCATGACGATGACCCTATGAGCGACGAGGCCTCAGTCCAGAACCCATCACGCAAGCCCCTTTATTAGGGTGGGCTGGTAGAATCACCCCCACCTGGTGAGCAGCAAACAACTCCAGTAGAGAAGATCGAGCTTGAGCGCAGGTCGAGCGCACTCTGTGAGTTCCAGCGACAGAGACCGCTGAGGTTCAGTGGTGAGACAGACCCTTAGGCAGCATAGGTTTGGCTTGGGATAGTGGTTCGCCTTTTTAGGCTTGTACAAACACCAACAGATCTTATGGTGGATTTGGCCGCCAGCCTTTTCCACGAAGCAGCTAGGTGTCACTACTGGAAAAATGGCATATACCCACAGTTCAAAACCGTGGGTATAGCCCCCAAAACCGTGGGTATAGCCTATACCCACGGGTTTGGGAACCGTGGGATGGAAAGGCGTCGTTATAGGGGTCTCAGCCTATACCCACAGTTTTGGAGAACCATGGGTATAGGGGGTGTCAAATGTGGCACACTTCTGTGCCACCGTGTCACACAACAGACCCCACGGTTTGAAAACCGTGGGGTATTTAATTCAAAAAATAGGCGTCCAGGAGGTTTCGAAACCGCGCCTCCCTCAGGGTCTCGCGGCCACGCTCCACCATCGAACCAACCAGGCTGTTAATTTTATATGTTATGTATATATCTATCTGCTTATATATATTAATATAATCCACATCGGGTTTTTAAATACAAAAAACGCTAATACGGGGTTTCGAACCCGCACCTCCTGCTACGCCTCGCGCCCGCACAGAACACCGGACCAACCGAGCTGTTAACTTTTTTTGTTATAGATACATATATCGGCGTATATATATTAATATAATGGGTATTTAAATACAAAAAGCATGGCCATGGGAATTCGAACTCTCGTCTGATAGTAAACCTAAAAGGAACTTTTCACTGAGGTACCAACCGAGCTGACATTGTTACTTGTGATATATATATTCATCTACCTATATATATTAAAACGGTATGTGAAAAAATTTCTTCCCGCCAAATATTTTTTCGTGTCCCGCCTAATGTTTTTTCCCCGCCATAACGCGGGAAATCTATACCCACGGTTCTGGAGAACCGTGGGTATAGGTCTTCCAAAAAAATGCAATACCTACGGTTTTGAAGAACCGTCGGCATAGGTCTTCGGAAAATACCCTATACCCAAGGTTTTCTCCAAAACCGTGGGTATAGGTCTTATTAGAAAACAATACCCACAGTTTTTGGCACAACCATGGGTATAGGTTCTCATACTATACCTATACCCACGGTTTTGGAAAACCATGGGTATAAACCTATTTTCCAGTAGTGCGTTGGTGGAGTCTGGTGACTCAGTTACTTGATGATTCATCACTTTCATGGGGCGACTTTCAACTGTTGTTTCGTGAGGAGTTTTACCCCTCTTGATTACGCTCCGCTCGGATCCAGGAGCTCCTGCAGTTTCAGCAGAGAGGGATGACAGTGACTGAGTATGCGACTAGTTTCACAGACCATGCACGTTTTTACCCAAACTTGGTCCATGACGGCAACTTTCGAGCGCGGAAGTTCGAGCAGGGTCTCTGCAGAGAGATTTTTGCCATCATAGTACCCTTGGGAATTCCCACTTATGCTGGGGTGCTAGAGCAGGCGCTGGTGACAGAGATATTCCTGTCACATTCTACAGTTGGTGGTGGCAGCAGGCTCGACAGAGCCGAGACGTCTGCCGCAACTAGTGGGCGTCGGCTAACAGAACCTCAACGCAGGCAGCTTTCCGATAACTGGACTTAGGGGCGTGGTCTTACACCATAGTGGTGCCGAAGGGCACTAGTGCAGCCCAGAGAGTTCCGGTGCTATGCTTGTGATGGGCGAGGTCACTTGGCATGGGATTTACCAACCAGGAACGCTGAGAATATCAGGCAGGTAGCAGGTGCACCACCGCGGCAAAGGCAGCGCCGTGATCTGAGTAGCACCCAGAGAGGTGGTTCTAGCGGAGGAGCGAAGGGAGATGGTAGTGGGGTACAACTTTACGAGGTCTTCCCATCACCACTAGGTGGTCCATGTTAGGCTCTGGGAGCTGACAGTTGGGACCACAGACAACTGCGAGCTTTGGATGTCTACGATCCTGCAGAGCATGAGATGATAAGAGGTACGCTTTATGGATCTTCTACTTTTTGTAGAAGAATTGTTAGACTCTATTTGTGAAATTATTTTCTTCCTGATCCCTGCTTGAGGTGTTACCAGGGTAACGTGAGGCGTCGGTGTAACCCTGTGTCGGAGAGGTAGAAGGCGTGGGACCTTTTCCGTTAGTTGATGGTGTCGACTCCATCACTTTCCGAGCGTGTAAGAGAGTCTGGGTCGTGGGACATCGACTGTGAAACCTTGCGTGGCCGGATATCCTTGGGTGTTTCACCATATGGATATTCTAAAGGAGGGAATCACTGGGCTTTGTCCCAGGTCCAAGCGGTGACTCCAGTCATGGCGTGCGACGTAGAGGTTCGACCGGGGAGGTGAGCTACCCCTGAGGTCCTTCGGGCCGTTTGAGTTTGTGCGAAGGGATGGTGAGGCTCCCTACCGCCTTACCCTAACCCCAAAGGCTGGTTTGGGTGCATGAAGTCTCCCACGTGACTCACTCGAGAAGAAGTGTGCGTGCTCTTATGCACGTCATCGACAAGGGAAGACCTCGCATGAACAGATCAAATCCTTTGGTTTGTGTGCGGTGACGTGAGACTGTACAAGAGTTCTTCTGGGTATGGGAGAGCTAGGTGTGGGCTTAGTACCCTAAGTTCTTCCCTGATTTTTCTTTTCTGGGACAAAAATATTGAAGGAGGGAATGATGTAAGAACCTGGTTTTTTCTATAAAAGACTTTGGAATATTCTTGATGTTATTCCAGAGCAGCGCCTTCAGACGGTGTGCGATTCCGAGCCCCGGTATGGCCGGAATTAAATTTTCAGTGCGTTCACACTAGGCACGCAAAATAAATGGGATAACTCTTAAACAATAATTTGAATCCTAAATCTGAGAGTACGGATGGGTCCTAAATGGGGAGTTTACCCTAGGAATGACATAGAACATGTCGGCACAGGAGGTTGGGACCCCCCGCCCGTTAGCGGAACATTAAACAGATAAATAAATAATTTATTTATTCTTTTAATGGTTAAATGTAAGTATCTCTTAAATGGTATCTCGGATGAGAAAACCTAGGGCACCGTTGAGTCCGGAGTGTGCCGTTTACCCTAGGCAGGGTGTAAAAGTTGCGGGTGCGGGCCTGCTGTGAGAGATGTCACCCAGGGGAAAAGTGGTCATTTCGAAATGTCCACTTAGTGATTTTTATCACTGGCATTCTTTTTGAATAACATTCGAACAAAGTCTCAAAATTGAAATCCGAGACTTCCGTTGAGTTCAAAATGGGGCGTTTTACCTAGGCGTGAGATAAAATAGGCAGGCATGGAGGTTTCAGAATCCGCACCCGTTGGGAGAGTTTTAGTGAATTTCTATAAATTCACTAAGTGTTGGAAGGGAGAACCCATTTTCTTCTCTCTTTCTCTCTCTCTTCCCCTCCCTCACTCTATATCTAGCCGTTATTTGTCGTTCTTCACCGGATCGAGGAGCGATCTTCGCTGAAACCTCGGCAGTTTGAAGGTAGAGCCTCACGGACGCATCGCCTACGAAGCGCATCGAAATCGAGGTAGGGTTCTTGTGAATTTTTGCACCATCGTCAATTTTTGGAGTTTTCATCATTTTTTTCATCATTTTAAATTCTATAATTCTAGAATTTGGGGTGATGGCTGAACGAACACGACCATCACCTGAGCCCCGTCCCATCTTCCGTTCTTGGGCGTTCTTCGTCTGCATTTCAGACGTGTCAATTCTCAACGGATCGACGAGTAAGGGGCGGTGCTGTGAAGGCCTCGACCCGAGGGCCCAAATTCCGACATCGGAATCGAAATCGGAACTCCGATGAGGTCCTGGTAGTCTGTGGAAGAGACCATAGAAGTGGGTTGGCAGGAGCGGCCGGCGGCTGCGCGCGGCGGTCGCGGTAAGTTGAGCGGGACCGGGGGTGCGAGCCCGTGCGAAGGAGGCCGGAGCGGGGCGTTGCCGGTTCATGTGGCTGGTGGAGCTGGGACGGTGGAGAAGCGGGTGAATCCCGAAGGCGGTGCGGTGTGAGTGGTCGGCAGAGGTGGCTGGCGCGGACGAGCCGGCTACGGGAAGTCAGGCTGGCCAGCGGCAGAGGCAGCCTGGGCGCTCAGGCGGGGAGCCGTCTGAGACGACGTGCGAGGGAGAAGAATGGCCTGCATGACCGGTCGGTGGAGATGACACCCCGGGGGAAACAGGGACCCATGTTCGGTGGGTCCTGTTATGCGATGCGGGAGACCGGCCTTTGGCCGGTCTGCTTGGGAGACAAGGACCCGCAAAGCACGAGTCCTGTTGGCGACGTAGACGGCCAGTTAGCCGGTCTGTGTGGAGAAAACCGGACCTGCTCGGGTCCGGTGCTACTGGGAGGGCCACGGCCAGCGGGCCACGCCGAACTGGACCGAACCCGTGGCTGGGCCGCGGGCCGGTGGTCCGGACTGGGCCGGCCGGGGTGGACTGGCCCGGTTGGCCCCCTTGCATTCAAGGGGCCGTATTTCCTAAACGGCGCATCCAATTGAAGCGCCGTCTGTGGCTACAGGTCCGTGTTAATAAGAAAAACTTTTTGAACTATGATTCAAGGTTTTTGGGGTTTTCAACCGAAGACGGGTGCCCCAAAACTTTTTTACTTTAATAATATTAATTGTTATTAAAGTTGCGTCAGACGTGGTTCACGAGCCGGATGTCCGTTTGACACGCCGTCAGAGGCGTTGTGGCCCTGAAGCTGAGTAGATCCTTCCAAAGTTGGTTCAGAACCTTTGCGGGTTGGTTTCGTTGCTCATGGCATGAACCAATTAATGTGAATAATTAATTAATTATTCAATTAATTAATTGACTGTTGCGTCGGACCTAACTCCTGCTTGGGATGTCCGATTGACGCGCCGTCAGTGGAAGCGTGACCCCAGTCCTCGTGTGGAATTTTTGAGATGCTTTCTGAAGTGTTCGGGTTGGAGACATGGTGCGGGCCCCGCATGGCCTAGTTCGCACGTTTTACGGTGAAACACAATTTTTTCACTCGACTTCTGTTTAGGGTGAATGAGCACTCGTTTCTGAGTGTTTTTCCGAGGAGATTGCGATGACACAATCCGCCCGCCTAAATTAGGGCTTGAGGTGTGGGCCCCACAGGGCCCCGTTTGCGTATAACACGGGGAGTTGTAGCTTCTGTATCTGGGGTCCGTTTTAGGTGCCGTCAACGACATTGTGACCCTGGCATCGAGGCGAATTTGACTGGGGCGGTTTCAAGCATTGAAGCGGGAGTTGAGGCTAGGGCCCCACGGGCCGTCTCTTAAGCTGTGTGTAGCATACTGTGACTTTTTCATTAGGCGTCTGTTTGGGGCATATGAATAGTCATTTTAGCGTGCTTTTTCGAGAGCATCGCGGTGGCACAGTTCACCCAACCTTTTTCGGGACTGACATGTGGACCCCACGAGACGTCGTATGGGCGTAAAACGGCATCAGGTAACTTTTTCATCAGGAGCCCGTTTCCAGCGAGTAAGTAGTCTATCTCGCGTTTTTTTCCACGAGGATTACAATGGTGTAATCTGTTCAGGAAAGCAGAGCCTCTTAAGTGATCTTATTAAATGTGTAAATATGAAAGGGCGTTGGTCGGAGGCTTCTTTGGACATACTCCGAACTAACGCACAGTAGCGATGTTGGTAACACCCAGTGATGTCAGTTGTAGTGCTGAGTTATCAGAACAATTCCAGGTCTACCCTCTAGTAGGGCTGGGCAGTGGGTCACCCGACGACTTCTTCCAGGTCTACCCTCCAGCAGGGCTGGGTAGTGGGTCGCCTTTCAACTTCTTCCAGGTCTACCCTCCAGTAGGTCTGGGCAGTGGGTCGCCTGTCGAGTTCTTCCAGGTCTACCCTCCAACAGGGCTAGGCAGTGGGTCGCCATCGACTTCTTCCAGGTCTACCCTCCAGCAGGGCTAGGCAGTGGGTCACCTGTCAACCTATTGGGGTTTACCCTCCATCAGAGATTGGGCAGTGGGTTACTCGACAACCTCTTAGGGTTTACCCTCCAATGGGGATGGGCAATGGATTACCCAATGACTCCTTTCAGACTCAGTCCTTTCTACCAGGATAGTCTATGGATTTTCTTCTTGACTACCGGAGCGGGACCCTTGGATTCGATGGTTCAGTGATGTGACATCTTTGACTTTGAGCAGACCTCTCGACTGTGTGACAGTGACGAGGTGTGGTTTGAATTTCCCCAGAACTCTCAAGTACGAGGGGTTCTTTCCCCACCAAGACGCATCCTTGTGACGCGACCTAAAATTGTACGGGCAAGTCAGTTCCGCCTAAAGCGGATAGTGTCAAGGTGCGGTGATTTAAGACCCTTAGCTTGTAGTTTGGGGCAGACGTGTGGGATGCTGAGCATCGATGGTGTTTACTTCTGGTACTGTTGGCTAATCACTTTCTTGGGCTTATCTACAGGATGGAGATCCCCTTACGATCTTGTTCAGGCTTCTTGATTGAGCATATGGATAATTATATACCTTGTTCCAGTACCCAATCCTTGGGTTTTGGGTTACTCTCCTTCCAGGAGAGGCAAAGACGTGCTGGGTATGCCACGTTCTTTCCGTGTCTAGCTTCTCGTGGTTGGATGAGTCTACTCTCCTGATATAGGTAGCGAAGAATCGACGAGAAGTTCATCTTCTCACCACTTCTAGCTCCTTATGTTTGGACGAGTCTACTTCCTTCCTCTTTTTGGGTTGAGTTGTACTCTTTACTGCACTCTCGGTTTCACTCCTTTACTTTTCCCTATTCGATATACTGCTCACCTCTTCAGTACCTCCTTTGTTTCTCCCTCAAGCCTTCAGGGCATCCTATTGAGTATTTTTATACTCACCCCTACTTGGGATTTTCCTTCACTTGGTGTGCCCTTGCAGACGACGGACAGGTCGATCGTGCCGTCAGGGGATCTTAGGAGTTCGGGAGCTTGGACCGCGTACGATGGTCGTAGTTGGGTTCCAGGTGAGGGAACCTCCTAGCTATTGTAATTTTTTTTACCTGTTGCCGGGTTGTGGCATTTTTCTGGTTGGGTGCGTGTTTTGCCTTTTTTTCTTTTCAGTTTACCTTCAGCTTTTATTTTGTATGGTTTAGAGGTTGATGCACTTTTTTGGTTGTTTATAGCAGTTAGTACTTTACTTTTCCTTTTACTCTGCACTTTTGCATTGAGTGGACTGCATGTGTGTGTATAGGTACTCAGGCAAAGGCCTCCCCGAGTTGTTTAGCCTTCGACGCTTGTCGCCAGTCCCTGGCCTATGGAGGTAGGCTTGGGGTAGTTGTGGCTCGAGCCCGGGTAGGGTCAAGTCGTGACAATAAGAATAAGTTATACCAACGATTTAAAAAAAATGGTATAGTGGGGCCTATACCAATTGTTTTTTAAAATCATTATCATAGAGTGTCGATTAAACACCAAATCCATTCAGTAGATGTATTCTTCTACTCGTTCTGTACTTTGGTGCGGTCAGCTCCTACCCTTCCCTGCATTTTACTTCGATTTTGGATTGATTCATCCTTTTTACAATGATTCTTAAGATATATCCCTGCCTTTATTCAATTCATTCCATAAATTTTGAATGATCTAAAATTTATTTTTCTCGCCATGTGATTGGTTATGAATAAACATAATTATTTCAAATCTTATTTTTTCTAAGGTAGTTTTATGAAAGTGTTGTGATTTTATTTGAAAGGTATGAGTTATATATTTTTTTTTTCAAATTAGTGTGTATTATTTATAATTTAAGGTGGGTTTTCATGGTTTTCAGAAACTTTATTTTTGAAAGCATCTATTCAAGCACTGTAGATGATTATAAATAAATTTGTTTTCTGAAGTTTTGTTTTTCTTATTAGGTGTTAAAACATTAAAGTGATCATTATTTCAAGTTATGTTTCATAATTTATGGTGTTTTGTGGACACAATAAATTATTTTTACACTTTATAAATCCATATTATTAAAATTTATTCTCTTAATGCATTAATTATGTTTGAAGTTGGTTCGAATAAAATTACAATTAATTGTTCACACAAGAGGATTGAAACCCCATTTTATAATTGAATTGTACTTTTTTGTGTGGTATTATTTGTAGTTATTACTCATTTTCATAATGGATTTCAATATTATGGTTTTATACATATAATATTGTGTTATCTCCTGAGATAGAATTATGAAATTTAGTATATGAGTGATAAATAAAAAGTTTGAACTATTTCTAAATGGAATTTTCCTTTATCAAATTGCAGTTTTTATGATAAACTAATTTTTTTTACAATGATGTATTCATGTATGATAAATTCGGTATTTATGAACAAAAATGGAGAATGATTTAAAATGGATTTGAATTCAATCTTATTTCAATGTGATTGAAATAAAATGAACAAGTCTTGTTTCCATAAATATATTTTGGATTTGACTTTAATATTATTTCAATACTTTTACGACATGACATATAAAATTGTCATATTTTTTTTAACATAATGGATAGAAGTTGGATATATGATAATGATTGGATCTTAAATCTATTTTCAAAACAAGTTGGGTTGTTTCTTAGATTTTTCATTTAACAAAGCTTCAAATAGAGGTCCTATACACTACCCATGTTATAATTTTGTTATAAGACCATGGTTAAGTCACAAAGAAGTTATTTACCATATAAAAAATTGGTTTCAAATAAACTATTGTGCTTGACATAACAATGGAGATAAAAGATGATCTCAAAATGTTTATGATCCAAATGCGCTGACTGGATTAAAGAATTTATTATATAACTAGTTTCCATTTTTTCATTATAATCAGAAAGAAAGTATACAAATGCATAAATATAATGATAAGAGTATAAATGATGCAAGTAATGTAAATGATGATGTTGAGATAATCAACAAATTGAATGATGCTACCATGACTCTAGTATATCAGAAATGTTGAAAAATAAAAAAGATGGGATTTTTAATATGATTATTTCATGGGAAAACCATTTATGGGATTTCTAATACCATCATTGATTATATTCTTACCTTTTTGAAGGAAATAATTTCCGTGGATGCAGATATTACCTCAAACCATTATATGGTATAAAAGTTAATTGACCAACATGTATTTTCTATAAATAAAATTCATGTTTTCCCAAAAGATTGCAACTTATTCTGGGAGGATATTATGGGCCTAAATGATTTTATAGAATGTGTCACATATCTATGGAAGATAAATATAAATGGAACAACATATCATGTGCCAAAAAGGTAATTTGGAACTTTCCATTGAATGTCATGACCCATCCCCTAGGGCCCGTGTCGTGACTACCCCAAGCCCGCCTCCCAAAGGCCAAGGGCTGGCGACTAGCGTCGAAGGTGTCTACCTACAAGTGGGAGGAATTTTTCTGAGTACCTATACACACAACCACGTCCCAACACACTGAGAGGGGAAAAAAATTATAGTAAAACAAGATTGAGTACAAAGTACAACTGAAAGTAAGTGGGCCAGAATACAAACCCAACAAAAGAACTAGAACAACAAAGTACAAAAAGGAGCTCTAATGGTCGTCTTAAAAAAAACCCCACTTGATCGTGAGAGTAGTGAAGCTATTAGAAGCCGAAGTAGTATGTCCTATCCACCTGGTCCTACTGGCCCCCACCTGGTCCTAGGCCACCAAGTCCACTATCGTAGCATCTATCAGTCCTATCTCCCTAAGCACCTCTGTCGAAACATTGATCATCTGCACCAAACACAACACGTGCGGACAAAGCCCATATAGGGGTGAGTATAACAATACTTAGTAGGGACCCCGAGACCCTCGAAGGTCACTTAGTAATTCATAAAGTAAAACACCACAAAGGAAAACACCACAGAGGTAATGCTTCCAAGCAAGATCTCAAACACATAGCACTAAGTAAAAGATGTAGCTCACACCAGGTATATTCTAGGGTAGTGATAGTAGCATCATTAGTCATGTCATTGAACTCCTCGGCTACTGGAGAACACCTCCTCCATCAAGTACAGTGGGCCTTCTGGGTCACACAGAGCCGCTTCCCACTAACCTTGGACTGTTGTGGTAATCATCCCTAATGAGTATCGTGGGTATGTTGGGTCATACAGATTCGCTCCCCACCATGGGCCTGTCGGGTCACACAGAGTCGCTTCCCACCTTAGGTCGAACTGAGGTACTCCTCCTATTGAGAACCATGGGTCTACTGAGTCACATAGAGCTGATCCCCACCATAGGCCTACCGGGTCACACAAAGTCACTTCTCACTGGGCCGTCGTCGAGCAGTCTTCAGGTCTCAGCGAACCGCAGGGTTTCGTAAGTAGTGTGCTTGAGAGAACCGCTCCTCAAGACATTCATCGCATATAAACATCCATGAAAGTCACCAAAAACATTCCAAAAGATAAATCTAATCAAGAGGGTCCCAATTCCACAAATAGATCGTCAATCAGATGCTCGATTTGCAAGATACATGCGTTTTAGTAACCAGGGTGCCGGTTGCGATAAGGCCCAGTCCGACTCGGTTAGACCGACCTGGCCAAACTGGCCCGGGGGTCCCACACACCCTAGTTCATTTATACATACTTGAACTACCCTGGTATGGGTCAGGGTCAGTTTGGTCTGTCCTAGCTAGTGGTCCAGGCCCAATGGGTCTCGTTGGGCCTGACCTGGTTTAGCCGGGGGTCCAACCCGTTGGGTCGCTCAGCGTCCCGGTCTAGTCCGACCCGGCCCAAAGGGTGCAGGTCCGGCCCGCTGGGCGTGGGACTGACCCAAACTATGGGGGTCTCGGCCTGCCAGATGAGGACCGACCACTGGAGCGGCTGGTGGTGCACCATCCCGCCCGGACGTAGCAGTCGCGCCGCGTCCGGCCCTAGCTAACCCCGCGAACGTGGGGCCCCTCCAGCCTCCAACTGCGGTCGACGGACCGCAGCCTGAAATGCTTGGGTGGCCTAGAAACGAGCCACCCTCTCCACAATGCACCTACCTGGCATCACGATTCCCACCACCGCGGCCGGTTGGTCACGACCTCCTACCGCAGCAGCGCGTTGACGGGCGCGCCGCCGCCCTCCAGCATGACCAGTGGGGGCCGGTTGTCTCTGCAGCTGTCGCAACGCCGTTTTACGCCGCCCCCTTCACGCGGCCTATGTGGGTCAGCTGCCGCCTCCAGTCTCCAGTGGTTCCGCACCAACGAAACCTTCCATGGGCCACCAGAGTTGCTCTGGTAGTCCTTTCTCTGACCCATCTGCACCAAAGGGTCCCTCAGGTCGCTGCCACCCCTGCTCATGCCCTAGAATCAAACTGCCACCACTTCGAGAATGCATCCACCAAGAACGCATGAGAGAAGGTGCTCGAGCCTTGTTTGTGTCGGCTAAGGCCCTCCACGTTAGAGGTTTAAATAAAGGGGGAGGTTCGGGGATTGAATTTCAATCATTTCATGCAAGGTTCGAATCCCGAATAATAAATCCCTATGAAAAGTCACCCTCCCTGTCACACCCAGTTTTTTTGTCTTTGTATTGATCCGGTCCATTGGAAATCCTGATCCTTTTCATGGGTATTTGGTGAGATGAATCTCGAGTTTTGAAGTTTCATATATGTCTAATAACCCTAATTTGGGTTCCCCATTGTTTTTTAGGAGTTTTTGAAAAAAGGGTGGTTACTTCATGATTTGGGCCAACCGTGAGCCCATTTCTAGTTTTAAAAACCGAATTTGTTTCTTTTATAACTATTTTGTTTTCAATACTTTTTCACCCATTAAACATCCCACATGTCCTATACTGACATATTAAAATTTCCATAGCCTTTTGTACCCCATAGAAATTCATAAGCATGGTTAATTGGGGTTACTTATTTAGGTATTGGGCCAGCCCATGGGCCCATTTCCTGTTTTAAAAAAAAATTGTTTCTTTTATATCTAATTCAATTTTTAATATTTTTCGGTGATTCCACCCCCCCCCCCTCGAAGACAATAACCATATCCTGACCCCAAAAATCTATTTACCCTCTTTGGAGCTCATATGGGTCACGGATTAGGGAAAAAGTTCTCAGGATATCTCAGATATACCAGAATTGATAAGGTAAATCATTTTATACATAACTCATTCAATTTGTGATCTTTATCAAAAAAATATTCTTTACCTGGTTCATCCATACCTTAGTCGACTCTCCAAGAAGTTTCATCCCATTCCCTTTTCTCTAGGGGTGCAGATCTAATGGAATACGAAAAGTTTTCTTGTGGAAAAGGTGAGATTCCATCTCCTTTATCCTCGCTCTTCTTCCTACTTTCGTTATTTATTGGTTTTATAATCTCCCCTAGTCATGATAGACCTAGTTTTCTTTTATAACATGGTTTTTGATGGAATTTATATTCATTTAGGTCTAGTCTTCATAGTTTTAGGGTTTATAAACCCGCAACGGGTGATTTCAGGTGCACGTTTCCATTACGCCAAGGATTTGATGTAGGATATCCCTTGCACAAACCTTTATCATTTAAGTTTCATATTTTTAATTCTATTATATCCTTATTTATATGATATGTGCTGCTGTGAAACTTTGGTTATAAAGGTTTTGTTTTCATATTTTTTTATGACTTATTTTGTTTAAAATATAGTTGTTTTGGTATAAATGTGCACTCCTCTTGTTTGATAAATTATTCCATGAGATTTAATCCTTGGTTTATGGTATTTTTAATATGTATCAGTATCTTGAATAAAATTATGGCATGAAAGTGGTGTTTTATACCTTTTTAAGTGCTTAACATAAGTTGTTTTGTTAAAGAGTGCATGCCATGTGTTCGGTAAATTGCCCGGTTGGATTTTATGTGTCTAGTGCAATTTAAAATAATTTGTTTGGATTTTTAAATATATTGGAAGAATGTAAGAAAATTATTTTGGGATCCTTTTATGGATTTCAAATTTGGATTTTGTTTTACAAACAATTGTTTTTTTTGTTTACAACATGTTTTGGCCTGAGTTGCCGAAAAATGGCCCGTTTCACATTCTTATAAGTTTTTTTGTGTTTTGAATATGTCACCTAAGTGTTTTAAGGGATTTATGAATGTGGTTTTATTATGTAAATGGTGTTTACACACCTCCTTAATAAAATGTAAATGCATAACTTTGTCAAACGTTAGTTTTGAAAAAATGTTTAAAGGCCCGTTTGGCCTTTCCTAAAAATGAAGGAGTGTTTTACTTGTATATACCAAGTTGTGCAATTGGGATTGTTTTATGATCCATGAAATGATTTTATTAAATGTTTTTAGGGATTTCAAATATGATTTTTATGGTTTTTATGTGTTTTTATAATTGAAATAGTGTTTTTGAATG
The DNA here is from genome assembly GCA_963277665.1 of Viscum album. NCBI lineage: Eukaryota > Viridiplantae > Streptophyta > Magnoliopsida > Santalales > Viscaceae > Viscum > Viscum album. The sequence continues at coordinate 1,179,538,780 of OY728160.1, forward strand.
AGTTTTATGTGCAAAGCCTCAATACACTTCTTGAAATTGTTTTACGAAAATATTTAGCGGTTTGTTGATTCATTTAAGAAATGTGAAGAAAGTTTTATGGGATGTTTGTATTTTTATGGTACAGGAATGGAATTTGGATGTGAAATGTGTATTTTATAATATGTGTAACTTTATTGAGTACTAAAGGGAATCCCGGGTATCAAGGTGGGTGGACGTGTACTAGTATGCTAGTGATTCTATGGGGTTTAGCCCTTGTTTCACGTAGAAAGTTTGACGATGACAACACTAACTAAACTATGATGATGATGATGATTGGGGACCACTAGGTTATGGGTATGTTCCCTACTAGTGGATTGTGCATGAGAACAAATATTTATTATGGTTACTTTCACCGAGATACGAGGTACCTGGGGCTCACAACTGACTAGTACCTAGGGGTGTTCCCATGACTTTTGCTCATTGAATATTTTGTAGTCACCATCAGCATACAGTGTGTTTAGTTGGTAAATTCAGTAGTGTGTGTGATTTATTTAAAATATAAAATTCTTTAAAGCAGCCCTCTTGAAAAATATTTTCATTTTGAAGTTGCACCTCTTTGAAAAAAAATTGTTACTTACATTTTTGTTTATTAAACATGCATGTTTTTGTCTGATAATTATTATAGCATGGAACTTTTTTTGAAAACCATACTTTCATATATTGAATTTAAAACTATAAATTTATTTTTCTTTTATCTTAAAGGAATGTGCATTGGGAATAGAATATCGGGCTAACCTACCGAGTTTTAATACTCACGCCTATAGTATTCTTCTGTTTTTAGCCCTTGTGCAGGTTTCATCTTGAGTTCGATCACCTTGGGCGATGCGTGATCATTTTGTTGGAGAGTGACCAGCGAGGTCACATGGATTTAGTTGGTTATCGAGTTTGGTCAGTTGAGTTTTTGTCTTAGTTTCACTTTCAGTTTCTTGTACAAATAATGTTCAGTTCAATTTTTATATAAATGTATTTTGGGTTGTCATTTTCTTTCCGCTATTTGTTTTGTTGTTCATATGTGGGAGAAATCATTCCCTTGTGTACTCTATTGATTCCCTTGGTGCTTGTCGCCATCCCGGGAGGATCGGGAACGCCTCTCGGGACTTGTCGCGGGCTGGCCTGGGTGACCGGTTCAGGGTCGACTCGGACTGGTTCATGACAAAATGGTATCAGAGGAGGTCGGCTCTTAGAAGAACTTTCTTTTTAGAGATCCCTTTTTATTTTGGGATGTCAAGGTAGATGAAGTAGGATTGTTGGGACTTGAGGGGTTAGGGAAAGAAGAGCGTCGCGAACTCTTTCTCATTCTAATCCTCAGGTTTCCATGGGAAGTCCAGTTTTATTAGTGTCATTTTTCTTGTTGATTGTTTGGTGTTGGGATATTCCAAGGGGAGTATGACTAATGGCCTCCATGAGCTCGCAGGGCCTGGAAAGCCATGTGGAGCTGGGGAATGGTCCTAATAAGTCTCTCTGTGTTGGTTTTGTGTTTGACATATGGCCGCCAACCATATGGTCAAGTCACCCACCGACTCTAGTTCCCTTTTTTTGGGTCTCTTGAACCTTTCTTGAATTCTGAATTTTTGTTTTTAAAATCCTTGTGTGAGAATTGTGGAAATGGGTTTTAAAGTAAGTATTATATTTTGAAAAGTGAAAAAGGGGGTTTTCAAAAATTAAATATAAGAATGGTTTTGGAAGGTTGTGTTTTGTGAAAAAAAGGAGGGAAGTGGAAATGATTTAACAGGATTTGATTATCCATAATATAAACTTGTGGTTTGTTGGAATAAATTGTTTTGAAATTGTGAATCATTTTAAGGTGATTCTGGGTCTTTGTTTTAAATGGGGTATTTTTGGATGTTAAAAGGTTTTTGAATCGGATAAATTAGTTTTGGAAATTGGGTTTGATCGGTTGGTGTTTTCCTAGAAAGGGTATTGGTCTCAATGGAACTCGGATTATAAAAATATACCTTGATGAATTTTAAAAAAATGGGAAGGGGTTGTTTGGAGTGGCTTGGTTATTTTAAAAGTTGTTATAAATTAAAATGGGTAGGTTTTTAAGAAAATGGTTCTTAATGAATTTTGTTTTTTTTTGTGAAATATGAAAAGGGTTTTTGACTTGGTGGTTGGTGTTACTTTTGAAGGTAAATGATTTTTGGAATGATGTTGTTTTGTTTTAGCCTTTGGTTCTTTCATGGGTGCTCACATGCATGGTTTTATTGATATCTGGAAGGATGGACTATATGGAATGGTTGTTGGGTGACTGGGGTGGCATGGAAATGTGAATGTGGGTGAGACTTGATGAAACACCATTGGTGAATGTGGAAACCCACCAAGTTAGTTTGTGTTTCAAAAGTGTTTTGAGCTGAAAAATTTTGGCCATTTTTTTATAAACCAATGGTTATGTGGCTAGTTTTTTTCTATGTATTAGAAGATTTGTTTATTCAGTAAGTTTATTTGTGATCTAGAAGTTTTACCCTTGTTGTATCTTGGGATGAGATCTTGTTGGTGGCTCAGTTTTTGAGTAATGTTCGTTGGGTTCCTAAAGATGTGTTTGATATTGTGATGTGGCCATATATAGTTCTTCGTTGGAAATATTTCCTGCTAATCAACCTAAGGATTCATTTAAAATGTTAAATCCACCTCTTTGGATGATGACTCAACCTATTTTTTGGAATAGAGAGCTATTTGGGATCGATTAAAATTACTTCTAGGTCATGATAATTATTTTCGACATAGCAGCTGTGTTCGGTGATGTTGATGTGTTTCGCCGTATTCCTTGTCCATTATGCCCCACGTTCGGAGTGAGACAGAATTTTGAGATGTATCTATGAGTTACTATTTAGATTAAGGTTTTTGTTTGGTGATCAAGTGAGGTTTTTTTGAGTGGTGTGATCCTTATCACCTGACTGTAGTGCAACAAATGCTTCAAGAATCAGGGATCCAACCATAGGCCTCAGAGTGAATCTTTTCACGCAGTCAGGAAATCGACAGAGGTATGGAGTGATCAATTAGGATCCTTCCTCCTATGTTTTGGTAAGTTATTTTATATTTCAAGGTTTTGGTTCCTCATTTCTGTGAATTTCCCTTTGTCGCAACAAGCGTGGTGGACTTACCCCTCACACAGTGTCTATGGTTATGCCTTCATGGATGTGGGTTTTCGATCAATGTCCCTGTGTGGACCTCCTGTGAAAATAGGGTGTGGTCTTGGAGTTACCTATTTGTATGTGGAGAGTTTTGGGCAGTTACTTTGTTTCTTTTTTAGTTTCAATGGCCTAATTATTGGGTCCCCTTCCCCCCCCTCCACGATTGGTGGGGGTCCAGATCCGTGCTGAAAGTCTTGGCCCAGTTCTTGTGCCCTCTATTCGGAAGTGTGTGGTTTAGATGTCCATGTTGTAACCATATTAACATGGTATTTTAGGTTTTTTTAGGAGATTTTTTTTGGGCTTGTGTGAGTGAGGCCCAATTCTAGCTCATGTTGAATTCTTGTCTGTTCGTTGCTAGTTGGTTTCTAATGGTGGGGAGACCCACCATGGGTCTCATGGATTTTCATCCTAAGGACTTTTCTAGTGCTAGTTGTTTCTTAATGGATGGGAGTAAATTCTAGAATACCCCATAATATTCAGTTTTTGTGAGTTCTCTTTGGTTTGGGTGATGGTTGGGTTCATTGGGAGAAGGCCCAACAATCGGGTTCTTGGCTTGGTTGTGGAGGTGGTGGCTTCATCTTTCTGTTGATTCTCTGGATGTGGTTGTGAGTTGTGTTTTGTTTGGGAAAGAGTATTAAGTTGCATTGTTGGTGATTGATATTTAATTATCTTTAGAGGCTTTATTATGTTGTTAAGGAATCCTTAGGTGTTGATTTTTTTTCATCCAGAAAGTGTTATGGCTTTCTGGGGGCGGAAAGCTTTAATGGTGGGGTGAATTGTCACACCCGTTTTTTTATCTTTGTATTGATCCAGTCCATTGGAAATCTTGATCCTTTTCAGGGGTATTTGGTGATATGAATCTCGAGTTTTGAAGTTTCATATATGTCTAATCACCCTAATTTGGGTTCCCCATTGTTTGTTTAGGAGTTTTTGAAAAAAGGGTGGTTACTTCATGATTTGGGCCAACCGTGAGCCCATTTCCAGTTTTAAAAACCGAATTTGTTTCTTTTATAACTATTTTGTTTTTCATCCTTTTTCACTCATTCAACATCCCACATGTCCTATAATGACATATTAAAATTTCCATAGCCTTTTGTACCCCATATAAATTCATAAGCATGGTTAATTGGGGTTACTTATTTAGGTATTGGGACAACCCATGGGCCCATTTCCTGTTTAAAAAAAAATTGTTTCTTTTATATCTAATTCAATTTTTAATATTTTTCGGTGATTCCACCTACCCCCTAGAATCAAATAACCATATCCTGACCCTAATAATCTATTTATCCTCTTTGGAGCTCATATGGGTCGCATATTATGGCGAAAGTTCTCAGGATATCTCAAATCTCCCAAAATTGATAAGGTAAATAGTTTTATACATAACTCATTCAATTAGTGATCTTTATCAAAAAAATATTCTTTCCCTGGTTCTTCAAGACCTTAGTAGACTCTCCAAGAAGTTTTATCCCATTCCCTTTTCTCTAGGGGTGCAGATCTAATGGAATACGAAAAGTTTTCTTGTGGAAAAGGTGAGATTCCATCTCCTTTATCCTCGCTCTTCTTCCTCCTTTTGTTATTTATTAGTTTTATAATCTCCCCTAGTCATGATAGACCTAGTTTTCTGTTATACCATGGTTTTTTATGGAGTTTATATTCATTTAGTTCTGGTCTTCATAGTTTTAGGGTTTATAAACCCGCGACGGGTGATTTCGGGTGTGCGTTTCCATTATGCCAAGGATTTGAGGTAGGATATCCCTTGCACAAACCTTTATCATTTAATTTTCATCTTTTTAATTCTATTATATTCTTATTTATATGACATGTTCTGCTTTGAAACTTTGGTTCTAAAGGTTTTGTTTTCAAATTATGTTTTATGACTTATTTTGTTTACAATATAGTTGTTTTGGTATAAATGTGCACTCCTCTTGTTTGATAAATTAATCCATGAGATTTCGCCCTTGGTTTATGGTATTTTTAATATGTATCAGTATCTTGAATAAAATCATGGCATGAAAGTGGTGTTTTATACCTTTTTAAGTGCTTAACATAAGTTGTTTTGTTAAAGAGTGCATGCCATGTGTTCGGTAAATTGCCCGGTTAGATTTTATGTGTCTAGTGTAATTTAAAATAATTTGTTTGGATTTTTAAATATATTGGAAGAATGTAAGAAAATTATTTTGGTATCCTTTTATGGCTTTCAAATTTGGATTTTTTTTACAAACAATTGGTTTTTTTTGTTTACAACATGTTTTGGCCCGAGTTGCCGAAAAATGGCCCGTTTCACATTCTTATAAAAATGTTTGTGTTTTGAATATGTCACCTAAGTGTTTTAAGGGATTTATGAATGTGGTTTTATTCTGTAAATGGTGTTTACACACCTCCTTAATAAAATTTAAATGCATAACTTTGTCAAATGTTAGTTTTGAAAAAATGTTTAAAGGCCTGTTTGGCCTTTCCTAAAAATGAAGGAGTGTTTTACTTGTATATACCAAGTTATGCAATTGGGATTGTTTTATGATCCATGAAATGATTTTATTAAATGTTTTTAGGGCTGAAAAATATGATTTGGTATGGTTTTGATGTGTGTTTATAATTGAAAGAGTGTTTTTGAATGAGTTTTATTTGCAAAGCCTCAATACACTTCTTGAAATTGTTTTACGAAAATATTTAGCGATTTGTTGATTTGTGTAAGAAATGTGAAGAAAGTTTATGGGATGTTTGTATTTTTATGGAGTGGGAATGGAATTTGGATGTGAAATGTATATTTGATAATATGTGTAACTTGATTGAGCACTAAAGGGAATCCCGGGTATCTAGGTGGGTGGACGTGTACTAGTATGCTAGTGATTCTGTGGGGTTTGGCCCTTGTTTCACGTAGCAAGTTTTACGATGACAACACTAACTAAACTATGATGATGATGATGATTGGGGACCACTAGGTTATGGGTATGTTCCCTACTAGTGGCTCATGCACGATAACAAATATTTATTATGGTTACTTTCACCGAGATACGAGGTACCTGGGGCTCACAACTGACTAGTACCTAGGGGTATTCCCATGACTTGTGATCATTGGATCTTTTTTAGTCACCATCGGCATATGGTGTGTTTAGTCGGTAAATTCAGTACTGTGTGTGATTTATTTAAAATATAAAATTCTTTAAAGTAGCCCTCTTGAAAACTATTTTCATTTTGACGTTGCACCTCTTTGAAAAAAAATTGTTACTTACATTTTTGTTTATTAAACATGCATGTTTTTGTCTGATAATTATTATAGCATGGAACTTTTTTTGAAAACCATACTTTAATATATTGAATTTAAAACTATAAATTTATGGTTATTTTATCTTAAAGGAATGTTCATTGGGAATAGAATATCGGGCTAACCTACTGAGTTTTAATACTCACGCCTATAGTCTTCTTCTGTTTTTATCCCTTGTGCAGGTTTCATCTTGAGTTCAATCACCTTGGGTGATGTGTGATCATTTTGTTGGAGAGTGACCAGCGAGGTCACATGGAGTTAGTTGGTTATCGAGTTTGGTCAGTTGAGTTGTTGTCTTAGTTGTACTTTCAGTTTCTTGTACAAATATTGTTCAGTTTGATTTTTATATAAATGTATTTTGGGTTGTCCTTTTCTTTCTGATATTTGTTTTATTGTTCATATATGGGAGAAATTGTTCCCTTGTGTACTCTATTGATTCCCTTGGTGCTTGTCGCCATCCCGGGAGGATCGGGAACGCCTCTCGGGACTTGTCGCGGGCTGGCCTGGGTGACCGGTTTAGGGTCGACTCGGATTGGTTTGTGACACTACCGCATAAACGCATGAATCACTGATCAAATTATTCATGAGTTGGTCTGTGTTCGTTGTTTCTAAAAATATAGAAGACCGAGAAAGAACTTTGAAATAAAAATCAAACCCCTACCTCGCTGATGTTCGATGTCGCAGTGTTCGTCCTTGAGAGTTCAAGGTGTCAACGCCGTCACTTCTGGCTCCGTTATTTGAGGTTTTTCATAGTCAGTGAAGATCCACCAGAGTTCATCATTCTTCATTGGAGAGGAGATTCAATGGAGTTTCATCAGATAATCCTCCAAGTTTAATTCTCCATCCACCAACACGTTAGATAATAAAAAGGAAATCACGTCACAACGTTTCAATTATGCTGTTTCATTTATGAAACAATGCCATTGTTACGTTTCCTTTATTGCATCATCGCGCTGCGTGATATGGGCCATTAATAAGCCTCATTAATACACCTCATTGCCGCACTATAGTGTCACTGTGTCGCCGCTCATCGGATGAAAAAATAAAAGAAAATAACTTTTTAAAGTTATTTTATTATTTTCTGAAAAGTCCAAAAATAAATTTTTCCATTCAGCCCTTACCATATGAAGTTAAGTCCATTTTAGGTGAATCCCAGCATTAAGGGTTCAACGGTGTCCTCAGATTTTTTATCTGAGCACCGGTTCAAAAGTTAGAAAAACCTTCTCACACGTTTACTGAACGTACCTTAAAAAAGTTCAAAATTCTGTTCTGGGCTCTCCGGACCTCAAAATCACATGCCGTCAGATCGCACAGTCTTAGAATAATTCCATATAATAAAAAATATATATGAAAATTCTGAATCTTTAAATTCTATCCACCTTGGGGATTTACATCCCCAAAATCCAAAACAAAAACTAGACAAACAGATGGGGGTACTGAGTACGAATCTGAGCCTCCTACTCCAATGTGCTCTCTTGGAGATTCCCGTGCTGCCACTGAACTCGCACCAGAGGAGTCGACCACCCATATAGGAACCAATCCTGTAAATACTCTATCTCAACCAGGAACTCTATAAATGTTTCCCCATCGTCAATGTCCAACTCGCCCCAGTTGATGACGTGCGATGGGTCATACACGTACCTCCTCAGCTGTGAAACGTGTAAAATATTATGCACCCGGTGCATCTATGGGGGAAGGGATAAGCGATATGCCAGCTTTACAACTCTGCCTAGGATCTAAAAGGGTCCGATGGGCCTTAGAGATAGCTTGCCGCCCCAACCAAATCTCTGTAACCCTCATCGGGGTGAGACCTGAAGGAATAGATTGTCTCCCTCCTCAAACTCTAAGGGTCTCCGTCTTCTATCGGCATAAGAATTCTATCTGCTCTGTGCAGTCCTCATCCACTCCTAGATGATCTGCACTTTCTTGGTGGTAGCCTGTACCAACTCCGGACCCATGAGTTCCGACTCCCCTGGGTCTGTCCAACATAAGGGTGATATATAAGGCCGCTCATACAAGGCCTCAAACGGTGCCATGCCAATTGTGGAGTGGTAGCTATTGTTGTACACAAACTCCACCAGTGGTAGGTGGTCCTCCCAACTATGTCCAAAGTCAAGTACACAAGCACAAATCATTTCCTCTAGGGTCTGTATGGTTTGCTCCATTTGACCATCCGTCTGGGGATGAAAAGTTGTGCTCAAGTGCAGCTGAGTCCTCAACACCTCCTGTAATCTCTTCCACAATCGGGATGTAAAGTGGGAGTTATGATCTGAGACAATCATCAAAGTCACCCCATGAATCTACACTATCTTCTGGACATAGAGGCGTCCTAATCCCTCCACCGGTCCCTACTCCCGGATGGGTAGAAAGTGAGCTGACTTGGTGAGTCGGTCAACAATCACCCAAATAGAATAATGGACTCTAGGAATACATGGTAACCCCATCATGAAGTCCACTGAGATACCATCCCATTTCCACTTTGGTACCTCAAGTGGTCGGGCCAAGCCTACTGGAACCTAATGCTCGACCTTCACTTGCTGATAAGTGAGGCATTGTGAAACGAACTCAGCCACCGATTTCACCCTTGGTCACCAGTACTAACATAGGAGGTCCTGGTACATCTTCGCCACTCCAGGATGTACCACCAGAGGGGATGTATGGAACTCCCTCAAAACCTCCTCCCACAATATCACTAGTACTATAGTGCGCCCTCTGAAAAGGATGATGTGCTCCCCACCTATCAAAAATCCATCAAGAGCACGTTCTGAGGATATTTGAGCATGTCAAGCCTCATAGTCAACATCCCCAAGTTGTGCCTCCCTAACTCATTGTAAGAGTGGGGGAGTGATAGTTATAGACTAGATTTAAGCTTCTCCATCACTATACACTAAGGATATCTGCATCACAACTAGCTGATCCGTCGTCTCACTCATCAAATTTAAACCAGACCTCCTACTGAGTGCATCTACCACCATGTCCCCCTTCTCATGAGTATAGACTATCTCAAAGTCATAGTTCTAGAGGAACTCCAACCATTTCCACTGTCTCAAGTTCAGGTCCTTCTGTGAGAAGATATACTTGAGACTCTTGTGGTCGGAGTAGATGGTAAACCGTTCACCCATCAAGTAGTGTCGTGACATCTTCAGGGAAAAGTCCACTTCTGCTAACTCCAGGCCATGGTTCGTATAGTTATTCTCATGTTGACTCAAATTTCATGAGATGTAGGTGATCACAACTCTCTCCTGCATCAAGACATAACCTAGTCTGGTCCCTGATGCGTCGCAGTAAACTACATACTCAACGCCCTCCTCTAGTAGTCTTAAGATGGGGGCACTAGTCAGTCTCCTCCTCTGCTCCTGGGAACTCTACTAGAATTTTTCCATCCACCGGAAGGGTTTTCCCTTCTATGTCAAGGATTATATGGGTGATGTTACTCTAGAAAAGTCTGTTACGAACCTCCGATAGTAACCAACCAACCCCAAGAATCTCTGAACCTCAGTCATGCTCCTGGGTGGCTCCCAAGTAAGCACGACCTCTATCTTCACTGGATCTACTACAACTTCAGCCTTTGTGATGACATGTCCCAGAAAGTGGACCTCCTAAATCTAGAGTTATCACTTCAAGAGCTTACCATAAAGCTGGTTCTCTCGGAGTGTATCTAGGATTATCCATAGGTGTGTAGCATGATCCTCCTCCGATGATGAGTACACCAAGATTTCATTAATGAAGACCACGATGAATCAGTCATGGTAAGGCTAGAAGATCCTATTCATGAGGCCCATGAACACTACTGGGCCATTGGTCATACTAAAAGGCATCACCAGGAATTCATAGTGAAAGTACCAGCACCTGAAGGCTAACTTCAGTACATCCTCATTCCGTACCTGAAGTTAGTGATAGCCTGATCTGAGGTCTATTTTTAAGAACCATTTTTATCCCTTAAAATGGTTGAAGTGGTCATAAATTCTCATAATTGGATACTTATTCTTCACGATCGCCTGGTTCAGGCATCCTAAGTCTACGCACAACCTCAAACTCCCATATGTCTTCTTGGAAAAAAGCACCGGGGATGCCCATGGTGAAACACTGGGTTTTATGAACCCCTTCTCCTGCAAGTCCTCTGGACATACCCTTAACTCACAAAGCTCCACAGGAGCCATCCGATATACCGGCGTGGATATTGACACCATCCTAGGATACAGGTCAATGAAAAAGTCTATCTCTATACAAGGAGGTAGTCCCGATACATCCTTAGGAAAAACATCCTTGTAATCATCCACCACTATAGGAAAGCTCGAACTTCTCTAATCCATTGCATTGAGGGTGAGGCTAGCCAACTGGTGAGTGATCGGCTGCACCCTCCTCCGAGAGAGTCTGTCCTGTGCTGTAAGGGTTTCCTTCTTTCTAGTGAAGGAAAACCTGGTTACATCTCTGCAGACACACCACACTGTATGCCTAAAATAGTCGATCTGAGCATGGACTGTGGATAACCAGTCCATACCCAAGATGACATCGTAAGGCCTCTACGCCACTACTAGGAGATCCCAGCTAAAGCTCTCACCTCCTAGAGTGATCTCATACTGCTGAAACCAGTGTGTAATCATTGAGTCATCTCCCATATGAATCTCTAGATATAAGGATCAAGCCAACGGCTCCACCAGAATCTCTGAATTCCGAATGACAGTCGTGGAAAAGGAGTGACTAGAACCTATGTCTATAAGTACTGTAGCTAGGGTGGAGAAGACACAGATCATACCTAGAATCATCTCTGGAACACCGTGATCGTAAGCCTATGCTACCTAGAGTTGATCTCGCTCCTATCTGCCTACTCCCTAAGGTTGGGGTGGACCACCTAAGGGTGGTGGCAGTAACACCTCAAACCGTCTCCCACCACCTGCCACTCGGCTAGATCCCCTTCCACGTCCACCACCTTGCGGACCTCCTCGCTCGAACCATTTCCACTACCTCGATGACCCCTCAACCATATCCCACAACCTACTGCTCGGATAGATACCCCTGTATTGGGAGCCCCACACTACCAACCCTAAGTCCTGGGGTCGGCTCTGAAAGACCTAGACTGCTTGGGCCCACGTGTCTGCTTTTTGCTACCCGCTGAAGACTCTGCTTCCTAGAGTCTGCAAGCAGCTATAGCTAGCGGTGCCTGCTCCACCAAGAATATCTCCACAAGAAGGGTTCACTCTAGAACCTCAACCTAGGTAGGGATGCTAAGAGACCACACCGATGCCCTGATCTCTTGACTAAGTCTCTGCTCGAAGGCTCGATCCCTAAAGAAAGGGTATCACACCATGTATGTGGAGTAGCGAGAAAGCTCGGTGAACCTTACTGAGTACTCAACTATCATCATGCTTCCCTACTGTAGGTGAAGTAACTCCTTAATGCACATAGAGTGCAAGGTCATGGGGAACAACTCTTCCCAAAAAAGCCACTAAAAGTCTGCCCAGGTAAGGGTTGCCTCATCGTGCGTCTGGGTGGTCAAGCTCCACTATCTCCCTGTAGATCCCTGCAAAAATCTTGCATCCAAGATTGCTATCTAGTCAGATGGTGTCCTCACTAATCGGAAGAACCACTTCATAGCCTCTAACTAGTCCTTAATGACCTAAGGATCTGTCTCTCCCCTAAACCTAGGAGGTCTCTCTCTCTGAAACTCATGTAGGGAACTAAGCCTACGAATGTCCTCTACCGGAACTTCCAGTAGTAGATGCTAACCATCGAGTGGTGGTAGAACTTTTGTATTACCCGGTGGGGCCATATCAAGTACTTCTCCTTGAATGGAATCATTGCTGCTAGGTGGGGCTATCCTCATGACCTTGTATCGAGATCCTGGTTGGTCATCCTCGTAGAGGAATCCTGAGATAGATCGAGATGTACCACAGTTATAAGGTTATACCTGGTGAGATGACTTTTATTCAAAATAATATAAGGAGTCACTTATGAAACAAATGATTTTATGTATTGATATGAAAAGAATAATTCATGGTCTTGGTGTTTGGATACGTCAGATGCTGCACCAAAACTGGACTCCCCGAATATGAAAGTCAGACTCGCAACACCTAACACTGTTTCCCCAAAACAAAACACAGACTCCCGGCCTTTGTGGTAGGACCGACCGACCTCTGATACCACTTTTTCATGACCCGTCCCCTAGGTATTGTTCCATGACTACCCTAAGCCTGCCTCCCAAAGGCTAGGGGTTGGCGACTAGCACTGAAGGCGTCAACCTGCAAGTGGGAGGCATTTTCCTGAGTACCTGTACACACACACATGCCCAACCACGTCCCAACACACTGAAAGGGGAAAAACAAGTATACCAAAACTAGACTGAGTACAAAGTACAACTGAAAGTAAGTGGGCTAGAATACAAACACAACAAAAGAACTGGAATAATAAAGTACAAAAAGGAGCTTTGATGGTCGTCTGCGAAAAAACCCCACATGATCATAAGAGTAGTGAAGCTATTGGAAGCTGAAGTAGTATGACCTATCCACTTGGTCCTACTAGGCCCCACCTAGTCCTAAGCCACCAAGTCCACCGTCATAGAATCCGTTAGTCCTTTCCCCCTGAGCACCTCTGTCGAAACATCAATCGTTTTCACCAGACACAACACGTGAGGGCGAAGATCGTGCAGGGTGAGTATAACAATACTCAGTAGGGACCCCAAGATCTCTGAAGCTCTCTCAGTAATCCACAAAGGAAAACACCAAAAAGGAAAATACCCTAAAGGTAATGCCTCCAAGAAAGATCTTAAACACATAGCATAAAGTAAAAGACGCATCTCACACTAGGTATATTCTAGGGTAATGATAGTATCATCATCAGTCATGTCATCGAACTCCTCGGCTACTGGAGAAATACTCATATATCGAGTACATTGGGCCTGCCGGTTCACATAGAGCTGCTACCCAATGTGGGCCTACCGGGTCACACAGAGCCACTTCCCATTGGGTCGTCGTCAAGCAGTCTTCAGGTCTCAGCCAACCTTAGGGTTCCATACGTAGCGTGCAAGTCACAAAAAATAATTCTAAAAGATCTGCCTCATCAGGAGGGTCCCAATTCCACAAATGGATCGTCAATTGGATGCATGATTTGCAAGATACAAGTGTTTTAGTGACTAGGGGCCTGGTTGCGACGGGGCTTGGTCCGACTCGGTCGGACCGACCCGACTAACCTAGCCTTGTGGTCCCACACACCCTAGTTCATTTAGATGGACTTGACCTGACCTGGTATGGGTTGGGTTCAGTCTGGTCTAGCCTAGCCAGTGGGCCAGGCTCAATGGGTCTCGCTGGGCCCGACCCAGTTTAGCCAAGGGTCTAGCCCGTCGGGTTTCCCAACGACCCGGTCTAGTCCAGCCCGCTGGGTACGAGACCAGCCCGACCCCCTAGGGGCTTAGCTCACCAGCTAGGGACTGATATCTAGAGCATCCGATGGTGCGTCGTCCGGCCCAGACGTGGCATCCATGCCACGTCCGGCCCTAGTTGGCCCCGCGGAAGTGGGGGCCTCTATCCTCCAGCCGCGGTCGACGGACCACAACCTACACCGCCTTGGTGGCTCGGATGTGGGCCAACCTCTCTATGCGGTGCTTGCTTGGTGATGCAATTCCTGTCGCCACAGCCAGTTGGACATGGCCTCCTGCCGCCGTAGTGCGCCTCCACCCTCCTACACGACCGACGAGGGTCGGATTCCTCTGTAGCTGTCGCAGTTCCATTTGGCGCTACCCCCTTCACGTGGCCGGTGTGGGCTGGCTTCTGCCATCAGTCACCAGTGGTGCCGCGTCGGTGGTGCCGTGCTAGTGGTGTCGCACCGACAACACCTTCTGCGGGCCACCGGAGTTTCTCCGGTAGTCCGTTCTCCGACCCGTCTATGCCAAAGGGTCCCTCGGGTCGCTACCTCCCCTTCTCATGCCCCAAAATCAAATTACCACCACTTTGAGAATGCAGCCACCAAGAACTCATGAGATAAGGTGCTTGGGCCTTGTTCGTATTGGCCCGGGCCATCCGTGTTAGAGGTTTAAATCAAGGGGGAGGTTCGGGGATTGAAGTTCAATAGTTTCATGCAAGGTTTGAATCCCAAATAATAAATCCCCAAGAAAAGTCACCCTATTTCATAAACACATGAATCATGGATCAACTTGTTTGTGAGTTGTTCTGTGTTTGTCGTTTCTAGAAAAAGAGAAGAGCAGGGAAGAACTTTGAAATAAAAATCAAACCCCTACCTCGCTGACATTTGATGCCGTAACATTCATCCTTGAGAGTTCAAGGAGTCGACACCGTCACTTATGGCTCCATTATTTGAGGTTATTCAAAGTCATTGAAGATTCACCGGTGTTTGTCGTTCTTTATTGGAGAGGATATTTTCTGGAGTTTCGTCAGAGAATACTCCAAGTTTAATTCTCCATCCACCAACGCATTAGACAATAAAAAGAAAATCACGTCACAACGTTTTAGTTACGTTACGAGGTCGCATTATTACAATGTTTCATTTATGAAACAACATCTCTGTTATACTTCCTTTATTGCATCATTATGCTGTGTGATACGGGCCATTACTAAGTCTGTCCCCAAAAATCCTATAAAGAAGCTTCCATGCCAAAAAGACAATTCCACTGCTCTCTCATCATTGAATCCCTACCCCACATATCATGAGAATCTGAATCATGCTATCATAGAATTTGATCCAAACGTATCATAATCCCACTAAGTACCTTTATTTTAGAATCAATTATCCTGACTAGTCATTCAGTCACAGATAAATCAGGTTCGACCTCAAGATCACTCTTGATCAGAACATGAGATGGACCATATAGGTAGTTTCATAATTGAGATACATGAAACAAGTTATGTATCAACATCAACTATGGTGGAAGTGATAAATGGTAAGACACTTTCCCTACCTTCTCAACAACCTCAAAAGGTCCCAAAAAACAAGAATAAAATTTCCCTTTCTTCCCAAGTCATTGATGATCCAAACGAGGTGAAACTTTTAAGAATACCTGGGCACTAACTGAGAATTCCAATGGTCTATGGTGAAGATAAACATAAGACTTATATCAGCTCTGTTCCATCAACATTTTCTGACCAATCAACTGAATCTTTTCTTTTGTTTCTTGGACCAAGCTTGGTCCAACCAGGGGACTTTCACCAATCACCAACCAAGAAAATAGAGATCTATAAGGGTAGGAATAAAATTCCTCAAAAGATTATATTATGATCATGAACTGGTAACTATTGTTATAATCATACTCAACCAACCCTATATGATCATCCCAAGCTCTACTAAAGTCATGAACACAAGTGCGGAGCATATCCTCATGACTCTATATAGCTCTTTTTGTTTGGCCATCAGACTGTGGATGGTATGTCGTACTCAAATAGACTTAAGATCCTAATGCCTCTTGAAGGACTCTCCAAAAGTGAGAAGTGAACTGATGATCCCTATCAGAAACTATAGTAGAAGGAACTCCATGAAAATGAACAATCAGTCTCATGTAGAGACTTCCCAACTCCTAAACTTTGGTTGTATCATGAATGGGTAAGAAGTAAGCCGATTTAGTCAGCCTATCGATCACAACCCATGTCACATTATTCTTTCTCTGAGTACGTAAAAACCCAATAATAAATTCCACAAAAATATATTACCACTTCAAATTATAGATTGGAATTGGCTAATGAAAACCCAAATGTTTATGGTGCTCATCCTTGAAATGATGGCACATATAACAATGGGAAACAAACTCAGCAATGACTTGTCTCATAACTGGACACCAAAACTACCACTACATATCATATAACATCTTCATGGTTCTTGGGTGCACTACCCATTGGGAATAATGGAAATATCCATCACCACTTTCCTTACCTCCAGTTGTACAACAAAGTGCTTATGATAAAATATAAGGCCTTAGTGGATAATGTACAATTCGAAATGTTCACCCCACCTTGAAAAGAGTGTATAATTATAAGGAACTCATCATCAAGATGATGTTCCTAAAGAATCAATTTTGGAAGAGAAGATATCAACTGAACATTGGACAATGAAACATCAGACCCTGATTCCTAGACTCCAATATGAAACTGTGAAAAGAGAGCCATCAAGTTCCACACTTTTGATTATTCTTTCACTTCCTGGGTTGGAATTTATCTACTCAAAGAATCCACAATGAAATTCCCTTTACCTAGGGTATAGGCGATGTTGAAATAAAAAGACTGTAGGAGTTCCACCCAATGACTCTGGCGGAGAATAAAATCTTTTTGAGAGAAGATATAACTCATGCTCTTATGGTCAGAAAACATGGTAAACCATTATCCTTATAGGTAATACCACAAAATATTAAGTATTTGCATCACATCTTCAAGTTCAAGGTTATGGGTTGGATAATTCTTCTCATGTGTCCTATGTTGATGAGATCCATAAGAAACTACATGATTACCCTGTATAAGAACACAAACCAAGATTGAACCCGATGCATCGCAAAAGAACACATAGCCCCGCCTGACCTTTGGAAGAGTCAACACCAGTGCAATAGTAAAAAGTCATTTAAGATCAAAAAATAAATTCTAAAATTTCCCATCCCATGAAAATTTTACTCCCTTCTAAGTTATAGCAGTCATTAGGGAAGGAAACTTTGAGAATTCCATGATGAACCAGCGATAGTACCCAACTAAACCCAAGAAGATTTGAATCTCAAAAACATTATGTGGTTCTTTAGATGTCATAAAATCCTTTACCTTTTCAAGATAAATATAAATATGATGTTATGAAACTATTTTCCCCAATAAATTCACTTCCTAGATCCAAAAATCACATTTTTAAATCTTTAATGAAAGTTTGTGATTTATCAACAAACCCAAAACTGTTCTCAGATGTGGCACATGATCCTCCTCGGACATAGAGTAAACAAGGATTTCATTCATAAAGACTACCACAAAGGTATCAAGATACTCATGGAAAATCTAGTTCATTACATCCATAAAAATTTTAGGATCATTGGTTATACCTAAGGGAATTACAAGGTACTCATAATGAACATACATGCTCCGAAAGGCATTTTTATGAACATCATATTCTTTTATTCTCAACTGATGGTAACCCGATCGAAGGTAAATTTTTGAGAACTACATTACACCTTTCAACTAATCAAATAGATCATCAATCTGTGGAAACATATATTTATTCTTCACCATAACTCGATTGAGTTTTCATTAATCAATTCATAGGCAAAGTGTACCATAAAATTTCTTAGCAAAGAGAACCATAACCACCCAAGGTGACACACTCGGGTGTATGAAGCCTTTCTCTAAAATATCATCTAAGTGAAACTTCAACTCTTTCATTTTAGCTGGTTCCATGTGGTAAGAGGTAATAGAAACTAGTTAGCACCATGCACTAAATCAATAGAGAAATATACCTCCCTTACTAGTGGGAAACCAGAGAAGTCAAAAGGAAACACATCAGGAAACTTGACGATGATTGGAGAGAGAACACCACATAAAGATTCAATCTCTAGATCAAAGGAAAACACTCAAATTAATTTTCTAAAATCTAGATAATAAGGTCTGGATCTTCTTGACTTTGGGTCCCATTCTCCTTGGAAGACATGACACACACCATCGGGTGTAGTGAAGGAGTCCCGCTAGAGATAACATTCAATCCAGGATTTATTAGAAATTATTCAATCCATCCCAAATATGACTTTTAGTGAATTAATGTCAAGAACTAGAAACCTACAAGAAATATTGACATTTGATAGAGAGAAAATATAGGCAAGACTATAGAGACCCTTTTATCTCTTCATACTAACGGGTGTAGTAATATCCATCACTTAAGATAAAATCTTCATAGAAAGATTAAGAAGATTAAAAAAACAGATAGAAATAAGCAAATGAGATGCACCAATATCAAATAATGGAGTCACTAATGATGAATTTATAGTTATGGTACCTCTCATAGTTGTTGGACCTATATTTGCTTCCTCTAGAGACTCTTCCATAGCATGAAGAATCTTCACCCCAGATGCCTATGGTTGAACCCTTTTATCCTTGAATCATCTGATTATGCCTTAGTTTTAGAAGGTACAAATGATACCATACCACTACATGGAGTGGAATAAACATGGAATATCTTTTTAAAGTGACTTGAGCATCTACAAGAACCACATACCTTGGTTGCCTTAGTGAAACCCCTCTTTGAGTGCCCCAGATAGCCGCATTGGTAGCAAATAAAAGGCCCTATTCTAGGTACTACGTGAGGTCTAGAATGACCTTGATTTTGAGAAACACCATCAGAATCATCATGATTTGTCTTTCCCATAGAGGAATTAACATTGCCACTGGGAGAGAATGAAACTATTTAAATCTTTAACTTGCTAGATAGGTCCATTTTGACCATTAGTGCTCTATCTAGAACATCATCATAAGAGGGAAGTTTAATCAAGAAAACCTAATAGAGAATATTTTGTTGAAGTTCCATCTTGAACCATAGAGCCTTCATATTCTCATTCTATACTATCTCAGGTGAAAACTACACAAGCTCATGAAAGTGATTTTCATATTCAGTCACAGTCCTGTCAGCCTGCTCAAGTTTGAAAAAATATTTATCCCTGGCCAATGGAATCAAATTTTTATAGAACTGGTTAGTGAAAAGAATCTAGAAATCACTCCACTCTAAGATCTAATTCTTAATTACCATCACCATCATGTCCCACTATCTCCTGCTTGGTCCTTCCAACACAATGGTGGAATACTTTACCTTTATTTTGTTAGGTGTTTCCAAGAACCAAAACAAACATTCGATCCTGCTCAAAAATTCATTATCCCCTTGAGGATCATTTGAGTCTCTAAATGGTGCTAGATTCTGGTGAAGGAACTATTAAAAAAAAATATTATGAATGTCCCTATGTGGTTCCACAGATGGAGCCTGAATGAGAACTGGAGGTGCTTCCTATTTTAGAGCTTGGAAAGTGTGCACAATCACCTCAACCAAACTCAGGTCCATGAAAGGATTTGATCACTAAAGTTCAATAACTACTTCCTCTTGGATTTTATTTTCAAGTGTTTATAGAGGCATGATGCTACACAACACATACATACAACAAATAAGACATTAGATTAATAGTTATACAGAGTGATAAGGGAAATTAATCCAATATATAGGAAAAAAATATTTGGATTTCAATCTTTCTAAATCAAAATTACTGAAAATAGTAGAAATAATCCTCAAGACATCTTTCCCAAACTAGCCCTAGAAACTTAAGGTTCATTTCAGTGATAGTTGTCCAGGAAATAAATCACAACTACCACCTAATTCCCGAAAAGATTCCATAAATACATACTGACTTCATGAAATGAAGATCAACCTAGAGTTATGATACCATTTTTTCATGAACTATCCCAAGTACCTTGGTAACTTTATAACCATGCTGATGTTGATATAGACTGAAGGGAGTTTTCAATCCCCATGGGTTGATGACTAGCACATGGAATCATACAAAATGAAAGTGGGACATATTTTCCACCAGTATTGTGAGAACAAGGAAAAAATAAGTATACATAAAAATAAAATCCGCATGGAGAAGTTTACAAGAATTAAAAGAGGCATAAAAACTCAAAATACTATATAAAGTAACAAAAAAAATGAAAAAAATGACAAAGTCCTAATGGATGGAACTCACCAATCCCATATATCAACAACTAGAACCACCTTAATGTGGTGCTTTACCCCTTCTTGAACCTATAAGGAGATAATACAAAAACACCCGAATTCACATCTAGGGTGTGAGATAAAATTCCAGCAGGGTCTCACCATGGATTCCATAAAGGATTCCAAAATTTAATTAACCAAGGAGAGATTTCAATTTCAAACAAACAGGTTTGTAATTAAAAATCATAATTAGAAAAAATCATTCTTTATATTCCAAATGATGGAAATAATTTTAAATAAAAGCTTCACATTTCATTTTATGGAAATATTTCCAAATCAATGGATTAAATAAACATTTTTATATAGAACATTTTATATAAAATCACAAGGAATGTAAATTTTTTTATAAACATTGGGTCATATTTATATCTCAAATATAAACAAGCAAGGAACAAGATCATCCTCCAAAAGGTATGATAGTTTTAGGTTATGGGATCCTCACATGCTCATGTGATAATAATTTAAATATTTACACAAGTCCTTTAGCACTGGAAAGATAGGACTCATCAGCATCACACTGGGGAATTCGATGTGCTAAATAATGTTCATGTTATAGTTGTAAAACATCAATTTTGTGTTAGGGAATTCCCATCCTAATGTTATTGACCCTAGTAACTCACTAACTTCCTATAATTTCATGTTCTGTAGTAAAAAATGATGGGAATTTTATTTTAAAAAATAGTTTAAAATACAATTCATCCCATTCTACCATTTCAAACATGCCAAATTTCTATTTAAACCCCAAAATAGATTTTTAACCAAAATCATGCCTTTTATAAAATAAAATTAATGGGAATTAAATCAAAATAATTTAATCCATTTTTCTCATATAGTAATTTTAAATCAATTCTCAATTAAATTTCACAATTTAAATTCAACAATTTAAATTTTCACAATATTCCATCAATTTCACAATAAATCCCAAATTCAATGGAATTGGTTTTTTTTATAATTTTTCATAAAATCCATTTCCACAATTAAATTCAAAAATTTTATTGAAAAAATTTCTATCGATTTCATCATTTAAATTAAATAATTTAAATTTCACCAATTTCCATAAACACCCCTCAATTCAATGGAATTGGGGGTTTTCCTAATTTCATGCCAAAACCAATTTTTAAAAAAACCCAATTCAATGGAGTTGGATTTTAATAAAAAAATTGAAAAAAATTACATTAATGATAGAAATTGAATTTAAATCAAAAATTGAATTTAAATTAATTAATTTAGGGTTAATAAAAATTGGGTATCACAATAGAACCACATATTGAAATCGCTAGATCTCAAAACTATGAACCCTAATTATGATTCACCAATGATGAATGTTGAAGACATATTATAGGAATCAAAACCATGTTTAAGATCCCAAAACTGAGGGTATTAGATCCACAAATCAACATGGGGATCCACTGAACCCTTGGGAGGAGAAGAGAGATTACAGGAGAACGAGAGTGGGAAGAGAAAACTAACCAGGATAGGATCAACAGCCTTTCTCCAAACTTTGATCCATTTTTGGGAGGGATCCAAGGGTCATAAAATTGATCTTGGGTGCTCTCGTGGAAGAATAATCCATCAAGGGGTCATACAGGTCTGTTGGGGTCCAAAAAGGCAAGTTTTGGGTATTTTAAAACAATTTTTAGATTAATTAAAATTAGTGTACATGGTTTTGTTAGGAAAGTACGCATAGTTAGGCCAAACCATGCACCCTGGCCATGTTAATGTTATAAATGGGATGCACAATTTCTCCTAAGTGGGTGCATGATTTTTTAAACCATGCATAAGATATGAAAAACCCCACTATATGAGTTTGCACGATTTCCCTGAGAGGGCGTACGATTTAGGAAAACTATGCACCAACCGTGCACTAGCCGAGAAATTTTCAAAATTATTAAAATTTCACCAGAAGAAACCCCAAAGGAAACCTAACCAAAGCATTATTAAAAGGAGGGGTTTATGAATACTTGAAAATAGTAATAGGATGTTACATTAAATGACTTGATGGATTGGGGTATCAGACCACAAATTCATCCTATGCGTATCAGTGAAAATAAATGGAAATTTATGTGTGCTTATTATGTGATGGAACCTTTAGAAAAAAAATCAACTTTTGGAAGCACTAGAGACTTTAATATTCCTTGATAGCTATTTAGGAAACATTTTAAAACAGGTCAATAAAAGAGATCTGAAGCCGTGATCTCTAAAAACTTATGATTATTTCATCTTTATTCATGAGTTGATTCAAATAAAAGTATTCCATCTAATGTCTAATAATGTAAGGGTTGTAGTGATACAATTTTTCCAATTTTATAGGGATATTTTTACTGAAAAATTATCCAAGTATTTATTTCTTAAAATATAGGTATTGAAACCATTAATTTTATGTGAGTTAGAAAAAAAATTTCCTCCATCATTTTTCATATTCATGCTTGATCTAACTATCCATATTCCATTAAAAATAATTCTTGGAGGTCCTACAAACTTTTATTAGATGTATCCAATAGAAATAAATATATACACATTAAATTATTATGTCCAAAACATTAATTATCTATAAGGTTCTATTGTGAAAGGTTACCTGGATCAAGAATTTATGGTTTTTTGTTCAATTTATTTGTTTGATGTGACCATGATACACTACTAGACAATGAGAAATGAAGATGAGTAATATGAGAAAATTTAACCCAATTTTCCATCACTTCTCCAAATAAGTGGAATTATTGGATCATATACAGTGGTTACATTTAGCCCTGAAGAGCGGAGGATGGCACATCATACTGTCTTGTTTAATTGTGATTTGTTTGATGACTGAATCAAGTAAGTAAATTAAATATGTACATGTTATCTCATACCATATTATTGTACATATCTGTTAAAATATTTCTATATTTTCATGTAGATAACATAAACAAATTATAAATAAAAAACATCATTCATTACCTTTGATAATGAGTGATACTTTTCATAAAAAAGAGTATCACGTTTGGTTGAAATTTAAGGTAGAAGTATCAATGAAATAAAATAAAAATAAAAATATTCATTTAATATACTATTGATTTATATTTCAGGTATTGATTTTACCTGTTACCTCTACCACTTAATTAATTACTACTTTGGCCATTGGTCTTAATTTTGTGGTTTGTGAATGAAAATAAATGGTGATAAATGGGTACAAATTTATTATCACTGATTAGAAAGTGAACATGAGAAAAAAATATGAAGGTGTTATGGAAACTGTAATGATAGTTTTTTATTCCATTGCATCAAATGTTAGGCCTTAATATGAAAATGTATCATATTATAGATTTGTTAAGAAAATACTAATATTGGATTATTACTCTCGTGGTTGAGTCACTATGAAGAAATTCAAGTGGTTTGATTCAATGATGATACATGTCACATTTATTGATGATTGTGGATTTATATTTGTTGACATGACTCAGATCTTTACCATTGATGATCCATATATTTTGGATTCATTGGAGAAATAAGTTTTTTATGTGATTGCCTAATTTTAGTGTCATTGTTAAAGTAATCCTAAGACATATTTTTGATGATGGTGGGGATGAAATGAACACCAAAGTTTCCCACATTTTACTCGATCAATTTATTACTTCTGATTACTCAAATGGTCCAATTTTTAGAGTTTATTATGAGCCTAATGTATTGGTGGGTAATTTATAGAATCAACCATATGTGTTCTCAGTTCTTTTAGTTTATCTTGAATTGGGTATTTCAAGTTAGTACTAATTAAATTACTTTAAATTTGGTTTCATTTTGTACCAAAATTTACCTTCAAGTGTGTTTTCAATATAAATTGGCTGTAGTTTTCTTTGAGATAAATTTTCTAATATTGAATTAAATTGTATTAAAAACCAAAAAACCAAACAAAAATGATACAATCCAATTAGAAAAAAATCAAGATGAATTGAACAGAACATATTAAAATAATTAGAATGAAAAAATAAAAACAATCAATATAAATTGACTTGAACCAAAATGATTCAAATAACCAAAATTAACTAAACTATCTAACCTAAAAATGAAAAAAAATAAACAACCTAAAATAAACCAAATGACCTAATAGAATGACTAACTTAGAAGATGATGAAATTACTAAGTAAAATAATGCAAATATAAACCAAATGGCCTTGACAAATATGAACCAAATGTCCAAACCCCAAAAATGGACAAATGACCCAATCAAATGTCCAAATGAACCAAATAACCTAACCTAAACTGAATTGTATCAAATTTAAAATAGAATAAGAAAACCATATCATACCCATGTTTAATATTATAATTATAATGTTTTTATTTTTTATGACATGTATTTTAGGTTATGATATTCTTACCACTAAATAAGATATGATTATGTTATGTAACTACCTATCCCTTATTTGGTGTAACAATTGATCTCCCTTAATTAAGTCACATAAAATCTTATTTCTTGTATGGATTACACATTGGTTATGAGTTTCTAATTAAATACATATGTATTTTCTAATGTATGAAATGAAAAACATAAAAGAGAAGTGAAGAGAATGTTTGAAAATAATTCTCACCAAAGAGAATTGGGCATTAATCCTCTAGTGCCTATTGTGAGTATACTATTTCAAATATATATAACAATAACATATAATGTCATGTCATTAGTCAATTTTAAAATTTTAATCAGGCACCATCACCTAGTGGTTCCCAACCCAAAGATTCTAGGGGGTGGTACTAGATATACTTACAACACTCACCATATCTGATTACACCGAGACCCTTCATTAGATATACCATGTAACACAATTTCATATCCCAAATTTCCCTTAGAGGAAGCCAAGATATCTAGAATGCCTATACTGTCACCATTATTTATGTTTGACCCTCATCATATATATTCTCCTTATATGATGATGGATCCCACTTCCCATCCATATTATATTTTTCCACACATGTGTATGCCATCTATATTTCCTACTACTTTGTTCTTAATAGGTTTTTATGTTCATTTTCCTTTGACTTCTAATCTGGCGCATTCTAGACCTATGAACATATTGATCACCATGAGAAGAAATTAGAACCCACTAGTACAACATAAGCTATCAAACCTTCAGAACCTAGGGATTCATCATCACCCACTGATCATCCCGGCTCAGGTATATGTATAGAACTCTAGTATATTTTATGGACATAATTTATTTTCATTTTAAGATGTATTGATTCAATATTTTTCTTTTTTTTATTTTACTATTGGATCTACCACTATCAGGATACATGGGCGTACATGCATTCATGAAGTGTGGAACTACCAAACACAACTGATGGTAGTGTACACTGAGGACAATCAAATGATTAGTAATACTAGGATAGAATGCATGAGTTTTATGGTGATGCCTGTAAAATACTATGACATCATTAGGCAGTATCCTAGAGACACCATGAAAATGAAATAAAGGATAATTATTGGGCTCTGATATTTATAAGAAAATAAATTATATTTAAAGTTATATGATTATTATATTTATATGAATTAATATTTTGATAGTATCTTCATTATAAGTTTCCCGATGGTAAAGGTTTGAGAACCACATGACTAGTGAAATTAAGTGAACTATGTATAACATATAAAAATGAGTTATATAATGGATGAATTTCTAGAGTTGAACATATTTAGAGGCTATAACTATCCTGAATGAGTGTCTAATAACAATGTACCAGAAAATGATTTCTCATTGGAAGAGTGATTACTATAAGGTATTATTCAAATTTGAGGTTTTTTAATTGAAAATAAGGATGATTTTCATTAATAATTTGTTTTTTATTATTAAATATTCCTTTTTAGGAATCATAATAAAAAGAAAAAATTATACTACAAATTATCTTCACATTTTGGGGAAAATGAAAATGTCGAAACATGATAGTAGACAAGTATTTTTCAAGAACACACGTGTTTAATTAGGTACCAATAGAAATGAAAATGGACCGTACCTTAATAAATGGGTAGGGTGTTTCAAATTATGTGTTCTAAATATACATAAAATGGGAAAAGACTAAAATTTAACTTTTTAAACAATTTTTTCATGTTTTTGAAGAGGTTAAAATAATTCTTTTAATTTTTTATAAACAATTTACATGCGGTTCAAAACCTATTTTTATACTTATTTTAAAAAGTTTTAAAAATTATTTTAATGAAATTATAAACTTCATTATAAATTTTTTTTAGAAGTTATTCTAAATGGGTTTTAAAAAATTCTTTTATTTTTTTAAATCACTTTTAAAATGGATTTTAAACAGTTTTTAAAACTACTTTTAAATCTAATTTTAAATAGTATTTAAAAATTATTATAAACACTTTTTAAATACCCGTTTAAATTTATTTTAAAAATCTTTATAATATTTTTTAAAACTTATTTTAAACAAATTTTAACACTACTTTTAAGTAGCATTTAAAACCACTTTTAATGATAATTTTTAATAGTTTTTTAAAATTTATTTTAAGTAGTTTTTAAAACTACTTTCATACTAGAAATACTCAAACTATGAATATATTTGAACATTTAATTACCAATGAATCACACTTCCTTATAAAACATATATAGAATACTCTAATCATATGTGACACACATTATAGAATAATCCCATAATATGTGACACAATCATTCATTCATATTTAGATGGCCCTCCTACTTTGATATTTTTTGAATCTACCTTTTACATCACATGATAAATTCTTAATACCATGACCCAAACCATCAGGTCTTGTCTGGATAGTAGTAAGCTGAGTGTGACACTCCAAGTCCACCTCCAACATGCTAGGGGCTGACGATCAGCACTAAGTAGACAACACTCACATGGGGTTCCTAAGCCTAAGGTACTTGTACACACACACAAAACTCCATACATGAGTATAAGGTGGAAATATAAACAACTAATACTATAAATTCATGCATAATCACTAATCCCACATCAGAATATGATACTAGTAAAAAATAAACAAGGGAAAAATTCATGAACATTATAACTATAAAATAAGTCCAACCTACTAATAAAGGGGAAATGTTATCAAGATACAACACCAGGAATAGTTAGTGGTCTTTCTATTGAAACTATGCTCCACCAACTCATGGTAAACCTAGAACCCCATTGAAAGACCTTCCTTCTTGATAAAACATGATTTGTATTGGAAAATCCCATTGAGGGGTGAGTATAAATATATCTAGTAAGACACCTACAAATTGGAAAAAAATATGCATCAAAGAGGGATTCAGCTCTAAATCATTAGCATGGGAAGAATAAACAAGGTAACAAATATATACTTAGAGGTATAAACAAATTCTCAAGGTATGTTCATGTCCGTACTTCTAGCTAAGGATTCTACTTGAGGCTCAAAGGTTAGATTTGTTTGAGATAACTTACTCATCGGTTCTCTTTGCATTGAAGGTACCCATTTAAGAGGTTTCACTCATTAGGCCTTTCTTTTAAAGAAGTAAAAAACAAAACTCACAATATGTCATTACACTGGTAGGGGATCATGACTAAGGCCTATGGGGGAAACCTAACCATATTTGGAATAACCCACTAG
This sequence comes from Viscum album, assembly GCA_963277665.1. NCBI lineage: Eukaryota > Viridiplantae > Streptophyta > Magnoliopsida > Santalales > Viscaceae > Viscum > Viscum album. Next base: position 1,179,566,495 of record OY728160.1, read on the forward strand.
GAAGGGGATCACACACTCTAGATATGAGAAATAGGATACCCAACCCATCCTATAGAAGAATTATAGAGGACCAACCCCCAGACCACATAGAGGGATACCTAAATCTATCCAGAATTATCCCATAGAGGGGATCAATCATCATACTCTTAGGATGAGATACCTCATTGTACCCTCTTAGGGATACTGAGGGAATATACTCACACTGATAATGGCACTGGACCTATGGAAGAGAGGTCTCTAAGTTTCCATGGTAAAAGTATACAATGTGACCAGATATGTCTATACCTACCTATTTTAGTGTCTGTGTATGTTATCCTATTCCCATGTAATTTGGTCATGCTCGTGTACATTGGTCGTGTCTGTGTGCACCTAGTCATGCCCATTTCTATGTACCCTGGTTACATGCTGGTTTTCCAACTAAAGGACCACATGGTGTGTTACCGAGTCACACAAATGTGCGATAGTTAACATCACACATAAACCCTATCCTCTGGGGGGGGGGGGGTCTACACGGTGTGTGTTCTTCCAAACTACATTATCTATAATTCAAATTTTTTCAAAAACTCCAAAAATCTCATGAATCTTTGATCATACTACTCCCACTTCTAATTCAACCAAAAAATCCACCAAGAACCCCAAATTTAAGTTGATTGAACCTATACCATCATTAGTAGCCCGATTATAGCCACCATCTACTCAGAAATTTCTTCCCATCACACCGCGTCGCCAAAATTCCAATTCCCAAAAAGTTTATCTACTTTGATCCATCACCCAAATTCCATATTTATAATCAAGCCTCTATCAAAAATTTGATTATAAATCCTATCCGAAAAAATGATCCTTTATGCCAAATATTTATCACAATATGATTGGTTCCTAGGTATATTTGAACCACCAGTCAAACAAAATACAAACAATGAACATTCGAAGAATGATTAGAGAAAAGCATGAAACAAAAAGGTAAGTAATGAACACTGGATATTATTTAGGTTGGTATTAATTTTTTTGATGGATAAATTGATAATAAAATTATAATAATCAAGAAATAATAAATCATTTATCAATTTGTAATTACAGGAAGAAAAATCACTCAATTGTAATTCAACAGTGTTTCATGAATTAATTTACTGAAGGAATTATTTCATGTCCATAATAGAGATTTAAAAAATGGGGATTAATCTAAAAAAATGAAATTCATACCTTTACACTAGATTAATCACTAATAAATAAATATTCGACATTTCATTATCAAGATCCAATAATTCCAATGATGATGACAATCTCCTCAATATGGCGATTGCTGATCCACAAACTCATTGTAATCTACCAACACTCTCCTCCATGACCCTCTACAATCTATAAGGTTTTTAAGATAACCACAGTATTTTGAAATATCCTTGATTATAAAGGGAATAATTATATTTCTATCATTTAATAGACAATAAATCATTTAATTTTTTTATTATTCTTCTAACGACTGCTCTTAAATTAAACACCCAATGCATATAAAGATTATGTCACGTTTAGGGTAAAACACAAATCCTGGATTTAATGGAGGTCTCAGTTTTATCATATAAGACACCATTCATAAGATATTACATTAATTACAAAAAACTACATGCATATGATATAATAAATTAAATATTTTTAATATATCAACACTATGGCTCTATGACCCCTCGAATCTCATGCCTAACTCTGAAAATATTACTCAAAATATTCAATACTGTTTCATGGATGAAATAGAGTTGTTAAACATAAAATGAATAGTTTAAACTTAAGTATTCATATCAATATTTTAACAACTATACATGGCATGAATTTTTTACTGTTTGATATTTAGGGTAACCTTTATTTGGAAATGATTTAAACATGCTTTGAGAGAAATTATAAATATCACATAAGTAGATCAATAAGAAGCACATTTTAACAATGATAATGTAATTAATAAAATAGAAAACATATTAGTACACGCATGAAAATAAAAAATTAAATAATAAAAAAGGATTTATTTAAATCATATATTATTGATGGTCACTATTTTACTTCACTTTTAGGAAAAGAAATTTCTTTAATAGGAGAACTAAAAATTATCAATAGATGTAAAACAAAAACATAATCATAGAACATGAACAAGGCCCTAAAATATAAATAATAATGCAACTAATAATAATGATTCATGTACCTCTATATGATATCTACCTTGAAATGTTTATATAATTAACAACCAATTTATTAAAAAAAATTCATATAGTTTTCTTTTCAAAAAATGTAATCATATTAATTAAACACCTCTTAATATGTTATTTCACACAAAAAACATGTTAGATTTTTTAAATGATTTACTATTTATTAAATGCGATCTTATTAGACTATAAAATTTATTAACATGTACATAGTTTCATATAATATTAACATATAAACATGTAAATATATTCAATTAATATGAACATATACACTTTTCAACAATAAACTATAACTCAAGCGATGTGAATATAATTAAACTAAATATAAATAAACATAAATATCCATACCTACCCAATCCAAACCCAACATAATAAAAAAACCTAAATCAAAAGAGAACAATATTACACTAAAAGACTTGAACCAACCAGAAAAATTAAATTAAATTAATCCAAACTAAATACAATCAATCATTAAATGAACTAAACTTAAACAACATGTATGAAAGAAATCTAAATCATATTTTATATTAAATTGAACTTGAATAATTGATACATGAATTAAATGAAACCAAAATATCAAATATTTAACTAAACCAAAAAATAATAAATGAGTCAAAATTAACCTGAACTTAACTTTCTCAAACTAAACTAAATCATATTAAACTAATATAACCCAAATTAATAAATTTTATTCAGAAAAGATGAATTGTATCTAAAATTGTGGAATTAACCTAAAAAATATTACTCAAATGAAACTCATCCAAACTTAGTTAAACCAATGCAAAATTAACATGACCAAATAAAATAATAAAAAAAAACTAATATGAATATAACTTCACCAAAACAATCCAAATTTTTTGATTTTGGTTTTATTGGATCTAGTTTTTCTCATACATTTATGTGAAATTTAGTTCAATTAGATTTGGTAATTTTCAGTTAAATATTAGTTACAATGAGTTAATTTTGTTTTAAAATACAATATTATTGAATAATGTTTTAAAAAATTCAATGTTATTATAGAGGGTAGTATTTAACATTAAAGGTATTGTGCCTCGAGAAAAGTTATTATGATCAAGTAGAAAGAAGAAAGATAGAAGTTCTATAAAAAATAGATAGAGAAAGAGATTGTATTTTTTATTTTGTTGCTTCTAAATTTTAATATCTCATTTGTAACTAAATATTTCATTTATATTAGAAATAATGATGAGTATGAAGTAAAAAAATTTGTTCCAAACAATCATTCTCGCAAGATATTGTGAGATGATCACCAAGGGAGAGTACACTATCGACCAGAGAAGAGTATTGTTCAAAATAGGTATTGGACCACTTCAGGCGGATCTAACAGTTCTGATAGTACCACGTTGTAAATAGATCAGGTAGAGTAAACATAGGTTAAAAAAATATCCATAAAAGAACGTCAATGAAGTCAGAAGACCAATGAGAAATTTATAAAAGTAATGAAAAAACTATGTCTATCACTTCCTCTAGATACCACCATAATTTTCGATATATGCATGTCAATGATATGTTCATTATATGATGCACCAAGCGATTGTGATGATGTTCCTAGAGGTGGTTAGAACATCAACTTTACTGATGATGGTGATATTGACGGTGATGGTGATTTTAATGGCGATGATGATGGTGATGATTATGGTTATGGTGACGATGACAGTGATGAATATGTTGGTGATGACGATGATGATAGTATTGGTAGTGGTGGTTAGGATAGAGATATTTATCCCATATATTTTATGAATAATATTTATGACACATGAGGTTCGATGATTGAACTTGATTTCATATATGTTTATGATTTTTTTTTGCATTTATCAATAAATCAAATATAAAATATATAATATATCTACTATTTTAAATGTTTATGGGTGTGACTGAAGGGTCTATATAGTACAGGGAAAGGGTTATTGCTTGTTGTGTTCATAATGGAAGGATATACTAATGGTTTTTATAACCATTGTTATAGCTATATACTAATGGTTTTTTATAACCACTGGAATAAGTAAATTTTTGAGTGGCTATACCAACAGTTTACAAAAAACCTATGGTATTTGGATATTCCCACACTATATTACCTAACAGTTTGGGTAACATTTAGTATATGCTATACCAACAGTTTGAAACTATTGGTATAGGTTCTTTTTTTTGTAGTGGCTTGTGTCAAAATAACCGAAGCCCAGTTAATTATAGAGGAGTAACCTACCCAGTTATCTCCCTAATTTTTCACCTTCGAAGACTAAATCTTTACCCAATACATTAGAGAGTTATATCGGTCTCACTCATCATCATATATATTGATCAAGTACTATATCATGATTTTTTTTAATATTTCACCTTTTCATTATAAAACCCCTATAAAACTCATTTGAATCCATAAAAAGTGCTTTATATTTTTTCATAATCATAATGAGAAATATATTTTCTCTTTGAAAACTCTTAAAATTGAATATAACACCCCGAGCCCATTCTTCCAGACTCAGTGCTTTAAAATGTTATGTAATTTTTTTATAAAAATAACTGAACAATTACATAACACTTATTACAATAGAGGATCTTTTAAGGGTCTAGGTTCTGGAAGATTAGACAAAACCACACATTTATTAGAGTTGAAACAAAAATAAAACAACTGTCCACTACGCTTCCACGTACGCTAACTCCAAAAGCGATGAAATCTATGATAATATCCTAAGCAACTAGTGAAAAATTATTTTAAAATAAAAGGGTGAGTGTTCAATTGCCCAGTAAGGTGTTTTAAAAACCTTTGATAAATCCCTTTTAAAAATATCACTTTGATAATACATTTGAAATATTCTATTAGAAATAAATTTGTAAAATAATACTTTGAAAAATAATTATACTTCGAAAACACTTTTAAAATTAATCCAGTGATTGAGTTGAAAATATTAAACAAGATCTTAAAAACAAAATAACTAAGGCCACTCAAAACATTGAAGGATATCTTGGGCCTACCCACTTGAGGTATGGATTCACTATACAATTCCATATCGTATTTACAAAGTTTGAGTACCAGTTTTTATAAAACATTTTTGTATTATCTTTCCTTATATACATATAATTTTCACTAGTGTTTTAGTTTTGAAAATATATTTATAATCATGCTAGGAAAAATTAAATACTAATCTTTAATGAAAATTATATATTTGGATTGTTATGATCAAATCTCATGATACATCACGTTGCGTAATCACATGAAATATTAATAAATATTCACGCACTTACAATTTCATCCATATTTCCATAAAATTACATTTTTTTGTAAAGTTTATTTAATTTCTCATGCATATGTGTGTGTGTATATATATATATATACATATGCATAAAATAAAATTTATGTTTTATGAAAACAAAATCGTTGATTTATGGCCATAATGATAATTTTTATATGACACATATATATGATAAAATTATGTTATTATTAGTTTTATAAATTCGTACTTCAGTAAATATTTGGTTAAATCATGAATTTATTTAAGATGGTTATATACATGAAGATTATATAAGTACATATATGTATATATATAAAAATATATCACATAATAACATAATGAATCCATGTTGAAATGAAACGTCGATAATTAACAATATCCTTGGAAGAATATAAACTTTGATATTTATATATATGCCAATCACATGTATTAATATGATCCTTCAAAAATAATTTAGAATTATAAAAACAATTAAACAAACTGTCTATAAGATTTAAAATAGCAGCATACTAAAAATTTATCAAAATTTTCAGAACATCAAAGTGTATTTGATTTTTGAAATCAAGAAACCAACAATCAAACTCTTGCAAAATAATTTTTTTCTTAAGAAAAATCATAAAAGAGAAATAAATAAGAACTTCCATTACACCAAACTAGATTTAAACATCATTTTGATAAATATAAACTTTATAGATTTAATTGAATAAATTCCTTACACATAACAGGGAAATTAAAATAAATAAACTATATATTTTTTACTAACAATTATTAAATAGATAAGTTTTAAAATCAAGTAAAACTACCCCTTACACAAAATTAAATAACTTGTAAACACCTTAGATGCAAAATGAAGGAAAAATCTATTAAAGTCAACATTGGATATAAATAAATCATATATGAAAAAAATAATCTGTTACACAATTATAATTTGGGTAGAAAAATAATTTGACAGAATAGATATAAGAAATCCCTTACAAACACAATTAAACAATTTTCCATCAAGAATGAATAAACATCATACCAAACTTATATCGAAATAATTGTAGTATGAATCACCTTACTACAATTTATCAATGTTTTGAAAAACATGTTGATTTTTTTGGAAGAAACCCATAAGTAAACTTGGAAGAAACAAATAATCTGAAAAAAATTAAAATTAAAATCCCTTACCTAATGTACTTTTAATTACTTGCAGCATAATCTAAAGTAGCATGCTAGAGTTTTAGAAAATCAGATCTCTCATATTCACTTCCTCTCAAAAGGGAAAAAAACTTAAAATGCATGCTTCTTCCCTCTATCTCAGAGACTCTATTGATTCCAAAAACTCTCGACACCTCTTTATATATACCCCCAAAAAATGGTGGAGGCAGTTTCAAGGCCAGTCTCTAGATAAATGAGTGGGTGTCGTTCAACCAATGAGGAACATTTTCAAAGATCGAATCTAGAATACATCAAAGAAAATAAAATAGTTTGATGCCAATTCACATTCAAAATGGAGAAAATCATATATTATATATAACTAATCAAGATAAGTTCTATTCTCTTATACTTATGGTGTACACATTGATGAATCAGGACAAATTTTCAGATATTATTGACAACAAAGCATTAAAATAAGTGATATTGATTTGAGAAATATATATATATATATATATATATAGAACTAGGAAAAACTCTGATAGGAACATCAAATAAATGACAAACAATAAATTGTTATACTAATCGGCCCACAGATAATATTCAGATAAACAAATACCTACTTGAAAAACCTACAATAGAAGGTATATCAAAAGTCATTTTATCCATAACTCATTTGGATACTTCAACGCAAAAGAGATCAGGTGTAAAAGAACCTTAATCGCACTTCAAACACTATTTCGAAACCCTCACCTATAATTGATTCTAGAACTGGACTCCTGTTCGGCTTTGACTCCACAACACTGGACATCGATTCCCGATGAACATTTTTGCGCGACGACCCAACAGAGATCTCCCACATGGTGGCTCCGGCCATGGCATGGCCTTCTACAGTCGACTCTCTATTTAGCATGGCTTGATCTACTAATCTCTTGGTCCTTCTCTCCTTCCCGACTCACAACCCAACCTCGACTCGACCTCCCTATATCTGCGACGATGAAAATGAAATAGAACCCTAAATGACTTATGCCATTTTTTTAATTTATTGTTTTTTATTTTGTTTCATCATATATATATATATATATCGGTTTCATTTTTTTAATTCAATCATTATATATATAGATATACATAATCAATTTTTTTTAAAAAATTATTTAAATATATTTTAATAATATTTAATTTACTTATATACATATATATACGTATTATATATGATTTTATTTTTTTATAAATATGTATAGTTTTATTAGAATCTAAAAGTTTAATTTTCCATATAATTTTAAATTTTTATAAAAATAAATAAAATATTATTTTAAATAAATCATTGTTTATAAAAACATCATTAATTTCTACCAAATTTTATTATTATTAAATACTAAATGTTGTATTCTTTAATATTTAAAACACAAATAATGTTTTAAATTTATCAAAAACTAAAATTAAAACATTTTTTAAACAAAAAATATTTTATTATTTTAATTATATATATTTATTAATAGTAATTTCATATTTCAAAAATATTACTGTGTTTTGAAAAGTAGTATTTAATAAAAACTTATATACATAAATTTTCATTATAATAATTTAACATTTATTTAAAAATTTGTTTTATTAAATTAAAATCAGCATTGAATTAATAGAATAATTACATCTCTTATTAACAACTCGGGGTGTTACATTCTCACCCCCTAAATGAATTGCGCCCTCGCAATTCTTTTGTCGAACTTATGAAAATTCTGAATTTCCATCTTCATAATTAAAGAAACACTAAGGGGACTTAATTAATTAAAGAAAATTCTAAAGCGTAGATTTTTTTTTCTCAAGAGACAACGTCTAATATCCAAATTTGTCTAGACCATTCCTTTGATACCAATTATAACACCCTGAGCCCATTTTTCCGAACTCAGTGCTTGAAAATGTTGTGTATTTTTTTTATAAAAATAACTAAACAATTACATAACACTTATTACAATAGAGGACCTTTTATCGGTCTAGGTTCTGGAGGATTAGACAAAACTATATATTTATCAGAGTTGAAACAAAAATAAAACAACTGTACACTACACTTCCGCGCGCACTAACTTTAAAAGCGATGACATCTACAATAATTTCCTAAGATACCTGTGAAAAATTATTTTAAAATAAAAGGGTGAGAGTTCAATTACTCAGTAAGGTGTTTTAAAAACCTTTGATAAATCCCTTTTAAAAACATCACTTTGATAACACATTTGAAATATTCAATTATAAATACATTTGTAAAATAATTCTTTGAAAAATAATTATACTTCGAAAACAATTTTAAAATTTATCCAGTGATTGAGTTGAAAATATTAAGCAAGCTCTTAAAAACAAACCAACTGAGTCCACTCGAAACATTGAAGGCTATCTTGGGCCTACCCACTTGAGGGACAGATTCACTATCAAATTCCCTATTGTATTTACAAAGTTTGAGTACCGGTTTTTATAAAACATTTTTGTATTATCTTGTCTTATATACATATAATTTTCACTGGTGTTTTAGCTTTGAAAATATATTTATAATCATGCATGGAACAATTAAATACTAATCTTTACTGAAAATTATATATTTGGCTTGGTATGATCAAATCTCATGATACATCATGTTGCGTAACCACATAAAAGATTAATCAACATTCACGCACTTACAATTTCATCCATATTGCCATAAAAATCCATTTTTTTGTGAAGTTTATTTAATTACTCATGAATATGTGTGTGTGTGTATATATATATATGTATGCATAAAATAAAATTTATGTGTCATGAAAACAAAATCTTTGATTTATGTCCATAATGATAATTTGTATATGACACATATATATGATAAAATTATGTTATTATTAGTTTTCTAAATTCATACTTCAGCAAATATGTGGTTAAATCATGAATTTATTTCAGATAGTTATATACATGAAGATTATACAAGTACATATATGTATATATATATAAATATATCACATAAGAACAAAATTAATCCATATTGAAAAGAAACGTCGATAATTACAATTATCCTTGGCAGAATATAAACTTTGATATTTATATATATGCCAATCACATGTATTGATATGATCCTTCAAAAATAAGTTGGAATTATAAAAATAATTAAACAAACTATCTATAAGATTCAAAATATCAGCATACTAAAAATTTATCAAAATTTTTAGAACATCAAAACATATTTGATTTGTGAAATCAAGAAACCAACAATCAAACTCTTGAAAAATAATTTTTTTCTTACGCAAAATCAAAAAAGATAAATAAATAAAAATTTACATTACACCAAACCAGATTTAAACATCATTTTGATAAATTTAAAATTTATAGATTTAATTGAAGAAATTCCTTACGCATAACCAAGAAATTAAAATAAATAAACTATATATTTTTTTACTAACAATTATTAAATAGATAAGTTTTAAAATAAAGTAAAACTATACCTTAAATAAAATTAAATAATTTGTGAAGACCTTAGATTAAAAATGGAGGAAAAATCTATTAAAATCAATATTCTATGTAAAGAAATCAGATAGGAAATAAATAATCTGTTTCAAAAATATAATTTGGGAAGAAAAATAATTTAACAAAACAGATATAAGAAATCCCTTAAAAACACAATTAAACAATTTTCTATCAAGAATGAATAAACATCATACCAAACTTACATCGAAATAATTGTAGTATGAATCAACTTACTACAATTTATCAATGTTTTGAAAAACATGTTGATTTTTTTGGAAGAAACCCATAAGTAAACTTGGAAGAAAAAATAATCAGAAAAAATTAAAATTAAAATCCCTTACCTTATGGACTTTTAATTACTTGCAGCAAAATCTAAAGTAGCATGCTAGAGTTTTAGAAAATTAGATATATCATATTCACTTCCTCTCAAAAGGGAAAAACATAAAATGGAGACTTCACCCCTCTACCTCATAGACTCTATTGATTCCAAAAACTCTCGGCACCTCCTTATATATATCAAAAAAAAAATGGTGGAGGCAGTTTCAAGGCTAGTCTCTAGATAAATGAGTGGGTGTGGTTCAACCAATGAGGATCATTTTCAAAGATTGAATCCAGAATACATCAGAGAAAATAAAACAGTTTGGTTTCACTCTACATCAAAATGGAGAAAATCATATATTATATATAAATAATCAATAGAAGTTCTATTCTCTTATGCTTACGGTGTACACGTTGATGAATCGGGAAAAATTTTCAGAAATTATTGACAACAAAGCATTAAAATAAGTGATATTGATTTGAGAATATGTATATATATATATATAGAAACCAGAAAAAATCTAATAGTAACATAAAATAGATGACAAACAATAAATTTTTATACTAATTGGCCTACAGATAATATTTAAATAAACAAATAACTACTTGTAAAACCTACAATAGAAGGTAGATCAGAAGTCAGTTTCGCTATAACTCGTTCAGATACTTCAAAACAAAATATATCAGGTGTAAACGAACCTTAATTTCACTTCGAACACTGTTTCAAACCCCTCACCTGAAATCAATTCTAGAACTGGACTCCCGTTCGGCTTCAACTCAAGAGCACCAGACATCGATTCCTGATGAACACTATTGCGTGACAACCTAAAAGAGATCTCCCACATGGTGGCTCTGGCCATAGCATGGCCTTCTGTGGTTGAATCTCCATTTAGCACAGCTTGATCTAGTCATCTCCTATTCATTCTCTCCTTCCCGACTCACGACCCAACCTCGACTCGACCTCCTTGTTGCAACGACGATAAAAATGAAACAGAACCCTAAATGACTTCTGCCATTTTTTAATTTGTTTTTTTTATTCTGTTTCATCATATATATATATATATATCAGTTTCATTTTTTAATTCAATCATTATATATATATAGACATACATAATCGGTTTTAAAAAAAAATTATTTAAATATATTTTAATAATATTTAATTTACTTATATACATATATACATATATACATATTATATATGATTTCATTTTTAATAAATATGTATAGTTTTATTAGAATATAAAAGTTTAATTTTCCATATAATTTTAACTTATTATAAAAATAAATAAAATATTATTTTAAATAAATCATTGTTTATAAAAACATCATTAATTTCTACCAAATTTTATTATTATTAAATACTAAATGTCATATTATTTAATCCTTAAAACTCAAATAATGTTTTAAATTTCTCAAAACTAAAATTAAAACATTTTTTAAACAAAAAATATTTTATTGTTTTAATTATATATATTTATTAATAGTAATTTCATATTTCAAAAATATTTATGTGTTTTGAAAAGTAGTATTTAATAAAAACTTTTATACATAAATTTTCATTATAATAATTTAACATTTATTTAAAAATTTGTTTTTTTAAATTAAAATTAGCATTGAATTAATAGAATAATTACATCTCTTATTAACAACTCAGGGTGTTACATTGAAACCATAGAAGAGCGGGAAAATAATATAATTTGAAAAACCGTGTTAAATATTATAGGAATCTTGATAATGAATAATGACTGTAATGGTGGTAAAATGTGACCAAGATATATACATAAACAAAACCTTATTTTTCACTTAGGTAAAAAAAAGTCAAAATGACTCATACGGTAAATTTTAAAAAGATTCATTTTGAATCATTTTTAAATAAATTCAAAATTAGTTCAGAATAACCTTTAAAAATATTTTTTTTTGTAAATAAAACCATACTTGGAACATTTTTAATAATATGGATATGTAGGAAAAATAGTTTAAAGGAATACTTAAAAAAAGGTTTTAAGGAAAAATATCCCACCTCAAGTCCCGACATGTTTCATTCGTATGTCTACCCTCATGAGTAATAAAATTATGATAGTTTTCTAATTAATTAATAAAATTATTAAAATTCATTCCATTATCATTATTCTATTTATATAATTTGTTACTAGGTTTTATTTAGTTATTAAAATGGATAAGTTCACGTTGGATGTTTTGCAGATGTTCAGTTTATAACCTCAAAATAGCATTGATGTGTTGACCATGGTTAGAGAGGCTATGATTATATTACCTAAAAAATATTAAAAATGATATAATTATCATATTTATACATTGGATACATTTATAAAACCAACCATGTAAGGTGTTATTGAAAAATAAACCACATCATTTCATAGATATGACACTTTGTACATACGCATGAATGTAATTTTCATTTTTTTAATGGGTAGAAAAGAAATAAATAAGATAATATATTAATTTTCCATAATCATAAATATATTATACATTATATATTATATATTTAATCATTTTTTTACTTAATTATCACCATACTTGTAAAGTGGAGATGAAAAATGAATCACATCGCTTTGTGAAGGTGATATTACACACGCACGCACGAGTGACGTTATCAATTTATAACGAATAGAAAGGGAAAGAAGGTAGCAATATATTATCTTTTTAGAATCATAATTATTTAACAAATATCCTATATATTAATTTTTTCCATAATTTTAACCAACCATATAATCCAGTTATGAAAAATAAAACACATCTCTTTGTGGAGGTAGTGGTCCACATGTAGCACAAACGATGCTTTAATTTATCATAGGATGTAAAATGAGATGAATAAGCATTATAACATAATAATAATAAAATTTTAGTATATTTAATATAATTATGTTATTATTTTATAATGGTTAAATAATATTTAAAGTAGGAAGAAGAAGAAATAAACTTGTAATATGCCGGTTAAGACATATACCTTCTCCTCAGATATCTCCCTTTGGCTCACACCTTAAGCCTTATAGGATTGGTGTTTTGAGAATAAAAGAACCTATTTAATACAGGGAGGTAATTTGGGGATATATTTCATTATGTCTCTTCTGAACTAGAGTTCTCAAAAGGTTTGAGTAAGGGAGGAGTGGTGGTGCCATTTTATAAGTGAGGGAAGTGACACAACTTTAATTATTCAAAGTTTTAAAATAATATTAAGTCACTATCATGGTCAACTAGAACATAAAAAATTAAAATTATAATCTAATATGTCAATTATTGAAATAAAATCTTCTAATAATAATTTATTTAAGAATTTTTGGCCTTATCACTTAGTTTTTTTACTTTAATTAACCCTATTTACCCTTCTATCATGGTGACACATTTTTACAATGATTGATATTTATAAAAATAAATCAATGAAGATAAACTCATTAATAAATTATAAAATTATGATTAAAAATATTTAATACATTTTTAAATATTTATTTTTATATGTTTCAGAAATTAATTTTAATATAAGTGTGGATAACACAATTAAAAATAGTTTTTTTTAGAAAATTGCGTTTTAAGTATAAAAATGAACTTATACCAAAATCAATTATAGTGTTTATTCACATAAATTTATTTAGATAATGATTAATAAAATTGATATTATTTTCATTTAAAACCAACTCCATTATATAATTATACTTTTAAATTACTTTATTTAATAAAAAGAAATGACAGTTTTGCAAAAATCATCATTTTCACTATTCACTCAAAAATCAATTTTTTAGAAAAATCCAAAAAATTAATCATAATATATATTTGATATGTTGATTGAAAAAATTAATTAATTTTTATAAAATTAAATTTATAAAATGAATAAATTTATATTTTAAATAAAACTATGTAATTTATGGAAAAACAATTTTGTTAAATAAAACTCTTCCTTTTTCGACTAATTTTTTTATAAAATTATTTATTAAACTATAATAAATATAAATCCATAAAATTAATACATATAAATCATAATATTTATTTATTTATATTATTACCTAGGTTTTTACATTCCCACACTAATGAAATCGTGTCCTCATAATTTTATTCATCACTTAAATAAGTGAAGGTTTTTTCTCTCATACCATTTTATGATTCGAATGTTACTCAATCATGTGATTCTTCTATAAAAATTTACTAGGTGATCACCATATTTTTTAGTACCTACTCTCTATGATCCCAAATCTATATAGACTTTTCTTCATAAGATAGATTCTCCTCTAACTATACCACTTTAGGGATCATAACATGAGATATAATAGATACATATTTTATTAGCAAAGAAATAGGAAACACATCACCTAAGATAAACTTCAAGATGAGTTTACTCAGTATGCAACTAATCCATATTTTTCTAGAATTTCATATTGACTGATATAACATGGGTTTAATTTTCATTTCATTCCAAAATGCATAACACATTTACAAGGATATACTATAATAAAAACATAACCACCTACCTTAAATAAGAGATTTTACTCCTATGATCTACATAACTCTTATGGATACTTTGAGTTATCTTTAATCACTATTGAATCATATTCAATTTATCTAGCTTCTCTCATACCAGTTATGGTCCCAACAACTTCCTTTCATCGACTTCATTCCAACATGATGGAGTTTAACACCGATTTCCATATAATGCTGCAAAAGGTTCCATCTATATAATGGAATGTGAACTATTATTCTATGAAAATTCAATTAATGAAAGATATTGATCCAAACTTCCCTTATAATACAATGTGAAAACTTTAATAATATCCTCCAAATTTTGAATTATTCACTTTCACTATCCATCAAATTTATGATAAATTGATGTTTTGGAATTCAATTAAGTACCCAAATACTTTTGAAGTACATTAAAAAAATTTGGGGTAAATCAAGGATCATGATCAAATAAAATAGATGGTGGGACTCCATGTAAACTAAATATCTATTTAAGATAACTCCATACAAATTTTATCCAAATATATGTATCTTGAATAGGAATAAAATTCATAGATTTAGTCATTCAACAATAACTGAAATTACATTATTACCTTGAGATTTATTTGGAAACCCTACTACAAAATTTATGGATATATTCTCTCATTTCCATTTAGAAATTAGAAAAGTATAAAGAATCATTTTTTGTAGTTTTCAGTTTTATTTAACCTATTGAAACATAAAAAATTTCATGGTAAATTTTGAAATATATTTCTTAAAAACATCCCACTAATTATATCCTTGATGGTCTTTTTATAACTCAATACCGTTGGGATGAATGGAAAATGGAGTTCTATGAGCTTTACTCAATAATTCCTTTATCAAATGGGAATCACTTGGAAAAAATAACCACTTTTTAAATCTAATAGACCTTATTTATAAACATTTAAATCATTCAAATTACCCTTATTGAACAATTATACTCTTTATTGAAAACCATGAACTTCCATATAATACTTCTTAGTTATTTCTTCCAAGGATGATTGCTGTGACATTTTAATCAAAAGTGAGAGAGTTAATAAATGAAAAATTTCTCAGCCAACATTAATTAAATCACTATGAAATGGATCATGTTCCATAGGTATCATGGTTATTTATGCATTACCTTTTCAAATTAAGGTATTTTCTACCTTATTTTCTTTACCTAGATGATAGTGAATTGTGCAATCATAATCCTTTATCAGTTACAATCAAATTTTTTTTTCTCATGTTCAACTCCTTTTGAGTAAATATATACTTTAAAATTTTAGGGTCAGTATATATTTCACATGTTACCCCATATGATAGATTCCACTAAATTTATAAATTCAAAACAACCATTGTAATCTCAAGATCATACATATGTTAATTTTGATCATGAAATTTTAATTAGAGCGAAGCATATGAAATTACCCAGTCATATTACATTAATACACAATCAAGTACTTTAAAATAAGTATCACTTTAAATAAAAAATTACTTATTTTCTATTGGAAAGGTTAATACTATAGAATTAAGAATTATTCTTCTCAATTAATGAAACAATTAATCACATTCCCTTGTCCATATGAATTTAACTCATTTTTGAGTTAACTTAGTTAGAGGGACCGGTAACTGAGCAATGTTCTCAACAATCAGTCAATAGTAACCCACTAATCTATGAAAACCTCAAATATTAGTGACATTGGTTTGTATCAGATGTTGTTATACCTATTTATTTTTATTATAATCAATAATTATGTCATATTTAGAAAAAATATTCCCATGAAAATAAATCTACTTTAGCAAAAATTAACATTTACCAAATTTTACATATGACTTATTTTCCATTAAGGTTTGAAAAAAATTACTTAGATGTTTCTCATATTCATCATAGAACTTAGATTAAACCAAAATGACATCAATGAAAACAATGAATTTTTTTCCAAATACTCATACAATACACTATTCATGTGATCGATAAATAAAATGGGTGTATTTGTTAACCCAAAAGGAATAACAAAAACATCAATATGACCATACCTAGTATGAAACACTGTCCTAAGAATTTCTTCCTCATTTACCTTTAGTTTGTGATACCTGGGCCTAAGATAAATCTTTGAAAAACACCGAACACCCTGGAGCTGATAAAAAATCATCGATATGAGGAAATATATACATGTTTTAAATAGTGATGTTGTTGAGTTATTCATGATAAATGGAAATTATCATGTAACCATCCATATTTTTAATTAATAGAATAAGCAGACCCTAAATAGAATTGATTGGGTAGATGAAAACCTTATCAAGAAACTTCAGTAATTGCATTTTCAATTATAACAATTAAACTGAAGCCATTCAATAAGTGGGTTTTGAAATTTTATTAGTATCATGAACTAATTAAATAGTAAATTCAACCTGTAGACCATTAATAACACTAGAAAAATCATTATGAAATACATCCATATATTCATTCACTACCAGAACATCACTAATATGAATATTTTCTTTTTTTTAAAATATATTCAAGATAAATTTCACTTCCATATTTTATCAATTTATATAATTCTTGATATGTTATAAAGGTATGGACTCATTATTATATACCAACTGAAACTCCCTTTTAAATTTAAATATGACTTCTTTAGCTCTACAATCTAACTTAGAAAGATAAATTTAAATCTAATCCATACCTAGAATGACATAAAGCTCTATAATGATCAAGAAAATATAGGTTTTATGAAAAATAATTCCATATATGATAGCATGAAGATTTATATAAATTATTTTTGCCTTTATACTATCCTAATGAGTTTTTTCCAAGTGTGATTACTTCATTTATTTAAATGTTATTTTTTATTTTAATTTCAAATTTATTTGATATGAAAGAATTTGTTGACCCCAAATTAAATTAGACATTGGTATAATATGAATAAATGATTAATGTACCTGAAACTAATTCATTTTATGGTCTAGCATCTACCATATTAATAAGAAATGAATTTTCCACACCCTCTAAATTTAGTATTTATGATTCACACCTTGAGTAACTAACTTCAGACATGTATTAGCGTAATAACACAACTTATTGCAACTAAATAATATCACTGTCTATTGAACATATATTTTCCCAATATTGGTCTAACTAGGACTATTTTCCTTGTAGTCAAGAGCCAAATGAATGAGATTACTGAATCAATAACACTTTTCTGATCCTACCAAACATTATTTAAAATTTCTTCTACTATATTTGGATCATTTTGGGGGATTACCTCCATAATTATTGGCTAACTATTTCTCTATTGATTTTAACCTAGACCACTTCTTACTTTTTTTATCACTGAGTACATATGTTTCAGAAAACCCCATCTCAACTTTCTCATCACAATTAATAACTTACTCATAAATTTTAAATTCATGATTTTCCAGAGCTCTTCATACAATTGATATTAGATCTATGTAAAATCTATCAATTTTAATCTCATGGTCCATAATAAAATTTAGTGCATACTTGGACAACCTGGTAAAATTTTCCTCATAAGAGTCCATTGAATATTATTCCTTTTTATTTAACTCTATAATTTTTTTTCTATTCTATGTTAAATAATGTTATGAAATTAATTACAAATAAACATATCTTTAATGTTTATCCACTCCATGGTTTCAATCTAATATTTTTCCCTAGTATCTTAAATAATAGACCATCATCGATCGACTTCACCCTAAAAAATATAAATAGAAAGAGTTAAATTTTGAGGTTTCTTACATACAAAAACATAAAATATATTTTCAATAGTATTGGTCCATCCTTTATATTTATCCATGTTTGAATATCTAATGAATGCTAGAGGGTGTTGGTTTA
The DNA here is from genome assembly GCA_963277665.1 of Viscum album. Classification (NCBI taxonomy): domain Eukaryota; kingdom Viridiplantae; phylum Streptophyta; class Magnoliopsida; order Santalales; family Viscaceae; genus Viscum; species Viscum album. The sequence continues at coordinate 1,179,585,184 of OY728160.1, forward strand.
TGAAATGTTCCACTATAGGAAATTTTATCTATAGATAATTCAATCACTCTCTTTCATGGGTTCCACAATTAATAGAATTCATCAACTGAGTGAAAATTGACAAAAATGACTCTATTTTAAGCATTCTAGGTTGCTGATTTCGAAGGTTATTATCCATTGATGTCTTTCTACCTCAATTACCTTGTTTCCTCTACGAAAAACCATTCTGAACTGACATGGAATAGATGAAGTGACATGAAAATCCTAAAAATCTATCTCATGACAATATAACCATAAATTAGAGTCTCATTAAAGTGTCTTAATATTCTATTAACCTCTAAAGTTTCTAAGCCTTTTCTCTGATACAAACTATAATGACCCATAACTTAAACAACCCATAAATACATGATTTATAATAGAGGTTTCACCTTATTACATTTTTAGGATCTTTTTAGTTTATATTTTTAGAAAATTAGGTTAAACATTACACAATAAGTGGTCACTTTCATCTATTATATATTTTTTTCCAAAAAAAAGATTTAATCTTACACCCCTATTTCATTCAATACACTTTTGATTCATTTAATATGAGTCATCATAGTATAAATCTTGACCTTTCTAATGTTTGTACTCACCCTTAGATCCTATGATTTTTTTTAAAAATTTGGGATGATAAAAAGAAAGATCATTAAGGGATAAAAAAATAAATCCCATTAATCTAGTGAAAAACATGAAAACTCAGGAAAAAGTTTTCATTTTTTGGAATAAAACTTTGAGAACATAAATAAAACATTTCCACAGCTAAAAATAAATATTTTATCAAAATAAAACATTTTAAACCCATTTTAAATCATAGGAGAATCCATGGAGTCATCCTAAGGTATGTGGGAAATTATGAAACATTTCCTTTAAAAGACAAACCTATCAACTTTTAACTTTCCTTACCTCTCCAAATCAATCTTTTTTTCATAAAACCCCCCTTTGAAAGAATAATATTAGAAACTTAGAGAATTATATTCATAATCTATATTCATTAATTTTTAACTGAAATCAAAATAATTGAATCACATTGAATTCCATAGGAGTGACCTACCTAGTTATTCCCATCATTTTCACCTTGAAACACTAAATCATTACCGAATTCATTGGAGAGCTATATCAAACTCACCCATCATCATGAGTTATACCAGGATCACCCGTTATTATCTATAATGTTAAAGTACCATATAATGAACAAAAAATTTGTAAGATTACACTTTTCATTATAAACCCTTGAAAAACTCATTTAAATCCATAAGAAAAGAACCTTCCATTTTCACATAATAATAATAATAAATTTCCCCTTTCTTTGAAAACTATTAAAATTACAAAATTCATAAAAGAGTGTGAATAGGATATTCTTTGAAAAATTATGTTAACTTATAGAGGAATATTGATAATTAATAAAATCTATAATGACTGGAAAAGGATATGAAGCCTTATATGTAAGAAAAAATTCTTTTTCACATTGGTAAAAAAGTTAAAATGACATATATGGTAAATTTAAAAAAGTTTCAATTTTAATAAATTTTAATGAAATTAAAAAGTAGTTGAAAATTAAATTTAACAATATTTGATCTATAAATAAGATGATTCTTGAAATATTTTGAAGAATGTGTATATGGAGGAAAAATAGTTTAAGGCAATACTTTAAAATAAGGGTTTAAAGAAACATATATTACCTAGAGTTCGATATTATTTCATTTGTATATCTACCCACCAGAGTAATATATTACAATGTGTTATTAAGTTACTAAAATGGTTAATTTCATGTTGGATGTTTTGAGGATGTTTCATTTATAATTTCAAAAAAAATTGGCGAATTGATTGTGGTAAAAGGGGTAATAGGAACATTAACTTTATAATATTAAAAATGTTATAAATATAATATTTAAACATTAGATAAACTTTTAAAACAAACCATGTAAGGTGGTCCTTAAAAATGAACCTTGTTGTTTCATGGAGATGGTAGTCCATACATACACATGAACGATGTTTTAATTTTTTTTCTAATGGTTTTAAAATAAATAAATAAGATATAATTTATTTTATAATCATAAATATGTTATATATGTCATATTTATTCATTATTCCCATCCTTGTGACCATCCTTATAAATTAGGCCTGTGTGGGTGGTTTTTGTTCGAGGATGTTTATATGGCGTAATCCTCCAGGGAGTGGTCTGATGTGAAGATTATTATAGGGGGAGGGTTACCTAATTATGTGTGTTTGGTTTTTCTTTTGATGTTTTTCATATATGGAACCTTGTGAGTGGGTGTTTTGACATGTTTATGTCTTGTAATGTTCGGATGTGAGAATGCTTGATGCCCGTGAGCAGTGACCATTTGTGAGTTGGCCCAGACCAGGTGTTTTGAGCTAGTAACTTTTTGTGAGAGTTGAATAGTGGGGCTAGGTGGAGTATCCTAGTTATTTTCTTTATGTGAATCTAGTTTAGGGATTTAGTTATGTTTCACATTCAAGGGTGACCCATGATAGGGTTCAGTCGAGTTGTGTGTGCCATTGGGTGTGTGAAGAATGGTTCAATATTTTGGGACTTATGATAATGATTCATGAGGGGTGAAACCTAGTATGGGGTTTACGAACATTGGATGCATTTTTTATTGAGTGGGGTAACTTGGGAGTTATTGTTTTATCATTGTGATTGGTTTTAATATGGGAAGGTTTGTTTGGGTTCCTAGCCCGAGTAATGGTTGTGCAGCCGGGTTGTGCCTATTGGTTATGTGTTGGACTGGGAGAATAAATGGTGCACGAGCATATGTGGTTTGATTTGTAATGTTTTTCTTTGGGTGGTGAACATAAATGTGAGGTAAACCTGTTATGTACACAATTGATGTATTATAGAGAAGTCTGGTCTCTTTGAGATGGAATGAACCAAGAGTTTTGATGATATGGTAGTGCATGTGGTTTTTGAGGGTAGGACCGATGAGGTGCCAGGATTGGTTAGCTCTGGATGCATCTGTAGGAATATGGTGAGAGAATAGGTGAACATAGTGGGACTTTTCAACAATTCTTGGGTTTTGAGTGGTAGTGAAAGTGGTATTGGCTTGGTGAGTTACCTTTGCTTTTAGGGGAGCACCAAAAATGATCTATGTGGGATGAAACCGATGTGTGAGGGAGGCATGGCTAGTGGATAAGGTTTGTGAGATGAGTTTTCCTAAGATTTTAATCACTAGAGTTGTGAAAATATCTTGTGGTTAGGTTACACAATAGAGTATAATGGTTAAGTGTTAATGGGATATTTGAGACACAAATGCTGGTGACGTGTTGTGTCATTCAGTTTTTGGTTTGGGCACTATATAAGTGTACACCGTGCTACTTGATTTGAACAAGAATCCATGAGTATGCTGAGAATCGATGTGGGTGTGATGAGACACTTGCAGGTAGGGGGATCCAATGCCTTTGAATTAGTTTAAAATGCCCCTACAGTTAAAGGTGACATCAAAAATGGATAATTTTTTGTGGTATTCATCAATGAAATTTGAGTATACTCTTAACCTAGAGAAGATCATGCCAAATATCTTTACATCGTACAAAGTATTCCAAGAGAGAGTCATATACATGACTACCTGCCAAAATTATTTTTTGGTTTGATGAAAGGACTTTATGAATTTTATGCTCATGGTGCGGTATAAGTGAAGCTATATGGTGGGAAGTTCACTATCATCTGTTTTTTAGTGAGGTGATCATGATTGAACAGATATCAACGGATGTCATGGGTGCCATTCTCAGAAGTTGATAATGGTTTGTAATTGACATTTTGTTTTATCAATTAGGTGCAAGAGAGATTTCCACATCCAATTCCTAGGTACGAAGTGGTTGAGGCATGGGATGTGAATGTTGTGGTTGTTTGAGTGAGGTGGTGAAAATGACACTCCATTGGTGTGGAGTGATGTGTTGGTCACAGAGGTGTGATCCTTAGGATGGATGGGTCACATGTGTTTAGAATTGAAAGTGGAATGATAGTGGTGGAACTGTGTTGTCTGTGAGAAATTTATGGGGTGTGCACTTAAATTCCACAAGGAATACTAACAAGATATTAGTAATTGTAGATGATAGATCTGAGTGTTGGATTTGGGATCAATGTGGTTGTAAAGGGTAGTTATAGGTGCTTGTGTTAGAGGTGCATCAGTGGTGTGGTAGGGAACAACAATAGTTTTGATTCAAGGGAGGATCTGACTGTGGAATCTCAACAGTAGTTGGGTATGGACTCTGGTGATCAGGTTTCAGTGGTCATGGGATGCCTCTAGGCATGGAGGAATTGTTACTAGGTGATATGGAAATGTGTTGGTTGTTAGAGCTATATGTTTTCGAGGTGATTCTAATAAGTATATTCCAAATTGGGTTATAAAATGAAACAAATATGGTGGGTTATAGAACACATCAAAAATGCTACTTTCAAAGTGATAATTACATTTTAGAAGGTAAAAACAGATTGTGAGGAGAAGACAATTTTCTCTTAGTTATAAATGGATGGACGGTATGCATCAACTCTAGTTGGTTTTTGATGAGGAGGACATGTGTCAATATTGGTTGTAGTTCTTATGTGTATTGGGTGTAATAAGTCATGAACCATGTCAGGAATGTTTTGGAAGCACAAGTTTAAGGTTTTTTTGGGATTTTATGATGGAGGATGTACCAAGTATCAGAAGTTAGTGGTTATGGGATGAAGCTTATAGTGAGTAGCACCATATCTTTGAAAATTGTTTAGGAAATTAAGTAATTATTTTTTGGTTGGATGGTATTGAATAAGCATCATATGGGTGTTTTTATTTTGATAATGGGTGTTGGATTGATTTTTGGCCTGTTGAATGCCTTGAGTTAGAGGTTTTACCTAAATGGTGTTTCAGATGTTCAAAATCTGAATGAGGGAATTGGCTATAATTGGTTATTGATACAGGTTTTGTGGTGAAAATATATGACCGCTAAGTATTTTTGGGGATGATAAGTATTATGGTGGGGAGGTTGTATGATCTTGTGTCCATGTGAGTTGGAAATCCCTAAAGGAATTAAAATTTTATTTATTTGATGGGTCAAATTTTTAATTGGGACTCAGAATGGTATTTTGAGAGTTGAAATGCATCACAATAATGTTTTGAGATGAGTAATGAGGATCTATAGCTAACTCAGGTGTTGAAATGAGTTTAAGAGGATTCAATTTATTTTTTGAGAGTTTTTGAGTTTTTTCCTAGGCACATGGTTTGGTGTGAACAGTTTAGAAGAAATCATGTGAAAACTTGATGATCATAGGGGTTTCAATTCATTTTGAACTATGCATGGTTATGTTTCATTTTTATATAATAGTTTGAGGTAAAATGTGTGAGCTAAAGAAGAAACCATTCAAACTCGACGAGGGTCTGAGACATGGTGCACTGCCTGTGCATGATTTTATACAAATTGTGTGCCTTGTTACAGAAGGGGACCAATGGGGTGTTTACAATTAGGGTATGGTTTGGCCAACTGTGTGGCCAAATCATGATGGTGTGTTCACTTGGATTGTGAAAATAGCATGGTTAGCTTACATTTTGGAAAACTATGTGGGTGTCAAGAACTTTATTAAAAAGGTATTTTATCAAAATAACCCCTCAAGTTTTTAGATTGTACCACCCCATTTCTCCTATATTCAACACACACAGATGAGGAGTTCTCCCAAGCCCTTCCTCCTCATATAACTCCTTGATTTGAGGTATGTTTTTGGTGGGTACATAGAATTTAGGGCGATTTATTCTCCTCAAGTGACTTCTCTTCCACTTCTTTTTAATCCTCTATATTTTGGAGTTCTCTAGTTTATGTATATTGATGATTTGACTAGAGCATGGTGGAATCATTCATTTCACATGGGGATTTTAGTTTTCCATCATATAGGAGATACCTAGATGACTTCTTAATGTCATTACATGAAGTTTTGTTTAAGTTATGTGTTCATGGTGAAAATTTTTCTTAGGTTTTTCATGTTGTGTTAATTTAATTAATTTTTGTAATGGTATCCCCTCTTATGGATTTTCTTTAGAATGGTGTTGGAAGTTTGTTGTGAACCTCCTATGGTAGATTTTTATAGTTATAGGAGGTGAGCACCCAATGAGTTTTCTAGCATTATATCGAGTTGAGGTTTATTCAGTTTATTAAGTACAATTCTTATAGTTAATTAATTATTGTTTCTTAGTGTGGGGTTAGAGATTGGGTGATTGAGATGATCTCGTTTGGATGTCGAGGAGTTTGGAAGAGGCATGAATAAGCATTGGTAAGGCCGTCTGACTTTGGGAATGATATGGAAATCTTGGTTGATGAGGTGGGTATTATAATATCTTTACCCTTAGTATTGTTAATTTATATTTACATATGTATGTGGTATGTTCCTTTAAGACCATGTGTGGTGTGTTTGTTTCTTGAGTTTAATTAAATAGTTTTGTTCTTGAAGTTTATACCATAGACCTTCCTCGGATCCCATTGGATCTGTTGGCATTATAAGGCTGAATCCATGGCCTCCCATGTGGTGTGTTGCTTCTTAGAAAGGTAGAAAGTGGTTTTAATGGGTAAAGTAAGATGTTACAAGTTTAACTTGGTTAATCACATTAGATGGTTTGATTGAATGGTAAAATACTATTTGATGAGACTTGGGAATAATTGTTCTAAAATATTTAGAAGGGATATTTTGGAATTATTTTCTGTGTTAAGATTTTATGAAAGACTTATGAGGATTTTGAAATGGATTTAAATGTTTGATTTGGGTTTTGACCTAGTTTTGGGTGTTAAATGTGGAAATATATGTTTTCATATGGTTTTGGTTTAATGTGAGATGTTTAAATCCAAGTGGTTTTATAAAAAATGGGTTTATAAATCGGTTTCAAATGTTGAGTGGAAATGAGTGTGTAGTTTCCTATTTAAGGAAATGCATTGATGGATCTTTTTAAAGGTTCTATTGGAAATGATTGATTTGACCTTGTTTTGATGATAAATATGAAGTATCATGTTTTAAGGTTGGATTAGAATTTTTTTAAATAGATGGGTGAGATTCTATTGATTTTTAAAGAATGGATGATTAATGTTTTGGTGTGTGAAAAAGGGTCTCAAAAGTCCAAGCCATGTGTTGTGGCAAAGGCCCATGGGACCTTGGTAAATGATAAAGGTTTAAAAAGGGTTTTATTTTCATGTACTTTTGGATGTTTTGAAAGTTAAAGATTTTTACCCTTGGTAAAAGGTGAATTTTGATGAAATTGTTATGGGTTTTGGTCATGGAATTCCACACCATGGTATTGATGTTGTTCATGGTGTTCGACATTAGGTGATGGGTGTTCGTTAGGGAGTTCCAAACCATGGTAAGGATGTTGGTCATGAAATTCCACATCGAGTAATGGGTGTTGTCAATGGAATTCCACACCATGGTAATGACGTTGATAATGTCATTCCACATCTAGTAATGGGTGTTAGTCTTGTTGTTACACACCATAGAGATGATATTGGTCATGGTGTCCTGGAATCCCTATTTATATTTATGTTCCTTTTTTATGTGACCCCAATGATGTATGGTTTAGATGAATGGAATAGGCCGAATAAGGTTTGATTGGGTCAAGTTTCATTAAGAACTTGAGAGAAATGTGGTTTATTGACAACTGATAAATTGTGAAACCTATTTACTTTACTAACTTATTTATTATTCATTGCATCTCTGCATATATTATAGTACTGATAGGTAATTTATTTAAACCCCATTGGTGGTGATCTATAGAGTTGTACTCATACCATTCTTAGGATTCCACTACACATGGGTACCTGAGCATCTCTCACATGTTTATAATAGGAAAAGGTTTGGGGATGAGGCCTAGTTCATGTTTTGCATCGTTGGGTCGGATGGATCGAATGGTTTCCAGAGATGGGATGGGGTTTGTCCGAATGTTTTTTTGGAACTAATGTGGTTATTTTTAGTTGTTTATTTTTTGCATGGGTTCTTCCAAGTGGGTGATCGATATTGTATGTATGACATGGATGTTCGGGCCTTTACTATATTTCATTTCACTATAGCATGCTTCTATTTCATTTTATTATTCTTTCCACATACTCTAATGTGTATGATGTTTGAGTTATTGAATTCTGGTAGTTCACTCTGATATAAGGGTATAGTCTCCTCATAGTTTGAGCTTAGACCCCCACTGCTAGTTGGTAGCCTCTGGCATATGAGGGGGTCATCTTGAGGTCACGTGCCACACCAGATTAGGGCACCAATTTTAGTGTCATCCACACTAGTACATTTAAAATTATATTGGTAATTTAATAAAATTATTTCTGATTCATTTTTAATTTGTAGGAATAAACTACACATCAATTTGACAGAAGGTGTGACTGGTATGACTTAATGTTCATGTTTTTAGTATAAAAGTGTCATTTTAGTCTAAAATGAATGCCACATACTTAAAAATTAACAAAGACACTCGAATTTCCTCAATAATTTAGGATAATTATACATTATTAATTTTGGATGTGTATGAACCAACCACATGTTAATATGACACATGGTGTGGTTGATATGATTCAAAGTGCATGTTTTCATTTAAAATTTTCATTTGTTCCAAGACACATGTCACGCAAAATTGATAAAACACACTCATATTGTATTTATAATTTAGGAAATTGATTCTTGATTCATTTCTGATTTCAAGGAATCAACCATACATTAGACTGATACATGGTATGGATGATATAACTCAAAGTGCATGTTTTCAATATTAAAGATTCATTTTATTATAAAACACATGCCACATACTCAAAACTGAGAAAAAAACATGGATTGAATTTATACTTTAGAAAAAAAAATCTATTATTCATTTATGATGTGTTATAATTTTCCGCAAGTCAATATGCCACATGACGTGGACTGTATGACTTGAAGTGCGGGTTTTCATTTTAAAGTGTCATTTTAGTCCAAAATGATTATCACAAACTTAAAATTAATAAAAGACACACATATTGTCTTGATAATTTAGGAACACAATATGTGATTCATTTATTATTTTCAAGAATAAACCACACATCAATCCAACACACGATGGGGATGAAATGACTCAAAGTGCATGTTTTGAGTATAACAGTGTCATTTTAGTTTAAAGCACACGTTACAAATTCAAAATCAATAAAATGTGCTTTTACTTAATAATTTTGGGAAATGACCCATTATTCATTTTTTATGTGTAGGAATCAACCTCACAACAATATGACACATGGTGTGTCCAGTAGGACTCAAAATGAATGTTTTTAATAAAAGTGTTATTTAGTCCAAAATGAATGCCACACACTCAAAATTAAGAAAATGTTCTTGAATTATCTTAATATGTTATAAAAATGACCTATTATTCCTTTATTATGTGTAGGAATCAATCACACATCATTATTATGCATGGTGCAGTTGGTGTGGATCAAAGTACATGTTTTCAATATAAAAGTGTAATTTTAGTCTAAAGTACATGTCACATACTTAAAATTAAGAAAACATGCTTAAATTGACTTTATACTTTAGGAAAATGATCCATTATTCATTTTTTATGTGTTAACCAATCAATAATTTGATATATGTTTTCTCTGGTATGAATCAAAGTGTGTGTTCTCATTTTAATGTGTCACTTTGGTCCAAAACAAGCATCATACACTCAAAATTAATAATACACACTCAGATTGTATTGATACTTTTGGATAATAATATGTGATTAATTTGTGACTTGTAGGAATAAACCAAAAAGTGATACGAAGCATGGTGGGTTCAGTTTGGCTCAAAGTTCATGTTTTTAATATAAAAGAATCATTCTAGTCTAAAACACCCATCACATACTCAAAAATGAGAAAACATACTTAAATCTACACTACATTTTATGAACATTGATTCATTATTCATTTGTTATTTGTATTAATCAACTGCATGTTAATCCAACACATGGTGTAGCTGGTATGACTCAAAGTGTGTGTTTTCATTTCAAAGTGTCGTTTTAGTCTAAAAATGTGCCACACAATCTCAACTGATAAAATTTACTTAAATTATATTAATAATTTTTTAAAATTATATATTATTAATTTTTGAATTTCATAAATCAACCACACATCAATCCTACAAAGAATGTGACTACTATGGGTCAATGTGTGTGTTTTCAGTATAAAAGTGTTATTTTAGTTTTAAAAATTTGTCACATAAAAAAACCAATCAAGAATGCTCAAATTTATTTATTATATGAGGAAAACAATTTATTATTAATTTTTGACTTGAAAGAATCAACCACTCATCAATCTAACAGATGATTTGACCAGTATGACTCAAAGTGCATGTTTTTATTTAAAAGTGTAATTTTAGTCCAAAATACACATCACACACTCAAAACTAAGAAAACATGTTCATATTTTCTTTATTTTTTAGGATAATGATATGAGAATCATTTATGATGTGTAAAATTCAACCAAATTTAAATCTAACACATGGTGCTACCAGTATAGCACATAGTGCATGTTTTTAGTATAAAAGTGTAATTTTAGTCTAAAATGTGGACTGCATACTCAAAACTAAGAAAAAAAATCAAATTTACTTGATAATTTATAAAAATGATCCATTATTCATTTTTTATGTGTAGGAACCAACCACATGTCAATATAACATGTGGTGTGGTAGGTATGACTCAAGGTGCATGTTTTCATTTAAATGTGTAATTTTTGTCTAAATTGCGCATCACAAACTCAAATATAGTAAAACACATATATATTGTATTGATACTTTATAAAAATGATATATTATTTATTTTTGATACGTAGAAATCAACCAAACATCAATATGACACATGGTGTGTCTCATATGGATTAAAGTGTGTGTTTTCACTATAAAAGTGTCATTTTAGTCTAAAATTCACATTGCATACTCAAAACCAAGTAAACATGATCATATTGAATTGATACTTAAGGATGATGTTCCATTACTCATTTGGAAAATTTATAATTAGCCATATGTTAATTTACCACATGACACGACCAATATGAATCAAAGTGCATGTTTTTGTTTAAAACTATCATTTTAATATAAAATGCTCTTTACTTGCTCAAAACCATGTAAATTCAGTCAAATTGTAATGATACTTTAAGAAAATGAGCTGTGATTCATTTGTGACTTATTATAAGTAACTACATATCATTCTAATTGAAATTTATCATTGATTATATAACATTACATTTATAATTTTTATTTTATTTTTTTATTCAATATTACTAAAATAAGTATTATTTTTATTGTAGGAATATAATTTTTTATAAGGTTTGTATGGTCATTAGATAAGGTCTTATATAACATTTTTTTGGCATTGGTTGTAATTAAATTTTATATCAATTTAATTTTATTGTATTGAAATTATTTAATGTAATATGTGTATTGAAATTTTGGCGAAATGTAAATTTAAATTGTTTTTTTTCTAATGTAATATTTTTATTATAATTGAATTTTTTATGTATTTATCACTTTCTATAGAGTACTATAGATGTAGCTACTTTTCTATTGCTGATATGAGTGTTATTAGTGCTAGTGGTAGTGCTAATAAAGTCACACTTTATCATTGATGAGAAAATAGATAATAAAGTCCCCTTTATCAGTGCTAAAAAACTCATTAATAGAATCCCACTTTATCAGTTCCTTTTTTAGTTTTGATGAAGTTGTTCTTTATCTTCACATTTCTTATCATTGATAAAAGTTATGATCATTTATCAGTGCTTAAAACATCAATACTTTTTTACACTAATAATGTGTTGGATCCTAGTTGGTTTGTGGTTGTATTTATTTTCAATAGATCAATATGTTTATTATGTTGAAGGAAGAAAGTATGATGAAAAGGTAATGAACATACAGATTGAAGAAGTGTGTGAGTAATGTTGTGAAATTGGATTCAGAACCATAAGGTTGATAATCAAATCTTGGAGGATTGGATTCAGAATCCTCAACATCAGATCTAGACATTATAGTGAGACAACAGATCTAGGAATCATAATGAGAATTTGATAAAAGATTCATAAATCATATTGAGTCTAGGATGAAAGTGGTGATCGTAATGAGGAAGCTGTTTTAGAGTTAGAATGTCTCCAATAGGAATAAGACAACACTTTTTTATTTTTTAATTCCAAAGTTATAAGTTGTCTGAGAAACTTATAATGGAAAATTGATGAAAGAAAGGGGGAGAACAAGTACTGAAAATCGTATTGGGCATTGGATTTGGAGAAAAGGTTCTACCAATAGTATTCATTCCAATCATATTCAAGAAAATTGTATTTAGGTTTTATTGAAAAAAAGATGTTGCTGGAGGATATGGAAGTTACAATAATTTCCTTGGTAAGTCAGATGATACTAAATCCGATCTTCAATGTAATCAAAGTCATAAAGGTAGATGTGCTTACAAGAAAAAGTTTTTGGAAGAAGGAATATGCTAAAGTAAAATTTTTCCGATCTCAGATCATCATATTTAGATTTTTTTGAAGTCTAGAAAGGTTTTCTTGATTGTAATGGGAGAAACAAAAGGTGATGGTTTTTAGTTAGACCAAAATATAAAAGATTTAAATCTCTAGAGAATTAATTTGATAAGTTTTGAAATCAGAAAGGAGAAATAAGTTAAGTTTTGAAATATCTTTGTTACTGTATTCAGAAAAAAATAATTAGAAGCGGTTGAAAAAGTATAAAAGAATATACTATCTCCATCATAATTAAGAAATCAGAATGAGAGTTGGTACTAAGAATAGTAATGAGAAGACATTTTTTTCCTTCTTACACTTGGTTCAAAGAAACATAATTAAATATATTTAGTTATGATTTTTCTGCAAGTTTCTCCAAAAAATTTGTGTGACCAAATGACTTTATTGTAATTAAGAAATCATATTCGACAATCGAAATAGAAATCAGACTGATGCTTTGTTAAGAAGTATTCAGTTCTAAATTTTCAGCAGGGTGGAGAAATCAGGATGGCCATTATAATGGATAATTTTAATTGGAAAATAAAAATGAAAAAGTAGAATCAGATTAAATATTTTTTAGAATTACTAAAGAGAGTTGAAGTTAACAGAAGCTCTGAAATTCAAGGAAGGTTGAAAAAGTCAAAGAAATATCCGGATTTCAAGGGGAATTGAATGAGTCATTGATTGATCTGATACTTAAGGATAATTAAATATTTTGGAAATTTGGTTAAGTGGGAAACCATTTCAAAACCCCTCCTAAACCACTTTTGAGGTCCCTATAAAAGGAGAGTAGAGTTCATTTGTAAAAGTGACTTCAATAATGTTCAAGCACTCGAGCAATGAAAATTGTGGAACATGTATTGAGTACACAACCAAACAATGTGTTTCAGGTTTAAGACAAGGAAGATCATCGTATTGATGTCCAATACAATCATATAATAATGATCCATCTAATGAAGGTCCATTAGAGTGATCCCATCAGAGTGACATCCATCGCATCTATGTTCATCATATCATGTTACATTAGACTCATAATTGTGAGTTTCTAAATGAGATTTTACTAAATTGATGTAGGAAGAGAAGAAAAAGAATTAGACCAGATTGATTATCAGATGGATCCATTGTATTGAGGTTACCAGACTGGGAAGATTATACTGACTCTACTAAGGAATTTTTCTATACAAAGGATATGGAGAATGTTTCAAGACCAACAAGTTCCATAGGGAATTTTTGAATTTATTGAAGGTTGTATGTTGGTAAAGATTGATTTATATTACTTGTGGATAAAGTGAATTATTTCTAAAGTGGATCAGAAAAGAAGAAGAAAAGTGAATCTTGTAACTGTGGATATATACCATTTTCTGAAAAGGCTTGTTTGTGGGAATTGGATACTAGAAAGGATAGTTAGGGGGGTATAACCAAATATAGTGGTAAAGTTTCTACTGGGAATGTAGAATTGTTCACTACTTGTGACATTGTATTATGAAAAGAAAGATAGTGAAAGAATCCATGTTGTTGGGACTATGAAATAGTGAAATGATTGGGTCTTTGTACCGAACCTTCTAAATATCCCATGCTTCCATCTCTTTATATTTATTTCATATGAATGGTGAGGTTGAGGAGTTTTATTTAAGTGGATCATAAATTTAATAGGTTTCATAGGATAAGAATGTTTAATAAAATAATTTTAAGGAAAAATTTCTTATAAAAATAAAAAAACCACTGATTCACCCCCACCCCCACTCAATGGTCTCAATCCTATTTGAAAAAAATGGTATCAGAGACATGGTTCCCTATGAAAGATCTACCTCAAGAATGGGAAATTTTAATTTTGTGAACTATAAGGGGATTATGATTTTTGATGAAAAGAACTATCATATCTGGAAAGATATAATGATCCCATATTTAATGTCCCATTGGTTATGATGTTTTGTAAGTTACTATATAAGTATTTCCTCCTCATCCTAAGAATACTCGTCTTACATCTACTGATAAGAAAAATCCTGAAAATGATGGAATTACTAAAAATTATTTACTCACATCACTTAATTAAAGTGATTATCTTAGATTAAAGGGAGTTGGAATTTCCAAAGTTATCTGGGATAAATTAAAAAACATTTATAAAGGAAATACAAAGGTGAATAAGGAAAAGTTACAAAATTGGATGCTAAATTATGAAGAGATGAAAATGGATAATCATGAGTCTATTGGTGACTTCTTTTCAAGGGTAAATTATATTGTTACCACTATAATATGTATAAGTGATAAATTTTAAGACTCAACCGTTGTTGAAAAGATCTTGATAATTATTATTGATAAGTTTTATGCCAAGGTTTTATCTTTGGAAGATTAAGATCCTGAAACTCTATCTTTGGATGATCTTCACAATAATCTGGTTACTTATGAAAGGAGAAGAGAGATGATTATGAAAAGAAAAGAAAATTGTGATCATGAAATGGCCTCAAAATCTATTTTAAAATGGAAAACCAAATCTATATAAGATGAATAAAAATCAATTGATTCAGAAGTAGAGGAAGAAGATGAATATTTTAATACAATTATTTCCATCCTTTCAAAAAGATAAAATAATGAAAATTGGAAAATTAAAAATCACAAATGATGGAATTGTGAAGGGAAAGGAAACTTTTCATAGATTATTCCAGGGAATAAAGTTATAGAGTAGGAGTCTGAAGATGACGATGAGAAACATCATAAAAAAAGTGTAATAAACATAATGAAATATTTCCTTATGAAAAAAGAAAAGTTATTTGAGTAGAATAAAGAATAATAATTCCTCATCTAAAGACTAATTTTATCATCAAATAAACATTATTTATCAAGTTATAAATGGAAGTGATTATTCAGGAAGTGATGATAATGATAAAGAGATGAAAAAAATGGAATGGATTCTTAAAAATAATTTGGATAATGAACTTGAAAAAAATACTCAACTGAAGAAAGAAATAAGGAAGTTGAATAAATACATTGAATTCATAACTTTTGAGAATGATGATCTTTAAAGAAAACTAAAAAGTTATTAATAAAAGTTATCTAGAAACAAGAATATAAAAATTCTAAAATCAACACTTTTTAATGAATGTAAATAGAACTTGTTGAATATAGATTAATGTGAAAAAATAATAGATGTTCTGAAAAGTATGTTGGATGAGAAAGAGGAATAACTTTTATAAACACAGTCAATGTTTCTTATATCACAAAGTGGTATAATAAAGATTAGAGAAATATTAACCAAGGATTTTGATATTAAAGGTGAAACTTATAAAGAAGGTGAAAATAAAGGTTTAAAAAAGTAGGTTTTCGAGAAAATATATTTCACCAAGAAAAATAGAAATTTTTCAGGAAAGTATCCTCATGATAAAAGTGGTCCACAAGTAGTGAAGAAACAACAACAATAAAGTTTTGATAAATATTACTCTCAATATAAATGATCAAGATTCAAAGGTCACTATTGGTGTTGTGGGTTTTTTGGACACAAAGCCTATTCATGTTGGTAAAACATGTCTCTACCAAGAAATAGGTATGAATCAAGGGAAATCTATGCTGAGAAAATAAGATTAAACATTCCTAAAAATTTTATGAAACCGAAAATGGAAATTTAGAAGATGAAGAAAGATGAGTATGTTATAAAATATGAGTATGATAAAAAAGTGGAGGAAACAAACATTTTGAGTCTAAAAATAAAGAGTTCTTAGTTATTTGGACAGAACAAGTTGAAATTGATAGGATTCTAGAAGAAGAACAAAAATTAGATAAAAAAGGGAAATAAAAAGGTTTCGGAATATGTGGTAAAAGTTGATAAAAATATATGAAAAAAATTTGTTTAAAAAATCATAAAAGATAAAAAGAGATATGTGAAATAAGGGAATGTTACTAAAAGTTATTTGAATATCCGGTTGGAATAAAAGGAATGATTTAAATAGTTATTAAAAACTCGCTATAATAAAAAGGTTCCAAAAGGGTAAAAGAAGTTTACATCCTTATTAGAAGAGCATACCAATGATAGGAAACTTGTTACAAAATCTAATAAGGATGAATATAAGGAATAAAATACATGCAATTAAAAAGATAAGAAGAAGAAGAAAAAGGAAATACTAAGAGAGGACTCTTAGTCTGAAGTATATTTTTGAGAAACTATATGGTTTATTCTTATTCCCAAGATATTTTTATATGTTATAACATTTAGGTAATTGAAGGATTTAAATTAAGAAAGTTGATGTTGCTGAGTCTCATACTATTCATGAAAAATAAAGTAACGATGTTACTGAAAGTTTTTTTTAAAGTTGTTTTTATACACATGAACCTTCTGATATGCTTAATGAGGTGGGTGTATATTAATATTATCTAAAAAACCCTTTCAAGAATTTTCCCAATAATTATAATTTTGAAGGAAACATGATAAGGTATTAAATTAAAGTTGTGTAATGGACAATATTGATAACCTTTATTATACAATCCTTTTTTCTACACCGGGTTCATCCACATAGACTTAGAGTTTTTTAGATAAAGGATATTTTTTAAGAAACTCATGTGATACTTATGTTATAATAAATAAGAGTTTCATGTTTTTGTGATTAAAAGTTACAAACTTTTGAAATGATACAATTTGTCAATAATGAAGGAACATTGTCATGATAACCCCTTTTAATTTGATTTTAAATAAGCGGGAGATAATATATTAAGGGTAGAGATAAGGATTAGGGGTAATAAAGAAAATAAGACACATATAAGAAAGATTAGGAAAATAAAACAATACCACTTATTGTATTGAAGTGGTAAAATTTATGTATTGAAGTGGGTATTGACAAAAAACACAAAGGGGGAGACTATTGGACCCCAATTGAGTTTTGGTTGTATTTTATTTCAATAGATAAATATGATGATTATATTGAAGTAAGAAAGTATGATGAAAAGGGAATGGAAATTTGTATTGAATAAGGGTGTCAGTAAAGTTTTCAAATCAGATATAAAACCATAAAGATGATAATCGGTTCCAGAAGGATCAGATTTAGAATCATCATTTTCAGATCCAAACATCATAATGATTCAACAGATCCAAGAATCATAATGATACTTTGATAACAGATTCAGAAATCATATTTAGTTTGGAATGAAAGTGGTGATCATAATGTGGAAGCTTCTTTGGAGTCATAATGGATCCAATGGGAATATGAAAATTCATTTTTGTTTTGTAATTTACAAAATTCATAAGTTATCTAATAAATTTTTGTTGAAATCTTAATGAAAGAAAGGGGGAGAAAAAGTGATGAAAATCGTATTGATAATTGGATTGGGAGAAATTGTGCTTCCAATTGTATTAAGGTCAATTATATTCAAGACATTAATATTTAGGTTTGATTGGAATGAAATATGTTACTAGAGGACTGGGAAGTTACAATACATTCCTTGGTAAGTCAGATGCTGCTAAATATGATCTTCAATATAATCAAAGTCATGAAAGAAGTCTTTCTTACAAGAAAAAGTTTTTGGTAGAAGTAATTTACATAAGTAAAAGCTTTTCGGTCTCATATCATTAGATTTAGATTTTTTTTATGGTTGGAAATGTTTTCATTATTTTAATGAGAGAAACCAAAGGTGCTGGTTTTTAGTAAGACCAAAATCTAAAAGATTTAAGTCATTGAGGAATAAAGTTGATATGTGTTAAAAAAAAGGTTATGTTCTAAAAGATATCCGGTATAATATTCAAAAAATAACAAATAGAAGAGGTTGAATAAGTTTGAAAGAATCTGATGTCTTTATCATAATGAATAAATCTGAATGATAGTTTTTTCTGAGAATTGTAATGAGAATACATTTGTTTTCCTTCTTATATATAGAGAAGATCAACGTAATGAAATGTCATTAGTTTTTATTTGTTTGTAAGTTGGTCAAGAAAATTGGAGTGACCAAATGACTTTATCATAATGAAGAAATCATATACAATAATCGGAATTAGAATCAGATTGAATTTTATTAAGAAGTCTTCAGTTCCATATCTAGAAGAGGGTCAGGAAATTGGGATGAACATCGTAATGGATAATCGGAATGGTGAAATATGAATGAAAAATTGGAATCAGATTAAATTTTTTTAGATAGACTAAAGAGATATAAAGTTAAAATAAAATGTAAAGACCTGTAAAATTCAAGGGAAATTTTTTTTCTTAATTTTCTTTGGGATTTTACAAGAACGCAGTTTCTGACGGCACCTGATTCTGAGGCCCGGTGTGCCCGGAATCATTTTCCGAAGTTTATCTCGGGTACGTTCAGTGAACGAACGAGCGAGTTTTTATAAAATTTTAACCGGTGCTCAGAATCGAATTCCGAGGGCACCGATGGAATCGCAGCGCCGATAATTTCTTAGAAACACCTTTTCCGAAGTTGCGTTTGCTCGGGTGTGGTTTTTAATTTTTGGGGTTAAGAAAAGGAATAAAATAAAAATTGGACGCACAATTTTTATTTACTTCAAGTTGTTTAACCTAAGCTAAGTGTTGGAAGTGGGACCCACAATATCCTACCCACTTGGTAGGATATTTGTGAGGTGGGTCCCACATGAGCCCCACCTTTTTCAACACCCTCCTTTAATTAAGAAACGCATCCGCACCCCCTTTTTAATGAAGTCAACCCTTGCATTTATTCTGGTTAATAAACGCCTCATTAATTGGGTGGTTAAAACTCCTCAATTAATTCTTTTAATTGATTGTTTATGTTAGAAATTCAAACGTTGTCTTGTGTTAAAAAAATAAGACAACTCTTATTTTATTAGGGATGGGTTGTGCAAGAGGGTTTGGGGAGAATTCTCTCAAGCCGTGAAGTTCTTCCTCCTCGACGAAGAACGCGAAGAACGTGAAGAACGGGAGGAACGCCGACCTCCGACGAAGGTCGAAAAGAACGCCGGATCCTCAGAGATCGACGAAGCGACGCCGATGAATCCTTTCTCCACGATGCGACGATCCTCCTTCTGCAACACCTTCTTCCGCGACGGTTAATTCCGCGACGAATCCTCGCTCATCGAATTCGACGAGGTAGGGATTTATTTTTAATTGTTGTTCATGAATTATTTCGTTGCCTTCCTTCATTTCTATTGGAGCCGCCTGATACCGCAATAATGGGAGGGGGTCGGACCACATGAACACGACCGACCCTCCTCTCCCCTTTGTTTGTTTGATGTTGTTTGTGGCACGAATAAGGCAACGCGGTGCCGAAGCACCGCGCATAAATATTAAAGAAAGGGGGAGAAGCGGCGCCGTTGTGCCGCACCATTGAAGACGAACCAAAGACGCGGCACTGTCATGACACGCCAGAGAAATAAAAAAGCGCCGTGCCCGGAGCGGGGTCGCGGCGGAGGGGCGCGGCGCCGTTGCGCCCCGCCGGACAGACCAAGGCCGCGGCGGAGCGGGGAGACCGGCGGCCGGTTCCGGGCCGCCGGCGTCGGAGTAGGGGGACCGGCCAGTGCCGGTCCCGTGGCGGTAGCAGCCGGCCGGCCAGAGCGGGCCGACCTGTCAGGGGAAAACCGGGGGTTCGTAACCCCCGGTCGGCCAGCAGGTGCGGCCCCCCACATGGGGGCCGCGGGTTCTCTACGCGGGGGGGGGGGGGGGGTAGCGCCCCCCCCTCCCCTCGTCGCTCGGCCGAGCTGCCTGGCTGCCTGGCCACCTGGCCAGTGCCAGCGCGCCGCGTCCAAGAGGGCCAGACCCGGACACGGGTCGGGTCGACCCGGTTCGGGCCGACCCAGGGGGTACCGGGCCGGGTCGGACCGGGCCCAAACCCCCTAATACCGGACCTCTCACAGTCTTTTGCCCATAACTTGGGCTACGGACCTCCGATCGATGAACCGTCAGCGGCGATGCGATCTTTGGACCAAGACGGTCGTTTCAGTATATTACACTCAAGATTTAGGAGTGCTTTGGGTTCGGACGGGTTGGTTCGTACACGAAACCAACCGGGCCCTCGGAGCGGAAATGCTTATAACTTGAGCACCAGACGCCCGATTGATGTGCCGTCGACTTTGTTGGATTACTATTAATGAGAGGAAACTTTTGGAATGCTTCGAATGAGTTTAGGATTTAGTTGGATAATGGCCGGGTTGGATTGAACCCAAAATCCAACCGGGCCCCTGGAACGGAAAAGCTAATAGCTTTCAGACCGGACGTCCTTTTGATGAACCGTCAGCGGCGTTGGTGATCACGTTGAGAAATGGTCCCTATGAGAATACCCTATGAGAGTTCTAGGTACAATCGAGATACGGCCGGGTTGGTTCGCACACGAAACCAACCGGGCCCCTGGGATGAAAAAGGTTAGTAACTCACAGACCGGGCGTCCGACTGACGCGCCGTCTATTGCATTGAGACCCCTATGATGAGGTGGTCCTTTGAGATACTTCTTCATGGAACTTCGTGATACTTGGAGTATCGACTGGTAGCTCGTGGAGCGGACCCTCCCGGTGACGAGCTAGCAGAGTGCAGAGACCTAGTAGGTGGCTGAGACTTGACGACTGTTGATCTATCGACTCAGTGTATTTTGGATAGCCCAGTGGGGAGCGCTTGGTTGTAGCGGCAGACCCATGGTGGAGGAGTTCTTGGTAGTAGCGGCTGACCCACGGTACTCAATAGAAGGAGTACCTCTAGAGGCTATGAGGGGGAGTGCTTGGTTGTAGCGGCAGACCCACGACAGAGGAGCGCTTGGTAGTAGCGGCAGACCCGCGGTACTCAACAGAAGGAGTACCTCTGGAGGTTATGAGGGGGAGCACTTTGTTATAGCGGCAGACCCACGGCGGAGGAGCACTTGGTTGTAGCGGAAGACCCGCGGTACTCAACAGAAGGAGTACCTCTGGAGCCTATGTGGGGGGAGTGCTTGGTTGTAGCAGCAGACCCATGGAGGGAAGTGCTTGGTTGTAGCAGCAGGCCCACAGTTCTCGACAGAGGAGGAGTTCGGCGCGCTTGGTTGTAGCGGCAGACCCACTGTACTTGATAGAGGAGGAGTTCTCCAGCAACCGTGGTTTTGACATCATGAAGAAGTATACCTATGTGAGCTGAGTCTTGATTTTCAATCCTTATCTTCAATAAGTTTGACTTGATATCCTGTGTGGATTACATTATGATTTCCTGTGTGGATTTCGTTGTGTTTTCCTGTGTGGACTGGGTTGTACTTGGGCTCGGATGTTGGAGCCGAACGACAATTGATGACTTAGGTATATGTATGGGCATATACCTAAGTAGTGTTGGATGTTACTTAGTGATTGTATCTTTCCTTTGTGGATTATCCTTTGTGGATTCTGGGAGACCTTCGGGGGTCTCGGGGTCCCTACTGAGCAGCTTATACTCACCCCTTCATGGGATATGCCTGCACTACGTTGTGTTGGATGCAGACGACAGACATCGCTGATCGTGGTTGAGGCACGAGGAGCAAGTCGGTACCCAGAGGTGGACCACTGGGCGGGGCGTACTCGGAGTGGACGGCTGGACCCGAGGAGCTGTGGAGGCTATCTGTACCCACCCTTCAGGTGGGACTTCCAGTGGACGGCTCGAGGCTACGACTTTACTTTTCAGTTGTTGTACTCTCCTTTTCAGTTTTACTTTACTTTTAGTTTTGGTTTGTATTCTGGCCCACTTACTTTACCGCACTTTCTATTGTACCTAGTTTTTACTTAGTGTTTACTTCTGCTTGCTTGCTCTGTGGTGTTTGTTTACTTTACAAAGACAATTCCTTCCCTTTATACGGGGAATTACGCCTTGGTGCTAGTCGCCATCCCCTGGTCTATGGAAGGCGGGCTTGGGGTAGTCAAGACACGGGGCCTGAGGGCGGGTCGTGAAAAATTGGTATCAAAGGTGTTCGGTTCTACCGCAGAACTCAGGACCCTGATATTTTTCTATGTGAAGCAATAGTGTTAAGAGTATTGAGTGTGGATATCAGTCCAGGGAGTCCAATGTTGGTGTGGCGGCCAATGTATCCGTACACTAGGACCCTGACTTAATGCACGAAAACATTGATTGCATGTGTGTTTCAAGTTTTCCTTGTGATTACTTTGTGTCAGCTCACCAGGTATACTGTTTAACCATGGAACACTTGTTTCTTTTCAGGATGACCCCATGATGGCAGCCAGCTAGGGTGCCGAGAGTTGTGTGTGATGACAGCCCACCGAGAGACGAGGCCTCGGTACATGGCCCTTTGACAGAAGAGGCACCAGCGGTACCTCTACCCGCCGAGCCACCGATGCTACCAGCCCCAGCCGCTGATGGTGCACGTCGCCTTAGTGCACTGCATGAGTTTCAACGTCAGTGACCGCCCAAGTTCCATGGGGAGACGGACCCTCAAGCAGCCGAGGATTGGCTGGAGGCAGTTGTACGAGTTTTCCGTTTGGTAGGGACGCCAGCTGACCTTATGGTGGTCCTTGCAGTGAGCCTCCTGCATGCGGCAGCAAGCAGATGGTGGAGCTTGATGCTCCAGGTGCACGACGAGGCATCTCTCCTTTGGACGGACTTTGAGAGCCTTTTTCGCTCAGAGTTCGTCCCAGCCACCCTCCGTGCGGTGCGCATCCTAGAGCTACTACAGCTGCGGAAGGGCAGCATGACAGTAGCCCAGTACGTGGCGAGGTTTACCGATCTCTCACGCTATTCAACGGACATGGTACGTGACCCATTCTTCAGGGCCCGAACCTTCGAGCAGGGGATCAGGCGAGAGATCAGAGCTTCATTTGTTTCTCACAACATTCTGACACAGGCAGGGGTGTTGGAGCGAGCCCTCTTAGTAGAGAGTTTCCTTACTGAGCAGTCTCCAGCAGCAAGACCCACCACTAGCCAGCATGCGGCAGAGTCTTCTGCAGCGGGCAGTAGACATATGACGTAGGGGTCCAAGAGGACTAGACCTACAGGTGGTCGACTGCATGACACAAGATCGTTTGTGCGAGGCACCCGGGTTGGACAACAACTTACCATGAGCGGACATTGTTACTCCTACGGCGGGGTTGGTCACAAGGTTCGTGACTGTCCGACTTGCCATACGGATGACTAGCAGATGAACGAAGGACCTCCCAGGTAGAGGAAGAGGTTCGATCGAGGCGGACCACATGGAGTAGGAGACCGTGGTAGGGGTGCTGGCCGTGCAGCTGGAGGTGGACGACGCTTTGAGGTGTTGCCACCACCACCACCAGGAGGTCCACCCCGATCGCAGGGAACTGGTGGACATGGGAGAGCTCAGCGTCAGGTAGCTGAGGCCTATGATCATGGAGCTCCGGGAGTAGATGGACATGAGCGGGACTAGCTCCAGACTTGGAGAATTTTTTTTATGCTGCTTATAGCTTTGTTGATGTTTGTTTGTAAATGCTTTGTGTCTTTGTACTTTGAGATGCAATAATAAAAGACACCTTTCTTGTGGCATTTACCTTCCTACCCTCTATTTATGTTGTTTCTAAGAGGTTCTGATATAAAAACCGTTGACTTGAACCTCACTTTGAGATACCTACTGGAGGAGACCCAGTGACCACACACTGATGCTGACAGTGTGACTCAACCCTTGGAGGCGAGAGTAACGGTTGGATCTCTTGGTAGTAGCGTCGAGGCCTTACGACGTCATCCCTGGTATGGGTTAGTATCATCCATTTCGGGATTGAATATATTAGGCGAAGAACGTGGTTCATCCCAGGGATGAGACCAGATTTATCTTATCGGAAAAGAAGAAATCTCAGCAGCTCTTGTAGGACCAGAAAGGTCCAAGTCATCCAAGAGCAGATGAGGACAACTCAGAGCCGGCAAAATTCTAGTGCTGACAGGAGGTGGAGGCCACTAGAGTTCGAGGATGGTGACCACGTTTCCCTACGGGTCTCACCTCGACATGAGTTACAGATATGTGGCCGAGGCGACAAGTTATCTCCGAGATTCAGTGGAACTTTTCAGGTCCTCAGCAGGGTAGGCGAGGTGGTTTACCACTTGACCCATCCACCTCAGTTACACCAGGTGCACGACAAATTCCACGTATCTCAACTGAGGAGATACGTGTTCGACCCTTCGCATATCATCGACCATGAGGAGCTGGACGTTGGCGATATGGTGACTTTTGCGGAGGTTCCGGTGGAGATTGAGGATCGACAGGAGCAGGTCCTACGTGGATGGTCGATTTCTCTAGTGCGCATCATATGGCAGCACGGGAACCTCCAGGTGAGCACATGAGAGCGGAAGGCTCAGATGCGTGCTCAGTATCGCTTTTGTAACCCTAGTTTGTGTTAAAGCTTTATGAGGACGTAAATCCCTGAGGTGGGAGTAATGTAAAAACCCATAAAATTCAAGGGAAATTTTTTTTCTTAATTTTCTTTGGGATTTTACAAGAACGCAGTTTCTGACGGCACCTGATTCCGAGGCCCGGTGTGCCCGGAATCATTTTCCAAAGTTTAGCTCGGGTACGTTCAGTGAATGAACGAGCGAGTTTTTCTAACTTTTGAACCGGTTCTTGGAATCTAATTCCGAGGGCACCGATGGAATCACAATGCCGGTAATTGCTTAGAAACACATTTTCTGAAGTTGAATTTTCTCGGGTGTGGTTTTTAATTTTTAGGGTTAAGTAAAGGAATAAAATAAAAATTGGACGCACAATTTTTATTTACTTCAAGTTGTTTAACCTAAGATAAGTGTTGGAAGTGGGACCCACAATATCCTACCCACTTGGTAGGATATTTGTAAGGTGGGCCCCACACGAGCCCCACATTTTTCAACCCCCTCCTTTAATTAAGAAACGCACTTGCACCCCCTTTTTAATGAAGTCAACCCTTGCGTTTATTCTGGTTAATAAACGCCTCATTAATTGGGCAGTTTAAAACTCCTCAATTAATTATTTTAATTGATTGTTTCTATTAGAAATTCAAACGCTAGCTTGTGTTAATAAAATAAGAAAACTCTTATTTTATTAGTGGTGTGTTGTGCAAGAGGGTTTGGGGAGAATTCTCTCAAGCCGTGAAGTTCTTCCTCCTCGACGAAGAACGCGAAGAACGTGAAGAACGCGAGGAACGCCGACCTCCGACGAAGGTCGAGAAGAACGCCAGATCCTCGGAGATTGATGACGCGACGCCGACGAATCCTTTCTCCGCGATGCGACGATCCTCCTTCCGTGACGCCTTCTTCCGCGACGGTTAATTCTACGAAGAATCCTCGCTCATCGAATTCGACGATGTAGGGATTTATTTTTAATTGTTGTTCGTGAATTCTTTCGTTGACTTCCTTCATTTCTATTTGAGCTTCCTGATACCGCAATAACGGGAGGGGGTCGGACCGCACGAACACGGCCGACCCTCCTCTCCCCTTTGGTTTTTGATGTTGTTTGCGGCACGAACAAGGCAACGCGGTGCTGAAGCACCGCGCAGAAATATTAAAGAAAGGGGGAGAAGCGGCGCTGTCGTGCCGCGCCATTGAAGACGAACCAAAGATGCGACACCGTCGCACCACGACAGAGAACTAAAAAAGAGCTGCGGTCAGAGCGGGGCCACGGCGGAGGGGCGCGGCACCGTCGCGCTACGACGGACGGACCAAGGCCGTGGCTTAGGCTGCGGTGGAGCGGGGAGACCGGCGTCGGAGCAGGGGGACCGGCCAGCGCCGGTCCCGTGGCGGCAGCAGCCGGCCGGCCAGAGCAGGCCGACCGGTCAGGGGAAAACCGGGGGTTCGTAACCCCCGGTCGGCCAGCAGGTGTGGACCCCCACATGGGGGCCACGGGTTCTCTACGCGGGGGGGGGGGGGGGGGGGGCAGCGCGCCCCCCTCCCCTCGTTGCTCGGCCATAACGGCCGATCCGCCTGGCCACCTGGCCACCCGGCCTGCGCCAGCGCGCCGGGCCGACCCGCCCGACTGGACCGCCAGGCCGGGCCGCGCCAGCCATGCCCAAGCGGGCCGGACCCAGACTCGGGTCGGATCGACCCGGTTCGGGCCGACCCAGGGGGTACCGGGCCGGGTCGGACCGGGCCCGAACCCCCTAATACCAAACCTCTCACGGTCTTTTCCCCATAACTTGGGCTGCGGACCTCCGATCGATGCACCGTCAGTGGCGATGCAATCCTTGGATCGAGATGGTCGTTTAGGTATATTACACTCAAGGTTTAGGAGTACTTTGGGTTTGGTCAGGTTGGTTTGTACACAAAACCAACCGGGCCCTCGGAGCGGAAACACTTATAACTTGAGCTCCGGATGTCTGATTGACATGCCGTCGACTTTGTTGGATTCCTATTGATGAGACGAAAATTTTGGAATGCTTTACCTGAGTTTTGGATTCAACTGGATAATGGCCGGGTTGGATTGAACCTGAAATCCAACCGGGCCCCTGGAACGGAAAAGCTGATAGCTTTCAGACCGGACGTCCGTTTGACGAACCGTCAGCGTAATTGGTGATCACGTTGAGAAATGGTCCATATGGGAATACTCTATGAGAGTTTGGGGTACAGTCGAGATATGGACGGGTTGGTTTTCACACGAAACCAACCGGGCCCCTGGGATGAAAAAGGCTAGTAACTCACAGACCGGGTGTCCGACTGACGTGCCGTCTGTTGCGTTGAGACCCCTATGATGAGGCGGTTCTTTGAGATACTTCTTCATGGAACTTCGTGATACTTGGAGTATCGAATGGTAGCTCATGGAGCGGACCCTCCCGGTGACGAGCTAGCAGAGTGCAGAGACCTAGTAGCTGGCTGAGACTTGACGACTACTGATCTATCGACTCAGTGTATTTCGGATAGCCCAGTAGGGAGCGCTTGGTTGTAGCGGCAGACCCACAACGGAGGAGCGCTTGGTAGTAGTAGCAAACCCACGGTACTCAATAGAAGGAGTACCTCTGGAGGCTATGAGGGGGAGCACTTGGTTGTAGCAGCAGACCCATGGCGGAGGAGCACTTGGTAGTAGCGGCAGACCCGCGGTACTCAACAGAAGGAGTACCTCTGGAGGCTATGAGGGGAGCTCTTGGTTGTGGCAGCAGAACCATGACGGAGGAGCGCTTAGTTTTAGCGGCAGACCCATGGAGGGAAGCGCTTGGTTGTAGCAGCAGGACCACAATTCTCGACAGAGGAGGAGTTCGGAGCGCTTGGTTGTAGCGGTATGCCCACTGTACTCGACAGAGGAGGAGTTCTCCAGCAGCCATGGTTTTGACATCATGAAGAAGTATACTTGTGTGAGCTGAGTCTTGATATTCAATCCTTATCTTTGATAAGTTTTACTTGATATCCTGTGTGGATTACATTATTCTTTCTTGTGTGTATTTGGTTGTGTTTTCCTATGTGGAATGGGTTGTACTTGGGCTCGGATGTTGGAGCCGAACGACAATTGATGACTTAGGTATATGTATGGGCATATACCTAAGTAGTGTTGGATTTTACTTCGTGATTGTATCTTTTCTTTGTGGATTATCCTTCATGGATTCTGGGAGAACTTCGGGGGTCTCAGGGTCCCTACTGAGTAGCTTATACTCACCCCTTCATGGGCTATGCCCGCACTACGTTGTGTTGGATGCAGATGACGGACAGCGCTGATCGTGGTTGAGGCACGAGGAGCAGGTCGGTACCAGGAGGTGGACCACTGGGCGGGGTGTACTCGGAGCGGACGGCTGGACCCGAGGAGCTGTGGAGGCTATCTGTACCCACCCTTCAGGTGGGACTTCCAGTGGACGGATCGAGGCCGTGACTTTACTTTTCAGTTGCTCTACTCTCCTTTTCAGTTGTACTTTACTTTTAGTTTTGGTTTGTATTCTGGACCACTTACTTTACCACACTTTCTATTGTACCCAGTTTTTACTTAGTGTTTACTTCTTCTTTCTTGATTTGTGGTGTTTGTTTACTTTACAAAGGCAATGCCTTCCCTTTATACAGGGAATTACGCCTTGGTTCTAGTCTCCAGCCCCTGGCCTATGGAAGGCGGGCTTGGGGTAGTCACGGCCCGGGCCCCGAGGGCGGGTCGTGACAGAAAATATAAAATTCAAGTATGGTTGAGGAAGTAAAAGAATGAAATGAATTTCAAGGGGAATTGAATGAGTCAAATATTTATCCATTATTTAAGAAGAATTTAATATTAAGTAAATTTGGTTAAGTGGGAAATGTTTTCAGAACCCTACCTAAATAGATTTTTAGGTCCCTATAATGGAGAGATAAGTTCATTTGTGTAAGTGACTTCAAGAAATTTGAAGCACTTGAGCTGCAAAAATTGTGGAACAGGTATTGATTACCCAACCAAACATTGTGTTTTAGGTTGAATATAAGGAAGATCATTAGATTTATGTTCAATATGATCATCTGAGAAACATCCATCTAACAAAGGTCCGTCGGAGTGATCCCATCAAAGTAAAATCCATTATTTATAGATTTATCAAACTGATTTCCATAGGATACAGAATTGTGGGCTACTGATTGAGAACATAATCAATTGAATATGTAAGAGAAGAAGGAAAATCAGACCAAACTGACCCTCAGACGGGGCCATCGTATTGAGGTTACCAGACTGGTAAGATCAGACTAACTCTATTGAGGAAGTTTTCTGGACCAAGGATCTTGATAATTTTTCAAGACCAAGAAGTTCCTTAGAAATTTTTTTACTTTATTGAATGTTGTACTCTAGCTAAAGTTTTATTCATCTTACTTATAGAGAAATTTACGACTTTATGATGTTGATCATAAAGGAAGAATAAAAGTGGAGCTTTAATCTAGGGATACTTACCAGTTACTGAAAATTCTATTTTGTGGGAAGTGGATATTGGAAAGGATGGTTGAGGGGCATAACCAACTAAATCTAGAAAGCTGCTATAAGGATTGTAGAATTGTTCCCTGGTTGTGCCTTTTTATTCCATAAATAATGATAGTTAAAGAATCCGTGTTGTTGGGACTATCCAACATAAAAAGGAGTAAGTATTTGTACTAAACCTTGTAAATATCATGTGGTGCCTAATTTTTATATTTTTTTCATACAAAATGTGAGGTTGAGAAGTCTTATTTGAGTGGATCGTAACTTTAATAGGTTTCAGAGGTTAATAAAGTTTATATAAATAAAATTAAGGAAAAATTTCTTATAAAATTAAAAAGGAACCACTAACCCCCCTCCTCTTAGGGGCCCAATCCTATTTGGGAACAACATAATGCCTATTTTGAGCATCTTTAAAGAGTATTTCTATAGTATTAAAAAGTTAACATATTTCCAAATATGTATTCTTGAGATATGAAAAAGGGATGAGTGGATTATTAATATATTCTTCCAAGTGAATAAAAAATAATAAGGAGTTTCATTAACACATTCAATTACTTCAGTAATTGATGATTGAGCATAATAGAAATAATTATAGTGCATGATTTTTTTATCTAGAGAGGTAAGTCACTGTTTTATCCTTGTGTAAGACAAAGAGTTAATCCTTAAATAAAGGGGAAACTCTCATTTGGAATTGGAAGTAGAAGATAATGATTAAATCCCCACATCAATGATTTGAACTTATCTAACTTTGAAGAGGTGGAGTGATGGTGATATGGGTGACCATGGAGTCCCCTATAGATAATATGAAGTAATAAACACTGGAAGAAACAACATGTGATGGTTCCCATCAAATAAATCCAACCCACCATCATATTTTTGGAGACCATTAGTACTACCTTTCTAGGGTAGTCAAAACCTATCACCCACTTAGGGGTTAAACCAAGAATTCCCCCTTTTTTTATTCTTTATTTCTTTTCAAGTTGTTTATCTTTAAAAAAATAATATGTTTCCTTATTTTTTTATTATTATAGGTTTTTAGTTGGAAGTATCTAGGATCTTAACTCAAATCCATCACTGTTAATAAGTTAGGTTGCATCATTCCTTTTACCCTTATCTAGTTTCTACCTAAATAAAATTATGAATGAAAAACTAATAAAATCAATTTATAATCAAGGAGGGGGTATTAAAAATTAATGTGTTGGAAATAATTCTTTGGTATAAAAAGACTATTAATGAGTAATTAATGAAAATTTCACTTGTTAAAATACTAATTCCACTAAATTTTATTCTGTTTACAATCGTTTTACTTGATTTTTTTTTAAAATTTAAGTGGATCAATGGGAAGGACTTATAATAAATCATTATATTTTCAATAATTAATGAATCTATATTTCACCACTTTTCTAGTTTTTGCATTTGTACCTTGGAATGATTATTCTTTTGTTAATAGATTCATTATATTTCCTATAAGTTCAATGTTTAAGTGTGGTGGAATTGACCGAGCTAATATTTTCTTAAATTTCACTTTATATTTTAATGATTTAGAGATCCTAAATTAAATTTTAAGCAATGATTTATTGGAAATTTTTAGTTTGATCACGAATTTTAAAAATGCATGGAAATTACAGTTTTCCATTTTTAAATACACTTAAGTATTTTTATCCTAAAATATTATATTTATCAAATTAAATTTTAAAATATTTTTGTAGAATTTCACACATGTTGGGTTAGATGTATTATTTGAATACCATGAGCTAGATCACACATTTTCATGGAGATAATGGGCCTTGAAGTTAATTGTTGGACTGATTCATAATTTTGGATATCAATTTAATACTCAACCTAAAACTTTTATATTCTTGGATTATCCTAAAATTTTGAAAACATTTATAGGAATTAAAGTTGAGGATTTCATTTAACTGTATCATATCTATTTTGGTCATTTGGGGGACCAATGATGTGACACAAAAATATGGATTTACTTTAACTTGATTTTCAATATTCCATTTTTTAATTTTCATAACCCAAGACTCCCCTTAACTCTATAAATATGTATTATTCACATTTAGTGCGAAATCATGCATTTGGAGTTTATGTATTAATGAGAGATTAGTTTCCACTATATATTTTATTGTTTCTTTCACATTTTTGTTCTTGCATCACATACTTTAATAAAAATTTATCGTGTTCTCTCTCTATCATTTCTCTCTCTCTCAATCTATCTCATTATTTATCTCTATATCTCTATCTCCTTCCTATATCCCACTCTCTTCAATTTGATATATGACACTCAAAATGGTGAGTGACTAACATAATGCTTGGACTTATGGGAAGTTATCTCAGTGATTATAGAATCCTTTCCTTGAATTTATTTATGCTCTAAATTTGTTTGTGGTGAGGTGGAGAGGAGAATGAGGGTTTGTTGTGGTGAACTTCTTCCACTCCTTGACAGAACTATAAAACTCATTTTTTTCCATAAACAAAACTCAATATATTCCTTACCTTGGTCATTCTATTTATATGATAGATTTGGGTATGTTCAAGGGATAAAACCATATATGATAGAGTCAGGTCTTGGAAGGTGTCTCACTATCAATTAAGGTGTGTTCATCTTTCTTAACTATTTAAGGAGGTTAAATTTGGTGGTCCATATATATTTCCTTGGAATAAAAATTTGGAATGTAAAAATAAGGGAGAGTATTTCTTGTATGATTGAATGAACTATAAAATATAATTCAAAAAATAATATGGATAATGAAGAAACCTAAGCAGCCAACCCTAGGACAAAATTATTTATTGGTAAAATATATCTAGTCTCATAAATTTCATTTATTTTCATGAATTAATTAATATATTAATCCCAATATCATTATTAGGTTTTCATAAATATAAAAACATCAAAAAATTTAAAAAGTGTTTAGAATAAGTGTGTGATTTATACTAAAAGTTATTCAAGAGAGATGACATTGGTAATCCAATAAGCTTCTCTAAGAAAAATATAAATAATATTTTGTACCACCCAATTAAAGGTGTTTCATAAGGCATTTTCAAGCGGTATGAGTCGCATCTATTGAAACTTAATATTAATTTAACAATGCTTTCTGTATGTGTGATTGAGATCACAATAAAAAATGTTAGAAGAATGGAATTGTTCTTATTGCATGGTATTTATGGAAGTAAGCAAGTGACATGGACAATATTAGAGTTTTTGAATTAAAATCTTATTTCCAACACCAAGTTATAACTTATTAGGATTAGATAATTTTTAGATTAATAATCTCAATGTGGTAAATTCACTCGCATTAATATTTGATAGAATGTAGTTATAGGTTGAAGTGATTTAGATATTGAAAGAAGAAATGAAAAATGATCTCCAACAAATGATAAAAAGAGAAAATAGTTTATCCAAAAATTGATATCAGTGAATAAATTGGAAATTTTAGAAATAGTTTTAAAAAACCTTGATAACACATATGTAGGTATTAATAATAGAGATAAGTTAAGGAGTTTAATATAGAATTCTATAAGAGGTAACCTGAGTTAAGATGGAGAATGAATTTTCAATAAGTGGATTTTAAAGACAATGATTCATCGATTTGAGTGGTAAAATCATATCTCATGCAGGAATAACAAGGGATATTAATATTTAGAAGATGATAAATCAAGCGGTTGTATGAGTCAACAAAGTGGTTATTACCTGAAACATTAATTTTACATGGAATTATTAATAAATAGGTAATATAAATTCATAATTAAATAATATATGGTATTATATAAATTAATATGGTTCTATTATATATTTATAATAAAATTATATTTATTATAAATGAGGTTTGACCAAGTACAATGGGAGTTAAGACTTAAGGTAAGGGAATTTCATCTCATTTTCTTATATTCGTGAGATACAAGACATATTCACCACCCATTTCTTTTAAGTGGTGTATATACTTCCAATTAATGTATTATGTGAATCTTTAAATTAAATTTATAAGTATTTACTTATCCATTTTTTGATCTATAATTCATGGGGTTTATGGTTCATATGTTACCAAATTGGTATGGTAATTATGTCTCAATTTTCCTTCTTCAAGACACATGTTCTGTTATGGACCTATATTCTTTTACAAGGTTTATATACTGACCTTTGACATGTTATATCATGAATATAATTATTTTTATGATATTTTAAGCTTCATTTAATTATATTATTTCATGGGGATTAGGATTTAAATTTATAATTCTTGTAATATTTTATTGATACAATCTCATCATTTATCAGGGTTGTTTATGATTATGCTTCAATTGATGAAATATTATAATCTTTATCTCATGAATTATCATGAATTTTATTATCCTATGGTTATTTATGTTCTATAAAATTATTGGTACCATTTTTCACTATATTTTACTTATGAAAATTAATAAAAATATTTTATAAAAATATTACTTTATTTCTCATTTCACTTAGAATTATGTGTTCTTTCAAAACTGTATTTTCTCAAAATATTATAAAAAATACTCTAATAATTTTAAAAGACATTTTTAACCATGTTTTATGTTTTTAAAAAATGGTTTTAAAAAGTAATCTTCTTATCGTTTTCCAATCAAGGCACTTTTCTAAACTTATTATGGTATAAAAAAGAATGTCTGACATGTACAAATTTATCTTCCATCATGACCGTAATTTATTTGAATATTCTTTTGCAAGTTTACAAGATTTATTTTTAAATAAAATATTTTTCCTAATATTCTGGAAATTCTTTGTTTTTAAAGTGTCTCTAATTGAAAAAGCTATTCAAGAATGTTTTATCTTTAAAAAGTGTTTTAATATATTTTAAAGCATTCTTTATATGTTTTCAAAGATATTTTCAAAGAAAAGTTTTTTAAAAATGTTTTCAATATTCTTTTATAAGTTTCCAAAGATATTTTAAATGAAATGGTTTTTAATATGTTTTCAATATTCCATTATTTTTTTTCAAAGAAATTTTCAAAGAAAATGTCTTCAATTTTTTTTCAATATTCCTTTATAAATATTTTGATATATTATCAAAGAAAAGGTTTTAAAAGTGTTTTTGTGCTTCATTTATATGTTTTAAAGGTTATTTTAAAAGAAAATGTTTTTCAAAATGTTTTATGTTTTAAAAAAATCCAAAGTTGATAGAATATTTTACTCAGGAAATGTTTTAAATGGTTTTTAAAGATTACATCATATGTTTTCAAATCGATTTTCAAAGAAAAGGATTTTAATTTTTTTTTATGTTTTAAAAAATAATTTTCAAATAAAGGTTATTTACCTTAATAAATGCCCCAAGTGCTATTTCAAAATCACTATCTATCTATGATGGCATACTTTGATATAGTATATGATTTAATTGGGATATGATCCAAGGAAACCATTCTAATTATTTTTTTGAATGGTTATTCTTTTGATGACATGTTTTTTATGAAAGACATTTATCTTTTATGGGTTATACCAAGATAAAATGATTATCAAATCCACTTCCATTCATAGGTTATTATATGATTAAATTATTATGAAACCTATCTTTATTTCAAAGGTTAGGATATGATAAAATTTTTATGATACCCATTTCATTTCTTGGGTTATGATATGATATTTATGAAACCCATCTCTTTTTATGGGTTATGATATGATGAATGTTTTATTATCTTGTGGAACACATATATATGATTCATTTTTTGATGGGTGAGACCTATATCTCCCTCCAATGCATTGGGTAAATATTTATATCTCATGTGATAAACACAGACAAAATGGGAAGTGAACTCCATTCAGTAATGGAATTTGTCAGTTAATATAGTCTTGGGAGTGAATCTTGATTACTAAGATGGTATTGGGAGTGAACCTTGACTACTAAGACAAAATTGTGAGTGAAACATGACTACTAAGATGGGTTTGGGAGTGAAACAATTTCACTATAAGGAAAGGGCTACAATTGGGTATGGTGGTGTGTCCCACCCAATAGGTTTATCCCCCATGAAGAGCCCTGATAGGTTTTGGAAATAATCCTTGAATCATAGGGAATGAATTCATATTCTTACATGTATGCCACAAATTATATGTCTTATTCCTATGTTATGGTTTCATGGATTATTCTATTCATTCCCTTATGATTCATGCCTAATGAACTACCAATATTTATTCCAGGATTCGTTTTATGTTCTTTGATATGTAGGGTATGATTTTACAATATACACTTATGTTTTCATGCCCTTATTTTTGTGTAATGATTATATATCTCCTTTATTTACCCTTACTGAGCATTTGAACTCACCCTTTCTTATGTTTCCTTTCCCCAGGTTATGAAGAATGGTTTTAAGTCATATTTCTAAATGAGATGATATTTGTGTGAAATATTGAATATCTTTCACAAAGTTTGAATATTATATTCCATGTTTCCAAAGACACTAAACTATTATGGTCCTTGAGCATGTAATTTTGTAATGTGATGAATATTTATATAAGATGATGTAATATCCATGTATGTTAAGCTTGGGTCTCTATAGTTGGTATGAAGGGAAAGTTGTAGAAAAATTTATAGGTTAGGATAATGTTAATAACATGCCCTGAGAAGATTTTACTTTATGGTTAAGTTGATATGATATAGAATTTTAAGATTTACATGTTGATTCATTTAAAATATGTATATTCAGAAAGGTTTTCCATAGATAAAATATTAAAGATATAGTGGGAAGAAACCAAGAGGAAATATCCTTCCAAAACAACATCCTGAGATTGTTGGAAGTAGAATGGTACAATTTGTTGCGGTGATGGATTAGTTGACATAAGATATTAATGGTGGTGGTACCCATGCTAGAGAGTAACCTGATCTATTATGGAGGAACATGTATATAGTGGATAATTTTATGAGACAACATCCCCCATTATTCAATGGATCATCTGATCCCATGGTAGATGAAGTATGGATCAATTACCCGGAGAAGATATTTGAATTCATGGGATGTTTGGAACGTCGAAAGGTAACCCTTTCAATTTATCAATTTTAAGGTGATAAAGATCAATGGTGTAATTTGGTTAGGAATACTAGAGAGAAATATGATCTTGATTCCATGGAATGGAAAACATTTAATAATCTCTTCCTTGAGAAATATTTCCCTAAGTTTGTTTGAATTAGGATGGAGAAACAATTATTGGAATTAAAGAAAAAGTATGAGGACTTAGTATCCGTGTGTGATGAAAATTTCACAATATTGGTTAGGTATGATCTGGATTTTATTCGATACATTTACAGTAAAATTAATAGTTTTTTATCAATATTGAGACAAAATTTATGAAGATATTTGGACTCATGGGAATTTAAATTTTATGAGAAAGTAATTCATTATGACGAGAAAGTTGAAATGGATTTTTCTGTCCCTTATGTTCCATGAGATGGAAAGATTAAGAAATAGTCAAGGTTGTAGGAAATGGAGAAACAAGAAAGTAAGAATCCTGGAGGTAAGCCCCAAACATGTTCCAAGTGCTGTAAAATGGATTTTGGTGAATGAATTTTAGGACCTAGAAAGTGTTACCAGTGTGGTATGTATGTTCAAAAGGTTCATAACTTCAAAGAGAATAGTTTTGAATAATCCAATATTGAGATAAAATATATCTAGTCAACAATGAGATTTTTTATCTATAATGAGTTGGGAACTTATTTTAATGTGTGTCCAAATTTACTTAGGAAAAAATAATAAATATTGGAAATATAAAGGTATGGGAAAAATATTTTTATTCTACTATAGTTAATGCTTGGCCATCTGGTGAAGTGATAGAATTTCCATGGAGCTCATTATTTTTCAAAGGTTAACCATATGTTCAAGGTTTAAGACACTTATTTTGAGGTTTTAAGTGATGATATTATAAAGTGATTATTTAATTTTTAGGAGATGTTTTGCTGGGTTTATGTTTATGTATGGTTTTAATTTATTGAGAAGTATGCAAGTAATTTTGGACATGAGTTTTATGGTATTGACAACCTTTAGGGTTTATATGATATTTAACGATTTAGGTTATTTTTAGGGATGTTAATAATATTTCTGGTAATGTTATGAGGATGAAAATTTTCTTATAGAAATATATCAAGTAAGTATATTTTCTTATATTCTTATATATTAAAAGAATTCTCAAACTTTAGGAATATGATCTTTTCAACAATGGTATTTTACAATGTCCAACCATTTTTTTTGAGATAATGTTCAAATTGGGAGGATGAAATTTTTTAAGGGGGGGTAAAATGTAACACCTCGAGATTTTGTGAAAAATATTTTATAATTAATTAATTCTTTTCAATATTCTGCATTTTATGCAACACTGAATACATCTAGTTTTATATGAAATAACTATGTTATTCTTACCTTTTACGCAACACCAAGTCGATATTTTGATACAAAAATATATATATTATCACGTGGAACATGAAATATTGGGTTTGTCTTGTGTTATATACAATTTGGGTACCTTCAATAACCTTTTTGACAGGAAAGACCTAGTTTTACTAAACTATAATGCACTATTAATATTATTATTAAAATATTATTATAGTTATCACCTAAAAATTGGAATGGAAATTATGAATAATATTAATTAAATTATGATAATATGGTTTACACATTTATATAATAAGAATAATTTGGTGATAAATTTACTATAAATTAAAATAAAACCATTTTGAAAATATCTGAAATCTTATGCCGGAAAACTATGTTTATGAAATAAAACAACTTTTACCTTAATAAATAAATTAAAAACATTTGATAAATTATTATAATGAAATATATATATATATATATTATTAATTACACTATTTAATATTCATCTTATGTGTTTTATATACTCGAGATAAGAAAAATAATCCAATTTTATGAATAAAAAGTTGTATTTTTCTAAAAGGAAAATTTACCACCTTTTATTGGCACACCTATTTTAAATATAATTTTAAAAACATTTATAATTTATATTTGAAAAAATAAACTTATTTTTTTATACTCTATTAACAAAATTTACATTGTGTGAATTTTTCATATTTTTTGAGAAGTTTCATTTTTTGATGAATAGTGAAAACACTAAATTTTAATTGAAATACCCTTTTTATATAATTTATTTATGTAGTAAAATTTTATTTTAAATTGGTTTTAAAGTATAATTAGTTAAATAATACCACAATAAATATAATTTAGGTCATTTGAATAAATTTTACACTGAAACTGGATATGAAAACATTTCATACTTTTGAAGTTTCTATTTTAAAAATCTACATTCCCATCACGTCTATGGGACGGATTTTAATTTTATTTCTGCCACTTCTATGATTGGAATTTGGAAAAATGGATTAAATATTATTAATAAGTATAATTTTTAATTTATATTAAGTTCAACTAGTTTTTTACCAAAAATATTAGTGAATGTAATTAAAATTAATTACCGCGATTAATGTAAAAATGAGTTTACTTAGTGGTTAAACATTAACTTAAGGGGATAAATAACCTAGAAAATGTCCAAAATCTATTTTATGGACATATTTAAAACATAACCTCCATTTTATCTAAAATTTACCATTTTTGGAGTCACATTATTTAATAAAGACCTCTCAATAGTGTTTACCTTTTTATATTTACAAGAATTTCACCCCTCCATTATAAAAAGGGAACTTACCCCACTCACTTATTCACACATATCAAGCTATTTTTCTTAGAAAAAACCTATAAAAATCTCCAAAAACATTATCTCACTTCATCCTAGAGGCATAAATTTTTGCATAAATCCAACCAATGAATCCCTTTGGTGCAATCCAAAAGGAGTTACCCAAAGAAGAGGTAACATTCTTCAACAAGCACTTTTGTTTTATTCTTTTCTCCACCCCATAAATTATTATTATTTAATTATTATATAATAAAATAGGTATAATTAACATATTTATATTTTTTATTTTAAGGTAATGACCTTCACTCAAACACACTTCCATAAAAAGGTATACTCATTCATCGTTCGTGTGTATGACGGATTATCGCCTCGCGAACCAATGTCGTTTGGTCTTCCATTACCACATCTCAAGGTTGGGAGTAATAATACAATTAATATTTTTAAATGATATATATGATATTTATGATTTTTTATTGTTATGAAATTATTATTTTAAATATACCTTCATACTTTCCATTTTTTGGGAATACGATAACTTCATTTGTGGATGTACAGATTACTGCCTCTTCAAAGCGATTTGATTCATTCACGCTATACATGGAATGAATTAAGGATGGATTTAATAAAAATAATATATATATATATATTAAATAATAATTATACTAGAAATAATATATATATATATCATTTAATTTTCTTTCTTTAAAAAAATACAATAATAAAATGGAAACAGTTTTCATGCGTACGTACAACTCACCGTCTCCATTAACGGTGTATTTCATTTCCTCATTCCACATTTTATGGATTATTATAAATAAATATATAATGAATATATAATATATTTATATAATTTATTAATTATTAAAATAATTAAATCATTATCTATGTAAGAGGACCAATAATAATAAGTCAAAACATGTAAGAAAAACAATGCGGATATTACCCAAAAAGTTACTTTAACATGGAATTATTAATAAACAGGTAATATAAAGCCATAAGTAAATAATATATGGTAATATATAAATGAATACATATATATTATATTTTTATAATAAACTTATATTTATTATACATGAGTTTTGAACAAGTACGATGAGAGTCAAGAGTTAAGGTAAGAGAATTTCGTCTCACTTTCTTATATTCGTGAGGTACATGCCATATTCACCACACATTTCATTTATATGGTGTATATAAATCCCATGAATGTATTATATTATTATTACCATTAAATTTATGAGTATTTACTTATCTATATTATGATATATTATTCATGGGGTTTATAGTTAAAAAGTTACCAAATCGGTAAGGTAATTATGTTTTAATTTTACTTCTTTGAGACACATGTTCTGTTATGCACCTATATTCATTTATAAGGTGTATATACTACCATTTTACATGTTATATCATGAATATAATTATTTTAATTATATTTTAATCTTCATGTAATGTTATTCTTTCATGAGTTACTACTTTGATAAGAGTTTATTGCTACAATCTCATCATTTATCAGGATTGTTTAGTATTATGCTTCCATGGATGAAATCTTGTGATCCATCTCTCAATAATTCTAAATAATTTTATTATACTCCAGTTATTCATGTTATATCCATGTAATGGTACCATTTCCACTCTTTTTTACTTATTAAAATTAATAATTTTTTTTATAAAAATATGACTATTTCTCTTTTTGTTCAGAAATCTATGTTCTTTCAAAGCCGTGTTTTAAAAAAATATTTTAAAAAATGTTCTAATATTTTTAAAAGTCATTTTTACCCAGGTTTTAAAATGTTATAAAATAGTTTTAAAAAGGAATATTTTTATCATTTTCCAATCAAGGCACTTTTCTAAACTTCTTACAGTATAAAAAGGAATGTTCGACATGTACAGATTTATCCACCATCATGACCGTCATTTCATTGAAGCTTCCTTTTCATGTTTACAAATTTTTTAAATATTTTTTCCTAATATCCTAAAAATTCATTGTTTTTAATGTTTTTCTCAATGAAAACAATTTTCAAATATGTTTTATTTTTAAACAGTGTTTTAAATTTTTTTCAAGCATCCATTAAAAGTTTTCAATGATATTTTCAAAGAAAAGTTTATCAAAATGTTTTCTAGATTTATTTATAAGTTTTAAATGATATTTTCAAAGAAAATTTTTTCAAAAATTTTCTCGATTCCTTTATAACTTTTCAAATATATTTTCAAATCTCCCTTATTGCATCCCTTGATGAGAAGGAGGTTAAGAGTTCCCTTTTTTCTCTAAATCTTGAGAGTTTGGATGGTCCTCATGGGTTCACAAATAGATTATTTATGTTATACTGGGACATAGTTCATGATGAGATCATTAACGCTATGATGGGGTTCTTTAACCATGCCTCAATGCCCTATGGAATTAACTCCAATTTTATTACCCTAATCCCAATGAAGGAAAATGTTGTGGATGTAAATGATTTCAGACCTATTGCTATTGGGAATACATTTCCAAAAATCATTAACAAAATTATTGCTATGAGGTTAGGTCCCATTGATTGTGGGTTTATCTCTTTAAATCAGTTTAGCTTTATCCCTGGTATGAATATTCAGAACTACCTCTGAATGTGTTAACATCATGAAACAAAAGCTTAAACATGGGAACTTTGATTTAAAGGTTGATATCTCAAAGTAATTTGATACAATTAAGTGTAGTTTTATTTTTTAAATGCTCTGAAGGTATGGACACCCCCCATGCACCCCCATTTCCCCCCTAGACAGCCCCCTTGAACACCCCTATACCCCCCCTAGACAGCCCCCTTGCAACCTCCTGGAGATCCCCCTTGTAGCCCCACTGGACACCCCTCCCCACTAAACACCCCCTGAACACCCCTCCTGGACAACCCCCCTGGACACCCCCTCTAACAGATCCTAGACAACCCCTCCTAGAAACCCATCCTGCACCCTCCCCCTACCCTGCAGACCCCCCCTGACAGCCCTTGGACACCCCCCTGGACAGCCCCCTAGACACCCCACCTGCACCCTGCCCCCTGCCCTACAGACCCCCCGAAACCCCCCAGACAACCCTTGGACACCCCCTGGATAGCCTCTCATAGACACCCCACCTGCACCCTCCCCCCTGCTCTTGATAGTTTCATTCATAGGAACACAATTTTTATTGATCCACCAAACCAAAAAGTTACATTTAATCAGGATTTCTTTACACCAGTACAGATTTTCACCACCAGTGATACCATTTGGAATCTGTTGTATAGACCTGTAAATCTTGGCCAGGAAAAACCCAATTAGAGACTTCGTGAAGAATAAACATTCCATTTAAGAAGATATAATAATGTCATCAAAAAATTCACTTTGATGGTTGTTAATAACAACCTGTGTAAAATAGGGGTAACAACATGCCTTGGAAAACAAAATGTTGGGGGTCGGACAACCTGGAAAGCCAAGAGGGGAACCTGCCCAGTTATCGAACCAGATGTTTATGTTTCCTCATTACACAATACACTAAGACTGCTTCTTGAGAACTAGAATGTTCCCATGAAACTCCTTCCACATCCATGAGACTTTCCCCCTGGATCCTCAAGGTCAGATCAATACTTTGACAGATATAAAATTTCCCCATAGAGAACGACCTTCAAGAACCTCCCAAGAAAACTTAGCTTGCATAATGTGCATTTATCCCTCAACACTTCATAAGTTGATACCACCATCTACCACTAGTCTGGACATCCTCATCCACATAGCCCTAGGAAAATATTCCCTCCCAATGAAAATACACTATGAAAGAATTCATTATCTTTTCAATATTCCCAACAACACTTTTGAATCCATTAGGACCGATAACACATGAATCATAATAGATCTAAGGATGAAATTCACCAGTGTAATTCTTCCACCAAAGGATAAAAAGCAATTCTGGGGGATGGTGCAGTGGCTGGTGTGGTGGCTGGTGTGGGCTGGAGTGACTGGTGCGGGCGGGAAGGCAGATAGCAGGGGGATGGTAGGGTGCTGGTAGGGGCTGGAACTAGTGGCTAGGGCTATTTTGCAGGCGACAGAGGACTGGCATGAGTGTTTTGCTGGAGGCTGGGGGGCGGGGGCTGGTGTGGTGGCAGGTGTGGGCTGGATTGCTGGTGGCCACAACATGGCCATGACTTGACCGCGGCATGACCACGGTGTGGTAGAGGCATGACCGCGGTGTGACCGCGGCGTGACCGCGGCGTGACCACTGCGTGACCGTGACATGACCGTGGAATGACCACGGTGTGACCGCGGCGTGTTGGCCCGGTCCAGCGACATCTGCGGGGCAACATATTCTGACCAGGAGTGAAGGGAGCGGGAGGAGGCAAGGCAACATTCCCACCATCACCCCGCCGAAAGAAATTGTGATTAGTCAGTCTCAACATTGATCAAAAGACTCATGGAATAATATCACAGAGCTTATCATCCATTAGATTCCCCATTGTTGTAGAAATCTCCAACTACACTATATGAGGTGTCTGTTGTTTACTATTCTCACACAGAAAAAAAGATAATATAGAAGCATTTTCTCTACAAGGGCCAAAACACTCATCCGATCATCAGGATAAAAAAAATATCAAACTCTAAAGGAAACTTTTCCAAATGCAAATATCATTATAAAAGTATTATCAAGTCTTCTTATTTTCCAACATTTACTATGATGTCCCTCAAGCACTTAGATGGTCCTTGTAGAATACAAGTAGCAATATTCACCCTCATCTCCAATGTTGTCTACAGGTGACTAAATATTTTCATGAGAGAATCAATCAAGAGATTTTTTACCTAAGGTACTCCCTTCCCATTAACTATGGGCGGGTAATGTATCTAAAACTTTATCTAGGTATCATACATTGAATTCTGAAAGGACTGCGAACCGCTGCGGGGTGTCGTCCAAGAGCAGGGCCAAATCATGGCATTACCGCGGCGTGACCACAATGTGACCGTGACGTGACCGTGGTCAGTTGGCCCAGTCCAGCAACATCTGCAGGGCAGCATCTTCTAACCAG
The DNA here is from genome assembly GCA_963277665.1 of Viscum album. Lineage (NCBI taxonomy): Eukaryota > Viridiplantae > Streptophyta > Magnoliopsida > Santalales > Viscaceae > Viscum > Viscum album. The sequence continues at coordinate 1,179,629,056 of OY728160.1, forward strand.
GAGCGGAGGGAGTAGGAGGAGGCAGGGCCACATTCCAGCCGTCACCCCACTGATAGAAATTTTGATTAGTCAGTCTCAATATTGATCACAAGACTCATGGAATACTATCACAGAACTGATCATCCATCAGATTTCCCATTGTTGTAGAAATATCCAACTACACTATATGAGGTGTGTGTTGTTTATTGTTCTCACACAGAAAAAAAGATAATGTAGAAGTATTTTCTCTACAAGGGTTAAAACACTCATCAAATCATCGAGATCATAAAAATATCAAACTCTGAAGGACAATTTTGCAAATAAAAATATCATTATAAAAGAATTCTCAAGTCTTCTTATTGTCCAAGATTTACTATGATGTCCCTCGAGCACTTAGATGGTCCCTGTAGAATACAAGTAGAAAGCCTCACTCTCATCTCCAATGTTGTCTACAGGTGACTAAATATTTTCATGAGAGAATCAATCCAGAGATTTTCTACTTGAGGGCCTCCCTCCCCATTAACTATAGGTGGGTAATATATTTAAAACTCTATCTAGGTATCATACATAGAATTCTTATAGGACTACAAACCACCGCGGGGTGTCGTCCTGGAGTAGGGCCAAATCACGGCATTACCGCGGCGTGACCGCAGCGTGACCACGGCTTGACAACAGCTTGACTGCGGCGTGACCGCGGCGTGACTGTAGTGTGTTGGATTGGTCCAACGACATCCACGGGGCAGCATATTCCGGCCAGGAGTGAAGGGAGAGGGAGGAGGCGGGGAAAAATTCCGGTCCTCACCCCGCTGGTAGAAATTGTGATTATTCAGTCTCAACATTGATCACAAGAATCATGGAATACTATCACAAAGCTGATCATCACTATTCTTTGGTTTAAAAGATAGCGCACCTCCGTTGGAGGGGTTTTATTATAAATTCATGGAATTTTTTATCACACAATTCATTTAATTATATTTAACATTTATTCTAAAACTCATTCAACACAAATAAAATGCAATGAGTTGAGAAACTAGATCAACATAACTATCACTGTGAGTTTTCACAGACAGTGCACCTCCGTTGGAGGGGTTTTATTATAAAAACATGCCATTATTTATCAAATGAACCAATTATATTAAAGAACAGTTATTCAATATATGCAATTCAATATAATTAATCAGAATTAAGAAAGAAGTGAAATTTAATTTAAAGAATTATTGAATTAAAGAGGCTAGGAGAGGGACCCTACCTCAAGGTGGAACCAAGCCATCCACTTTGGCTCTTGGAGATTTTTAACTAAAAGCTTCTGCTCCCCCACTGGGTATACGCATCTTCACACACATGCAAGGACACCTATCCCCTATGCACACACCCGCATGGCCATGAGCATGTCATACAAGCACAATAATTATGAGAATGATTTCATTAAATGAAATATTAGTAGAGATAAAGATAGAATCATCTGTAATCACTGGATTATAAGAATCATCATCAAAGATATCTGTATCTGATTCATCACTGGACTCCTCTTTTGTTTCAAGAAGACCTTATGGTTTACTTTTTATCACAGTTTCAAGTGATTTCATAGGTAATTTTTTCTACACAAAAACTTCAAATGCACAATTAGTGACCAGAATTTAAAATATTATATAAAATATATCAAACTAAAACCCATTGTAACTATTTATATAATACAGAAGCATTAATAAGAACCCTCAAATATTCATCATAATCACTTTATATGAACCAGAGGAATCACTCTCAGAAACCTTGGTGGTAGAAAAAATGACTTTTTTAGAGAGTAGACTGCCCATTAAAAGTAGGAGAAGCTTCAGCAGGGGGCTCCTAAAATAGAACATAGTTTAATAATAATTAAAAAAGAATGAAACAAAAAAATGAAGATTTGTATTGGTTTGTTAGAAGAATACCAAGAAATGAGAAACATATACCACTCCTATTCATAGTTGATAAATGCTCACTCCTTCAGAATCACTTTCAAAAGAGCTTGACGAATCAGAGCTGTTGTTGGGCTTCAATTTCTTATCACAAGAAACAGTGATGTTTTTAGCACCATTGTGGGATGTCTTAGTTGAAATTGCAGGATTGAAAATAGTATCCTATAGAAATGAATTCAATTCTAATTAATACACGAGATACTCATCCATCCTTCCTTCATTGTAGTAAGTAGCAATCAACGGAGTAAATAAAATAAAATTTAGTTTTTGGACCCACGGATAGAAGCAACAGAAGGAACTCTGACACCACTACAATTTGATTCAGTTTTTTGAGACATTTTATAATATTATTACAAGTAATACTACCTAGGGTAAAGCCACTTTTAGTCATCATTCTATGGAAATTAAATCCATGGTCTTATTTTCCTTTTCTAAGAAAATATTTCATGACATAGTCATGTACGTTGATATTAGCACACCCTTGTCTTCTTATTTCCCTGCACATGTACATAATATAATTGATATGATTTGAATACAAATTGAAAGGTGTTTAAACTGTATTCATAATTCATTACCATAGTTTAAACTGGTTGTAGAGTTCATTATGAATACACATTCATTTGAATAGAAATTGAAAGGTGTTTCTTTTGTTGTGCTATGAGTAGTTTGAATGTAATAATAATTATATTTTAAACAATATACAAACATATCTTACTAAATAAAATCATAGATAGAAAAAAACCATGATAATTATTTGAAAACACATGTAAAAAACACACCTTAGTGAAACATACCTTCAGGCAAGACAAGATCCATGGAATCCCATACCTGCAACCCAGCTGCAAATAATGTCATGAAACCAAACACATTAAAATATCCAGTCATATATGAGCTTATGCCATTTCCATGAACACTGAGTTGCATAGCCAAAAAACACCAAGCACCCCCTGCACCCATCCCCCATCCCCTCCCCCTACACCCAGCCCCACCCCCTAGCACCCAGCCCCCTTCACCCAGCCCCACCCCCTACACCCAGCCCCCTCACCCAACACCCAACCCTACCCCCCTGCACCCAACCCCCTCCCCCTCCCCCCTCCCTACACCCATCCCCACCCCCTACACCCATCTCCACCCCCCAGCACCCAGCCCCTCCCCACAACACCCATCCCCACCCCTGCACCCAGCCCCCCTCCCCTCCCCCCCGCACCCAGCCCCCTCCCTACACCTATCCCCACCCCCTACACCCAACCCCACCCCCAACACCCAGCCCCCCCTCCCTGCACCCAACCCCACCCCCTGCACCCAGTGCCACCCCCATCACCCAACCCCCCTGCACCCATCCCCACCCCAGCACCCCCTAAGCACCCAACCCCACACCCTACACCTAGCCCCCCTCCCCCTATACCCATCCCCCCTCCCCACCCTCCCCTTGCACCCAGCCCCACCCCCTACACCCAACCCCACCCCTTGCACCCAGCCCCCTCTCCCCTACACCCTTCTTACAAAGCTACCTATAAACCCAAAAAAAATCTCTAGCATTTACCATATCATTTAGGTACTTGGGATCTCAAAAAACCCAACAATTTCAATCAATAGAACAACTTTACATTTTAAATAATGCAAATTTTAGAAATAACAACTGAGGAATATATATATTTTTACCTACATTAATTTAGACTTGTCAATTCAATAATTTATGAAAAATAAAGAGATAATAAATAGAATCCAATGTCACTATATGGGATATCATTTAGAGATAAGTATTCTATGGTAGTAAGGGAATCTCTTACCCATATGCATGACTAAGTATTCTAATGTTAGCTTTATGTAAATGCATGCGAATTTTTTTGCAGAACTTTTCAGAAGAAAATAAATTAACCATTCTCATCAATACAAAAATTAAATTCAAGTTATTAAAGTACATACATAAGTCTCCCTACTAAGTCAAAAATAGAGGGGATTAATGTCCCCCCATCACAAACATCCCCATACCCATGTCTATGCAAGTCATCATCAACATCGTCAACAACCTCATCACCAAAAGAAACATCAACAGCATCAGCAACATATACACCACCAACAGCTCTATCGCCACCGCCTTCGTTGCCACTACAACCCTCATTGGAATCAACCGATAAATCATTTAAATATCTCATTGATTCCATATATGATTCAAAAGTATCAAAAACCTATGATGGAAGTGACTGACTAAAAACTACCATAACTTTCATGAAATGTTCGGTCATAAACTTACTTCTTTCACACTCCTCTAAAACTATTTTATTTGCCTCAGCTACTTCAACATGAGCGATTTCCAGATCAGAGTTCTGGGAGGCTTGAGAGGAGGCCGATGACGACCAATACTTATAGGGGATGATGTTTTTCCCTGGTCGACATCGTACTCTCCCCGGATGCTCCTCACCTAATACCTGACTTAAATGATCATGTGGCCCGAAGTTGTCATCTTCCTTACCATCAAGGGCATCCAAGGTAGACTGTTGAAATTATAAAAATATTAAATTATGAATTTTGTATAAATATTTACAATATAAATAAAAAACCTTACAATTTTATCTTGTGTCTGTGCATTTACTGCACTTCCATCCTTTTTCTTTATACTGGAGAAAAATAATTTGGCACAAGGTACGTGAACTTTGATGCCCAATTTAGCTTACTGAAAATGAGAAATGCACAAATCTAGATTAGTACCATATATAAGAAATGCACAAATCTGACCTATTTCTATTCAATAATATTTTCAGTAGAACATCCTGTATAACATCACAATACCTGGTTAAAGTACCTGGTACTTTTCATGATCGGGCATTGTAGTGTGCCCTAATGTGTGCAAATATTTCATTGAATCCTTATTCTTTATGTTTTTCTCTAACACTTCCTAAAAAAATTCCAATAAAAGTAATAAGAGTTAAATTTTATATGTCAACCATTAAAGATTGAGATTACCTTAAACTTAACAGTCTTCCAATGTGAAATCATTTTTTCATATTGACTTTTTGGACAGTTAGGGAATATGGGTACCCCCTATAAGTCAGTACCAAACCTGCTCTTCCAACCAACATACAACTCATGCTTGTATGAGCACCAAAACTCTCCAACATCCATCAACCTTTCTGTCTTAGTAGCTTCTCTGTCAGGAAAGTTAAACCGAATCAGCAATGAACATGTTATTTCATTTAAATACACCAATAATATATATATGACTTTATATTATTTTCTTACCCATATTTTCTCCCATGCTTTGTCTTTAATCTCTTTACTGATATGTCTCCATGACATCGGTTCCACCAGAATGATATCGTGATACTTGGCCAAAGTGTCCATGAAACTTCTACACTGTGTTGTAGTTTGACATACCATCTGATTTTGTCGATTGTAATCCACCATTAACTATTTCTGGAAATTCCAAACTTCCTTCATCTAAGTGTGCCCATGTTTCCTATCAGAAGATCCCACTAAATAAGAAAAAGAGGAGGGAAAGAAGAATTAAGTCACAATACAACATGAAAAAAATAAAGTGATATAATTTTAAATAGTTATAATCAAAAAAATTTCTATAGATTGCTCAATAGAGTGTGATGGATCTGTGGGATGTCTTGACTCAGTTGCCTCTGTAGGAAGTGTCTATTACAGTGCATGATCTGGGTGACCTTCATGCACTCAAGTGGAATCTAATGAAACAAACTCATCAGATGTTGGCTGGATGGTAGGAATTTGAGGCAATGTAGACATGACAACATATGGGTAGTAGTATGGGGGATACATCATCGGATATGGATATGGTAAAGGTGGAAACATCTATGGAGGTGGTCTAGTCATGTAATGTGAATAAGAGGGTATCTGAGATGATGATGGAGGCATGGATAAAAATATCCCTGAAGACTCAAGAGGATGGAAAGGTGTGGTGGAAGAGGTGTCCGATGGTAGGTCAGTGTGGAAATGGGTATGACAGGTGCTCCGTCTAGGTCTAGGAGCATTCCCACTCATACCGATACTGATCGGATTATGAGTCAAATCCAGTGGAACTGAATGTCCCTAAAAAAATTGATAAAGATTATTAACATGAAATTATATGTAATGTAGAAAAAAACCTTAAAATTATAATACTCACTGATGGAATTGAGGGAAACGCACACTCACGCTCCAGTCGATCGGGATCAAATAGTCACTTCCTTCGACCTTCTTTAGTATTTGGAATAATATACATAAGAATTAAATTTAAAGTTTTTAGAAATAGTTTTTACAAATAATGAATACAACATACATCTATCAGCAATTCATGAGAGGAACCAATTTGAATTCTTTTAATTATACATATGATTACAAGGAAATGACTAAAACAGTTTTTAAAATTACATTACCAGGTTATACATTAAAAAAAAATATTTAAACCAAGTTTTGTACATTTAAATAAATCTGATTTAATGAAACGACACCATAAAATACAAAAAACAAACATTTTATTCCAAATTGAAACATAATTAAATTAATTATAGTAATACTAACCTGAGAAAATCATTTCAATATAAACTGAATGAACAGTGAACATATATGGTTGATTATATATATTACCGACCACCACTTCAGGTTCAACATCAACTCTCACAATGGGACAATTTGATTCATCAAATGCAATATTTTGGCCAACACCAATGGGGATGTCAATGGTGGAAATTTCATCACTAGCATCATGAAAAATATGTATAGGGATTACTTCATTAATGACACCATAATCGGGTCTCAAATGATCTTTCACATAAAACACTTGTTTAGCCATTGATGCCAAAATGTATGGTTTATCGATACGCAAGCATCGACTCATATCAATAACTCTGAATCCACAGTCATCAATAAATGTACCATGATGTCTCATTGAATCAAACCATTTACATTTCATCATAGTGACTCTACCTTGAGAGTAGTAATCCAATAACAATATTTTATCAACTTGCCCATAATAATACTCATATTCATATTGAGATCGACTATCTGATACACCAGCATAACAATCCATTATAGTGGTTAACATAACAAGATCATGCCATGTTCTTATTTTCACCGCTCAATCCATTGTAAAAAATTTATACCCGTTAATTATTAAATATTTACATTCATGAACCAAATAATTAGGACCAAAATCCAAATATCTCAATTCTTGAGAAATAGAGTCAATAGGTACACTCAACACCCAAAATATATATGAATAATACAATTAAATGGATATCTATTTTTTAAACTAATTAAAGTAATGGTAATACCTTTTATTTCAACCAAGAAGGAAACTCTAGGCTATGCAAAGCCTCTCTCCTTCTCAAAGACAAAGATCGATGAACTCTACTTATAATTTGTTTATGTTCCCTACATAAAATGATAATAAAAGTGTAAGGTATATGTGAAATTTCATAATATGAGATAACATATAAATATCCAAATTACTTACTTGATATAGTCATCAAACAAACCATAGTTAAACAAGACTGTGCGATGTGCCATCTCCCGCTCTTCAAGGCTCAATGTAGCGAGTGTATAAGACCCAACAATTCCTCCTGTTTGGGCAAGGGATGAAAACGAGGGCTCTATTTCCCCATACTGGTCATCTTCATTTCTCATTGGCCAATTATGTCTTATGGTGACATCAGACAAATATGTTGAACAAAAATCCATACATTCTTGAGCCAGATAACCCCTCATAATTGAACCTTCAGGATAATTCTTGTTTCGAACATATGATTTCATTGTGCACATATTTCTTTCAGTAGGATACATCCACCGAAAAGAAACTGGCCCCCAAGAAGTGTTTCAGTTGGAAGATGAACCGTTAAATGTAACATGCAAGTGAAAAAGGATGGAGGAAAAATCTTTTCCATCTTACATAAAATTAATGGCGCCTCCTGCCACATTTTTATCAAGAATGACTTGGATAACCTTTTAGAACAAAGGTCTCTAAAAAATGGCACAAGAGAATCACTATCACCCTTACATTATTGGACAAAAAATGCCTAATTGCTATTAGAATCAATTCATGAATAAGGATGTGATAATCATGAGTTTTCAGATATTTTAGTTTCATAAGAAGCACAAGGAACTTTCAATTTGTTTTCACCGATACACACAGGATGCAGTTCTGGTCGAATACCCCAATCCAACAAGTCTTGATGAGATCGTAAGTTGTCTTTGGCCTTCCCCTTGATATTCAGAAGAATTGAAAGCAAAATTTTACATATATTTTTCTCAATATGAATTACTTCTAAACAATGATGTAACAAATTGGTAGAACAATATGGAAATTCCAAAAAAACACTTTTCTTTTTCCAATTGTAAGAGGTTTCAGTGTCAACATTCTTACTATTTTTAGATGTCAACTGACCTTTACCTAATGAAAAACTGAAATCTTTTAATTTATTAAGCACATCGCTTCCTAACATATGTTGAGGTGGTTGTTCAGTCTCAATGGTATTATCAAACCTCCGACGATTCATCATGTATTGATGATCCATTGGCAAGAATCGTCGATGCCCCATGAAACTAAAACTACGACAATATTTAAGCCTTATCGATCGTGTATTCTTCATACAAACAGGACATGATAGTTTTCCCTTCGTGCTCCACCCAGACACCATTGCATAAGTAGGGAAATCATTTATGGTCCATATAAGGGCATCACGCATCTGAAACGTATTCTTTGATGAAGCATCGAATGTCCGTACACTGAAATACCAAAGTTGTTTCAACTCTCTTATTAAAGGCTGCAAGTAGACATATATATCATTACCGAGATCAGAAGGTCCAGATATCAGTATAATCAAGAAAGTGAATGGTTTTTTCACACAAATTCATGGAGGAATATTATAAACATGAATATAAACTAGCCACGTGCTGTGAGAAGTAAGCATCTGACCAAACTAATTAAAACCATCATAGGATAGACCCAACCTGACATTACACACCTCAGCTACAAAATCAGGATGTTGTGTATCAAATGTCCTCCATTCTAATCCATCTACAGGATGAACCAAATCATCATTACCTTTAATTCTATCTACATCAATCCATCACATATTGGATAATATTTCTGCAGACACGAATAGATTTTGAAGTCTGGGAATCAATGGAAAGTGCCACATGACTTTATATGACACACGAGATGGTGTTCCATCTGCATTTGTCTTCCATCGAGATGTACTACATTATTTACAGTCATTACGGTCAGTTGTTTCCTCCCAAAATAAACTACAATATTTCGGACAAGCATGAACTTTATTAGTATCAAATCCAAGCAGCTTAATTAACTTCTATGCCTTGTAATGATTTGAGGGAATATCTGCACCATTAGGAAGAAAGTCCTTCAAAAATGTAATAATGTAATAAATATAAGTATTAGAAATTCCATACATTTTTTTCCCATGATATAAAAACATTAAAAATTCCAACTTGGTCATTTTAATACATTTCTGATATACTGGAGTTCTGGTATCATCCTATAAATTTTTTACTCTCTTGTCATCATCATCAGTATTTTCCTCATGTGTATTGATATCATTGTCTTCTTGCACTGGCATACTATCTCTCTCAGGATGATGGACAAATGGAAACCGATCGAATATCAAATTCTTCATGCCACTTCTTTCATTTTGTTCATGACCAGTAGAACACTGACTCGTCTCTCCATGGTGATACCAAACATAATTTTTTTTTGAAATCCAAATTTTTTTATATGGTATCTAACTTCTTCCCAGATTAACCATGGTCTTCCAACACATTTATAGCATGGACACTGTATACAACCTCTATTTTAAGCATTGTCAAATGAAAAATCTAAAAAAATCTCCAAATTATTTTGAAACACGATTGAAATCCTATCGGTATGATATATCCAACTTCTATTCATTCTATAACAAGAAAAATAAAAGTTATCTTCCAATAAACAATGTAAACCATAATTAAAAAAGGGATATGTACTATAGAAAATAAAACTATTAGAACATAAAAACTGAATAGTTAATTCACATTTGTATTGCAAGTGCCTTTATTTTTATAACCAATTCCAACTTTTTCAGTACCAGAGATAAAATTCTTACCTCTATAATATAAAGGGATGATCAACAAGGTAAACTATAATGGGCCAAGAAAGGTTTCATGTCTATGATAGAGTGGTATGTTTCATTATAGTTGAACTAAGGGAGATATAAAAAAGTTTGTCCTCCCTTATGTGTAACATAAAAAAATCAACTTTTAACATTAAAAAACACCCTTAAACATGGGTTATTTCATTTAAAAAGCAAGGGAAAGATAAAAAATTCATCCATAATCATAACCATTTTAAACGATCCCCATATACATGTAATTTAATATTTTCCATGGGTAAAATTATAATTCAAAGAGGGGTTTTTTTTTGAATAAAACCACTTCATCTCCAAGAATTAATGATAATAATTTAGATAATTTATATAAAACAATAATGGGTATCAAATATTGGTATAAATATACTAGAAGACGAATTTAATAAACTAAATCACTTCATGAATTTTTTTAATAAAATAATTACCTAGAAACACCTACTGAATACAAAGTTGAAAAAGTCACAACAAGACTCTTAAAAAGGAAAATGTCATTTTGGTAAAATAAATGAATTTAAAATCAATTGAAAAATCAAATACACATTATTAGATTAATATCGTACACTAAATTTTACACACACCGTGATTAGCATTCTCATAAGAAATGATAATGAGGTAAATTGAAGTGAAATGACTAGGGGAATCTCCCTTGGGATTTAGGTAATGTCTTATGTATCAAATGTCATCGATTACTGTTTTGGATTCTTATGGCGTACCATCATTTAATTTTGAATGATAAGTTAACTGGATTAGACTTGATCTATTTGGTTGGAATACCTCTATCATAAGCTATGGGTTATAATACTACCATTCTTCTAAATGTCAAGGATGTTTCCTCGAGTTTAGAATAGAAGAATAGATTAGGAAGAATGGAAAGGATCACCTATGAGTTTTATTGAGAGAGAATTCTATATTTATCCTTCACATAACTTTTTTCAAGTAACTCAAATAATTAACAAGTCATAATTCAAAAACATATATCCTTTGTCATAATTTTAATTTAATTAATATTTACCCATTTATTATAGTCAAATATTAACATGGTAAATCAACTAAAATAATTTAATAAATAATTAATATCTTAAGTAAAATAATAATTGTTTATAATTTTTTTTGAAATCTCAAATTCTCATTTTTATAATAATTTCATAAAACAAAACATTATTAATCAAATAATTTCTTAATTATCTAATATTTATTTTCTCATATTATTCCCCTTCATTAAACCATCAATTAAATATTTTTTTTTATTTTTAGGAAGACTAAATTTATGGGTTTGGTGTTAACCCACATAAAAAGATAAATCCAGACATAAAATTAAATTATATAGGGCGTCATTAGACCTGTCTAAAAAAAATTAAAATATTGGAGCATTGCACCCTATATAATCTATATTTAATATAACATACCCTATTTTTTGGATCATATTTAATGAGGTCCTCAAAGAAATAGACCATCTTGTCCTATTGATAAAATCTTCCATGTTAATATTCCCTTCATTAAATACTAAAGGAAAAAAATTGATATTGTTTCTTGATCCACTATTTTTATTCCTAATATGTATCAAATTCTATAATTTGATTTTATATTCAATCAATATCTTCTGGTGAAATATTGATGGTAAATGTCTCTATATATTTCTTAGAGTATATAATAAGATCCAAATTATATTTTGGATCAGTTCCATCTTTTCATCTGTGGTCCAACTAAAAACCCTTAAATGTGTTTACTGTAGTAGAATGATTTCCCTTAGAGAATATTTCGGGTTTAAGTTCTTTGTATGTTATTTTCTCAGAAAATTGTAGTTAGGTAAACTTATATATTATCATACCTACATATTCTCCCTTCATTCTCAGTTTTGATTTGATCTTCTAAGGCCACTGAATCTTCCTTAGGAACGTCACTTAGAATAGGGTGTCTAGGCTCAAGGGATTATTTCTCCATCCCCTTAATACTAGTAAATGTTCCCATTGATATAATTACTATAGGTTTTGGAAAAGATAATAATCCTTACACCTCCATAAATTCTTCCCTTATTTATACATTTTTTATCATTTGATGTTTTTTTATTCAAATTACATTTCTTCTTCATAATCAAACAACATCAGTGAAGTGTTTTCATCAAATAAGTGAGCCTTGTGGGAAGGAAATCCTTTAATATCTTACTTCCCCACCCAAACTTGATCAAGAACTGAGCCTTCTACCCATTAATTTTTCTTCTTCTTTCTATATTCTACCAATTTCCATTATTCCTTATCATTATCCAAATAGTGATCATACAATCCTTAGGATTGTTTCCTAAGATCGAGGCCTCATAACATGACATGACCCATCAAGGCACTTCCCAATCCATTAGTAAGTCAGGAGTTTCACCTCATTCCTGATTCTAATAGGCCAGGGGATAATTATTATAACTTATTAGGAATATATCATAATATGGGACTCCATATCCTATAAAACCTGTAATAGAAACATATCTTTAAAAAACTAGTAGGATATACATAAATGATCAACTAAAAAATAAATATAACATACATGAGACAAAAAGTGAAAGAGAAACCCACAAGGTAAAAGTGATGAAAATACATATTATTACCTTCATAAAAAATCTTATGGATAAGACTAGTACCATAATCAAAAATAAAATAAATGCTATCTAGGAGAGTTTTATATAGTCTTGATTAAATACATAATCTAGCCTGAATGTGTTTCTTTCTTGTCATTTACAACTAATCAGCCTATAAGAACACCCTGAATGCATCAACAAAATGCTTAAGAACTCTGAAATTCTTGGAATAGAGCTGAATTCTAGTGATCGAAATAAAGATAATTCAAAAGGAATATATTTCAATACATGAATCACCAGATTCCAACACATCAGAAAATAATATAGAGGCTAAAAAGAATGAAATATATGAAACCAAAAAACCCCAAATTCCTCTTCACCCACTCATCTAATAGAAAAAGAGTGAGGCCTAATGCTCCCTAGAATCACATTTTTACTCAAAACCTCACTCAAGGTTCACTTTTTGATAAAACACATATGTTGAATTCTGTCATAAGCTTCATATTGAAAGTAGGATAATTTTGAGAGAAGATATCTCAAAAAACCAACTCAACAGAAGAGATCTCAACCACTAGAAAAACAAGGAGAAGAAATTTCATACCTAGATCTCGGAGCTGGGGGTAGAGAGGTGGACGCTGGGATGGGACATTTCCAGAGCTGGGGGAAGTTGAGGCAGAGGCCAAGGCCGGGAGGAGTGGGATCCGAGAGGGGGGATGTCGCTGGAGCTGGGGGCAGGGAGGCGGAGGTCAGGACGTTGAGGTTGAGGCGAAGGATGGGAGGGAGGTCGGGAGCAAAGGTGGAGGCTACGGAGGGGAGGAGATGGCTGGGATGCGGAGGTTGGATAACCAGGAGGCGAAGGTCAGTGAAGGGAGGAGAGGGCTAAGCGGTGGAGGTTGGATGGTTGGGAGGCGGTGGTTGGGGAGGGGAGGAGAGGACCGAGAGTTAGGGAAGCGAGTAAGAAAACAATGGAAGGTGGCGATGGAAGAAAGGGTAAGTAGGAGCCCGATAGAAGAGTGGAGGAGTGTGATGGAAGAGTGAGGAGGAGCTAAATGAATTCGGGGAATTGGGTATTAGTTTCCAATGATTTTATTCAAACCATGAGAATAGATAATAAAAAAAGAGATATCCCCATGGTTTTCTAAACTGTGGGGATAAATGTGTGGGGAAAGATACCTTTTCTAGTAGTGTATGAAACCTAAATCTTTTACACAGGCTAAGATATGATAATAGTTTTATGATACCCATTTCATTTCATGGATTATGATATTATGTTTATGAAAACCTTCTATTTTTATGGGTCATGATATGATGAATTTTTTATTATCTAGTGGCACACGTATGTTTGATTTCATTATGTGATAGGTGGGACCTATATCTCCCTCCAATTAGTTGGGTAAATATTTATATTTCATGATATAGACATGGATGGATCATGGAGTAAACTCTGTAAAGTAAAGGACTTTGTGTGCTAAGATGGTCTTGTGAGTGAACATTGACTACTAAGATAGTCTTGGGAGTGAACCTTGACCACTAAGATGGTTTAGGAAGTGAAACCATTCCACTATAAGGAATGTGATGCAACTGGGAATTCTGGTGTGTCCAAACCAGTAGGTGTAGCCCCCATGAAGATCCCTGATAAGTTATGGTAATGATCCTTGACTTATAGGGGATGATTTTATATACTTACATGTATGCCAAAAATTCAATGTCCCATTACTATGTTATGATTTCATGGATTATGCTCTTGATTACCTTATGATTAATGTATAACAAACTACCAATAATTATTACATGATTCATGTTTATGTTCTTTGATATAAAAGTTATGATTTTCCAATGTTTTACTCATGTTATAATACACTTATGCTTCTGTTATGCTTATGTATCTCCTTTATTTAACCTTACCGAGCATCTAATATCACCCTTTCTTATGTTTTATTTCCCCAATTAATTAAGAAATATTTTATTTATGAGTAATAAATGGGAAGATATTTGTGGAAAATATTGAATACCTTTCTATAATATAGAATATTGTGTTTCAAGTTTCCAAAGAAAGTAAACCATTACAGTTCTCATGTGTGTACTTTTGTAATGTGATGAATATTCATTTAAAATGATATAATATAATTTTATTTAAAGTATATTTATCTATATATAAATTGAAAATATATCTTGAAAATGGGTTCTTGATATGTTTCTAGGTCATTTTCCCCTAAATTTTAATGTTTAGTCACTTGGTAATTGTCATTTTTACCTTAGTCATTGGGATTAATTTAAATTGTTTTCAATGATTAATTTAGTTAAAAAATTAATTTAACCTTATGAAAAATTATAAATTATAAATTATTATGATTCTAAATATGGAATAAATTTTACTAAATTTGATTCACATAAGTGGAAACTTTAATTTTAATATTAACCTTGTGGTCGGAGCGAGACAAAGAGTTTTTAAGAAGATTGTTTTTTTAGAAAAATAAGATTATATATTAACTCAATGACTAAAAATAATAAATGTATGAAACTAAATTAATATTTAATGATATATACTCTATAAATTTCATTTAATAAATAACCTATTTCATATTTTTTTAATTAATTAAAAAGGTGAAACATTATGAATTTTAAAACAGTTTTTTGAAAAACCCTTCTTTAAACCCAAAAACAAAATTATATTAAAAAACAATATAAAGTTGATTAAAAAGTAATTAATTTGACTAAATATAACTAAATAATAATTAAATTACTTAAAAAAATATTCAAAAAATATTTAGACTACTAAATTACTTAATTTATTAAAAATAAATGACTTGTACAAAAAATCGGTATTATTCACTATTCAATGAAAAATCAATATTTCCATAAAAATCCCAAAAAAATCATTCTAAGTAAAATTTTATATTCTAATATCAAAAATTATATTCATTTAATAAAATTAAAATTCTGAAATTTATAAATTAACCTTTTAAATAAAACATTATAAGAAAAGTGTTTAGTAAAACTATTTTCTTTTTGATTAAAAATAATTAATATTTTTATAACTATAGTAACTATCTAATTCATATAATAATTTATGAAAATTATTTATTCTATCAATAATTGATTTGATAAAAAATTGTTACATCCCGCCCCTTCCTCATTGGCTTGAGAAGGTGGTGAAATACCACTTGGCCTTAGGCAACATTCCCAAGGTGCTGAAGGCTGGAAATAAATGCCAAGAGCTTCAAGATCAATTGGGGAATGATTTTCCATTATAATAAAACCAACCAAAACCACATGATTCATTCCAACAATGTAAACAAATGAAACACATTACCAAGGGACAACCATGCAACCAAACCAATTCCATAACAATTCCCATAGAAAAACACAACTCAAGCACAACATTCCATAATTAGCATACCAAGAGGAAGACTTAATAGTAATACCCAAAGGAAACCATGACACACTCAACTTATCTACATTAAGTTCAATTCTCCAAGACCCACAATACCACCCAAGAATCACGATGAACCACTTACAAAATGAGATGCTTTACATTTTCCTGTATCCTAGAAAATGACATCTACAAAAGAACCAAAGTGCCAAAGAAGGGGGTGAGTACAAATACTCAGTAGGTTTTTCTCAAATGAATTCCATACACACACCACTAAGATAGAACCATTAGTACATTTATATAAAATAGTTTATATAAAACATTAAATAGTGCAACAATTACCAACAAACCAAGCACAACCTTACCAATCAATTTTTACCCAAATTCACACCATACAAGGTAAATCCAAAAAACCATTCCATAATCCATTTACCATCAAAAGTTAGCACAATTTTTTTTCTCTTTCATAACAAAACATAAGAAAAGAATAACTATAGGGTTTCACATATCCAAACCTGTAAACAGTCAAGGTAGAACTTCCCGTCCAAGAAAATTTTCTACCTTCCCAATCTAGTGGTACTTCTCAACCACTTATCCTTGATGGTGGCTCTTCCTTCCACTATCCATCATCTTTTTATAGAGGTTCTTCCCACTTGCTCCTCATCATCCCAACACAAAATCAAATGTTCAATCCAATAAATAAGAATATAATGCACCAAGGCCACAATATTATGCAAACAACTATTTCACAACAATACAATCCATTAGAACATCATCCATTCTACAATACATTTCAAAAAAACAATCCCCTTTTATTGAAAACCATTTCCAAAAACCATTTTCATAAATCAACCCAATAAAACCATTTTAAAATCAATATTTTAAAATCTAAAAATAAATAAACTTTCACCGCAATGACCCATTTCCCCCCAAAATACACAAATCATCAAAAAATGGATTTTCAACAAGCTTCCCACATCATATTCACAATTAATTTTAAGAAAAATAAATTAACTGAAAACCAAGATTCTAGTTCTAGTAAAGTGGAGTCGAGAGAGAAGCCACATACCTTAGGGTTTCAATGAAATTGACCAAATCTCAACCACACCACAAATCTGGGTGGAATATCTACCAAAACTACCTTATATACCTTTTCCTATCATCAAAAACATCAATACCATTATTTTAGGAAACAAAAACCCTAGATCTACTTGCAATGTAAGTGGATCTAGAAAACAGAGAGAGAGAGAGAGAGAGAGAGAGAGAACTAGATCTAAGGAAAACCAAGAAATATCCTAGAGAGAAGACTTACAAGAAAGGATCCACCTTCACCACACCTTGAAAACCCTTATAATTACTTCTAGAATGAGTGTAAGATCTCTTATAACCCTTGAGAACCAAATATCCTAAGTGAGGCTTGAGTGGGAGGAAGAATGGATGGTTTAGGGAAAATCTCGACCAATCCTAGATTTAAAATCTTATTTTTTCCACGCATGGTTATCTCATATGGTTAGGAAAACCATATTCTAATTATGCACATGATACTGACTCAAAGGGAACTTCACATGACCTCCCTGTAAGGTTAGACAAACTGTGCCCGAACCGTGAGAATACCCTCTGTCTCATGTTTCTCTGTTACCTAGGTTTGTTGCATGGTTTCCCATAACCATTCTTAAACCGTGATCCTTTAAAAAGCCTAAAAAACATTGTTAATACCCTTTAAAACTCTCCCAAACTCTACCTAACCACTTTAAACACTTAAAAAGGCATAAAAAGGGGTTACATACCTAAAAAAGGGGATGATACATTCTCCCTACCATTTAACTTTCCATCATCGGAAAGTAGAGAACCATCGATTGGTTGAAAGAGCTCAGGCCATTGCTCGACCATCTCTTTCTCCCGCTCCCAAGTCTCCTCCTAAATTTGAACATGATAACACAAAACCAAAACTAGAAAGATGATTTTACCATGCAATAATTTCACTTTCCTATCCACAATTCTCACTTGTATGTGCACTAAGAAAGTATCCAGCTCTAGCTCAACATGATCTCATCAAATCACATGGTCATGATCCATCTCATACTTCTTCGACTGAAAAACATGGAACACATTATGAACCTAACTAAATTGTGGTGGAAAAGCCAACCAATAAGACACCTCTCAAACCCACTCAAGTATCTCAAAAGGCCCAATATACCATGGAGATAACTTTCCTTGCTTTCCGAACCGATGATGCCCCAATCTCAGAGATATTTTCAAGAACACATGATCACCAACCTCATAAAAAAAGGTTGTCGATGATAGTATGTATATGATTTATGATGACTCTGAGCCATCTCCATTATATTATTGATCAACTTGATCCTCTCTGTAGTCTCATGGACAAGGCTCAGAATAACCATCAAAGTCTCACCCCTTTCCACCCAAAAAAGTAGAGAACAACATAGAAACCCATACAAAACTTTAAATAGATACATGTGTATCAATGAATAATAACTGTTATTATATGGGAATTACACCAATAAAAAATGATCCTCTCATGACCCACCACAATCCATCAAACAATATCATAACATATCTTCTAATATTTGTATCATTCTCTTGAATTTCCCATACATTTGAGGATGATACACTATGCTCATTGGTAACTATGTGACCAGGTCTTACTGCAAGGATTTCTAAAATCGAGATGTGAACCTCATATCTCTATCTGATACAATCGAAACTAGAACACCATGCCTCTTTACCACTTCACAGATATAAATTTTGGATAGATCCTCCACCATATGAGATTCACGAATAGGGATGAAATGGGACAACTTTGTGAGTCGATCCACTATAACCCATATGGAATCATTCCTTTTAAACATTCTTGGGAGAACTATAAAAAATCTATCTCTATCTGTTCCCACTTAACTACAGGGATAGGTAAAGATTGCAACATACTTGCTGGTCATTGATGCTCTACCTTGACTTGATGATAAGTCAAGAATCTAAAAAAAACTCCACCACTTTCCTTTTCATACAATCCTACAAAAACTATGATATCAATGCCTTATACATTTTATGAATTCTAGGATGGAAAACCCATATAGAATGATGATGAGAAATGATAATTACCTCCTGAAAATCCATTAGTACAACCATCCAATTCCAAAAGCACAAATATGAATTCCTATTCAGTTCCCAGCCATCAACAGTCTCCCCACCATTGAGTTTTGACCTCATCTCCATACACTCGGAATTAGACACCTGTACCTATTTAACCAACCCAAAAATATTAGGAAGTAATGATACTGGAAATAAAACCACTATATCACCCTAATCCTCACATTACAACCACATATTGGCTAGGACCAACATCAACTACCCCTGATCTGATGCATGCTTCACCACATGAGCATATGAATTCCTAATTAATGCATCTACCACCAAATTTACCTTACCCAATGTATACATCAAACACATGATCCACTTTCATGAGAACCCAACCCAAACCTGATCCTGATGCGTCACAATACACCATTTTCCCTTTTCCTAGTTCTTGAAATACCAAGATTGGTGCTGATGTAAGGTAATACTTAAGCTGTTAAAAATAATTCTGACACTACTCATTCCATTGAAATGGAATATTCTTCCTTGTAAAAGTAGTCTTTGGTGAGGCCAATCATGAGAAATTATGATCAAAATGCCGATAATACCTAGCTAGACCAAGGAAGCTCCATATCTCAAAAACATTCTTTGGTGGTTGCCATGAAATAACAACCTATATCTTTTCGGGATCAACTAAAACTCCCCTCTTATAAATAACATGGACAAGGAAATGAACCTCCTGTATCAAAAAACCAGAGTTCGATAATTTGGTATACATTCGATGATCTATTAATATCACCAACTCTATCACTAAGTGCTACTCAGGCTCTACCCTTGTCCTATAATACACTAATATATCATCAAAAAATACCTCTAGAAAGGAATCTAGATATCTTTGAAATATCCGATTCATCAATTCCATAAGTACCATTGGTGCATTTGTTAGAACAAAGGGCATAACCACATACTCTTAATGGAAATATCTACTTATGAATGCTGTTTTTAGAATATCCTCCTTCCTCACTCGCAATTGGTGATATCCTGACCACAAGTTAATATTAGAGAACCATTGATCTCCCCTAAAATGATCAAACAAATCATCAATGCATGGAAGTGGATATCGATTCCTAATCGTAACTTGATTAACCTTACGATAATCAACACACATATGAAGAGTTCCCTCCTCATTTTTAAAAAACAAAACCAGTACTTACCATGGAGACATGCTAGGATATACGAACCCTTTGTTTTCTAACTCCTCCAACTAAAATGTCAATTCCATCAATTATGTTGGTTCTATCTGTTAATATGTAAGTGAGATAAGACTGGTCCCCATAAGGAGATCAATTGTAAACTCCACTTCTCTTATGAGTGGAAACCCTAATAATTTTTTAAGAAAGACATCCAAGAAATGATCAATGATTTCTAGATAACCACTATGTTGAGTTCCATCAATTGATGCCAATAAAACTAACTGATATTAGATCATTCCAACAGTTGGTGCCAACAATCACGTTTCACCAAACCTTTCATTATTCTCCCTTCTAAAGAGAAGTTGGACGCCATAATACATTGTGAAACTAACTGTTCATGAATAATAGTCTATGTGGGCCTTAAAAATTTCCAACCAATCCATTCCCAAGATTATATCATAAACATCCACCTCAAGCACTGAGAAATCCCACATCAATTCAACCTCATCTACAACTATACAACATGATCTACACAGAAAGTCTTGACACTCTATTTGATCCAGAGGATTTTGAAGTTTTAAAATAGAAGGTATCATTTCCATAGTTAAACCTAGGAAATCAATGATACAAGAAGAAATGAAAGAATGGGAGGAAACTGTATCAATAAACACTTTCATCAAGGTAGAATTTAAAATAACTGTACTTGGAACCATGGATGGTCCTGAATGATCATCAATCACAACCTTCTTAGCTCTAAAAAACTGTTTTCTTACCACACTCTACTCTTTATTTCTCTATTGAGGAGTCGTGGTGTTACTGGAATCACAATGACTGACTTTACTCGGTTGAAGGGGGATATGTTGCTACCCCCATCCAGTCGAGGCATAAGAATCATGTGACCCCTGAGGAGTGTCACGAGAACCCAACCTTATATAATTACAATAATACAACTAAATTTTTCCCATATAATTATATTTATGTCATGATCGTGGTTGTTCCATATAATACCTCTTGATGTGGGTTGTCAAACCACACTGAAAACATATTGTCTTATTCTAAGGCTTGGGAGGAAGATTCGTTGATCCTACTGTCAAATTCTGACCTATAATCCCACCCTGGAAATAAATGTCCCTCTTCCGCTTAATCCCAACATTAGAGTTCCCACTATTCCCCATGGGCACCAACATGATTCCCCTGCCTTTTTCCCCATAGATATCCCATTTAGATACGGTTTCTTTATTCACCATTTATTTGTATTGACTTATACATTGAACTTCTATTTTAGATCAAATTTCCTACCTCAAATCAACTTAAAAAATACATGCCTTAAACAATTTACTACCCTCCACCTCGGGTGAAAATGGAACTAAGTTCATAAACATAGTTTCATATCTTGTTACCAATAGGTTCTCTTGTTTTATCCTAAAGAAATATGTTGTGTGCTGAATTATGAATGTATGAGGGTAGAATTGTTTGTTAAACAATTCCTAAAAACCATCCCATAACATCCCTTGGTCTATTCCAGCTTGGACTACCAACTCCCACCACCGAAGGGAAAGATCTTCCAACATGTAAGTTGCTAGCTTCACTTTCAATTCTACCAGTGTTACCAATAATTCAAAAATCCTATTCATTTTTTTCAACCATGATTCTTCCCTTTCCGTCTCCGAATCACCCCTGAAGGTGGGTGGATTATTCTTTTGAAACTGGACTGCATGATCCTCATGCTTTGTCTCATCTACTTTATTCCCACTTTCCAAAGCTTGAAAAGCTTTCACTATACTCTGCACTAGCTACTAGTTTACCTGGGGCTCAGGTGCAACCATATTTTTAGCAGCCTCCTCTGGTTTTTCTCTATGACGCCTACACAATGCCATTTTCATCAATATAAAAGAAAAATAATTCTCACTCTCTTATCAAGAAAAGGTTTAAAATTTCAAGTTCAATTACATAGAAAATATCAAAACCAGAATTTCCGCCATTTTTCATTTCCCATGTTGCACCATTTTTTTTGAAAAAAAATCTACCATGTTTTGAAAATAGACCAATTTTCAAAATACCACAACCATTCACATTTCAAATCCACACATTTGAAACTAATTTCCATATTTTTCACCAGTCCATATATTCCTATCACAACATAAATCATTATGCCCAATGAAATATTCAATCCTAGAGGGAAGTCATTTATACCGTACATGTCATGCTCATCTCATTGGCTACACCCATGACAATGAGATTTCCAATGACTATAAGTGTCTCCAAAACACTTATGTAACCAAATCCCTGGTAACTTGATGTTCAATATAAAAGTATTAGCTACATCCTTTTATGCTATAAATTTTATGTTCTTACAATCCAACACCTTACTACTATCCCAACTCAAGGAATAAACCAAGAATGAATGCCAACAATAAGATCGACAACTGATTTCAAGACCGAACAAGACTGAATTTACTTGTACGTCAAAGACCAAACAAGCTGATACCACTTGTAAAATCCCACCCCTTCCTCATTGAATTGAGAAGGAGGTGATATGACACTTGGAATTAGGCGACGTTACTAAGGTGACAAAGGCTGGAAATAAATACTGAGGGCTTCAAGATAAATTGGGGAATGATTTACCCTTAGAATAAAACCAACAAAAACCACATGATACATGCCAACAATGTAAACCAATGCAACACATTACAAAGGGATAACCATGAAACCCAACCAATTCCATAACAATTATCTTACACAAAAACAACTCAACCACAATGTTCTATAATCAGAGTACCAAGCGGAAGACTCAACAATAATACCAATAGGAAACCATGGAACACTCCACTACTCCACATCAAGATCCATGCTCTAAGAACCACAACACCACCCAATCATCACGATGAACCGATAACAAAATGAGATGCTTTACCTTTCCCTGTATCCTAGAAAACAACATACAAAAAAGCACTAAAGTTCCAAAGTAGGGGGTGTAACACCCCGAGCTTCCACGATACGCTTCTCATTCAATAATGCAATAGCTTGCATTGTACGCAACTTCGAGTTCTAAAACACCGCGACTAATCATAGTAGCCGTTATGAATAGTAATAACCACTTTTTAAAATTATAGAAATTTTATATTTCAAAATGGACTTCATTTTTGGATTCGGAATATCGAAATTAGCCTATGTTGAATTTTTGGTATTTTTCTGAGAACTTCTAATTTTTTATGAATAGTGAAAAATACTTAAAAACAACTTTTTTAATCCAAATAATTTATAGTGATAAATTATACTATTTAGTGGTTTTAAAGTATAACTAGAATACATTTTTACCATTTTATCCAATGGTGGTCATTAGAATTAATTTAACATTGAAATTGGACATAAACAATTGCCAATCTTTTGATATAAATTGTTTCTTAAAAACACGCTATTTGTTGTGACAGTGGGAATTAATTATAAAATAAATTAATTCAACTTATATTTTTGGAATTTTGTAAAATAGACATCATTTTTGAAATCGGAATATCAATTATAGCTTAGGGTGAAATTTTGGCATTGTTCTGAAAAACTTCAATTTTTGATGAATAGTGAAACCACTAAGTGGTAGTTAAATAACTGATTTTTCGTTTAAATGAAATATTACCACTTCTGTGTTTTGATTTTCCAAAATCAGACATACATGGTTGTCATTAAGAAGTAAAATGTGGTTCAATGAGATTAAAATAATTTTTGGTGAATAGTAACTCTTAAGTTCTTAATCGCGATTAGAGGTAATTAGTGTAGTTTAAGGTAAAAACAATGTTTTAATAATATGAGATGAACTTGACACTTGTCCTACTCCTATTGGATGAGTCATGGCCGACCAAGAAAACCCATGGGTCAACTTGGGGACCCCATGGAGCCACTTTGGTTGGAAAATGACATTAATATATATTTATTTAATGTTAAAATTAAATTGACACAAACATGAGTTGTTTTACTAAAACAGTTTTTAAGTGGGGTTACACAAGTCCAAATTTTGACTATAAATATTAATTAGAAATCTAAAAAGATTTCCTACATCATAGTATTTTTTTTATAATTTTTAGATATTAAATAAATTAATTTAATTACAACATCATGATGATGCAACGATGACCTCATTATTTAACGATTTAAATAAAATGGAAAGATAATGTAATATCTAAGACCTAAACTTGTCCAAAGACTATTGGATGGGTATATTTATAACCCTTATCACCTTAGCCACGAATTATATAAGTTTGGGATCTTTAGAATCCTAAAATCATTGTATAATAATGTAAAATTTCCTTACTTTCCAAGAGTGCCCCTCCTCTCCTCTTATAAAAGGCCCCCACCTCTACCACCTCATTCACACTTTCAAGCCATTTGGCTCGGCCAAACTCTGTCCAAATACTCTCCCCACTTCCCCCTCTTACTCCTAGAAGCCTCACTTTGGGCAGAACTCTTCCCAAGGAAGCCTTTGGCTCAAATCAAAAAGAGTTACCCGATTTTGAGGTAATGTCTCCTCTAATGTTGTTTTGTTTTATTTTTCTTCTCCAACCCCCTAAACTATTTTTATTCATTTATTTTGTAACAAAACCAGTATCCTAAATATAATATAATGTTTTTATAATAAGTATTCGAGCTACACTTACACACACCTACATTTAATGGTTAAAGAACATACGGTTTCTGTGGATGGAGAATTTCTGCCTCACGAAACGATGATTGTTCAACACTCATATAACCCCTTCAAAGGTGGCCATTAATATGTAACTATATTTATATATGATATATAATATGTTTATGTTTTCCTTATGCTTCTGTATTTCTCATTTATGGCATACTTTATGATTTCCATTATGGGTAAACGTGATAATTTCATTTTAGGAAGTGCGGACTACCGCCCCCTCAAAGTGATTTGAATCGTTAATGGCATATGTGAGATGTATAAAGGATGGAGTAAATAGTATTATACACTATATTATACTGGAATTATATTATACATTTATATAATTATGATTTCATTCCATTAAATACGAAATAGAAATGAAAGTAGCGTTCATGCGTACGTACGGCTTACCGTCTCCATGAACGGTGCATTTCATTTCTTACCTCTAAATGTTACGTAATATTATGAATGAATGTATATACTGGATATATATGAAATATATGACATCTAAATAATGAATATAATTCTGGAGATAATGGATATTCTACCACATAAAAAACTTGTAATTATAAGAAGTTTATTGTTGACTCAAGTACCAAAAATCGACAAAACGACCGTTATTAACTTAAATAATTACATAATGTTCATAAAATTGTAATAAGTGATATAAAAAGGATAATGAAATTAAAAATGGTAGATATTAACTCTAGTTTATTATTCAGGATGTTAAAGAACGGTCGAATCAAGTCGGACACAAGGTAAGGGAATTTCTTAACCCAATTTCCAATCTCTGGGTTAATCTCCTACTTTCAAATTATGTCATGATATTATTATGTCCTATATTGTATTTGTACTTTCTTTATGTGTACATATAGTGAATACACATAACAGATCTATTTCATTTTAAAAATGATCTTTTTAAGGACTTCGTCTCAATCTCCTTTCATTGAGGCATATTTTGTT
Source organism: Viscum album (assembly GCA_963277665.1). Lineage (NCBI taxonomy): Eukaryota > Viridiplantae > Streptophyta > Magnoliopsida > Santalales > Viscaceae > Viscum > Viscum album. The sequence goes on from OY728160.1 coordinate 1,179,654,976, forward strand.
TTATACACAAATTTCTTTTATACGGTGTATAAACCCCTTTGAATTTTACGTTTATTCAAAAGGAATATTTTTTATACGAAGCATTTACTAAACGACAAAAGGGAATGTTTTTGTCGTACGTATGTGGCGACAAGGACTTCTCTGCCGCCGTGACCACTATTTGAGTTTTGGCTTCCTCTTCAAGCCATATTTTTTTTAATGAAAAATAAATACCATGTTATACTTTTCTTTTATTTTGGTATTGAAAATGGTTTTGAAAGCATTTTTATTATACCAATGTGTTGTATTGATATATTTTGATTGAAATGTGGAAATTTTATGTTTCCTTTATCCATGTTTTATGTGATATGATTATCTTATGATTTATGATATGTTTAAACCTATTCATATGAGGAATGCATTGGACTTAATAAGTGACGGGTGGAGCCCGCTATAGCTCCTCGATGCATCGGTAGGTCTCATGAGACAACTAGATGTGGAATTGGCCGAGGCCCTTTCCCAATTTGATTTATGGTTTTGGCCGAGGCCTTAATCATTTTAGACGTCTTGGTCGAGGCCTTGACAAAATGTTTCAGAATGTCTGGCATTATGCATTCCATCATTATGAAAGTGGTTATTGATATTGCATGTGATTATTCGACTAGTAGAATATCCATGTGAGTAAGTAAATGACATTATTTAATTTTATTTTTGCCATATTATGCTAAAGTTCAAGTTTAAAAAGGTTTTTGTTTTAGTTATACATTGCCTTAAATGTTAATGTTTATTTATGAAGGCTTCCGCAATATTGTTATCCTTACTGAACATCTGAGCTCATCCCTTTCAATGTTTTAATTTTTTCCAGGATGTGAAGAAGTATTTTATGAATGACCTGCAGGGATTGTCAGAAGAGGATATGAGTGTGGACTATGGAGACTTTGTTATTGTAGTTTTTCACTTTATGATGTAATGTAACGTTTACGAATGTATCTAGTGTTTCCAAGGCTACTAAACTAATCGGTATTTCGAGACTTGATCTTTTGTGATCATGCCAATGTTACGAAGTAATGAACCGTCTCTGGGTAACTGGGGTCAGGGCATTACAGTTGGTATCAGAGGCAGTTTAGTACTAACCTTGGAAGCTAGATTTAGATAAACTCTGATTAGAGCACATAGCCCAAAGATAGACTTTGAGGATTAGTATAGAAGAACTTCCTAGAATTTTGTTATTGTTGAGATTTTGTGAGTTTTCCGAGCAATACATCCCTGTCTGGATACGAGAAGGTAGAGGCAGCTCTGGCATAGATGTACCTAGGGGTAAAACCTGAAAACACCGCTTTGAGCTAGACTCGAACGGGAACTGGTGCACGACAACGGGCCTTGCTGCACTCTTGGTTACGAAACTCCCGGGGGATATGCTTAGGATAATTCCCATTTTCTTTACAAACCACTATGAACAGTTATGAGTATATACTTCCTCAAATAAAACCTTTTTATGATTATGGATTATATCCATAAATAGTTAAATTTATGTTAATTATTTTACAAGTATGGAATTATGTATTTTGATTCATAAACTAATCTAGTTTATGACATTGTTTAGAAATGGCACCTAGTGGAAGGAATGGAAACCGTATCAATGCACGCACTCCGTGTAGGGATTTCCCTCCTTCTCAAGATAATTATTGTGGATCTGGAGATACAACTGGTGCTGATCAACTTATTACCATACTGGGACAACTCACTCAAGTTATGAATAATAACCTTACTCGTATGGATCACCCTGATCCACAACGTGGAGGATCAATGTTAGACCGCTTCATGAAGCAAAAACCACCAACATTTAATGGGGGTAAAAATCCATTAGTAGCTGAGCAATGGATAAAATCCTTAGAGAAAATATTCCATGCCTTGGGGAGTAGCGAAAGGGAGAAGGTTGTCATGGCAGTTTACCGCCTCACTGGAGATGCCGATCAGTGGTGGTCGCTGATTCAAAACACAAAGGAAGATGATGATGTATCAAATATGGAATGGAGGGAGTTCAAAGAGCTTTTCTTAGAAAAATACTTTCCTCGTGACCATAGAGAAGATATGGAAAGGCCATTTCTGAGTCTGAGGCAGAAGGAGGATGAGAATGTCGCAAAGTATGAGGCTAACTTTACAAGGTTAGCGAGGCATGCTGCAGATTATATACATAACCCAAGAAGTAAGATTGATCGTTTCTTTGATGGGTTAAAACCTTTTCTCCGTCGAGCTTTAGTATCACAATATTTCTCAACATATGAGGATATAGTCTCATGTGCTATCAAGACAGAAAAAGAATTCTCTAAGTCTTATGACAACAAAGTAAAGCAAGAGAAGAAGAGAACGGTGGAACAAGAGTTAGATAAAGGGAAAAAGGGAAAGAATGATTTTCCATTATGTGATAATTGTGGGAAGAATCACCCTGGTAATTGCCTAAAAGGAATGGGAGTTTGTTATAAATGTGGAGAAAAGGGTCACCAGGCTCGTGATTGCAAGGGAAAGAAAGAGGCTATCAAAGTTGAATTCTATAATTGTAGAGAAATGGGTCATTATGCAAATGAATGTCCTAAGCGTCAGGGAAACTTACCTCAGAAAAGGCCAAGGGATCAAGGACAATCTTATGCTGTTACTACAGTTGAAGCAGAATAACTAATGTATTGGTGCTTTTGGACTCATGGATTATATTCTGGTTATTAGAATAATGTGATATATATAAGGATTGTACTGCAGTACTTGTTTATTTCAGTAAGGTTTTAATATGATGAAGGTAATTATATTTTTAGTATGTGACAATAAGAGAAACTTTACTTTGTTTGGGGAATCTGATAAATTGATTTTGGAATTAAGAGACCTTTTAGAGAAAGTCTGGACAGAGGTATTTTGGATAACTATAAAGGTTGGAGTGGATTAAGTTGATATTTGGATAGTATTATTTAAGGTTAAAAAAATTATGAAGATTATTTTTGGAATATTATTATACTATAGTTTTAGGAAAAGGACAACCTGCAGGGTGGGGCATAACCCGTCACGTCGGACAAAACTACAGGAATTGAACCCACAATCATAGTGCGACATAACTTTATTTCCTACCACTAGCCTACAGGAAGTCCCTGGTTATTAAAAAATAATTTTACTAATCTAAATGGTATGTGTTAACATTTGGAACCTTATACAATTAGGATAAGTATAATATTTTTGAGTTCTATTATCTTTTTTAATGAAAGATGAGTTGAAGGTTGAAACTCTAATTGTCAAGCATAAATATATATATACCTATCTCTTATTCAATGAATAAATTAATTCTTAAACTTTAGTAAAGGGATATTAAAACAAAAAATGTGTTATCCTAATACCTTATGTCTTGTTGAACTGATGATATTTTAAATCAACATAGACTGAAGGCTTTGAGGCCCTCAATTTGACAGTTGATTGTTATTGATGACCTCAATCACTCCCTACAAATATTTACGTTTTTCCTCCAATTATATGTCTCTAATTGCCACCAATGTTCTCCTAATCAAGATCATAATTGGGTGGTGACTTTTTCATTTCCCTTTCCCTCTTATTAAGGCTAAATTTTATTAATCTTATTTCCGATGTGGGTTTTACTCAAAGGTATTTTCTCTTTTCAACCTTTTATTTTCAAAGAAAAATTTCAAATTGCGAGGACACAATTTATTGAAGGAGGGGAGAATGTAACACCCCGAGCTTCCACGATACGCTTCTCATTCAATAATGCAATAGCTTGCATTGTACGCAACTTCGAGTTCTAAAACACCGCGGCTAATCATAGTAGCCGTTATGAATAGTAATAACCACTTTTTAAAATTAAAGAAATTTTATATTTCAAAATGGACTTCATTTTTGGATTCGGAATATCGAAATTATCCTATGTTGAATTTTTGGTATTTTTCTGAGAACTTCTAATTTTTTATGAATAGTGAAAAATACTTAAAAACAACTTTTTTAATCCAAATAATTTATAGTGATAAATTATACTATTTAGTGGTTTTAAAGTATAACTATAATATATTTTTACCATTTTATCCAATGGTGGTCAATAGAATTAATTTAACATTGAAATTGGACATAAACAATTGCCAATATTTTGATATAAATTGTTTCTTAAAAACACGCTATTTGTTGTGACAACGGGAATTAATTATAAAAATAAATTAATGCAACTTATATTTTTTTAATTTTGTAAAATAGACATCATTTTTGAAATCGGAATATCAATTATATCTTAGGGTGAATTTTTGGCATTGTTCTGAAAAACTTTAATTTTTGATGAATAGTGAAACCACTAAGTGGTAGTTAAATAACTGATTTTTCGTTTAAATGAAATATTACCACTTCTGTGTTTTTATTTTCAAAAATCCGACATACATGGTTGTCATTAAGAAGTAAAATGTGGTTCAATGAGATTAAAATATTTTTTGGTGAATAGTAACTTTTAAGTTCTTAATCGCGATTAGAGGTAATTAGTGTAGTTTAAGGTAAAAATAATGTTTTAATAATATGAGATGAGATTGAAACTTGTCCTACTCCTATTGGATGAGTCATGGAAGACCCATACAACCCATGGGTCAACTTGGGGACCCCATGGAGCCACTTTGGTTGGAAAATGACATTAATATATATTTATTTAATGTTAAAATTAAATTGACACAAACATGAGTTGTTTTACTAAAACAGTTTTTAAGTAGGGTTAAACAAGTACAAATTTTGACTATAAATATTCATTAGAAATCTAAAAAGATTTCCTACATAATGGTATTTTTTTTATAATTTTTAGATATTAAATAAATTAATTTAATTACGACATCATGATGATGCATCGATGACCTCATTATTTAACGATTTAAATAAAATGTAAAGATAATGTAATATCTAAGACCTACACTTGTCCAAATACTATTGTATGGGTATATTTCGAACCCTTATCACCTTATCCACTAATTATATAAGTTTGGGACCTTTAGAATCCAAAAAACATCGTATAATAATGTAAAATTTCCTTACTTTCCAAGAGTGCCCCTCCTCTCCTCTTATAAAAGGCCCCCACCTCTACCACCTCATTCACACTTTCAAGCCATTTTTCTCGGCCAACCTCTACCCAAATACTCTCCCAACTTCCCCCTCTTACTCCTAGAAGCCTCACTTTGGGCAGAACTCTTCCCAAGGAAGCCTTTGGCTCAAATCAAAAAGAGTTACCCGATTTTGAGGTAATGTCTCCTCTAATGTTGTTTTGTTTTATTTTTCTTCTCCAACCCCCTAAACTCTTTTTATTAATTTCTTTTGTAACAAAAACAGTATAATCAATATACTAGGATGTTTTTATAAGAAGGATTCGAGCTACACTTATACACACCTACATCTAATGGTTAAAGAACATACGGTTTCTGTGGATGACGAATTTCTGCCTCACGAAACGATGATTGTTCAACACTCATATAACACCTTCAAAGGTGGCCATTAATATGTCACTATATTTATATATGATATATAATATGTTTATGTTTTCCTTATTCTTCTGTATTTCTCATTTATGGCATACTTTATGATTTCCATTATGGGTAAACGCGATAATTTCGTTTTAGGAAGTGCGGACTACCGCCCCCTCAAAGTGATTTGAATCGTTAATGCCATATGTGGGATGTATAAAGGATGGAGTAAATAGTATTATACACTATATTATACTGGAATTATATTATACATTTATATAATTATGATTTCATTCCATTAAATACGAAATAGAAATGAAAGTAGCGTTCATGCGTACGTACGGCTTACCGTCTCCATGAACGGTGCATTTCATTTCTTACCTCTAAATGTTACGTAATATTATGAATGAATGTATATACTGGATATATATGAAATATATGAAATCTAAATAATGAATATAATTCTGGAGATAATGGATATTCTACCACATAAACAACTTGTAATTATAAGAAGTTTATTGTTGACTCAAGTACCAAAAATCGACAAAACGACCGTTATTAACTTAAAGAATTACATAATGTTCATAACATTGTAATAAGTGATATAAAAAGGATAATGAAATTGAAAATGGTAGATATTAACTCTAGTTTGTTATTCATGAGGTTAAAGAACGGTCGAATCAAGTCGGACACAAGGTAAGGGAATTTCTTAACCCAATTTCCAATCTCTGGGTTAATCTCCTACTTTCAAATTATGTCATGATATTATTATGTCCTATATTGTATTTGTACTTTCTTTATGTGTACATATAGTGAATACACATAACAGATCTATTTCATTTTAAAAATGATCTTTTTAAGGACTTCGTCTCAATATCCTTTCATTGAGGCATATTTTGTTTTATACACAAATTTCTTTTATACGGTGTATAAACCCCTTTGACTTTTACGTTTATTCAAAAGGAATCTTTTTTATACGAAGCATTTACTAAACGACAAAAGGGAATGTTTTTGTCGTACGTATGCGGCGAAAAGGACTTCTCCGCCGCCGTGACCACTATTTGAGTTTCGGCTTCCTCTTCAAGCCATACTTTTTTTAATGAAAAATAAATACCATGTTATACTTTTCTTTTATTTTGGTATTGAAAATGGTTTTGAAAGCATTTTTATTATATCAATGTGTTGTATTGATATCTTGTGATTGAAATGTGGAAATGTTATGTTTCCTTTATCCATGTTTTATGTGATACGATTATGTTATGGTTTATGATATGTTTAAACCTATTCATATGAGGAATGCATTGGACTTAATAAGTGACGGGTGGAGCCCGCTATAGCTCCTCGATGCATCGGTAGGTCTCATGAGACAACTAGACGTGGAATTGGTCGAGGCCCTTTCCCAATTTGATTTATGGTTTTGGCCGAGGCCTTAATCATTTTAGACGTCTTGGCCGAGGCCTTGAAAAAATGTTTCAGAATGTCTGGCATTATGCATTCCATCATTATGAAAGTGGTTATTGATATTGCATGTGATTATTCGACTAGTAGAATATCCATGTGAGTAAGTAAATGGCATTATTTAATTTTATTTTTTCCATATTATGCTGAAGTTCAAGTTTAAAAAAGCTTTTGTTTTAGTTATACATTGCCTTAAATGTTAATGTTTATTTATGAAAGCTTCCGCAATATTGTTATCCTTACTGAGCATCTGAGCTCACCCCTTTCAATGTTTTAATTTTTTCCATGATGTGAAGAAGTATTTTATGAATGACCTGCAGGGATTTTCAGAAGAGGATATGAGTGTGGACTATGGAGACTTTGTTATTGTAGTTTTTCACTTTATTATGTAATGTAATGTTTACGAATGTATCTAGTGTTTCCAAGGCTACTAAACTAATCGGTCTTTCGAGACTTGATCTTTTGTGATCATGCCAACGTTACGAAGTAATGCACCGACTCTGGGTAGCTGTGGTCGGGGCGTTACAGGGGGTGAGTACAAATACTCAATATGTTTTCCCCAAATGACTTCCCTACACAAGACACTAGGATATAACCATTAGAAAATTTATATAAAACAGTTTATATAAAATATTAAATAGTTCAAAAATTACCAATAATCTAAACAAACCCTTAAGAAGCCATTTTTACCCAAATAAACACCAAGGGAAATCTAAACAACCATTCCATAATCTATTTACCATCACAAGTTAGTAAAAAAATTTCCCTCTTTCATAAAAACACACAAGAAAATAATAACTATAGGGTTTCACATATCCAAACTGGTAAATAATCACATTGTAACTTCCCATCCAAGAATGTTTTCTTCCTTCCTAATCTAGTGGTACTTCCTGAACAGTTATCCTTAATGGTGGCCCTTCCATCCACTATCCATCCCCTTTTTATAGTGGTGCTTCTTGCCAACTCCTCATCACCCCAACACAACATCAAATGTTCAAGCCAATAAACTATCATATAGCACAACAAGTCTACAACATTATGAAAAAAACTATTTCATAACAAAAAAATCCATTATAACATCATCCATGACACAATACAATTCAATAAAGCAACCCCTTTTATTGAAAACCATTTCTACAAACCATTTTCATAAATTAACCCAAGAAAACTATTTTAAAATCAACATTTTGAAATCTAACCACAAAGAAAATTTCACTTTAATGACCCATTTTCCCACAAAATAAAAATTTTATTGAAAACCAAGCTTCTATTTTTAACAAATTGGGGTCAGGAGATAAGCCACCTACATTAGGGTTTTGGTGAAATCGACCAAGTCTCAACCTCACCACAAATATGGGTGGAATATCTACCAAAACCATCTTAGATCCATTTTCCTATCATTAATAAGCTTAAATCCCATCATTTTAAGCAACAAAAAACCCAGATCTACATGTAATGGAAGTAGATCTAGAAAACTGAGAGAGAGAGTGATAACTAGATCTAAGGATAAAAAAGAAATATCCAAGAGAGAAGACTTAATAGAAGATAATCACATTCATCGCACCTTGAAAACCCTTTTGGATTGCTTCCAAAATGAGTGGAATATCTGCTCTAACCCTTAAGAAACAAGAAGTAGGTATTTGTACCAAACCTTGTAATTATCATGTGCTTAATTCTCTTTATATTTGGTGTATACAAAAGGTGAGGTTGAGAAGTATTATTTGAGTGGATTTCAACTTTAATAGGTTTCATAGGTTAAGAATGTTTACTAAAATAATGTTAAGAATATCTTTTTTTATAAAAGTAAAAGGAACCACTGATTCACCCCCCCTCTTAGTGATTAGGATCCTATTTGGGAACAACATAATACCCATTTTTAACATTGGTAAAGAGTATTTCTATACTAGTGAAACATGAACATATTTACAAATATGGTTTCTTGGGATATGAGAAAGTGATGAGTGGATTATTGGTGTATTCTTCCAAGCGAATAAAAATGAATAAAGAGTTTCATTAACACATTAGATTTCATGAGGAATTGAACATTGTGCATAATAGAGAAAATTCCAGTGCATGATTTTTTTATCTATAGAGGTAAGTCATTATTATGTCCATGTGGAATACAAAGAGTTAATCCTAAAATAAAGAGGAATATCTCATCTGGAATGGGAAGTAAAATATAAATATTAAATCATCACATCAATGATTTGAACTTATCCAACATTGATGAGGTGGAGTTCTATGATTGTGGGTGACCATGGAGTCATGTACAAACAATATTAAGTAATAAACACTGTGATAAACAACATGTGATAGTTCCTATCAAAGAAACCCCACCCACCATCATATTTTTAGTGACCACCGGTACTGCCTTTCTAGGGTAGTCAAAACCTAGCACCCACTTAGGGGTTAAACCAGAAATTATCTGTTTTTGTTTCCTTCTCTATTTATTTTCATGTTATTTATATTTCAATAAATTTATTATGTTTTCTTCCTTTTATTTTATTATAGGTTTTTATTTGGAAGTACCTAAGTGATTAACTCAAAGCAGTCACTATCAATAAGTTAGGTTGCATCATTCCTTTTTTGATTCTCTAATTTCTACTTAAATAAAATTATGAATGAAAACTGATAAAATAGATTTTTAATCAAGAATGGGGTATAGTAATTTATGTGTTAGAAATGAAGATTTGGTATAAGAATCTAGTAAATTAGTAATTAATGATAATTCCTCTTGTTAAAATATCAACTCCACTAAATTTAATTCTTTTTACAATCTTAGAATATGTTTTTTTTAAAAATTAAGTGGATTAATGTGAAGGCCTTATAAGTAAGAATGATATTTTCAATAATGAATGAATCTATATATCACCACTTTTCAGGTTTCTTTATTTTTACCAAGTTATGCTAATTCTTTTATTAATAAATTCATTGGATTTCCCAGAAGTGAAATGTTTAAGTGTGGTGGAATTGATCGATCCAATATTTTCATAAATTTAACTTTATATTTTAACTATTTAGAGATCCAAAATTATGTTTTAAGCATTTATATATTGGTAATTTTAAGTTTGATCATGAATTTGAGAAATTCATGGAAATTATAGTTTTTAACTTTTAACTACACTTAAGTATTTTTATCCTAAAATTTTCTATTTTTTGAATTTTCTTTTAAGACACTTTGATAGAATTTAACACATGTTGGGTTACATATTTTACTTTAATACCCTAATCTAGATCACACATTTTTAGAGATAATGGGCTTTTAAGTCAATGCATTTCTGGATTAATAATTTTGGTTATAACTTTAATGCTCAGCCCATAAAAAATATATTCCTGGTTTATGCTAAAATTTTGAAAAAATTTGTAGGACTTAAAGTTAGGGATTTAATTTAATTGTATCATATCTATTTTTTTCATTTGGAAGACTAATAATGTGAAACAAAAATAAGGATTTACATTGAATTGGTTTTTGAATTTCCATTTTTTAATTTTCATAACCCTAGCCTACCCTTCACTCTATAAATATGTATTATTTACCTTTGGTAGGGGATTATTAATTTGGAATTTTGGGGGTGAATGCAATATTAGTTTCTACTATATATTTTATCCTTTCTCTCACATTTTTTATCTTGCATCATATACTTTAATAATTTTTTTTTTCTCTATATATCATTTATCTCTCTCACTCTATCTTGTTCTTTATCTATATATCACTCTATCCTCCCTCCCTCTATCATCAATTTGATTTCTCACACTCATAATGTTGAGTGACTAACTTAAGTCTTGGAATTATGGGAGGTTATATCAGTGCTTCTACAATCCTTGATTTTAATTTATTTATATTCTAAATCTGTTTGTGGTGAGGTGGAGAGGATAATGAGGGTTTGGTGTGGTGATATTCCCATAATAAATGAAAGGAACATCAAAATCATTCTATTCCATACCCAATAATCAATATATTCCTTATCTTGGTAATGCTTTTTAAATTATGGAGTTTTCTTATGTTCAAGGGATAAAACCACATACAATTGAGTCAGGTCTTGGAAGGTGTCATAGTCTTGATTAAGGTTTTTTCATATTTCATGACTATTGAATGAGGTGAAATTTTGTGTTACAAAGATATATCCTAGGATTAAAATTTTTTAATGTAAAAACAAGGGATAGTGTTTCATTTCTGATAGGATTAACTATCAAATAGAATTCAAATAATAATATAGATAATGAAGAAACCTAGGTAGCCAACTCTAGGACCAAATTATTCTTGCTAATATCTATATAGTATCATAAATTTACTTTATTTTTATTAAATAGTTATATTATTAAATTCCATATCATTATTATATCTTCATAAATATAAAAACACTAAAAATATAAAAAGTTTTTAGAAGAAGTGTGTGATTTACTATAAAATTTCCTCATGAGAGACGACCCTGGTCCATGTAACACCCCGAGATATTATGAGATAAATTCTTTTTAATTTCTTTGATATCCTGTGTTGTATGACACACCAAGATTATCTTGTTCTATACTCAACATCGCATTATCTTACCATATATGCGACACTATACTTGGCTTGTGTTACACACAATTTCATGTTCTTTTGATAGAATTCATTTCACGCAACACTGAGTATAGATTTTGTTCAATGTATAAAAAAAACTAAGTTTGGATTATGTAATACAAAACAACAAGGGAAGATTTAAATAAACGTAACAATGACTTGACTTGTATTTCACATAAGAGAGACCTTCCTTGATAGCTTTCATTGTACGCAATACCAAGATTCACTAAACAATGATATATTATTAAAATATTATATAGACTAACCGTTATGAATATTATTAACCAAATTTTAAATTTTATATAACATTAAAATTAATCTTATGTATTTTCTAGAATGCGATATAAGAAAAAATTCAATTTTTCGGATAAAAGAAGTATTTTTCAAAAAATACAATTTTACCACCTTTTGATGGTACACGCATTTTAAATCAAGTTTTTGAAATTTTTATAAGTTAAATTTGTCAAAATAAACTTCTTATTTAGAATTGGGATTTAAAATTTTACTTTGGATGAATTTTTAATATTTTTTTGACAACTTTCATATTTTGATGAATAGTAAAAATACGCTAAATTTTAGTTGAAAATAAATTTTTTCATCAAAATAATTTATATGGTTAAATTATATTATTGAACGGTTTTAAAGTATAAATAAAATATTTTTTTTATAATTTTATACAATTTAATTCATTTTCATTAATTTTATATTGAATTCATGTGTAAAAACATTTTATCTTTTGCAATGTTTTAACTTTAAAACAAAAACCCATTTTTCCATTCCGACAACAGAATTAATTATAAATTTATTACTGTAAATTATGAGTTTTTCAATTTGAAAAATGGATTATATATTTGGAATATGTGGGTCTAAATTATTTTAATAGGTTACTTTTATTTTTTTGATATTATGAATAGTAACTACGGTAATTTTTATTTAACACAATTAAATGTAAATTAGGTAAATTAGTGTAACAAATAATATTATAAAGAAAATAAAACTATCCAAAAACCTTCCAAAATAAGATTTTATGAATATAATTACACCCTTAACATCTTAGGTTCTAAACTTGTTCATTTAATATCCACTTGACAATGAAAATGACATAGATATTAATAAAACCAATGAAAGTGAAAAAATGTCAAACTCACATTTCTTAAAAGTAAAATAATTTTAATATAGGTATAAACAAGTGATATATTATACAATAAATAGTCCATGGAAATATAAAATAATTACCTATGTCATGGTAATTTATTTTTAATTTTTAGGGAATAAATAATTACCTTAAAGTCTTATTCTTTGATGATGTGAAAATTAATTAATTGATGAGAAATCAATGAAACAATTTTTATTTAAATCCTAATAACCATATAAATGTCCAAACACAAAACAAAATATTATTTATCAAGTATATCTAGACTCTAATAATCCAAATTTTATGCTAGTGACCATTTGGAGCCTTATAGAATAGATTACGACCTTTATATTATTTAATTTAAAGTAATGTTAAAGTTGTCATATTCATACTTTAAGAATTATAACATTTTTAATGTCTGATTTTATAGAAGATAAATTAGACTACATATATTATAAATAAATATATTAAAGTTACATTCATTATAGTATTTTATTTTTAATTTTTACTCAACAAATATGTATATTAAATAATTACCCAAAATAAGTGTAGTAATTATTTTATTATTGGAGATATCAAATAAATGTTATTAAAAATATTAAAATAAATATATTTTAGGATAATTAATATTTAAAATTAATTTTATAGATACCATTTACCTTATATTAATATAATAAAATAGTTTTTTAGAAGTTAAATTGTTATATTTATATTTTTAAAAATCAATAAATTTAATAGTGTCAAAATCGAAAGTATTGATTGTTTATCAAAATAGTGTTTTATTAAATTGTTTAAAAATCATAAAACATTTTTAAAAATATATAATTATTATTATACGGTAAAAAATGTTTTAAATTATTTTTTTATGATCTAATTGACACCAAATAAGTAAATATTTTACCCTTTTAATATTGAAATATTTGTTACCCTTGTTAAAATGAAATAGAATAACTAAGTGTTAAATTGAAAAGATAAGGTTTTAATAGAGATAGAAAAATGTCTCAAATTTATTTTTTGATGATATTAAAACCCCATCTATTCTCATATTCTAAATTGGGTCATTTTGGAGGTTTTTGAGTAGGGTTTGATTTTATTATAAATTAATATTTTTGAGGTTTCCAAAAGTTCCCTCATTTCTCCACAACTAATTAAGCCTTAAAGTTCATCCATACCCTACCCATTTATATTCTTAAATTTCCTAGTTACATTATATAGGTTGTGTTACTCTCAAAAGACCAAATATAGTTCCATTAAGAGGAGATCTAAAGAGAGCATGCCAAAGGAGAGGTAATCTCCTCTACCGATTCTTTCATATTTATTTCTACATATACTAATACTTCAAGAGTTGTTTCATTATAGAATAATAAATAAATTATTAATTATATACTGAGATGTTATTATAATTATGAAACAACCATATTAAACTTTCTATCCATCCTAATAAAGTTTAAATCCCCACGCTTGTGTAGGTATGACTTACCGTCTCCAAGCCGCGCTGTAATCTGTTTTTCACCATCACCACACTTGGATGGGTATAAAAATGGATGTAATAACTATATATTATTATTTTAAAATTATATTGATTATGAAATAGAGTAAACCATGAAAATCAGAACCATTCAACAATTATGGGAATGATATCGTCACTTGTGCGTACGTACGACTTACCGTCTCCACGATGCGATGCGATTCATTATACATGATAACTATTCAAGCATGATTATATAAATGTAAAGAATGAATAAATATGGTATTTATTATGTTAATATAATTTTATAATGATAAAAATATAACCTAAGACGTATAACCAAAACTTATTTGAAAAAACATGCATACGATCATAAAGCAATTAAAACCCGGATAATGAGAAATAATGAACTGTTACAAACAAAAGAAGAAGAATATGATCATATATGACATCATAAAAATGAACATGATTATAGAATAAGTAAATAACATTATTTAAATCATTATAAAATAGGTTAAGATACATAAAAATCATATCATACCTAAGGTAAGGTATTATTTTGTCTTGCTTTTATTTCTGTGGGACATATGCCTTATACACCATCTAATTATTTTGTGTGGTGTTTATGTTACCCATGATTTTTTTTATTATCCTTATTATGAAGGTTATGATATTTATATATTCATATAATTTTATTTATTTTATGAGATATATGATTCAACATATTGTAAATTGGAAAGGGATAACTTTTCAATCTCATTTTTATCCAAGATTGTTTGTACGTAAGTATTTACTGGGGGAATATTTATCATCCATGTCCATGTTTTATAAAAATGTTTTCGTAAAATGTTAACTACTATTATAAGTATTTTTAATGTTTTTTTACCCATTTTTTACTTTTACTACATGGTTTTAAAAGAATATTTCTTTCATTTTCCATATGAGGTATTTTTTGGCTTTTCTGGAAAGAGTACGAGAAGAATGTTTTTTACTTATACAACATGAATAGATTTTTACGTCTTCTTAATGCCTTATTTCCATGAAGCTTCCTCTACAATATTTCAAGTTTATTTTAAACTAAATTATTTTCTTTTTAAATTTCAAGGAATTTTGAGAAAAGAAAATTTTTTTGAAGAAGAAAATATATTTTTCTCAGGAATTATGTTCAAGTGTTTTATCAAAATTATTTTCCAACTAAGATGACACTCTTAAATAGGGTTATGTTTCTATACCTATTATTAATATGATTTTATTGTGTTAATGATGAAATGATCTTTTATATGGAATATGTTATGATGGAATTATGTTTAAGAAACCGATTTTATTTCTTGGGTTATGATATGATAAATGATTTATGTTTTTGTGGCACATGTAATAATGATTTCATTATAAGATGGGTGAGACCTATATCTACCTCCATTTCATTGGGTAATGATTTATATCTCATGAGATATACATGACTGTAATGAAAAGTAAATATAGTTTAGTAATACATGGTTGGAACGATAAGTAAACCCGGTTCAGTAATGACCTTTGTCCACTATGATGGTCTTACCAGCAATGCCTTGGATACTATGAAAATCATATTATGTGATTATTTGTTTTCCACTATTCCATGTTTTATGACAATGATATTTTACCAGGTTTAATGTTCCTTTATTATATATTCCTTAACAAGTGCCAAAATTTATTTTATGGATCACGATTTTGATAGTTAAACTTTGTGTTCATGTTTTTTTACATTCTTATGTTCATGGTTTGTTTTATGTTCTCCATGTTTACCCTTATTGATAATCTAACATCACCATTTTTATGTTTTCTTTTCCTAGGATATAAATAAAGTATTTATGTAGGAAAAAATGGGAATATCTTTATGGGATATTTTGAAGATATTTCACCAAGTTAGAAGATTATGTTTTGAGTTTCCAAATACACTAAACTAATACGGTATTTGGGAATCCATTTGTTTCATGTATTAAGTATTATGTAAAAGTAATTTAATTTCCATGTACATAAATCTTGGGTCAATAGAGTTGGTATCCGAGTTAAGGTTTAGTCAACCTTTTGGAATTTGGATGTGAAAACTTTAGTGAGATCCCTATAGAAATTTCTAAGGATATGTCTATAGATTTCCTAAGGATAATTCAAGTATAGGTTACAATACTAGGGTTTTTGTGATAATCATGACTAACATAGGGTTAAACTAAAGATATCATAGATTGAAATATTATAAGTAATTTACCTTACTTACGTGTTTCTAATATATGATATGTATTTCTTATATTTTTCTTTCTAATCTTAGTCAATAGCCAAAACTACATAGAACATAGTAAACCATTGAATGTTTTAGATTTGAAAAGTACGGGAATTATGAAGATCGATTGCCTATGTGGAAAAATCATGAATGGAATCATGATTATGGTATGAGTATTGGTCGTACTGCTGATGATTAAGATATTATAAACAACATGTGAAAGGTATGTGATGTTATTCCAGTATTTTTTACATTAAACCTAAGAATTTTGAGGTTGAGAAACCTTAAGACATGATTCATATTTCAGGAAAGATGTGGATGATAGATCCTGAGTAATGGTTTAAGAATAAATTTTGATGATTGAGGTGTATATGTTTCGGAATTCAATGATTATGTTATATGAATCATGAAATATATAAGTTTTTTTAGTATTAGTTTTTTATTATGGATTGGAAAGGATATTTTGAATAGTTCTAAGGATCCAAAAAGTGATTTAAGGGTAAGGTGATATACTTGGAGAACACATGATTAAGGGAAAGATAACTCTTAATATATCCCTTATGTTCAGATAATGATTTTTGGATAAAGATATATTGAATTTGAATAAGTAAATTAGATGATTCTAGTTTCTTGGGAACTAATTATAGAGTTATTGATAAGTGGGTTATGCTATCATGGATAAAGTATACAAATTTTTGGGCCTTAAGAAATATATATAATAAATTTTAGAATAAGGAAACATGCATGTTTTCAATAAGGATATATGGTAATTTAGGTTATTACCATGACTCAATATAATTCATGATGAAGTCTTTCAAATTTTTGGAATGCGATTTACAAAATATATATTATGATATATGGGGGATAAATGAAGGTATTGACCTGTTTGTTATATGACCTTTCTTGTAATTGTACTGTGAGTTTGGAAAAACGTATTTTGGATAAGCCTAATGTTTGGAGTGGATTAAGTTGGACATCAGATAATATTGTTTAATACTAAAACATTTTTTAATATTATTTCTATAATGTTATAGTTTTAGAAAAAGGAAAACCCACAGAATGGGTGACAACCCGTCACATCGGACAAGATAGCAGGAATCGAACCCACAACTGAAATGAGACATGACTTTATCACTAACCTTTTTGAGATAAAGACATGTGGAATGAACTATCATTCTATTTATGGATCACATGAATTGCTAACACTTTAGGAATGAAAAATTCAATTTCATTTATTTGAATAAGAGATGAAGTGGAAATTGTTAAAGGCACAACCATTGACGAGATTCTACTGAAATCAAGTAAGTATTTCATCTCATGTTCTTCAACTTTAGGAAAAGGATCATGAAAAACAAAAATTTTATCATGGTATCTTATTATCTGAGGAATCATATGTTCCATTAAATAATCACATATTTACGGCTTTCTGGTAGTTAACTATCTCCAAACCATATTCTCTATCATTATCCATAGGAACATGATAGTTAGATTTCTCTTCCATATCCATGTATTCACTTCCCACCTATGTTCTCCTATGTGGAAACTCGGTGACGAGTTACTTTGGGTAAAAATTATTTTTCTACATTTCCTTTTTAAAATAAAGTTTCAGTATTCCTTTTTACGATGTGGGTTTCTATGAAAGAAACTTTCAACTTGTAAACCATTTATAACCCTGAAGAATTTCATGGGTGAAATTCATTTTAAGGGGGGTAGAATGCAACACCCTGAGATTTTATGAGATATATTATTTTTAATTTATTTGATGTCTTGTGTTGTATGATACACCAAGATTGTATTTCAATATACACAATACCATATTAGCTTGTCGTATATGCAACACTATACTTGGCTTGTGTTACACACAATTTCAAGTTCTTTTGATATAATTTATTTCACGCAACAATGAGTATAGATTTTGTTCAATGTATAAAAGAAATAATATTAGATTATGTTATATGAAACACAAAAGGAATCTTTCACTAAAAATAACATTGACTTGGCCTGCATTACACGCAAGAGCGACCTTCCTCGATAGCTTGCATTGTACACAATACCGAGTTTCACTAAACAATGATATATTATTAAAATATTATACAAACAAACTATTATGAATAGTATTAACCAAAATTTTAATTTTATATAACATTAAAATTAATATTATGTATTTTCTAGAATGAGATATAAGAAAAAATTCAATTTTTCGGATAAAAGAAGTATTTTAAAAAAATGTAGTTTTACCACCTTTTGATGGTGCACCCATTTTAAATCTATTTTTTGACACTTTTATAAGGTAAATTTGAAAAAATAAACTTATTTTTTGGAATTTGGAAATAAAATTTTACTTTTGATTACATTTTGATATTTTTCTGATAACTTTCATATTTTGATGAATAGTAAAAATAAGCTAAATTTTAATTGAAAACAACTTTTTTCATTAAAATAATTTATATGGTTAAATTATATTATTAAATGGTTTTAAAGTATAAATAGAATATATTTTTATAATTTAATACAATTAAATTCATTGTAATTAATTTTACATTGAATTCATATGTAAAAACATTTCAATCTTTTCCAATGTTTTAACTTTTAAACAAAAACCCGCTTTTTTTTATTCTGACAATGAGATTAATTTTAAATTAGTTACTAAAACTTCTCTATTTTGAATTTTTAAAAATTGATTCTATATTTGGAATTATTGGATCCAAATTATGTTAATAGGTAACTTTTATTTTTTGATATTATGAATAGTAACTACGGTAATTTTTATTTAACTCGGTTACAGGTAAATCAGGTAAATGAGTGTAATAAATAATATTATAAGAAAAATAAAATTATCCAAAAACAGGAAAAAATTATATTTGGGGAATATAATTCTACACTTAACATCTTAGGTTTAAAACTTAGTCATTTAATATCCACTTGACAATGAAAATTACATAGATATTAATAAAACCAATGAAAATGAAAAAATGTCAAACTCACATTTTTCAAAAATATAATAATTTTAATATAGGGATAACTAGGTGATATATTAGAAAATAAATATTACATGGAAATATAAAATATTTACCTACATCATGGTAATTTTTTTTAAATTTTAGAAAATAAATAATTACTTTAAAGTCTTATTCGTTGATGATGTAAAAATATATTAATTGATGAGAAATCAATGAAATAATTTTTATTAAAATCCTAATAACCATAAAAAGGTCCAAAAACATGACCAAATATTTTTGGTAGAGTCTATGTCGTTAATAATCATCCAAAGGTCAAGCTAGTGACCATTTGGAGCCTTATAAAATAGATTATGACCTTTATATTATTTTATTTAAAGTAATGTTAAAGTTGTCACAATCATACTTTAATAAGTATATTTATTTAATGTTTTATTTTATAGAATATAAATTAGAATATATATATTATCATGAAATATATTAAATTTATATTCATTATAGTATTTTATTTTAAAATTTTACTCAAAAAATAAGTATATTAAATAATTACCCAAAATCATTGTAGTAATTATTTTATTAAGGGAGATATCAAATAAATGTTATTAAAAATAAAAAAATAAATATATTTTGGGATAATTAATATGTCAAATTAATTTTATAGATACCCCTGAATTCATTGTAATATAATAAAATAGTTTTTTCAAAGTTAAGTTGTTATCTTTATATTTTTAAAAATCAATAAATTAAATAGTGTCAAAATTGAAACTATTGATTATTTATCAAAATAGTGTTTTATTAAATTATTTAAAAATAATATTTTTAAAAAAAAATATATAATAATTATTATATGGTAAAAAATGTTCTAAATTATTTATTTATGAAATAATTAAAATCAAATAAGTAAATATTTTACCCTTTTAATATTGAAATTTTTGTTACCCTGGTTAAAATGAAATAGAATAACTAAGTGTTAAATTGAAAAGATAAGGTTTTAATGGACATAGAAACTTATCTAAAATATTTTGGTTGATGCGATTACAACCCTATATCATCTAATCTTTGAAATTGGGAAATTTTAGAGGTTTTTTATTGGGGTTTTATTTTCTTATAAATTAATATTTTTGAGGTTTCTAAAAGTGCCTCTAACCTCAATTATAAAAGGAAACCTCCTCCTAATTTTTCCACAACTAATTAAACCTTAAAGTTAATTGATACCCTACCCATTTATCTTATAAACTTCCTTAGTAAAATTATAGAGGTTTTGGTCCTCTCAAAAGTCCAACTCTAGTTTCATTAAGAGGAGATCTAAAGAGAGCATGTTAAAGAAGAGGTAATATCCTCTACCGATTATTTCATATTTATTTGTAATTATACTTCTACTTAATGAGTTGTTTCATTATAGAATAATAACTCTAGTATAAATTATATAATAATATGTTCTTATAATTATGAAACAACTATATTCAATTTTCTATCCATCCTAAGAAAGACGAAATCACCATACGCGTGTATGTACGACTTACCGTCACCACGACGTGGTGTAATTTGTTTTTCACCATCACCTTACTTGGATGGGTATAAAAATGGATCTAATAACTATTTATGATTATTATAAAATTATATTTATTCTTAAATAGTGTACACCATGCAAATCAACACCATTCAACAATTATGGGAATGATATCGTTGCTTGTGCGTACGTACGACCTACCGTCTCCACAACGCGATGTGATTCGTTCTACATGATAACCATTCAAGAATGATTATATAAATGTACATAATTAATAAATATGGTATTTATTCTATTAATATAATTTTATAATGATATAAATATAACCTAATAAGTATAACCAAAACTTATTCGACAAAACATGCATACGATCATAAAGCAGTTAAAACCCGAATAACGAGTAATAATGTACTGTTACAAGAAAAAGAAGGAGAATATGATCATATATGACACCATATAAATGAACATGATTCTGGAATAAGTAAATAACATTATTTAAATCATTATAAAAGAGGTTAAGATACATACTAATCATATCATACCTAAGGTAAGGGATTATTTTTTCTTGCTTTTATTTCTGTGGGACATATGCCTTATACACCATCTAATTCCTTTGTGTGGTGTTTATGTTACCCATTAATTTTTTTATTATCCTTATTATGAAGGTTATGATATTTAAATTTTAATATAATTTTATTTATTTTATGAGATATATGATTTGATATATTTTAAATTGGTAAGGGATAAGTTTTCAATCTCATTTTTATCCGAGATTGTTTGTACGTAAGTATTCGCTGGGGGAATATTTATCATCCATGTCCATGTTTTATAAAAACGTTTTTGTAAAATGTTCACTATTATTATATGTATGTTTAAAGTCATTTTACCCATTTTTTACTTTTACTACATGGTTTGAAAGGAATATTTCTTTTGTTTTCCATATGAGGTATTTCTTGACTTTTCCAGCAAGAGTACGAGAAGTATATTTTTTTACTTATGCAGAATGAACGGATTTTTACGTCTTATTAATGCCTTATTTCCATAAATATTCCTATACACTATTTCAAGTTTATTTTCAAATAAATTATTTTCTTTTGAAATTTTGTGTTATTTTTGAGAAAAGAGAACATTTTTGAATAATAAAGGATATTTTCCTTAGGAATTAAGTTGAAGTGTTTTATCAAAAAAAAAAACATCTAAGATGACACTCTTAAACAGGGTTATGTTTATATCATTATTATTATTATTATTTGAATGATTTAATAATGGAATGATTTTTTATATGGATTATGTTATGATGGAATGATTTTTAAGAATCCCATTTTATTTCTTGGGTTATGCTATGATGAATGATTTATGTTTTTATGGAGCATGTAAGAATGATTTTATTATGATATGGGTGGGACCTATATCTCCCTCCAATGCATTGGGTAAATATTTATATATCATGAGATAGACTTGAATGGAACAACAAGTAAATATGGTTCAGTAATATATGGCTGTAATGGCAAGTAAACCCGGTTCAGTAATAGAATTTTTCCACTATGATGGTCTTGGCAGCAATGCCTTGGCTACTATGAAAATAATATCATGTGATTATTTGTTTGCCACAATTCTATGTTTTATGCCAATGTTATTTTACTAGGGTTGATGTTACTTTATGATCTATGTCTTTCTAACTGCCAAGATTTATTTCATGGCTCATGATTTTTATATTTAAACATTATGTTCATGTTTTTTTATATTCTTTTGTTCAAGATTTGTTTTATGCACTACCAAAAAACCGGGTTTCCACACTGACACTCTTTAACAGTGCTAAAAAAGCGCTAATAAAGGGCACTTTTAACAACGCTTAGAAAAGAACTATTAAAAGTGACCCTTTATCAGTGCTTTTTTTAATGCTGATAAAGCCAAACCCTTTATCAGTTCCTTTTTTAGCACTGTTAAAGGGGTCCCCTTTATTATTATTTTTTTAGTAGTGCTGATGGGGGGGGGGGGGGCTTTATCAACGCTTTTTTTCCTAGCGCTGATATAGTGTATATTTCAAAAAAAATCATAAAAAATAATGTATTTATATATAAATGTATAAGTATATTTATATTGATATAAATATAATATATATTTTTCAAATATTTTTTAGATAAGTATAAATAAACATTTTCACTTAATATATAAGATATGTAGTGAAGATGGATTATAAAATATCTTAAAAAATTATTAATTTATAATTTGCTAATTATCATCGACTAATAATCATTTAATAACAATTTGAAGACATAAAAATCAAAAAATAATAATAAAAGATCTAAAATAAGTTGAAAACCTAACTCATAATTCAAACAACCATAACTTTTGATCCAGGTGTTCGTTTGAGCTCTAAAGTATATCAAATCGAAGCCAACGATGATATCTATGCGTTATAACCCAAGGGAACCTTCTGTCACATTTTCAAGGCAAAAAGGCCCAAAAGGCCTATAAAAATGAGTTTTTAGTCCAGATACCCAATTTTTTTAACATTTTATGGAATTTCAGCCTCATTTTAGGGGGTCTTTTTGACCTTTTTCACTGGGGAATGAATTTATTCTAAGGGGTTACATTTATATTAATATTATGGCTTTGAAATTTTATCATTTTTCATAATTTAATGTTACTTATAATCAATTATATAATAATATATACATATTTTTTTATATATTCATCCATAAAAAACTAATTTTATAAATAAATAATTAATCATATTTACATATAAAGTATATTTCTCAATATATGTATTATCTAAATAAAAAACTAATATCCATTTTATTTAAAATAAAAATATATTAATATTTATATACCTAAATGATGTGTGTGTGTGTGTATTTGTGTGCGTATGTATTGAAAAGCTGATATATATATTATCTATATATTCTAAACATATGTATATACATATTAATATATAATATTTATATATATATATAAATATGTATAATTATACTTACAAAAACACATATAATATGTGTGTGTGTGTGTGTGTGTGTTGTATATATGTATTTATTTATTTATAAACACACACACAAAAAGCATATTTTATAAATGTATTTAAAACCGATCTTATAAATATATATTTATATATGAATAAATATATAAATATAACTATATATATATATTAATATACATATATATATATATATTAATATATATGAGTAAATATATAACTAAATATATGGATATATATATTAATATATATATATATAATATATATTAATATACAGATATATATAACTATATATATATTAATATAACTATATATATATTAATATAAATATATATATGTTAATATAAATATAACTAAATATATATATATAAATAAATAGATATATTAATAAATAAAGAGGAAAGCAATATGGTGGAGTGGTAAAAGCTTAGGTGCACATGCAACATGTCTCGAGTTCAAATCTAGGGAAAGGCAGGTCGCACGTGCGGGTTGGGAATAATGGATAGAGCTGTTAAAGGGGGTTGGGGTGTTGTTAAAGTCTTGGGGTGTCACTGGGGCGTGCAGGTTGGGGTTGGGGGGTACTGTTAAAGGGGGATTCAAGTGCTGTTGAATCCCCTACCTGAATAGTAGAAATATTTTATTATTATTGTTTTTATTTTTTTTAACTTTTATTAGTGCTAAAAAAAGCGCTGATAAAGGACCCATTTATTAGCGATTTTTTTATCACTGATAAAAGACCACTTTTATCAGTACTTTTTTTAGTGCTGATAAAAGGGGTATTTATCACCACTTTTTTTAGCACTGTTATAAGGGACCCCCCCTTTATCTTCACCTTGATTAAAAATGCTTTTCTAGCACTATTAATACATTTTTCTAGCACTAATAAAGGCCATATTTGTAGTAGTGATTTTCTCCATTTTTACCCTTACTGACCATTTGAGCTCACCCTTTTTATGTTTTCTTTTCCTAGGATATAAAGAAAGTATTTAGGTAGGAAAAAAAGGGGAATATCTTTATGGGAGATGTTGAAGATCTTTCACCAAGTTAGAAGATTATGCTATGAGTTTCCAAAGACACTAAACTAATATGGTCTTTGGGCGTCTGTTTGTGTCATGTATTAAGTATTCCAAAAAAGTAATGTAATGTCCATATATATAAAGCTTAGGTCATTACATTCCACCCCTGATATTCACTATAAAAAATATAAATAATATTTTTACTTCCCAATTAAAGGTGTTTCATAAGTCATTTTCAAGTGGTATGACTCACACACTTTGAAATTTAGAATTAATTTAACAATATTTTTTTAATGTGTGACTAAGATCATAGGAAAAAATGTTGGAAGAATGTAATTGTTCTTATTTCATGGTATATATGGAACTAAGCAAGTGATAAGGAAAATATTAATGTTTTTTACTTCAAATATTATTTCCTACATGAAGTTCTAGCTTAGTAGGATTAGATGCTTTTTCAAGGAATTATTTCCATGTGGTAAATTCACACACTAAAATATTTGATAAAATGTAATTATATGTTGAATTGATTTAGATATTGAAATAATAAATTGAAAATGCTTTCTAAAAAATGGTAAAAAGAGAGAAAGGTTTATAAAAAAAGTGATAGCATTGAATAAATTGGAAAGTTGAGAGTTATTTTTAAAATAAATTGATAACTCATTTTCTAGTACTAAGAATGGAGAGAAGTTCAGGAGTTTAAGATGGAATTCTATAAGATGAAACCTGGGTTGAGACAGAGAATGAATTTTCAACCAGTGGATTTTAAAGATAATGATTGATGGATTTGAGTGGTAAACTCAGATCTCATGAAGGACTCATAAGTGATCTTTATATTTGGAAGATGATAAATCAAGTGGTTGCATGATCCTACAAAGTAATTATTACCTGAAACATTACTTTAACATAGAATTGTTAATAAATGGGTAATATAAAGCCATATGTAAATAATTTATGGTATTATATAAATTAATATGGTTCTGTGATAAATTAATAATAATTTATAATTATTATATAGGAGGTTTGAACAAGTAAAATGAGAGTTAATGCTTAAAGTAAAGTAATTTCATCTCACTTTATTAAAATTTTGAGATACAATCCATATTCACCACCCCTTTCTTTTATGTGGTGTATATAATTACCATGAAATAATTATATTATTCCTATACTTAAATTTATGGGTATTTACTTATACATTTTATGATCTATCATTCATGGGGTTTACAGTTCAGAAGTTACCAAATCGGTAAGGTAATTATGTTCCAATTTCCTTCTTTGAGACACATGTTTTGTTATAAACCTATATTATTTTAATAGGTATATATACTACCCTTTGAAATGTTATATAATTAATATAATTCCTTTACTGATATCTTAATCTTCATTTATTGTTATTATTTCATAGGGATTAGAATTCAAAGTTACAACTCTTGTAATAGTTTACTGGTACAATCTCATCGTTTATCAGGATTGTTTTGGATTATATTTCAATTGATAAAATCCTATGATACATATCTCAAAAATTATCAAAAATTTTATTATAATTTGTTTATTCATGTCATATCCAATTAATGGTACCATTTTACACTATTTGGAACTTATGACAATTAAGAAAATGTTTTTATAAAAATACGACATTATTTACCATTTCGTTCTGAGATCTATGTTCTTTAAATTCTTATTTTCTAGAAATATTTTCAAAAATGTTATATTGTTTTTAAAATAATTTTTTACCCATGTTTTACCTTTTTAAAAAATGGTTTTAAAAAGGTAACTTCTGTTGAGTCAAAACGTGTTTCGACTTTCCCATAAATCATTTGTTTTGGAAATCACAAATCATACATATCGTAATCACATAGATTGTTTATCATTTATGTTGTTTTAAAATCTTAATCACTCACATTGTTTTTATATATGTTGTATTCTTGTCATAATCATGTATGTTGTTTTACAATGTAACTAGATATATTGTCTCAGAATCGTAATCACTTGTATCGTAACCGGGCTATGAATTGTAATCACCTGAATCATAACCAGGTCACTCATCGTAATCACTTGTATAATAATCACCTGAATCGTAACCTGGTCATGCATCATAACCATGTGCATCATAACCAGGTTAAGTACCAAATCATAATCATGCATCGTAACGAGGTTAAGTATTGTATCATAGTCATGAATCATAACCAGGTTATGTATCATAACCAGGTTATGTATCATAACCAGGTTATGTATCATAACCAGGTTACATATCATACTCTTTTTATGTATTGTATTCAAGAATCATAACCATGTTAAGAATTGTAACCAAGTTATTTATCGTATTCATATTAAGAATCGTAACCAGGTTATAAATAGTAATCATGATATGCATTGTTATCATGATAATCCTAGTAACCAAGTTATGTATTGTACTTTTGAAATGCATTACACTCTTATCACAATTTCAATACCAATTACATGTTACTCATACTCATTGTTTCAGACTTTTGTACTTACTATTTTCTAACTAAAATGATTTCATTGAGTTGGTTATTTACCAATCAAAATGATGTTGTGTATTCTGTTTGTTTTGACCATTGTAATGCCAGGTGTCCAAGTCCCTCTGAATTTTTTGGATAAATATGACCATTAGAGAAAATATGACCATTGGAACCTGAGGCCTATAAATAGGAGGTCATTAAAACCAAAATACATAACTTTTGATTCTATTAAGTTCTAGAGATAGATTTTGTGACTTGTCTCTTACTTCGTGTGAAAGCCTTAAAGATACAAGAAGTGAACAACTTGTTCCATGTTCTTGTATTTCTATAAGTGCTTTGTTTCTGCTTTGTGCATCTGATCATCGTGATGTCGATCGAGGGATTCTAGGGATAGGAAGACATGTTTCCAATTATCGTATTGAGGGATTTCAATTGTTTGAAAGATAGAGGTGTCTATTACCTTCTTAATTGAGGACTTTCAGTTATAGAAATACATTCATGTTTATCATTGTATCAAGGGATTACCAAGGTGGTGGCAAGACATACCTTTTATCCTAGGTGAAAGGATACCCTACTCTTTGGGATAAAATAATTGTAATACCATTACTTTATGCTGCTATTTGTAATAGAAAGGGAATTGTGTTGTTTCCTCTTTCTATCTATATTCATTTATATTGTAATTGTTTTAATTATTATTCATTCATTACATATTGTATTAATAGATTCTATACACTGTATGGTAGAATCATTTACATTATTACTATGATCATTGTATTCAATTCGAATACAATTGTTTTTCATTACTTGTGGTATTACAACATATCATATCCAACAGATCCAAGACTTGTGTGATCAATTGTATTGATTGTGAATTGTATTAGTTTAAGACCTCTTAAACTAAGTTCTTTATTATGTGTTTAAATACAATGTTTTTAAACCTACAATTCATGCCCTCTTGTATTGTGTCATCTAATATACATATAAACTTGTATTACAATCCAACAATTGGTATCAGAGCAGGTTTCCAATTTTTTGTATTGCTTGATTTATTTATGTCTGAAATTCAATTGTATTTCTTTTACAAATATTTTGTTTATAACTACTTACTACACTAACATGTGGAGTGGAAAATTATTGTTTTATAAGATGGAAGGAATGAATATTGGATCAACTGACAACCTAAATCCAACTAGACAACCTATTTTTGATGGGAATGAATATGAGTACTAGAGAGATCAAATGAAGACTTTTTTTTATTAATACTGGAGTGGAAAATTTTTTCATGTTTACTGGAGAATACAAAATACCAGACAAAGAAATCAAAACCTTCACCAACCAAGAGAAAAAAAAATATCAATTAAACTAAAAGGTGTGAAATAATTTTTTGTGTTCCATGACTAAGAATATATATAGTCAAATATCATCCTTTGAAGTATCCAATTTTATCTAGAAGAAATTATAAGTCACACACTTTGGTACATCTAAAGTTATAGAAACAAGAAGAGCCATGCTCCGAGTAGAATATCATGGGTTTGTTTTTCCTTATAGAGAACTAGTATTAAAGGTGCAATAAAGATTTATGACAATCATCAACAGTCTTCAATATATGGAATAGACGGGTCTTAATGATGAAGCACTTATGGAAAAGATAATTGATATAATTCCAAATGAGTAGGTATCGAAAAGAAAAGCTATTAATGATAACAGAAAGGTTAATCAAATCACTCTTGATGAGTTATTAAGAACTCTTATTCAACATGAGACAAGAATGAAAATAGATTCTGATTTCAATAAGAATAATAATGGTAATGGGAGTGTATCTTTTACTACTACATCTAAATCCAAGACACCAGAAAGAGTAACAATATCCAAAGCTAATAAAGATGTTGTTATATCTGAATCAAGTGATAGTGATCACTCAGAGAATGAGTTATCCAATCTTGCTTAAAGGATGAACAATATTGTTGGAAATAAATACTTTCAATACATATTCAAAAATAAATATAGAAAGGACATGAAAGACTCAGAAGTAACATATTATGAATATAAAAGAGATGGCCATATTAGACCAGATTTTTCTTTACTAAAAAGAAAAGACAGGAAGGATAAACATTATGAAAGAAACATGAAAAATTATTACAAGTCAAATACTAAGAAATTCTCAAAGAAAATGATACTTGGAGTGAAAGTGGTGGTGATTCATCAGATGAATCCTCAGAATACAAATCTTCTGGTAAGAAAAATATAGGACTCATAGCCAGACTACCTATGGAAAACCATTTTTTCATGGCTAAGGTATAAAATGCTAAATCTCTTACAAATGTATCTTTAAATGAAAATTACCCTAATGAGAAATATTCTTACTCCTTGGATGAAGAATCTTCCTCAGTAGAGAAAATTTTACCTTCTTTTGAAGAAGTATCCAAATTTTCCAAATTACTTGAGAATGAAAATTCCAAACTCAAGAAAAAGCTTGATAAGGAAAATTATAGAATGTTTATTCTTACAAAAGAAGTATTATATATTTAAAAATATATTGATGAGAAAACTCTTGATTTTGAAAATATTTCAAAAACCATTATGGAAGTAAATTCTTATAAGGATAAACACTCTAAGGACTTTGAACAACTTGTTTTAAAGAATTTTTTGTAACTAAAAACAATTCCAAAACAATTCCTTGTGAGAATGATAATTTGTTCATTAGACTAAAATCTAAAATCTTTTATCTTAAGAAAATTTTATCAAAATTCACCTTGGGAGGGAAAGAATTTGATAAAATTTATTCTACAATTCTTCCTCTTAGAAATAGTTCAGGAATTTGTTACACTCACTCAAAACCAATTTTTAGTCATAACTATTTTGTTCCCCAAAGCACCCCATTCTGCACCAAATGTCAATGTGGTGGAAATTGGGAAAGAAATTGTTCTATTAATAAAACTCAATCGTTAGGATTTCATAAAGCATATTTTTCAAAACAAATGTGGATTCCTATAGTTATTTTATCTAACATTTCCAGATCCAAAAAAGTTTGGGTTCCTAAAAACTAGTTGTTTCTTTTTTAGGAAAACAAGAAGTGTACCAACAAAAATAATATTTGGTACACGAATAGTGATTGTTCTCGACACATAATGGGAAACAAATATTTCTTTGAAAATATTATTGAAATAAAAGGTGGAAGAATGACCTTCAGAGATAATTTTTAGGTAAAGATTATTGGTATAGGTAATATTGTTATTTTAGGAAAAGTTTTAATTTAAAATGCTTTCTTTTTCAATGGTCTTAAGAACAACCTTATAAGCATAATTCAATTATGTGATGAAGGTTACCTTGTGAATTTAGGAAAGATAAATGTTTAGTTCACAATTCCAAGTATGAATCCATTCTTTCTATCCATAGGTATTAGAATGTATACATAATAAACATAGAAGACTTTAGAAGCCAAGACCTACATTGCTTAAGTCCAATGGAAGACCAATCCTGGTTATGGAATAGAAGGTTAGGACACCATAACCTTAGGAACCTTTGTAAACTCTCAAAGAAAATACTTTTTAAGGATCTACTGGATCTAAGGTATGGTTCTTCAAAAGTTTTTGACCCTTGTCAGTATGGAAAGAAAAATAAAACTAGATTTAAATCAATCAATGAAGTTTCAACTTCTAATGCATTACAGTTAGTGCACATGGATCTTTTTGGTCCTACACAAACTGGAAGCATTGGAATAAAATACTATGTATTTTTTTAGTTGATGAATACACTAGATTTACATGGGTCTATTTTCTAGAAAATAAATTTGAAGCCTTTTTTCTATTTAAAAAATTTTATAGAGCAAGTTAAAAATGAGAAAAACCTACCACTAATAACTATTTGTAATGATCATGGTGGAGAATTTCAAAATTTGGATTTTGAAACCTTTTGTAGTAAGAAAGGAATTACTAACAACTTTTTAGATCCAATAACCCCTCAAAAAAATGGTGTTGTTTCAAGAAGAAACCACATTCTTCAGAAAATGACAAGGAAAATGTTGAGTGAATACTCAATTACTAAGCATTTCTAGGATGAAGCAATTAGTACTGCATGTTATACTATAAATTGTGTTTTAACTAGAAATTTTCTTAATAAAACCCCTTATGAATTATGGATAGGACGAAAACCTAAAGTCATATACTTTAGAATATTTAGATGCAAAGTATTTATATTGAATACAAAAGATAATTTACATAAATTTTCACCCAAATCTAATGAAGGAATATTTCTAGGTTATTCCACAACTTCTAAGGCTTATAGAGTTTTCAATAAAAACTCTTATATTGTTGAGGAAACAGTTCTAATAAAATTTGATAAAACTAATCCCTTTATTTTTAAACAATCCTTACCTACATAAACTGATGTGTTTTCAAAAACTTATTATCAAACTTTGATTGAAAACTCTTCTAAGAAAGGAAATTCTCAAGAAAATGTTTCTGAAACATTCACCCCAGAATATTTTCTATCTTATGTTGATGAACAGGTTTTACAAAACCCAAATCAATTATTTCTTCAGAATCATCCTAGTGATAATATCATTGGTGATGTAAATCAACCTATAAAAACCAGAAATTCCTTGAGAAATGAAATAAAACATCTTGATTTTCTATCTCAATTCAAACCTAAAACTTCTAATGAGGCCTCAGGTGATGAAGATTGGATTAAAGAAATGCAAGATGAACTAATTGAATTTAAAAGAAATCAAGTCTGGACCTTGGTTGAAAGACCTAAAGAATCAACTATAATTGGTGTTAAAAGGGTTTTTAAAAATAAATTTAATGAAAATGGAGTCATCATAAGAAATAAAGAAAGACTTGTTGCTTAGGGCTATAATCAACAAGAGGGAATAAACTATTAAGAAACCCATGCTCCAGTTTCTATAATTGAATCTATTCGTATCTATTAGCCTTTGTAGTATACTTTAATTTCAAAATTTTTCAAATGGATGTAAAATGTTCTTTTCTTAATGGTTTCATACAAGAATATGTTTTTGAAGAACAACCTCCTGGTTTTGTATATTCAAAACATCTTGATCATGTTTTTAAACTTACCAAAGCTTTGCATAGCCTTAAAAAAACCCATAGAGCTTGGTATGATAGACTTACATGATTTATTTTACAAAAAAATTATAAAAAAGGGACTGCAGAACCAAATATTTTTATAAAAATGGAAAAAATGCTGTGATTGTTTAAATCTATATTGATGACATTATATTCAGATAAACTCAACAATTGTTAACTAATTATTTTGCGAATATAATGAAATATGAGTTTGAAATGAGTATGATGGGTGAGTTAACATTCTTTTTAGGTTTTCAAATATCCCAAAAACTAGAAGGAACATATATATCACAACATAATTATATCAAAAAATTACTCAAAAAGTATGAATATGACAACGCTAAAATTATAAGCACTCCAATTGGTACCTCAAATACACTTGATCTTGATGAAGCTGGGAAACTAGTGGATTAAAAAAAATTTAGAGGAATGATAGGAAGTTTATTATACTTGATAGATAGTCATCTAGACTTAATGTTTTCAATATGATTATGTGCAAGATACCAGTCTAATCCAAAAGAATCTCATTTAAAAGTAGTGACAAGAATTTTTCGCTACTTAAAGGGAACTATGGATTTAGAACTATTCTATTCTTTGGGAAATGAGTTTTTTTGAATTTTTTTTTTCAGATGATGACTTTGGTGGTTATAGAATGGATAGAAAAAGAACATCTAGAACATGACATTTCTTAGGAGATTCTTTGGTTTCTTGGTCTTGCACGAAACAACACTCAATATAACTTTCCAATGCTGAAGTTTTTTTGCTCAGGTGTTGTGGATGCAACACACACTCACTAACTATTGCATGATTTTTTCCAAAACTCAAATACTATTTGAAAATACTAGTGTGATTTCTCTTATTAAAAAATCTACACATAACTCACGTAAAAAACACATAGATATTATGAATCACTTTATTAGGGATCACACACAAAAAGAATATATTATTTTACAATTGATCAAAACATAAGAACAACTTGCTAATATTTTCACAAAACCATCATCTTCTGATAGATTTGAATACATTAAATAGAAACTAGGAATGATCACTGTAAAGTAATCATTCACATCTATTTATTGTTTAATCTATATACTTAAATTAATTTACTATTTTTTAAAGGGGGAGTATACATAATTTTATCGGTTTCACCTTTCAATTTTTATGTTTATTGGTTTTACCCTATATGTTTTTCAGTTTTATGTTTATTGGTTTTACTCATTTTGGTTTTATTTCTTTTATATGTATTGGTTTTTCTTTATCAGTTTTTCTTTATCTGTTTTTCACTTATCAGTTCTACATGAATATCAGTTTCACTATAATCAGTTTTACCATTATAAATATTGGCTTTATTGGTTTCATGATTTTATAGGTTTCATGTTTTTATCAGTTTCATGTTTCGGCTTCATAAGTATTGGTACTATATTAGATTATCAGTATTATGATACTTTATCGGTACTGAACTATCAGTATTGGAATACTTTATTAGTGCTGAACTATCGGTATTAGGATTACTTTATTGGTACCGGACTATCGGTTTGGATTATTCTATCGGTACTAAATTATCAATAACAACCTATTTTTTCGGTTTTAGAATTCTTATTATTTTTAGATTCTGTATTGTCTTTATTATTTTCATAATAAAAATATACTGAAACCAATACATCTATCCCGATACTCTGATAGGTACAATTTATAAATCCTTATTTTGGTTGTTTAATTAGTTGTGTCTTAATTATTTCTTTTCATTCTTAATAAGTTTTAGTATAAACAAAATTTTATTTTAAAGAAAAACTCAAGATTTTGAAATCATTCTTGACCATTGGATATTTTAGAACTAATCCTAACATCAATTTCCTTTCAAAAGAACCTATCCCAAATCTAACTCATCTTTTTTTCTCTCAAGTCCAGTTGCTCTATAAATAGTCAGCATGGTTCGTAATCAGTTCTTACCTCAGATTTCATAATCATAGATCTACTAAGCTTTGGTAATCATTGGGATATTTAGGGTGTGAGTTAGTATTTCATGACTGAGTCTACTGCTTCATCTCTGAAAGAAATACCTCCAAAATAATTCTCTTCCATGAACTTTCAAGGTGAAAGGTTGGTCTCTCAAGACTTTTATGAGTCTTTTGATTCATCTTTGAAAAGAATTATAAGTTTCCAAGGCTGGGAATCTATTTGTGTTGAAAGACCAGATTCTGATCAGGTTTATGTGTATCATGATGAGGTGTTACAATTTTATGAATCAATAGAGATAGACAAGGCTCTTAAGATTTCTTTTATGATGTATGATAAGAAGTATAGAACCTTCATAAAACAACCAACTATGTTTCTTGGGATTCCATTTGAGGGTGATGCACTATGTCCTTCTCATAAATTTCTGGAAGTTGATGGAACTTTTAATAAGTCTAAAGCTGAAGAGTCACTTTTTGAGATTCATGAGGACAAGAGAAAATTGAGTCATTTATCAGGGAATAATAGAATTAGAGCCCTCTGGATGAAAGGGTTTTTGGTGCCGAGAAAGGGTGACAAGGAAAATTTGAAAGTTTCAGATGTGTATGCCCTTAATTTTTGGTGAATATGAGAAAGTTCAACCTTTTGGGGTTCATCTTCTTAAAAATTAAGAAGCTCAAATCTGGTGCCATAAAATCACATTTGGTCATGTTTTTCTTTACTATCAGTAAGTTTTTGAAAGAATGCTTAAGCTTGTGTAATGTTACAATTAAGTCATATTTGACTTCCTTCAAAGAGCCCTTAATTAGTAAGGATACGATAATGAGGATAAAGTTATGATTCAATCCTAAATCGAAAAAGTTTGAGAAAGATACAGATGTTGAGAAAGAAAAGGAAGTAGTTGAAGGTAGTGACAAACCTTCTACACCATCCAAGACATATTTGAATAAAATAAAGGTAGTTATGACTACAAAACCCAATCCATAAAAGAAACAAAAGGCTATATCCGATGAGGTTACTGCTGAGTGGAGAAAGAAAAGGCAAGAAAGAAAATAAGGGGGTCCTCAGTTTGGATTGGATCCAACTGAAGCATTGGATTTAAAAATAAGATCAACATAGTATTTGAATGAAGAAGATAAAAATAAGAGTATGAATAAGAGAAAGGGTCAAGAAATTGACATTTATACTCTACAAAAAATAGCTAAGTAAGAAAAAAATGTAATTTTAATAAGGGAGCCACTAGTTCAGACTCAATCGGATCCAGCAGTAAAAGGAAAAAAGAAACAAGATTCTGAACAATCGGATACACAATCTCTTGCTCAAGAATATGAAGAATAAGAACAACAAGAAGAATAAGGTAAAGAATAAAAAGACTATGAAGATGAAGGGGAAGAAGAATAGTGATAAAAAGAAATTGAAGTAGAAGAGAAATAAGATGCAAACAGGAGAAGTCATACCACATAATCCTCAGAAGTCCCATAATTTAATTTTCCATCTCCAGATCCTCATCCTTCCAAGAAATTTATTCAGATTTCAGAGAAAGAAGAGTAAGAATCTGATAAGAATCAGAATTAACCATCTCAAGTGATCGGCACTGAAACTAATTTCAGTGATCTCCCACAATACACTGAAGACACATATTCTAAAAGAACAATCACTATGAAAGGAATTCAGTACATCGAACAAGATTTGAATAGATTGGAGAATTTAATACCATTAATTCCAAAAGTTTAATCTAGATTAGAAATCCTTTTAAATTATCACAATTATAGAATGGACTCTTTCAAGGTTCTGATGGAAAAGTTTCTAAGTGTTGAAGTAAATTTAAATATTTTCAAGGAACGTGCTGCTGAGGACAGTAAGGCTTGCAATAAGTTTATGAAGTGGTCATAAAATGTTGATGATATTCTCAAGAATCATCTGAAAAATAGGATGAATTGGTACATCAGGTAAATTTTCTCAACTCTATGTATCAAAAGATGGCTCCTGAGTTGAATGAAAAGTTTGAAGTCCTTTAAAGATCAGGTACCTCTCAAGGAATAGTCTCTAAAGAGATTTTTTTTCTAAATTAAAAATTAGTGAATGAGACTAATGAGGTTGTTTTACTCTCAAAAAGATTTGTTATCCTAGAGAAGGACTATATACTCAGGTTGGATGATTTCAATAACTAGGAACCAAGTCTTAAAACTCAATAAGTAAAGCTAAAAGATCAAGAAGAAATCAATCAGCTTCTACAAAAAAGGATCCAAAAGCAAGAAATGGTTATTACTGAATAGGATGTGATGTTGAAGGCTCAACAACAAGATCTTGAAAAAATCATGCAGGACAGAAAGGAGTTCAAAAAGATGAAGCTTACGATGTTCAATCTTTTGAAAAAACAAAAAGGGAAAGAATAATTTTTTAACTCTTATTATAATTTAAACCTTTTTTATTCAATGAAATGTATATTGTTTCATACTCTATTTCTCTAACCTTTTGTCAGAAATAATACACTCTCTTATTCTTTTTGAAAATCAAAAAGGGGAAGAATGGTTTTAAAAAGAATAATTTGATTAATATCTTATTAAGGGGGATAACTCACAAGTAAAAGTAAAGAGAATATGATCCCTAGTGTTTTGTTTAAACCAAGGGTGGAGTTAGTTGTATTCCATATTAATTTCATAAGAGTTATTAAAATCAGGGGGAGATAAGACTTTATTGTTTGTTTTGTTTTATGATTTCCAAAAAGGGGGAGATTTTTGAGTCAAAACATGTTTCAACTTTCCCATTAATCATTTTTTTTGGAAATCACAAATCACACATATGGTAATCAATTATATTTTTTATCATGTATGTTGTTTTACAATCGTATTCACTCACATTGTTTTTCATATATTTTTTATTCTTTTCATAATCAAGTATGTTGTTTAACAACATAATCAGATATGTTGTTTTAGAATCATAAACACATGTATCGTAACCAAGTCATGCATCGTAATAACCTATATTATAACCAAGTCATGCATATTAATTACCTGAATCACAACTAAGTCATGCATGATAATCACCTATATCGTAATCACCTGAATCGTAACCAGGTCATGCATCATAATTGTAACTAGGTCATGCATCATAACCATCTCCATAGTAACCAGGCTAAGTACTGTATCATAATCGTGCATCATAACCAGGTTAAGTATTGTATCATAGTCATGAATCATAACCATGTTATGTATCATAACCAGGTTATGTATCATAATCTTTTTATGAATTGTATTCAAGCATCGTAACCATGTTAAGAATCGTAACCAGTTTATGTATCATATTTATATTAAGAATCATAACCAGGTTATAAATATTAATCATGATATGAATTGTTATCATGATAAGACTAGTAACCAAGTTATGTATTGTGATTTTGAAATGCATTACCCTTTTATTATAACTTCAATACCAATTACATGTTACTCATACTCATTGTTTCAAACTTTTGTACTTACTATTTTCTAACTAAAACAATGTTGTTGAGTTGGTTATTTACCAATTAAAACAATGTTGCATATTCTATTTGTTTTGACCATTGTAATGCCAGGTGTCCAAGTCCCTCTGATTTTTTTAGAGAAATATGAACATTGGAGGAAATATGACCATTGGAACCTGAGGCCTATAAATAAGAAGTCATTTGAACTAGAATACATAAATTTTTCTTCTATCAAGTTATAGAGAGAGATATTGTGACTTCTCTCTTGCTTCTTGCGAAAGCCTTGAAGATAAAAAATGAACAACTTGTTCCATGTTCTTGTATTTCTATAAGTGCTTTGTTTTTGATTTGTGTGTCCGATCATCGTGATATCGATCGAGGGATTTTAGGGATAGGAATACATGCTTCCGATCATCATATCGAGGGATTTAAATTGTTTGAAAGATAGAGGTTCTTATTACCTTCTTAATTGAGGAATTCTGGGGATATGAAGACATTCATGCTGATCATCGTATCAAGGGCTTACCAAGGTGGTGGTAGGACAAACCTTTTATCCTAGGTGAAAGGATACCCTACTCTTTGGGATAAAAGAATTTTAATACCTTTACTTTCTGCTGATATTTGTAATAGAAAGGAAATTGTATTGTTTCCTATTTCTATCCATATTCATTTCTATTGTAATTTTTTCAATTACGATTCATTCATTACATATTGTATTAATAGATTCTATACACTGTATAGTAGAATCATTTACATTTTTATTACTCTAATCATTATATTCAATTTGAATACAACTATTTTTCATTACTTTTAGTATTACAACATATCATATCCATCATATCCAAGACCTATGTGATCAATTATATTGATGATGAATTGTATTAGTTTAAGACTTCTTAAGCTAAGTTCTTTCTTAAGTTTTTAAATACAAAGTTTTTAAACCTACAATTCACCCCCTCTTGTATTGTTCCATCTAATATATATATACATCTATATTACGATCTAACAAATTCTTGATGTTTTCCAATCAAGGAACTTTTCTAAACTTCTTACGGTATAAAAAAATGTTCGACATGTATTGATTTATCCACCTTTATGACCATAATTTATTTGAAGCTTCCTTTTAAAACTTACAAGATTTATTTTCAAATATTTTTTTCTCTAATAATACAGAAATTATATCTTTTTAAAGTGGTTCTTAATGAAAAAGTTTTTTGAAATTTTTTTATCATGAAATAAGTTTTAAATGATTTTCAAGCTTCCTTTATAAGTTTTCAAAGATATTTTCAAATAAAAAAATTTTCAAAATGTTTTCAATATTCCTTTATATTTTTTTCAATTATACTTCAAAAGAATTTTTTTTAAAATGTTTTCAATCTTCTTTTATAAGTTTTAAAATACATTTTAAAATATATTTTCAAATATAATTTTTTCAAAATGTTTTCAATATTCCTTTATAAGTTTTCGAAGATATTTTCAAAGAAAAGGTTTTCAAAATGTTTTCATGATTTGTTTATATGTTTTAAGGTATATTTTCAAATTAAAAGTTTTTAAAAATGTTTTATGTTTGAAAAAGTATTTTTCAAAGTGGAAAGGATATTTTCCTTAATAAATATTTTAAATGATTTTTAAAGCTTACATCATAAATTTTCAAAGTGGTTTTTAGAGAAAAGGATTTTGAAAATGTTTTATGTTTTAAAAAATTATATTCACAGAGAGATTATTTCCCTTAATAAATGATCCAAATGATCTTTCAAAATCATTTACTATCTAATATGACATCCTTTGATATAGTATATGATTTTCTTGGGATATAATTCATGGAATACATTCATAATATTTCTTTGAATGGTTATTATTTTGATTATATGTTGTTTATGAAAACCAATTCTATTATAGAGGTTATACCATGATAAAATGCTTATGAAACCTGCTTCTTTTCATGAGTTATTCTATGATGAAATGATTATTAAAACTGTATCTATTCTATAGGTTATGATATGATAAATTGTTTATGATACCCATTTCATTTAATAGGTTATGATATGATGTTTATGAAACCCATTATTTTTTATGGGTTATGATATGATGATTGTTTTATTATATCATGGAATATATATATATGATTTAATTATGTGATAGGGGAAACCTATATATCTATCCAATTCATTGAATAAATATTTGTATCTCATGAAATATACAAGGATGAAATGAGGAGTGAACTCTATTCAGTAAAGGTATTTATTAGCTAAAATGGTTTTGGGAGTGAACCTTGACTACTAAGATGGCTTTAGGAGTGAAACTTGACTATTAATATGGTCTTGGTAGTGAACCTTGACTACTAATATAGTTTTGGGAGTGAAACCATTCCACTATAATGAAAGGGATGCAACTGAGTATGGTGGGTTGTCTTCCCAGTAGGTGTAGCACCCATGAAGAGCCCTAATAGGTTTTGGAAATGATCCTTGACTTATTGGGAATGATTTTATATTATTACATGTATGAAAGAAATCATATGTCTTATTCCTATGTTATACACTCATGGATGATGATCTTGATTCCCTTATGATTCATGTCTAATGAACTACCAATATTTATTCCATGATTCATTTTTATGTTCTTTGATATACGGGGTATGATTTTCAAATGTCATGCTCATGTTTTCATACCCTTATTCTTATGTTTTTCCTATGTATCTTCTTTATTTACCCTTACTAAGCATCTAAACTCACCCTTTATTATGTTTCATTTACCTAGATTATGAAGAAATGTTTTAAGTATGATTACTAAATGGGTTAATATATGTGGGAAAGATTGAAGATATTTCACCAATTAAGATGATTTTTTCCATGTTTACAAAGACACTAAACTATTATGGTCCATGGAAATATAATTTTTTAATGTACTGCATATTCATATAAAATGATGTAATATCTAAAGGACCCTGGAACACCCTGAGAGGAGAGGGGTGAATCAGGGTGGCAATTTTTTATTTTAAACTGATGGATCTTATTCCCATGTTTCTAGGAACCTGTTAAACCTATTAGATAAATGCATGCAAAGAGAGGGCACAAAAATTTTACTTGGTTCACCACAAAGGGCTACGTCAAAGGAGTATACACCAATGGTGTGTCAGTCATACCAAAAACCACTAATCTTCACTAAATACAGATTAAAAGGTTCGTTCACACTCACTTTGTGCTAGGATTACTGCCATTACAATGGTTTAAGGATAGTTCACTGCTTCCCTTAGAATAGTTCCATTCACTCCCCCTAGCTCACTCCCTTTGGAGAAGTATTACTCAATTTATCGACTTGAAGGTCACTTCAAAATATTGACATTGAAGTATTTGTCTATATTCATCATGATACGTTGCTTGCATCAAAGACCTGATTAGATGCACACAGAAAGCCCTATATGCTTGAATCAGATATTCAGTATTGTCCTTCACAAACCCCCTTTGCAATGCTCAACCCTTCGTAGAGAACTCACCTTTGCAAACCACTTACCTTTTTAGAGCACAATGCTTCGCAAAGATCACTACCTCACAGATCTCATGCCTCCATAGAGCAAAAAACTTCATATAGAAAATTCCTCCTTTACAAAACCCACAATTTTGGTGAAGCACACTACCTTTATGGAACAACCTACTTCATGGAGCACCCCTTGCTTTGTGAAATTAGAATGATCATGGATTTCCTCTTTCAAGTTCCTCTTTAAATGAAGATTAGTGGCCTCTTATTTATAGGCATGACTAGTTGCGGAGATCCACCTACTTCACTATGAATTTTGTATTGGTAAAAACTTCTTCAACGCACATCTTCACTTTGCAATGATCCAATGAAATTCCCCGTTCTCAATGCTCATCATAGCTGTAAATCTATCCATCAAATATCTTCACACCTCCACAAATCTCCACTCACAAATCCCTTGATTTATCGTAATTATGAAGCAACAATGCCTCATATCACAAAGATTTATTTTTTTGAAATCCTCAAGATATTCTTTGTGAAATCCATGCCTTTGTCATATTTGGGAAAAGTTAAATCTAGATGAGTGTCGTTTGTGAAGCTTATCTCTCGTAATCGTAGAGGACTCCGTCACAATCTTCATGTATTTTCAAAACACACTCTGTTAACCCCATCTCTACAAAAATCATGTCATCACTATATTTTTATGAGATATTCAATATAAATCACCTTTCACAATACTTTACATTCTCCAAATTTTGGACCCCAAAAATTTGGCAAACACTGGGAAACGACGTCACCTTCAATACTACTTATATTTTGAACTGTAGGATCCCTTTTATTACTTTCTCCCTAATCATCGATTAGAGAATTGAAAACAAACACAAAACATGCTCCATTTTCCAGTAAATAATATCCCTGGTTCCAACAATCTCTCCCTTTGGGTTTTTTGGCAACCTACAGATAAATTCCAAAGAGCATCGGCCAAAATAAAAACCTGATATGCAAGAATCAACTCATCCAACACTTTAAGTATACATAATCAATTCTTGGTGTTGAAAAAAAGTGGGAAGACATGAATTTAATTATCATGTGTTTGAATGAATGCTCTAACTATTTCCCCATGGAACCAGATTTTTTTCTCCCATCACATTCTCTCATTTGTAACTCATGGGATTATCTTTTCTCCAACCTCTTGCAATCATCATAAAACCAGAAAAACATTTCATCCCACACAATTCCACAAAATTAAGACATTTCATCCCCCACAATTCCACATAGAATTTATCCATTTCTCCCCATTGGAAATAAACCCAAATACCTATATTTGGATATTGTAGAGCTCAGAATGTACCCCCCCTGAATTGTAGCTCCCCCATAAAACTGTATCACTTCCACAAATAGATTGACATAGTTAACAAAATTGGGGAGAGGGGAATATCTATAAACTCCTCATGCACTAAGAGGTGGCTGAACACTGAGGTTCAACCGATATTTCTTAAACACATCCACTAATAGTGGCTTGGATATAATGTCATCCACTTCTTCATCGGTTCCCACATGGTCCATTTTGATCATGCCTTGTTCAACTTTTTCCTTAATGAAGTGATATCCGATTTCAATATGTTATATACAAGAATAAGGAATATGATTTTTTGTAAGATTAATTTCACTCTTGTTATTACAGTAAATCACCATTGGTTGTTTCATCTCATCACCCAGGTCAGTCAGTTGATTCTTCATCCAAAGTAACTGATTGCATGCCTTGGTAGTAGAGATATATTCAGATTTAACAGTACTAAGCAAAGTAATTTCCTATTTCTTCCTCAACCAGCCCAAGAATTTATTATTAATATAGAATGATCCACCACTAGTGTACTTTCTTCCCACTACATCTCCAGGATAGTTAGCATCAAAAAATGTTGATAGTTCACTCTCTTCCTTAAGTAAAGAATAACCCATAATTATGAATTCCTTGAACGTACCTCATGATTATTTTCACTACCTCCATATGTTCTTCCTTCGGATTACTCTAAAAGAGGGCCGGTAAGGATGTTGAAAAGACAATATCTAGCTGTGTAACTTTCAGGTACAATAAGCTTCCAATGATTCTCTTATACATTGTGGGATCCACAGACATCCCATCCTCATGCTTTCCTAGTTTTGTTCAAACTTCAATCATAGTCACCATTGGTTTGGAATATTTTATATTAAATTTCTTCAAAAGCTCTTTTTCATTATTTTCCTGAGAAATGAAAGTGTAATCCTTATTTCGAAACACCTGAATCTCTAAGAAGTATGTGAGTTCTCTAATCATTGACATTTCAAATTCTGATTTCATATGATTGGTAAATTCATAAATTGCCTTATTCCACCAAAAATAATATCCTCAATGTATACTGATACCATAAACTGATACTTATGAGAATTCTTTACATAGAGATTGTGACGCACTCCTCCTCTTTCAAATTCAAGAATTTTCAGATAATAATGAAGTCGAGATTACCACACTCATGGTTTTTTCTTCAGTCCATAGAGTGATTTCTTTAATCAGCATACCTTCATTTCATCATTTACAAGTAGGAAACCAATCAGTTGTTCAATGTAGACTTATTCTTCAAGAACACCATTTAGGAATGTTTTCTTGACATCCATTTGATACACTTTATACACTCTATGGATTTCCATGGAAAGAAATATCCTTATTGACTCCAGTCTAGCCACCAGAGAAAATTTTTCGTCAATATCAACACCTTTAATCTATGAATATCCCTTGCACACCAGTCGTGCTTTATTTTAGATCACATTACCATGATAATCATATTTGTTCTTAAAGATACACTTTGTACCAATCACATTATGACCTTCAGGTCACTAGACTAGATCCCATGTTTTATTCCTTCCAATCCAATATAACTCTTAATTCATGGATTTCACCCATGATTCATCCTTTTCAACCTATTCAAATGAGGATGATTCCATAATTGATGAGAATATAGATTGTGAATTGTTCCTCATTCTTCTTGTTTGTGTTGGTGAATTCCTATCCCCAATGATATTGGATTGATCAATCTCTACTCTTAAATTTCTCATAAGATGTTTAGTCGTGTTCTCTTGAGCCATGGTTTCCTCTTTTTATTCCTCTTCTGAGTCAATATCATGATGTGGATACTAATATTTTTGTAAACCTTCATCCACTTATGTATTTACATTTTTTCCATGTTCACATTCTTCCTCATCTTCTATCTCATCAGCATAGTAATTACTTAAAGAATTTGTGGTTCTCTCTTCAATGATCTTAACATCACTGCATTCCACAATCCTTCCCAAGTGCTTATTGAAACACTTGTAGGATTTTTTCCTTGGATATCCAAGGAATATTCCTTCATCTACATTGTCACCATATTTCCCTTGATTTCTTTGTTTTAGATGAAACATTTACTTCCAAAAACATGAAATTATTTCAAAGAAGGCTTCCTTCCATGCCGTAATTAATATGGTGTCTTCGTCTCTCCCATATAAATCCCTATTAAATTTTGAATGTGCACTATAGCTTCAATAGATTCTTTCCAGTAATGGAGAGAGATAGGGCTCTCAATCAGCATAGTCCTGGCCATGTTGTTCACCTATCGATTCTGGTGCTCAACTGCTCCATTTTACTATAGAGTTCTCACATCATCCACCTCATGTCATATTCCATGTTTATCTAGGTAATTTTTAAACTCAATGGATGTGTATTCGCCTCCATTGTCAG
Organism: Viscum album; assembly: GCA_963277665.1. NCBI lineage: Eukaryota > Viridiplantae > Streptophyta > Magnoliopsida > Santalales > Viscaceae > Viscum > Viscum album. The sequence continues at coordinate 1,179,699,961 of OY728160.1, forward strand.
ATCACAAAACTTTGATTGTCTGTCTGATATCATTCTTGGTGATTCGATAATAATTTTTCATACAATCAATCACTTGTCATTTCCTTTGTATAACCATCACTCATTCCATTCCACTATAATCATCTATAAAAAGGATGAAGTACCTTTCCCCATGAATTAAGACCACATTTATCATGCTCCATACGTATGTATGAATGAGTTCAAGAAGATTATATTCTCTTTTCTTCTTTGGCCAATAGGAACTGCAGATCAGCTTCCCTCATATGCAAGAATCATAGGACTTTTCTCGTTCACGCTTCAGTTTGTGGATATCCATGACTATATTAATCTTAGATATATTTTCTATGTCTTACCGATTAATGTTTCCCAATATCCAATGCCATATGTTTTTTTCTTCTTCAATTTTTAGATATAAAACATTCTCTTTACTGTCAACCTGATATAAGTTTCCATCTGTTCTACAACCTTTCATGAGATAATTCCCCATATTTCCCTTTATAGTGAATCCATTTTGATTGAAGGTCATTATAAGTCCTGAGTCATAGAGTTGAATCACACTAAGGAGATTATGATGCAATCCATCCACATAAATTTCTTCATTTTTCTTCAGCTATCCATTAGCTAGCTTAGTACTTCTACTACCTTTTGATATTCAAAGCACCATCATTACTAAACCTCATTGTTCCATCAACCCTTTTCTCTCGACATTATTTAATTGGTCATCTATTCCCATCATGTGGGATGAACATCCTCTATTAAGAATCTAGGTGTTATTCTTTGTAGCTTTAAGGGATACTTCTACAAGATTGTATTTTTCAATTTTCCTCTTTTCTTTCCATGAGATATTGGATTGAGTGTAGGACACTAATGGAATTTCAATTCTATGTTCTATGTACATGGGCTCTTCATATTCTTACTCTTCTTCCAAAGGATAAAACCAATTTGAGATAACAACACCATCTAGTTGGCAAGAATTCACCTGTCTATAAGTGTCATAGGAATATCTCCCGTCATTATTGTAATGTACAACCTTATGGCCAAAGTTAGAACAATGAAAATAGTATCCATATAAACTATTTCTTCTATAAGATATAGGATATGAATTTTTTCTCCTTTTTTGAACTCATAGATCTTCCCCATTCAGATATATCCTTTCCTCTTAACAATATGACATGGTATGACCTAGATATCCAGAGAACTGATACTTCATGAGAGGAAGTGTCTTCTCACTTATATTTATCCTCATGTATTCTTCCTTAGGAAAATAGTTTTACTTCCAACCATTTCTGAAATCTTGAGGATAATATTCATTTCTCCTTTCAGTTTGATTGAAGGGTCTCTTTTCAACAATTTTGGGGTTTTTTTAACATGATCAACTTTCAGATTGCCTTTATTTCAGTCCACTTTATATATTTCATTTGATGTTTTGACAATCCAATCGATTCCACTATTTCCCATGCATGCAGGTCTTTGATCACTCAAAAAAAATTTAACTCCATAAGAGCCACATTTTCCCACACTAGCAACTTAGCATCCGATAACCTTCCAAATTTTATTTTATTCTTTGATTCTTTTGAATTTGATTCACATTTGAATTTACTCCTAAGAGTAACATCTTCTTCTTCAAGTCCCTCAACAATTTTGTACTTATCCTCCAGTCTTGAGGTAAGGTCATTGATGACCTTATCCCATTCTACGATTATGAGCTTTATTTCCACTACATCATTTGTGATTTCAAGGATTGATGACTATACTTTCACTAGTTCTTCCAATCGTTCAATTTCAGCTTCAAGTTGATCAATATATTCTGATTATTCTTGAACCGTTTCTTTCCCCTTATTTTATATCTTACATTTATTCTCAATCTTACCAAAAGCATACTTAATTTGAAACTTGGTATTGGAATTAGTGGTCATCTGATTAACTCTAGATTTTTTTGTCGATGTTTCTACCTTTTCAATGGTAGCCATCATAGATGCATGTTTTCTAGTTTTAAATTCCGGTTCTTCTTCTTCACAGAATTCATTATCATCATATTCATATTCACACATAAAACTCTTGTTTTGTACTTTAATTCCATATTTAAGGTATTGTTATTTGAAAAACCTTTTCTAAGGATTCTCTATATTTTCAGCATCACTCTCTTCATCATCAGAATTTCTTGATCACTGAGTGGTAATGTGCCCAACTCTACCACACCGAAAACAAACCAAGGGTAACTTACCTTTAAATTTACCTTTTTCCTTCTTGAGCATAATGGAAACAGGAGAAATAATCTATTTTTATGAATCATCTTCATCACCACTATCTTCTATGGTTTTCATTTTGTCCATGGATTTGAATGCCATTTCCTTGATTACAAAAATTATAGCATCTTTTTTGTTTGACTATCATCTCATATGCCACTAGGCTTCTCATCAGATCATCCCAAATTTTTTTGGAAAGATAACTTTCCTCAAGGGCTAGAAACTTCTCATTGTAAAGGGGTTGAACTCTTCTCAATATTTTCGTTACAATATCAATGTCTTTGATTCCTTCTCCCAGACCTCGAATTTCTCCAACCACTTCATTAATTTGATTTAAGAACGAATCTGAATTCTCATCAGGATGCATCTTCAGATGATAAAACCTATAGGACTTGTAGTTTCAACTCCTTCACTATATTGTATAATTATTAAATATTTTCAATTATTTACTACATATAACTTTCTGTGGTGAAGATCACCACCTTTAGATAGATCTGATCAGAAAGAGCCGCAGTGAGAGAATTCTGTGCGTTAGCATCAGCATCAAGAATTTTCCAATCTGTATCAGTTAAAGACAACCCTGTTGGATCAGTAACTTGAATTCCTTTCTAATTAGAAAAGAGGACTTCCATTTCAAGAGATATCACATGAGATCTCATTATATTCTTACAAATCTGAAAATTACTTTCATCGAAGAGGGGACCTCCCCTAACATTTACTGAATTATCCATGATAGCACATAACAGATTTAACACCAGAAAAATTTACCCTCTGATACCACTTGAAGGACCCTAGAACACCCAAATAGGGGAGGGGTAAATCAAGGTGTCAAATTTTTCTTTTAAACTGATAGATCTTGTTCCCATGTTGATAGGAACCAGTTAAACCTGTCAGACAAATGCATGCAAAGAGAGGGCACAATAATTTTACTTGGTTCACCACAAAGGGCTACGTCCAATGAGCATATGAAGATGGTGTTTGGTTTATACAAAAAACAACTAATCTTTACTAGATGTGGATTACAAGGTTTAGTCACATTCACTCTATTCCAAGCTCACTACCTTTACATTGGTTTAGGTATAGCTCACTGCTTCCCTTGGAACACTTATGTTCACCCCCTATCTCACTACCTTTAGCGAAGTCTTACTCAGTTTATCAACTTGAATGTAGCTTTAATAGATTGGCATTGACATCTTTGTCTTTGTATAGCATGAAAATCATATTAAATCAATGACCTGAGTAGATGCATGCTGAAATCCCTTTACACTTGAATCATATATTCAATATTGTCCTTCACAAACCCCATTTGCAATGATAAACCCTTTACAGAGAACTCACCTTTGAAGAGCACCTACCTTCACAAAGAACAATATTTTGAAAAGATCACTTCCTTGCAGAGATAATACCTTCACAGAGCTCAGTCCACCATAGAGCACAACTATTCACAGAGCAAAGACCTCCTTTTTGGGACCCACAATCATCGTGAAGCACACTACCTTCATGGAACAACCTACTTTGTAGAGAACCCCTTGCTTCATGAAATCAGAACAATCCTGGATTTCCTCTCTCAAGTTCCTATTTAAATGAAGAGGGGTGTCCTCTTATTTATAGGAATGACTAGCTGTGGAGATTCACTGCCTTCACTACGAAATATGGATCAGTCAAAACATCTTCTCAGTGCATCTTCACTTTATAATGATTCACTAAAATTCCCCATTCATAATGCTCGTCCTAATCACAGAGCTCTATGTAAAATCTCTTTATGCCATCACAAATCCCCAATCAAAAAGCCTTTTATTTCTCATAATCTTGAAGTAACACCTCCTCAGATCACAAAGCTTCATTTCATTGAAATCCACCGGCCTGTCTGTGCAAAATCCATTCCTTTTCCATATTTGTGAAAAGTTGATTTCGGATGAGTTCTATTCACGAAGCTTATCTCTCGTAATTGTAGAGAACTCCGTCACGATATTCATGTCATTATGAAAAATACTTTATTAACCCCATCTATGGGAAACTCATGCCATCACCATATTTCGATGATATCTTCAAGATACATTTCTTTTTATAATGCTTTCCATTATCTAAATTTTAGACCCAAAAAATTTGGCAAACACTGGGAAACGATGTCACCTTCAATACTGCTTATAGCTTGTACTATAAGACCCATTTTCTTGAAATCTTCCTGACAATCCATTAAAAGATTGACAAAAAACACAAAACATGTTTCATTTCCAGAAAATAACATCCCTGGTTCCAACAATATCTATAGTTGGTATCAAAGGAAAGTTTTAAACAAATTTAGAGGTTAGGATAATGTTAATAGCATTCCATTAGAATATTTTACTTTATATTTAAATTGAAATGATATAGAATTTTAAGATTTAAATTTTTATTCATCTAAACTATGTCTCTTCAGAATGTTTTTCCACATAGGAAATAGGAAATATGTAGTAGGAAGGAACCGAGAGGAAAATATCCTTCCAAAACAACATCCTAAGATGGTTAGAATTGGAATGAAATAGTTTGTTACAGTGATAGATTAGTTGACAGTTACTATTAATGGTGTTGGTACCCATGCTAGAGGGTAACCAGATATACCATGGAGGAACATGTATATAGTGAACCATTTTATGAGAAAACATTCCCCATTATTCAATGGATCATCTGATCCAATGGTAGTCGAAGGATTGATCAATTCCCTTGAAAAGATATTTGAAGTCATGGTATGTTCAAAATGTTAAAAGATAACACTTTAATTTATCCTTTTGATATAGAAGATGATTTATGGATAAATTTGGTTAAGAAAACTAGAGAGAAAGATGATCTTGATTCTATGGAATAAGAACCATTTATGAATCCATTCCTTGAAAAATATTTCCCTAAGGGTGTTCATCTTAATATGGAGAAACAAATCTTGGAAATAAAGAAAGAGGATGATGATTCATTATCCACACATGTAAAAACTTTGATAATATTTGATAGGTATGTTCTATATTTTATTCAATACATTAACAGTAAAATTAATAGATTTTACTTTAGATTGAGACCAAGTCTACAAAGAGATTTGGCCTCATGGGAATTGAAAAGTTATGAGAAAGTGGTTCATTATGCCAATAAAGAGAAAATATAGTTTTCTGGACCTTATGTTCCATGAGATGAAAAGAGTAAGAAACAGTCAAGGAGGCCGGAAATGGAAAAGAAACAAACTAAGAATCCTAGAGGTAACCCCTAAACATGTTTCATGTGTGTTAAAACACATTTTGGTGAATGCATGTTAGGATCTAGAAGGTGTTACCAATGTGGTATGTCTGATCACAAGGTTCATGACTATAAAGAGAAGAGTTATAAACAATCCAAGATTGAGATAATAGATATCTAGTTAATAGTGAGATGTTTTAATTGTAATGATTTTAAAAATTATGCTAACGTGTGTCTAAAGTTACTTACTCAAGGTGGAAATCATCATGATCAGAAATAGAAAGGTATGGGAAAATATTTTGCTGCTACTATAGTTAATTTTGGGTCATCTAGTTAAGTAATGGAAGCTCCGGGGAGCTTGGCATTTTTCAATGGTCAACCATAATTTCAAGGTTTTAGAAACATCTTATGAGGTTTTATGTGATGAGATCATAAAGTGATTAAGGAATTTTTTGGAGACGTTTTGCTGGGTTTATGTTTATGTAAGGCTTTGGTTTAATGAGAAGTATGCCTATACATTTTGACATAAGTTTTAAGGAATTGATAACCTTTAGTGTTTACACGATATTTGATTATTAAGGTTATTTTAGGGATGTTCAACATATTTATAGTAATGTTATTAGGATGAAATTATTCTTATAGAAATATATCAAATAAGTATATTTCCTTATATTCTTTGGAAGTAAAATAATTCTTAAACATTAAGAATATGATCTTTTAAACAGTGGTATTTTACAATGTAAAATCATTTTTTAGTGAGGTAAAGATGAAATTGTAAGGATGAATTTTTTTAAGGGGGTTAGAATGTAACACTCAGAGATTTTGTGAAATATTTTTTAAATTAATTTAATCATTTCAATATTCTTCATTTCACACAACACTGAATATAGCTAGTGTTACATTAAATAGCCAAGTTATTATTATCTTGTATGAAACACCAAGTTAAGCTTACGCTACATTAAAAACTAATATTATTTTGTGATAAACACATCACAATGGTTGGATTTTGTTTTATTCAATGTTGAGTTCCTTCGATAACTTGTGAGACAAGCAAGACCTAGTTTTACCAAACTACAACGTATTAATAATAATATTATTAAAATATTATTTATAGTTGTCACCTAACCTTAATAATGGATATTATGAATAAGATTAATTAAATTATTAAATTATGGTTTATAAATGTATATAATAAGAAATATTTGGTGGCCAATTAACTAAAAAATGAAAATAAAACCCTTTTGAAAATATAGGAAATCTTTTGCTAGAAAACTATGTGTATGAAATAAAACAAGTTTTACAATAACAAATTTTTAAATTTTTTTTGATAAATTATTTTAATGATATATATATTATATTAATTCAAATATTTAACATTCATCTTATGTGTTTTCTAGATAATAGATAAGAATAAATCCAATTTTATGAATAATAAGATGTATTTTTCTAAAAGGAAATTTTATAGCCTTTTAATGGTGCACTTATTTTAAATATATTTTTTAAAAATTATATAATTTTTGTTTGAAAAAATAAATTTAAAATTTAAATTAGAAAATCAAAATGTAATTTTGGTGATTTTTTTATTTCTTTGAGAAGTTTCATTTTTTCTATGAATAGTGAAATACATTGAATTTTAATTGAAAACTAATTTCTCATATATTTTATTTATATTGTTAAATTATATATTAAATTGGTTTTAAAGTATAATTAGATAAATTATACAAAAATAAATCCAATTTATGTCATTTTAATTAATTTCACTTTGAAAATGGTTATAAAAATATTTCAAACATTTAAACTTTCTTACTTTAAAAACCTGTTTTCCTCTCACGTCTATGAGATTAATTTTAAATTAATTTCTACTAGTTCTATAAATATAATTTGTGAAAACTGATTCCATATTTTTAATCATCATAATTTATAATGCCTATTAAGGTCAAATTTTTTTTGACCAAAAATATTAGTGAATTTAATTAAAATTAATTACAATGATTAAGGTAAAAACGAGTTTACTTACTGGTTAAACATTAAATTAAGGGGCCAAATAACCTAGAAACAAGTCCAAAGGCCATTTTATGGAAATATTTCAACAATTTCTTCCCTTTTATCTAAAATAGAATATTATTTTGGGAAAATTAAGATAGACCTCTCCATAGTGTTTACATTTTTATATTGACAATAATGACACTCCTCCTCCACTCTAAAAAGGGAACTCACCCCCTCACTTAATCACACCTATCAAGACCTTTTTCTTGGAAAAAACCAGTCCAAATATCTTAAAAAAATATATACCTTCATCCTATAGGCATCAATTTTTTCATAAATCCAAACAAGGAATCCCTTTGGTGAAAAATAAAAGGAGTTACCCAAAGAAGAGGTAACATTCTTCAACAAGAACTTTTGTTTTATTCCTTTCTCCACCCCCTATATTATTATTATTTAATTATTATATAATGAAATAGGTATCCTAAATATATTTATATATTGTTATTTTAAGGTTATGACCTTCAATCAAACACACACTTCTATAAAATGGGATACACAATCATAGTTTATGTGTATGGAGGACTATCGCCTCGCGAACCGATGTTGTTCGGTCTTCCATTACCACCTCTCAAGGATGGGAATAATTATGGAATTAATATTTTTATATTATATATATTATATTTTTGATTTTTTTATACTTTTTAAATTATTTTATAACACATACCCTCACACTTTACATTTTTTGGGAATACGATAACTTCGTTTGTGAATGTGTGGACTACCGCCTCCTCAAAATGATGTGATTTGTTCACGCTATACATGGAATGTATTAAGTATGGTTTTGATAAAAATATGTAATATATATGAAATAATAATACTAATTTAAGTGTAATATATATATATATCTTTTAATTTTATTTCTTTAAAAAAATACAACAAGAAAATGGAGACATCGTTCATCTATACGTATGACCTACCTTCTCCATCAACGATGTATTTGATTTCCTAGTTCTGTGTTTTATATATTATTATAAATAATTATATACTGAATATATATGATATATGATATATATTTTTACGTTATTTAAATAATTAAATCATTATCTATGTAAGAGGACCAAGAATAACAAGTCAAAACATGTAAAAAAACAAAGCGGGTATTACCTTAAACATTACTTTAACATGGAATTGTTAATAAACGGGTAATATAAAGTCATATGTAAAAAATATATGGTACTATATTAAAAATAGGGTTATATTTTATATTTATAATAAACTTATATTTATTATAAAGGAGTTTTGTATAAGTAAGACATGAGTCAAGCCTTAAGGTAAGGTAATTTCATCTCACTTTCTTATATTCATGAGATACATTCCATATTCACCACCTATTTCTTTTATATAGTGTATATAATTCCTAGGAATTTATTCTATGATTATTATAATTAAATTGATAAGTATTTAATTATCCATTTTATGATATATCTTTCATGGGGATTACAGTTCAAAAGTCACCAAATCGGTAAGGTAATTATGTCTCAATTTTCCTTCTTTGAGACACATATTCTGTTATGCACCTATATTATTTTACGAAGTGTGAATACTACTATTTGAAATGTTATATTATTAATATCCTTATTTTAATGATATTTTAATTTTCATGTAATATTTTTCTTTCATGAGTATTAGGATTTATAGTTACTACTTTGGTAAGATCTTATTGCTACAATCTCATCGTTTATCCAGATTGTTTTGGATTATGCTTCTGTTGATGAAATATTATGACCCATCACTCAATAATTTTCATAAATTTTATTAATATTGGTTTATTCATGTTATATCCATGTAATAGTACCATATTTACACACATTGGTACTTATGAAAATTAAGAAAATATTTTTATAAAAATTTGAATTTATTTCTCTTTTTGGTCTCAAAACTATGTTCTTTCAAAACTGTGTTTTCTAAAAATATTTTAAAAAATGTTTTACTATTTTTAAAACAAAATTTTACCCAAGTTTTAAATTTTTATAAAATAGGATTTAAAAGTAATCTTCTTATCATTTTTCGATCAAGGAACTTTTCTAAACTTATTATGGTGCAAAAAGGAATGTTTGACATGTATAGATTTATCTTTCATCATGACCATCATTTATTTGAATCTTAATTTGAAAGTTCACAATATTCATTTTTCAATAAATTTTTTTTATAATTTCCTAGAAATTCATTTTTTTATTTGGTTCTCAATGAAAAAAAATTCATAAATTTTTTAACTTTAAAAAGAGTTTTATAATTTTTTTAGGCTTCCTTTATAAAATTTCAAAGATATTTTCAAAGAAAAGTTTTCAAAATGTTTTCAGGATTCCTTTATAATTTTTCAAATATATTTATTAAGAAAAGGGTTTTAAAATATTTTTTAGATTTCTTTATATGTTTTGAAAGATATTTTCTAATAAAATATTTTCAAATTGTTTATAAGCTTCCATTATATGTTTTCAATGATATTTTTAACGAAATTGTTTTAAAACAATTTTCATGCTTATTTTGTATGTTTTCAAGGTTATTTTAAATGAAAAAGTTGTCATGATTTATTATGTTTTAAAAGGAATTTTAAAAGTGGAAATGATATCTTCCTTAATAAATGTTTTAAATGATTTTTAAATCCTATATCATATGTTTTAAATGTGGTTTTCAAAGAAAAGAATTTTAATTTTTTTTATGATTTAAAATTTTATTTTAAAAGAAAGTTTATTTACCTTAAGAAATTATCCAAGTAATATTTCAAAATTATTCTCTATCTAAGATGAAATATTTTGGTATAGTTTATGCTAAACTGGGGATTTTATCCACAGAAACCAATCTTATTCTTTGTCTAAATGGTTATGATTTTGATGAAATGTTTTTTATGAAACCCAGTTCTCTTCAATAGGTTATACCAAGAAAAAATGATTATGAAACCATATTCTTTTCATAGGTAATTATATAATTAAATGATTATTAAATTTGTCTCTTTTCCATAGGTTATGATATGATAAAATTTTTATGATACCCATTTAATTTCATGGATTATGATATGATGTTTATGAAACCCATCTCTTTTTGTGGTCCATGATTTGATGAATGTTTTGTTATATTATGGCACACATATGTATGATTTCATTATATGATGGGTGGGATATATATCTCTCTCCAATTAATTGGGTAAAAATTAATATCTCATGAGATATACATGGCTATAATATGGAGTAAAATCGGTTTAGTAAAGGAATTTGTCCGCTAATATGGGCATGGGAGTGAACCTTGACTACTAATATGGTCTTGGAATTGAACCTTGAATACTAAGAAGGTCTTGGGAGTAAATATTTAATACTGATATGGTTTGGGAAGTGAACCCAATCCACTATAAGGAATGTTCCAAAATTTGCGATGGTGGTGTGTCCCACCCATTAGGTGTAGACCCCATGAAGAGCCTTGATATATTATGGAAACGAGCCTTCAATTATAGGGAATGATATTATATGATTATGTGTATTCCACAAATTCAATGTCTTATTCTTATGTTATGATTTCATGGATTATGTTTTTTATTCCCTTATGATTAATGTCTAATGAACTACCAATCAATATTCAATGATTCACATTTATGATCATTGATATGAAAGGTATTATTTTATAATGTTATGCTAATGTTCTCATACACTTATGCTTATTTTATGCTTATGTATCTCCTTTATTTACCCTTTCTGATCATATAAGCTCAAAATTTCTTAAATTTCCTTTCCCTATGTTATTAAGAATGGTTTTAAGTAGGATTACTAAATGGGATGGTCTTTTTTGTAAATCTTGAATATATTTCACTAAGGTAGAATATCGTGTTTCATGTTTTCAAAGACATTGAACTATTATGGTCCTCGAGCATGTACTTTTGTAATATACTAAATATTCATCTAAAATGATTTAATATCAAGGCATGTTAAGCCTACTTCTATATATATAAATTCAATATATATCCATATAATGGATTAATAACAGGTTTCTAATTAATTTTCCCCTTCTGTTTATAGTTTAGTCACATGGTAATTCTCATTTTTACCTTAATAATTATGATTCATTTTAATTGTTTTCACTGATTTCTTCAGCTAAAAAATTAATTTGACATTATTCAACATCATAAATTATAATGATCCCAAATATGGAATCAAATTTTCAAAATTCAATTCACAGAAGTGGAAAATTTAATTTTAATATTAATCCTACGGTCGCTGCGATACAATGAGTTTTTAAGAAGAGTGTTTTTTAGAAAGAAAATATTTTTTATTAAATATATGACAAATAATAATAAATTTATGAAAATAAATTAATATTTAATTATATATTTCACATAAATTTCATTTAAAAAATTCTCCATTATGTATTTTTAATTAATTAAAAAGGTGAAACATTATACATTTTAAAATAGTTTTTTGAAAAACCAAACCTCAAAACCCCAAAAACAAAAATATATTAAAAAATAATATAATGTTGATTGAAAGTTAATTAATTATAATAAACATAAAAAATATATAATTAGTTTACTTTAAAAGAAATTCAAAGCATATTTAGTATACTATGTTACATAATTTATTAAAAAACATGAATTTTTTTTTACAAAAATCAATATTTTTCATTATTCACTGAAAAATCAATATTTCCCTAAAAATAAAAAAATTTAACGCAATGTAAATTTTGGTATTCGAATTTAAAAAATTGTATTCATTTAATTAAATTAAAATTATTATATTTATAAATTAATCTTTTAAATAAAACCTTATAAGAAATTTGTTTAATTAAACTATTTCCTTTTTTTGATAAAAAATACTTAATATTTTTATAACTAAATTCATTATCTAATTCATATTAATAAACATGAAAATTATTTATTCTTTCATTATCCATGTTTTTACAACAATTATCTATATAAATTCACACATGATCTGGGAAACCAACTCATGGTTTGAGAAACCATACGCCAATGAATTTTAGGTTGCACGATTGGGGTGAACGAATTGCACTAACCTTTCACTAACCATGTGGCCTAGGATATAAATCTATATAAATATAGAACTATGATCATAAACCCCTAGGACACTACTAGACTTTAATTATTCACATGAACACTAAGTTAATTGAATGTTAAGTTGTTTTATCCAAAACAAAGTTGTCCTTACACTAGTAAAGGGTTAAGGTCTTAGAATAATCACTCAAAATAATAAAAAATATTAGATCCAAATTGGTTTAATAATTACACATTATTTATCCATTTTTATCTCAGTTAAACCACTATTTTAACTCATTTGTTTCAATCCAGAACTCATGTTGTAATTACCCTTCGTCAAACATTTCAATAACACCATCTAGTCTCGTAGAGTTGGAAATCCAACTATGATACCCAATACATTTCCAAACAAATCATTAATACAAATATTGACTACCTACATCAATTATTTTATTTAGTATCCCACCAATACTCCATTAAATAAATTCATTGATCACTTCATGTTTGAAATGATTGAACATCAGTCATGGTATCCTCTTCACACCAGATAATTTCATCAAACTATAATCAATATAAACAAAAACCTAGTGAACATAATTATTTATTGAGAATCATTATATTTATTGGAAAAAACATCAAACTATTCCTCATAATCTTTATAGGATATTCTTGAAACCTATCATTTTCCAAAAGTCTTATAGTGAAACCAAGAACTAAAAAATAGACCTATAATCATATTAAATCTAATGAGAAAAATACTCTATGTTAATTCATTAACACATCAATATATTTTTTAAAATATATTCATCCAAAATATTCATCAAATGATTCATTAAATTTCATGTTCATCAAGAAAACGTTATCCCATCCTAAAACATTTGAAAAACTACACATCATCACTAGAACCATCAGGAATCTATGATGTTCCATTAGTATTAAAGGCATACACCTCATCTTACTAATCATCATGTCACCAAATTAGTCGAACAGATATGTATCTATCATCAATTAATGATGAAATAATCATTTTGAAAAATATGATTCGTAGTGGTGTTATCATTAAAAAACAAGTCCCATGAATGAAATTCAATGTTTTTTCTTCATTGTATATCATTACCAAGGCTCCACCCAGACATTTGTTAATTGGATGAAATATTCAGCTAAAATAATTGAAATTCAGTGTTACCTCCAGTATCTGGTCATCTATTTTCATATTTGAACTCTATGAAATGATCTATATTTTCACCACACTTCATTCAGAACCAATAATTGTAAAAACCCTAATATATGGTTGAAATTATTTATAATTTGGTTTTTAGATCCCCTATTAATGTGGGATTTATATGAATATATGGTAGATCATACCCACCATGTCTTTTATTCATCTGCAATGTAATTAATATTGTGTATCAAATAAAAAATACCATGAATATCCTTATATACTTACATTTTAACCCTACAATTCAGCTAAAAAATATCCAAAAATTCTTTCAAACATAAGTGCCATCAATTTAAAAAATATTTTAATAACATATTAATTTATAATAATTCAGTCATTCTTACATATCACATTATAAATCGAATTCAATTTTTCTATATCAATGTTTATTCTTATACAAAATGCCAATTTTCCGTGAAAAACCTATACAAATTTCCATTTAATCTTATATTAGGAAAAAATTTCTTCACAGGTAAAGGAAAATATATACATATTTTGAATTCATAATGTTTAAAATCAATATTTTAGGATATATTGGTTTGGGTGGTTCCATTGTTGGTACACGAGGGAGTTTGGTTTCCTCTTATCTCCATAAGAGAAAGGAGGTTGAATCACATTGGGGAAGAATTGAGAATTTTCAATGGCTCTCTAACAACAATTATTCTAATTAATTAGTGTATAAATCTCATATATTCATCCAGTGTATGAGTTATGGGTTATAAAATTAAAATTATTCATAGGCTCTAAGAATATTAAATTATTATGAGTTATTTGGATATATATAGTGTTTTAAAACATTCTTCTTATAGTATTATGGTTATATAATTTTATTCAAGGGGAAATATAGTGTGGTATCATACATATAAGGGAACTAATATTATTCATAGAGTGGGTAGGAGCATAGTTATATGATTGGATAATATCATCCTGGAATGAATCAAAAACACATTCTCTAATATATGAATTTATATATGGAAAAAACATATACCTGTGGAATGATAGGATAGGCCAGTGACTATTAGAGGCACTATATTTATTTATTCATAAATGGATATGGATTTATTATATATAGTTTTATCATATTTCATTATAACTTTGGGTGTTTTTGATTCATTGGTTATTCAATATGAACTTATTACTTATATAATGGGGACAACTAAGTTCACAGGACCGATGAAGGAGAATGTTTTCTAATATCCTTTATGTTATATGATTATTTTGGATGTATATATTATATGGAATTTTCTTATTCTTTATTTATATATAATTTATCTTATTATTTATATTTAAAGTATGATTAGATCAAATTACATGAATGATTTATATCATCAGAATGTTTTGATCTTTTCAAATAATAGAAACACCCATGTCTTATTAGGTAAATTGGATCCTACATCAAGTAGATAAGGGTCAGTTATTCCTAATATTTTATCTATATGATGTTAGATATACTCTTTTTTCATAAATTCAATATAATCTGATTCAATTATACAAATTCCTATAATTTTCAACTTATATCAAGTGGTCTATCCTAAAAATTTCAATGGTCTTCCACTAAAGAGAGATCTTGAAGTATACATTGTCCCACTTCTATGGATGAGACACATTTAAATACCACCATATCAAATAGATCTAGTAGATCTAAATGAATTTAAGGATAATATTAATGATCGTTAGGGAATGTGATTCATACACCCTAGAATGTCACTATGGGAATTACCCATTCACATGGAAAACAATGCTGATGGAAATATCAAAATTTACATTTATTATAGAAATATTAACTAGGTTATGGTCAATAATAAATACCCATTACCTTATATTGAATAAAATTTTCATTATCAATGGTGATAAATATGGTTTTACATCATTAACCATAGATCTGAATATAACCGGTTGAGAGTTAACTATCTAGAACTGACACACTTGTTCCCAGATCTATCCTATGATAAGCTTAGTGTTCCATATTGTCCCTACCTCCACTTGGCTAGGGGTTGGTGAATAACACTAACCATTCATATCATATAATATGGATTCCTTATCTAATATAAAATTTTAATAGAAACATATATAAAATGTGGATAAATAACAACCCACACCACCGATGACTCTAAAATGGAAAAATATATACTATAAAACACATCCATGTGACTTTGAGTAAAAATAAATACACACATAATCAAATAAAGAAAAATATACATCATAAAATACTTATAATCCATCAAACACAAGACACATGAAAAATATTACACACACTTTATACTACTAAATTGATCTCAATCTATAGTGGTCACTGCCACCATCATGATCCACCATGATCCATCATGCATCACCATGTGTTGTAGGGTGTATTCTCTAAATAAGACACACCAGATCCTCATCTACCATGATCATTTACAAACTTCTCCATCAAATTCAGAAGCAAAAAATTCATGGGAAAAATGAAAATATAGGGGTGATTATAAACATAAATACATGAAAATCCTATAAAAATAATGCAAGGATATGATATATATTAGATAAATCCCTAGGTATGAGTAAGAAAAAATGATGATGAAAAGAAATACTATTGATCACTCAAAAATATGAAGTCTCATGTATTCATGAAAGTTCCAATCATCTTAGATCTAATACTTCAATACTATAACAAACGATCCACTAGGGGAGTTTGAATCACTAAGATTCAATAATGAATGATATTGATAGCCAGTTATGTACATCATTTTAAGGGAATCCATTGTTTTTTGATGAGTCACAAGTCTTAATTAAATATTCATTTCTCATCATTTAATACCACTACATCACTCTGATTATACCTTAATGGGAGGACTCACTCCTTTTTTGAAGCATGTGAAAAACCTTCAAGGATGTATGACCTACAAGAAACTATCCACTCTGCCCACATCACAATTATAGATTCCTTTAATAGATACCATATCTTACTAACTAATATACCTCAGTCATGGGGCTATTGAGCCATACATTAAAAACCAAAAACACATAATTCAATGGATGGAACCCATGATATAAGATAAAATTAAATCCCACATGAAAAGACCCAAGTGAAGCCAATATGTGGATTTGAAGAATCCAAACTACCCAATCCAATAATCCATGCAGCGTCACAAAATCCATTATATGGAAAAAAATTCCTCACTGGAAGACACCTCATTCGAGCTAGTATGACATGTAGATAGAGGATCACACACATAACAACATGAATACAAACTCTATGTTCCCATACCTTCATCTGAAGGGAGTCTTTGGGATATCTCCCTCCTTTACCCTCAACTGGTAATATCAAGACTATAGATCAATCCTAGAAAACCAACTCACCCATCTCAACTGATTTAAAAGATCATATATCCTTGGAATAGGGTAATGGTTCTTGACTATCACATGATTCAACCTCTTGTAGTCTATGAAAAACCTCATACCACCATCCACCTTCTTGGAGAATAACACTGGAGCACCCCATGGTTAAACACTGGGCCAGAAAAAACCATTTTTCATCAGATCATATATCAAAATCCTCTACTAATACAACCTAGAAGGTTCGATTTGATAAGGATCCATTGAAATAAAAGAATCACCGGGATACAAGTCTATCCTGAACTCAACATCATGTCGAGAGGGTACCATCACAACCACCTCAGAAAAATTATAAATAAAATCTCCAATAACCCTGGGTACCACCACTATCCCAACATCAATTGATTCCATTAATAACTCATCCATCAAAGAAATAAGGGGCACCACACACCGACTGACACCTAAAAACCTTTCTCTCCAATGAAAACCACACGATGGACATCCACATATTAAAACATCACTAATTTATGGAAATAGTTTATAATAGAATGTATGGAATACAACCAGTCATTGATGAGGATAATATATTATGGATTAATTTGTAGCAAGAAATGATCCCCATGGGACCAATGTGGTCCCATAATCTATCTTCATCTATGACACACATCAAACAAGCTCGTATGGCCTCCAACTGGAATATTCAACCCTAGGGGAATGGTAATCCTCTTTACATTTAGTCCTAGAGCATGGGCTAGAGCGGGTGAAATAAAGGAGTGTGAATATCCTAAATTAGACATGGAAAAAATAGGGGTACTAAACAAAATTATCATACCTTGGATGATCTCTAGACCCTATGGAACATCCACCTACACTGTGTGAAATTAACCACACCCATCTCTTGTACCTCTCTTTTGATGACCACCTCCAAAACCACACTTAGTTCTAGGTACCAGAACATGAGGAACATCCTAAGGTCACCCTATACCTTCTCCACCTCCCATCGGTGAAGCATAATCCTATTTCCCCTACTAATGAAACGATCTCACTGAAAAATTCTACTGAGGCTGGCATTGAACCTCTCCACCTCCACTAAACTAAGATTAGTGAACCAATAGGAACTGGTTCTCATGATGGACATTAACCCCATAGCCAAAACACACTTGTAAAAATCCCCCATGAAAATCATGGAAACCACTAGCCCTTTAATTCCCGAAGGGAAACTTATAAGGTCATCTCCCAACTGGTTAAATCCTCAAAGGTATAGGTGCTTGATACCTTCCACTAACAACTCTTATCCTTAAGGGACCCCACTAGTTCCCCTATCATGAAAAATATCCTCATGAGTGTATCTTCTCGATCACCTAAACCTTCTTAAGAACATCCAGATATGTAGACAACATAAAAAGAGTAACTTCATACTAGATAAAAGGACATGGTACCTTCTTGATATTCCTCACACAAGACTCCTCATCTGAAAAAATATCAAGGGAAAAAGATAGAGGGTCTTTGAACTTGATCCGAAACTCTCACACAAACATGCTCCCCTACTGAAGAGAATGAAGCCACTTCCTCATCACTGCCTTCATGGTTGATGAAAGAAACTCTTACTGGAAATCTTTCTAAAATTCAACCCACAAAACATATTCCTCCATCCAGTCACCTGGATAAAACATCCATCAATGTTGTACATATTCCTGTAGCTGACTGACTTCCAAAGGTACCCAGTACTCCACTGGGTTCTAGATCAAACTGAAAGCTATCTTGAGCTCTACTTACCAGCTCTCTATCTCCACATATGAAACAATTTTCTCATACTTTCCTAATTAATACCACCTAAAATCATGGAACACCCTCTACTAAGGCTCATCCTCATCTACCAGAACAAATCTCTAATGATCGACTAGATCAGCCTACTGAACCTCAACTTCCTAAGCCACACATGGATGAATAAAAAGATCTATATCTAAAAAGAAAACAAGAATTTTCTATGCCCATTAGTATGTAATTTTTTTATGATTTATTTGAATTAATTTTATTTATTTTAACCTTTATAAACTACCCAATTAAAATAAAAACACAAGTCATTATGATGCATGTACCTATCTTAGGTCTCTTCCCTCCAAGAAGGTCCACATACCTTGTCCATTTAATAATCTCAGAGTGAATACACTAGATCATGGGTGGGGGGGATAAAATACCATGTCCTATCTAGTCTCTCTTGTCTATATTACATACCAAGGTCAAATGGCACCATAAACATACCATCCCATGTAATCCTCACTATGCCTAACTCTAAACTCCATCCTATCTTTAAACCAACATCACATTTGATACCACTCTTTCATGACCCCATCCCTCTAAAGATGCCGTAATGAGGGGAGAGAGATAATGACCCCCCTGAGTCCCACCTCCAGTAGGCCTTGGGATGGAGACTAGCACCGAGGGTATAAAAGACTCATGTATGGGACGAACTACCCTCTACAATATAAATAGGATTGAGAGGATAAGTTGAATTATCCATAATAAAATCCCTGGAACAATATAAAAGTAATCCATAACTATCCCAAAATTCATGTATAAATAAAACTAATACAGATAAAAGTATAAAAAGTAAATACCCAAAAGTAAATCTAAAGAAAGGACACAACATTATCCAAGGTCCAAGCTAGTAATGTCTAGCATGGTCCACATAGTCCTCTTGGAAACCTGTAAATATTTGTATATACGTAGGGTGAGAATACAAGTATACTCAGTAGGAAAACCAAATTCTCTCATGCACATGTGAAAGAATCTTACTAATGCAACTAGGAAAAAATAGAAGAACCAACAACACCTAAATAGGACAACTATCCATACCAACATCACCAAGGCATGATCTCCAAATAACACAATCCATGTAATATAATATAAAAAGAATCACATTGATAAAGGGAACCCCACACCACTTTCCAGCCAGTATTCCACTCTCACTCCCAAGCATCGTATGTCCTAGCACTCTCATCTATTCCAGACTCCCAGTACACCTCCCCACAATCATGTTCATGTAACATATCACCCACAAACACCTAGTCAACCACCCCACAAGCACGATCACATCACACCTCACTAATAGAAACCTAGGCTACTGCATCACAACCACGTACAAAATAGAGTAGTGGGGTATTGTGATCCTATAGAAAATAAACCTCGTGACCTCATCCTACCATGAATGACCCCCACCAGAAGTCACCACACAAGAACAATCATATCAAATCTCCCCCAAAAACACCTAGGCTACCACACCACAAGCATGATCATGTCTCTTTAGAAAACACATGGGCTTTCAGATCTTACCCAAAAACACATGACGTATCTGTTAGAACCACTTTGTGTATAAGGTTGCATTTTTTGTCAATATTTGTCAATGAAGATCAAAATGAAGGAGATCAAAAAGTACTCCAATGAAATGGAGGAATGGAAATTGAGACGATTGTTGTACTGATCATAAGTTCAAAGAACATGTGTCAAAGGTGACACATTGTTTACAACAATGAAGAATGTGAGGTATAATCCATCTAATTATAATTAAAGAAGAATAGGGTTTTGATGAAGACCATGCAATTCCTCATGATTTCATGATAACCATGAAAGAGACTTCTTGAAGAATTGAATCAAATGTTTTTCATGAAGTAGATAATGATGATAGAAGAAGAATGTGCAAGGGATTGGAATTATGAGATGGCCACGCACATCACACTGTCTTAGAAGATGATGATGCTAAAGCTGTTCCTTACAAGAATAAATATCATGATAGTGGAGTTTGTGATGAAAGCATAAGAGTTTCTGAAGGGTTCAAATCACCGAGAAGAAGTGTTTTTGAGGTGATTTTTCTTGTTGACAAAGAAAACAAATGACATACAAATTTGTTGACAAAGGAGATTCCATGGTGGCATGTCGAGTTAAAGGGATGTGGTTAATGATCCATGTTTTATTCAAGAACGTCGAAAAAGGAATGGATGATCTGGAGGCGGTACAAAAATAATAGATACAAGGTCGCGCTGTTCCCCAATGTTTGCAAAATTTTTGGGCCTAAAAATCGACAAATGGAGAAAAGTGTTTTTGGCAAAGAGACTTGCGCGCCGTGTACTTGATGGAAAGGAAACTTGCACGCCATATGAAATTCAAGATCAGAACATGGAAAAATGGAAAAGGGAAGAGGGTCGCACAAGTGTTGGGTTGGTCGCGCAAGTGACCTGCGCGCCGTGAAGAGACTTGCGCGCCAGTGCCTAGAAGGATCAGAAACTTGCGCGCCTATTGTTTTTCAAGAACACAACTTCAAAATATGTCAAAGGAAAGAAGGTCATGTAAGTATTGGTTGGGTCGTGCAAGTGAGTTGCGCGACAGAGGCCAGGGGTGATGAGCTGCGCGCCGAGGGGTGACATGCACGCTGCCGCGCAGGTTGATCAGTTTTCCTATAAATAGAGGACCACCACTCCTAATTTCCCATGAGCTCGACCCTTAGATAAAATCAGAGCTCTCGTCGCGCAGGTGTAAGAGTCGCTCAAGTGGTGAGTGGTTGTGCAAGTGTTTTGGAGAGACTTGCGCGCCAGCTCTTAGAAGTTGCGCGCCAGTTCATGGCTGCGCACCCAAGGTGATTTGGGAGAGAAAGGAAGTGAGTCGTGTAGGTTTGAAGTTCAAGAAGGCAGCGCTGTGCAGGTGCTTTGGTGAAACTTTCATGCCAGTTTGGACTTGCGCGCCAAAGAATTGCGTGCCATATTAGGACTTGCGCGCCGTATTGAGACTTGCGCACCAGGAATGAAAAGGAGCGCCGGGTGTTGTTAGAGCACGTCCGCCTTTCTAGAGCTACACGAGAGCTGAAAGATTTCCTGATACTTTCGGTGCAAAGTGAGATTAAAGAGGAAATCTAAATGATAATTGCATGATCTCATTCATACATGGAGAACTGATTCTGACAATTCCAAGTAAGCTGAGCTTCACTTATTGAGTAATCACATCAGTGGTTGTGATTTAGGCAAACGAAGACCAGAGTATCTAGTGTATTAGTCATTTCAATAAAGAAGAAGTTTTGAACTAAAAAGAGCATCAACTCTGAACCCTGATGCAAGAAAAGTTTCACGATGAACAGGAGACAAAGACTTCAATTCAAATCTATTGAAGAGACCTTCACGTCTATAAACTGAGCGGGACTTCACCAACGAGAGTGAGCCAGGGGGAGTCAACGGGAGTGACCCGAGGGACGCAGTGAGCTATCCATGAACCTTTGTAAAGGCAGTGATCCTAGGACAGAGTGACTGTGCCCGAACCATTGTAATCCAAAACTAGTGAAGATTAGTGGAATTCGGTACGACCAGAAACTTGTCGGCATATGCTCCTTGGACATAGCCCTTAGTGGTGAACCAAGTAAAATTGTTGTGTTATCTCTTTGCATGTGAATGTTTCATTGCTAATCATATCCATCATACATGTTTAAGTAGTTCCTACCAACATGGGAACAAGATCCACAACTTTAAGAAGAAAAAGTTGACACCCTGATTCACCCCTCCCCTCTCAGGGTGTCCTGGGGTCGTACAGTATCACAACCACCATCTAATGCACTAAAATACCTCCATCCATCACATCCTATGAAAACTCTACCTCACATGGAAGAGAGAGTGTGAAATAGAGGGTTCCCATCCATTCTTCCTCCTCACTGGATGTTGGGTAAAACAACCCTTACACTACTATGTGGGTGTTAGAACATGGTGCTCTATGTGGGTGGGATGTCTATAAAAACCACAAGGAATATAAAAGTATATATATATATATATATAACCACACACAACCCAAACCAATGGGTTCACAACCAAAGACTAATCAACTAACAACATCACCACTTTCATTGCCACCTCTAAATGCAGGAAAAAAACATGAGCCACAATCCACATTCACATTCCAACTAAAACTCAATAATCATTCAATTATTTTCATTATTTAGAATCAACCAAATTTAACCACACAAACCACCATTTAATTATTCATTAACAATTATAATCCAACTAAATAAACAAAACCATGTAAATTGAATCATTATTAATAAATTATCTATTAAATCACTACCCAGGAATCTAGCACAAAGAAACAACCACCTCACTGCACCAAAATCATGGCCTACCAAAACACCTCACTGCCCCAAAATAACGACCAATCAAACCCCATCAACACTCCAAAAAACATGGCCAAAAAACCATCAGGAACATATACACAAACCACACATCATTCACACATCACAATTATAAATCACAACCCCACAAGCACGACCACACATTAAGAAACCTATGGGATCATTTTAATGATTTAATAGATGATATTTTAACACATTAAACATTATTTTAGGGGAATTATCACAAAAATAATAATCCTTGGGACACTATTTTATTAGGAAAAAACTAGTGGTTATCTAATTTACATTTTAGGTTGAAATCACAACAACCACAAAAAAACAAGTAGTCACATCACATATATCCAACGCAAATAAATACCCCAATGAACATAATTTTCATTAGGGAATCAAGCTCATAAAATCCAAAATATCACAAATAATATCAAATATGTAAAAGCATTAAAAATAAACTATACTTTACCCTTTCAATTTCAATTATACAATTCTTTATCTTTGATTAATCCTGAAAAACCTTAACTTATATATGAAAAAAGAAAACCCCACTCCCATGATACACAATAAAGAGAAAAGGTGGATTCCTTACTTCAAGGAAGGTTTTTCGACACACTACACATTATAGGGGGAAGAAGAAACACCCAAAAAACCACAACCAACCTGAAAGACACCACATATCAACCTATACCACACCCAAATATCATCAAACATATCCCAAACACAAAACCCAAACCAAAACACATATTTGAAGAGAAACTATGAAGAAGAACAGAAGAAAAAAACAAACAAAGTGTGTATAACCCACCACGGATTTCCAAAAACACTTTACCAGAAACAAAGGATCGAAGTAGGAGGAAGATGGCTTGAAGAACTACTCGGGGTGCCTAAGGCTCTGTGAAAATAAGAGCGAATGGAGGTGTCCGAATGAATGAAAATCCATCTAAAAAAAGAATTTAAAACCTAGAAATAAAACATTTTCAAAATTTTTAATACTTACATGACTTGTAAGTCACATATTTCAAAAAATTTCAACTTTTGTTAAAAAAATCATCACCTTGAAGGATTGAACACCTGAATTTATTACATGTCATGAATCCCATTTACATGATGTGTAACCTTTTCATGGGATACCAATTATCCACATAATACTCATGAACCTACCAACTACACAATCTATGAACCACCATTACATGTTTTGTATTACATTTACACAACGTGTATTTCTTGCAGTAGCTCTGCTGCACCTCCAGCCTCTACCGAAAACTCTAAAATCCTCCCATGAACACATATAACCAACAAAGATATAAATTTAAAAAATCAAGATGGAAAATACCATTAAAAACACACAAATATAAATAATATTAAATAAATACATTAGAATAATAATTTGATAAAGTATGTTATATAGAAAAAAGGCATTACCCAAATTAAAGGAGTTTTGTTTGGATGTTCCCTTACCCCATGTCTTGATTCATTCTTAACTTTCACATTAAATACTAAATTATAAAATTATATTTATTAAATATATTATTGAGAACCTTATTCAAATATATTTTATTTATTAACAATATTATCATGTAATATCATTGTTTGAGTATAATGTATGAGATGTTTAATAATAATAAAACTCTTCAGACCTTTAATTGTTTTATTTTTATGGGGTTTTTATAGGTTGGTTTCTAGTGGAAAATGGTCATGGAACCAATGGTTGGAGTGTTTGGTGAAGGCATAGCCTTGTGGTTTATGAAAAATCCCACCATACAACTGATAGACTCCACTATATTTCAGGAAGACATTTTATAGGTCTACAAGAAGAGGTAAAATCCACTAAAACACCTTAGTTGAGGTATAATTCCTAGAATTATTTTAGGCATGTCGGCCCACCCATGCGGCCCATCGGCTGGCTGGTTCACCTAGTCTCAGGGTTCAACTACTACACATGATGGGTTTTAATTTAACCCAGTTTTCCACCTCATTTTACAACCAAATTTAACCCACCATAGCCTATTTCAAATTTGATACATACCCTATGGTCTCTAAAGAACTCCTATCCAAATACCTATGATCCAGCAATCTTTGACCTATCCAGTGGCATTTGACCATCATTTTCCCCTTAAATCTATGGATTTTTTCTCTTATTATTTCTGAGATGCGCATGAATCTATATTGGATCTTTTTATACCTTGATAATATAGTGATTAATTCTTCCTTTATTCCTATATTGGTGGAATATATTGAAAGCTAACATAATTTCTTGATGAAACCAAGGTATACCTTCAACAATGAGTGTTCAATGGTAAATGTTATTGAAAAATATTCCTAGGAAAATTATTGAAGGATGATTTATGATAGAACCTTATTAATTAATGATTTCATGGTAGATTGGTCATGAAATAAATGTTTCAATAAAGACTACATTTGAATGAATATAATATTTTCATGAATGGTGAAAGATTCTAGGTATTTTTTGTTGATCAATAATCTTGATATTCTCTTCTTCTTGAATATCATCTTGAATCACTTTTCCAATTATGGGTTGGTGGTGGATCAATTATCAATGGATTGACCTGATTATTTATTCTAGAATCGATGATAGATTCATGATCCCTTCCTTGATTAATAATAGATCCATTTAATTAGAATCCTTTTCATCTACATACATTGGAATTTGTTTAATCAACAAACATCATCAGTTATGTGAATAAATAATCTTATTATTACCATAGTTTCTACTTGAGGCCTCTTTCTAAACCTCATTACCATTGAGAATTAATATATGTTAGGTATACTTGATGAGTGATAGAGTCCTCCATTGATGCATGATGTGATTTATTCTTTATTCCAAGATGAAATTTTTAGTTCTTCATCAATAATCATAAGGAAGGATTTCCTTATCATTTTGGATCTCATATACACATATTTCCTTAATATGATTCTTGTATTGGCATGTTTTTGTGACCATTTTTTAATGCGATCAATTGTTGGTGGTTGTGTACCCTGTGAGACCTTTTATGATTATTTCTAGAGTAACTTATTACATTATTTATGATTATCACATGTTTTTGTGTGTTTTTATTATATTTTCATGAATATTTGTTATTATTTCCTTGTATGCATTACCTTAATTTTTGTGTTTACATGCCATTATAGGATCTTCATGGCACACATGATTGGTGAACCATCATAGTATGAATACCCTTGTAGGGGGAGTGCAAATGACATGAGATGATGATGACAACTTACTCTTGCACATGGTAGGTACATGAAAACATTATGGCCTAGGAAAAAAATTGATACCTTTTTGATACTGAGTGACATGCCAGAACTCAATGCCTTAGAGATAACTAGTAGCATGTTGACTTAATGATATGAGGATATTTAGTAACATGTTATCTAAACTTTCATCTATCCTTTGGATACATCCTGCATTCATTATGATTATCCTTCTCATGTAGAGTCAAAGTATGTATGTTAGGGGATCATGATGGCTATGTTAGCTCATGTGTTCTTAGTATATGTATGTTTATGTTTGGTTACACAATTATTATCACTCACACACTATAAAATCAATTTGGTGTGCATTAAGACTTTATTTGTAGGGATCTAATTCAAGTAAAGGGGCCCATGGTTGATAGGTGAGTAGAGGATCATGGAGTTAGAGGGGGATAGGGATGAACTCTAGAGGATTTTTCATCATTTTATTTATTATTTAGTATAAATTTGTACATTAATTTGGATTTACATACTAGGATCCATGTTACAGTATTATTATGAATTGTGTGACTTTCATTATTGTTTTTTAATGATAGTATGATTATTTAATTATATTGGTATATTTTTTTCAAGGCTATGAAATGATACATAGGGTATATTCTCACAAATGATGGTGCTCATACCCTCACTGTTAGTTGGTAGACTCTAGCATTCAGTAGGGAACACATGAGGTCTTGTGACTCTCTAGCTTAGACATGGTCATATCAGTGTACCAAGTTTTTTCTTTTCTTTTGGACTAACCAATTAAATTATGGAAAGGAGGAAGGTTGGTTAGGAATTAGGTAGGGGAGTTTCCATGTTCCTAGCCAACTCATGTGTAATGGACCACCAAGTACCCATTTATTGGATTTTTGTTATAGTTTTATTATATTAGATGTTCATTCATGAATCATGAGGAGGTATATAAAATCACATGCCATATATATACACATATTTTCATAATCCATATTGTTTATAAATTTAATGCTTTTAATTATTATATATGTTCATGAAAGACCTGTATTCCTTATTGTGTGATATATACATTTACTTATTTTTGTGATATATCTATGATGATATTAATTAGTAGAACCTGTGAATGTTGTTTGTTTGTCTATATATAACTATAACTAATGTTTAGGGATGGAGATACTTGGTTAGTGCTGGGTGAGATATTCCTTAGGTTATGGGTATTATTCTAGGAGAACCTTTATGTGATCTCATAGTCTGGTTGCAATAAATTTTAGGTTCTAATATTAAATTATGTTATAGGAAATTCTTCTTAAAATCTTTATGGGACCACCACTAAACCGGGGCCTAGATACTTTAATATTAAAGGCAGTAGGCCCACCTCATCCAAGGTCCATGGTCGATCACATATAGGACATCCAACACCATCATCCTCCTTCTTTCAAGGTCATTAGAGGCCCTTAAGATGTAGAGGAGTGAATACATACTATCAACATGATATTCAAACTAGTAGACAACATAGAGGAACATCGAGTGTTGTTGGATGCTATTAAGATTTAGGAACCTGCCAAGTGGTGGTTGGGTTTTGTAGACTAGGTGGAAAGATATTAAGGACTATCATGGATGACCATCAAGGACCTTTTCTTAAAATACATCATATCTTGTATGCTGATTCCATATAAAGTGAAAGAGTTAATGGAGATAGGATAAATATTTATGATGATTCATAAATATGAATCATGATTCATGGTGGTGCTTCACAAGGATATGTTATTGATGAAGAGTTTTGAGGAGGATAACATTTGGAGTCTTCTTGCAGATCATATTGGACTTCCTAGTGGTACTAAAAAATGTAGAAAGAGGAGGGAAGATGAATAATGATAGGGTGACTGAAAATTGTCAATGTAGAGAAAATTTTCCTTGGCACCATCTATGGGAGATGTGGGTCTTCTTTCTTTTAATAATATATTGAGTGGGTGTTAGTGAATTTTTTCCCCAAAGTCTCAAGTCATGTTATGCTGATACAAGAAGATATTAAACCTCCATCGATTCTTTTCAATATCATTGAGGTTATTTATAGGTGTAGGATGAGCTTGATACACTACCCAGGGATCCAGATAGGGTCCTCAACATGATTCTTAGACAATAATGACTCATAAGAGTCAAGTACCATAAAGACAGAGTCACAGAGCTGAGGTAAGCTTAGTTTACATAGTTTATCAGATAGCAACCGATGGTGGGGAGGGACTGCAGACTATTTGTTGTATAGTCTTGGTATGTTCTACTTTTTCTACAAAATTGTCCCAAAATTAGGATTCACATTCATTCATATATTCATAAGTTGTTGTTTTACATTAATTATTGGTAAATTTTTCTTTTGAGATGCTATACCTTGATACATCATTGGGCATGATTTTGGACCATCTCTAGTGATTACCATAGTGTCCTATAGTCATTTTTTTTGTTATGGAAATCTGTTAAAATTTATGATTCTATAGATTATGAGCTTAGATTTGATTCTATACATAGACTATCTGACCAGTTTCTGAGCTCACATTGAATACTACATGAGATGTATATTATTTACCTCATTAAATGGAGAAAATTTCATGATGAATGGTGAATGGGAATTGGGAGAAGGTATTGTTGGTTTGAACATGATCCATCTTGGGATGATCAAGATGCAGATTATATGATTGGTTCACTCAATAGGATCATCGAAATCCCCCTCATATTTTCCTCTAGTTTTGAATCCCTATTAGAATATCTCTTAGAATGAATTAAATAAACAATACCTTGATAGAGGAGTTCAAATTTATTTATATCACATTCATGTTTTGAATCCCATTTTGATACCCATTGTCATATGGAAACATTTGATTTGAATAAAATCATGGTGAAGCTCGATGGAATGGATAAAAAGTGATTTATCTGTATGAGTATGTCACCATAGGGTGAAACTGTTTTTTTACCAATAAGGTGGATAGTAGTATTTGACTTTGAATGGATTAACATAAGTTATACTAGGTTAAGGTGGAGAAAACATATCTCATACTTAGTATTGATGACCTTTTTTATCAGTTATGGGGAGCCCAATGGATCTCCAAGATTGATCTTCAATTATTCTATCATCAGTTATGGGTTAAAGAGGAAGATACCCCAAAGATAGTGTTATGGAGTAGGTTTGGGTTGTATGGGTAATGGTGATTCCATTTCTAATGAAAAACATTCCTACAATATTCTTGGATCTTATGAAAAATATCATGCACCCATTCATTGAATACTTTGTTATGGTGTTTTTCAATGAAAAACCCATTTACTCACCGAACTAGGGAAACATGTCATTCATCATGGGATAGTCATGAGAACACATTGACATCATCAACATTATTACAAGGTTTTTTAGTATAAATTCTATATTCAAGAGGTAAAATTCTTGGGAAATATTTTTTCTAAGATAGGTACATTTGTAGACCCATATAAAGTATACATAGTAATGTCCTGGAAAAGTACCATAGACATGTTTTAGATCAACATATTTCCTAATTTAGATTTATACTATCAATGTTTTATCCAGGCATTATTCTGATTATTAGTACCTTGGACTGCACTCATGAAGTAGGGGATAATTTTTCAAAGGTTGAACCAGTGTGATGAACCATTTCATGAGCTATATAGGATGTTGAGTATAACTGTAGTATTGATACTTACTAATCCATGTATTGGATATATGTTTATTATGATGCATCAGGAGTTGGAATCGATGATGTACTAATGCATAGGGATTTGGTAGTAGCTTATGGTTCTTTATAGTTGTGACCCCAGGAGATGAATTATTCTTATCATGAATTTTATTAGAAATTGTGGCCCATGAATTGAAGTTTTGGATAACATATGTCATATGTGAGGGGTTTGTTGTTTATATGCACCACAATATCCTCATTTTTATCTCCACATAGTAGGACATAAATTTGAGGCACAAATTCATGGTAGAGTACCTTCAGATGTTTGACGTTAGGATGAACTATGAACCTAGTAAATTTAACCTATTTATAAAATTTCTTAGCCACAAGACATAAATATATCAAGTTATTAGTGAATGTAATTCAAAGGAGTAGTGTCACCTGATGATATTTTTGGTTGATTAGAGGATGGATGATTCTCAGTACTAGGTCTTGATGATGTGTAATCCATTTATTATCACATATTCTATTGTATACAAGGTAATCAAAGGTATATAATCTTACCCTAAGTGTTACTTAATGGGGAAATAACTTACATAATGTGACCCGGTGCTGAGGCTTCCGTTGGATGGAAATGATGTGATCCTCGTACATAGGAGAGTTTTAGTCCCTACTTTTATTATGAGAGAGTTGATGAGAAACTTCTACATATCTATATGGATGGTACATCTTGGTGAGGAAAATATTCACCACTACTTCAGGTGGAAATTCCAGTGGCTAGGGATAAATGGGGACATTATTAGTTTCATCTCATTGTGTTATACTTGCAGGAGGATTAAGTCCGACCACCAACATTCTTGTGGTCTACTCCATCCATTTAATATACCCATGTAAAATTTAAAGGATGTCATGATTGAATTTTTAATGGGGTTACCTAGGACCTCAGGGAGTCATAACGATGTATAGATGCTTTTCAATTTGTTAATGAAGGTTTCTCACATATTACCAATTTTTTAGTCTCACTAATTAAATATGATGGTAAATATATATGTATATGAGATAATACAATTACATGGAGTTCCCTTGATCATAATTGTAATGTATCATATTTTCCATGTATTATTTTTAAAAATTATATGGAATTATTTTGAGACCAATCTTTGTGACAACGTGTGATTCTGAGGCCTAGAGAGCCCATAATAAATGTTTGAAATAAATTAAACTTTTAAATAGCACGAGTGTGTGATTTTCCTAAAAAACTAGAATAACTATTTAAAGGCTACCCAAATAAAAAAACTAAGGGAACCGTTGTGTTCATAGCAGTGAATTTATCATAGGCGGGGCCTAATATTGACCAGCACAGGTCGACTGCAGAAGTTAGTTTTTGGAAGTTAAGGAAATAAAATTAATTAAAATATTTATTTTATTTACTTTGTGTCAACACAGTGACAAGAGATTTTAAATAATATATTAAGTAGAATCTATAGTGTTAGCTACATAACCCTAAAATTATTTAGAGGTGTGGAGAGGGGACCCCTTAGAGAAACCTCTCGACAACGAATGGTGAAAAAAGAGTCGTTCTTGAATCGCGACACCAATGGAGTTAGAGGATATCTTCGACAATGGTAGCACAATATATCTTCATTAGTTATAAATACAAAATTGATGTAGGAGTTTTTATTTCAATTGTGTTCTTCCCTATTCATTGATTAAATGAAGGATGCAGATTAACCCATGAACATGTTGACCAGCAGATCATTCGTTCTTCCAGGAGGGTCTTTTATCGGGTTTATTTTGGGGAATTAATCCATGTTTTATTTGATTCATATTTTTATTCACTATGTTTGATCCTTCTAATGGGAGAAGATCAATGCAATGACTAATGAAGGTGGAGGTTCGTTCCTTGATTTTCTATTTGGATTTTCATCCCCCTTTTGACCCTGCATTCTTCGCATTCTTTACAGGGTTATGAACAATGGATTGTTGAACATCTGTTTCGAAATGTGACAATCCCAATTCATAGATATGAAATTGTGATGACCTAGAGGAGGTGCGACAATGATGGCGGTGGATGAATTGACTCGGTTTGGGAGAAATTGTTCTTCAATTATTCTTCATACGGATGGATCAAAACATGTTTTCGGGGCTGATCAGAGGCTCGAAACCAATGAAATAAACCTTTCAGTTATGAAATGACCCATAATCTTGAGTTTTATGGAAATTATATGGTTATATCGAGAGTCATAGCTTCACTCGAAGCACAGAATGAAGAACTTTGTTTTCTAAAAAAACACAATGAACATGGCGCATTCTCTGAAGAACACGACGTGTGGGGCTGGATCATTGGATGCTAGGGTTTTGTGATGCAAGAAGAAACGACACAACATGAAGATCTTTATGTAGGACTCAAAATTTATCTCAGAATATACACATAAATTAGGTGGAGTACATGAAATGTACTCCACCACACGACCCGACCAGCCGGATACGCGGGTCACCCCGTGTACCGGTACACGGCTTGGCGAACACGGGTTGAAGCCATGTACGGGCACATGATCAGCATAAATGGAGCCTCCCTTGAATAATAAGACATGGAATTCTATTCTCTTACATGTCATGTATATCGTTTTCTACATGACATGCTCCTTTTAACATCAGTCGTTGTACACGGGCAACACCTAGGGTCAGAGGACATGGCGTGCGACCTTTCTACATGCGGTTCACTTGCTTGTTCATGGACTGATATTCTTATCCACCATACCTTGGACAAGTTTCGTTTGGGTTAGTGCCCCATTTCTCATTACCCTAATGATCAGGTATTATTTCCATCCAAATGAGTATGATCCCTTTAGTATAACTTTCTAGATAGAGTCAGATTCCCTCTGAGAGGCCCTGAGCGAGATCCTCTACCCATTCTTGGCCCTAGGTAGAGTTAGGTATCGACCTGACCAATCCTACAGAACGTAGATCCTATAATTAACAGGTGAATCTTGATGAGTCATGTTATATTCCAAGACCCTAGAAGTGATCCTTATATGTGTATTGTGATCTTTTCCCCACTCAAGAGTGAGTTCTCCTAGAATGAGTATATCTGTTCTCTCTTCAGATCTATCAGTGCTTTTATCTCTCTCGTGACACTTCCTGATGAACGTTATTATCGAACGGATGTTATCAGAGCTATCATACTCATGGAGTGAGTTATCCCAGATGAATGCTTCATGGAATCTTTGAATTGAAACCCTAGCGTGGGTATGCGGTCATTGTGGCTTACCTCTAGACGATGGGTCTTGGTTTTGAGTATATCTAGATGTTTTTATTATTATATGTTCTATAGACATATACTATGTAGTGATGACTATACCTTTAATTTGTGTATTTATTTGTGGTTTTCAGGGTCCTCTACTGAGTATTGTTATACTCACCCCTGCATGGGTTTTTCCCACACATGTCGTGTCTGGTGTAGACGAGCGGCCTTTTGATGGAGTCCAGGTCGGACAAGGACCGGACCAAACCTTATGAGATTCCTTATAGGTTGAGGTGTTCCTACAACTATGATTAGTAGTCACAGTACCTATTTTCTTTCTTAAAAGTTGGACTTCGTAGTTTTGAAAAATCTTTCTTTTGGTGGTCTTGTATTCTGGCCCAATTTACTTTCCACACTTTACTTTTTGTTATACTCTGTTGGTTGGGTTTAGTTGTATGAATGTATTTTGTTCCTCAATTTTTTTTACATTTCAGAATTTGTGGGCATAGAGATGAGTTCATGTGTACATGTTCTTAAGAAATTCCTCCCATGTTAGTGATATGCCTACTCAGTGCTAGTCACCATCCCCTAGCCTATTGGAGGTGGGTAAGGGGAGTCACGACACGTGCCCCCTTGGTATGAGTCATGAAAAAGTGGTATCAGAGGTGGTACACTCAACCTTAGGACTAAGAGTCTGTGAGATTGGTTTGGGGAAATAGTTTCAAGTGTTTTACATTCGTCTTTCAGGTTAGGGACTCCAGTGTTGGTGTGGGCACCTAACGTATCCATACACTAGGACTCTAATAACATGCTTTTCAACTCGGTACATGTGAACACTAGTTATAGAGAAATAAAATAATGGTATATGAATCATATAAGAGTGGGATGATTTTTACATTTCCTTTTGTGTCATCTATCTAGATATACTCTTTTACTATGATACATCTTGTTTCCTTATAGGATACCTCCACGATGCATACATGTTAGTATTTAGCATATTGATCATGAGGATGGCCCCCTAAGTGACAAGGATTCAATTAATGGACCATTTCCCAAGAGTTACCTCTAGGTGGTGCACCTATTATACCACCACCAGTGGAGAATAACACAATACATGAGGTACCAGTAGATGAGGAGAGCAAGTTGAGCATGCTCTAAGTGTTTCAGAGACAGAGACCCCTCAGGTTCTGAGGTGAGCCTGACCCTCATGCGGCTAAGGACTGGATTGAGGTAGTGACCAGAGTTTTCAATATAGTGAGGACATAGGCATACCATATGGGGATCCTAGGAGTGAGATTTCTTCAAGTTTCGGCAAGAAGATGGTGGATTTTGACCATGTAGACTCACAATGAGGAGACTCTTTCGTGGACAAAGTTTGAGCGACTATTTAGGAAAGAGTTATCTCTAGTTACACTGAGAGAAATGCATATCCAGGATATCCTTCAGCTCCGGTGGGGAATTTTAATTGTGTATGACTATTCATCGAGGTTCACTAACCTCTCCAGGTACTCGATGAATATGGTTAGGGATCAGTACTTTAGATCCTGGACCTTCGAGTGAGGTCTATGATGGGAAATATGAGATAGTGTCATGACCCAATGAATTTTTACTTATGCAAGAGTGCTCGAGCAAGATTTGGTGGTCGAGATATTCCTAGTTGAATAGAGATAGACCGTGTCAGTTAGCAGCAGGCAGATAGGTATAGAGACCTTGGCAACAAGGATTTGACATCAAGCACATGGATCGGGATGTGGGAGACATCAAAGGAGAACCCAATATGGGGGATTTGTAGTCCAAGTTTCTGAGGATAGATCCAGTCATCCTAGGGAGAGGCGATGATACTCATGTGATGGCAAAGAACATCTCTCTAGAGATCATCCAACCTGTCGAGATGTTGATAGGTACATGGTGGATGGACCACTGAGGTAGAGACAAAGAGTGGAGCATGTAGACCCACCAGGAACCGGACATGGAAGAGTAGGGAGAGCTGTAGGAGGTGGAAGATTCTTTGACCTACTTCCCCCACTACCCCCATAAGGTCCATTTCAGGCTCAAGGAGCTGGGGGACAGGGGCAGGGGAAGCTTCATGCTGTCAAGGTGTATAACCCTGAGACTCCAGGGATGATATGAGGTATGATATATACCTTCTATACCTTATATTATGTACTTATAGACATATTTTCTAGTCATTATTTCCCCACCACATGTCTTGTACAAAACTTTGAGATTCCGATAGAGCCCTTAACTTGACCCTTATGCTTGGATACACCCACAGGAGGAGACTCGATGATCACACATATTTTCCGACACTGTGATATTACCCTTGGAGGTGAGAGTTTTGGTTAGAACCTCTTGGTGGGAACATCGATGCCTTCTGACATCATTCTCAGTATGGATTGGTTATCTTCGCGTCCATGCCTAGATTGAATACTTTAGGTGAAGAGTGTGGTGTGTCCACAGTGATGGAAAGAGGTTTTCCTTTATTGGTGAAAAGGAAACCCAGGCAGTATAGTATGGGATCATGCATAAGAGGGTGAAGAAAATCACTCCTGATTTGGCTAGCCATATCCTTCAAGCAGCAGATTCTGTGAGCTTTCCATTCCCATAGGTAGTGGTGGAGTATGAGGATGTCTTTATAGAAGCTGGTCCAGGACTACCTCCCCACTGGGAGATTAACTTCTTCATCGAATTACACCCCGAGATGACATTGATATCCTCACTGACGTATCATATAGATCCGAAAAATCATCAAGATATGAGGGTGTAGTTGGAGTATTTATAGAGGAAGGGATTCATAAGACCCAGTTTTTCACCATGGGTGGCCCTTGTTTTGTTTTCCAAGAAGGCAGATAGGAGTTTGAGGTTGTTCTTAGATTACAGGTGCCTGAACTAGGTAACGGTGAAGAAAAAGTATCCACTTTTAAGGATCGATGACCTCTTCGATTAGTTATGAGGGGCACGATGATTCTCAAAGGTTGACCTTCAATCAGGTTACCACCAATTATGATTATGACATGATGATATACTAAAGATGACTTTCAAATGATGCTATAGTCACTAATAATACTTGGTGATTTCCTTCGGCGTGACGAATTCCCCTGTAGTGTTCATAGGGATTATGAACCGGATCTTCCAGCCGTACTTAGAACAGTTCATAGTAGTCTTCATCAATGACATCCATGTGTACTCATCGTCAGAGGAGGAGCATGCAAGACACCTACGAATGGTTCTAGGCGTACTCCGAGAGCACTAGCTTTATGGGAATCTCTCTAAGTGCTAGTTCTGGATACAGAAGGTCCACTTCATGGGGAATTTCATCTCAATAGATGAAGTAGTAGTGGACCCAACCAAGGTAGAGGCCGTGTTAGCATGGGAGTCACCTCAGTGTGTGACATAGGTGTGGAGCTTCCTTGGGTTAGCTGGATAATACTGACGATTTATCCCTAATTTCTCTTGTATATCAGCACCGATGACAGGCTTGACCTGGAAGGGGCATCCCTTCATATGGACGAAAAAGTGTCAATAGGATTTCCAGCAGATGAGGTAGATTTTGATGAGCCTCTCGATCTTGAGATTTCCAGAAGAGGGTGTTGAGTATGTAGTTTTATGTGACGCATCAGGGACTGAGATTGGATATGTCGTAATGCAGAGATAGGAAATGATTACTTATGGTTTGCACTAGCCGAGGCCACATGGGAATAACTATACAACCCATAATATTGAGTTGGCAGTGGTAGTATTCACATTGATTATGTGGAGACAATACCTCATGGGAGAATGATTTATCATCTACTTTGACCACAAGAGACTCAAGTACATCTTCTCACAGAAGGATCTAACTCTGGGGTAGAGGCAATGGTTGGAGTTCATCTTGGATTATGACTTCAAGATCATCTACACCCTTAGGAAGGGTAATGTTATAGAATATGTTCTTAGCAGAATATTGAGTTCACAGCTACTGAGCAAGGAATCAGATCATTTGGCCTTGCTATAGTTATCTTTCATGAAAGGAGATAATGAATATTATCTCCAGTTGATGGTTTTCACCCCTCCACACTTACAGAGAGTTAGGGAGGCACATCTATGGGATTTCAACTATGAGAATTTACATGCTCAGTTATCCACAAGGCATGATTTTGATGGATATTCACATGGTGGGGAGAAAATATATATTTTTAAAGGGTGCACAATTGTAACAGTGTGAATGCATGAGGATCTTATGATGGAGTTTTATACATCCCCTTAGTGGTACATCCTGGAGTGGAGAAAATGTACCAGGACCTCTGATGTTAGTTCTAGTGGAAATGGATGAAGAAGGTAGTAGCAGAGTTCATTTCTTGAAGCCTTACTTTCCAACAGGTGAAGGTTGAGCACCAGGTTCTAGTGGGGTTAGCTCACCCTATAGAAGTGACGGAGGAGAAATGGGAAATAGTATCGATGGAATTCGTGATAGGATTACCACGAACTTCCAGGGGACATGATTCCATCTGGGTGATTGTTGACCAACTCGCCAAGTTGACCCACTTCCTAGCTACTAGGGATCCGAGTTCCATAGATAGCATGGTACACCTCTACGTGTATGAGATAGTTCGTATTTATAGACTCCCTTTAATGATAGTCTCAGATCGCGATGCTCGTTTCACATCCCAGTTGTGGAAGTTATTACAGGAGGTGTTTGGGACTCAACTACACTTGAGCACAATGTTCCATCCCCAGAAAAATGGCCAAATAGAGAGAACCATTTTGGTTTTAGAGGATATGTTGTGGGCCTATATCTTTTAATTTGGTCATAGTTGGGAGGACCAAATACCACTGGTGGAGTTTTCATACAACAACAACTACCACTCCACCATCAGTATGGCACCATTTGAGGTTTATATGGGTGACCCTTCCAGTCACAACTTTGCTGAACCGACCCTAGAGAGTCATCATTCATGGGTCTAGAGTTGGTGCGAGCTACCACTGAGAAGGTGAAGATCATCTAGGAGTGGATGAAGACTGCACATAGTCAACAGAAGTCTTATGCTAATAGACGAGGGAGACCTCTGAATTTTGAAGAGGGAGACCATGTCTTCCTTTAGGTCTCACCTCGATGAGGGTTATAGAGATTTGGATGGGGAGGAAAGTTGTCTCCAAGGTTCATCGACCCTTTTTGGATACTATACATAGTTGGTGAGGTGTTGTACCTCCTAGCTCTATCGCCACGGTTGCACCAGGTACATGATGTCTTCCACATGTCATAGCTGAGGAGGTACACACATGACCCATCACATGTCATCGACTGGGGTGAGATGGACATCGAGGATGGAGTGAACTTTTTTGAGTACCCAGTGAATATCAAGGATCAACAGGAGAGGATCCTTTATGGGTGAGATATTCCGTTGGTGCATGTCTGGTGGCTGTACAAGAATCTTCAGGAGAGAAGGTGGGAGTGGGAGGCTCAAATTTGTACACAGTACCCACATCTGTTTGAGTTTCCTTTTGTTTTGGATTTTCAGGAGGTAAATCCCTAAGGCGGGGAGAATGTAATGTATCATATTTTATATGTATTATTTTTAAATTTTATATGGAATCATTTTGAGACCAGGCTTTGTGATGGCATGTGATTCTGAGGCCTGGAGTTCTCAGAATAAATGTTTGAAATAAATTAAAATTTTAAATAAAGCATGTGTAGTTTTCCTGAAAAAGTGGAATAACTTTTGAATGGGTTCACAGATCATAAATATGAGGGCACAATTACATTCAGAGTAGTGAATTTACCTTATTCAGGGCCTAACATCGACCAGTGTGGGTCGACTGAAGAAGTTAGTTTTTAGATGTTTAAGAAAATAAAATAAAATAAAATATTTATTTATTTACTTACTTTGCATCAATTTTGAGACTAGATATTTTAAATAAGATATTTAGAAAAATATATAGGGTTATCCACATAACCCTGAAATTCTTTAGAGGCATGGAGAGGAGAACCCTTATAGAAACCTCTTGAAAAAAAGGAGACAAATAGACCATTCGTGAATCATAGTACCAATGGAGTTAGAGGATCTCATCGATAACTTCATCACAATCCCTCTTCATCAGTGATTTATCCTAACTCGAGGTAGGGGTTGTTATTTCAATTGTGTTCTTCCACATTCTTTGATTAAACGATGGACGCAGATCAACCCACGAACAGGTTGACCTGCATATCATTCATTCTCACAGGAGGGTATTTTATTGGTTTTATTTTGGGGAATGAATCCATGTTTGATTTTATTTTTATTTTGATTCTCTTTGTTTGATCTTTCTAACGAAAGCAGATCAACACTGTGATGAATAATGACAGATGTTCGTTCCTCAATTTTCTATTTGGATTTTCTTCCCCCTTTTGACCCCACATTCTTCGTGTTCCTCATGGGGTTATGAAAAATGGATTGTTTCATGTAATATTTGCAATGAAACTATAACAACTCGTAGATCTGGAATCATGATGACCTAGAGGAGGTGCAACGACAATGGAGGTGGATGAATCGACTCAGTTCGGGTTAAATTGTTCTTAAATGGTTCTTCATGCGGATGAATCAAAACTTGTTTTCATGGCCTATTGGTGGCTCAAAACCAATAGAATCAACCTTGTAGTGATGAA
The DNA here is from genome assembly GCA_963277665.1 of Viscum album. Classification (NCBI taxonomy): domain Eukaryota; kingdom Viridiplantae; phylum Streptophyta; class Magnoliopsida; order Santalales; family Viscaceae; genus Viscum; species Viscum album. The sequence continues at coordinate 1,179,739,885 of OY728160.1, forward strand.
AAAACCTAGAATATTGAGTTTTATGGTGATAATATGGGTGGATCAAGAATCTGAGATTCACCCAAAGTGTCTAACAAAGAAATTCATTTTTTGGAAAAACATGACGAACATGACATGTTCTATGAAGAACGTGATATGTGGGGATGAATCAGCGATGGATAGGGTTTTGCAATACAGGAATCGATGAAATATTGTGCAAAAACTATAACACGATCTGTGGGTACTTACGCACGACTCGATGTGTATCTCAAATGATAAATAGACATAGGGTGGAGGACACTGTGTGTACTTCACCACATGGCCATACCAGGCTAGATACACGGGTCACCCCATATTCCGGTACACGGCTTGGCATAAATGGGTTGAAGCCGTGTACAGTAACATGACCAGTATACATAGAGTCTCCCCCAAATAATAGGACACGGCGTGCCACACTCTTACACGTGGTTTATATCTTTTTCAACACAACATGCTCTTTTCGACATGGGCCGTTGTACACGGGAATCACCTGAGGTCATAGGACACAGTGTGTGACCTTTCTACATACCATGTACTTTCTTCTGCATCGATTGATATCCTTTTCCACCATAACCAGTACAAGTTTTGTTTGGGTTACTTTCCCTTTTCTCATTCCCTTGAAGGTCAGGTATTGTTTCCATCCACAAGAGTATGATCCCTTCAGCAAAACTTTTTGGATAGAGTCAGAGTACCTCTGAGAGGCCCAAAGTGAGATCCTCTACCCAATATTAGCCCTAGGTAGAGTCAGGTATCGATGTGACCAATCCTATAGGACCCTGATCCTCTATTTAGTTGGTGAATCTAGATGAGTTGTGGTATACGCGAACTCCCTGGTAGTGATCCTCATCCTTGTATGGTGATCTTTTCCCCACTTAGGTGTGAGTTATCCCAAAATGAGTATATCGGTTCTCTCTTTAGATCTATCAGTGTGTATATCTCTCTTGTGACACTTCCCGATGGATGTACTTCTCAGATGGACATCATCAAAGCTATCAGAATCATGGAGTGAGTTCTCATGGAAGAGTGCTTCATGGAATCTTTAAACTGAATTTCTAGCGGGGGTATGTGGTTGTTGTGACTTATGTCTAGTCTACAGGTTTGGGTTTTGAGTATATCTAGATGTTTTAATTATTATATGTTCTATAGACATATACTATGTAGAGATTACTGTACCTTTACTTAGTGTATTGCTTTGTGGTTTTCAGAGACTTATACTGAGAATTGTTATACTCACCCCTTAATGGGTTTTTCCTGCATGTGTCTTGTCTTGTGTAGATGATCAACCTTTTGACGAAGTCTAGGGTGGACTAGGATCAGAACAAGATTTGTGAGCTTCCTTACAATCTAAGGTGTTCCTATGGCTGGGAGCAGCAGTCCCAGTACCTATTTTATTACTCACTAGTTAGAATTTGTAGTTTGCAGACTCTTTATTTTGGTGGGCCTGTATTCTGACACAATTTAGTTTCTACACTTTACTTTTCATTGTACTCTGTTGGTTGGGTTTAGTTTTATGCATGAATTTTGTTCCTTAGTGTTTTTTTACATTTCATAATTTGTGGGATTAAAGTTGAGTGTGTGTGTGTGTGTCTAGGTACATAGTAAATTCCTCCCATGTTAGTGATATTCCTACTCGGTGCTAGTATTTAGACCCTGGTCAATTAGAGGCGGGCTTGGGGAGTCCCGGCACAGACCCACTGGGATGGGTCATGACAATCATATCTAATAGAGATTAACATTTTATGTTGCATATTTGGTACGTCTTATAAACACTGTTATGGACTCGATTGATATTGATAACAATGTACTATCCTTAGAAAGATGAATATTTAGAGTGGACGATCCATATATTAGATGATATGCTTCAAGAATGCCTCCTACACTTAAGTGTAGCATGACATGATCATATATCCTCAGTTGAGATTGTTTTAGAAAATATTTACCAGGAATCAATTCAAATGGAAACATATAAATCTCTATATAGGAGGCCATGTTTTCCACTATTTTTTTGGAATGAGGTTGGATAAACAATATTTATAGAGCCCGGTATAGTTAAGGAGACCCCTAAAAGAGTAAAACTAATATTGAATCGGTAGATCAGAGTATAGATCGTGTAAATATCTTATTTATACTATTGGAGAATACCTATAAGGTTTAATATAATTGACCATGATTTTCTAATAATTACCCTCATTTAGTTAACTGAAATTAGAGGAAGCAAGGTAAATTATCCTCATGTTACGTTGGACACTTCAAGATCATCGATTGGTTTGGGAAAGTAGTGCACTTTTAGGATCTTACTTTACATTACCAAGGTATTCACTATGTGTTTCAAGTGTCTCAACTCCCAAGGTACATACAAGATATTGAACATTTCATCAACATAGAGGATGTTGAGTTTGAGCATTACACATCATTTGAGTAGTGCCCGATGCAGATTGTAGACTAGAGTGGGAGAAGTCCTTTGAGTGAAGATGGCAACACCTCACCATGTATTGTGGCATCAGGGGAAGTTGAAATAGGATACTTGGGTATAAAAGGAAATTATTTAGGATTTTTTTACCATGTTATTTGAGTATAACATTTTAATTTACTTCTTGAATATGATAAGACTTTATAGATAGTGAATTGTAAAATCCTTGTTTAAGTTTAATTTATGATAAATTTAATGTTAATGATGTTCTTTGTTAGTATGATAGTTTCATCTCTTTTATGGGTTTTTTATTGGATGTTTATTAGTGAAAAATGGTTTGGGAACTTACGGTTGGAGTTTTGGGTGATGGTATAGATTTATGATGGTATAAAATTACAATCATCCTACCATTAGAATCCACCAACTCACTGGTAGAGTTACTATAGGACTACATGATTCTTCATAGCCCATTGGCAAGCTGATGGGGTTCCATAGGCTAGCTGGTGTTCCCAGTTAGAGGGGTAAATTAATTCACCATATGGTTTTTAATTGTATGTGGTATGGAACATCCTTTGACACCAAAATCAGACCCCAAGATATTTCAAATTTAATACCCCCTATGGTCTATAATGTTCTCCCAACCATTTCCCCTTGATCTTTAAAATATTGACTGATATAGGGGAATTTCATTAGTATGATCTTTAAAGATCTATTCGTTATTCCACATTCTTGATCAAATTGAGATCTACCTTTGATAATGAGTGATTAACATGGATGTGTTATTGTATCATATTTATTCATCTATTCTTAATGAAATATTGATGATAAAACATTATTCTATTAAAGATTTCATGAAAATTGGTTCTGACATCGATATAAATGATGACCACTCCTTACTAATGTAAAACATGATTTGGATGAAGCAAGAAAAACAGTTGACAATAATTTATATTGAGGTATTATTGGAAGTTCATTAAATCTTACTTCTAAAAGACTAGAAATATTGGTTTCTATGTTTTTGTGTGCAAGATTTTAGTCAATCCCAAAATAATCCCATCCAAATGTTGTAAAAATGATTTTTTGATATTTAAAAGTTGTTATTTTTCTATCTATACTTTACCAAAAACATCTAATTTTAATTTTAATTTATATTTAGAATTAGATTTTGGAGGATGTATATTAGATAGAAAAAGAACATCTGGAACCTGTCACTTTTTTTGGGGAATATTTAGTTTCATGGTCGAGTTAGAAAAACATTCAGTTGGTTTGTCAAAAATCCAAGGAAAAAAATATATCTACTGGAATTTTATGTTCCCAAGTTTTGTGGATGAAACACACCATACCAGACTTTAGACATAATTTTAATAATATACTTATTTTATGTGATAATACAAGTGAAATTAATATTTCTAAAAATCCTTTAAGTCAGTCTAGAACCATGCATATTGATATGAGATATCATTTTCTAAGAGATCATGTTCTTGAAAAAGGATATATCACTAGAATTTGTAAATATCTAATATCAACTTGCTGATATTTTCACTAAACTACTTCCCACTACATGTTTTTATTTTATTAAGGGGGAGTTAGAAATATTTTATTTTAAATAAATTTTTATTAAATTTTTATCTTTAATTTCTTGGTAAATTGTTTTATTTTATTCAGTTATTATTAATTTACTTATTGTTTAAATAAAAACAATAATTTATTTTTATTTTTTTTAAAAGCGCATCTTTTCAGCATAAAGAAATTAATGATTAATCTAAGTAATCAGCTTGAGAAACCAGACCATGACACAAAACCATCATAAAAATACTTAATCTCTATGTTCTCTTTCTTACCCTAATACTTAAAACCCTTTCGACTTCTAGAACTAACATCACTGTTTCAAAACCCATGAATCTGAAACGTTTAACTTTTAGATTCTAAAAAATTTTGATGACCGAAGCAGGCGAACAAAGTAGAAAAAAATCACGTTAACTATAGAAATATTCTTTAGGGATAAGTAATAGATTTTGAATGTTTTAATGAGAAAAATATTATTTTGAATAATTCTATAGCATTTTATAGTCTATAAATTCTTTTTAATATAGGAAACAATGAGTAAATTCTTAACGCAGAATTAAAAGAGTTATTAATAAATTATCAATATAGTTTTTCTAACACAAAGGATGTCATATTGTGTAAGATTTATCATAGAGTATTTTATTTCTCATTGTTGGAAGTGGTGAATGTTTTTAAATTTCCCCACGAAGAGGATTTTTATTTTTATCTTCAGTCTATTAGAAACCAAGAACATAAATCATAGAATATTATTCCTTTTCTCTTTGGCTCCAACCAAATAAGAAAAATGTATGTTAAAAATCATAAAAATTACCAAAAGGTGTTGGTCATGATTATTTAGTATTCTACAATTCCAAGGGTAGTTGAACTTGATAAGATTCTTTATCCAGACATGTATATCATGTTTTTGATAATTAGTGATGTTGAGTTTAACTTTTCAAGGTACATGTTATGGTGCATGCACCACTATTTCCAAGAGGTGGAAAATATGTCTTTTTATCCTCGTGGAAGGATAATTTCAATGTTACTGCATCAAAAAGGACTAATTAGGGATCCAATGATACAATTTAAATGTCATCACAACAACATTATCAATGATGTAAATCTATATAAAATATAGTTCTTCTAGATTACAGTTCATGTAAAACTGTTACATGTTGGTGCCAAACACTAACAAAGATCCATTCCACCTATTCAGGGGGAGTAACGATTTTTGGGATCAGCTGCTCCAATAAAAATTTAAAGAGAATAAGTTGAAGAATCAAGAATAGATTCTGAAGATCAAATCATGAGATAATGAATCACATATATTGTATCTAACTTAGAAACTGGGAGAGATGCACCTCCATCTCTTGAAGAAAATCTATAGGAACATATCGATGTGGACCTTGTTATCTGGACTATAAATAGTGATGAATCTCCAGTTTAGGAATTTTCATTTCAAGAACCATAAGTATAGGTTGCTATAGTTGGTGAAGTGGCATCACCATAAATTCATCCAGCCAACATAGAAGAATAAGAGGCTCTAAATAAAAATGATAATAAAACTTAAAAAAATCATACTAGAGAACAAATCCAAGAAAATGATCATGTAAGTGAGCAAGATAAAAAATAACGGATGAAACTACAAGGTCACTCCAAAATAAATCAAATTCAAATATAGTTGATTCCCTAGACAAGGAAACCATTGAACCTTCTGAGTTCACAGTGGTTATTGACGTTTGAGTTTTCTACCTACAATGATTTGAGTAAGGAAAAATTATTATCCTTGGTTAAAAAAGGTCAACTATCTCAAGTTCATGAAGAAGAATAATTTTATTCTTTGAAAAATCAAATTGAAGTATTTTTTCCTTAATTAAAAAAGTTACAAGAAGAAAAATAATGTTTAAAAATTGAGTTATAGGCTGAAATAATGATTTCAGAATATTTTAGAAGTTCAATTGTTCCCATAGAGTTATTTGAATATGTTTAGACCCAAAATAGAGATCTTATATAAAATTTTGTATCAATAAGATATTTTGATGCTTTTACAAGGGAAATTCTTGATCTATTTAGAAAACTAAAATCAAAATCTTTAATGAAAATAGATTTCAGAGATTTAAAATGATATTTTGGAAGCCATCTTGGATAAATTAAAGGAAGTGTCAGTTAATCCAGAGCTTCTACTTCTGCACCACCCACTTCTATAGATATAGTTATAAGATTTCAACAATTACTTCAGTGATGGATGATCTGAATGATAGGATAAAATCAATTAAGTGTAACAATACAAATTTGAATGTTCTATTACATAATCAGAGATATCTAGTCCAAAAACTAACCTCATGAATACCTAGAATAAAGATGCTTCTCAATTGGATAAGTGATAATCTTATGATGTTTCTCAAGATAGTGGAAAATCTACATGACTTCTTGAAAGTACATATGATTGAATATTTAAAATTAGGTCAGGACTCAAGAATTTTGATTTGACAGTTGGCTGATAATATTATAGAAAGATTAAAATGTCAGATGGTGAAGTTTAAAGAAGTTTTTTAGGCTTCTCAAGCTTCACTAGAACCTCATCCCTCTTTTGAACTAGGATATTCAAACTCAACCAAATCTTCCTTTTAAACTATTCTTATCCAAATCACTATTGTATTTATAAAAATATTTTAAATAATTTTATTTATTCATATTTTTGTTTATTATTATTTAACTTCAATTCTACTTCCAGAGCACATGTTTTATTTTTCTATACAATGAAATATAACATTCATTTATAGTTATGTGCAGTATTAAATGTCTTTTAATCCTTTTTATTATACTTTATTTTTGATATCATAAAAGGGGGATAAAATTGGGTAAACACAACATTCTTTAACTTCTATTGTCAATCTATCGAAATAATACTATGAATAATTGATTTTCAAAACAACAAACGTATTCTTTAAAATATCATTTCATTAGTGTTTACAAATCCTATATTTTCTTAAAATTTAGTTATTTATTTTGTTATCATCAAAAAGTAAAATATTATTGGGAATGTATTGTCTCAAAAATACTTTATAAAAATTATTGATTTGGATGCTCACAAATACCCATGTTTTTTTAATGATTAAGTTACTTAAAATGAATTTAAGGAATTTAATATTCGACAAAAATATTTATTTCAAAATTATATTCAAGTTATTGATCAATGAGGAATATTTTTTAATGTGATTGGAACACATTATAATGTATTCTGAAAACACTATTAATACCCTACCTGTGGAAGCATAATGTAAGGATGAAACCATATGTTTGAAATAATGCGTATTCATCATATACCCTACAATGTTAGGAAAGTACGGTTCATCAAGACTATGTTAGTATGGATCCGGAAATTAGAGAAAATGGAAAGTATTTTTCATCAACCCTACATTCAAAATAGCCCTACATTTGATAATAAATGTATGGTAGATCAACCCTACTTTTTTACTCAACCCTACATTGAACCCTACTTTTTCAACCCTATGTTTTGTTTTTTTCATCACATGAAGGAACCCTATGTTTTAGTATTCAATGATAGAGATTTAAATCCGTGATATTATCTTAGATTTATGCAGTGGTCTTATAGGAAGTAAAGATCTATTCAAAATACTTTGAAACCAATTTAGAGTATCTTTATGGTCAACTAAAAGAATCATATTTAATATAGTAAATCATTCAAATTTCTAAGGGAATTTATGAATCTCTTGAATGATTTGAATTTGAATAAATTTTGATCTGTTAGCTAACATTTTTAGATTTAATCAACCAAAATAAAATTACTATTATATATATATATATGATTCGAGTATATTTAAAATATAAAAAAGATATAAAACATCATATTTTAAAATATAATTTGAATAAAAAACTACTGCAAATATCGAATGGCTCAGTTATTTACCAAAGAGGATACACATTGAAGATATACATATTTCAACCTTGTAATGTTGTATTTCTGCTTCCTATTTGTTTTTTTCTATTCATATTGAAGATCATTTGAAACTAGGATCTATTGAAATCAATTCTTACTTGGATACATTCATCATTTAAGAATAAGATCTATATTTTTTTAGTTTTTGCTGCAACTGTAATCAAGAACCTTTTAAAAAAAATAAAATCAAACTCTTTATTTATTAGAGTTCTGACTGCTCGAACTCAGATGTGGATGAGTATCAGCTACTTGGACTAAGATGTGGAGAAACCAATTCTGTTTAGAAGAACACAAAGGATTTATTTATCCTTTTATAAAGGTTTCAATTTTATGTAATCAGTTTTTGTTTAAAGGTCTTATGATAATAAGACCTTTCTAGTGAAAATAAAAAAGTTCACAGAGAGAGCATTGGGGGAGTGGACTTGGGGATATTTGTGCCTCAAACCACTATAAAAATTTCTAGGTTATTCTTTAATATATATCCACTTCTTGAATTAATTACAAAAGAGAATTTTTTATATCCACTCAATCACAAATAAATATAAAAATTGAGAATTTTTCAAGATTATTGAAATGATACAATTCCCCCCTCCTGTGTATCTTTTCATTATTTTGACCCATCAATTGGTATCAAATGTGAGATTTTGTGACAAATATCTTTTCAAAGAAAGGTTTCAATGGATGATCATAGAGAATGAATGTATATGATTCATGGTCTATATTTCAATGCTGATAACTATGGATATTGGAAATCTCAAATGATCATTTATCTAGAGAATCTTGTGTTTATAGTTTATATGAAGATCATCACTCCTTATGTGATTCCTGATAGACCAGAAACATGGGATGATAAAAAAGTTACTAAGTATGACATAAAATTAAAAGAAATAAATGTTATCATATGTGGACTTAGACCTGATGAATTTAATCAAGTATCTCAATGTCCTACGACTTATGAAATGTGAAAAAAATATGTTTCATATAAAGGAACTAATAATGTCATAAAGATAAGGTATGATACTACCAAACTAATGTTTGAAAATTTCATAATGTATGATGGTGAAAGTATAACTCAAATTAATGAATGATTGTCTAAAATTTATAAGGATTTTTCTCCTTTTGGAGATCTAATTTTAAAATCTGATCAGGAACTGAAACAACTTAGAGTACTTCCCTTAAAATGGAATGACAAATCTACAACAATTCAAAAATCATCTCCAGTAAACAATTTGAAAATGAAAGAATTGATTGGAACCCTGATAACGTATAAAGCATAAATTCAAGACAAAGATGAAGATCATAATATAGTAGAAAAAAAGAGAAAACACTTCCATTATTGTTACATCTGAGAAGCATGGAAAGAGATCACGAGAATATGTTACAACCTCAAAATATTCAGATAGCCCAGATTCTGATATGGAACAGGCTCAGTTATCTAAGAAATTCAGAAAATTCTATAAGAAAAAGAGAGGATTTAGAAAATCTATAAAAAAGAATTAGAAATGATCAAAATAAGTAAGAATACATGAATTCAAACAAATGTTTCATATTAGACATGGCCACCCATAACTAAAAAAATAAATAAGAAATGTGGAAAAAAAATATCAGAGGAAAAAAATTATGAGCATAAATGGAAAAGATCTATAAAAGCTATGCGAAGTGTATATAAAGACTCCAGCAGATCTTCAAAATTTAATTTAGAAAAAGAGCCCCAAAATTTGAAATAAAACATGTAATTTATGGTTATGTAAGAAAATGAGGTAGAAACTTATTACTCTTATATTTCTGATTCTGATAGTTGTTTAAATAGAAAATGGGAAGCTTATTGCAAAATGCTTAAATAAAAATATGATTCTTTAATAAAAAATTAAAAGACACTAAAAAATATTCAAAATGATATTTTAATTTAAATGGAAGAAATTCTAAAACAACATTAAGAACTAAAAGAAAATTTTAATATATCTAATTTAAAATATACTGTTCACGAAACTAGAATAAAAGAACTAAAAGATAAAGTAAAATCTTTTAAAAGTGTTGCAAGTATTTTAACCAAAGGGTAAAATTATACAAATTTGATACTTGGGAAAATGTTATTAAAAATAAAAAATAAATAATAGAAAGAAATTTAGAAAATTAAATTTATTTAAAAATTATTTTGTGTATAGTACTAAAAATTCAACCTGTTTATACAGTGGAATAAAAGGACACTACTCTAAAAAATTTAATTAATAAATCATGAGATAAGTGGAATAAAATAGGATTTAATTTGTAAAATTATATTTTATTTTATTAATATATATTTTGGAAAAAAAATTAAAATATGGATTCTTAGATATTTTCTTTCTGACACAGTTGAACCCAAGAAAATATGGGTAACAAAAAAACTAGTGTTTAAATAATTTTTCATGTAAAAGTACATAGGAACAAACATGCTATATGGTTTATTGATAGTGACTAATTCAGAACCATGAGTGGATGAACTTTCAATTTATATACACTCAAAAAATTGAAGGAGGACTAGTTACTTTTGGAGATAATGTAAAAGGAAAGATAATTAGAATTGGATCAGTTAGAGATACAGATTCAATCTCAATAATCAATGTACTATATAAACAAGGGTTAAAGCACAACCTAATGAGTATTTCATAATTTTTTTATGATGTATTTTATGTTTATTTCTCTAATAATTAATGCTTGGTCTTCAAAGATAAACTGCTTAAATTTAGAGCAGCTACAATAGAAAATTTTTATACTTTGGATCTCAATTCCTTGTGTAAAAAAATGAATTGTTTTACTGTTGAGACAAATGATTCATGGTTTTGGCATAGAATACTTGTACACTATAATATATTTTCTTTAAAACAATTATCTAAGAAAGAATTAATTTCTAATTTCCTCGTATTTAATTTGACAATGATAGATTCTACGATTCATGTAAAATATGAAAACAACACAAATAATATTTCAAAAAAATTAAAAAAGTTTCTACATGTAAACCTCTAGAAATTATCCATATGAATTTGTTTAGACAATCAAGAGTAGAAAGTTTGGATAGAACATTATATTTTTATGTTTTAGTTGAGTATTTTTCAAGAATCATTTGTGTTTATTTTCTAAAACTCAAAAGTGAAGTAATCAATGATTTTGAAAGATTTTGTAAAATTATTCAAAATGAAAAAGATTTTAAAATAATTCCATTAAGAATTAATCATGGTAGATAATTTTAAAATCAATAATTAAATTATTTTTTCTCAAATTTTGGTATTAAACAAACCTTCTCCACACCAAAACACCTCAAAAAAATAGAATCATTGTATGAATAAATAATACTATTAAAGAAATTACAAGGACTATGTTAAATGAATACAACCTTCTGACCTATTTTTGGGTAGAATCTATAAGAAAAACTTTATATATCATGAATAGACTTTTAATATGACTGATTATTAAAAATACACCCTGTAAACATTGGAATAATATAAAACCTAAAGAAAATTACATTAATCTCTTTAGATGCAATGTGTATTTCTTGAATACTAAGGAAAACCTTGGTAAATTAGATCCATATGATAATTATGGAATCATTCTAGGACATTTTTTTTATTTATAAATATTATAAAGTATATAATGAAATGTAAAAGATTTTAAAAGAATTAGTTCATGTGAATTTTGATGAAACTGACCCTTTTTCGAAGAGAAAAGCTAAAATAGATGAAATTGTTCACTTTTTTTGATAACATGGGGATTGAAACTACTAAAAATAATTTCAAAAATAAAATAGATGGAATTCAGTCCAGTTTAGAAGAACATGAAACAGAAGAACCTGAAATTTTCTTACCTAAATAGTTTATAAACTTAAGGGATCATCCTTTAGAAACTATTATAATAAATCTAGATATTGGAGTAAGTACTAGAAGAAATGTTGGAAACCTAGATGAATTTTATTCCTTTCTATCACAAATAGAACCTATTTCCATTGAAGAAGATTTAAATTATGGAAATTGGTTAATAGCTATGCAAGAAGATCTTAATCAATTAAAAATAATTAATGTTTGTGAATTAGTAGATAGACCGACCAATTATCCTATAATAGGAAAAAAATGAAACTTTAGAAATATATAGGATGATCAAGGGACCATTACAAGAAACAAATCTGGATTATTAGAAACATGATAAAATAAGGAAGAAGGTATATAACATGATAAAACCTTTTCACCTATTGATATATTGGAATCAATTAGAATCCTACTAGTTTATTCATCTCATATAAATTTTAAATTATATTAGATGGATCTAAAATATTCATTTTAAATGAATGTTTAATGGTGGAAGATTATATTGAACAACCACTCGGTTTTGAAAACCATCATTTAAAAAAATATATTTTTAAACTTATTAAATCTTTTTGTGGTGTTAAATAAGAACCTAGAGCATAGTATGAGATATTAAGCCCATTTTTATTGTAAAATGGATTTATTGTGGGATTTCTAGATCCTACTATTTTTAAGATAACCATTTTCTATAATATATTATTAGTGATTTCTTTTGATGATGTTATTTTTAGATCAAAAAATAACAAACATTGTCATTATTTTTCAAATATTATGCAAAAAGAATTTGAAATAATTATGTTGGGAGAATTGAATTTATTTTTATTATTTCAAATTTATCAAAAATATTATGGGAATGTTTTGAATGAAAGTAAATATATTATAGATTTATTGAAAAAATTTGGACTATAAAATAGTAAATCATATACAACTCCCATGTGTACTAATGTAAAACTTTATTTGGATGAAGATGAAAAAACCGATGGTAGAAAGTTATATAAAGGTTTGATTGGTAGTTTATTATATATTATTTATAGAAAACCAAACATAATTTTTTATGTGTGTCTATGTGCTATATTTCAGTCAAACCCAAAATAACCCCGTCTAACTGTTGTTGAAATTATTTTTAAATATTTAAAAGGTACTAATTTTCAATATCTAATTTACCTAAAAACCAGTGATTTTAATTTAATTTCATATTCAGATACTAATTTTAGAGGATGTGGAATAGATATAATAAGCACATCTGGAACCTATCACTTATTAGGGAAATATTTAGTTTGATGGTTGAGTAAGAAAAAAAATTTAGTTTTCCTATCAATAGTTAGGGAAGAATATATATTTTCTAAAAATTTATATGCATAAGTGTTCTAGACGAAACACACCTTATTGGACATAAAAATTATTTTTAAAAATATAACTATTTTATGTGATAATAAAAATGTAATTAAAATTTCCTAAAATCCTATATGTCATTCTAGAATCGATAATATTGATATAATGAATCATTTTCTAAGAGATCGTGTTCTTAAAAAGGATATATCTTTAGAATTTTTAAATACTGAATATCAACTTTAGGATATTTTAACTAAACCACTTCCCAATGAAACTTTAGATTTTATTAAGAGAGAATTAGGAATATTTAATTTTAAATAAATATTTATTAATTTTTATCATTAATTTCTTGGTTAATTGATTTATTTTATTCAGTTATTATTAATTTAATTATTATTTAAATAAATAAATAAAAATATTTTTATTTTTGAAAGAGTGTGTGTTTTAAAAATAAATAAATTAATGATTACTCTACGTAATCAGGTTGAGAAACCAGATCATGTCACAAAAGATTCAAAAAAATGATTCCTATCTATTTTCACTTACATAGCCTATGATTTCAAACCCCTACAACTTCAAGAAATTTCACCTCTATTTCGAAACCCTAGAATATGAAACCCTCAACTTTCAGATTCTAAAAAATGTCGATGACTGAAGCAAGAGAACAAAACAGAACAACGAAGAGTGTTATCTATAAAAATATTCTTTAGGAAAAGGTAATATATTTCAAATGGATCTATTAGAAAAATATTATTTTTAAGAATTATCTAGAGTTCCAAGGTCTAGAAACTCTTTTTACTAAAGGAAATTCTAAGTTTATTTTTGATGTATAAGTAAAATATTTATTTATAAATTCTAAATATAGTTTCAATGATATAGAGGATGTTTTCATATATGATATTTATCATAGAAATTTTTCTTTCTCTTCAGTGGAAATGGAAAAAGTTATTAAATTTTCCCATGAAGGGATTTTTATTTTGATATTTGGTCTAAAGAAAACCAAGAACCAAAATAAGAGAATATTTTGTCTTTTATATTAGGCTCCACCTAGATTAGAAAAATGTCTTTTAAGGATCTTGACACCGACCATAAGTTGCTAAGTTACATGCAACAATGTTTCCGAGAGGAGGAGAAGATGTGTTTTTATCCTTATAGAATGATAATTTCAATGTTACTGGATCAAAGAGGCCTAATTAAAGATCTAAAGATACAATCCAAATGTAATCAAAACAAAATTAACAATTCTGGAACTCTATGGATAATAGGGTACTTCTAGAGTACAGTTCAAGGAAAACTATTTCTTGTTAGTGTGGAACACCAACAAAGATCCATCCAGCTGTTGAGGGGGAGTAATGATTTTGGGGATCAGATGATTGAATCAAAATTCAAATTAAATAATTTACAGAGTCAACCATAGTATTTGATATTCAAATAAAGAGAACCTGAATTAGATACAATGTCTCTGACCCATAATATGTGAGAGATTCACCTCCATATCTTTAAGAAAATATCGAATAAAAAGTTGACGAGACCCTTATTATCGAGACTATAAATAGATATAAACATGTAGTTCAAGAACCTGTATTTCAAGCACAAGAATTAGAGGTTACTAAAGTTATTAAACTGGCCCCACTATAAATTCATCCAGTCAACATAGAATATAAAGATGATTTAAATCAAAATGAGAATCATATTAAAAAAATTCATACTAAATAACAAGTTAAGAAAAAAATTCTTAAGTGACAAAGTTAAAAAAAATAATGGATGTCACTACAAGGTCAGTCCAGAATCAATCAATTTAAAATATAGTGGATTCACTTGACAAGGAAACTGTTTGACCTGCTGAGTTGATATAGGTTCTTAAACTTTAATTTTCTACCTATAGTGAGACCAGTAATGGAAAATATTTATACTTAGTTGACATAGGTCAACCATCTAACTTTCATGAAGCAAAATCATCTTATTCTTTGAAAAATCAAATTGGATGTTCTACTGATCAATTAAACAATTTACAAGAAGAAAACTCATGCTTTCAAAGTGAGTTAGAGGCTTCAAGAAAGAATTTATAAGATTTTATAATTTCAACTATTCTGAGAGAGGAATTTGAATCTATTAAAACCTATCTTCATATTCTTAGATAAAATTCAATATCAAGAAGAGATTTTGATGCTTTTCCAAGGGAAAAGTTAGATCTGTTTGGAAGACTAAAATCATAATCGGTCTCAAAAATATGTTTTTATGATTTAAAATGGTATTTGGGAAGTAAGTTTGAATTAATAAAAGTATGTTTCGGTAAATAAAAATATTCTACTTCCGCACCACCAACTTCTCTAGATATAGTAAGAAGATTTCAAGAAATTATTTCAGTGATGGTTGTTATGAATGATAGGCCTCAATCACTTCAGTGTTATAGTGATCCTATTAATGTGATATTAGATAAAAAGAGTGATCTAGTCCAAATTCTAACCTCAAGAGAACCTGGAATAAGGCTACTTCTCAATTGGTTAAGTAAGAGTCTTATGATGTTTCTATAGATAGAGTAAAATATACACGACTTCCTGAAAGTCAATCGGATTTAAAGTTTGAAATTAATTCAAGACTAAAGAAAATTTATTCTATAGTTGTATGATAATATTACATAATTTTTACCAAGTCATATGGATGAGTTAAAAGAAGTTTTTTAGGCTGTTAAAGATTCACCAAAACTTGATCCCTCTTCTGAACCAGACCTTTCAAACTCAACCAGCTCTTCCTTTTAAACTATTTCTCATCCAAAATCACTATTGTTTTTATAAACATCTTTTAAATAATTTTTTAGTGATATTTCTATTTATTATTATTTATGTTCAATTCTACTTCTAAAATACATGTTTTATGTTTCTATATAGTAGAATACAACATTCATTTATAGTTACAGGAAACATTAAATGTGTTTTAATCCTTTTTCTTATAGTTTCTTTTTGATATCACAAAAGGGGAAGAAATTAGGTAAACAAAACATTCCTTAACTTCTGTTGTAAATCCATTGAAACAATACTATGAAAAATTAATTTTTAAAAAAACATATTCTTTTAAATATTATTTCATTATTTTTTAAAAATCCTATATTTTATGTAAATTTATTTAATGGTTTTTTGATCATCAAAAAGTGGGAGATTGTTGGGAATTTATTGTCTAAAAAATACTCTATAAATCTTATTGATTTTTGTGCTTACAAATACCATTTTTTAATGATGAAATTACTTTATGTGAATTTCAAGAATTTAATATTCATCAAAATATTTATTTCAAAATTATATTCAAGTTATGGATATGTGAGGAATATTTATTAAAGTGATCAGAACACATTTTAATGTATTATGGAAAAAAATTTCATACCTACATGTGAAAGAATAACGTCTAGATGGGACCCTATGATTGAAACAACTTGTATTGATCATATACACTATGCTGTCACGAAATTATGGTTCATCAACCCAATGTTAGTATAGATCCAGACATTTGAGAAAATAGAATGTATTGTTCATCAACCCTACCTTTGAAATTAAACCTATGTTTGAGGAAAAAATGCATGGTACATCTACCCAAATTTTGTATTCATCCCTACATTTAACCCAACATTGTCAACAATATGTTTGGTATTTTTTCATCACATGAAGGAACCCTAATTTTGACTATTCAATGATAAAAATTTAGATCTATAATATTATCCAAGATTTATGCAACAATCTTTATGGAAGGAAATATCTTTTCAAATTTACTTTTTGACCAATTCATAGGTTCAATATGATTGATTTAATGACTTTTATTTAAGGGAGTAAATCATTCCATTTCTAAGGGAAGTTACAAATCTGATGAATGATTTCAATTTGAATAAATTGTGATCAATTAAGCAACATTTGTGGAACTACTCAAAAGAAATAAAGCTATTTTTCTATATATATATATTATAGTATGTTCTCTATATAAAAGAGATATACAATTACATATTTAAAATATATTTTGAATAAATAATTGTTTCAAAGATCCAACAACTTATTTATTTACTAAAGAGGCTACACATTGAATATTTTCTTATTTCAACCACATACTACTGTATTATATCTTAATATTTGTTTATTTCTCTTTGTATTGAAGATAATTTTCTATAAGTATATCTTCAATGCTATCCTTTCATGAAGACATCCATCTTTGAATAAAAAGATTCATATTTTTTCTGTTTCTGCTGCAACTGTAATCAAGAACATTTCAAACAAATCAAGTCAAAATATTTTGATTTATTAGAGTTTCAACTTCTCAAACTCATTCATGGATGAGTATCAACTTCATGGATGAATCCATGGAAAAAATAGTTCCCTATAAAATAACTAGATGCTTCTTAACCTTTTTGTAAAGGTGTCAACTGTCTGCACTAAGTTGTTGTTTGACAGTCTTGAGATAAGAGGACATTTCTATTGAAAATCACCGAGATCATAGAGAGAGAATTTTTGGGGTGGATTAAGGGATATTTTTTCTCCGAAACACTATAAAAATTGCTGTGTTACATTTTAAATTTTAACCACTGATTGAATTAATTATAAAAGATAATGCATATCTACTCAATAAAAAAGAAATATAAAAAGCGATAATCTATCAAGATTATCGAATAGACATAGTTCACCTATATCTTGTGTATATTTTCATTATTATGACCCAACAAGAACAAGGTTGACGTCTTTTATGTTGAAAATTCCATAGTACTCTAGTTATGGTAGTGTTTGTGTTGTGGCCTTGGTGATTTTGGGTGAGATGTGATGTGACCATGCTTGTGGGAAAGAAAGCCTAGGAGTCTGTGTGCATGATGTGATGTGACCATTCTTGTGGGGTGGTGTGGTATTTAAAAAAGATGGGAGTGCCGAGACGCATGACATTGGGGTGAGAGAGAAGCATACCTGTGGGAAATTGGTGCTGGTTACCCTTTATCTATGTGATTATTGTTAAATTATATTACTTGGATTTCATAATTTGATGATAATTACTTGGTGAGGTTGGGATGGATTGTAACGTCCTGGTTCCAGAAGCCACCCAGAGGTACCCCATACCTGGTTGGTCACATGGCCTCAAGCGCATTTCCCCGAATGCCCGAGGCTACCAACTAACAGTGAGGTCCTTGGGTGTGATAGTGGGGAAACTATTCCCTCATTGGCAGAGTAACACAGCGGAAGAAAGTAATATCAAAAGCGGAAGCAGGAATAATCCATACAAAAGTAAACAATAGAAGACTGGAAATAATAAAATGGGGCACAAATATATATAAATGATGCATGATACATAGGTTTAAGAAATCATCCAAACAAATCACAATGCTAGAATACAAAATATTACTAAGCCAAAGTAAAAAAGAAAACATATAAACAGCTCCTCAGCATCACAAGCCATAGCTTGGTCCCATGCTCTCCAGATCCACAAAAAATCAAGTACCTGAAGTAGATGGGTGCTTGCCCTTATCTATACGTGAAACAATATAATATGTTTGGGCCCAAAAGCATGGCCCAAATAGGGAGTGAGACTAAATCCCAGTAGGCAACCACCACGATATCTGTGCCTAACAGTTAGTGAATATATGGCAGGTAGTAAGCAAATAAATGCAGTAAATAAGGAAGTACCCAAGGTAAAAAATTCATAGTTTCAATGCATTCAGAATAACATATCAAGAAATAGCTAAACAAAGAAGGTAATAAAAAATAGGTAACCCTCTGGGAAGTACTCACAGCCTATCCCCTCTGGTCCTACCTAGCAATAAAAGCAACCCTATGGGAATTACACTCAGTCTAACCCCTTTGGTTCAGCTTAAGCATAGACTCTCTGAGGAAGCACTCACCGTTAATTCCTCATATAGTCTCGTATCTGTAACTAAAGGCACTCTAGGGAAGAACTCAACGTCTATCCCCCCTATGGCCCACGTCGAGGATCTAAAGTCACTATGAGGAAGCACTTAAGTCAATTCCCCCTATGGTCTTGCATTGTAAGTAAAACAGACACTCTAGAGAAGCCCTTACGTCCATTCTCCCTATGGTCTATACACCAGGTTCTCACGGTCCTATGTAATTCAATAAAGTATAGAAATGTGTATCGGCCAAAGTAAACCTCAAGAACTACTTTTCTAGCAGTCTATAACATATCAGCATATTAGAACAATCACACCATCATACAACTAGGCATGGGAAAGTAAACAGCAGCCTAACAGGAAAACTAAACCCAATGGTCAAAATAGGAAATCATGCATGGGAAAAAACATCCAAATCATTGAAATTAACCCTATTCACATCAGTTATCATCAACTCAAGCATACAAGCATAGAAAGTAAACAATAGAGCTAAAATGGTAAACGCTCAATACCCTGTTCATGGGTATTGGCGGTTTTTGCACATATAACTCAAATAATTTCAACAGAAAGGAACAAAACACCTACCTCGGTGTTGGGAGACCAGTATACTTGAGTCTTAGGGCTTGAATCACCTTAGAACGCTAAGGATCTAAAAAAATTTCAAAAATGTTAAACAGAGGATAAATTGATAAATAAGAGGAATTGAGAAACAGAGCTCAAGAAGAAGAGAGAGCTTATCGATGCGATTCCAATGCAACCGATGGAGTTTGATTCAGAGAATGGATGCTCGATTGGGGGCTCAACGAAGATCCACGCCGTTCTCTTTCTCTCGGATGAACCAAACCTAGAAGGAGGTGGTTCTATCCGTCATACGGGACCCCGATGCATTTAATTAAAAAAATGAAAATACATGGCGTGTACTTTGGAAGTACACAGAGTGTACTTTCCATTTTTGTACCCTGCATTAGGTGGCATCCAGGTCACCCCCACATGGCTATGTGCATGGATGCTGCAAGACCAGCACACGGCTACCTACGGTAACCGAGTACACAATGTGTACTTCAAAAATTTCTAGAAATTCCCCTTTTTCTAAAAAACAACCAGAAGAAGGAAAACATACCTGAAAAGAAGATCTGGGTTCTTATAAACATCCCCCTTAAAATAAATTTATCCCCAAATTACCCTAGAAAGGCATCATAGAAGAAGAAAACCCGAACAACTCTGGCCACTATACTCGTACATCGACCTCCCTCTCCAAAGTCTCATCCTATACTTGCATGTGATGCCATAGCACCCGTATCAGAGGAATAGACCGACCATGGAGAACCTTCGTACTTCGATCAAAAATTTGGATAGGATGCTCCTCAAATGATGTATCCACTTCCAACTCAACCCCCTCGAGTTGGAAAACATGAGACGGGTCTGAGAAGTAACGTCAAAGTTGAGAAACATGGAAAACATCATGCATAGCCTGGTACCTTTGAGGTAACTACAACCTATAGGCAACCGGACCAACTCTCTCCAACACCTCAAACGGCCTGATGTACCTTGACGAAAGATTACTCTGTCACCTAATCCTCTTGTGTACCAACCTCAGTGTGACATGTAGAAAAACCTGATCCCTGACCTCAAACTCTATAGGTCGTCTCCGTTGATCAGCATAAGACTTCTTTCAAGACTGTACAGTAGCCATCCTCTTCCAAATCACAGTCTTGACAGAAGGATTTGGGTACACAGGTACTTTTGAGCACAACTCCTAGCCCAATACCTGAAGCATCACAGTAAAAAGTATCGCTCTTGCCTGGCTATGGAAAGACTAGTATCGGTGCTAAAGTCAACCTCCATTTTAGCTCCTGAAAGGCTGACTCACAAGAATCCAACCACGAGAACTTTACACCCTTCTTAGTCAGACCCGTCGGTGGTGTTGCTAAGATTGAAAATTCTTGAATGAAATGACTGTAGTATCCAGCCAGCCCTTGAAAACTCCATACCTCAAAGACATTATTCTGCTGCTCCTAGGAAATACTTCTCTCAATTTCTCTGGGTCCACTGATACTCCTGTCTATGAAACAATCCACCACTGGAAGAAATTCCCTCTATGAAGTCTCTAGGTCATCCAGATATAGACTAGAAATTTGGGTTGTAACTATTCCTAACCCATGATGCTCGAGTCCAGTTCTGCTCTCCTGGACATCCCATTCACCCTTATGAAGAAAAGATCCACCCTCTGGTGATATAAAACTCAGCCTGTGGTGATAACAGTCGATGACTACCTGGAAGGGAACTAACTAGTCCATTATGAGAATTAAATCATAGTCTGTCATCTATAAGACATAGAGGTCTTATAAAAAGTGACATCCACCAACCTCTAGAGGGAACTCCTTTCACTGACGTACAATCACCATTCTAGTCCCCAAAGGAGTGTCTAGCGTTAAGATATCATCAAAAGAAAAGATGCAAAGCCCAAGGATCTCCACAATAGTAAAAAATATAAATCTATGGGAAGCCCCTGTATCTAAAAGAGTAGAAGCTAAAATTGAGGCTACTAAGATCGTACCTCACACTGTAGAGGGTCCGAGATCCTGATCCTATTGGGTCTTCTCCACTGCAAAAGTATGACCTTCACCACGGACCTGTGACCCTATCTGGCCACCCTGAGCTGATCCACCCCATTGTCGCTAAAAACCGGGTGACTGGCTACCATGGCCACAACTTCCACCATGGCCTAAATGGCCAGAAGAACTCCAGTTCCCAAACTGGTGAGAAACTGGTTGTGCTGCTCCTAAACGGGGAGTCATAGAAGAACCCCTGTCACCAGATGTTGGTGAGAATATCTGACAGAAACGCTGAAGATGACCCATCTTTCCACAAGATCGGCACTCCACTGGGTCTCTCGAGCAATGTATCCTCATATGCCTGCTCTTACCACACTAGTATCACACCACAAAACTAACATAAGAAGTATCTCGCCTCCTTGGATCTCCGCGCGTAGACTCCCTATGATGCTTCCTACTGTCAGTAGGAGGAATACTAACTCTAGATGCCGAGATGACCTAGCTCACAACTCCATAATCCCTCATATTGCACTCAGTGATCAGCACCTAGTTAATGATAGAAGTGACAGAGGTCAACCAAAAGATGTTCACCTGCGATCGGATGTCATGCCTCAGACCATCCTCGAACTTATTTTCCAATAATAACTGACCACCTCCTAAAATAGGCGTGAAATGCTGAAACTCGGTAAAACGAGAGGAATACTCCATAACCGAAAGAGTACCTTACTCCAGACTCATAAACTCTCGGGATCAATCATCCCTCAAGGTCTCTGGATAGAACTACTCATAGAAGATACTTTGGAACTCCTCCCAAGTCATGACTTGCTGGCGTCTTATCTATGAGATCACATCCCCCCACCTCTTGGAAGAATCCCGAAGCATATATATAGCGATTTTGACCAGACTCTCTAGAGGAGTCTTCAGATGCTCAAAGATAATAAATATGACTTCTAGCCATGTCACTACATCATGGAGTCCTCCATAATCTAAGAAAGTGGGAGGATTTTGCTATTGAAAGACCAGAATCAATTCTCCCATCGATGGGGCAGGAGGCGGTGCTCCCGAAAAGGTCTGAATCATCCTCATAAAGCCTTCCCTAAACTGTTCATCAACACTTGCATTCGGTATTACGGCTGGTGCCAAAACTGGAAAAATGGGAGGATCTACAAGTAGTCCTTGATCAGCAATATCCGATGTTCGATCACTACCCTGCAACTGGCATACAATCGGAGGGCGTCTCGGTGGCATGACTCTGCAAGGTCAAATGTACACCTTAGATCAAGATTATCAAGGACCAAAAACTGAAAATGTAATAAGGGAACAGGAGAAGGAAAGCATTAAAGTTTTACAAAACATGACTACATGATGTGTATAACACCAACAAGGTGTGTTCCCTTCAGCCATTCACATGGGTGTGTATTCCTTCTTGAACTGGTCGTGTAACACCCCATACACACGACATGTTCACCTAACACATGGCCTGTACTTGAATCCTCTTCCCCTGCCTGAGTCCTTCTACACGGCTAAGCCACACGGTTCTACTTAGAACGAGACTACATGGCGTTTTATTACCAAACACGGCGTGTACTAGACGAACCTCACCGACCCGTGTTGTTAGATACATTGTTGGTTACACGGCTCACACTACACAACATGTTCCAGTCAGACATGGTGTGTACGAGAAAGGATAACACTGACCCATGTTGTTAGTTACACATCCGGGTACCTGGGTTACACCACACGACGTGTTCCAGATGAACACAACATGTACTAAGAAGATTTTACCGAGCTGTGTTGTTAGTGACACGGCCGGTTACACAGTTCTGCAACACGGCATGTACATCCTCTACACGGTGTGTCTTACCAAAGATTTCAAACCCGGTGTCCCCACCCACATAGTCTGAGACACAGTTAGAGACTACACGACATGTACTTAAGAAAAAAAAATTCTTCCCAAATAGAATAACACATGGTGTGTATTTAAAACTACACAGCGTGTATTTTGGGTTTTTCCAGACAATAAGCCTCAGAAACTACTCGGAAGCCCTGAAAAACACTGACACGATCATTTAAGTGCCAAATTCTGATCCGTGAGGGTCCATACTCCCTGAGAATCAATGCTTGGAATCTTATTCATGTCATATATAAGGTAAACAAGTCAAAGATCCACCAAATTCTGGTCAATGAGGGCCCATAACACCTCAAGAATCAAAGTTTGACGTTCATTCAAAAAAATCCTTACACAAAGAAATACCCTATAAAATAGAAGGTATTCTATCAAAGCTTCTATCACAATAGCATGCATATCTATCACAACATCTATCACAACAACATGTAATTGCTAATGCACCCTAAATGGCATAGAAAGAATGCAAGACATGTGATTCCTAGAAAGTGCCTATATGATGCATGAGATGGCATACCCTCATCTCATTGTGTTGAAACAGAAATAGAACCTCAATAACATCAATAATATCAACAATAACAACACACAACATGTGAATCACTCATGGTGAAATCAAATCAACTATAATAATTGAGAAACCAGAAAAATTACAATAACGTGGTAGATTGGATTTTCCCTGTACATGGGTTAGCTACTCCTGGACATAGCTTATTACCAAGTACCTATTCCTTCCTATCCCTGACTATAGGCTCCAAACAGTTAGTCAAGATAAAAGAAAACCTGCTCAGATACCCCTTTGTAATGTCCCGGTTTCGGAATCCTCCCAGAGGCGCCCCGTACCCTGTTGGTCACATGGCCTCAAGCAAATTTCCCAGAACGCCAGAGGCTATCAACTAGCATCGAGGGACATGAGTGTGATAGTGGGGAAACTATGCCCTCATTGGCAGAGTAACACAATGGAAGAAATTGATTGCAAAAGCAGAAGCAGGAATAATCCATACAAAAGTAAAAAACGAAAGAATGGAAATAATAAACTGGAGCACACATATATATAAATGATGCATGATACATACATCTAGGAAAGCAACCAAAAAAATCACAATGTTGGAATACAAAACAATACTAATCCAAAGTACAAAATAAAACATATAAACAACTTCTCAGCATTGCAAGCCATAGATTGGTCCCATGCTCTCCAGATCCATAGAAAATCAAGTACCTGAAGTAGAAGGGCACTTACCCTTATCTATACCTATAGAAATATAATCTGTTTGGGCCCAAAAGAGGGTTTTTTTAATACGTTTTTTGAAAAAAATATTTAAAAAAAAAACGGTCAGGTTAAAAATATTTTTCAAAATACCCCTCAAAGGTGGCATCGCGGATGCCGCCTTTGGCCTTTACGCAAAAGGCGGCATGCGCGATGCCGCCATTCCCGTATTTTTTTTTAAATTTTTTATTTTTATTTTTTTGTTTTGTTTTGTTTATATATATATATATATATATATATATAAACAAAACAACACAAAATTTTTCAGCAGAATATCTCTGCTACTAAATATCCAGCGGTACTGCCATTACAACAGTTTGGATTCTGACAGAAACTCTCACCCAGACCTCCCTTTTATAAGATGACTTGCCCTGGAAATCATTCAGTATTTTCGATGTGGGATTCAGGTTCTCCCTTTCCTGCACAGTACATTCTGTATTTCCGATGTGAGATTCTGTTTGAAGTGCATGAATTTGAAAGACAATAAAATATAAACTATAAGACCAATATAAATGAAATTTTAAATATTGATTAAACATATAAGAAATTGTTGAAAACAAAAAGAATTTCCTTAAAAATGATGATGAAAAATAATTTATAAGCTTTCAAAACTACCTACTTGAAATTTAAAAATGTTTCAAGTACGTGAATTTGAAAGACTATAAAATATAAAATATAAAACGAATATAATTGAAACTTTAAATATTGATTAAAGATATAATAAATAGTTGAAAACAAAAGGAATTTCCAAAAAAATGTTAATGAAAAGTAATTTATAAGCTTTCAAAACTGCTTACTTGAAATTTAAAAATGTTTCAATCATGTGAATTTGAACGACTATAAAATATAAACTATAGAACGAATATAATTGAAACTTTACACATTGATTAAACATATAAGAAATATTTGAAAAAAAAATAATTTCATAAAAAACGTTGATGGAAAATAATTTATAAGATCTCAAAACCGCCTACTTGAAACTTAAAAATGCTTCAAATACGTAAATTTGAACGACTATAATTACATAAGTAATAATTAATAAGAAATAAGAAATAATTAATAATTAATAATTATAATGAATAATAATAATTACTAATTACTAATTAATTAGCAATATAATTATTAATTATATTACTAATTAACTAAATAATTATTATATATGTGATAATTAATAATTAATAAGTAATAATTATTAATTAATAATTATAATGAATAATAATGATAATAATTAATAATTAATAATTAATAATTAATAATTAATTAGTTATAATTATTAATTATATTACTAATTAAATATAAAATAATTATATATGTAATAATTAATAAGTAATAAGTAATAATTATTAATTAATAATTATAATGAATAATAATAATAATTAATATTTATATTACTAATTAACTAATTAATAATTACTAATTACTAATTATTAATTAATTAGTTATAATTATTAATTATATTACTAATTAACTAAATAAATTTTATATATCTAATAAGTAATAAGTAATAATTATTAATTAATAACTATAATGAATAATAATAATAATTAATATTTATATTACTAATTAATAATTAACTAATTAATAATTAATAATTACTAATTACTAATTAATTAGTTATAATTATTAATTATATTAATAATTAACTATATAATTATTATATATCTAATAAGTAATAAGTAATAAGTAATAATTATTAATTAATAATTATAATGAATAATAATGTTACTAATTAACTAATTAATTTTGACATAATTAATTATTAATAATTACTAATTAGTTATTATAGTGAATAATTATAATTACTAATTATATTACTAATTAACTAATTTACTATTATCTAATTAAGAATTATATTACTAATTAACTAATTAATTATTATATAATTAATAGTTATATTAATAATTAACTAAATAGTTATTATATAAGTAATAAGTAATAATTAATAATTATAATGAATAATTATAATTAATATTTATATTACTAATTAACTAATTAATTATTATATAATTAATAGTTACGTACTTGAAACTTTTTTAAGTTTCAAATAGGTGATTTTGAAAGATTATAAATTATTTATCATCAACAATTTTGATGAAATTCTTTTTATTTTTAACTATTTATTATATGTTTAATCAATGTTTTAGGTTTAATTTATATTGGTCTTATATTTTATGTTTTATGGTCTTTGATAGTAATGTACTTGAAACATTTTTAAGTTTCAAGTTGGTGGTTTTGGAAGATTATAAATTATTTATCATCAACAATTTTGATGAAATTCTTTTTGTTTTCAACTATTTCTTATATTTTTAATTAATAATTATTACTTATTACTTATTACTTATTAGATATATAATAATTATTTAGTTAATTAGTAATATAATTAATAATTATAACTAATTAATTAGTAATTAGTAATTATTAATTATTAATTAGTTAATTAGTAATATAAATATTAATTATTATTATTCATTATAATTATTAATTAATAATTATTACTTATTAATTATTAATTATTACATATATAATTATTTTATATTTAATTAGTAATATAATTAATAATTATAACTAATTAATTAGTAATTAGTAATTAGTAATTATTAATTATTAATTAGTAATATAAATATTAATTATTATTATTATTCATTATAATTATTAATTAATAATTATTACTTATTACTTATTAATTATCACATATATAATAATTATTTAGTTAATTGGTAATATAATTAATAATTATATTTCTAATTAATTGGTAATTAGTAATTAGTAATTTTTAATTATTTAATTAGTAATATAAATATTAATTATTATTATTCATTATAATTATTAATTAATAATTATTTCTTATTACTTATTAATTATTACTTATTTAATTATAGTCGTTCAAATTTACATATTTGAAGCATTTTTAAGTTTCAAGTAGGCGGTTTTGAGAGCTTATAAATTATTTTCCATCAACATTTTTTATGAAATTCTTGTTGTTTTAAACTATTTCTTATATGTTTAATCAATGTGTAAAGTTTCAATTATATTTGTTCTATATATTATATTTTATAGTCGTTCAAATTCACGTGATTGAAACATTTTTAAATTTCAAGTAAGCGATTTTGAAAGCTTATAAATTACTTTTCATTAACATTTCTTTAGAAATTCTTTTTGTTTTCAACTTTTTCATATATCTTTAATCAATATTTAAAGTTTCAATTATATTCGTTTTATATTTTATATTTTATAGTCTTTGAAATTCACGTACTTGAACCATTTTTAAATTTCAAGTAGACGGTTTTGAAAGCTTATAAATTATTTTTCATCATCAATTTTAAGGAAATTATTTTATTTTTCAATAATTTCTTATATGTTTAATCAATATTTAAAATTTCATTTATATTGATCTTATAGTTTGTATTTTATTGTCTTTCAAAGTCATGCACTTGAAACAGAATCCCACATTGCAAATACAGAATGTACTGCGCAGGAAAGGGAGAACCTGAATCCCACATCGAAAATGCAGAATGATTTCTAGGACAAGCCATCTTATAAAAGGGAGGTCTGGGTGAGGGTTTCTGTCAGAATCCAGACTGCTGTAATGGCAGTACCGCTGGATATTTAGTAGTAGAAAAATTATGCTGAATTTTTTTGTTTTGTTTATATATATATATATAAACAAAACAAAACAAAAACAAAAATAATTTTTTTTTTAAAAAAAATTAGGGGAAAGGCGGCATCGCGCATGCCGCCTTTCGGGTAAAGGCCAAAGGCGGCATATGCGATGCCGCCTTTTCCCCAGAACGCAAAGGCGGCATCTCGGATGCCGCCTTTGAGAGGCATTTTGAAAAATATTTTTAACCTGACCGTTTTTTTTAAATATTTTTTTTAAAAAACGTATTTAAAAAAAAACTCCCCAAAAGAAAGGCCCAAATAGGGTGTGAGACTAAATCCCAGTAGGCAACCACC
Source organism: Viscum album (assembly GCA_963277665.1). Lineage (NCBI taxonomy): Eukaryota > Viridiplantae > Streptophyta > Magnoliopsida > Santalales > Viscaceae > Viscum > Viscum album. The sequence goes on from OY728160.1 coordinate 1,179,768,532, forward strand.
ATGAGATCTGTGCCTAATAGTCAGTGAATATATGACAGGCAGCAAGAAAATAAATGCAGTAAACAAGGAAGTACCCAAGGTAAAAAATTCACAGTTTCAATGCATTCCGAATCATATATCAAGAAACAGCTAAACAAATAAGTTAATCACAAATAGGTAACCCTTTGGGAAGTACTCACAGCCTATCCCCTCTAGTCCTACCTAGCAACAAAAGCAACCGTCTAGGTAGTACACTCAGTTGAACCCCTCTGGTTCAGCTTAAGCATAGAATCTCTGAGGAAGCAGTCACTGTCAATTCCTCATATAGTCTCATATTGGTAACTAAAGGTGCTCTGGGGAAGCACTCAACATCTATTCCTCTTGTGGCCCGCATCGAGGATTTACAGACACTCTGAGGAAGCACTTACATCAATTCCCCCTATGGTCTCGTATCATAAGTAAAACAGACACTCTAGAGAAGCCCTTACATCCATTCTCCCTATGGTCTATACACCAGGTTCTCATGGCCCTGTGTAAGTCACGAAATTATTGCAACGTGTATCGGCCAAAGTAAACCTCAAGAACTACAAGGCTAGAAGTCTATAACATATCACCATTTCAGAACAATCACACCATCCTACAACTAGGCCTGGGAAAGTAAACAGCAGCCTAACAGGAGAACTAGACCCAACAGTCAAAACATGCAATCATGCATGGGAAAAAACTTCCAAATCATAGCAATTAACCCTATTCACATTTTTTATCATCAACTCAAGCATACAAGAATAACAGGCAAACAATAGGGATAAAATAGTAAATGCGCAATACCCCGTTCATGGTTATTTGCGGTTTTTGCACATATAACTCAAATAATTTCAACAGAAAGGCACAAACCACCTACCTCGACATTGGGAGATTAATATACTTGATTCTTTGGGCTTGAATTATCTTAGAATTCCGAGTATCTAAAAAACATCTAAAACGTTCAACATAGGATAACTTGAGAAAGAATAGGAATTGGGAAACAAAGCTCAAGAAAAAGAGAGAGCTTACTGATGTGATTCTAATGCAATCGATGGAGTTCGATTTGGAGAACAGACACTCGATCAAGGGCTCAGAGAAGATCTGTGTCGTTCTCTCGCTCTCAGACGAACCAAACCTAGAAGGAGGTTGTTCTATCCATCAGATGTGACCCCGATGCATTTAATGAAAAAAAGAAAATACACAGTGTGTACTTTGGAAGTACACAACCTGTACTTTCCATTTCCATACCTCGCATTAGGCGGCCTCCAAGTCACCCCCACATAGTCGTGTGCATGGCTGCTACACGACCAACACACGGCTACCTGCGGTAACCAAGTACACGGTGTGTACTCTGAAAGTACACAGCTGGTACTTCGAAAATTTCCAGAAATTATCCTTTTTCTCAAAAATGACCAGAAGAAAAAAAATACCTAAAAATAAGATATGGGTTCTTACATGTATAGTTGAACTATTAAGGTGTTATTGGTTCTTATGTTTTCTTACGATTTCATTTGTTTGCTTCTTTCACATGTGAACATGATACATTGGTTTTTCTACTGAGTATACTTGTATGATCACCCTATATATATAAAACTATTTTTAGGATTTGAAGAAGATGACATGGACCATGCTAGAGATTACAATATTAGACATTTGGATAGCTGCAGTGGTGATGCTTTAGATTTAATTTTGGGTATTTTATTTTTGGATACTTTATCTGCACCAGTTCTATTTATAAATGCATGTGGGATGGTTTTGGATACTTTTATATTATGTCATGAAGTTTATTGTGGATGATTAATCATATCTCTCAATCATATTTGTATAATAGAGGGTAATGTTTCTCATATATATGATTTTTATACCCTCAGTACAAGTCTCCAACTGAGGGCCTACTGGAGGCGAGAATCATGGGGTCATTATCTCTCTCCTCTTAATGTGGTATCTTTGGAGGGAGGCGATCATGACATTTATGATGAGAATAATAATAAAGTTTTTATGGAATAATGAAGAGTAATTGGGATATTATTAATTATTTATATTTAATATTTGATACTATTTATTGAATAGTGAATATGTTGAAATATTTATTTATGAGAAAAATATTATTATTATTTAAAAAAATGTTAAATAAATTGTTATATATTGAGTGATTGATTTATGAATTAATTTTAGTTTGGTTTTTAAAAGATTTTTATGATCAAAAAATACTTTTTTTAGTAGATTAGAATCATATAGAGACCTTTCTTCCAAGATCTACCATGTATTGAAACCCAAACCATGTGAGATATAAAATAAAGAAAATTATGTGCACCTTTCACCAGTTTATCCACTTCTATAGTCCTCCATTAGTATACTTGATGAAGATCCCTTAGAGGAAGCCAATAAAATCCATCCTTTATGGTTCATCCATCAGCTGAAGTAAATCAACAATTACATGGGCAGTATTCTTCATCGCTCCATGAAATGTCAGTGAATCTAAGGTAAAATATGGAAGAGGAATAGTGTCACAACCCAACAGACTAAGGCCCACCTAACTGGTGATGAGATGAGTGTAACTACCTAAATCCTGCCTCTAATAATCCAAGGGCTAGTGACTAGTATTGAGTAGGATTATCCCACATATGGGAGGAATTATCCTAAGATACCTGTATACATGAACACAGATCCAAGCCTATAAAATGATGAAATGTAAAACAATACAACTAATAACAATGCATGAGTAAATCTATAATTTCACAATTAAAGTATAGTAAAAAGGTATTGAATGTGATAAGAGCCAAATACAAGCCCAACAAAAATTTGAAATGTAGTCCAAACATCTCATAAGGAGGGAACTACTGTCAAATGTATCACCAATAAGAACCTAGATTCATCTAGCCCAAAACTATGTTCTTCCTACTCACAGTCCTCCTAGGACTATGTCAATAGGTCTCTCTTTTTCATAAGACATGACATGTGTGGGAAAATCCCATGCAGGGGTGTGTATAACCATACGCAGTAGGTCACCCTAAAATACATAAGCATAAAGAATAAAGAGTAGTTAGGTCATCACAAGATATGTCAACAATATAAGATAAATAGAAATGGTAAAATCAGATATCCTCATAATAGACAACCAATATGAAGTGGCCTCAACTAGTATTTCTAACCACAAGAAATTTTTCGAGGCTTCAAGGAAATTATCATTCTAGGATGACCTACTCCATGATCTATGCTATCACTAGTAACCCTCATATAAGAGGTCATTATCATATGGGATCACCAAGAAGTACTCATTCGATATCTAAAGATATTGTCATCCAGGTAGGGGATCACACCTAGGGCCATTGGGGGACACCACAAACACTACAGGATCAACATTTTAAATAAGGGATTGATTCCCTGTTCATAGTTGTCACAATGATACCATGAACCCAACCTAAGAATAATAGAGGATTCTGCCATAGTCCCATAGGGGGACACATGAACTCTATCTGATAATAAACCCATAGAGGGTACCAAAATCCTAATGAAATGGGAATAAAGACATAGATAGTTTTGAGCTGGAATAATCCTATGAAGTTTATGCTCATGTACAAAGAGAATTGGATTAAGGATGAATAAATCTATTATGAAATATATTTCACAGGTCTATCTCATATATAAGAGAGATGACGTCATCACTTTATATAAGGATTATGGGTAGGGACTATAGTTTTCATGGTGATGTTAAATGGATCTGGTGATCATGTCATATCTCAGATCCACAAAGTAGGACACTCAATGTAGTTTAATTTCTTATATGATATACAAGTCTCATGGAGTTTAAAGACATTATAGGAATCATTACCCTCAAAATAATCATAAATAATAGTGAGTTTCTATAAATATTTATAGGAAAATGTACCTATTGAGCATATCATGATTTTTTATTGGTCTGGGTAATAGTCCACACAAGTGTTTTACCTAATATTTTTAGTTCTAACATATTACTAATCCATTAAAGGAATGTATTATAATGTGTGGACATGGATTTTTCATAGGATTCTCTTTATGAGTTTTAAGCCAGAAAAGTTTCATACCTTTACCATATTATAAATGCTCAATATTTCCGAATCACACAATGTGTGTTTCCAGTGAGAAAAGAATAGAATTTTACCCAATTCTATATTTGTGGATCCTCATCCTGGTGAGTGTTTAGTCTCTTCAAATTGTCTATTTATGTTTATAAAATCATGACCTAAGGGGTTCTATAATTTTGTGTCAAAATTCTCAAACCATCTTTTTCTATAGTTCAGGGTCTTATTGCCTATACCATCTTTTGTTTTAGTTTACGATATTATATCTAAGAACATCTATAATTATAGTTATGTCCTTCTATATTAGACATTCTATTATAATAGTTTAAGGGATTCAATATCGAAACTTCTATTTCTATATTTTATGGTCTTCTTGCTTGGGTCTATGTGGTGATATATTTTTAGGTTGAAAATATCGGAAAATATTATTGACATAGTTTAGGTTATTCTATACCTAAGTTGAAGTTGAGGGTTATGAATTATGGGTATCCATTAAGGGTTATGAAACCCTGTATCCATTGATGGATGGATATTTGTGAAGGGTTAATACCCCTTGAATCCTTTAAAGGATGGATATTCATAAAGGGATTGGAAAACAACATCATTTGAAGGATATATATTCATGTAGGTTTCATACACCCTTCATTAATTATTCATATTTATTTTGTAAAAATTGGAGTGATTTGATTAATTTTTTAACTTGCATTATAGGAATTTAAAAACCCCCTCATTGTTGAAGATAGTTATCCATCATCCAACTATTATTTTTGATATTTAAATTACTACATGGGCCCTTCATGCTTATCTCATCCATTTTTATTTGATATTGAAATGGAAAAATGATTATTGTATGCTTATCTCGTCCATTTTCATTCATTTATAAATAATAATGTTACTGGTTCTTATAGAGTATAGGTTGAAAAAGATGAATTTTGGATTTTATCCTGTTTGGAATTTTAAAGTAAGATGGAATTTTTTTCATTTCATTCCATCCATGTGGTCCCAAATCGGAGAGTCTAACATGTCATTTTCTCACTAATCATGTCTGGTTTTATTTATAGCATTAGGTTGGGTTATTCTCTCTTCTGAACAATATGAAATCCAAAAGTCATACAGGTAAGAGTGATGAAAATGCTAACATGTCCATGGCCATCAGGGATGGCAATGTCGATGCTACAAAACTAAACAAAATGAAGGTTAGTTATTTGGGGATATTGGGTGCCTATATATATATGTTGGCTCAATCCTTGTGCTAGGTGTTTTCATCTATATCACAGAAACTCCTCAAGATGATTCTATGATTAGTTCCAAATTCTCTTTGGTCATTATCCCATGGTTTTAATAGTTCATGGTTAAAGAGAGGTCCTACCATAGAGTTGGTTGATTCACTTGATCCATGGATACCTCTAGAGGAAGGATTCTTTCATCTACTTCTCTATGATATCCATCAAAATCCTGTGAAAATCTTCAAAATTCCAAATCAACTGGTATAAGGTATATCATTATTATTATTATTTGTTTATATTTATTCCAAATATATAGATATATTCTAGACTTAATGGTATTTTGAATTTTTTTTACTATGTTTTGGTTGTTATAAATCCCTTTGAAACCCATTAATTCCAACCACTAATTTATCGATCTAATAACACACGTGACCTTGCTGGTGTGAGGATCATACATAAAGTGAACAATAAATTCTCCCCACTGTAATAGATACATTGATACATCAAATTCATGATATATTTAAAACTATTCTACAAAGGAACAAAGAAGTAAGAGTTATTGGAATATACACATGCCATTAGGTAGGTATAATGGATGATATGAATTAAACTTCAGGTGGTGAATTCTATCATGGTGATTTGTATATTTTTTAGCTAATCAAGGAATATAATTATACATTATTGATAAATAAAGAATATAATTATATTTATATTAATAATACTTGAACACAACTCTTTTGGATGATACATTATCTTAAAGATATTGGGATTGAGGTATTGTAATGAACCAACTTGGGTCTCCCCTAAATCAGGTACCCGAGCTGGATCTCTATAAGGTCTGAAGGGTGTATCCCCATGAGATAGAAACTAGTTCTAGGGAATCGAGAAATCTAACTTGGGAATGATTTATCCCTCAAATCAGAGTAAATAAGTAATGAACCTTTACCATAAATCCATCATGGCACATCCATATATTAGACACCCATGTGTGGAAAAATAAACACATAAGAATAAATAAATAATCCAAATAGGGTATAATGAAATAAACCACCATCCAAAATATAAAATAGTATCATATAAATCAAATAAAACGGAAGCATATATAATGAGTACTAGATTACATAAAAATGAAACAGATCGAGTTGGATGATATATAATCCCAAAATAAAAAACCAACCATACTGCTACCAGCCACCTCTTCATGGTCCACAACCACTCATATCATCCATAGTCATTTGGTATTCCACTAACCTAAAAGAATATATAAAGAAAGAGAAATAGAGAAGGTCCTGAGATACTAAAATGAATTCTATAAGTTTTATACACCCAATGGTGTACCAAGGAATCTATGCATTTCCTTTCATTAAAAATTTCATTTATGTTAGTTTGAAATAAATTATAAAATAATAGTTTTCCATTTTATCCAAATGATAAAGAAACAAAATCGCATCATATTATTTTTAAGGAATAAATCATTCCCCTTTTAATGTAAAACCATTGAAAACCCCATTTAGTGATAAAAAAATTTGAAACTCAAAATAAGGATACTTGCTTTAATGAAAACCAGAATAAAAAAATATTCATTTCAATTTATTCAAGAAATCATGAATAAAAAACCATTTCTCTTTTATTAAAATTAACTTTATAAAAACACATAGAAATCCATTTTAAAATAGAACCCAACCACAATGAAATTAATAAAATCATAATATAACCAAGTGACACTACATCAATGATGATCATAAAAATAAACAATACAAATGGTTCCATAAACAATTAAGTGCATGGGGATGAAAACAAATAAGATTAATACCATACCTAGAACCATCGATCAAGGAATAAGAATATTGGGTTATTATTGTAGGTAGATGAGACTAAAAGTAACCAAATAACACACACACTTAGGCATTCTAGTGGGAAAATTCTCATATATACCCAGAAGGAATGGAAAGTACAAAATATACCTATTTTTTTACAATACATCGCACAAAATCCTAAAGGAATAGAGGCCTTAGAACATGGGTGGTCTGAAGGCCCAACAACCTGAAGGCTGAGAACATGGTTTTTCCCTAAATGAGTAGTTAACTTCATGTTGTATCACTAGTCTTAAGCCTTATCACCCCCTGTCAGTATTCATCACATAGTATTACCGGTATTTCTCCCACCCCTGATAAGAATCATTACATCATGTTGGACATTGTCACATCATGGTAGGGAACCCATCCACCCCACATTAAAGATTCATATGGGAAGAGAGTTGGATGATAGGTTTCAGCACAATGATCTCTCATTCAAGAAACCCAACCGATGATGCTTGGGTGGAACCCTACTGCATGCCTTCCTATTGTGTCACACCATATGAATAGTCCTATGGTAGGGAAAACATATATCACACATAAAAAATCCCTGGGAATAGATGGATGATTGATAGGAACCAATGCACTTATCCCTATTTCAAGGTCCCCACACGACAGTGCTTGCGCGTCACCATACTGCACTACTTGCCTATATAGAGAACTTGTGTGATATTCATAGGAACAAAATTCCAATCAATGGATTCCAGAGGGATGAGAATATAGAATCTCGGCATGTTAAATCATTCTTTTTAGAATTGTTTTGTGTAGAGACTAATCAATGATAAATCTAATTCCCTTACAATTTTTAGATATAGATTCCTTGTAAAACTCAAGTCTTGGAATGTGAATTGTGTAGAATCCTCCACATAGCCTACTTTCAAGAAGTTATATTCCAAAATAATTATTGAATCCCAATGGATTCTTAACACTAATTCCTATAATAATTTCTAGATAGAAAATTGTATTGGTAATCCTCCCATAAACAACATTTTTTTTACAAGATAGGTCTTTGGACACTAATGTCTCAATTAAAGAGAAATTGTATATTCCTTTTGATACCCTTACTATTGAGATTAAAGAAATTGTTTTAAATTATAATTTCACTAGTGGTGATGAAATTGTTATTTGGTAACATGTTGTCAATGGAATGCCATCCTCAAAGTATATCTACCATATGGAAACTCTTGAGCACATTAAAAACTGGACAAAAAATCTCAACAATCCTTGGATTCTACCAACCATATTTACTCTTTCATAGAGAGTGTTTTATTCCAAAATTCCAAATGATGACTTCCTTCCAATTTTTGGGATTAATCATTGCTATAAATGTGTTCTTTTCAATCAGTATATGGAATATATTGATCATCTTTTCCTTAGTTGTGTCACAGCTACTACCCTATGGACTGCTATTTCATATTTGTTTTAGGTTCAGCTTCTAGACTGTTGCTCGATTAGAGACTACTCGATTTCTAGTCTGTAGGTGTATTCATCAAGGCAAATGCAGAATCTACTACATGCAGCATGTCTGAAAGTTATTTATATTATCTCTAGGAATCATAATCACCATATTCACGATGGAATACCATTCTTCCTAAAATCATCACTATCACACATAATTGGAGTAGTAAAAGGGGTATACACCATTCAAAATGGTAAATTAGATAACTCTTTACATGATTTTTTTGTCCTTAAATGTCTTCGAATTATAGGTAATTATAATCCTCATAATGGAACTTTGGAAGTCTTATAGACCCATCCAGTTCATGGATGGGTTAAATGTAACATGAATGATTCTTCAAGTGGTAATACAAGTCCCTTCAGGTATGGTGCTATCTTTAGAGACCACACAGGTAATGCAAGAGGTTGTCTCTATAGCCCTTGTGGCTTATCCACTTCCATGGATACTGAAATAATTGTGATTATCAATGCGGTTAAAGTAGCTAAACAACATGGAAGGTCTAATATATGGATAGAATGAGACTCTACAATGGTGGTGCAAGTGATTAGAAATGGAATAATTCATTTTTTCTAAAAACTCAATTCCAGATGGATTATACTCTTAGTATCACTTTCAGCCAAGAATTACATTATTACACATGTCTTTCATGAAGCAAATTTTGTTACTGATGGCTTGGAAAATAGAGGAGTGGCAGCCAGTAGATTTATTTGGATCAATAATGTTCTTGAATAACTTTTTTATTTTTTTTTGCATAATGACTATGGTAAAAATCCACACTTTATAGTTTTGTAACTTTATTTTATTTTAATAAAGGATTTTTTTCATTTTGGTGAAGTCATCATCCTACCTAATTTTTTTTGATATGTATAAATAAACCACTTGTTTATCTAACACACGGTGTCGTCTTCATGGCTAAAAGTGTTTGTTTTTAGTATAAAAGTATCATTTTAGTCTAAAATATATGTCACATACTCAAAACCATGAAAACATTATCAAATTTCATTGATACTTTAATACAATGATCCATTATTCATTTTTAATGTGTAAGGATCAACCTCATGTGAATCAGACACTCGGTGCGGTCAATATGACTCAAGGTGCGTTTTCACATTTAAAAGTTTCATTTTAGTCAAAAATGTGTGTCACCAACTCAAAACTGAGAAAACGTGATTAGATTGTATTAATACATTTGGAAAATGATCTGAAATTAATTTTTGATGTGTATAAATTAACTATAAGTCAATCTGACACATGATGTGGTGGGTATAAAGAGACACACCTCAAATCCAAGCATCACCAAAATACATGCATCACCTAAAAGGAACCCTCCCCTACAACACCCTTTCAAGATACTATCTCATAATTTCCTATGAAAACACAACCTAAGATTAATCTAACACCCAAAAAACCAAAACCAACACAAAAATCATCAACAAACACTGATTAAAAGGGAAGTAATACAACCCACAAATATGCCTCATTAAGAAACAATGCAGGATCTAGAATTGGGTTTCAATACTCAAAGAGGGATAACTGGGACCTCAATACTAGGACACCATCTCATGGAGAACTACACAAATTGAAAACCAGAACTATCAAGTGTTCAACTGCCCTATTCCTAGTTACACAAGCACGGACCCATGGTTTCCCATGTTCACCCAACCATGAATCCAATCACACCGAGATAGCATCACTAATACACATTCGTAGAAAATATAACCTAAATAATGATACATGCATAAAATCAATATTCCCTATCATCCATAAAATAACAGCCTAAGAAATCTCCAATACCTGACAATAAAGTCCTAAAATCCTAATAGACTCAACATACACCCAACATAAATCCTAAAATAACTAATCATTCTAGAACTAAAATCAGGCCTAAGACTTCTCTTGATAGTCTAGCTTCCACCACAAAAGATATCTCAACCATCTATTTAAAAGATACTCATCTAGACTCAAACAAAAATTACCTAAGTTTTTGGGAAAGACCTCGTACAATGGATCAAACTTACTTAAAATCATCGATGATCAGATCTAGAGAGAGAAACATCAGCTCCAAGAAATGACCAACACACTCCTTCATTATCCACTCACCTTGATAAAGGATCATAAACTTAAGAGATTTCTCTACCATCATTTCCTTGGGAGTTCCAATGGAATTTAGGACACCCTCAATCCTTTCTAACGAATCCACCATCACCACCAAACGTAGATCACAACAGAAATAAGGTGGTTGATAATTTAAGAAATTCAAGATAAGGTCTAAGAGTGAAGATAATTTCGAGTTCTCCACTCTATTCAGAGTCTAGCCAGGGTCCAAGAAGATAAGGGATGTACTCTTAGTGATGAGAAGACTTGCCTATGGTGTCATCCAAGAAACAATCATATGATGTCTTTCTCAAGATTTTTGGGAGGTATACCAAATGATACATTACATGCATCCAATCAATTCATGCCTCTCACAACCCAACCAACTAGTCCCATACAAACCAAGGGATAATTCCAAAATGAATTTCTTTAAACAAAAACCCCATACTCAAATAATATAAAATTTATTTTCTTTAAAACCACTAACTCCAAATACATAGTTTTAAACCCAATATACCAAGGTATACATTTAAAAAACAAATCACCCCCTTTCAAAACTGCTCTCCCTTAGTAAAAATCCTTTTCCATTTTGAAGAAAAAAAAAGAAATCATTTTACCATTTTCACACACACTAAAACCACTTCAAAATTAAATGAAATCATTTCAAATTACTTAAGTCAATCCCACAAATTAATCACAAAAATCACATAATTTTAATAATTTTCATTCCTTAGAGAATCAATACTGAAGTAATGTATATAAAAATCCCATTCTTTCCAAATTATACACTTGAAAAACAAAATCACCCTTTATAACACTCCACTTCATTTGAAAAACTAAATTAAACCATTTATAACATCATTATCATTTAAATTAATTTCTAAGTAAAAATGGGTTCATTTCAATAGATGTTCTCAAAATACCACTTCCATTTTGAAATATTTTTCCAAATACCATAATGAAATTCAAAACATTATAAAATTCCCCATTAAAACCATAAAAATTCATTTTAAAACCACCCATCAAAGCGGACTTTGAAATTAAAAATTTCTTGGAATTATACCCTTTTACCACCCACACAAATCTTTAAATTATTAAATATAAACAAAAACCGACACAACAAATCACAACGAATTCACTCCAATAACATTGAAACATCAGGAAACCCATCTTTGATTCCTTTCTAACAAGTAAGTGTAACGACCCGAATCCGGAGCCCTTCCACTGGTGCCCCGTACCCGGTTCGCCACATGACCTCAATCACATTTCCCCAAACGCTAGAGGCTGTCGACTAGCAGTGAGGGCCTTGGTAAGTTATTGGGGAAACTATGCCCTCATTTGGTAAAGTATACAAGGCAAGAAAACAACAGTCAATGGCGGAAGTAGTAAATAGCATACAAACACTGAAACTAAACAGCGGAAGAAATTAACACATAATGATAATGATAATGATGAAGTAGGTACAAGTATCTAAGGAAAGAAGCAAACACAACAACGTGCTGAAATACAACTGAAAACAAAGTACGAAAGTAACAGAAACTCCAGCAACATCATAAGCCTAAGATCGGTCCTATGCTCTCCAGCTCTAACCAGAAATCACGTACCCGAAGTAGAAGGGCCACAATCCCTATCCACACCTGCAACCATATAACTTGTTTGGGCCGAAAAGTAGGACCCAAACAGGGAGTGAGACTAATCCTAGTAGGCAATCACCACGAGAACCACACCCTACTGTCAGTGAGTAATATATCAAAAGTAAAGGAAATAAATGCAGTAGAGAAGCAGATGTACACTAAAGTAATCAATCCTACCAAACTCCATTCACAGTTATTTTTTAGTTTAGTAAAATCATTTAGCTATCAACCATGGAACCTAGCAACAACTCTATACTCCCAAGGCAAGCAAGTAATCACAACAGGTAACTCAGCAGTCTACCTAAATAGTAAGCAGTACAAACCCAAGCTTGTTCTTTGGCTTGGTGGACTCATCACAACCAACCAACAAATAAATCACTGACTCTCTGGGTGGATCCTACTAGCAAACCCCTCTAGTAAAGTAGATGTACAAAGGCACAGGCACTCTGGGAAGCTCTCACCATCAATTCCCCTGTGGTCTTGCAACAAAAGATATAGACTCTCTGAGGAAGAACTTACATTTAATTCCCCCTATAGTCTCGCTACGTAACTAAGGACACTCTGAGAAAGCACAAAGTCTCATTCCCATCGGTCCTGCGATTGATACTAATTATAATAGACTCTCTAGGGAAGCCCTAATCATCAATTCCCCCTTTAGTCTACCACACCAGGTTCACTCAGCCCTGAGCAGTTTAGTCATGCGTAATCGACTGTTAGCAGCCAAAGTAAGTTCAGAAACTACTTGGATAATAGCTACAAATGCATCCACAAGCATATAAACAGCAGGAAATACATGAAATCAAGTCAACAGGCATACTAGCAATGTGAAAAAGGGTTGCCTCGTAGGAAAACCGTTCCAAACAGCAATAAATAGCCAAAATAAGGGGAAACACCCATGGGGTGATCCTCAAACATGCTAACAAGCAATTATTAATCATTTAATAACCTCAAGCATACAAGAAATCTAAGTCAGATAACAAAATAGGATCAAAACCCTAACCCGAGATACCCAATACATGGGTATCCGACACTTTTTCACCAAAAACTCAAAGACATTCAACGTAGGGCAACAAACCACCTACCTCGATCACAGTAGATCGATATAAGTGAACCACGATGAAAAATTATCCTTAGAATGACATAGATCTGAGAAAATGCACAAAACGCTCAAACTATGATAACTTGAAAATGAGGAGGAATCGAGAAACAAGACTAAAGCAGAACGGAGAACTGACCGTTGCGCTTCCAACAAAATCGACGACGGGTGGAATGGAGGTCGGACGGAGGCACGACGGCTCGTAAAATATTCGGCCTTACGGTCGCTCTTGGATGAATGAAACCTGGAGAAGAATACGCTTCTGTGCGTCAGGCGTGACCACAGTCCGTTTAATGAAAAAAAGAAAGTACATGACGTGTACTTTTAGAGTACACAACGTGTACTAGGTCTTTTCTGTACTCCGGAAAAAACTGTCTCCACATCACCCTTACACACCGTGTGTGTGGCCCGAAAACGAACATCACATGAATTCGACGGGAAAAGAGTACATGGATTGTACTCAGAAAGTACACGGCATGTACTTCAAAAATTTCAAAAAGTTCATTTTTCTCAAAAACTCTAGAAAAATGAAAAGCGTACCTGAAAAGAAGATCCGGGTTCTTACAAACTTCCCCCCTTAAAGAAATTCGTCCCTGAATTTCCCTAAAGAGGAGGAGAAGAAGAAACCCCGAATAGCTCCGGCCACTGCGATCATACATCGGCCTCCCTTTCCCAAGTCTCGTCCTGTACTCGCCCATGCTGCCATAGCACCCGTACCAGAGGGACAGACCGCCCGCGGAGAACCTTCATACTGCAATCGACAATCCGGATAGGATGATCCTAGAACGATGCATCCGCTTCAAGCTCAACTTCCTCAGGCTGAAATCCATGATATGGTTCTGAAAAGTAGCGTTGGAGCTGAGAGATGTGGAAGATGTCGTGCATGGACCGATACCTCTGAGGTAGCTGCAACCGATAGGCAACCGGCCCAACTCTCTCCAAGACCTCAAACAGCCCGACGTACCGCGGTGAAAGATTACCTTGTCTCTGAATCCTCTTGTGTCCCAACCTCGGGGTAATACATAGGAAAAACCAGTCATCGACCTCGAACTCCAGAGGTCGTCTCTGCTAATTAGCATAAGACTTCTGTCGAGAATTCACTGTAGCCATCCTCTTCTGAATCATCTCTATCTGGTCTGAAGTCTCCTGAACAAGACGAGGTCCCAGCAAAGCTGCCTCTCCTGCCTCCAGCCAGCATAAAGGTGATCGGCATGGCCTACCGTACAAATCTTCATAATGCACCATTTGAATAGTCACTTGAAAACTATTTTTTAGGCGAACTCCACCAGAGGAATATTCTTCTCTTAGGAACCGCCAAAGTATAGGATGCAAGATCAGAGCACATCCTCAAGCACCTGGATCGTGCGCTTGGACTGGCCATCAGTCTGGGGATGGTATGTTGTACTCAAAAGTACCTATGTACCCAAGGCCTTTTGGAGTCCCTGCCAGAACCGAGAGGTAAAGCGCGCATCCCTATCTAAAATAATGGAGTGTGGAACTCCATGCAGACGAATGATCTCCTGGATGTAAATTCATCCCAGATCATCGACACTGAAACTCTCCTTGATTGGAAAGAAGTGAGAAACCTTTGTAAGCCTGTCAACGACGACCCAAACATCATCGTTCCCTCGAGGCAACCTTGGCAAACCAGTCACGAAGTCCATCGTGAAATCGTTCCACTTCCACTCTGGAATGGGTAACTACTGCAAAAGCCCCACTGGTCACTGATGCTCTGCTTTCACCTGCTGACAAATAGAACATCTCATGATGAAACCAGCAACATCCTTCTTCATACCTGGCCACCAGTACTGGCGGTGAAAATCACGGTACATCTTGGTGACGCCAGGCTGAACTGCCCAAACTGTGGAATGGAACTCTCGCATCAGCTCCTCGCATATATCTGTTGGCACCCATACGCGTCCCTAGAAACACAATATCTCATCCTCACCAACGGTCCACCTGGGAAGAGGGTCCTCTCCTAACACGCTTTCCCGTAGGACTAGCCCTTCTGAATCTGCTAGCTGCCTCATTCGAACTCAGTCCGAAAGTACAGAGGTAACAACCACAGAAGATAGGAAAATCTACCCCTGCCTGTCATGCACCTCTAAATGCATCTCTGAGAAAAGAGTCATCAGTTGCCACTCACTGTTGGCCTCCTGAACTTCCTGTATCTGAGTTCTCCTTCTCAGTGCATCAGCCACTGCATTGCCTTTCCCAGGCATATAGGAAAGCTCAAAATCAAAGGAATAGAGATAATCAACCCACCTTCACTATCTCAGATTCAGGTCACGCTACGTGAAGATATACTTGAGACTCTTATGGTCAGTTTATACCACAAAATGTTCTCCCAGAAGTTAATGTCTCTAGAAACGTAAAGCATGAACAACCGCAGCCAACTCCAGGTCATGCGTAGGATAATTCCTCTCATGAGGCCTCAACTACCGAGATCTATACGCAACCACTCGATCTTCCTGCATAAGCACTACTCCAATTCTGATTCCAGATGCATCACAGAAAACTGTATAGCTCTTTCCCGGCTCCGGAAAAACTAGGATCGGTGCTGAAGTCAATCTCCCCTTCAGCTCCTGGAAGGCTGAGTCACAGGCTTCTGACCAAACAAACATCACCCCATTCTTAGTCAAGCCTGTTAGCGGTGCTTCTAGGCATGAGAAGTCCTGTATAAAATGCATGTAGTAACCAGCCAACCCCAAGAAGCTCCGTACCTCAAAGACGTTCTTCAGATTCTCCCAGATAACCACTGCTCTCACCTTCTCCAGGTCTACTGATACTCCTGTCTCTGAGATGACATGACCTAGGAAGTGAATCTCGTCCATCCAAAAGTGGCACTTCAAGAGTTTATCATAAATCCGATGCTCCCTCAGTGTACTCAAAACGATATCAAGATGGGTTGCATGGTCGTGTCGAGTGTGAGAGTACACCAAGATATCGTCCACGAATACCATGATGAAGGAATCAAAGTAAGGATGGAACACTTGGTTCATTAGTGCCATGAAAACTGCTGGCGCGTTCATAAGAACGAACGACATAACCGTATACTCGTAGAGGCCATACCTGCTCTTGAAGGCTTTCAAAGGTATATATGAAGGTCTAACTCGCAGATGATGATAACCGGACCTCAAATCGATCTTCAAGAACACCTGAGCTTTTCAAAGATGATCGAAGGGATCATCAATTCTCGGTAAGGGATATCGGTTCTTGGCCGTCAACTGGTTCAACTTCCGATAATCCACGTAAAGCCTAAGGGTAATGTCTGCCTTCTTTGCGAACAAGACAGGCGAACCCCAAGGAGAAGTACTAGGTCGGATGTAACCCTTTTCCTGCAACTCCTCCAACTGCTTCTTGAGCTCCTGAAACTTAGGTGTAGCCATCCTATAAGGAGGAATGGGCACCGGTGTTGCTCCTGGAACGAGCTCAATCGAGAAGTCTACCTCACGCTTTGGAGAAAAACCTAAAAAGTCTTCTAGAAAGACATCTGGAAAGCAATCAAAAACTGGGGGAAAATCTAACTAAGAATTCCCCTGGTCATCCAGATAAAGACTGGAAATCTGGGCTGTAACTCCTCCGAGCCCATGATGCTTGAGTCTGGCTCGACTCGCCTGAACATCCCACTCGCCTTTATGAAGGAAATATTCACCCTCTGGTGATACGAAACTCACCCTACGGTGATAGAAATCGACGACTGCCTGGAAGGGAACAAACCAGTCCATACCGAGAATGAAATCATAGACCGTCATCTCCAGGACATAGAGGTCCCATAAGAAACGATACCCTGCGACCTCGAGAGGGCACCCCTTGCACTGACGTACGCTAGATGTCCTCGTTCCCAAGGGCGTGTTGAGAGTCAACATGTCAGCAGCCGAAAAGACACAGAGCTCAAGTCTTTCCACGACAGTAACAGTGATAAATCTATGTAAAGCACCAGTATCAAAAAGGGCTGAAGATAAAACTGAGGATACTAAGATTGTACCTCGAACTGTAGAGGGTCCGGGATCCTGCTCCTGATGAATCTTCTCTACAGTAAAAGTCTGGCCTGTACCGCGACCCTGTGTAGCAAGCCTGAAAACCATGTGCTGCTCCTCCCTGAGCCTGACCACTGTGTCCACGGACTCTAACCTAACCTGAACGTCATGTAGAACTCCAGCCCCCAGTCTTCTGTGGAGCGGGTAATCCTGCTCCTGTATGCGGGGTCGAAATTGATCCTCCTTCACTAGCCGCTGGAAGGAGAACCTTACAGAAACGCTGCAAATGACCCATCTTGCCGCAGGATCGACACTCCACTGGGTCCCTCGGGCACTGGGGCTTCTTATGCCCACTCCTCCCAGACTAATAACACACCACTTGATTGCCAGAAGAGATATCCCATATACCATAAGGAATACCTCGCTTCCTCGGGTCGCCTCGGGTAGACTCTCGGTGGCGTTTCCTGCTGTCTGTCTGGAGGGAATCAGCCTTGGATGATGTACCGCTTTGGTCCATAGCTCCAGTCTCCCTCAGGTTCCTCTTCGTGATGAGTTCCTGGTTGACTATCAGAGTAATATAAGTCAAATGAAATACATTCACCTGCGATCTGATCACCGGTCTGAGGCCTTCCTCAAACTTCCTTGCTAGAAACAGCTCGTCATTCCCCAGGACGGGAGTGAATCGCTGTAACTCAGTGAAGCGGGAGGAATACTCCATAACTGAGAGAGTAACCTACTGCAGGTTCATGAACTCCTTGGCTCTGTCAGCCCTCAGCATCGCTGGGTTGAAGTAGTCGTAAAACGTACGCTGAAACTCATCCCAAGCCATAGCCTACTGGCGCCCCGTCTGAGAGACTACGTCCCACCATCTCTTGGTGGAATCTCGCATAATATACGTCGTGAGCTTCAACCTCATCTCTGGAGGTGTCTCCATATTCTCGAAGATGGAAAGCATGGCTTCCAGCCATGACTCTACTACCTGAGGTCCTCCATCCCCTGTGAAAGTGGGAGGATGCTGCTACTGGAAGACCCGCGTCAGCTCTGCCATAGTGGGGGCAGGATGTTGAACTCCCTGGAAGGTCTGCATAAATCTCATAAAACTCTCTCTGAACTGAGCGTCGACAACAGTGTTTGGAATCACTATAGGTGTCTTATCCGGAATGATGGGCGGAACTACTGGCAGTCCCTGATCGGTCGTATCAGGCGTACAATTGCTGCCTGGTTCCTGGCGTGCAACAAAAGGACGTCTAGGTGCCATA
The DNA here is from genome assembly GCA_963277665.1 of Viscum album. Lineage (NCBI taxonomy): Eukaryota > Viridiplantae > Streptophyta > Magnoliopsida > Santalales > Viscaceae > Viscum > Viscum album. Next base: position 1,179,787,200 of record OY728160.1, read on the forward strand.
GCTCTGAAAGACCAAAACACACCTTCATTAAAGATGAACACAGTTGCAACATAGGAGAGTTAAAATGGAATAGGAGGGAAAAACCTTTAAATCTGGAAAAAACATAACTACACGGCGTGTAATACCAATACATGACGTGTTTCCAGAAATCCTACCCTGGGCGTGTACCTTGGCCATACATGGCTGTGTAAACAACCCAACTACATGGCGTGTTCTTAAACTACACTGAGTGTACTGACCCTTTTCTCCCTGCCTGGTTACTCCTACACGACTAAGTCACACGGACTGTCCCAGCCAAAGGCTACACGGCGTGCTTTGAGGCAGACACGACCTGTGCTGGACACGCCTTACTTGGCCCGTGTTGTTAGCAACACGGACTGACACACAGTCAAAACTACACGACATGTTCCTAGGAGACATGGCGTGCACTTGAAGGGAAACCTCAGCCCGTGTTGTTCATGACACGGCCAGGTACTCGGCTGATCCTTACACGGGGTGTGCCGAAAAAACATGACGTTTATAGGAGAGGATAACACCGACCCATGTTTTTCAAGACACAACAGGGTACCTGGGAAAGGATACACGACATGTGCATACCGAACATGGCGTGTACTAAACATGCATTAACTGGCCCGTGTTGTTAGTTACACAGCTAGGCTCCTAGTTAACCCCTATACGATGTGTACCTAGAGTACACGACATGTTCCTGAAAACCATTTAAAGCTCTGTGTCCTTGTCCACACGGTCAGTGACATGGCCAAAATCTACACGGCGTGTGTATATAAAGTACATGCCGTGTATTCTGGGTTTTTTCGGACATTATCCTTAGAAATGCACTGGATCCTAGAAAACACAGAAAAACAAGGGTTAAGGTGCCAAATTCCGATCCATGGGGGCCCATACTCCCCAAAAATCAAATCTTGGAATCATAATGGTGCGTAGAACAAGCCACAGTATAAGAACTCACGACCCACCAAATTCTGATCCTTGAGGGCCCATAACACCTCTGAGATCAAAGTTTGGCATCCGTGATAAGAAAGATCCAAACAATGATACCTTATCAACATAACGGGCATTATATCATAGTAGCTATCACAATAGCATGCATTATCTATCACAAATCCTATCACAACAGCATGCATTGTCTAATGCAACCTAGATGACATGAAAAAATGCATGGCATGCAATCTTATAACATGTGCCTATATGATGCATGAGATGACATACCCTCATCTCATCGGGTTGAAACAAAATAGAACCGCAATCATATAAACAGTAACAACACAAAACAAGTGCATCACCCATCGGTGAAATCAATTAAACTGTAACATTCGAAAAACTCAAAATTTTCAATATTCGAGGTAATCTGGATTTTTCCCTATACAAAGGTTCTAGAATGCCCAACCACAACTATTTACCATTTACCTATCCCTGTCTAATGTCTCTAAATAGTAAGTCAATAGAAAAAGGAAAGAACCCCTCTGATACCACTTTGTAACAACCTGAATCCAGAACCCTTCCACTGGTTCCCCGTACCCGGTTCGCCACATGACCTCAGGCGCATTTCCCCAAACCCCAGAGGCTGCCGACTAGCAGCGAGGGCCTTGGTAAGTTATTGGGGAAACTATGCCCTCATTTGGTAAAGTATACAAGGCAAGAAAACAACAGTCAATGGCGGAAGCAGTAAACAACATACAAACACTGAAACTAAATAGCAGAAGCAATGAACACATAATGATAATGATGCAGCAGGTACAAGTATCTAAGGAAAGTAGCAAACACAACAACATGCTGAAATACAACTGAAAACAAAGTACGAAAGAAACAGAAACTCCAGCAGCATCGCAAGCCTAAGCTCAGTCCTATGCTCTCCGGATCCAACCAGTAATCACGTACTCGAAGTAGAAGGGCCACAATCCCTATCCACACCTTCAACCATATAAAATGTTTAGGCTGAAAAGCAAGACCCAAACAGGGTGTGAGACTAATCCCAGTAGGCAATCACCATGATATCTTCTCCCTACTGTCAGTGAGTAATATAGCAAAAGTAAAGGAAATAAATGCGAAAGAGAAGAAGATGTACACTAAAGTAAGAAATCCTACCAAAATCCTTTCACAGTTATTTATTATTTCAGTACAATCATTTAGCTATCGACCATGGAACCTAGCAATAGCTCTATACTCCCAAGGCAAGCAAGTAATCACAACAGGTAACTCAGCAGTCTACCTAAATAGCAAGCAGTACAAACCCAAGCTTGTTCTTTGGCTTGGTGGACTCATCACAACCAACCAAAAAATAAATAACTGACTCTCTGGGTGGATCCTACTAGAAAACCCCTCTATTCAAGTAGACGTACAAAGGCACAAACAATCTGGGAAGCTCTCACCGTCAATTCCCCTGTGGTCTTGCAACGAAATATATAGACTCTCTGAGGAAGAACTTAAATCTAATTCCCCCTATAGTCTCGCTACGTAACTAAGGACACTCTGATGAAGCACAAAGTCTCATTCCCATAGGTCCTGTGATCGATACTAATTATAACAGACTCTCCAGGGAAGCCCTAATCGTCAATTCCCCCTTTAGTCTACCACACCAGGTTCACTCAGCCCTGAGCAGTTTAGTCATGCATAATCGACTATTAGCAGCCTAAGTAAGTTTAGAAACTACTTGGATAATAGCTATAAATGCATCCACAAGCATATAAACAGCAGACAATACATGCAATCAAGTCAACAGGCATACTAGCAATGTGAAAAAGGGTTTCCTCGTAGGAAAACTGTGCCAAACAGCAATCAACAGCTAAAACAAGGGGAAACACCCATGGGGTGATCCTCAAACATGCTAACAAGAAATTATTAATCATATAATAACCTCAAGCATACAAGAAATCTAAGGCAGATAACAAAACATGATCAAAACCCTAACCCGAGATACCTGATACATGGGTATCCGACATTTTTTCACAAAAAACTCAAAGACATTCAACGTAGGGAAACAAACCACCTACTAAAATCCCAGTAGATCGATATAAGTGAAACATGATGACAGATTACCCTTAGAATGACGTAGATCTGAGAAAACACACAAAACGCTCAACCTATGATAACTTGAAAACGAGGAGGAATCGAGAAACAAGGCTAAAGCAGAATGTAGAACTCACCGCTGCGCTTCCAACACAATTGATGACGGCTGGAATGGAGGTCAGACGGAGGCACAGTGGCTTGGAAAAGATTTGGCCGTACGGTCGCTCTTGGACGAATGAAACCTAGAGAATAAGATGCTACTGTGCATCAGGCGCGACCCTGGTCCGTTTAATGAAAAAAGAAAGAAAGTACATGGCGTATAATTTTAGAGTACACAGAATGTACTAGATCTTTTCCATACTCCACCAAAAACAGCCTCCACGTTACCCTTACACACCATGTGTGTGGCCCGGACACAGCCAACACACGACTTCGGCAGGAAAAGAGGACACGGTGTGTACTCAGAAAGTACACGGCGTGTACTTTAAAAAATTTCCAGAAAGATCATTTTTCTCAAAAACACCAGAAAAAGGAAAAGTGTACCTGAAAAGAAGATCTGGGTTCTTACAGTAAGAACAACTTTAAGAGTAATTTGAAATCCAGAGGGACCCAAAACAACTAATTGTGGGTGACACAATGTTGTACACATCTTCATTGCATGCTTTGTTAAGTCATGCGCCAACTATGTGATAAAATCTATGAAGTTCTCTGAACCATCTACATGAGCTCCACATGGTTTCACATATCATGGGAGGTAACCATGAATCTCCAGTTCTTCATCCATTTTCACCCTATAATACAACAAAAATACAAAACACTTGATAAAACTCAAGGTAAATCAAAACACCATCAAACCATAAAAACAAAATCCAAGTCAAGTACTCAAATATCAACTACTTATGGTAACTTGAGGATCTGAACAAAAAAGAGCTAACTAGACTCTTCTATGAACTTACCTCTGGAGTTCTAATGATGATCTTAACCTACATGCTACCCAAATGCACCCAAATAACAAGAGGGGACTTTGATACCATTTTGTAAGGAACTAACTTAGGTCTCCCCTAAACCATGTACCTAATATGGATTTCCAAAAGGTCTAAAATGTGTTCCTAATCCCCATGGATATATAACTAGTGTCAGGGAATGGATAGAGCTAACTTGGGAATGATTTATCACACAAATATGAGTAAATAAGTAACTGAACATTACCTAAAATCAGTTATGGTTCATCCATATATTGAACAAACATTCATAAAAAATAAACATATAAAAATAATTACTCAATCCAAACAATTCATAATAAAATAAAAAACAACCAAAATATGCAATAGGGTCACATAAATCAAATATAATAGAAGAATATACAATGAGTACCAAAACAGAAAAATTGTTTGAGTTGGTCAATACCACTTATCAAAATAAAAATAAACCTGACCAATACCAGCCACCTACTCATGTTCCACAACCACTCATCGCATCCCTAGTCATATAACATACGACTAACCCAAAACAAAATCCATAAAAAATAGAAATAGAGAAAATCCTAGGAACCTGAAAGGAATTATGTTAGTTGCATACACCCAGTAGTGTATGCAGAGTATGAGAAAATTAATACTCAATAAGATCTCACCAAGGAGTCTATATAGTTCCTTTCATTAAACATTGCATTTAGAATAGTTTGAAATACATTAAAATAAAATAATTTTCTATTTTAGAAAAATGATAACAAAACTAAATCACATATTACTCCTTATAAGGAATAAAGTTTTTCCTTTTTAATGAAAAAACCATTGAAAACTATAATTAGTGATTAAAAACTTTGGAAACACAAAATGAGGATACTTTCTTTAATGAAAAATAAAAAAAAATCATATTCTTCATTTCAAATTGTTCATGAAATCCCAAATACAAAACAAATTATTTCTCTCTTATTCAAAACAGCTTTTAGAAAACAGTTAGAAAACAATTTTAATACAAGTCCCAACCATAAATAAATGAATAAAAACATAATATAAGGAGGCATAACTACAAAAATGATGATAAAAAAACAATAGAAATGGTTCCATAAACAAGTTCAAAGTGATCCAAAAAAACAAGAGGAATCCCCAACCTAGAATCACAAATCAAGGTATAAGTGTCATGGGTTACACTCTAAGTTCTAACAAGAATGATATTGTACTTGGTTCTCGGATTCAATGGAACCTATGTGTATCCTTACAATATCCCCATCTAGATTCCCCTCAAGGAACATCGAGTACCATATGAGAAACCCTAGGGAGGACCTGACTATCCTAGGGAACTAGCCACCTTGCACACAAAAGGCTAGTGAAACATGCATCTAGAACTTCTATTAGCTACCCATGGTTTCCACGACTACATGAAAGGAATGGAGGTGAGAAATCAACCAAGAAATAAATGCATCAATAAAAATACAAACAATGTTTCTCACCTCACCTCCAACTCCCTCACAAGAAACAACCCCATTCATTCATTATCTGAACTCCGCATGATCAGATAACCACCCATAAATGGAAGGAAAATAAATACAAGGGGAACCATGAGGGTATCATCAACACCAACGATTAATTTTAATAAGGTGTCAAACAAGCCTTCAATAGAAATTTTTCTTTGAATTAAAAGTCACTTTCATTAACTAATATTCCCATTTGAAATCTTTTAGTAAAAATTATTTATAAAAACACACCCTTTTCCCATTAAAAACTCATTCTTTAAAACATGGGTTTTATCCCTTAAAAACCAAAAAAGGGCCAAACCCCCTTTATTTTCCATTAAAACCATTCAAAAGATACTAGAAGAATTTTAATTAGTGTTTGGCATGTAGATCCATTTAATGTCGAAGTATAACATGAAATCCTTTTATAAAACCTTTTATACCAAGCCTTGGATGCATGAAAATGACTTGGAAATGAATAGTGGGTATCATACATATCCATAATCTAATCTAAAATAATTTATAAAACTCAAAATTCTCATGAATTTAAAAATAAAGGAATGGAATAGAAACACCTACCTCAATCTAATTGGTAACCTATCATGACTAGTTACAACAAGTCGCATTTAACACTGAAGGCTCCAACAAGTAAGAAGACGATCCCTATAAGACTTGAACAACCAAATCCCCAATTAAAACCAAACATGAACCCAAATATCATCCCATATCCCCCTAGGGTTCTGCAGATTAAGTGAAACTAGGGGAAAATAAAAGAAAGAGGATGAAGGAAGGAAGGATAGAAATAACTGAGAGGTTTACCTTAAGAAATATGATCAAAATCGAGGAAGAGGAGTGCAAATGTTAAGGAGGAAGGAAGGGACTCCCTCTATTGTTCCCAAGATCAACCAAACGAAGAGTAAAATAAGATGTGGTTACAACCAATTAAAATCGACAAGGGTACTTTTGAAAAACACAAAAAATGGATATAGGCCCATTTATAGCATGGTAACTCTCATTTATGGCATAAAGGGGCCTTATGAAGATTTCATGGCATGAATGCTCTAATTCATGACACGAATGACCCCTATAAAAACAAGTCATGGGGTTGTTTCATGGCGTGAACCCCCCTCCCTGTTTGTGGTGTGAACCACTCTAGGAAAACACCCAAGTTGCATGGGAGGGCAGTTCATGATGTGACCACTTTGGCCACAATGTGAACTACTATAGATTCTGACCTATGGCTTCCCAGGACTTTATAAACAAACCAAAAAAATTAAAGAACCACTAAAAACATAAAATAGCCCAAAACCATAATAAATATTTCAATAATGATGAGGATTTTATAGGTGTGTTCCCCTGTAGTGATTAAATGTGATCACATAAGTGTTATCAATCTTGACAAAAATTATATAAATCATTCATGAATGGAGTATATTAAGATCAAGTATCACTTTATCAAGAATAAATTTAAACAAGGGATGGTGAAATTGGACTATGTTTCAACACAATATAAAGTTTAGGCATCATGATGAAGGAAAAATCCAATGGTAGTTTTGAGGATCATCGGTTACCTTTTATACTTCAATTGTATTAATCAAACCTGATGGTTTTGGAGAAGGCCCCCACTCCCATAATGGACCGTGTCAGCAAGTTTGGAAATTTTACAAATGATTTTTTCATTTCAAAAATGTTTTCAACATATGGTATTACTTACTAAAAAATTGGTGCTAATCAAATGTGTGCTTCCCATATTTTCCTTTTTTAGTTCTTTTCCATGTTTATTCTTTATTTTTTATTTTTTTATCACTTTTATTTGCCTCACTTTCCTTTTATTTTTGAAATAAAAAAAATTGTTCTTTGTTTTCATGTTTAGTGTGTTAATAACTTGGGATTACATGGAATGAAATTTTTTCCACCACCTTTGTGCTTCAATGACATGAATTTTCCATGTTTATCCACCTATTAATATTGATCAAACATATGATAAGGAATCTTTTATTTCAAGATTTGGACATAAATAAAAATCATTCTTCAAGGTTATATTCACTAACTTGGTAATTGGTCAATGATATTACTGGTTGTGTTTTTAAAAAACCTTTGAGAAGTTTTCAATAATTTTGACTTCTGTTTTTATAGGTTTCAGTATCCCATAATTAAAAATATTTGTATTCTACATACATTTTGTATTTATTATTTAAAAAAACATTAAAAATGAAAAAGTTACTAGCTTCATTTATGTCATGTAAGGACTTGATATTTTTATATGTGACTATTAAATAGACTAGCATTTACCCATGATTTGTGTTTTGACCATATTATTTTATGTTAAATATGTTTTGGGACTTGGGCATGAAATTGGAATATTTTACCATATCACCCAAATTGGACAACATGTCGGTCGTTTTATCATAACTTTCACCGCACTAATTGAAATTAAAAAAATAGGGTTCTAGGTCCATGAGGCTACAATTAATTGAACTAGAGATAGAGATTAATACAGCAACATGATACCTGATAGAGGCCCATGGAGTGAGAAAATAATGGTTGAAATAGTTTGGAATTACCTTCAATAAATCTTCCATAACTTGGGATATACAATGGACGTAATTCAAATTATATTGGAATGCTAATTTGATACAAAAGAAACTCAAGAAATGTCAGGTCAAAACAAAATCCCTTGAAACAATAAAAGATGAGCATCAAGGATGAACATTGAAAATTCAGGAAACTCAATGGATTGATACGATTGGCTATTTTGATCAAGATTAAGATGCCACTAAAAATAGATCTTTAGGGATTAAATTTTAGCTATGGCATGTGAAGTCATTTACATTTAACTTTTTTAGCGATGTAGAACAATGAGACACAAAATCCATCACTACCATTATTTATTGTAATGTATATTTTCATTGAAAAAGTGACTAAAAAGTGATTTATTCATGTGGTAGGGATATGAATAATAAATGCATTGTAATTAGACTGATGTATTGTGTGTGAGTTGTAATTGAATATCTCAACATCCATTGTACAATTCCCCCTCTTTCACTTCTATCTCTCCAGTGTCTTTTGGTTTCCTATGAAAAATCTAGGAGATTTTTTAGCATAATTTTGAAGGAGTGATTGGAGGTGTATAAAATGTATGTTTATTTTAATTATTTATATTTATTTTTTACCAATTGGAGTGAGTTTATTCTTTCGTTTAACTTGCTTCATATTAATTATAGGACCCCCTCATTGTTAAAGATAATAAGTCATCATCCAATGATTATTTTTGATATTTAAATGACTATGGGCCCCACATGCTTATCTCATCGTTTGTTATTTGATATTGAAATGAAAAAATGAGTCATGTGTGATTATCTCATCCATTGACATTCATTTCCAAACAAGCATGTTCTTGCTTGTCACGACCTGTCCCCCTGGGCCCATGCTGTGACTACCCCAAGCCCACCTTCTGAAAGTCAGGGGCTGACGGCTAGCACCGAAGGCGTCAACCTGCAAGTGGGAGACATTTCCCTGAGTACCTGTATGCACACACATGCCCAACCAAGTCCCACACACTAAAAAGGAAACAAGTATCACTAAATAAAATATGAGTACAAGTAAAACTAATACAAGTGGGCCAGAATATAGACCCAACAAAGGAACTAAAAATATCAAAGTACAAAAAGGAAACTCTGATGGTCGTCTGTGGAAAACCCCACCCGATCGTGAGAGTAGTGTAACTACTGGAATATCAAGTAGAAAGTCTCGTCCACCCGATCTTACTGGGCCCTGACTAGTCCTAGGCCACCAAGTCCACCGTCGTAGCGTCCGTTGGTCCTCTCTCCCTGAGTACCTCTGGGTCCTGGTCCACTAAAGTTTCTGCTGAAATGTCGATCTTATGCACTAGACACAACACATGCGGGAAAATCCCATGCAGGGGTGAGTAAAAAATTACTCAATAGGGACCCCAAAACAAAAAGTAAAGACCAAAAAACAACCCTCAAGGTAAAACACAATGCACAAGACTGATCAAACCAGGTATACATTTAGGGTTGTGATAGAAGAATCATCAGTCACATCATCGAACACATCGGCTGCTAGAGAACTCCTCCTCTAGCGAGTAATTGGGCATGCCAAGTCACACAGAACAGTTTCCCACTAACCTTGGACTGCTTAGGTACACCTCTCCTCATCACGTACCGTGGGCCTACAAAGTCACACAAAAGTTCTTTCAACTAATCTTGACTAACTGAGGTACTCCTCCTCGTTGCGTACTGTGTGCCTGCAAAGTCACACATAAGTGCTTCCCACTAATCTAGGCCAAATGAGGCACTTCTCCTCATCGCGTACCATGGGCCTGAAATGTGACACATAATTTCTTCCAACCGGGCCATAGTAAAGTCATATAGAGTCGAAAGTCATTGGTCTTTAGGTCTCAACCAACCATAGGGTTCCGTAAGTAGCGTGCATGGGAGAACCGATCCTCAAGTCATTTTTCGAATCTCAACTTCCATGAAAGTAACCATAGAGCATTCCAAAAGATCTACTTTGTCGAGAGGGTCCCAAAACCAAAAATAGCTCATCAATCGAACGCTCAGTTTGCAAGATTTGGGCATTTTAGTAAAAAGGGGAAGGTTGCATCTGGGTATGGTCCGAACAGGTCAGACTGACCCGAACAACCCGACCCAGGGGTCCCACATACCCTGGTTTAATTCGACTGAATCGACCTGACCCGGTTTCGGTCTATGTCGGTCCTTTCTATCCTGGCTTGTGGGCCAGGCCCAATGGGCCTCGCTGGACCCGACCCAGTTTGGCTGAGGGTCCAGCCCGCCGGGTCACCCAATGACCCGGTCTAGTCTGGCCCAGCCCGAAGGGTGCAGGTCTGAGTTTCCAGTGTGGGTCTGGCCCGCTGAGTGTGGGTCCAACCCGCTGGGCCATGGGACCTGCCCACTGGATCATGGCACGAACCGCCAGCCCGAAGCTCGACCCGCGCGGTGTGGGTCGGTGGTGCGCTGCATGGCCGAGATGCGGCCGACTACTGTGACCGACCCCCACTAGCCCCGCAGATGCATGGGGCCTTCCTCCTTCTGCGGTCGAGTGACCAAGGCTCGCTGAACTACCCGAATGGCCCAGACGCCGGTCGTCCCTCCACCCGGTGCCCGCCTGGCGCAGTGTCACCTCGTGGCCCCCTGCCATCACGGCGCGCCGACAGGGGCGCCGCCGTCCTCCAGCTTAGTCGGAGAGGGTCGGCCGCCTACTCAACCATGGTGTCGATTGGCACCTCCCTCTCCACACGGCCGGCATGGGCCAGTCGCCAGCGGTGACGACACATTTCTCGGGCCACCAGAGTTTCTCCAGTGGTTCGTTTTCTGATCCGTATGCACCTACAAGCCTCATGGGTCGTCGCCATCCCCGTGATGGTCCCAGACACGCCTTGCCACCATTCTGGACAATCCGTTCACAAGGAGCGCACATGCATAGGGGTCCGAGCCTTTGTTCGTGTCGGTCTGCACCCTCTACGTTAGAAGTTTTAAGACTGGGGAGGCTCGTGGAAGATGTTCAATCATAGAAAAAGATAAAATAATCCCGGATAGAGAATCCCCCAAATAGAGTTACCCTCCCACATAAACGCACAATTCTTGGATCAACATGTTTGCGGGATGATCCATGTTCGTCATTTCTAGAAAAGAACGGGGAATAAATTAAAAATAAAACAACCCCTACCTCGTTGACACTCGATGCTGCAATGTTTCATCCACGAGGTTTCATGATATCGACATCGTTCATCGCTTCCGACTCTATTCTTCGAGGTGTGTCGAAGATGTTTGATGTTCATCGGCGTTTGTCATTCTTCATTGGATAGGAAGTTTGTCGGAGGTTTGTTAGATAATATTCTCAGTTTAATTCCTTGTTCCATTAACGTGTCAACCAAAATAAAAGAGAAACACGTTGCAACATTTCTGTTATGTTGTGACATCGCGTCGTTACACTATTTTATTTATGAAACAGCGTCGCAGTTACATGTCATTAAAGCGTCGTTACACTACAAGTTAACGAGCCATTAATGAGTTCCATTAATGTTTATTGTCGCCGCCTTGTTCCTGCACCACATCACCGTCGTCTACCACTCAATGGTGAGAAAAGAAATAAAATAATTCTTTTAAATCCTTTTATTATTTTTCTCAAAAAGTCCAAAAAATAACTTTTCTGATCGGCCCTTACCGGTCGAAGTTAAGTCATTTCTAGGAAAATCCCAGTGTTCTAAGTTCAACGGTGCCCAAATATTTTCGATCCGAGCACCGATTCAAAAGTTAGAAAATCCTTATTGCACGTTTACTGAACGTACCTTAAAAAAACTTTAAAATTCCATTCCAGCCTCACCAGGCCTCGGAATCACAAGTCGCCAAAGCGTGTGATATCAGAATAATTCCATATAATTTAAAAAAAATACACATAATTTCTGAGACATTACATTATCCCCACCTTAGGGTTTTACATCCCCGAAATCCAAAACAAAAACTAAACAAACAGATGGGGGTACTGAGCACGAATCTGAGCATCCTGCTCCCATATGCTCTCTTGTAGATTCTTGTGCTACCACAGAACTTTCACCTGAGGAATTAGCTGCCCACATAGAACCAGCTCCTATCGATGCTATATCTCCACCGGGAACTCCGCAAATATCTCCCCATCGTCAATGTTTATCTCTCCCCAGTTGATGATATGCGATGGATCATGCATGTACCTCCTCAGCTATGACACATAGAAAACATCATGCACCCAGTGCATCTGTGGGGATAGAGCTAGGTGGTACGCCACCTCACCAAATCTTATCAAGACCTGAAAAGGTCCAATGAACCTCGAAGATAGCTTGCCGCCCGACCAAATCTCTGCAATCCTCGTCAGGGTGAGACCTAAATGAACACATGACCTCCCTCCTCAAATTCCAAGGGTCTTCATCTCCTATCAACATAATAATTTTTACTGCTCTGTGCAGTCCTCATCCACTCCTGGATGATCTGCACCTTCTCGGTGGTAGCTCGTACTAACTCCAGACCCATGAGTGCTGACTCCCCTAGGTCTCTCCAGCATAGGGGTGATCTACATGCCCGCCCATACAAGGTTTCAAACGATGTCATGTCAATGGTGGAGTGATAACTATTGTTGTATGAAAACTCCAACATTGGCAGGTGGTACTCCCAACAACGTCCAAAATCCAAGACACAAGCATGTATCATGTCCTCTAAGGTCTGTATGGTCCGCTTCGTCTGACCATCCTTCTGGGGATGAAAATTTGTGCTCAAGTGCAACTGCGTCCTGAACACCTCCTGTAATCCCTTCCATAGCTAGGATGTAAAGCGAGTGTCATGATATGAGACGATTGTTGAAGGCACCCCATGATTCCACATTATCTCCTGAGCATAGAGGCATCCTAATCCCTCTACCGGTCCCTGCTCCTAGATGGGTAGGAAGTGAGCCGACTTGCTGAGTTGGTCAACAATCATCAAGATAGAGTCGTGGCCCCTGGATGTACGTGGTAACCCCATCACAAAGTCCATCGAGATACCGTCTCATTTCCAATCCGGTAACTCAAGTGTTTGGGCCAAGCCTGCTGGAACCTGATTCTCGGTCGTCACTTTCTAACAAGTGAGGCATCATGAAACAAACTCGGCTACCACTTTCTTCAACCCTAGTCACCAGTACTGGCGTTGAAGGTCCTCATACATATTCGTCACTCCAGGATGTACCGTCAAAGGGGATGTATGGAACTCCCTCAATACCTCCTCCTGCAACATCATTGGTATTTTGATGAACCCTATGAAAAGGATGACATCCTCCCCACCTATCGAAAATCCATCAGGAGATCGTCCTGAGGATAAGTAAGCATGTCGGACCTCGTAGTCATCATCCGCCAGTTGTTCCGCCCTGGCTCACTGTAAGAGTGGGGAAGTAACAGTCATTGACTAAAGGTAAGCATCTCCACCACCATCCACAAATGATATCTACATCACAACTAACTGCTCTGTCACCTCACTCAGCAACTGCAAATCGGTCCTTCTACTGAGCGTGCTTGCCACCATGTTCCTCTTCCCAAGAGTATAGACTATCTCAAAGTCATAGTTCTGGAGGAACCCTACCCATAGTTTTTGTCTCAATTTTAGGTCCTTCTGGGAGAATATATACTCAACACTCTTGTGGTCAGAGTAAAATATAAATTGTTCACCCATCAAGTAGTGTCACCACATCTTCAAGGAAAAGACCACTGCTACTAAATCTATGTCATGGGTCAGGTAGTTTTGATCATGTTGTCTCAAATATCATGATATGTAAGTGATCATTGATCTCTCCTGCATCAGGACACAACCCAGTCTGATCGCTGATGTGCCACAATAAACTACATACCCAAAGCCCTCCTCTGTTAGTCTCAAAATGGGGGAACTAGTCAGTCTCTTCCTCGACTCCTGAAAACTCTGCTGACATTTCTCTATCCATATAAAGGACTGTCCCTTCCGTGTCAAAGCCGATAAGGGTGATTCTACTATGGAAAATTTTGGTATGAACCTTTGATAGTAACTATCCATCCCCAAGAAGCTTCTCACCTCCGTCACACTCCTGGACGACTCCCAAAAAAGCACTGCATCTATCTTTGTCGAATCCACTGCATCTCCGAACTGTGAGATGACGAGTCCCAGAAAGTGTACTTCCCGAATCCAAAACTGACACTTCGAGAGATTTTCATAAAGCTGGTTCTCTCAGAGTGTATCCTGAACTATCTGCAGGTGTGTAACGTGCTCCTCCTATGATGCTGAATACACCAAGATGTCATCAATGAAGACCACAAAAAAACTGGTCAAGGTAAGGCTGGAAGATCTTTTTCATGAGTCCCATGAACACAAATGGGGCATTTTTCATGCCTAAAGGCATCACCAAGAACTCATATTAGTCATATCTGCACCTGAAGGCTGTCTTCGGTACATCCTCATCCCGTACCCGAAGCTGGTGATAGCCTGATCTGATGTCTATCTTTGAGAACCACTTCGCCCCCTTCAGTTGGTCGAAGTGATCATTGATTCTCAACAGTGGATAATTGTTCTTCACAGTCACCTGGTTAGGCGCTGAAAGTCCAAAAACAACCTCAAACTCCCGTCTGAATTCTTAGAAAACAACACTGGGGCTGACCATGGGGAAATTCTAGGCCTTACAAACCCCTTCTCCTGTAAGCCCTCTAACTGTACCCTCAGCTCACAAAGCTCTATGGTAGTCATCTGATATTCCAGTGTGGATATCGATGTCGTCCCAGGGTACAGGTCGATGCAAAATTCTACCTCTCTGCAAGGAGGTAGTCCCGGAACATCCTCAAGAAAAACATCCTTGTACTTTTTCACCACTACAGGAAAACATGGACTCCTCTCATCCACTGCACCAAGGTGAGGCTATCCAACTGGTGAGTGATCGGTTTCACCCTCCTATGAGAAAATTTTTCATATACTGCAACGTTTTCCCTCTCGTCGGTGAAGGAAAACTTGGTCCCATCTCCACAGACACACCACACTGTACACCTAAAATAGTGGATCTGAGCATGGACTGTGGATAACCATTTAATACCCAAGATGACGTCGTAAGGCCTTGACGTCGCTACTGGGATATCCCAGCCGAATCTCTCACCTCCTGGAGTAAGATCACACTATCGGCACCGGTGTGTAATCGTCGAATACCCTCTCATAGGAGTCTCTAGCTGTAAGGATCAAACCAATGGCCCCACCTGAATCTCCGAGCTCTGAACGAGAGACATGGAAAGGAAGGAGTGACTAGAACCTATGTCTATAATAACTGAAGCTAGGTAAGAGAAGACAAATATCGTATCTCAAATCATCTCTAGAGCGTCATGGTCATAGACCTCTGCTGCCTGAAATTGTTTTTTCCCCTATCCTCCTGCTACCTAAGGTCGGGATAGACCACCTGGGGTGGTGGCGGTAACACCTATAACTGTCACCTCCTACCTGCTGTTCGACCTTCTCCCCTACCACATCCACCGCCCTGGGGACCTCCTCGCTCAAACCGCTGGCTTTGCCTCGGTGACCCCTCGACCATCTGTTGGTCATCTGTACGGCAGGTCAGGCAGTCACGTGCCATGGGTCCTTGCCCACCACACAAGAAGCAAAGTCTGGTTCCCAACTAACTCCATCTAGTTTAGGAGCCACGTACTGCCAACCCTGAGTCCTAGGGTCGTCCTTTGAAAGACCTGGCCCACTTGGTCTCTCACGTCTGCTGTCTGCTTCCTGCCGAAGACTCTGCCACCTGGGGTCTGTTTGTAGCTCTAGTTGCGGGCACCTGGTCTTCCCTGAAGCTCTCTATCGGAAGGACTCACTCCAGCACCCCAACCTGAGTAGGGATTCTAAGAGACCACACCAACGCCCCGATCTCCAGCCTGAGTCCATGCTGAAAGGCGCGATCCCTGAAGAAAGGGTCTCATACCATATCCGTCGAATAGCGAGATAGCTCAGTGAACCTCGATGAGTATTTTTACACCGTCATGTTTCCCTAATATAGGTGAAGGAGCTCCTAAATGAGAAAAGAGCACAAGGTCACGGGGACAAACTCCTCCTGAAAAATCCACTCGAAGTCTACCCAGGTGAGGGTTGCCTCATCATGCGTCTGGGTGGTCAAGTTCCACCATCTCCCTACTGATCCCTACAGAAGGATCACTGCTAGGATCTCCATCTGGTCGGGCAGTGTCCTCACTAAGCAGAAGACTTACGTCACTGCCTCCAGCCATTCCTCAGTGACCTAAGGATCTGTCTCTCCCTTAAACCTGGGAGGTCTCTGTCTCTGAAACTCGTGCCGGGCACTGAGTCTACGCACATCCTCTGCTGAAACCACAGGCAGTAGATGTTGACCATCAGGTGGTGGTAGCACTAGTGCACCACCCGATGGGGTCATCTCTAGAACTGGTCCCTGAACAAACGTCTTGTCTCTAGGCATGCTATCCTCATGAACTTGTATCAGGATCCTGGTTGGTCGTTTACGTGGATTCATCCTGAGATAGATCAAGATGTACCACGGTCAAAAGGTTATACCTAGTAAGATGGATTTTATTCAAAAGAACATAAGAAGACACTTAAGCAACCAATGTTTTCATTTATAGAGCCAAAAAGAAGAATTCAAGGTCCTGGTTTATGGATACGTCGGCCACCACACCAACAATGGACTCCCCAAATCTTAAATTCGCACTCGAAAAACTTAACACCATTGCCCCAAAACAAAACACAGACTCTCGGTCTTTGTGGTAGGATTGAAAGCCTTCTGATAACACTTTGTGACGACCCGTACCTCGGGGACCGGGTCGTGACTACGCCAAGCCCGCCTCCCGAATGCCAGGGGTAGGTGACTAATGCTGAAGGCCTCAACCTGCAAGTGGAGGCATTTTACTGAGTACTTGTACGCATACACATGCTAAACCAAGTCCCACACACTAAAAAGAAAACAAGTATCACTAAAACAAAGCTGAGTACAAGTAAAACTGATACAAGTGGGCCAGAATACAAACTCAACAAAGGAACTAAAAACAGCAAAGTAAAAAAGGAAACTCTGATAGTCGTCCATGGAAAACCCCACATGATCGTGAGAGTAGTGTATCTTCTAGAAGCCGAAGTAGAGCGTCCCGTCCACCCGATCCTACTAGGCCCCACCTGGTCCCAGGCCACCAAGTCCACCGTCATAGCATATGTTGGTCCCATCTCCCTGGGAACCTCTGTGTCCTGGCCCACCAAAGTCTTTATCGAAACATTGATCGTCTGCACTAGGCACAACACGTGCGGGCGAAGCCCTTGCAAGGGTGAGTAACAAAGCACACAGTAGGGACCCCAAAATAAAAAAGGAAAGTCCACGCATCAATCCTCAAGGTAAAGTATGATGCACAAGACAACTCACATTAGGTATATATTTAGGGTAGTGATAGAAGAATCATTAGTCACATCATTGAACACCTCGACTGCTGGAGAAATACTCCTCTAGAAAGTACAGTGGGTCTACCAAGTCACACAAAAGTGCTTCCCACTAACCTTGGAATGCTTAGGTACACCTCCTCATCACGTACTATGGGTCTGCAAAGTCACACAAAAGTGCTTCCCGCTAATCTTGGCCAACTGAGGTACTCCTCCTCATCGTGTACTGTGGGCCTACAAAGTCACACATAAGTTTTTCCCACTGTGGGCCTGCAAAGTCACACAGAAGTGATTCCCACTGGGCTATAGTCGAGTCATATAGAGTCGAAATTCAGCAGTTATCAGTTCTGAGTCAACCATAGGGTTCCGTATGTAGTGTGCCTGGGAGAACCACTCCTCAATCCATTCACTGCATCTCAAATTCTAGGAAATTCAGCATAGATCATTCCAAAAGATCTGCCTTGTCGAGAGGGTCTCAACTCCACAAATGGATCTTCAATCAGATGCTCGGGTTGTAAGATACTGGCGTTTTAGTAAACACGGGCCGGTTGCATCTGGGTCTGGTCTGACCCAGTCGGACCGACCCGACCAACCCGGCCCGGGGGTCCTACATACCCTGGTTTAATATGACTGGTTCAAGTCTGGGTCATTCAAGTCTGGCCTGGCCAGTGGGATAAGCCCAATGGGCCTCGTTGGACCCGACCCAGTTTGGACGAGGGTCCAACCCGCCGGGTCACCCAGTGACCCGGTCTAGTCCATCCCGGCCCGAAGTGTACGAGTTTGGCCTAATGGTGTGGGTCCAGCCCTTTGGGTGTGATTACGGCCTACCGACGCAGGTTTGGCCTGCCAACGGTGGTTCGACCTGCTGGCTGGGTGCGCGACCCGTCAGCCCGAAGCCCGACCCGCACGGTGCAGGTCGGTGGTCCGCTGCTTGGTCGGGATGCATCCAGCTACCACATCTGACCCCCGCTGGCCCTGCGGACACAAAAAACCTTCCACCTGCCACGGTCGAGTGACCGCGGCTCACCGAACCACCTCGACACAGGCCGTCTCTCCACGTGGAACTCGCCTGACATCGCATCACCCCGCCTCTTCCTACCACCGCGGTGTCCCGATGGGCGCGCCGCTGGTCTCCAACGCTGCCAGCGAGGGCCGAATGCCTCCTCAGTCGCGGCACAGGTTGGTTCCACCCCCTCCATGCGACCGACATGGGCCAGCTGCCGCTGTCAGTCGCCAGCACCGACAACACCTTCTGTGGGCCACCAGAGTTGCTCTGGTAGTCTGTTTTTCGATCTGTCTTCACCTACTGGCCTCTCGGGTCTCCGCCATCACCGTGATGGTCTCAAACGAACCTTGCCGCCATTTTGGACAATCCATTCACAATGAGTTCACATGAGGAGGGGTCGTTACCTTTGTTCGTTTCATCCCATGCCCTCTGTGTTATAAGTTTTACGACTGCGAAGACTCAGGGGAGATGTTCAATCATAGCAAAAGATAAACTAATCCCAGATAGAGAATCCCCCAAATAGAGTTACCATCCTGCATAGATGCATGATTTTTGGATCAACATGTTCGTGGGTTGATCCGCATTCGTCTAAACTAGAAAAGAATGGGGAAGAACTTAATAATAAAACAACCCCTACCTTGTTGATGCTCGATGCCGCATCATTTCTCCCTTGATGTTTTAAGACATCGACGTCATTCGTCGCTTCTAACTCTATTCTTTGAGGTGCGTCAGAGATGTTTGATGTTCATCGGCGTTTGTCATTATTCATTGGAGAGGATGTTCATTAGAGGTTCATCATAGAATCCCCGCAATTTAATTCCTCGTTCCACCATCACATCAACCAAAATAAAAGGGAAACATGTTACAATGTTTCTGTTATGCTGCGACGTCGCGTCATTCCGTAGTTTCATTTATGAAACAACATCGCTGTTATACTTCATTAAAGCATTGTTATGCTGTGAGTTAATGAGCTATTAATGAGTTCCATTAATGTGCCTCATAGCTGCACCACCGCATCATCGTCCGCCACTCAACGAGGAGAAACAAAATAAAATATATCTTTTAAATTATTTTACTATTTTTCTTGAAAAGTCCAAAAAATAACTTTTACGCTCGTCCCTTATTGGAAGAAGAAGTCATTTCTAGGTGAATCCTGATGTTCTGAGTTCAACACTGCCCTCATATTTTTGATTCGAGAACCGGTTCAAAAGCTATAAAATCTCGCTCGCACGTTTACTAAATATAACTTAATTTTTTTTTCAAAATTCTGTTCTGGGACAATAGGCCTCAAAATCACGTCTCATCAAAATGTGTGGTCTCAAAATAATTCCATATAATTTAAAAAAATCACAGAACTTCTGTGACATTACACTGTTACTTGCAGAGTATAGGTTGTGAAAATGAATTTCAGCTTTTTGTGTGTTCATAATTTTAGTGTAGGATGGATTTTTTTCATTTCATTCCATCCATGCGCTCCCAAATCGGAGAGTCTAACAAATAATTTCCTCACTGATCACGTTTGGATTGATTTATAGAATTAGGTTGGGTCATTCCCTCTTCTGAACAATACAAAATCTAAAAGTCATACAGATAGGAGTGATGAAAACACTGACACACCCAAGGCCATCGGGGATGGCAGTGTCGACACTATGAAACTAAAAAAAATCAAAAATAATCTTACAGAATTATAAAAAGGACCTTAAAACATAAAACTATTGAATTGATACAACAACCATATATCATCTTTGGTTGTCATGAATGGACTTTATGACAAAAATAAAACCCTTTCATGGTTACCCCCTCTTCCTAAAGTATGGTAGAAATATAACTATAGTGATCCAAGATCCATAATTATACTATTTGGTGTCCTCTCCTCCCCATGTGTTGATCTCTCATTTAGTCACGTCTTTCTAATCGTACAATGGAAAAAAATTCCTCCACCCTAATTCACCATGTTCGACTTCCCTAACCATTTCTCACCATGCAAACCCTACCACTGTTGTATTCTTCTTCTAATCTCTTCGACTCTCCACCATGTTCGACTCCCCAAAACCCTAAATCGTGTCCAACTCCCCTCAACCATCCATCTTGTTTGGCTCCCCTC
Source organism: Viscum album (assembly GCA_963277665.1). Lineage (NCBI taxonomy): Eukaryota > Viridiplantae > Streptophyta > Magnoliopsida > Santalales > Viscaceae > Viscum > Viscum album. Next base: position 1,179,807,716 of record OY728160.1, read on the forward strand.
ACCCCTGTTCTTCATTTAAACCCTACATCCTCGCTATTTCCTCTACTCAAATATATTAAACCCTCCATCATGCTCGACTTCTCTCCCACCCATTCTCCCCCTAAACCCTAGGATCTTTTTACAACCTGGTTCCATTTCATTCGATCATCGTCACCATTTGACCTCTCATACTGGTTACTCTGGACAGACACCACTTCCGAATGATGAAAATTAATTCATCATGTTATTATCAACTATTTGTGATTGAAATACATGAATCACCAGTTGATTCCTTTTCGAATATCATTTATTTTTCACCATAAATGGTTCGATTTGTTTCATTTTTGTTGATGTCTAGACCCATAATCTTGGTCAATTTCCCCTTTTACAACCACGTTATTCCTATAAATTTGACACTTCACATCTCTACATCCCTGAAATTTATGTGATAGATATAAAGTGCAGATGTTATAGTCTCTCAAATCAACTCTTCAACTTATTCAACATTTTTTTTCAAACCTAATTCATCTATAATTCATGTTTGGCTTGTTGAGGTAATTTTCATTCTTATTTTGTATGAAATTTCTATGTTAATGAATTCCAATGAAGCACAATTGCATTTTAAAGTAATTTCATCTTTTATACATGTATATTACACTTTCAATTTAATGTATTATCATTTTATCCAAAAATAGATTTTTTCTGATAATTGCCCCGTATAATTTTTGCTTATTCCTTATAAATTTCCTTCATAATTTTCATAAACTTTATAATAAATTTCCGTACACTATTAATATTTGCCTTAATTTTTTCATAAAATCATATTTGGGTATATTCTAGGTCAATATTTTGTCATCCCTAATGTTATTCTGAATCCAGGTCAACGACATCTATTACATTTGGACTTTTTTATTTTGTTATCCAAAAAATCCTTAATTTATGTGCATGAAATTCCTTTACAACATCCTTCTCATACTATTACAAATATGGCACAACCATCTTCTAATAAAAAATGCCTACTTCAAGGAAGCTAGGATGAAATGTAAGTTAACTAATATACTCATTTATATTCCCTTCCTTATTAGAGGTCCATCTAACAGTTTTAGTTCATTAGACTCTAATAACCAATTGCCCAGTGCTAGAGAAAAATTGTTTATTACCTTTCATATTCTGGATAATATTCATAGAGTTTATTACCTTTATTATTCTCAATAATCTTCATAGAGTTTATTACCTAGCCCATTTTGGGTAACCTTTAGCTGGGTGGGAATGAAGAAGCACGTGCAAGATTTTGTTCACAGTTATGGGGCTTGTCAACAAAATAAAAAATTCTATGTTGTCTTTGGCATGTTTTTTGCAACCACTTGAAATTCTAGCAGCTGTTTGGAAAAAAATTTCCTTTCATCATAAGCCTTCTGAATTCCTATGGATATGTTGTGATTATGGTGGGGGTAGATCACATATCCAAATATGCTCATTACATGTCATTGAAACACCCTTACACTTCTTAGGGTGTTGTTGAGGTATTAATTTGAGAGCCGGTCCATTGACATTTAATCCTAGCCTCCATCTTCAGTGATCGGGATGCCATTTTCATTATTCATTTTTGGAAAAAGCTCTTCTGACTCAGCTGTACAAAATTAAAGATGAGTTTAGATCATAATCCTCAACCCGATGGTCAAACAGAAGTGGTGAACCATTGTTTGGAAATGTATTTATGGTGTTTAGCAGGGGAACCACCAAAAGGGCAGTCCTATTGGATTCCATGGGCGGAACTAAGCCCCCTCTATCAAAGCCACCCCATTTGAGGCTGTTTATGGTCAAAAACCTCTTCAATATTTCCACCTTACTAACTTTTTAAGTGATAGTAAAACTAGTTGTCACGGCTTTGGGGGAGCACAATGAAGCTTTGAAACAACTCAAACACCATCTCGTCCTCTCTTAGCAGTTTATAAAACACCAAGGTGACAAACACACATGTGTAGTCTCTTTTCAGGAGACTTCCATGTGTTTTTGAAGATTCATCCGCATAAACATCAAACACTCTCTCCCATAAATAATCAAATGTTATCCCCAAATTTTATGGGCTTTTCAGTATCCTCAAATACATCAACACAGTCACCTAACAGCTTGAATTGCCAGTAACCACTCTCCTTCACCTAGTGTTTCACCTCTTGTAGCTAAAGAGGATTGTTGGAACTTATCGAATGGGGTGGAATGCCTCCAATCTCTAGTTAAATGATGCATCCCACTGGCGAGGGAAGCAACTTGGGTGGATGAATTCGTCCTTCAAAACCAATTTCCCTCTTTCAGTCTTGAGGACAAGATTCAAGGGAAAGAAAGTGTTCGAGCATGGAAAAAACAAAGGGATTTGATGGTGTGCTCTGAAAAGGGTATGAAAGTAATTCCATGGTCGATTGGGGCTACAAGTAGGAGAAAGGGGATATGAATCAATTGGTCAGTTGAGCATAATAATTTACTATATGCAGCCACATTTCATTAAATTTTATGCAGTTTCATTATGAAATAACATTTTTTTACTGTATATAATAAAAATATACAATTACATTTTATACTGTTTGTAATTACTCTCTTAGGCCTGTCAAGTAGTCATGAATATTACTATCTATGTTTTCAATTATAGATATCATTGAATGTGAAAACATATTTATGTTTTCAATATCCAAACATGAAAAAACTCCATTATTGTATGCATTCATTTACTGTGAATTTCATTTGTTTGAATTGCGTTTGCAATCATATTATGAATGCAGTTTCATTTAACCATCATTGTAAGATCTATTCAAAAACTCAAAATACATGCATCACCACGTGAAAACACACGTTATTAGAAAAACAACATAGACAAACAACTTAAGCAACAACTCTGAAAGCAGGCCTTACTCATAGGGCAACCCGACTGGAAGTATCCATTTGCAACTGTCATCCCTCACCAACACTTTTATGAAATTCCCAACACCTTCTTCACATAATTCTCAATTCTAGGATTTGATGTAGTGCGCGCATAGCAATCAACCACAATTCCATTTCTGTCAATGAGGAAATTCCAGAAATTTCATTTTATGCCATCCCCAAACAACCCCCCTTTGACAGCATACTTAATTAATTATCCATAAAAACAAAATAAGTCTTTTGACCGACGTTCACCAAGATTCCCCCCAAAATCATCCCGTTCCTTCTGGGAGCTTTCACCAAGATTCCCCCCAAAATCACGTTTGCCCAAACCTTCAGACCTGTTGATTGAAATCCACATTCAGATTACAAGGATGCAGTGCATTTATACATGCTTGGCATAATAAAGTCTACACCAACATTATATTTTGGTTTTCTTGCAACTTAACTTTATATCGTTGTATAAAATAGGGATTTTACATTTCGTACACACTCATGCTTATGCAAATAGTAAATTACTTATCCAAACCACACATGGTCCCTAGTTAACAAGTCATCACATTACACATGGCCCCAAGTTCTATCCCTCATTTTTTAAGGTTAGAGCTTCAAGGAAAAAGAAATGGACTATTTAAATTCATCATACAGACTATGGGTGCAGTTAGGTGTAGCAAGCCAATGGGAGTACTATTAAATTGAAACACTTTCTCTTTACAAGGGAAGGTCGTGACCAATTTTCTATTATGTTTTTTCAACTTAACACAAGAACATGAATTTAGGTGAAAATTATAAAAAATAATAGAATGTGATTATTCGGATTCCATGAATACAACATTTAGGGAACCAACTCTAGAGAACAATACTTGGCTGAGAGGATAGTTCATCCAGCGAAATAGAAAGGAAAAATACCATGGCATACAAGAGTTCTATGATTTAAGTAGAAAATAATTAAAATCCCAAATGAAACCAACCCTGGTACAACACAATTTGAAATCTTAAATGCTACTAGCCCAGTGCTGATGGTGAAAAATCGACCACAACAGCTAACATTGAGCAGCTAATTCCGACAAATGCTGCCAAAATCATACAAAACCATATCATTGAGAAATATATGCTCAAAACCACAAAAGTAAAAAAATAACATTAAAGACACTGCTAAATGAATTGGAGAATGCACATACATGATAAATGCATCAACAAATATCATGTGCGCAGCCTCCCAGCCAGTCCTGAAGATATGGTGATGCAGAAGATCATTAATAACTTCCTTATATGGCGATAAAAGAACTGGGATCAAAAAATTGACTTGAAAGATGGATACGCTGCCGACCCAATAGAATTCATGATTGTGATAAAAGCACACACTGCACATTTTCTTGTTTCCCAGGTCATGAACAGAGCCACAAGCTTCCTCATTGATTGAGATAACTTCCCTCAATGAATGATAAATTTGAATGGTAACGCTATGAGAATCAAGATCAAGTAAATAACCAACCAGCCCAACCATATTGTTGAACCCAATCATGAAGTAGTCATATGTTGCAAAGGCTCTACCTTCAAATACGTCACCATATTCAAGTAAGACATCGATACTTGAAGATAAACCGAAGAGTGTAGACTATTGTGATCTGATCCATGTTTTGATATCGACTTTATAAACCTAGAACATGGATCATATTACTATAGTCTCCACTTTTTAGTTTATCTTTAGGCATCGATGGCTTACCTGAATACGGTGACTTTTTTGAAGGCGGGGCACAATGAAAAAACTTGGATCTAGTTCCAAGTTCGTATACCTTCCCATCGATCTGTGTAACTCTTGAATTCAGCTTCTCTGACTCTATAGAAGATAATCTTACAGGTTTGAATGAAGAGGAATTGGTAGGATGCAGCTTATAAATAGTAGAGTTAAATGATGGTTCCTCTAATTCTCCTCCAACCAGATATATCTAGTAACCTACACTAAAGTCAGTAATTCCTTCAGAAAGATTATCCTCCACCAAATCAAGAACATTATCGAGGGGAAGGATATTTCCAGTGTGCTCCAACTCTATTAAGTTGAGTATTCTAAGAAAATGTCATTGAATGTCATATAAATAGAGATATATGGACCTCATTTTGATAGCCTAAATAAGAAAAAATGGTGGATGTGAGAGTAAAAAAATTGATGATAAGCGGTGATAAAAAAATAGACCAGCTCAAAAAAATTAGGGAAAAACGGTTGTTAAGCGGTAAGAGTAAAAAAATGGTGGAAATAATATGAGGAACAAAAAATAAAATTACAATAATAACGCATCACAAATATTTTGGTGAAATCGAAGAAGGAATATGGACACAAAAACATGACCAACAAAAATATGATTTCCATAATAATACAACGCAAATATTTTAGAGATGAATACAAAAATATGTCGAACAAAAATATGATTGCAATAATAATGCAGCACAAAGATTTTGGAGGGGGGGGGGTGCTCGCGGTCGCAGGGTCAGAGGGAGGGAGGTTGAAGTGGAAGAGGGGCAGAAGACCCATATTATACAATGGGAAATTAAATGATAAATTGGACAATTATTATTGAGATATTATTTCAATAAATATATTCATGATTTGTTTAACTGATGGGATCATGATTTTTTTTAGAGTAATAATTCATTTTTAAGAGAAGAGTTTTTATTACTTTAAATTATCGGGTCTCATTGTTTGATGTGGAATTTGGAAGTAACCTTATGGAAATTGGTTATACCATTTTATTTGAAAATGTGTGAGATATATTTCCATAACCGATTTGAAAGAAAGGGTAAACACTGTAACTGATTTTGTAATATTCAACTCTACTATAATGACTCGTAACTTAACAACTCATAAATACTCGTGTTCACTCATTTTTAACCCACTAATGAAAATGGAGTTTATCCCTACAAAATTATTCCAATGGTTTTATAAAATCATTGGTATATGTCCCCCTATACCAACAATTATTGAAAATAATTGGTTAAGCCTGTATAAGAATAGGCTATACCAATGATTTTAATTTTTTTTGGTATAATGGGGCCTATACCAACTATTTTTTAAAATCATTATCATAGAGTGACGATTAAACACCAAATACATTTGATAGATGTGTTCTTCTTCTCGTTTTGTACTTTGGTGCGGTCTGCTTCTACCCTTCCCTGTATTCTCCTTTGATTTTGGATTGATTCTTCCTTCTCACAATTATTTTTAAGCTATATCCACGCCTTTCTTCATTTCATTCCCTAAATTTTGAATAACCGAAAATTTATTTTTCTCACAATGTAATTGGTTATGAATAAACATAATTATTTAAAATATTATTTTTTCTAAGGTAGTTTTATGAAAGTATTGTGATTTTATTTGAAAGGTATGAGTTATATATGATTTATTTTTTAAAATTGGTGTGTATTTAGTTATAATTTAATGTGGGTTTTCATGGTTTTTGGAAACTTTATTTTTGAAAGCATCTATTCATGAACTATAGATGATTTTAAATAAATTTGTGTTTTGATGTTTTTATTCTTATTAGGTTTTAAAACATTAAAGTTCTAATGATTTCAAGTTATGTTTCATAATTTATGGTGTTTTGTGGCCACAATAAATTGTTGTTACACTTTATAAATCCATATTATTAAAATATATTCTCTTAATGAATTAATTAAGTTTGAAGTTGGTTCGAATAAAATTACAATTAATTGTTCACACAACAGGATTAAAACCCCATTTTATAATTGAATTAGACTTTTTGTGTGGTATTATGTGTAGTTATTACTGATCGCATTGTCGAACGCGTAAAATCAGTTGTTTAGTTTTTACTAGAATTTCTGCAGTATAGCAGCAACCCTAGGTCATCTCTTGTCGGAGCCTTAAATAATTAATTGAAAAGGGGGGTTTTGATTATGAAAATATAAGAGTAATGAGATTTAATAAAACATGGGGTTTGATGAATAAATATTTCAATAGAAAAACTAAAGCGATAAATCAAAGTAGAAATGAACTAGATTAATTAAACGTGGTCAACCCAGGGGAGTATTGTGATGCTCAGCCTTCATCGCTTCAAGAGAAAGAGTATAGATATTTTAATCCCTAGTTTTTAACAAATATTACCATAATGCTACTGATTTTATACTAGGATACCTCCTAGTGTTTAGTTGAAAACACACAATGATTCACCAGACACCGCCAATGATTGGGTGATTTGTGTTCAACTTCATAACCGAAACCCAACAAGGAAACACACGAAGAACTCGATGTGTTGTACAGGTTTGTATGTTATTTCTTTGTGATACCATGAAATAAATGTACATGGCATTTAAAGTGCATATGTGAGTTCAATTGACCAATATAAACCACACAAACACCGAAATTGAATGAGGGAGGAAAAAGGGATGAACGATGTGTCAAACATCACATGAAAGGGTACCCCCAAACATGATCATTTGAGTTTGAGTATAATATACTATTATATAACTCAATTAAATAAAAATAGAGGATGATGAAAAAAACATAAAAACAGGAATTAAAAATATCATTCAAAATAATAAAAGTATGAAGCTCGGGATTACATCACGTTCCTCCCAGAGTGATCACAAGGGGTTTAGAAACCCATGGGAGGGGAGGAAGAAGAAGATGTTGAAGTAGCACTTCCAATTTACTCCAGAACTTATAGGTATGTTTAGAAGAATCCTTGAGGACTCCAAAATAGCATAACCTTGCCTCCTGGCCGAAATCCTAAATGAGGTTCCCAAGGTGTTCTTTTATAGGCAAATTGGAAGGTTGTTTTGAGCACACAGATTGTGTAAAACCACTTGGCTTGTAGTTTTTGGCCACTAGAAATTAGAATATCCCTTTGGAAAAAATATAAAGTTGTATCCGCATATCAAGAATATCTCCACTTAATTTTTAGATCCATTTGGAAAATCACAACTGGAGATATTGATAAAATACAGAACACTGATTTTGACTTGTGCAAATTTGATTACTTGGATATATCAGTTTGGATGGGAATTTTTTAGGCTGACTGAGGCTTGGGTTCCTTCATATGAAATGTATCCCATTAAATTTTGGACCATACCAAAAAATATCATCTCATTTGGACGCACGATTTAGTATCAGTATGCAGATTAGTCCACTGGTGTTCTTGGATCATGTGAAGATTTGCCCATTTTTCTTGGACTTCATCACGGGCCCTCCAAATCACCTCCACCTATAACAAAAACATAAAAAAAAAATTAAAATATACCTATTAAAAAGTGATAAAAATTAAATTATAGAGAAAAAAATGAAGTAAAACTTGTTATTAAACTTGGAATTTTCAATAGAAAATCAGTTTAATACATTTTTATAAGGGTGAAATAAAACATTGAATCATGGTACGATCACACCCCCACACCTAAACATTTTCACTCCTGGGAAAATTATAATATCACAATCATGTCCCATTCCTAAATAAAAGGTGTAAAATCATTCAAGATTATTTTTAAATGATATTCATCACATCTCGTTTATGGAATCATTTTTCCTATCAATTTTCTTTTCTCACATTAAAACTTGTTCAACATAATTTGTTCACCCATGCAACATGTCACAACCTACCTCACCCAAAACATTTCCCTCTTCACTCAAGGAACATAAGAAAGTGGATTTATGATCTTCACAAAAGTTCATGTGATCTTACCATATGATTTCCAAGATTCTCAGTTCTCTAACGGTAGAAACTAGTGTGCTGCTAAAGAGGACTTCCAACAGGTTGTTCTGAGGTTCAAGGGTTGGTAGGATTTAATGTTTAAAAATAAGAGGCAGAAGAGGAGTGTTTGATCTCTTACGTACAAAACATGTCAAAATTCATCAAGTGTTTATAGTTAATGTTCACACTCAACTCCTCACAAAGTATATTACCTCCCACTCACTATCCCCATTGTCCATTTGTGTGGGTCACAACCAAGTAGTGAATAACAATGAGTAAACATCCTCTTTTCCCCATTTTATTCTTTTGTTCCGTTTTTTTTCAGATGAAGAGAACTATATTTTTAATTTTTTTGGAGATAAAGAGGGAAAAATGTGTACAACAATGATGTAATGTGGCTTGTGAACCCATTGCCCAAGGAAAATTTAGGCACCATTTATATCAACCCATAACAATGATTCTCTTCCCAGAATTCCCATGGAAACACCCTCTCTCATAAAATTACTGAAAATAAAACAAGAATATACACAATAGATGGGTAGGTAGGGATAAATTTGCTTGTAATGTGGCTACCTAACAGGTATTTCATGGTCTCTAAGGCTTAGGAAGAATAAAATGTAAAGGTGGCAAAAAATAGAGGATAATTGTACAAAGGGATTTTCAATGAACAATTGCCTCTATCATGAATGTCACATACTTGAATATTATGGCTTCAAAGAGAATCAAGGAAAGTTCTAGTTTCTCTACATGACCCGAGACACTCAAGAAAGTGATTAAAAGGAAGAATATGCAATTAAAGGATTAGAATGTCTCTCGGACAAGGGATTAAAATATTGGTCAGTGTTAATGAGGCAAGAGATTAAAAAATCCATTAAACACCTAAGAATGATTTGAAAATAAACATTCTAGAAAAAAATTCCATATCAACATTCATTTGAAAAACATTTTTTCAAAAACAATGGAATTCCTCACACAATCGACTTAAGCATGAAAAATGATTTTGGATATTCTTTTTAAGATCAATTTTTATCTAAAAACACAAAATAAAGAAATCAAAAATAAAAACACATTTTTCTTTTTTTTTTTAATATTTTTAATATTTTTGATTAATTATAACTATGACGTGTTACCCTCCCCCACACCTAAAATTTACATTGTCCTCAATGAAAGTATTTTAAATAAATAGACAAGTAAATAAAGGTAGGGAGAAGGGACAACCTGCTAAGTGTTGTCATATGGGGAATCTATCAGTTGGATTTACTCCATGAGATGCTTTGGAAAATACTCATAGAAGTGTTTGAGCCTCTTCCCGTTGAAAGTAATCCTCTGTCCACTCTTCTCATGTAAAACCTATATAGCACCAAAAGGGTAAACATCGGTAATGGTATAAGGACCGAGCCATCGAGAACTAAGCTTACCTGGGTGGAGCTTTAGCCAGGAATTGTAAACAAGGACCTTCTCACCAATATGGAACTTCTGCTAATGAATCATGCTATCATGGATAGCCTTTGTCTTCTCTTTATATATTCAGGAGTTCTCATATGTATCACGTCGAATTTCTTCCAACTCTTGAATCCACAACTTCCTTTGCTCACCTGTATCTGAAAGATTCATATCACATTGTTTAACATACCAATATGCATGATGTTATACCTCCATTGATAGGTGACAAGCCTTTCCAAATACAATCCTGTATGGTGAAATTACTATTGGGGTTTTAAAAGCTGCACGGTATGCCCAAAGTGCATCATCCAAGCGCAAAGTCCAATATTTCTTATTGGGTTGTACTGTTTTTTCCAAGATTCGTTTAACTTCCTGATTTGAGATTTCTACTTGTTCGTTAGTTTGGGGGTGATATACAGTGGATACTTTGTTATCAATCCCAAACATAAAAAGAAAAATTTTCATGTTGTTATTGAAAAAACGGGAACCCTAGTCACTAATGATGAATCTCGGAAAACTAAACCGACTAAAAATGTGGGACCTCACAAAATCAACAACAACTCGAGAGTCATTGGTCCTAGTGGAATTTTATTCCACCCATTTAGATACATATTAAACAACCAATAATATGTACACAAAGCCAAATGAATTTTGAAAAGGCCCCATGAAGTCAGTGCCCCATGCATCGAAGATCTCACTAAATAACATGGGATGTTAGGGAATTTCATTCCTCTTAGAGATATTCCCTGTTAATTGAAAATGACTACATGACTTATAAAATATATGGGAACCCCTATTAAATGTTGGCCAATAAATTTCTGAGTCATGGACTTTTGAGCTGTACGTTGAGAGCCAAAGTGGCCCCCATAGGCCAAAGTGTGGAAGAAGGTCAAAAATGAGGTGAACTCATGGTCAGGGACACACCGACGAACTACTTGGTCACCAAAAATTCTCCAAAAATATGGATCATCCCAAATGTAACACTGAGAACCATGTTTAAGTCTCTGGGATTGGGAATTGCTGAAATCATTGGGGACCCTAGATGTTTCTATAAAATTCAAAATATTCGCATACTAGGGGGTAAGGTCCACAACATCACAAAGGTTCTCATGAGGGAAGAATTATCCAATGGGGAGGGGTGAGTCAACATGATGGTCCAATAGTGGGGAAATCCTACTAATGTGGTTAGTTACCACATTTTACACTCCTCTCTTATCACGAATCTCAAGGTCAAACTCTTGGAGGAGGAGCATCCACTGAATGAGTCAGGGCTTGGCCTCAGGTTTCTTTCGGAGGAAACGAAGGGCAGTATGATCAGAGAAGACAATGATTTTTGACTTGATAAGATATGAACGGAATTTTTCCAAGGGAAAAACAATATAAATAAGTTATTTTTCAGTGGTTGTGTAGTTTTCATGGGCAGGGTCAAGGGTATGCGAAGCATACACAATAACATGAGTAGCTTTCTCAACCCTTTGTGATAAAACTCCCCGAACAACAAATTTAGAGGCATCACACATAAGTTGAAAGGGGAGATCCCACCTTGGAAATTGGATGATGGGAGGTGATGTGAGACTCCTTTTTAGTGAATTTAATGTATCCTCACAATTTTTATCAAACAAAAACTCATAATCTTTTTGTAATAACTGGGACAAGGGAAGTGTGATCTTACTGAAGTCTTTAATGAATTGGTGGTAAAAACTAGCATGACCCAAGAAATATCGCACCTCACGAACACATTTTGGATATGTAAGGGTTTAAATTAATTCAATTTTTGATTTATACACTTGAATTTACTATTTTGAAATAACATTCCCAAGAACTATCCCCCGTTCAACCATGAAATGACATTTCTCGTAATTTAATACAAGATCTTTTTCTATGAAATGACAGAGGATAGAACCTAGGCAAGACAAATAGTTATAAAAGTAAGTTCCTTAAATTGTGAAATCATCCATAAAAACATCCATGCAATTCTCTAGGAACTCAGAAAAAATTCTCAACATACATCCCTGAAAGTACCGAGAGTATTTCATAGACCAAAAGGAATCCTTCTATATGAAAATGTGCCAAATGGATAGAAAAATGTTGTCTTTTCTTGATCCTTAGTTGATATATGGATTTTAAAATAACCCAAATATCCATCAAGGAAACAATGATGGGACTTACCATCCAATCATTCTAACATTTGGTCAATGAAAGGTAGAGGAAATTGGTCCTTCCGTGTGGCTTGATTCAGTCGATGGTAGTCAATATAGACTCACCAACTGTTTTTCACATGTGTTGGAACCAATTTATTCAATTTATTTGACATAACTAATATTCTTATTTTTTAGGCATAATTTAAACTGGGCTAACCCATTTACTATAAGATATAATATAAATGATCCCCACAACAAGTAATTTACTAACATCAAATTTCAACACTTCAAGGATAGTGGTATTAAACCGGCATTGAGATTGTCTTAAGTGTTTAGCCTCATCATCCAAAAGTATATAGTACATACAAATAGATGGGATAATTCTTGGAATATCAGCCAATGTCCATCCTATTGCCTTTTTACACTCTCTCAAAAGGTTGATCAGTTTTGGTTCCTGATGATGAGAGAGATTATTGCCAATAATAACTGACAATTGGTCAATACCCTCAAGATATGCATATTTTAAATTAGATGGAAGTGGTTTTAATTCCAACACTGAGGGTTTTTGGATTAAGGGAGGGGATTTAGGGGGAGTGAGGTCCATTAAACTATCTATATAATCATGTTTATTCTCTAAAGATAGAGAATCTATTGAAATAAAATTTTAAGAATCATTGACAGTCATGGGTACCTCAGAATGAACACACTCATCAATTAAAGCACAAAATTTACAATTTTAAGAACCCACAAAACACTCAAAACATGAATCAAAACTAAAATCATCCAAAGGTGAAGAATATGAAAATGAACCAGAGTACGGGCCAAGGAGAGAATTGTGTGTGTGTGTGTGTCACTTGAGAGCACTTCCATTGACTAAATAGGAAAAGTAGAGTGCTCTTCAATGGGGTGTTTCATAGCCTCAAGAATGTAAAAAATTACCTTTTCTTCACCGAAATACATGGAAAGTGTACCATTATAAACATTGATGATCATCTTTGTTGTTTTGAGGAATGGACTCCCAAGTATGAGAGGGTCATGTCCTTGGGTTCGAGTATCTTCCATCTCAAGAATGTAGAAATCAGTGGGGAAGATGAGATTATTCATCCATCCAAATTTAAATTTTTATTAAGAAATTTTTAAGGAAAAATGGGAAACCATAGTTCACAAAAGTTACCACTACATGATAAAGGAGCTAACAAAATGATTAAACACAAGAATAATATTACTGGACTCAGCTACTCTATAAAGTTCCCAGTGCAGCAAACTAACCTGGGTTTCTAGATCCTCTCTGATAAGCTCTTCAAGGTGAGAAATCATCCTTTCCATTATCTGAATAAATTCTTCTGAGTTGATTTTACTCTGATTGAAGCCTTAGGCCAATATTCTATCTTGCTTATCTAACCACACTTCTTGATCTTCTATGGCATCAACTTGTAATCTTCATTAATAGATTCTATTGATCTATTCTTCTGATACATTGGGACGTACAACCTGCTCAAGAATTTCTTCCTTGGATTTCAGGATAAGTTTCAAGCACTCCTCATCCTCTGCTTCTCTATATCTTGATTTTCCACTTTATTCTTCACTTTCCCCTTTAAAAGGACTGAGCCTTCCTTGTTTTTACCCTTCTTGGCCGACCTGGTCTCCATTGGTTTTGGCAAGTGAGAGTAATCCTTATGACCCTTTGGCTTTTCCCCTGAACCACAATACACTTCCCTGAATCTTTGATGACTTTTCCCCCCTTCTTCCTTCTAGGACTATGAGGACCTTTCCCTTGAATTCGGTCTAAGATATCCACTAGAGGGTGGCTGTAGCTGTCATCATCTGAAGAAACATCCTCCTGAGACACTAAGGTTCATGAAATTCCAACCCCTCAAATCGGTTTCCCAGCATTAACATCGTACCTTCATTGAGGGGCCTCTACTTGCATAGATGCTCCTCCTTACCGGCCTTATTTTCCAGGCTAGATAGCTTCCCCCCAGACCCGACTATCAAATGGTCAGCTAGGGAGACACCAAGGGTGTTTGGGTCCAGAGGGCCCATGAAACACTCGTCATCTAGCCTCCTCTGTCCATAGTGGGATCCTATTGCAGTCAATAAAAATGATTTTCCCAAGACCGAGGCTGAGCATGTAGCCTATTCATACCTGTGACCCATGAAGTGCAACTGCTTGTTAGCATCTTCCTAGCCTCGGCCCTGAGAGTCACCGAGATCATGAGCATCACTCCCTACCAAGCTTGCCTCACTTTCCATAGTATGGATGGATGTAGCTGATAAATCCACCGATGCAACTGCTAAGGGACCCTTCTCTTCCATAGGATGAGATTCTTCACTCTTACAAGGACATACTCAATCACCCCTATTGGATACATTGTACTCCGGTTGGCAAGTTTCACGACAATGTCTATTGGTTGAAGATCTCCAACCTACAGAGATTTATACATGGAGTGAGGCATTACATTAATGGAAGCACCTAAATCCATCATAGCCTCAGAAAATAAGGTCTCCCCTATGGTACACAGTATCGTGAATGTGCCCGGATCCTTAAATTTGGTTGGAATTGCTGGTTGAATCAAGGATGAGACATTCCTTCCCAAGTTGACTCTCTCATTCCCCTTCAGTCTTCATCTATGGGTGAAAAGTTCTTTAAGAAATTTTTCATAACAAGGAATTTTCTTGACTACATCCAATAAAGGAATATTAACTTGAAACTTTTTAAATGTATCCATTATTTCATTATCAATCTAATTATCCGATTTTTTTTAGATTTAGAGAGTCTTTGGGGGAAATAAAGAGGAATGGATTGTTTATTTGAATCATCAATGATAATTTGATTTCCCTATTTATTTTTTTATTCATTGGAATCTTTTATGGGTGGAGAAAGAGTGTTTTCAAGAGGGGGACATACCTGTTGCGTAGAATTGGTAGAAGGAGTAACTTATTTACCACTATGAAGTGTAATTGCACATACATTACCTTTGTACTTCAAATTGGCAATGGGTTGGGATGGTATTTGTCCAGAACCTTGCATCTTAAGCTCACTGATGGTGTTCTCCAATTGTCCCACTTGAGTTCATAGGTCTTGAATTGCCGATTGTGTGGTCTGTTGGAACTAGAGGTTCTGGGTTGCCATTTGTTTCACCATATTCTTGAGGCTTGGTTCAGATTTGGGAGGAGGAGAATGATTGTTTTGATAAGTTAAAGGATAATAAGGTTTCATACCTTGGCCTTGTGGATACCAATTCTTCTTGGGGTAGCTTGA
This sequence comes from Viscum album, assembly GCA_963277665.1. Classification (NCBI taxonomy): domain Eukaryota; kingdom Viridiplantae; phylum Streptophyta; class Magnoliopsida; order Santalales; family Viscaceae; genus Viscum; species Viscum album. Next base: position 1,179,823,150 of record OY728160.1, read on the forward strand.
GTTTCCTCCTTGTCGGTATTGGGGTTGTGCTTACCACCCATGCTTTGGATTTGGCCTAAATTGTTCCTACTTGAAGGGAGGTTCTTGTTGGAATGGCTGCCCTGGGAACACGGCTGCACAAGACTCAGGTGAATCTTGAAATTGTGGGCACTGGTCAGAAAAATGAGTACTTTCAGAACAAATACCACAATGTAATGGAACATGAGGAGATTTTGAGTTACCTTGTGCTTGAGATAATTGCCTTAGAAGGGCATGCATCTCATCAATATTTTTATCTTCCTTTTATTATAGGGATGAATGGATTACCTCATGAACCACTTGGGTTGGTGAAATAGCTCATGTACCAAATTGTTGTGCATTTTGTTCCATATTGGTTATTAAGTCACGAGCGGCGAAAGGAGTTTTATCAACCAAGGTACCACCAGCTGCTACATCAATCATTCCATGATCCATGGGGATAAGTCCATAATAGAAGTATTAGATTAATAGTTATTCACTAATCTGGTGTTGGGTCTAGCTTGAGTAGAGTCATTTGAATCTCTCCCAATATTCATGAAGGGGCTCTCCCTGTGATTTCCTAATGCCACAAATTTCTTTCCCAATTGATGTAGTTTCGGAGGTAGGGAAGAAATTCACTAAAAATACTCTTTTTTAGGTCATTCCAGTCCCCAATTGTGGTAGGAAAATATTATATCCAATCTTTGGCTACACCATTAAGGGAGAAAGGGATGGCCCTAAACTTAATTAGGTCCTCAAACACATTTTGGGGTTTCATGGTGGAGCAAACTATGTGAAAATCCTTAAGGTGTTTATGAGGGTCTTAGCCGAGAAGACCATGGAATTTAGGGAGAAGGTGGATGAGTCATGATCTCAACTCAACGTTGGATGCTTCCTCAGGATATTGGATGTACGTAGGTTGGTACTCCACATCTGGGGTGGTCAGTTCTTTTAAAGTTTTGTTATTTGCAGCCATGATTTCTGGGGTTTGATTGGGTTCAATTTTTGAGTGGTTTAGAAACATTTGAGGTTCCACAAGTGGTTCCTAAGTGTTATTTGATTGACCTATGATAGATTCCCTTATTTTTTAGTGAAGTGACTTTTCAATTTCATGGTCAAATTCAAGCAGTTTTTCTTTTTCTGATCGGGTCATGCAAATAAGTTGTGAAGTTTGTTTTTTTACTTTTTTTAATGATTGAATATGGATAAAATAACTATAGGAGGGTTAAAGCATAATGGAATGTCATAATACAGAATTATAGATAGAGAAATAGAGAATACAAGAGATAGAGAGAGAGAGAAGATAGAGATTGAGAGAGAAAACACACAAAATAAAACAAAAATAACAACAAAAACCCCCAAAAAATCAAATGGGAATGGGATATTTAAAGGAGTAATAATTAATAATTAAAATAAATAAATAAAAGGAAATAAATAAAAAATGATCTTAGATCCCCGAAAATGGTGCCAAAATTTGATTGCGTTGTCGAGCGCATCAAATTAGTTGTTTTGTTCTTACTAGAATTTCTGCAGTAAAGCAGCAACCCTGGGTCATCTCTCGATGGAGCCTTAGAACATTAATTGAAAAAGAGGGGTTTTATTATGAAAATAAAAGAGGAACGTAATTTAATAAAACATGGGGTTTTATTATTAAATATTGAAATAGAAAAACTAAAGCGATAAAACAATGTAGAATTGAACAAGATTAATTAAACGTGATCAACCCAAGGGAGTATCATGATGCTCATCCTTAATTGCTTCAAGAGAAAGGGTATAGATCTTTTAATACCTAGTTTTTAACAAATATTACCAAAATTTTACTGATTTTATACTAGGATACCTCATAGGGTTTAGTCGAAAACACACAATGATTCACTGGACACTGCCAATGATTGGGTGATTTGTGTTCGACTTCATAACCAAAACTCACCAACGCAACACATGAAGTACTCAATGTGCTGTCCAAGTTTATATGTTATTTCTTTATGATACCATGAAATAAATTTACATGGCCTTGACAGTGCATATGTGATTTCAATTGACCAATATGAACCACAAAAACACCGCAATTGAATGTGGGAGGAAAAAGGGATGAACTGTGTGTCAAACATCACATGAAAGGGTACCCCCAAACGCAATCATTTGAGTTTGAGTATAACATACCAGTATTTAAATCAATTAAATAAAAATATAGGATGATAAAAAACAACATACAACCTTGAATTAAAAATTATCATTCAAAATAATACATGTATGAAGATTGGGATTACATCACGTTCCTCCCCGGGTGATCACATGGGGTTTAGAAACCCATGGGAGGGGAGGAAGAAGAAGATTTTGAAGTAGCACTTACCATTTCCTCCAGAACTTATAGGGATGTTGAGAAGACTAATTAGGAACTAAAAAATGGAATCACCTTTCCTCCTGGATGAACTCCTAAATGAGGTGCCCAAGGTGTTCCTTTAGAGGAAAATTTGAAGGTGGTTTTGAGCACAAGGATTGTGTAAAACAACTTGTATCGTTGTTTTCAGCCACTATAAAGTTGAACATACCATTGTAAAAAACTATAAAGTTGTATACCCACATCAGGAATATCTCCAATGAATGTTTGGATCTATCTAGACAATCACAGCTGGAGATATTGATAAAATACAGAACACCACTTTTGACTTGTACAGATTTGATTCCCTAGACATATCAGTTCGGATGGGAATTTTTGAGGCCGAATGAGGCTTGGATTCCTTAATATGAAATGTATCCTATTAAATTTTGGACGTGAAAAAAAATTAAGCTCATTTGGATGAATATTTTAGTAGTAGTATCCGTATTAGTTCACTGGTATTCTTAGATCATGTGTAGATTGGCCCATTTTTCTTGGACTTCATCATGAGCCCTCCAAATCACTTCCACCTATAACAAAAACAACAAAACAAGTAAAATAGAACTTTTAAAAAGTGATAATGATTAAATTATAGAACCAAACATGAATTAAAACTTGTTATTAAACTTATAATTTTCAATAGAAAATCAGTTTAATACATTGGTATAAGGGTGAAATAAAACAGTGAATCGTGGTATGATCAATTACTCATTTGCATAATGTATTTCAATATTATGGATTTATACATATAGTATTGTGTTATATCCTAGGATAGAGTTATGAAATTTAGTATATTAGTGATAAATAAAAAGTTTGAATTATTTCAAAATAGACTTTTCCTTTATCAAAATGAATTTTTTTTGATAAACTAAATTTGTTTTTTTACAATGATGTATTCATGTATGATAAATTTGGTATTTATGAACAAAAATGGAGAAATATTTAAAATGGATTTGACTTTAATCTTATTTCAATGTGATTGAAATAAAATGAACAAGTATTGTTTCCATAAATATATTTTGGATTTGACTTCAATCTTATTTCAATGCTTTTACAACATGACATATAACGTTGTCATATTTTTAACATAATAGATAGAAGTTTGATATATGATAATAATTGGATCTCAAATCAATTTTCAAAACAAGTTGGGTTTTTTCTTAGATTTTTTGTTTAACAAAGCTTCAAATAGAGGTCCTATACACTACCCATGTTATAATTTCCTTGGAAGACCATGGTTAAGTCCCAACGAAGTTAGCTACCATATAAAAAAATTGGTTTCAAATAAACTATTTTGCTTGAAATCACAATGGAGAGAAAATATGATCTCAAAATGTTTATGATCTGAATGCACTGATTAGATTAAAGAATTTATTATATGACTAGTTTCCATTTATTCATCATAATTAGAATGAAAGTATACAAATGCAAGAAGATAATGATATAGGTATACATGCTGCAAGTAATGTAAATGATGATGTTGAGAGAGTGTACAAATTGAACAATGCTACCATAACTCTAGTATATTGGAAATGTGGTAAAATGAAAAATATTGGATTTTTAATATGACTATTTCATGGGAAAACCATTTATGAGATTTCTAATACTATCATCGATTATATTCTTACCTTTTTGAAGGAAACACTTTCTATGGATGCAGATATTTCCTCAAACGATTATATGGTATGAAAGTTAATTGACCAACATGTATTTTCTATAAATAAAATTCATTTTTTCCCAAAATATTGGAACTTATTCTGGGAGGAAATTGTGGGCCTAAATGATTGTATAGAATTTGTCACATCTCGATGGAAGCTAAATAAAAATGGAACACCATATCGTGTGCCACAAAAAGTAATTTGTAACTTTCAATTCAATATTAGGCTCTAAAGTATTTTAATTTTTGATTAAATCTTAACAAATATTCCATGACATGATACTGAAAGAAATGAGATTAACGATGAGTTCATTCATCCTGTAGATGGAGAACCATGGCGGACATTTGATGCTCACTATCCTGATTTTTTAGATGAGGTACATAATGTGAGGTTGGGTCTATCATGTAATGTTTTTAATCCGTTTTTCCAGAAACATAGCACCACACAAGACTAGTTTTCATTCACATTTATAACCATCCTCCATGGATGAGTATGAAAAAACCATTCACTTTCTTGAGTACACTCATATATGGACCTTATACTATGAAATTGATATAGATGTATACTTGAAACCATTAATAAAAGAGTTGAACAATCTTTGGAATTTGGGTGTGTACACATTTAATGCTTGTTTGAAATATATATTTTAGATATCTTTTGTGCTTATGTGGATGGTAAATTATTTTCCTTCTTTTGTAATGATTTCTAACTAGAGTATGACATGGAAACTTTCTTGTCCTATTTTTATGAAAAATAAATGATCTTGAAGACTTAAATATCATTACAGTTTTAGTTTTATGGGATATAAATTATTCTTTCCAATGGATCATACATAAATGAATAACCGTTCAAAGTTTTACAATACCATTGAGATAAAAAATACACCTCTACGTATGTCTGGAACTAATGTTCTTAATGAATTTCAAGATTTCAATTTTTAATTCAGGAAAGGTTAGATGAAATATATAAATATAAATAATGTTTCACTAAATCCAATTATAATTGGAAGATTAAAAGCATCTTCTTTGAATTTTCTTATTGGCCAATAAATTTATCATGTCATTATTTAAATGTAATGCACATTGAAAAAAATGTGAAATGTTGCTTTCAATTCATCTAAATCTCAATGAGAAGAAAAAAGATGGTTTATGATATTGACATGTCACGAACCAGCCTGGGTACCCTGGTAACTTGATAACCATTCTAACACTGACATATCCCTCCTGATCCCCATGGGTTTGTGACTATCACCTTGCACAAACAAAATTAAAGTTAGAATGATTTTTCCACAAGCATTGCAGAAACAAGGGGAAAATAAGTATGAATACAAAATAAAATCCACAGAGAGAAGTGTACCAGAAGTTAAATAGGAATAACAACACAAAGTAATACAACAAGTACTAGAAAACTAGGAAAACTACCAAAGTACTAATGGAAGAAACTCACCAAGTCCAGAGATCATTAACTAGAACAACCTCAAAATAGTGCTTTAACCATGCTCAAACCTGGAAGGGTATAATCTACAAACACCCAAATGAATAGGTAGGCTGTGAACTAAATGCTTAGTAAGGTCTTACCAAGGATTCTATAATAGATGCCAAAATTTAATTAACCAATGAGATCTTTCAATTTTAAACAAATAGGTGGGCATTCAAATGCATAATTAGAACAATCCAGGATTTACATCTCAAACAATGGAAATACTTTTAAACAAAATATTCACATTTCAATTGATGGAAATATTTCCAAAATAATGGCTTAAATAAATATTTTTATATAAATAAATTTATATAAATTCACAAGGCATGTTAAAGAGTTTATAAACATTGAAACACATTTATATCTCAAATATAAACAAGCAAGAAACATGGTTATCTACCAAAAGGTATGATATTTCCTAGTTATGGGATCCTCACACACACATGTGATAATAATCACAATGTGTGCACACTTCCCTAGGAACTTGAAAGAGAGGACTCAACAACATCCCACTGGGGAATTTGATGTTCTAAATAATGTTCATGTTAGTGGATATGATGGAACTTCGGGGGGGGGGGGGGGTCATCTTCTCTGTCGCCATGGAGTTCTGGTTCTGTATTAGGGTTCAAAATGCCTCTTCCTCACTTTTTTGGTTCTGTTCTCATTGCTGGCGAACAAGGATTGGCATGGGATGAAGGGCCATGGTGTCCTAGAGGCATCTTCAATCAGTGTGATGTCATAGGGAAGAAAGCGACCTCAGTTGTGGACTGTGATGCATGGAGCACCGCTCATATGGAAGATGTCCGGGGTCATGATGATCTATATAAGCCGAATCTGTCAAATGCTTTGAAGGATGTTGTTGAGGTTTGCGATTCTAGATATAAACTGGACACTCGGGTTATTGGTGTTCTTCGTGTTGATGGTGATGTGCAAGATTTTGATTCCACTCGGTCAGATCTGTTTTCGGGGTTGAAGGGCGTGATGCTGAATGGCTCGGATTTCCTCTCTTCTACTGTGATTTCTAATCCACGAATGGTAAATTAGGAGGATTTGAAGGTACTGAATGAAAGCACTAATGTTAAGGTACCCACTTAAGTAGTAGAAGAACCTGTATTGTCACCCCCATTTGCATCTTTTTTTGACACCCACTCAGGAAGGATTATCTGAAATGGGTCATCATACTATGTTGAGGCTGACCCTAATGTGTTTGCTGAGAGTATTGAAATTGGAAAGAATTCTATGATTGTGTGTATTCTGTTACCAAATGGTGATAAGTCTTGGTGGATTGAGGATCTGGTCAGGTGAATCTCATTTTTGTAGGGTTCCTCCGATTGGAGGTGCATTTCTCTTGGTCATGGCTTATTTTATTTTATTTTTCCTTCGAATTCTTTCAAAATACATGTGTGGAGCATCGGGTCTCTATCTCTAAAACCTGGATGGCTTCACCAACATGAATTGTCCCTAGATTTCAATGCCTCGTGTGCAAGGAATTATTTTTCTCAGGTTTGGGTTTGTTTGTATGGACTTAAATGGATTATTTGGAATCCAAAGATTTTACATGATATTGGCATGGAAATTGGGACTCCTATAAACCTTGATAAGGAAACTGAGGTTGTTTTGTTTGGACACTTCACCAAAATGCTGGTAGAGATTAATCTGAGATTCACTTTGATTGATAAGGTAAATCTCTCTACTCCCTCTGATAATATCCATATTGACATTGAATATGAAAGAAAGACCCTTTTCCATACTGAATGTATGGTTGTTGGGAATTATATAGAGTTATGTTGGAAGAATATATCCTACAAGAAATGTTGATGAAGGGTCATTCAACTAACCTCTATAGAAGGAAACTTTAATGGAAGCATGTGGATTTGTCAATGTCTCTTGATCATGATGGAGATATTCTAAAAAAGACATCTCCCACTAAGGTTGATATGTTGGCTTCGGATAAGTCCATCTCTTAGGTGCCTAATTTTATAGGCAAAGGAACAACAGTGGATAAGTCCTCAATAAGAGCCAATAGTGGCCCCTTTACTGCTTAGGTTGAATTTTCCAAGGAGAATACATCAAATGATGGTCATGTTGTTTCTCCCATTGGATTTGTTAGGAATAGAGAGAATGCTAGTCCCATTGTTGTTGGGTTTCCTGCTTGCAATGACCATTCAAACCCTATCACGACTAATAGTCCTAGTGCAGGCTTGACACGTGATGATATTGTTGTGTCAGCTCCAAGCCTGGATGATAACACTGGGGTTCCTCGACATTTCAATTATCATCAGGAGATCTAGAATCTACTGAACTCCTCTAGGATTTCTGAGAAGTGTGGTGAAATCTCTGAGGCCAAAGGCATGGAAACGGGAATCAATGGACCTTCCTCTTTCAAAGATACACTCTTATCTAAAAAAGGTAAGATAGATGATTGTATGTTCTTCACTGTTGCTCCCTATAAGAGAAGGATGAGGAAGGACTACTCTAACATGCCTCACACCATGTCTAACCGATCTTATTAGAAGTTGTCATGAAAGTTCAATACTGATACTCTAACACGCCTCGCACTGTAGAGGGTCCGAGATCCTGATCCTGTTGGGTATGCTCCACTGAAAAAGTGTGACCTTCACCGTGGACCTGTGACCCTATATGGCCACCCTGAGTTGATCACCCTATTGTCGCTAAAAACCGGGTGACTGGCTACCATGGCCATGACCTCCACCACATCCTGAATGGACGAAAGAACTCCAGTTCCCAAACTGGTGAGAAATTGGTTGTGCTACTCCTAAACGGGGAGTCATAGAAGAACCCCTGTCACTAGATGTTTGTGAGAATATCTGACAGAAATGCTGAAGATGACCCATCTTGCCACAAAATCAGAACTCCACTAGGTCTCTCGAGAAATGTGGCCTCGTATGCCCGCTCTTCCCACACTAGTAGCACACCACTAAAATACCAGAAGAAGTATCTCACCTCCTTGGATCTCTGCGCATAGACTCCCTACGATGCTTCCTACTTTCAGTATGAGGAATACTAACTACAGATGTCAATTTTCCCTAGCTCACAACTCCATAATCCCTCAGATTGCACTCAGTGATCAGCACCAAGTTAATGATAGAAGTGATAGAGGTCAACCAGAAGATGTTCACCTGCGATCGGATGTCGTGCCTCAGACCATCCTCAAACTTCTTTTACAGGAATAACTGATCACCTCCTAAAATAGGCGTGAAATGCTGAAACTCGGTAAAACGAGAAGAATAATCCATAACTGAAAGAGTACCCCACTCCAGACTCATAAACTAATGGGCTCAATCAACCCTCAAGGTCTCTGGAAAGTAGTCATAGAAGATACTTTATAACTCCTCGCAAGTCATGACTTGCTGGAATCTTATCTATGAGATCACATCCCACCACCTCTTGGAAGAATCCCGAAGCATATATATATCAATTTTGACCAGTCTCTCTGGAGGCATCTCCAGATGTTCAAAGATCATCAGTATGGATTCTATCCAGGTCACTGCATCCTGGAGTCCTCCATCCTCTAAGAAAGTGGTAGGATGCTGCTATTGAAAGACCCGCATCAATTCTTCCATCAACAGGGCAGGAGGCGGTGCTCCCTGAAAGGTCTGAATCATACTCATAAAGCCTTCCCTAAACTGTTCATCAAAACTTGCATCTGGTATTAAAAATGGTGCCAAAAATGGAACAATGGGAGAATCTACAGGTAGTCCTTGATCAGCTATATCCGATGTCTGATCACTACCCTGCAACTGGAATACAAACAGAGGACATCTCAGTGGCATGAATCTGCAAGGTCACACACACACCTTAGATCATGATTATGAAGGAAAAAAAACTGAAAATTTAATAAGGGAACAAGATAAGGAAAGCATTAATGTTTTAAAAAACATGACTACATGGTGCGTATAACACCTGCAAGGTGAGTTCACTTCAGCCATTCACATGGGCGTGTACTCCTACCAGAACTGGTCGTGTAACACCCCATACACACGGCATGTTCGCCTAACACATGGTGCGTATTTGAATCCTCTTCCCCTGTCTGAGTTCTTCTACATGGCTAAGACACAAGTTTCTCCTTAGAATGAGACTACACGGCATTTTATTTCCAAACACGGCGTGTACTAGACGAACCTCACCGACCCGTGTTGTTAGATACATTGCTGGTTACACAGCTCACACTACACAGCATGTTCCAATCAGACATGGTGTGTACGAGAAAGGATAACACTGACCCATGTTGTTAGTTACACATCCGAGTACCTGGGTTACACCACACGACGCGTTCTAGATGAACACGATGTGTACTAAGAAGATTTTACCGATCCGTGTTGTTAGTGACACGGCCAATTACATAGTTTTGAGACACGGGGTGTACATCCTCTACACGGTTTGTCTTACCAAAGATTTCAAACCCTGTGTCCCCACCGACACAGTTTGAGACACATTTAGAGACTACAAGACATGTACTTAAGAAAAAAATTTCTTCCCGAATAGAAGAACACATGGCATGTATTTAAAACTACACAGTGTGTATTTTGGGTTTTTCCAGACAATAAGCCGCAGAAACTACCTGGGAGCCTAGAAAAACACTGACATGATCATTTAAGTGCCAAATTCCAATCCGTGAGGGTCCATACTCCCCAAGAATCAAATCTTGTCATCTTATTCATGTCATATATAGGGTAAAAAAGTCAAAGATCTACCAATTTCTGGTCAATGAGGGCCCATAACACCTCAAGAATCAAATCTTGATGTTCATTCAAACAAATCTTTACACAAATAAATACCCTATAAACAGAAGTTATTCTGTCAAAGCATCTATCACAACAACATGCATATATATCACAACATCTATCACAACAACATGCAATTTCTAATGCACCCTAAATGGCATGGAAAGAATGCATGACATATGATTCCTAGAAAGTTCCTATATGATGCATGAGATGATATACCCTCATCTCATTGGGTTTCAACAGAAATAGAACCTCAATAACATCAATAACATCAAAAATAACAACACATAACATGTGAATCACTCAAGGTGAAATCAAATCAACTATAATAATTGCGAAACCAGAAAAATTACAATAACGAGGTAGATTGGACTTTCCCTGTACATGGGTTAGTTACTTCTGGTCATAGCTTATTACCAAGTACCTATTCCTTTCTATCCCTGACTATATTCTCAAAACAGTAAGTAAAGATAAAAGAAAACCTACTCTGATACCCCTTTGTAACGTCCCAGTTCCGGAAGGCACCCAGAGGTGCCCCGTACCCTGTTGGTCATATGGCCTCAAGCACATTTCCCAGAATGCCAGAGGCTGCCGACTAGCAGTGAGGGACTTGGGTGTGATAGTGGGGAAACTATGCCCTCATTGGAAGAGTAACACAATGGGAGAAAGCAATAGAAAAAGCGGAAGTAGGAATAATCCATACAAAAGTAAACAACGAAAGAATGGAAATAATAAACTCGAGAACACATATATATAAATAACGCATGATACATACGTCTAGGAAAGAAACCAAAAAAATCACAATGTTGGAATACAAAATAGTACTAATAGAAATTACAAAAGAAAATAGATAAACATCTTATTAGCATTGCAAGCCATAGCTTGGTCCCATGCTCTCCAGCTCCATAGAAAATCAAGTACCTGAAATAGAAGGGTGCTTGCCCTTATCTATACCTATAGAAATATAATCTATTTGGGCCCAAAAGAATGGCACAAAAAGGGTGTGAGACTAAATCCCAGTAGGAAACCACCATGAGATATGTGCCTAACAGTCAGTGAATATATGGTAGGCAGCAAGTGAATAAATGCCGTAAACAAGGAAGTACCCAAGGTAAAAAATCCACAGTTTCAATGCATTCAGAATCATATATCAAGCAACAGCTAAACAAAGAAGGTAATCACAAATAGGTAACCCTCTAGGAAGTACTCACAACCTATCCCCTTTGGTCCTACCTAGCAACACAGGGAACCCTTTAGGCAGTACACTCAGTATAACCCCTCTGGTTCAGCTTAAGCATAGACTCTCTGAGGAAGCAGTCACTGTCAATTCCTCATATAGTCTCACATTGGTAACTAAATGTGCTCTGGGGAAGCACTCAATATCTATTCCTCCTGTGACCCGCATCGAGGATCTACAAACACTCTGAGGAAGAACTTACGTCAATTCCCCCTATGGTCTTGCATCGTAAGTAGAACAGACACTATAGAGAAGCCCTTACGTCCATTCTCCCTATGGTCTATACACCAGGTTCTCATGGCCCTGTGTAAGTCAAGAAAGTATAGCAATGTGTATCGGCCAAAGTAAACCTCAAGAATTACTTGGCTATTAGTCTACAACATATCAACATATTAGAACAATCACACCATCATACAACTAGGCATGGGAAAGTAAACAATAGCCTAACATGAGAACTAGACCCAACAGTCAAAACATGCAATCATGCATGGTAAAAAACTTCCAAAGCCTAGCAATTAACCATATTCACATCGGTTATCATCAACTCAAGCATACAAGAATAGCAGGAAAACAATAGGGATAAAACGGTAAATGAGCAATACCCCATTCATGGTTATTAGTGGTTTTTGCACATATAACTCAAAGAATTTTAACAGAAAGGCACAAACCACCTACCTCAGCGTTGGGAGATCAATATAATTGATTCTATGGGATTGAATCACCTAATAATTCCGAGGATCTATAAAAACATCTAAAACGTTCAATAGAGGATAGCTTGAGAAAGAAGAGGAATTGGGAAACAGAGCTCAAGCAGAAGAGAGAGCTTACTGATGTGATTCCAATGCAATCGAAGGAGTTCGATTTGGATAACAGACACTCGATCAGGGGCTTAGAGAAGATCTGTGTCATTCTCTCGCTCTCAGATGAACCAAACCTAGAAGGAGGTTGTTCTGTCCGTCAGATGTGACCCCGATGCGTTTAATGAAAAAAAAGAAAATACACAGCATGTACTTTGGAAGTACACGACGTGTACTTTCCATTTCCATACCTCGCATTAGGCTGCCTCCATGTCACCCGCACATGGCCGTGTGTATGGCTGCTACACGACCAGCACACGGCTACTCGCGGTAACCGAGTACACGTTGTGTACTCAGAAAGTACACAGCTTGTACTTCGAAAATTTCCATAAATTCCCCTTTTTCTCAAAAATGACCAGAAGAAGGAAAAAATACCTAAAAATAATATCTGGGTTCTTACATGGATAGTTGACCTATTAAGGTGTTATTAGTTTTTATGTTTTCTTACGATTTCATTTGTCTGCCTTTTTCACATGTGAACACGATACATTGGTTTTTCTACTGAGTATACTTGTATGATCACCCTATGTATATAAAATTATTTTCATGTTTCGAAGAAGATGAAATGAACCATGCTAGACATTACAAGATTGGACATTTGGATAGCTGCAGTGGTGCTACTTTAGATTTACTTTTGGGTATTTTACTTTTGGATACTTTATATTCTCCAGTTCTATTTATAAATGCATGTGGGATGGTTTTGGATACTTTTATATTATGTCATGAAGTTTATTGTGGATGATTAATCATATCCCCCAATCATATTTGTATTATATAGGGTAATGTTTCTCATATATATGATTTTTATACCCTCAGTACTGGTCTCCCACTCAGGGCCTACTGGAGGAGGGAATCATGGGGTCATTATCTCTATCCTCTTATTGCGGTATCTTTGGAGGGAGGCGGTCATGACATTTATGATGAGAATAATAATAAGGTTTTTATGGAATAATGAAGAATAATTGGGATATTATTAATTATTTGTATTTAATATTTGATACTATTTATTGAATAGAGAATATGTTGAAATATTTATTTATGAGAAAAATATTATTATTATTTATAAAAATGTTAAATAAATTGTTATATATTGAGTGATTGATTTATGAATTAATGTTAGTTTGGTTTTTAAAATGTTTTTATGATGAAAAAAAATACTTTTTTTAGTAGATTAGAATCATATGGAGACCTTGCTTCCAAGATCTACCATGTATTGAAACCCAAACCATGTAAGATATAAAATAAAGAAAATTATGTGCACCTTTCACCAGTTTATCCACTTCTATATTCCTCCATCAGTATACTTGATGAAGATCCCTTAGAGGAATCCAATAGAATCCCTCCTCTATGGTGCATCCATCAGCTGAAGTAAATCAGTAATTACATGGGAAATATTCTTCATCACTCCATGAAATGTCAGTGAATCTAAGGTAAAAGATGGAAGAGGAATAGTGTCACAACCCAACACACTAAGGCCCACCTAACTTGTGATGAGATGAGTGTAACTACCTAAATCCCACCTCCAATAATCCAAGGTCTAGTGACCAGTATTGAGTAGGATTATCCCACATATCAGAGGCATTATCCTAAGATACCTGTATACATGCACACAGATCCAAGCTTTTAAAATGATGAAATGTAAAACAATAAAACTAATAAAAATGCATGAGTACATATATAATTTCACAATTAAAGTACATTAAAAATGTATTGAATGTGATAAGGGCCAAATACAAGCCCACCAAAAATTTAAAATGTAGTCCAAACTTCTCATAAAGAGGGGACTACTATCAAATGTATCACCAATAAGAACCTAGATTCATCTAGCCCAAAACTATGTTCTTCCTACTCCCAGTCCTCCTAGGACTCTGTCAATAGGTCTGTCTTTTTCATAAGACATGACATGTGTGGGAAAATCCCATGCAGGGGTGTGTATAACAATACCCAGTAGGACATCCTAAAATACCTAAGCATAAAGAATCAAGAGTAGTTAGGTCATCACAAGATATGTCAACAATATATGATAAATAGAAATGGTAAAACTAGATATCCTCATAATAGACAACCAATATCAAGTGGACTCAACTAATATTTCCAACCACAAGAAACTGTTTAAGGATTCAAGGAAATTATCGTTCTAGGAGAACCTAATCCATGATCCATGCTATCACTAGTGACCCTCATATAATAAGTCATTATCATGTGGGATCACCAAGAAGTACTCATTCAATATCTAAAGATATTATCATCCAGGTAGGGGATCACACCTAGGGCCATTGGGGGACACCACAAACACTACTGGATCAACATTTTAAATAGGAGATTGATTCCCTATTCATAGTTTTCACAGTGATACCATGAACCCCACCTAAGAATAATAGAGGATTCTGCCATAGTCCCACAGGGGGACACAAGAACTCTATCTGATAATAAAACCATAGAGGGTACCAAAATCCTAATGAAATGGGAATAAAGACATAGATAGTTTTGAGTTGGAATAATCCTATGAAGTTTATGCTCATGTACAAAGGGAATTGGATTAAGGATGAATAAATCTATTATGAAATATATTTAATAAGTCTATCTCATATATAAGAGAGATGATGTCATCACTTTATATAAGGATTATGGGTAGGGACTATAGTTTTCATGGTGATGTTGCATGGATCTGGTGCTCATGTCATATCTCAGATCCACAAAGTAGGACACTCAATGTAGTTTAATTTCTTGTATGATATACAAGTCTCATGGAGTTTAAAGACATTATAAGAATCATTACACTCAAAATAATCATAAATAATAGTGATTTTATATAAAATTTTCATAGGAAAATGTACCTATTGAGCATATCATGATTTTTAATTGGTCTGGATAATAGTCCAAACAAGTGTTTTATCTAATATTTTTAGTTCTAACATATTACTAATCAATTAAAGTAATGTATTATAATGTGTGGACATGGATTTTTCATAGGATTATCTTTATGAGTTTTAAGCTAGAAAAGTTTCATACCTTTACCATATTACGAATGCTCAATATTTCCGAATCACACAATGTGTGTTTCTAGTGATAAAAGAATAGAATTTTACCCAATTCTATATTTGTGGGTCCTCATCCTGGTGAGTGTTTAGTCTCTTCAAATTTTCTACTTATGTTCATAAAATCATGATCTAAGGGGTTCTATAATTTTGTGTCAAAATTCTCAAACCATATTTTTCTATAGTTCAGGGTCTTATTGGTTATACCATCTTTTGTTGTAGTTTACGATATTATATCTAAGAACCTCTATAATTATATTTATGTACTTATATATTTGATATTCTATTATAATAGTTTAATGTATTCAATATCGAAACATCTATTTATATAGTTTGTGGTCTTCTTTCTTGGGCCTATGTGGTGATATATTTTTAGGTTGAAAATATCAAAAAATATTATTGTCATAGTTTAGGTTATTCTATACCTAAGTTGAAGTTGAGGGTTATGAATTATGGGTATCCATTAAGGGTTATGAAACCCTGTATCCATTGATGGATGGATATTTGTGAAGGGTTAATACCCCTTGAATCCTTTAAAGGATGGATATTCATAAAGGGATTGGAAAACAACATCATTTGAAGGATATATATTCATGTAGGTTTCATACACCCTTCATTAATTATTCATATTTATTTTGTAAAAATTGTAGGGATTTGATTATTTCTTTTAACTTGCATCATAAGAATTTTAAAACCCCCTCATTATTAAAGATAGTTATCCATCATCCAACTATTATTTTTGATATTTAAATTACTACATGGGCCCTTAATGCTTATCTCATCCATTGTTATTTGATATTGAAATGGAAAAATGATTATTGTATGCTTATCTCATCCATTTTTATTCATTTATAAATAATAATGTTACTGGTTCTTATAGAGTATAGGTTGAAAAATGAATTTTGGATTTTAGACTATTTGTAATTTTAAAGTACGATGGAATTTTTTTCATTTCATTCCATCCATGCACTCCCAAATCGGAGAGTCTAACAGGTTATTTTCTCACCAATCATGTCTGGTTTGATTTATAGCATTAGGTTGGGTTATTCTCTCTTCTGAACAATGTGAAATCCATAATTCATAGAGGTAAGAGTGATGAAAATGCCAACATGCCCATGGCCATCAGGGATGGAAACGTCAACGCTGCAAAACTAAACAAAATTAAGGCTAGTTATTTGGGGATATTGGGTTCCTATATATATGTTGGCTCAATCCTTGTTCTAGGTGTTTTCATCTCTATCACAGAAACTCCTCAAGATGATTCTATGCTTAGATCCAAATTCTATTTGGTCATTATTTCATGGTTTTAATAGTTCATGGTTAGATGGAGGTCCTACCATAGAGTTGGTTGATTCACTTGATCCATGGATACCTCTAGTGGAAGGAGTATTTCATCTACTTCTTTATGATCTCCATCAAAATACTGTGAAAATCTTCAACATGCCAAATCAAATGGTATAAGGTATATCATTCTTGTTATTATTTGTTTATATTTATTCCAAATATACAGATATATTCTAGGATTAATGGTGTTTTGATTTTTTTACTATGTTTTGTTTGTTATAAATCCCTTTGAAACCCATTAATGCCAACCACCAATTTATCGATCTAATAACACACGTGACCTTACTGGTGTGAGGATCATACATAAAGAGAACAATAAATTCTCCCCACTATAATAGATACATTGATACATCAAATTCATGATAGATTTAAAACTATTCTACAAAGGAACAAAGAAGTAAGAGTTATTGGAATATACACATGTCATTAGGTAGGTATAATGGATGATAGGAATTAAAATTTAGGTGGTGAATTCTATCATGGTGATTTGTATATTTTTTAGCTAATAAAGGAATATAATTATATATTATTGAGAAATGAATAATATAATTATATTTATATTAATAATACTTGAACCCAACTCTTTTGGATGATACATTATCTCAAATATATTGGGATTGAGGTATTGTAATGAACCAACCTGGGTCTCCCCTAAATCAGGTACCTGAGCTGGATCTCAAAAAGGTATTAAGGGTGTATCCCCATTAGATAGAAACTAGTTCCAGGGAATCGATAAATCTAACTTGGGAATGATTTAGCCCTCAAATCGGAGTAAATAAGTAATGAACCTTTACCATTAATCCATAATGTCACATCCATATATTAGACACCCATGTGTGGAAAAATAAACACATAAGAATAAATAAACAATCCAAATAGGGTATAATGAAATAAACCACCATCCAAAATATACAATAGGATCATATAAATAAAATAAAATGGAAGTATATATAATGAGTACTAGAATACATAAAAATGAAATAGACCGAGTTGGAAGATATAGAATCCCAAAATAAAAAACCAACCATACCACTACCAGCCACCTCTTCATGGTCCACAACCACTCATCGCATCCACAGTCATTTGGCACTCCATTAAACTAAAAGAATCTATAAAGAAAGATAAATAGAGAAGGTCCTGAGAAACTAAAATGAATTATGTAAGTTGCATACACCCAGTGGTGTACCAAGGAATCTATGCATTTCTTTTCATTAAAAATTTCATTTATGTTAGTTTAAAATACATTATAAAATTATAGTTTTCCATTTTATCCAAATGATAAAGAAAAAAATCACATCATATTATTTATAAGGAATAAACCATTTCCCTTTTAATGTAAAACCATTGAAGAATCCATTTAGTGATAAGAAAATTTGAAACTCCAAATAAGGATACTTTCTTTAATGAAAACCAGAATAAAAAAATATTCATTTCAAATTATTCAAGAAATAATAAATAAAAAACCATTTCTCTTTTATTCAAATTAACTTTCTCAAAACACTTAGAAATCCATTTTAAAAGAGAACCCAACAACAAATAAATTAATAAAATCATAATATAACCAGGTGACACTACATCAATAATGATCATAAAAATAAACAATACAAATGGTTTCATAAACAATTAAGTGCAAGGGGATGAAAACAAACAAGATTAATACCATACCTAGAACCACCAATCAAGGAATAAGTGTATTGGGTTATTATTATAGATAGGGGATACTAAAAGTAACCAAATAACGCACACACTTAGGCATCCTAGTGTGAAAATCCTCATATCTCCCCAGAAGGAATGGAAAGTACAAAATATACCTATTTTATTACAATACATGGCAAAAAATACCAAAGTAATAGAGGCCTTAGAACATGGGTGGTCTGAAAGCCCAACAGCCTGAAGGCTGAGAACATGGTTTTTACCTAAATGAGTAGTTAACTTCATGTTGTATCACTAGTCTTAAGCCTTATCACCCCCTGTCAGTAGTCATCACATAGTATTACCAGTATTTCTACCACCCATGTGAAGAATCATTGCATCATGTTGGCCTTTTTCACATCATGGTAGGGCACCCATCCACCCCACATTGAAGATTCATATGGGAAGAGAGTTGGATGATAGGTTTCAGCACACTGATCTCTCATTCAAGCAACCCAACCGATGATGCTTGGGTGGCACCCTACTACATGCCTTCCTATTGTGTCACACCATATGACTAGTCCTATGGTAGGGTAACCATATATCACACATCAAAAATCCCTAGGAACAGATGGCTGATTGATATGAGCCAATGCACTTGTCCCTATTTCAAGGTCCCCACACGACAGTGCTTTCACGTCACCATACTGCACTACTTGCCTATATAGAGAACTTGTGTGATCTTCATAGGAACAAAATTCCAATAAATGGATTGCAGAGTGATAGGAATATAGAATCTCAGCATGTTAAATCATTATTTTTAGAATTATTTTGTGTAGAAACTAATCAATGAGAAATCTAATTCCTTCACAATTTTTAGAGATAGATTCCTTGTAAAACTCTAGTCTTGGAATGTGAGTTGTGTTGAATCCTCCACATATCCTACTTTCAAGAAGTTATATTCCAAAATAATGATTGAATCCCATTGGATTGTTAACACATATTCCTATCATAATTTCTAGATAGACAACTGGATTGGTACTCCTCTCATAAACATCCTTTTTTTCACAAGACATGTCTTTGGACACTAATATCTCAATTAAGGAGAAATTTTATATTCCTTTTGATACCCTTCCTATTGAGATTTAAGAAATTGTTTTAAATTATAATTTCACTAGTGGTGATGAAATTGTTATTTGGTAGCATGTTGTCAATGGAATGTCATCCTCAAAGTCTTTCAACCATATGGAAACTCTTGAGCACATTAAAAACTGGACAAAAAACCTCAACAATCCTTGGATTCTACCAACCGTATTTACTCTTTCATAGAGAGTGTTTTATTCCAAACTTCCAAATGATGATTTCCTTCCAATTTTTGGGATTAATCATTGCTCTAAATGTGTTCTTTTCAATCAGTATAGGGAATATATTGATCATATTTTCCTTAGTTGTGTCACAGCTACTACCCTATGGACTGCTATTTCATATTTGTTTTAGGTTCAGCTTTTAGACTGTTGCTCTATTAGAGACTACCCGATTTCTAGTCTGTAGGTGTATTCATCAAGGCAAATGAAGAATCTAATACATGCAGCATGTATGAAAGTTATTTATATTATCTATAGGATTAATAATCACCTTATTCATGATGGAATAACATTCTTCCTAAAATCATCACTATCACACATCATTGGAGTAGTAAAAGGGGTATACACCATTCAAAATGGTAAATTAGATAACTCTTTACATGATTTTTTTGTCCTTAAATGTTTTGGAATTATCGGTAATTATAATCCTCAAAATGGAACTTTGGAAGTCTTATAGACCCATCCATTTCATGGATGGGTTAAATGTAACATGAATGGTTCTTTAAGTGGTAATACAAGCCCCTTCAGGTATGGTGATATCTTTAGAGACCACACAGGTAATGAAAGAGGTTGTCTCTATGGCTCTTGTGGCTTCTCCACTTCCATGGATACTGAAATAATTTTGATTATCAATGCAGTTGAAGTAGCTCAACAACATGGATGGTCCAATATATGGCTAGAATGCGACTCTACAATGGTGGTTCAAGTGATTAGAAATGGAATAATTCATTTTTACTAGAAACTCAATTCCAGATGAATGAGACTCTTGGTATCACTTTCATCCATTAATTACATTATTACACATGTCTTTCATGAAGAAAATTTTGTTACTGATGTCTTAGAAAATAAAGGAGTGGCGGCCAGTAGATTGATCTAGATCAACAATGTTCTTGAATAACTTTTTTCTTTTTTTGCATAATGACTATGGTAAAAATCCACACTTTACAGTTTTGTAACTTTATTTTATTTTAATAAAGGATTATTTTCCTTTTGGTGAAGTCATAATTGTACCAAAAAAATTATGTGATGTGTAGAAATAAACCACTTTTTTATCTAACACACAGTGTGGTCATCATGGCTAAAAGTGTGCGTTTTTAGTATAAAAGTATCATTTTAGTCTAAAATATATGTCACATACTCAAAACCATGAAAACATTCTCAAATTTCATTGATACTTTAAGACAATGATCCATTATTCATTTGTAATGTGTAAGGATCAACCTCATGTGAATCAGGCACTCGGTGTGGTCAATATGACTCAAGGTGCGTTTTCACATTTAAAAGTTTCGTTTTAGTCAAAAATGTGTGTCACCCACTCAAAAATGAGAAAACCTGATCAGATTGTATTAATACATTTGGAAAATGATCTGAAATTAATTTTTTATGTGTAGAAATTAACTGTAAGTCAATCTGACACATGATGTTTCAGGTATCAAGAGACACACCTCAAATCCAAGGATCACCAAAATACATGAATCACCCAAAAGGAACCCTCCCCTACAACACACTTTCAAGATACTAGCTCATAATTCCCTATGAAAACACAACCTAAGATTAATCTAACACCCAAAAAACCAAAACCAATAAAAAAATCATCAACAAACACTGATTAAAAGGGAAGTAATACAAGCCACAAATATGACTCATTAAGAACCAATGTAGGATCTAGAATTGGGTTTCAATACTCAAAGAGGGTTAACTGGGACCTTTCCACTAGGACACCATCTCAGGGAGAACTACACAAATTGAAAACCAGTACTATCAAGTCTTCAACTACCCTCTTCCTAGTTATGCAAGCACGGACCCATGGTTTCCCATGTTCACCCAACAAAGAATCCAATCACACTGAGATAGCATCACTAATACAAATTCATAGAAAATAAAACCTAAATAATGATACATTCATAAAATCAATATTCTCTATCATCCATAAAATAACATCCTAAGAAATCTCCAATACCTGACAATAAAGTCCTAAAATACTAATACACTCAACATCCACCCAACATAAATCCTAAAATAACTAATCATCCTAGAACTAAAATCACTCCTAAGACTTCTCTTGATAGTATAGCTTCCACCACAAAAGATATATCAACCATCTATTTAAAAGATATTCATCTAGGATCAAACACAAATTTCCTAAGTTGTAGGGAAGACCTTGTACAACGGATCAAACTTACTTAAAATCATTGATGATCGGATCTAGAGAGAGAAAAATCAGCTCCAATAAATGACCAACACACTCCTTCATTATCCACTCACCTTGATAAAGGATCATAAACTTAAGAGATTTATCTACCATCATTTCCTTGGGAGTTCCAATGGAATTGAGGACACCTTCAATCCTTTCTAATGAATACACCATCAAAACCAAACCTAGATCACAACAGAAATAAGGTGGTTCCTAATTTAAGAAATTCAAGATAAGGTCTAAGAGTGAAGACAATTTCGAGTTCTTCACTCTATTCAGAGTCTAGGTAGGGTCCAAGAAGAAAAGGGATGTCCTCATAGTGATGAGAATACTTGCCTATGGTGTCATCCAAGAAACAATCATATGATGTCTTTCTCAAGATTATTTGGAGGTATACCAAATGATAAATTACATGCATCCAATCAATTCATTCCTCTCACAACCCAACCAACTAGTCCCATACAAACCATGGGATAATTACAAATTTAAACAAAAACACCATAATCAAATAATATAAAACTTATTTTCTTTAAAAACACTAACTCCCAATACATAGTTTTAAACCCAATATACCAAGGTATACATTTAAAAAACAAATCACCCCCTTTCAAAACTGCTCTCCCTTAGTAAAAATCCTTTTTAATTTTGAAGAATAAAAAAAGAAATCATTCTACCATTTTCACACACACTAAAACCACTTCAAAATCAAATGAAATCATTTCAAATTCCTCATGTCAATCCCACAAAGTAATCACAACAATCACATAATTTTAATACTTTTCATTCCTTAAAGCATCAATACTGAAGTAATGTATATAAAACTCCCATTCTTTCCAAATTATACACTTGAAAAACAAAATCCCCCTTTATAACACTCCACTTCATTTGAAAAACTAAATTAAACCATTTATAACATCATTATCATTTAAATTAATTTCTAAGTAAAAATGGGTTCATTTCAATGCATGTTCTCAAAATACCACTTCCATTTTGAAATATTTTTCCAAATACCATAATGAAATTCAACACTTTATAAAATGCCCCATTAAAACCATAATAATTAATTTTAAAATCACCCATCAAATCGGACTTTTAAATTAAAAATTTTCAAAGAATTATCCCCTTTTACCACCCACACAAATCATTAAATTATTAAACATAAACAGAAACTGAAACAACACATCACAAAAAATTTACTCCAACAACATTGAAACATCAAGAAAACCATATTTGATTGCTTTCCAACAAGTAAGAACCACTTTAAGAGTAATTTGAAATACAGAGGGACCCAAAACAACTAGTTGTGGGTGAAAAAATGTTGTACAAATCTTCATTTCATGATTTGTTAAGTCATGCGCCAACTATGTGACAAAATCTGTGAAGTCCTCTGAACCATCTACATGAGCTCCACATGGTTTCACATATCATGGGAGGTAACCATGAAGCTCCGGATCTTCATCCATTTTCACCCTATAATCCAACAAAAAAACAAAACACTTGATAAACCTCACGGTAAATCAAAACACCATCAAACCATAAAAACAAAATCCAAGTCAAGGACTCAAATATCAACTACTTATGGTAACTTGAGGATCTGAACAAAAAAGAGCTAACTATACTCTTCTATGAACTTACCTCTTGAGTTCTAATGATGATCCTAACCTACATGCTACCCAAATGCACCCAAATCACAATAGGGGATTTTGATACCATTTTTTAAAGAACTAACTCAGGTCTTCCCTAAACCATGTACCTAATCTAGATTTCCAAGAAGGTCCAAAGTGTGTTCCTAGTCCCCATGGATAGACAACTAGTGTCAGGGAATGGATAGAGCTAACTTGGGAATTATTTATCACTCAAATATGAGTAAATAAGTAACCAAACCTTACCTAAAATCATTTATGGTTCATCCATACATTGAACAAACATTCATAAAAAATAAACATATAAAAATAATTACTCAATCGAAAAAATGCATAATGAAATAAAAAAACAACCAAAATATGCAATATGATCACATAAATCAAATATAATAGAAGAAGATACAATGAGTACCAAAACAAAAAAATTGTTTGAGTTGGTCAATACCACTTATGAAAATAAAAATCAACCTGACCACTACCAGCCTCCTACTAATGTTCCACAACCACTCATCGCATCCCTAGTCATCTAACATACGACTAACCCAAAACAAAATCCATAAAAATAGAAATAGAGAAAATCCTAGGAACCTGAAAGGAATCATGTTAGTTGCATACACCTAGTGGTGTATGAAGAGTATGAGAAAATTAATACTTAATAAGATCTCACCAAGGATTCTATATAGTTCCTTTCATTAAACATTGCATTTATAATAGTTTAAAATACATTAAAATATAATAATTTTCTATTTTAGAAAAAAGATAACAAAACTAAAGCACATCTTACTACTTATAAGGAATAAAGTTTTTCCCTTTTAATGGAAAAACCATTGAAAACTATAATTAGTGATTAAAAACTTTGGAAACCCAAAATGAGGATACATTCTTTAATTAAAAATAAAAAAAATCATATTCTTCATTTTAAACTGTTCATGAAATCTCAAATACAAAACAAATCATTTATCTTTTATTCAAAACAGATTTTAGAAATCACTTAGAAAACAATTTTAATACAAGACCCAAACATAAATAAATGAATGAAAACATAATATAAGTAGGCACAACTACAAAAATGATGATCAAAAAAACAAACAATACCAATTGTTCCATAAACAAGTTCAAAGTGATCCAAAAAAACAAGAGTAATCCCCAACCTAGAATCACAAATTAAGGTATAAGTGTCATGGGTTACACTCTAAGTTCTAACAAGAATGATATTGGACTTGGTTCTCGGATTTAATGGACCCTATGTGTAGCCTTACAATATCCCCACCTGGATTCCCCTCAAGGACTATCGAGTACCATATGAGAAACCCTAGGGAGGACCTGACTATCCTAGGGAACTAGCCACCTTTCACACAAAAGGCTAGTGAAACATGCATCTAGAACTTTTATTATCTACCCATGGTTTCCATGACTTCATGAAAAGAATGGAGGTGAGAAATCAACCAAGAAATAAATGCATCAATAAAAATACAAACAATTTTTCTCACATCACCTACAACTCCCTCACAAGAAACAACCACTTTCATTCATTATTTGAACTCCACATGATCATAGAACCACCCATAATTGGAAGGAAAATAAATACAAGGGGCACTATGAGGGTATCATGAACACCATCGATTAATTTTAATAAGGTGTCAAACGATACTTCAATAGAAATTTTTGTTTGAATTAAAAGTCACTTTCATTTATTAATATTAACCTTTGAAATCATTCATTAAAAATCATTTAGAAAAACACACCTTTTTCCCATTAAAAACTCATTCTTTAAAACATGGTTTTTATCCCTTAAAAACCAAAAAAGGGCCAAACCCCCTTTATTTTCCATTAAAAATATTTAAAATATACTAGAAGAATTTTCATAAGTGTTTGTCATGTAAATCCATTTAATGTCAAAGAATAACATGAAATCTAGTTAGAAAACCTTTTATACCAAGCCTTGGATGCATGAAAATGACTTGGAAATGAATAGTGGGTATCAATCATATCCATAATCTAATTAAAAATAATTTATAAAACTAAATATTCTCATGAATTTAAAAATAAAGGAAAAGAATGTAAACTCCTACCTCAATCCAAGTGGTAACCTATCACGACTGGTTACAACAAGTAGCATTCAACGTCGAAGGCTCCAACAAGTAAGAAGAGGATCCCTATAAGCCTTGAACAAACAAATCCCCAATTAAAACCAAACCTGAACCCAAATATCATCCCATATCCCCCAAGGGTTCTGTAGAGGAAGTGAAACTAGGGGAAAATAAAATAAAGAGGATGAAGTAAGGAAGGATAGAAGGAACTGAGAGGTTTACCTTAAGAAATATGCTCAAAATCATGGTAGAGTGAAAAAGTTAAGGAGGAAGGGACTCCCTCCACTGTTCCCAAGATCAACCAAATGAAGAATAGAATAATAGGGGGTTAAAACCAATTAAAATCGACAAGGGTACTTTTGGAAAACAAAAAAAATTGATGTATGCCCATTTATAGCATGGTAACTCTCATTTATAGCATAAAGGGGCCTTATGAAGATTTCATGGCATGAAGTCTCTAATTCATGACACGAATGACCCCTAAAAAAAAGGCATGCAGATGCTTCATAGTTTGAACCCCCTCCCTATTTGCGGTGTGAACCGCCCTAGGAAAACACCCATGTTGCATGGGAGGGCAGTTCATGACGTGACCACTTTGGACACAATGTGAACTACTGTAGATTCTGACCTATGGCTTCCCAGGACTTTATAAACAACCCAGAAACACTAAAGAACCACTAAAAACATAAAATATCCCAAAACCATAATAAATATGAAAATAATAATGAGGTTGTTATAGGTGTGTTCCCCTGTTGTGATTAAATTTGATCACATAAGTTTTATCAATCTTAACAAAAATTATATAAATCATTCTTGAATGAAGCCTATTAAGATCAAGTATCACTTTATCAAGAAGAAATTTAAACAAGGTATGGTGAAATTGGAGCATCTTTCAACACAATATAATGTTTAGGCATCATGATGAAGGAAAAATCCAATGGGAGTTTTGAGGATCATCAGTTAGCTTTTATACTTCAATTGTATCAATCAAACCTGATGGTTTTGGAGAAGGACCCCCACTCCCATAATGGACTGTGTCAGCATATTTGGAAATTTTACAAATTATTTTTTCATTTCAAAAATGTTTTCAACATATGGTATTAATTACTAAAAAATTGGTTCTAATCAAATGTGTGATTTCCATATTTTCCATTTTTTAGTTCTTTTCCATGTTTATTCTTTATTTTTTATTTTTTTATCACTTTTATTTGCCTCCCTTTCATTTTGTTTTTGAAATAAAAAAAATTGTTCTTTGTTTTCATATTTATTGTGTTAATAACTTGGTATTACATGGAATGAAATTTTTTCCACCACATTTGTGCTTCAATGAAATGAATTTTCCATGTTTGTCCACTTATTAATATTGATCAAACATATGATAAGAAATATTTTATTTCAAGATTTGGACATAAATAAAAATCATTCTTCAAGGTTATATTCACTAACTTGGTATTTGTTCAATGATATTATTGGTTGTATTTTTACAAAACCTTTGAGAAGTTTTCAATAATTTTGATTTGTGTTTTTATAGGTTTCAGTATCCCATTATTAAAAAAATTTTGTATTCTACATACATTTTGTATTTATTATTTAAAAACACATTAAAAATGAAAAAGTTACTAGCTTCATTTTTTTCATTAAAGGACTTGATATTTTTATATGTGAGTATTAAATAGACTAGTATTTACCCATGATTTGTGTTTCGACCATATGATTTTATGTTAAATATGTTTTGGGACTTGGGCATGAAATTTTAATATTTTACCATATCGCCCAAATTGGACAACATGTCGGTCGTTTTATCATAACTTTCACCGCACAAATTAAAATTAAAAAAAATTATAGGGTTATAGGGCTATGGGGATACAATTAATTGAAATCGAGATAGAGATTAATACAACAACATGAGACCTGATAGAGCCCCATGGAGTGAGAAAATAATGGGTGACACAGTTTGGAATTACCTTCAATAAATCTTCCATAACTTGGGATATACAATCGACCTAATTCGAATGATATTGGAATAATAATTTGATACGAAAGAAACTCAAGAAATTTCAAGTCAAAACACAATCCCTTGAAACAATAAAATATTAGAATTAAGGATGAAAATTGAAAATTTAGGAAACTCAATGGATTTATATGATTGGCTATTTTGATCAATATTAAGATTCCACTAAAAATAGATCTTTATGGATTAAATTTTAGCTATTTCCTGTGAAGTCATTTCCATTTAACTTTTTTAGCGATACAGAACAATGATACATAAAATCCATCACTAACATTATTTATTACAATGTATATTTGCATTGAAAAAGTGACTAAAAAGTGATTTAGTCGTGTGGTAGGGATATGCATAATAAATGCATTGTACTTAGATTGATGTATTGTGTGTGAGTCGTAATTGAATATCTCAACATCCATTGTACAATTCTCCCTCTTTCACTTCTATCTCTTAGTGTCATTTGGTTTCTTATGAAAAATCTTGGAGATTTTTTAGCATAATTTGGAAAGTGAGATTGAAGGTGTGTAAAATGTATGGTTATTTTAATTATTTATATTTAGTTTTTACCAATTTGTGTGAGTTGCATATTTTGTTTAACTTGCTTCATATGAATTATTGGACCCCCTCATTGTTAAAGATTGTAAGTCATCATCCAATGATTATTTTTGATATTTAAATGCCTATGGGCCCTGCATGCTTATCTAATCCATTGTTATTTTATATTTAAATGTAAAAAACGAGTCATGTGTGATTATCTCATCCATTGAAATTCATTTCAAAAAAAGAATTTTTTTGCTTGTCATGACCTATCCCCCAGGGCCTGTTTCGTGACTACCCCAAGCCCACCACCTGAAGGTCAGGGGATGACGACTAGCACCGAAGGCATAAACCTGCAAGTGGGAGACATTTCCCTGAGTACCTATACGCACACACATGCCCAACCAAGTCCGACACACTAAAAAGGAAACAAGTATCACTAAAAAAATGATGAGAAAAAGTAAAACTAATATAAGTGGGCCAGAATATAGACCCAACAAAGGAACTAAAAACAGCAAAGTACAAAAAAGAAACTCTGATGGTCGTCCGTGGAAAACCCCACCTGATCGTGAGAGTAGTGTAACTACTGGAATCTAAAGTAGAACTTCTCATCCACCCGATCTTATTGGGCCCTGCCTGGTCCTAGGCCACCAAGTACACCATTGTAGCGTCCATCGGTCTTGTCTCCCTGAGCACCTCTGGGTCCTGGTCCACCAAAGTCTTTGCTGAAATGTCGATCTTATGCACTAGACACAACACGTGTGGGTGAAGCCCGTGTAGGGGTGAGTAACAAATTAATTAATAGGGAACCCAAAACAAAAAGGAAAGACCACACAAAAATCCTCAAGGTAAAACACAACGCACAAGACCGATCAAACCATGTATACATTTAGGGTTGTGATAGAAGAATCATCAGTCACATCATCGAACACCTCGGCTGCTGGAGAAATCCTCCTCTAGCGAGTACAGTGGGCATGCCAAGTCACACAGAAGAGTTTCCAACTAACCTTGGACTGCTTAGGTACACCTCTTCTCATTGCGTACCGTGGGCCTGCAAAGTCACACAAAATTTCTTTCAACTAATCTTGGCCAATTGAGGTACTCCTCCTCGTCACGTACCATGGGCCTGCAAAGTCACACATAAGTGATTCCCACTAATCTTGGACAACTGAGGAACTCCTACTCATTGTGTACCATGGGCCTAAAAAGTGACACATAATTTCTTCCAACCGGGCCATAGTAATGTCATACAGAGTGGAAAGTCAGTGGTCTTTAGGTCTCAACCAACCGTAGGGTTCCGTAAGTAGCGCGCATGGGAGAACTGATCCTCAAGTCATTTTTCGAATATCAAATTCCATGAAAGTAACCATAGATCATTCCAAAAGATATACCTTGTCGAGAGGGTCCCAAAACCAAAAACAACTTGTCAATCGGATGCTCAGTTTGCAAGATATGGGCATTTTAGTAAACATGGGTAGGTTGCGTCTGGGTACTGTCCGATCCGGTCAGACCGACACGAACAACCCGGCGCAGTGGTCCCACATACCCTGGTTTAATTCGACTGAATCGACCTGACCCGGTTCGGGTCTATGTCGGTATGTTCTATCCTGGCCAGTGGGCCAGGCCCAATGGGCCTCGCTGGACCTGACCCAGTTTGGCCGAGGGTCCAGCCCGCCGGGTCACCTGACGACCTGGTCTAGTCTGGCCTAGCCCGAAGGGTGCGAGCCTGACCTGCCAGTGCGGGTCCAGCCCGATGTGTGTGGGTCCAACCTGTTGGGCCATGAGACATACCCACTAGATCATGGCATGACCCGCCATCCCGAAGCTCGACCTGCGTGGTGTGGGTCGGTGGTGCGCTGCATGGTCGAGACCCGGCCGACTGCCGTGACTGACCCCCACTAGCCCCACCGATGCATGGGGCCTTCCTACTTCCACGATCGATTGACCAAGGCTCACTGAACTACCCGAATGGCCCAGACGCGGGTCATCCCTCCACGTGGTGCCCGCCTAGAATAGTGTCACCCCGTGGCCTCCTGCCGTCACGGCGTGCCGACAGGGGCACCGCCGTCCTCCAGATCAGCCGAAAAGGGTCGGCCGCCTCCTCAACCACGGTGTCGGTTGGCGCCCCCCTCTCCACACGTCCATCATGGGCTGGTCGCCAGCACTGTGGGCACATTTCTCGGGCCACCGGAGTTGCTCTGGTGGTCCAGTTTCTGATCCATATGCGCCTACAGGCCTCTTGGGTCGTTGCCATCACTGCGATGGTCTCAGACACGCCTTTCTGCCATTCTGGAAAATCTGTTCACAAGGACCCCACATGTAGAGGGGTCCGAGCCTTTGTTCATGTCAGTCTGCGCCCTCCTCATTAGAATTTTTAAGACTGGGAGGCTCGGGGGAGATGTTCAATCATAGCAAAAGATAAAATAATCCCAGATAGAGAATCCACCAAATAGAGTTACCCTTCCGCATAAACACACAATTCTTGGATCAACATGTTTGTGGGATGATATGCATTCTTTGTTTCTAGAAAATAACGAGGAAGAACTTAAAAATAAAACAACCCCTACCTCGTTGATGCTCGATGCCACAACGTTTCATCCTCTAGGTTTCAAGATATCGACGTCGTTCGTCACTTCCAACTCTGTTCTTCGAGGTGCATCGAAGATGTTTGATGTTCGTCAGCGTTTGTCATTATTTATTGGAGAGGAAGTATGTCAGAGTTTTGTCAGAGAATATTCACAGTTTAATTCCTTGTTCCCTCAACGTGTCAACCAAAATAAAAGGGAAACATGTCGCAACATTTCGGTTACGTTGCGACGTCGCGTCATTACACTATTTTATTTATGCAAAAGCATCACTGTTACGCGTCATTAAAGTGTTGTTACACTGCGAGTTAAAGAGCCATTAACAATTTCCATTAATGTGTCTTGTCACCGCCTTGTTCTTTCACCACATCATCGTCGTCTTCCACTCAACGGTAAGAAAAGAAAAGAAATAATTCTTTTAAATTATCTGATTATTTTTCTCAAAAAGTCCAAAAAATAACTTTTCTGATCGGCCCTTACCAGCCAAAGTTAAGTCATTTCTAGGAAAATTACTGTGTTCTGAGTTCAACGGTGCCCTTATATTTTCGATCCGAGCACCGGTTCAAAAGTTAGAAAATCATGCTTGCACGTTTACTGAACGTACCTTAAAAAACATTAAAATTCCATTCCAGGCTAACCAGGCCTCAGAATCACAAGTCGTCAAAGCGTGTGATATTAGAATAATTCCATATAATTTAAAAAAAATACATAGAATTTCTGAGTCATTACATTATCCCCACTTTAGGGTTTTACATCCCCGAAAGAAAAAACAAAAACTAAACAAACAGATGGGGGTACTGAGCACGAATCTGAGCATCCTGCTCCTATATGCTCTCCTGGAGATTCTCGTACTACCACAGAACTTGCACTTGAGGAATCAACTGCCCACGTAGGACCAGATCCTATCGATGCTCTATCTCCACCGAGAACTCCGCAAACATCGCCCCATCGTCAATGTTCAGCTCGCCCGAGTCGATGATATGCGATGGATCATGTGTGTACCTCCTTACCTACGACATGTGGAAAATATCATGCACCCAGTGCATCTGTGGGGCTAGAGCTAGGTGGTATGACACCTCACCAACTCTACTCAAGACCTGAAAAGGTCTAATGAACCTCATAGATAGCTTACCGCCCAGCCAAATCTCTGCAATCCTCATCAGGGTGAGACCTGAATGAACACATGACCGCCCTCCTCAAATTCCAAGGGCCTTCGTCTCCTATCGACATAAGACTTTTGCCTGCTCTGTGCAGTACTCATCCACTCCTGGATGATCTGGACATTCTCGATGGTAGTTCGTACCTACTCCGGACCCATGAGTGCCGACTCCCTTAGGTCTGTCCAGCATAGGGGTGATCTGCATGCCCGCCTGTACAAGGTTTCAAACTATGTCATGTCAATAGTGGAGTGATAAATATTGTAGTATGCAAACTCCACCAGTGGCAGGTGGTCCTCCCAACTGTGACCAAAATCCAAGACACAAGAATATATCTTTTCCTTCAAGGTCTGTATGGTCCGCTTCATATGACCATCCTTCTAGGGATGAAAAACTATGCCCAAGTGCAGCTGTGTCTTGAAAACCTCCTGTAATCCCTTCCATCGCTAGGATGTAAAGTGAGTGTCATGATATGAGACGATCGTCGAAGGCACCCCATGAAGCCGCATTATCTCATGAGCGTAGAGGTGTCCTAAGCCCTCTACCGGTCCCTGCTCCTGGATGGGTAGGAAGTGAGCTAACTTGGTGAGTCGGTCAACAATCATCTAGATAGAATCGTGGCCCCTGGATGTACGTGGTAACCCCGTCACAAAGTCCATCAAGATACCATATCATTTCCACTCCGGTACCTCAAGTGGTTGGGCCAAGCCTGCTGGAACCTAATTCTTGGTCTTCACTTGAAAACAAGTGAGGCATCGCGAAACAAACTCGGCTACCACTTTCTTCAACCCTAGTCACCAGTACTGGCGTTGAAGGTCCTGGTACATCTTCATCACTCCAGGATGTACCATCAAAGGGGATGTATGGAAATCCCTAAATACCTCCTTCTGCAACATCATTGGTACTACGGTGCACCCTATGAAAAGGATGACATGCTCCCCACCTATCAAAAATCCATCCAGAGATCGTCCTGAGGACAACTGAGCATGTCGGACCTCACAGTCATCATTCGCCAGTTGTGCCTCCCTAGATCGCTGTAAGAGTGGCGAAGTAACAGTCATCGACTAAAGGTAAGAAACTCTACCATCATCCACAAATGATATCTACATCACGGCTGACTGCTCTGTCACCTCACTCAGTAGCTGCAAATCGGTCCTCCTACTGAGTGTTCCTGCCACCATGTTCTCCTTCCGAAGAGTATATACTATCTCAAAGTCATAGTTCTAGAGGAACCCTACCCATAGTTTTTGTCTCAATTTTAGGTCCTTCTGGGAGAATATATACCCTACACTCTTGTGGTCGGAGTAAAATGTAAATTGTTCACCCATCAAGTAGTGTCACCACATCTTCAAGGCAAAGACCACTACTACTAACTCCATGTCATGGGTCGCATAGTTTTGATTATGTTGTCTCAAATATCATGAGATGTAAGCGATCATTGATCACTACTGCATCAAGACACAACCCCATCCGATCCCTGATGTGTCACAGTAAACTACATACCCAATGCCCTCCTCTGTTAGTCTCAAAATGGGGGAACTAGTCAGTCTCTTCCTCGGCTCCTGAAAACTCTACTGACATTTCTCTATCCACACGAAGGACTGACCCTTCCATTTCAAAGACGATAAGGGTGCTGCTACTATGGAAAATTTGGGTTTGAACCTCTGATAGTAACTATCCATCCCCACGAATCTTCTCTCCTCCGTCACACTCCTGGAAGACTCCTAAGAAATAACCACATCTATCTTCATTGGATCCACTGTAACTCTATCCTATGAGATGACGAGTCCCAGAAAGTGAACTTCCCGAATCCAAAACTGAAACTTCGAGAGCTTTTCATAAAGCTGGTGCTCTCAGATTATATCTAGGACTATCTGCAGGTGTGTAGCGTGATCCTCATATGATGCTAAGTACACCAAGATTTCATCAATGAAGACCACAACAAACCGGTTAAGGTAATGATGGAAGATCCTATTCATGAGTCCCATGAACACTGCTGGGGCATTGGTAATGCCTAAAGGCATCACCAATGTAACGCCCCGACCCCAGCTACCCAGAGTCGGTGAATTACTTCGTAACATTGGCATGATCACAAAAGATCAAGTCTCGAAAGACCGATTAGTTTAGTAGCCTTGGAAACACTAGATACATTCATAAGTCTTTCATTACATCAAAAGTAAGCAAACTACAATAACATGTTCTTAATATTCCACACTCATATCTTCACTGACTATTCTCGCAAGTCAGTCATAATACACTTCTTCACATCCTGGAAAAAATTTAAACATTGAAAGGGGTGAGCTCAGATGCTCAGTAAGGATAACAATATTGCGGAAGCTTTTATAAGAAAATATAAGCATTTAAGGCAATGTATAACTAAAACAAAAGCCTTATTGAACTTGAACTTCAGCATAATATGGCAAAAGTAAAATAAAATAATGCCATTACTTACTCACATGGATATTCAACTAGACGAATAATCACATGAAATATCAATAACCACTTTCATAATGTTGGAATGCATAATGCCAGACTATCATAACCACATAGCCAAGTCCTCGTGCCAAGACTACAAATAAGATTTTTTCAAGGCCTTGTGCCAAGACACTAGTTTGTCTCATGAGACCTACCGATGCATTGAGGAGCTATAGCGGGCTCCACCCGTCACATATTAAGTCCAATGCATTCCCATATGAAAAGGTTTAAACATAACATAAACATTCGTATTAAAACTAGCATACGAAATGTCAATAATTTCACCATAAACTATGAATGGTATAAAATATCACATCCACATTCAAACATATCACAAAACCTTCAATACAATATAGAAGTTTTGTATTATAATAAATCAACTTCAAATAAACATAAAATCCATCAAAGGATGTTGACATAGATGAAATCAAAACACTTTTTAGAGAAATATCTCTTTCTATTTTTGAAATCATTTAAGAGCCATATAAAACGAAACATTTTCTTGAAAATATTCTTATAAGCTTGTAAGGAAAGCTTTGAAGATTTTATAACGGCGGAAAATAACCGCACCCGCCGTATAAGTTAAAAAAGACATTCTTACCTCAATTTTGTCGAAAAGGTTAAAAAGGACCTTGTTTTGAAAACGACGGAAAGATTCCTCTTATAAAAAGTCAAAAAGGGTATAAATGACTTTAACCCATATTCTTGTAAATAATAAAAATGTTTTGAAATACATTTTGAAGAAACATGGATGTGGATGATAACGAGGTCCCAATAGATAATTATGTATAAACAACCTTGGATAATGAAGAGGTTGTGAAGTAAACCCTTACCTTGTACTTTTCCTTGGTTGGGGTAGGTTAAACTCCTGTATAATGGTGAAATAATTGTTATTAAATTATACAAGAATCATATACATTCATATGATATCATATATGATCTTTTAACATTGCTTTGTTAACAATATCTTAGATTTATCGTTGTTTCGGGTGTTAACTTACTCGTTTTCTTATATGTTTTGTTACGTAAGTCATGTTTTTCATGGATAGGTTGTATCTTATTCATATCCAGAATGATATCATGTCCTTAAACATTATTTTTAAATCATCAAGTGATAATTATACTTGAATGGATACGACGGAGAATGAATCTCATCGCGTTCGTGGAGACGGTAGTCCGTACGTACGCACGAGCGACAATATCATTATTTTGATATTAAAATAATATATAATTGGATAGTATATCATATATAAAGAATCATTATCATGTTATATTTATTATTTACATGAATTACATATCATTATTATACCCATCTAAATAATAATATATTGAATAACAATTACACCACGACGTGGAGACGGTAAGCCGTACGTACGCACGTATGGTGACATGTCATTCAAATGATGGGTAGAATACTGAATATGGTTGTTCCATATTTATAATAACATCACAGTATATAGAAGATACTGGAGTTATAATTTTAGAATTGAAATAATAAACAAAGAGGGAGTGGAAGAAGGAAGAAACATGAAAGAGGGTGATGAAAATGTTACCTCTTCTTCGGGTTCTTCCTTTTTATTTGATCAAAAGGACTCCTTAGGATGGCTTTCTGACTAAAGTAAAGATTCTAGGATGAAGGGAGAGAAGTTGGGAGAGTATTTGGGCAGAGGTTGGCCGAACCAAAAGGCTTGAAAGTGTGAATAAGGTGGTAGAGGTGGGGGCCTTTTATAAGAGGAGAGGAGGGGCTCTTTTGGAAAGATTGAAATGTTACATTATTATACAATTATTTTAGGATTCTAAAGGTCCCACACTTATATAATTCGTGGCTAAGGTGATAAGGGTTCGAAATATCTTCATCCAATAGGCTTTGTACAAGTGTAAGCCTTGGATATTGCATTATCTTCTCATTTTATCTAAATCGTTAAATAATGAGGTCATCGCCACATCATAATGATGTCATAAATAATTTAATTTATTTAATGTCTAAAAATTATAAAAAAATACTATAATGTAGGAAATATTTTTAGCTTTCTAATGAGTATTTATAATCAAAATTTGGACTTGTGTAACCCCACGTAAAAATTGTTTTAGTAAAACATTTTATGTTTGTGTCATTTTTTACTTTAACATTAAATAAAAGGTGTTTATGTCATTTTATAACTAAAGTGGCTCCATGGGGTCCCCAAGTTGACCCATGGGTTGTCTTGGTCGGCCATGACTCATCCAATAGGAGTAGGACAAGTTTCATGCTCATCTCATATTATAAAAACATTATTTGTACCTTAAACTACACTAATTACCTCTAATCACGATTAAGAACTTAAAAGTTACTATTCACCAAAAATTTATTTTAATCTCATTGAACCACATTTTACTTCTTAATGACAACCATTTATGTTGGATTTTTGAAAATAAAATCGCAGAAGTGGTAATATTTCATTTAAATGAAAAATTAGTTATTTAACAACCACTTAGTGGTTTCACTATTCATCAAAAATTGGAGTTTTTCAGAACAAAGCCAAAATTTCACCCTAAGCTATAATTGATATTCCAAATTAAAAAATGATATCTATTTTAAAAAATTCCAAACATATAAGTTACATGAATTAATTTTATAATTAATTCCCGCTGTTACAAAAAATGGCGTGTTTCTAAGAAATAATTTATATCAAAAGATTGACAATTGTTTATGTCTGATTTTAATGTTAAATTAATTCTAATGACCACCATTGGTTAAAATGGTAAAAATATATTCTAATTATACTTTAAAACCACTAAATAGTATAATTTTTCACTATAAATTATTTTGATTTAAAAATTTGTTTTTAAGTATTTTTCACTATTCATAAAAAATTAGAAGTTCTCAGAAAAATACCAAAAATTCAACATAGGCTAATTTCGATATTCCAAATCCAAAGATGAAGTCTATTTTGATAAATAAAATTTATAAAATTTCAAAAAGTAGGTATTACTATTCACAACGGCTAGTTTAATTAGTTGTGGTGTGTGTTAGAGCTCGAGGTTGCGTACAACACACGCTTTTGCATTATTCGAAAGGAAACGTACCGTGGAAGCTTGGGGTGTTACATTCTCCCCTCCTTCAAATAATTGCATCCTCGCAATTTCTAGGGTATTACTGCTTAAAAAGACTCGGGTGGTTCTTCATCATAAGTTCCTCAGGTTCCCACGTTGCCTCTTCCATTTTATGATTTCTCCACAATACCTTTACCAGACGAGTCGTCCGGTTTCTCAGCACCTGCTCCCTCACATCAAGAATCCTGACGGGCTCTTCA
The DNA here is from genome assembly GCA_963277665.1 of Viscum album. Classification (NCBI taxonomy): domain Eukaryota; kingdom Viridiplantae; phylum Streptophyta; class Magnoliopsida; order Santalales; family Viscaceae; genus Viscum; species Viscum album. The sequence continues at coordinate 1,179,860,863 of OY728160.1, forward strand.
CAATAGGAAAGATCGGGTTCCAGTTCTAATTCCTCATAGGTGAGTACATGCGTTGGGTCAGGCATGTATTTCCTCAACATAGATACGTGGAAAACATCGTGAACTTTGGAGAGATTTGGCGGCATCGCCAAACGATAAGCTACAGCCCCAATACGATCTAGAATTTCGAAAGGTCCGATGTACCTGGGACTCAACTTACCCTTCTTACCAAAACGTATAACTCCCTTCCATGGAGATACCTTTAGGAAAACATGATCTCCCACCTGAAATTCCAAAACCTTTCTTCTGTTATCGGCATAGCTCTTCTGCCTACTTTGAGCTGATTTGATGTGGTTTTGGATTACCTTCACCTTTTCCATTGTTTCTTCCACCAGTTCTGGTCCCACAAGTTTTCTTTCACCAACGTCATCCCAACAGGTTGGTGTACGGCATCTCTTTCCGTATAACGCTTCATAAGGTGCCATCTGAATGCTTGAATGAAAGCTATTGTTATAGGAAAATTCTACTAGTGGTAAGTATTGATCCCACATACCCTGAAAGTCAAGAGAGCATGATCTCAACATGTCTTCTAAGGTTTGAATAGTCCGTTCTGATTTTCCATCTGTTTGAGGGTGATAGGCAGTGCTCAAACAAAGTTCAGTATCCAAGGCCTTTTGAAGACTTTTCCAGAATCTTGAAGTAAAACGAGGATCACGATCAGAAACAATCGATAAGGGTACTCCATTAAGTCTTACAACTTCATTAATATATAATCTTGCTAGACGTTCAAGTGGTAGATCCTCCCGTATAGCCAGAAAATGTGCTGACTTAGTAAGACGATCAACAATGACCCATATTCCATCATTCCTTCTAGGAGTCTTTGGTAGTCCCATAACAAAGTCCATCGTAATATTATCCCATTTCCACTCAGGTATGGGAAGAGGTTGCAATACTCCACCAGGATGTTGCCTTCCAGCTTTCACTTGTTGACAAACCATACACCTCGACACAAAATCAGCAATCTCCCTCTTCATATTGTCCCACAAAAAATGTTCCTTCAAATCTCTATACATTTTGGTGCTACCAGGGTGTATAGAGAAATTGGAACTATGAGCATCATCCAGCAATTCCCTTTTTAGATCAGTTATATCGGGAACACAAAGTCTCTTCCTGAATTTCAAAATTCCATCCTTATACACAAAGTCCCTCAATCTTCCATCATTCACATCTTTAATCTTCTTCTGAAATTCTTCATCATTGGTCTGAGAACTCTTAATCCTTTCTATTAATGATGGTTTGGCAACCATTTGAAAAAGCATTGATGTTTCACCTTCCCTAGTTATTCCCATGTCCATCTTCACTAGATCCAAGAAAATTGGATCCCTTTCAATTCTCATCACATTCAAAACTCCATGGTCTTTTCTACTCAAAGCATCTGCCACCTTGTTTGCCTTCCCCGGGTGGTAATGTATCGTGCAATCATAATCCTTGAGTAGTTCAAGCCATCGCCTTTGCCTCATGTTGAGTTCTTTTTGTGTGAAAATATACTTGAAACTCTTGTGATCAGTATAAATCTCACATTTTTCACCATAGAGGTAATGTCTCCATATATTTAAAGCAAAGATCACAGCTGCTAACTCAAGATCATGAGTATGATAGTTTTGCTCATGAATTATTAGCTGTCGTGATGAATAGGCAATGACCTTATCATTCTGCATAAGGACACAACCAAGTCCTTTCTTCGATGCATCACTATAAATAACAAACCCATCATTCCCCGATGGTAGAGTCAATACAGGGGCATTGACTAATCTTCTCTTTAATTCTTCAAAACATTCTTCACACTCTTTTGTCCAGACAAATTTAATCCCTTTACGTGTGAGCTTTGTCAATGGGTTAGCCAATCTGGAAATATTCTGGACGAAACGTCGATAATAACCTGCTAAACCAATAAAACTGCGTACCTCAGTTATACTTGTCGGTGCTGGCCATTCTTGGATTGCCTTGGTTTTAGAAGGATCAACGGAAATTCCATCCTTAGAGACAATATGGCCAAGAAAAGAAATCTCATGAAGCCAAAATTCACACTTGCTAAATTTCCCATATAATTCATGTCTTCTAAGAGTCTTCAGGATAATGCGTAAGTGATTTTCATGATCTTCGTGGCTTTTGGAGTATACCAAGATATCATCAATAAATACCACTAAAAAGTCATCAAGATATTCCTTGAAAACTCTATTCATCAGATCCATGAAAACAGAGGGTGCATTATTCAATCCAAAAGGCATTACTGTAAACTCATAATGCCCGTACCTTGTTCGAAATGCTGTCTTTGGAACGTCTTCCTTCTTCACACACAACTGATGGTATCCAGACCGAAGGTCAATCTTTGAAAAGTATTGAGCTCCATGCAGTTGGTCAAACAAATCATCAATGCGAGGTAGGGGATACTTGTTCTTTATTGTTATAGCATTGATCTCCCTATAGTCAATGCACAACCTCATAGATCCATCTTTCTTCTTAACAAAAAGAACAGGGGCTCCCCAAGGAGAAACACTAGGGCGAATAAATCCCTTATTACTCAATTCCTCTAGTTGTTTCTTTAGTTCAACTAATTCCACAGTGGCCATTCTATAAGGGGTCTTCGATATGGGCCTTGATCCAGGAATTAAATCAATGGAAAACTCAACTTCTCATTCTGGAGGATGTCCAGGTAAATCTTCCGGAAACACATCAACATAATCTCTCACAATAGGTACATCCTCTATTTGAATCTTCCCTTCCTCACCCTCGGTAATTTCCTTCTCTTCCTCCCCAATAATTGAATTTAGTTGAGCTACTGGGGGTGGATCTAGATAAGAATTATGTGGCGACGATTCGGCTCTAAAGATAAGGTGTTCCTTATCATCATCATCAAGAATCGTAACCTCTTTCCTCTTACAATAAATTTTTGCATCATGGTCCGAAAGCCAATCCATACCGAGGATTATATCAAATTCAATCATGGGTATGACGATGAGATCAGCAGGTAAAGAACATTTAGGTGCTCTAATGGGAACTAATCGACAAAACATTGTTGCAACAATACTTCCCTTAGGGGTTTTGACTGACAACTCCCTTGTTAAATCAAATTGGAAGTATCTAATTTTCTTAGCAAACTGGGAAGATATGAAACAATGAGATGATCCAGAATCAAATAATGCATTTGCTAAACTTGAGGAAACCATTAAATTACCTGCCACCACGTCTTTCGGAGTTTCTACCTCAGCAGTAGTGATAGCATAAGCCTGGCCTTGATCCCTTGGCCTTTTCTGAGGTAAGTTCTCCTGACGCTTAGGACATTCATTTGCATAATGCCCCATCTCCCTGCAATTGTAGCACCGAACGTTGGTAGCTTCCTTCTTCCCCTTGCAATCATGAGCTTGGTGGCCTTTTTCACCACACTTGTAACAGACTCCCATTCCCTTCAAGCAAGTACCAGGATGTTTCTTCCCACATTTACCACAAGATGGATATTCAACCTTTCCCTTCTTCCCTTTATTTCCATTCCCAGATTGATCAGAAGGTCTCTTCTTCTCTTGCTTTGCTTTAAAGTCATAAGACTTAGAGAATTCCTTTTCCGTCTTGATAGCGCATGAGACAATGCCTTCGTATGAAGAGAAGGTTTGTGATACTAAAGCTCGACGAAGAAATGGTTTCAAACCATCAAAGAAACGATCAGTCTTACTTCTTGGGTTACATATGTAATCTGCAGCATACCTTGCTAACCTTGTAAAGTTAGCCTCATACTTTGCGACATTCTCATCCTCCTTCTGCCTCAGACTCAGAAATTGACTTTCCATATCCGCTCGATGGTCTCGAGGAAAGTATTTTTCTAAGAACAGCTCTTTGAACTCCTGCCATTCCATGTTTGTTAATTCATCATCTTTCTTTGTGTTTTGAATTAGTGACCACCATTGATCGGCATCTCCAGTGAGGCGGTAAACTGCCATGGTAACTTTTTCACTTTCACTGCTCCCCAAAGCCTGAAATATTTTCTCTAGGGAATTTATCCATTGCTCGTCTACTAAGGGATTTGTACTCCCATTGAACGTTGGTTGTTGTTGCCTCATGAATCGATCTAACATTGACCCTCCACGCTGTGGATCAGGGTGCTCCATACGGGTAAGGTTATTATTCATAACCTGAGTAAGTTGTCCCAGTATGGTGATTAGCTGATCGGCACCAGTTGCATCACCAGCCCCACTATAATTATCTTGAGCAGGAGGGCAATCCCTACATGGAGTGCGTGCATTGATACGGTTTCCATTTCTTCCACTAGGCGCCATTTCTAAACAATGGAATAAACTAGATCAGTTTATGAATCAAAATACATAATCCCATACTTATAAAACACTTAACATAAATTGAACTATTTATGGATATAATCCATAATCATAAAAATGTTTTCTTTGAGGAAGTATATACTCATAAACCCTTCATAATGATTTGTAAAGAAAATGAGAGTTATCCTAAGCATATCCCCCGGGAGTGTCGTAACCAAGAGTGCAGCAAGGCCCGTTGTCGTGCACCAGTTCCCGTTCGAGTCTAGCTCAAAGCAGTGTTTTCGGGTTTTACCCCTAGGTACATCTGTGCCAGAGCCGCCTCTACCTGCTCGTATCCAGACAGGTATGTATTTCTCAGAAAACTCACAACATCTCTACAATACCAAAATTCTAGGAAGTTCTTCTATACTAATCCTCAAAGTTCATCTTAGGTCTATGTGATCTAATCAGAGTTTATCTAAATCTAGCTTCTAAGGTTTGTACTAATCTTCCTCTGATACCAACTGTAACGCCCCGACCCCAGCTACCCAGAGTCGGTGCATTACTTCGTAACATTGGCATGATCACAAAAGATCAAGTCTCGAAAGACCGATTAGTTTAGTAGCCTTGGAAACACTAGATACATTCATAAGTCTTTCATTACATCAAAAGTAAACAAACTACAATAACATGGTCTTCATATTCCACACTCATATCTTCACTGACTATTCTCGCAAGTCAGTCATAATACACTTCTTCACATCCTGGAAAATATTTAAACATTGAAAGGGGTGAGCTCATATGCTCAGTAAGGATAACAATATTGCGGAAGCTTTTATAAGAAAACATAAGCATTTAAGGAAATGTATAACTAAAACAAAAGCCTTATTGAACTTGAACTTCAGTATAATATGGAAAAAGTAAAATAAAATAATGCCATTACTTACTCACATGGATATTCAACTAGATGAATAATCACATGAAATATCAATAACCACTTTCATAATGTTGGAATGCATAATGCCAGACTATCATAACCACATAGCCAAGGCCTCGTGCCAAGACTAAAAATAAGATTTTGTCAAGGCCTTGTTACAAGACACTAGTTTGTCTCATGAGACCTACCGATGCATTGAGGAGCTATAGCGGGCTCCACCCGTCACATATTAAGTCCAATGCATTCCCATATGAAAAGGTTTAAACATAACATAAACATTCGTACTAAAACTAGCATACGAAATGTCAATAATTTCACCATAAGCTATGAATGGTATAAAATATCACATCCACAGTCAAACATATCACAAAACCTTCAATACAATATAGAATTTTTGTATTATAATAAATCAACTTCAAATAAGCGTAAAATCCATCAAAGGATGTTGACATAGATGAAATCAAAACACTTTTTAGAGAAATACCTCTTTCTATTTTTGAAATCATTTAAGAGCCATATAAAATGAAACATTTTCTTGAAAATATTCTTATAAGCTTGTAAGGAAAGCTTTGAAGATTTTATAACGGCGGAAAATAACCGCACCTGCCGTATAAGTTAAAAAAGACATTCTTACCTCAATTTTGTCGAAAAGGTTAAAAAGGACCTTGTTTTGAAAACGACGGAAAGATTCCTCTTATAAAAAGTCAAAAAGGGTATAAATGACTTTAACCCTTATTCTTGTAAATAATAAAAATGTTTTTAAATAAATTTTGAAGAAACATGGATGTGGATGATAACGAGGTCCCAGTAGATAATTATGTATAAACAACCTTGGATAATGAAGAGGTTGTGAAGTAAACCCTTACCTTTTACTTTTCCTTGGTTGGGGTAGGTTAACCTCCTGTATAATGGTGAAATAATTGTTATTAAATTATACAAGAATCATATACATTCATATGATATCATATATGATCTTTTAACATTGCTTTGTTAACAATATCTTAGATTTATCGTTGTTTCGGGTGTTAACTTACTCGTTTTCTTATATGTTTTGTTACGTAAGTCTTGTTTTTCATGGATAGGTTGTATCTTATTCATATCCAGAATGATATCATGTCCTTAAACATTATTTTTAAATCATCAAGTGATAATTATACTTGAATGGATACGACAGAGAATGAATCTCATCGCGTTCGTGGAGACGGTAGTCCGTACGTACGCACGAGCGACAATATCATTAATTTGATATTAAAATAATATATAATTGGATAGTATATCATATATAAAGAATCATTATCATGTTATATTTATTATTTACATGAATTACATATCATTATTATACCCATCTAAATAATAATATATTGAATAACAATTACACCACGACGTGGAGACGGTAAGCCGTACGTACGCACGTATGGTGACATGTCATTCAAATGATGGGTAGAATACTGAATATGGTTGTTCCATATTTATAATAACATCATAGTATATAGAATATACTGGAGTTATAATTTTAGAATTGAAATAATAAACAAAGAGGGAGTGGAAGAAGGAAGAAACATGAAAGAGGGTGATGAAAATGTTACCTCTTCTTCGGGTTCTTCCTTTTGATTTGATCAAAAGGACTCCTTAGGATGGCTTTCTGACTAAAGTAAAGCTTCTAGGATGAAGGGAGAGAAGTTGGGAGAGTATTTGGGCAGAGGTTGGCCGAACCAAAAGGCTTTAAAGTGTGAATAAGGTGGTAGAGGTGGGGGCCTTTTATAAGAGGAGAGGAGGGGCTCTTTTGGAAAGATTGAAATGTTACATTATTATACAATTCTTTTCGGATTCTAAAGGTACCACACTTATATAATTCGTGTCTAAGTTGATAAGGGTTCGAAATATCTTCATCCAATAGTCTTTGGACAAGTGTAAGCCTTGGATATTGCATTATCTTCTCATTTTATCTAAATCGTTAAATAATGAGGTCATCGCCACATCATAATGATGTCATAAATAATTTAATTTATTTAATGTCTAAAAATTATTAAAAAAATAATATAATGTAGGAAATCTTTTTATCTTTCTAATGAGTATTTATAATCAAAATTTGGACTTGTGTAACCCCACGTAAAAATTGGTTTAGTAAAACATTTTATGTTTGTGTCATTTTTTACTTTAACATTAAATAAAAGGTGTTTATGTCATTTTCTAACTAAAGTGGCTCCATGGGGTCCCCAAGTTGACCCATGGGTTGTCTTGGTCGTCCATGACTCATCCAATAGGAGTAGGACAAGTTTCATGCTCATCTCATATTATAAAAACATTATTTGTACCTTAAACTACACTAATTACCTCTAATCGCGATTAAGAACTTAAAAGTTACTATTCACCAAAAATTTATTTTAATCTCATTGAACCACATTTTACTTCTTAATGACAACCATGTATGTCGGATTTTTGAAAATCAAATCGCAGAAGTGGTAATATTTCATTTAAATGAAAAATCAGTTATTTAACTACCACTTAGTGGTTTCACTATTCATCAAAAATTGAAGTTTTTCAGAATAAAGCCAAAATTTCACCCTAAGCTATAATTGATATTCCAAATTCAAAAATGATATCTATTTTACAAAATTACAAACATATAAGTTGCATTAATTAATTTTATAATTAATTCCCGCTGTTACAAAAAATGGCGTGCTTCTAAGAAATAATTTATATCAAAAGATTGACAATTGTTTATGTCTGATTTTAATGTTAAATTAATTTTAATGACCACCATTGGTTAAAATGGTAAAAATATATTCTAATTATACTTTAAAACCACTAAATAGTATAATTTTTCACTATAAATTATTTTGATTTAAAAAGTTGTTTTTAAGTATTTTTCACTATTCATAAAAAATTAGAAGTTCTTAGAAAAATACCAAAACTTCAACATAGGCTAATTTCGATATTCCAAATCCAAATATGAAGTCTATTTTGATAAATAAAATTTATAAAATTTCAAAAAGTAGGTATTACTATTCACAACGGCTAGTTTAATTAGTTGTGGTGTGTGTTAGAGCTCGAGGTTGCGTACAACACACGCTTTTGCATTATTCGAAAGGAAACGTACCGTGGAAGCTTGGGGTGTTACAACCAAGAACTCATATTAGTCATATCCGCACATGAAGGCTGTCTTCGGTACATCCTCATCTCGTACTCGAAGCTGGTGATATCTTGATCTGAAGTCTATCTTTGAGAACCACTTCGCCCCCTTCAGTTGGTCGAAGAGATCATTGATTCTCAACAGTGGATACTTGTTCTTCACAGTCACCTGGTTAGGCACTGAATGTACACACACAACCTCAAACTCCCATCTACCTTCTTTGAAAAAAACACTAGGGCTGCCCATGGGGAAACTCTAGGCCTTACAAACCCCTTCTCCTGTAAGCCCTCTAACTATACCCTCAACTCGCAAAGCTATGTGGGAGTCATCTGATATTCCGGTGTGGATATCGATGTCGTCCCCGGGTACAGGTCGATGAAAAATTCTACCTCTCTGCAAGGGGGTAGTCCCAGAACATCCTCAAGAAAAACATCCTTGTAATTTTCCACTACTTCCGGAAAACTTGGTCTCCTCTCATCCACTGCACCGAAGGTGAGGCTAACCAACTGGTGAGTGATCGGCTTCACCCTACTATGAGAAAATTTGTCCTATACTGCAAGGGTTTCCTTCTCGCTGGTGAAGGAAAACTTGGTCCCATCTTCGCGGACACACCGCATTGTATGCCTAAAATAGTGGATCTGAGCATGGACTGTGGATAACCAGTCCATACCGAAGATGATGTCGTAAAGCCTTGACGTCACTACTAGGAGATCCCAGCTGAAGCTCTCACCTCCTAGAGTAAGCTCACACTATCTGCACCAGTGTGTAATTGTCGAATTCCCTCTCGTAGGAGTCTCTATCCATAAGGATCGAACCAACGGCTCCACCAGAATCTCTGAGCTCCAAACGAGAGTCATGGAAAGGAAGGAGTGACTAGAACCTATGTATATAAGAACTGCAGCTAGGGTAGAGAAGACACAGATCGTATCTCAGATCATCTCTAGAGCGTCGTGGTCATAGGCCTTTGCTGCCTGAAATTTTTCTTTCCCCTGTCCGCCTACTACCTAAGGTCGGGATGGACCACCTCAGGCGGTGGAGGTAACACCTTGAATTTTCACCCAACACCTGCTTCTCGACCTTCTCCCCTACCACGTCCGCCGCCCTGGGGACCTCCTCGCTCAAACCGCTGCCTTTACCTCAGTGACCCCTCGACCATCTGTTGGTCATATGTACGACAGGTCGGGCAGTCACGTGCCATGTGTCCCTGCCCACCGCATGAGAAGAAACTTTTGGTTCCCAACTGACTCCCTCTGGTTTAGGATCCACGTACTGCCAACCCTGAGTCCTGGGGTTGTCCTTTGAAAGACCTGGCCCACTTGGTCTCTCACGTATGATGTATACTTCCTGCTGAAGACTCCACCACCTGGGGTCTGTTGGTAGATCTAGTTGCGGGTACCTACTCTTCCAAGAAGCTCTCTACCGGAAGAACTCACTCCAGCACCCCAACCTGAGTAGGGATTCTAAGAGACAACACCAACACTCCGATCTCCCGCCTGAGTCCCTTCTCAAAGGCATGATCCTTGAAGAAAGGGTCTCGTACCATATCCGTTGAATAGTGAGATAGCTCGGTGAACCTCGCTGAGTATTTTTCCACTGTCATGTTGCCCTAATATAGGTGAAAACTCTCTTAAATTTGCACAAAGCACAAGGTCGTGGGGAAAAACTCCTAAAAAATCCGCTCGAAGTCTGCCCAGGTGAGGGTCGCCTCATTGTGTGTCTGGGTGGTCAAGTTCCACCATCTCCCTACTGATCCCTACAGAAGGCTCGCTGCTAGGATCTCCATCTGGTCGGGCAGTGTCCTCACTAAGAGGAAGACTCACGTCACTGCCTCCAGCCATTCCTCAGTGACCTAAGGATCTGTATCTCCCTTAAAACTGGGAGGTCTCTATCTCTGAAACTCGTGCTGGGTACTGAGTCTATGAAAATCCTCTATTGAAACCGCTGACAGTAGATGTTGACCATCGGGTGGTGGTATCACTAGTGCACCACCCGGTGGGGTCATCTCTAGAATTGGTCCCCGAAAAGACGTCTCGTCGCTAGGCGGGCTATTCTCATGACCTTGTATCGGGATCCTGGTTGGTCGTTTACATGGATGCATCCTGAGATAGATCAAGATGTACCATGGTCAAAATGTTATACCTGGTGAGATGGATTTTATTCAAAAGAACATAATAAGACACTTAAGCAACCAGTGTTTTCATTTATAGAGACAAAAAGCAGAATTCAAGGTCCCGGATTATGGATACGTCGGCCGCCGCACCAACAATGGACTCCCCAAATTTGGAAGTCTCCCTCGAAAAACATAACACCGTTGCCCAAAAACAAAACACAGACTCTCAGTCTTTGTGGTAGGACTGATAGCCTTCTGATACCACTTTGTCACGACCCGTCCCCCGGGGACCGTGTCGTGACTACCCCAAGCCTGCCTCCCAAATTCCAGGGGTAGGTGAATAATGCCGAAGGCATCAACCTGCAAGTGGAGGAATTTTACTAAGTACTTGTACGCATACACATGCTCAACCAAGTCCCACACACTAAAAATAAAACAAGTATCACTAAAACAAAGCTGATTACAAGTACAACAGATACAAGTGGGCCAGAATAAAAGCTCAACAAAGGAACTAAAAATAGAAAAGTACAAAAAGAAAACTCTGATATTTGTCCATGGAAAACCCCACATGATCATGAGAGTAGTGTATCTTCTGGAAGCCGAAGTAGAGCATCCCGTCCACCTGATCCTACTAGGCCCCACCTGGTCCCAGGACACCAAGTCCACCATCATAGCGTATGTCGGTCCCATCTCCCTGAGCACCTTTGGGTCCTGATCCACCAAAGTCTCTATCAAAATGTTGATCGTCTGCACTAGGAACAACCCAAGTGGGTGAATCCCATGCATGGGTGAGTAACAAAGTACTCATTAGGGACCCCAAAACAAAAAGGAAAGTCCATGCATCATTCCTCAAGGTAAAGCATGATGCACAAGACAACTCACATCAGGTATATATTTAGGGCAGTGATAGAAGAATCATCAGTCAGATCATCGAACACCTCTGATGCTGGATAACTCCTCCTCTAGAGAGTACAGTGGGTCTAACAAGTCACACAAAAGTGCTTCCCACTAACCTTGGACTGCTTAGGTACACCTCCTCATCGCGTACTATGGGTCTGCAAAGTCACACAGAAGTGCTTCCCGCTAATCTTGGCCAACTGAGGTACTCCTCCTCATCGCGTACCATGGGCCTGCAAAGTCACACAAAAGTGTTTCCCACTGTGGGCCTGTAAAGTCACATAGAAGTGATTCCCAATAGGCCATAGTCGAGTCATACAGAGTCGAAAGTCAGCAGTCATCAGGTCTCAGTCAACCGCAGGGTTCCTTATGTAGTGCGCCTGGGAGAACCACTCCTCAAGACATTCATTGAATCTCAAATTCTAGGAAAGTCACCATAGAGCAAGCCAAAATATCTTCATTGTCAAGAGAGTCTCAACTCCACATATGGCTCATCAATCAGACACTCGGTTTGTAAGATACTGGCGTTTTAGTAAACACGGGCCGATTGCGTCTGGGTCTGGTCTGACCCAGTCGGACCTACCCGACCAACCCGGCCTGGGGGTCATACACACCCTAGTTTAATATGACTAGTTCGGGTCTGGGTCGTTCCGGTCTAGCCTGGCCGGTGGGCCAAGCCCAATGGGCCTCATTGGACCCGACCCGGTTTGGCAGAGGGTCCAACCCGCCGGGTCGCCCAGCGACCCAGTCTAGTCCATACCGGCTCGAAATGCATGGGTCTGGCCTGATGGTGTGGGTCTGGCCCTCTGGGTGCGATTTCAGCCCACCGACGTAGGTCCAGCCCACCGGCGGTGGTTCGACCCGCTGATTGGGGGCGCGACCCGTCAGCCCAAAGCCCGACTTGCGCGGTGTAGGTCGGTGGTGCGCTGCCTAGTTGTGACGCGTCCGACTTCCACATCCAACCCCAGCTGGCCCTGCTAACGCACGAAGCCTTCCACCTGCCATGGTCGAGCGACCGCGGCTCGCCGAACCACCTGGATAGAGGTCGTCTCTCCACGCGGTGCCCACCTGGCGTCGCATCACCCCGCCGCCTCCTACCACCACGATGTGTCGATGGGCGCGCTGTAGTCCTCCAACGCAGCCAGTGAGGGCCGATCGCATCCTCAGTCGTGGAACAGGTTGGTACCACCCCCTCTATGCGACCAGCGTGGGCCAGCCACCGCTGTCGGTCGCCAGCACCAACACCACCTTCTGTGGGCCACCAGAGTTGCTATGGTGGTCTGTTTTCCGATCCGTCTACGCCTACTGGCCTCTCGGGTCTCCACCATCACCGTGATGGTCTCAAACACGCCTTGCCACCATTTTGGACAATCCATTCACAATTAGTTCACATGAAGCGGGGTTGTGACCTTTGTTCATTTAGGCCCGCACCCTCCGCGTTATAAGTTTTAAGACTGCAGAGACTCAGGGGAGATGTTCAATCATAGAAAAAGATAAACTAATCCCAGATAGAGAATCCACCAAATAGAGTTACCATCCTGCATAAATGCATTATTTGCAAATCAACATGTTCATGGGTTGATCCGCATTCGTTGAAACTAGAAAAGAATGGAGAAGAACATAAAAATAAAACAACCCCTACCTTGTTGACGCTCGATGCCGCATCATTTCACCCTAGATGTTTTAAGACGTCGATGTCATTCATCCCTTCTGACTCCGTTCTTTGAGGTGAATCAGAGATATTTGACGTTCATCGGCGTTTTTCATTCTTCATTGGAGAGGATGTTCGTTGGAGGTTCATCATAGAATCCCCACAGTTTAATTCCTCGTTCCACCATCACATCAACCAAAATAAAAGGGAAACATGTTGCAATGTTTCTATTACGCTGTGATGTCACGTCATTCTGCAATTTCATTTATGAAACAGTGTCGCTGTTATGAGTCATTAAAGCATCATTACACTGCGAGTTAACGAGATATTAATGAGTTCAATTAATGTGCCTTGTCACTGCACTGCATCATCACCATCCGCCACTAAACAGTGAGAAAAGAAATAAAATATGTCTTTTAAATTATTTTACTATTTTTCTTGAAAATTCCAAAAAATAACTTTCCTGCTCGTCCCTTATTGGATGAAGTTAAGTCATTTCTAGGTGAATCCTGACGTTCTGAGTTCAACGCTGCCCTCAGATTTTTGATCTGAGAACCGGTTCAAAAGTTAGAAAATCTCACTCTCACATTTACTAAACGTACCTTAAATTTTTTTTTCAAAATTCTGTTATGGTCTCAATAGGCCTCGAAATCACATGTCGTCAAAACGTGTGGTCTTAGTAAAAGTCCATATAATTTAAAAAAAATCACAGAAATTCTGTGACATTACACTGTTACTTGTAGAGTATAGGTTGTGAAAATGAATGTCACCTTTTTTTGTGTTCATAAGTTTAGTGTAGGATTGATTTTTTTTTCATTTAATTCCATCCATGCGCTCCCAAATCAGAGAGTCTAACAAGTAATTTACTCACTGATAATGTTTGGATTGATTTACATAATTAGTTTGGGTCATTACCTCTTATGAACAATACGAAATATAAAAGTCATATAGGTAGGAGTGATGAAAACACTGACACACCCAAGGCCATCGGGGATGGTAGTGTCAGCTCTATGAAACTAAAAAAAATCCAAAATAATCTTAAGAAATTATAAAAAGGACCACAAAACATCAAACTATTGAATGTATACAACACCATATATCATCATTGGTTGTCATGAATGGACTTTATGACAAAAATTAAACCCTTTCATGGTTACCCCCTCTTCCTAAAGTACAGAAGAAAAATAACTACAGTGATCCAAGATCCATAATTATACTATTTTTTGTCCTCTCCTCCCCATGTGTTGATATCTCATTTATTAATGTCTTTATAATCATACAACGAAAAAAAATTCCTCCACCCTAATTCACCATGTCCGACTCCCCTAATCATTTCTCACCATCCAAACCCTACCACTGTTGTAGTCTTTTTCTAATCTCTTCAACTCTCCACCGTGTTCCACTCCCCACAACCCTCAATCATGTCCAGCTCCCCTCAACCATCCATCTTGTCTGGCTCCCCTCACCCCTATTCTTCGTTTAAACCATACATCCTTGATATTCCCTCTACTCTAATATATTCAACCCTCCATCATTCTCGGCTTCTCTCCCACCAATTCTCCCCCTAAACCCTAGGATCTTTTTACAACCTGGTTCCATTTCATTCGATCATCATCAGCATTCAACCTCTCATACTTGGTTACTCTGGACAGAAACTACTTCTGAATGATGGAAATTAATTCATCATGTTATTATCAACTATTTGTGATCGAAATACATGAATCACCAGTTGATTCCTTTTCAAATATCGTTTCTTAGTCACCGTAAAAGGTTCGATTTGTTTCATTTTTGTTGATGTCTAGACCCATAATATTGGTCGATTTCCCCTTTTCCTACCACGTTCTTCCTATAAATTTGACACTTCACATCTCTACATCCCTGAAATTTATGTGATACTTATAAATTACATATGTTATTGCCTCTCGAATCGACTCTTCAACTTATTCAACATTTTTTTTCAAACCTAATTCATATATAATTCATGTTTGTCTTATTGAGGTAATTTTCATTCTTATTTTGTATGCAATTTCGATGTTAATGAATTCCAATGAAGCACAATTGAATTTTAAGGTACTTTCATCTTTTATACATGTATATTACATTTTAAATTTAATGTAGTATCATTTTATCCAAAAATATATTTTTCCGATAATTGGGACCTATAATTTTTTCTTATTCCTTATACATTTCCTTCATAATTTTCATACTCTTTATAATACATTTCCGTACACTGTTAATATTTGCCTTAATTTTTTCATATAATATTATTTGGGTATATTCTAGGTCAATAATTTGTCATCCCTAATATTATTCTGAATCCAGGCCAATGACATCTATTACATTTGGCCTTTTTTATTTTGTTATCAAAAAAATCCTTAATTTATGTGCATGAAATTACTTTACAACATCCTTATCATACTATTACAAATATGGAACAAAAATTCTATGTTGTCTTCGGAAATTTTGTTGCAACCACTTGAAATTCTAGCAGCTATTTGGACAAAAATTTCCTTTCATCATAAGCCCTCTGAATTCCTACGGATATGATGTGATTATGGTGGGGGTAGATCACATCTCCAAATATGATCATCACATGTCATTGAAACACCCTTACACTTGTTAGGGTATTGTTGAGGTATTCATTTGAGAGGAGGTCCATTTACATTGAATCATAGCCTCCATATTCAGTGATCGAGATTCCATTTTTGTTAGTCATTTTTGGACAAAGCTCTTCTGACTTAGCTGTAGAAAATTAAAGATGAGTTCATCTCATAATCCTCAACTCGATGGTCAAACAGAAGTGGTGAACCGCTGTTTGGAAACGTATTTACGGTGTTTAGCAGGGGGAACCACCAAAAGGGAAGTCCTATTGGATTCTATGGGCGGAACTAAGCCCTCTCTATCAAAGACACCCCATTTGAGGCGGTTTATGGTAAAAAACCTCCCTAATATTGCCACCTTCCTACCTTCTGATGTGAGAGTAAAACCAGTTGTCACGGATTTGGGGGAGAGAAATAAAGCTTTGAAACAACTCAAACACCATCTCTCCCTCTATTAGTAGTATATGAAACACCAAGGTGAAAAACACATATGTGTAGTCTCTTTTCAGGAGACTTCCATGTGTTTTTGAAGCTTCATCCCGATAAACATCAAACACTCACTCCTATAAATAATCAAATGTTATCCCCAAATTTTATGGGCTTTTCAAAATCATCAAACGCATCAGGCTAGTCACCTAACAGCTTGACTTTCCACTAACCACTATCCTTCACCTAGTGTTTCACCTCTTATAGCTAAAGGGGATTGTTGGTACTCAGCGAATGGTGTGGAACGCCTCCAATCTATAGTTAAATGATGCATCCAACCAGTGAAGGAAGCAACTTGGGTGGATGAATTCATCCTTCAGAACCAATTTCCCTCTTTCAGTCTTGAGGAAAAGATTCAAGGGACAACGAGTGTTCGAGCATGGAAAAAACCAAGGGATTTGATGGTGTGCTCTGAAAAGGGTATGAAAGTAATTATAAGGTCGATTGGGGGCCACAAGTAGGATAAAGGGGATAGGATTCAATTGGTCTGTTGAGAAAAATAATTTACTGTATGAAACCACATTTCATTAACTTTTATGAAGTTTCATTATGAAATAACATTTATTTACTACATTCAATAACAATATACAATTACATTTTATACTGTTTGAAATTACTCTCTTAGGCCTATCAAGTAGTCATGAATATTACTATCTATGTTTTCAATTATAGATATCATTGAATGTGAAAACATATTTTTGTTTTCAATATCCAAACATGAAAAAAACACCATTATAGTATGCATTCATTTACTGTGAATTTAATTTATTTGCATTGAGTTTTTAAGAATATTATGATTGTAGTTTCATTTAACCATCATTGTAAGATCTATTCAAAAACACACAATACATGCAACACAACATGAAAAAAAAACGTTATTAAAAAAACAACACAGACAAAAAACTTAAGCAACAACTCTGAAATCAGGCCTTACTCATAGGGAAACCCAACCGGATGTATCCATTTGCAACTGCCATCCCTCACCAACACTTTTATGAAATTCCCAGCACCTTCTTTACATCATTCTCAATGCTAGGATTTGATGTAGTGCGCGCATAGCAATCAACCACAATTCCATTTCTGTCAACTAGGAAATTCCTGAAATTTCATTTTATGCCATCCCCAAAAAACCCCCCTTTGACAACATACTTAATAAATTATCCATAAAAACAAAATAAGTCTTTTGACCTACGTTCACCACGATTCCCCCCAAAATCATCCCGTGCCTTCTGGGAGCTTTCACCAAGATTCCCCCCATAATCACGTTGGACCAAACCTTTAGACCTGTTGATTGAAATCCACATTCAGATTACAAGGATGCGGTGCATTTATACATGCTTGGTATAATAAAGTCGACACTAACATTATATTTTGGTTTTAATCCAACTTAACTTTATATCATTGTATACAATAGGTATTTCACATTTCGTACACACTCATGATTATGAATCTAGTCAATTACATATCCAAACCACACATGGTCCCTAGTTAACAATTCAACACATTACACAAGGTCCCAAGTTCTATCCCTCCTTTTTTAAGGTTAGAGATTCAAGGAAAAAGAAATGGACCATTTAAATACATCATACAGACTATGGGTGCTGTTAGGTGTAGCAAGCCAATGGGAGTACGGTTAAATTGAAACACTTTCTCTTCACAAGGGAAGGTCGTGACCAATTTTCTATTCTGTGTTTTCAACTTAGCACAAGAACATGAATTTAGGTGAAAATTCTACAAAATAATAGACTGTGACTATTCAGATTCCATGAATACAACATTTAGGGAACCAATTCTAGAGAACAATACTTGGATGAGAGGACAGTTCGTCCAATGACATATAAAGGAAAAATCCCATGGAATACAAGATTTCTATGATTTTAGTAGAAAATAATTAAAATCCCAAATGAAACCAACCCTGGTACAATAGAATTTGAAATCTTAAACGCTACTAGCCCAGTGCTGATGGTGAAAAATAAACCATAGCAGCTAACATTGAGTAGTTAATTCCGACAAATGATTCCAAAATCATACAAAACCATATCATTGAGAAATATATGCTCAAATCCACAAAATTAAAAAAATAACATTAAAGACACTGCTAAATGAATTGGAGAATGCACATACATGACAAACGCATCAACAAATATTATGTGCGTAACCTCTCAGCCAGTCCTGAAGATATGGTGATGCAGGAGATCATTAATAACTTCCTTGTATGGAGATAAAAGAACCTAGATCCAAAATTTGACTTGAAAGATGGCTACGCTACCGACCCAATATAATTCATTATTATGATAAAAGAACACACTGCACATTTTCTTGTTTCCCAGGTGATGAACAGAGCCACGAGCTTCCTAATTGATTGAGATAACTTCCCTCAATGAATGATAAATTTGAATGGTAATGCTATGAGAATCAGGATCAAGTAAATAACCAACCAGACCAACCATATTGTTGAACCCAATCATGAATCAGTCATATGTTGCAAAGGCACTACCTTCAAATAAGTCACCGTATTTAAGTAAGCCATCAATACCTGAACATAAACCAAAGAGTGGAGACTATTGCAATCTTACCCATGTTCTGATATCGAATTTATAAACCTAGAACATGGATCATATTTCTATAGTCTCCACTTTTTAGTTTATCTTTAGGCATCAATGGCTTACTTGAATACGGTGACTTTTTTGAAGGTGAGGCACAATGAAAAAACTTGGATCTGGTTCCAAGTACGTATACCTTCCCATCGATCTGTGTAACTCTTGCATTCAACTTCTATGACTCTACAGAAGATAATGTTATAGGTTTGAATGAATAGGAATTGGTAGGATGCAACTTATAAATAGTAGAGTTAAATGCAGGTTCCTCTAATTCTCATCCAACCAGATATATCTAGTAACCTACACTAAAGGCAGTAATTCCTTCGGAAAGATTATCCTCCACCAAATCATGAACATTCTCGAGGGGAAGGCTATTTCCAGTGTGCTCCAACTCTGTTAAGTTGATTATTCTAATAAAACAGCATTGAATGTCATATAAACAGAGATATATGGGCCTCATTTTGATAGCCTAAATAAGAAAAAATGGTGGATGTGAGAGTAAAAAAATTGCTGACAAGTGGTGACAAAAAAATAGACTAGCTCAAAAAAAATATGGAAAAACGGTTGTTAAGTGGTAAGTGTAAGAAAATAGTGGAAATAATATGACGAACAAAAAATAAAATTACAATAATAATACATCAAAAAGATTTTGGATAAATCAAAGATGGAAGATGAACACAAAAATTTGATGAACAAAAATTCGATTTCCATTATAATGCAGCACAAATATTTTGGAGAAACCATAGATTCTAGATGAACACAAAAACATGACCAACACAAAATATGATTGCAATAATAATTCAGCGCAAATATTTTAGAGATGAATACAAAAATATGACGAACAAAAATATGATTTCAATAATAATGCAGCACAAAGATTTTGGAGGGGGGTGGGGTGCTCGCAGTCACAGGGTCGGAGGGAGGGAGGTTGAAGTGGAAGAGGGCCAGAAGACCCATATTATACGATGGGAAATTAAATGATAAAATAGACAATTTTTATTGAGATATTATTTCCATAAATATATTCATTATTTTTTTAACTGAGGGGATCGTGAATTTTTTTAGAGTAATAATTCATTTTTAAGAGAAGAGTTTTTATTACATTAAATTAGCGGGTCTCATTGTTTGATGTGGAATTTGGAAGTAACCTTATGGAAATTGGTTATACCATTTTTGTGAAAATGTGTGATATATATTTCCATAACCGATTTGAAAGAAAGGGTAAACACTGTAACTGATTTTGTAATATTCAAGTCTACTATAACGGCTCGTAACTTAACAACTCATAAATACTCGTGTTCACTCATTTTTAACCCACTAATGAAAATGGAGTTTATCCCTACAAAATTATGCCAACGGTTCTATAAAATCATTGGTATATGTCCCCCTATACCAATGATTATTTAAAATCATTGGTTAAGACTGTATAAGAATAGGCTATACCAACGATTTTAATTTTTTTTTGTATAATGGGGCCTATACCAACTATTTAATAAAATCATTATCATAGAGTGACGATTAAACACCAAATACATTCAATAGATGTGTTCTTATGCTCGATCTATACTTTGGTGCGGTCCACTTCTATGCTTCCCTGTATTCTCCTTTGATTTTGGATTGATTCTTCCTTCTCACAATTATTTTTAAGCTATATCCACACCTTTCTTCATTTCATTCCCTAAATTTTGAATAACCAAAAATTTATTTTTCTCACAATGCGATTGGTTATGAATAAACATAATTATATCAAATATTATTTTGTCTAAGGTAGTTTTAGGAAATTATTGTGATTTTATTTTAAAGGTATGAGTTATATATTATTTATATTTTAAAATTTGTGTGTATTTAGTTATAATTTAATGTGGGTTTTCATGGTTTTTGGAAACATTATTTTTGAAAGTATCTATTCATGCACTATATATGATTGTAAATAAATTTGTGTTTTGATGTTTTTATTCTTATTAGGTTTTAAAACCTTAAATTGCTAATTATTTCAAGTTATGTTTCATAATTTATGGTGTTTTGTGGCCACAATAAATTGTTGTTACACTTTATAAATCCATATTATTAAAATTTATTCTCTTAATGCATTAATTAAGATTGAAGTTGGTTCGAATAAAATTATAATTAATTTTTCACACAACAAGATTAAAACCCAATTTTATAATTGAATTGGATTTTTTTGTGGTATTATGTGTAGTTATTACTGATGGCGTTGTCGAGCGCGTAAAATTTGTTGTTTAGTTTTTACTAGAATTTCTGCAGTATAGCAGCAACCCTAGGTCGTCTCTCATCGGAGCCTTAGATAATTAATTGAAAAATGGGGTTTTGATTATGAAAATATAAGAGTAATTAGATTTAATAAAACTTGGGTTTTGATGATTAAATATTTCAATAGAAAAACTAAAGCGATAAATCAATGTAGAAATGAACAAGATTAATTAAACGTGGTCAACCCAGGGGAGTATCGTGATGCTTGACTTTCATCACTTCAATAGAAAGAGTATATATATTTTAATCCTTAGTTTTTAACACATATTACCATAATGTTACTAAGTTTATACTAGGTTACATCCTAGGGTTCAGTCGAAAACACACAATGATTCACCAGACACCGCCAATGACTGGGTGATTTGTGTTCAACTTCATAACCGAAACCTACCAAGGCAACACATGAAGAACTCGATGTTCTGTACATGTTTGTATGTTATTTATTTGAGATACCATGAAATAAATGTACATTTCATTTAAAGTTCCTATGTGAGTTCCATTGACCAATATAAACCACACAAACACCAAAATTGAATGAGGGAGGAAAAAGGGATGAACGGTGTGTCAAACATCACATGAAAGGGTACCCCCAAACATGATCATTTGAGTTTGAGTATAACATAATAGTATATAACTCAATTAAATAAAAATAGAGGATAATGAAAAACAACATACAACCTGAAATTAAAAATATCATTCAAAATAATAAAAGTACGAAGCTCGGGATTACATCACATTCCTCCCTGAGTGATCACAAGGGGTTTAGAAACCCATGGGAGGGTAGGAAGAAGAAGATGTTGAATTAGAACTTCCAATTGCCTCCAGAACTTATAGGTATGTTTATAAGACTCCTTGAGGACTCCAAAATGGCAGCACCTTGCCTCCTGGCCGAAATCTTAAATGAGGTGCCCAAGGTGTTCTTTTATAGTCAAATTGGAAGGTGGTTTTGAGCACACAGATTGTGTAAAACCACTTGGCTTATAGTTTTTGGCCACTAGAAATTAGAATATCCCTTTTTAAAAAAACTAGAAAGTTGTATACACTTATTAGGACTATCTCCACTTAATTTTTATCTCAATTTGGACAATCACCGCTAGAGATATTGATAAAATACATAACACCACTTTTGACTTCTGCAAATTTGATTACTTGGACAGATCAGTTTGGATGGGAATTTTTTAGGCTAACTAAGGCTTGGGTTCCCTCATATTAAATGTATCCCATTAAATTTTGGACCATACCAAAAAATATCAGCTCATTTGGATGCACAATTTAGTAGCAGTATGCAGATTAGTCCACTGGTGTTCTTGGATCATGTGCAGATTTGCCTATTTTTCTTGGACTTCATCATGAGCCCTCCAAATCACCTCCACCTATAACAAAAAAAATAAAAACATGTAAAATAGACCATTTCAAAAGTGATAAAAATTAAATTATATATCCAAAAATTAAGTAAAACTTTTTATTAACTTGGAATTTTCAATAGAAAATCATTTTAATACATTGGTATAAGGGTGACATAAAACAATGAATCATGATACGATCACACCCCCACACCTAAAAATTTTCACTCATGGGAAAAGTATAATATCATAATCATGTCCCATTCCAAAATAAAAGGTGTAAAAGCATCCAAGATTATTTTTAAATGATATACATCACATCTCGTTTATGGAATCATTTTTCCTATCAATTTTCTTTTCTCACATTCAAACTTGTTCAACTTCATTTGTTCACCCATGAAACATGTCACAACCTACCTCACCGAAAACTTTTCCCTCTTCACTCAAGGAACATATGAAAGTGGATTTATGATATTTACAAAAGCTCATGTGATCTAACTATATGCTTTCCAAGATTCTCAGTTCTTTACTGGTATAAACTAGTGTGCTGCTCAAGAGGACTTCCAACATGTTGTTCTGAGGTTCAAGGGTTGGTAGGATTTAATTTTTAAAAATATGAGGCAGAAGAGGAGTGTTTGATCTCTTACGTACAAAACATGTCAAAATTCATCATGTTTTTATAGTGAATGTTCACACTCAACACCTCACAAAGTATATTACCTCCCACTCACTATCCCCATTGTCCATTTGTGTGGGTCACAACCAAGTAGTGAATAACAATGAGTAAACACCCTCTTTTTTCCATTTTATTCTTTTGTTTTATTTTTTTCAGATGAATATAACTATATTTTTTAGTTTTTTTGAAGATAAATAGGGAAACATGTGTACAAAAATGATGTAATGTGGCTTGTGAACCCATTGCCCAAGGAAAATTTAGGAACCATTTATATCAACCCATAACAATGATTCTTTTCCCAGAATTCCCATGGAAACACCCTATCTCCTAAAATTACGAAAAATAAAACAAGAATATACACAATAGATGAGTAGGTAGGGATAAATTAGCTTGTAATGTGGCTACCTAAAGGGCATTTAATGGTCTCTAAGGCTTAGGAAGAATAAAATGTAAAGGTGGCCAAAAATAGAGGATAATTGTACAAAGGGATTTTCAATGAACAATTGCCTCTATCATGAATGTAGCATACTTGAATATTATGGATTTAAAAAGAATCAAGGAAAGTTCGAGTTTCTCTACATGACCCGATACACTCAAGAAAGTGATTAAAAGAAAGAATATGCAATAAAAGGATTAGAATGTCTCTTGGATAAGGGATTAAAATATTGGTCAGTGTTAATGAGGCATGAGATTCAACAAACCATCAAACACCTAAGAATGATTTGAAAATAAACATTCTAGAAAAAAAAATTCCATATCAACATTCATTTGAATTTTTTTTTCAAAAACAATGGAATTCCCCACAAAATCGACTCAAGCATGAAAAATGATTTTGAATATTCTTTTTAAGATCAATTTTTATCTAAAAACACAAAATAATGAAATCAAAAATAAAAACACATTTTTCTTATTTTAATATTTTTAATTTTTTTGTTTAATCCTAACTATGACGTGTTACCCTCCCCCACACCTAAAATTTACATTGTCCTCAATGAAAGTATTTTAAATAAATAGAAAAGTAAATAAAGGTAGGGAGAAGGGACAACCTGCTAAGTGTTGTCATATGCGGAATCTATCAGTTGGATTTACTCCATGAGATGATTTGGAAAATACTCATAGAAGTGTTTGAGCCTCTTACCATTGACAATAATCCTCTTTCCACTCTTCTCATGTAAAACCTATATATCACCAAAAGGGTAAACATCAGTAATGGTATAAGGACCAATCCATCGAGAACTAAGATTACCTGGGTGGAGCTTTAGCCTGGAATTGTAAACGAGGACCTTCTCACCAATATGGAACTTCCTCTAATGAATCATGCTATCATGGGTAGCCTTTTTCTTCTCTTTATATATTTGGGAGTTCTCATATGCATCACGTCGAATTTCTTCCAACTCTTGAATCTGCACCTTCCTTTTCTCACCTATATCTGAAATATTCATGTTACATTGTCTAACATCCCAATATACATGATGTTCTACCTCCATCGATAGGTGAAAATCCTTTCCAAATTAAATCTTGTATGGTGACATTCCCATTAGGGTTTTAAAAGATGCATGGTACGCCCAAAGTGCATCATCCAAGCACAAATTCCAATCTTTCTTATTGGGTTGTACTATTTTTTCCAAGATTCATTTAACTTACTGATTTGGGATTTCTACTTGTTCGTTAGTTTTGGGGGTGATATACAGTGGAGACTTTATGATCAACCCCAAACTTACAAGGAAAATTTTTCATGTTGTGATTGAAAAAATGGGAACCCTGGTAACTAATGACGAATCTCGGTAAACTGAACCGACTAAAAATTTGGGACCTCAAAAAATCAACAACCACTCGATAGTTATCGGTCCTAGTGGCCTTTTATTCCACCCATTTAGATACATATTAAACAACCAATAATATGTACACAAATCCAAATGAATTTTGAAAAGGCCCCATGAAGTCAGTGCCCCATGCATCGAAGATCTCACTAAATAACATGGGCTGTTGGGGAATTTCATTCCTCTTGGAGATATTCCCTGTGAATTGACAATGACTTCATGAATTAGAAAATCTATGGGCATCCCTATACAATGTTGGCCAATAATGTTCTGAGTCAAGGACCTTTCGAGTTGTATGTTGAGAGCCAAAGTGGACCCCATCGACCAAAGTGTGGGAGAAGGTCAAAACAGAGGTGAACTCATGGTTAGGGACACACTGACGAACTACTTGGTCACCACAAATTTTACAAAAATATGGATCATCCCAAATGTAACACTAAGAATCATGTTTAAGTCTCTGTGATTGAGAATTTCTAAAATCATTGGGGACCCTATATGTTTCTAGAAAATTCACAATATCCGCATACCAGGGGGTAGGGTCCACAACATCACAAAGGTTCTCACGAGGGAAGAATTCTCCAATGGGGAGGGGTGAGTCAACATTATGGTCCAATGGTGGGGAAATCATACTAATGTGGTTAGCTACAACATTTTCCACTCCTCTCTTATCATGAATCTCAAGGTAAAACTCTTGGAGGAGGAGCATCCACTGAATGAGTCAGGGCTTGGCTTCAGGTTTCTTTAGGAGGAAACGAAGGGCAGTATGATATGAGAAGACAATGACTTTTGACTCGATAAGATATGAATGGAATTTTTCCAAGGAAAAAACAATATAAATAAGTTCTTTTTCAGTGGTTGTGTAGTTTTCATGGGTAGGGTCAAGGGTATGCGAAGCATACACAGTAACATGAGGAGCTTTCTCAACCCTTCATGATAAAACTACCTGAACATAAAATTTAGAGGCATCACACATAAGTTCAAAGGGGAGATCCCACCTTGGAGGTTGGATGATGGGAGGTGATGTGAGACTCCTTTTTAGTGAATTGAATCCATCCTCACAATTTTTATCAAACACAAATTCAGAATCTTTTTGTAATAACCGGGACAAGGGAAGCATGATCTTACTGAAGTCTTTAATGAATTGGTGGTAAAAACCAGCATGAACCAAGAAAGATAGCACCTCATGAACATATTTTTGATATGGAAGGGTTGAAATTAATTCAATTTTTTATTTATACACTTGAATTTACTATTTTCAAATAACATGACCAAGAACTATCCCCCGTTCAACCATGAAATGAAATTTCTCGTAATTTAATACAAGATCTTTTTCTATGAAACGACAGAGAATAGAACCTAGGCGATCCAAACAATCATTAAAGGAAGTTACTTAAATTGTAAAATCATACATAAAAACTTCCATGAAATTATCTAGGTACTCAGAAAAAATACTCAACATACATCGCTGAAAAGTACTGAGAGCATTACATAGACCAAAAGGCATCCTTCTATATGAAAATGTGCCAAATGGATAGGCAAATGTTGTCTTTTCTTGATCCTCAGGGGCTATATGGATTTGAAAATAACCCAAATATACATCAAGGAAACAATGATGGGACTTACCAGCCAATCATTCTAACATTTTTTCAATGAAAGGTAGAGAAAAGTGGTCCTTCTGTGTGGCTTGATTCGGTCGATGGTAGTCAATATAGACTCACCAACTATTTTGCACACGTGTTGGAACAAATTCATTCCTTTTATTTGACATAACTGATATTCCTATTTTTTAGGCACAATTTTCACTGGGCTAACCCATTTACTATCAGATATAATATAAATGATCCACACAACAAGTAATTTACTAACTTCAATTTTACCACTTCAAGGAGAGTGGTATTAAACTGGCATTGAAATTGTCATAAGGGTTTATCCTCATCATCCAAAAGTATATGGTACATACAAATAGACGGGCTAATTTCGAGAATATCAGCCAATGTCTATCCTATTTCCTTTTTACACTCTCTCAAAAGGTTGATCATTTTTTATTCCTGATGTTTAGAGAGGTTATTGGAAATAATGACTGGCAATTGGTCAATACCCTCAAGATAGTCATATTTTAAATTAGATGGAAGTGGTTTTAATCCCAACACCGAGGGTTTTTGGATTGAGAGAGGTGATTTAGGGGGAGTGAGGTCCATTAAACTATCTATCTACTCATGTTTATTCTCTAAAGATATAGAATCTATTGAAATGGGATTTTCAAAATCATTGACGGTCATGGGTACCTCAGAATGAACACAATCATCAATTAAAGCACAAAATTTACAATTTTTAGAACCCACACAACACTCAAAACATGAATCAAAAATAAAATCATCCAAAGGTGAAGAATATGAAAATGAATCAGAGTACGGGTCAAGGAGATAATTGTGTGTGTGTGTGTGCGTATCACTTGAGAGAACTTCTATCGAATAAATAGGAAGAGTAGAGTGATCTTCAATGGGGTGTTTCATAGCCTCAAGAATGTAAAAACTTACCTTTTCTCCATTGAACTCCATGGAAAGTGTACCATTATAATCATTGATGATCATATTTTTTGTTTTGATGAATGACCTCCCATGTATGAGAGGGGCATATACTTGGGTTCGAGTATCTTCCATCTCAAGAATGTAGAAATCAATGGGGAAGATGAGATTCCTCATCCATCCAAATTTAAATTTTTATTAAGACATTTTTAAGGAAAAATGGGAAACCATAGTTCACAAAAGGTACCACTACATGCTAAAGGAGCTCACAAAATGATTAAACACAAGACTAATATTACTGGACTCAGCTACTCTATAAAGTTCCCAGTGCAGCAAACTAACCTGGGTTTCTGGATCCTCTCTGATAAGCTCTTCAAGGTGAGAAATCATCCTTTCCATTATCTAAATAAATTCTTCTGAGTTGATTTTACTCTGATTGAATCCTCGAGACAATATTCTATCTTTCTTATCTAACAACACTTTTTGATCTTCTGTGGAATCAAATTTTAATATTCGTTTATAGATTCTATTGATCTCTTCTTCTAATACATTGGGACGTACAACCTGATCAAGAATTTATTCCTTGGAGTGCATGATAAGTTTCAAGCACTCCTCATCCCCTACTTCTCTGTATCTTGACTGTCTACTTGATCCTTCACTTTCCCCCTTCAAAAGTACTAATCATTCCTTGTTTTTACCCTTCTTGGAAGACCTAGTCTCCATTGGTTATGGAAACTGAGAGTAATCCTTACGACCCTTTGGATTTTTCCCCTGAACCACAATACACTTCCCAGAATCTTTGATGCCTTTTCCCCTTCTTCCTTCTAGGACTATGAGGACCTTTCCTTTGAATTCGGTCCAAGCTATCCACTGAAGGGTGGCTGTAGCTGTCATCATCTGAAGAAACATCCTCCCGAGATACTGGAGGTTCATGAACTTCCAACCCCTCAAATCGGTTTCCCAGCATTAACATCGTACCTTCATTTAGGGGCCTCTTATTGCATAGATTCTCCTTCTTACCGGCCTTATTTTCTAGGCCAGATACCCTACCCCAAAACCCTACCTTCATATGGGCAGTTGGGGAGACACCAAGGGTGTTTGGGTCCAGAGGGCACATGAAACACTTGTCATCCAGCCTCCCCTGTCCATAGTGGGATCTTATTGCATAAAAAAAGGATCTTCCCTAGACCGAGGCTGATCCTATAGCCTATTCATACCTGAAAACCATGAACTATAGATGATTATTATTATATTCCTAGCCTCATCCCTGAGAGTCACTAAGATCATGAGAATCACTCCCTACCAATCTTGCCTCACCTTCCACAGTATGGATGGATATATCTGATAAATCCACTGATGCAACTGATAAGGGACCCTTCTCTTCCATAGTATGAGATTCTTCACTATTAAAAGAACATCCTCAATCACTCTTGCTGGATACATTGTACTCCGGTTGGCAAGTTTCACAAAAATGCCTATTGGTTGAAGATCTCCAACCTACAGATATTTATACATGGAGTGAGGAATTACATTAATGGAAGAACCTAAATCCATCATAGCATCAGAAAAGAAGTTCTCCCCTATGGTACACAGTATCGTGAATGTGCTTGAATCCTTGCATTTGGTTGGAATTGTAGGTTGAATCAAGGATGAGACATTCCTTCCCAAGTTGACTCTCTCATTCACCATCAGCCTTCGTCTATGGGTGCAAAGTTCTTTAATAAATTTGTCATAATGAGGAAATCTTGACTGCATCCAATAAAGTAATATTAACTTAAATTTTTTAAATGTATCCATTATTTCATTATCAATCTAATTATCAGAATTTTTTTAGATTTAGAGAGTCTTTGGGGGAAAGAAAGGGGAATGGATTGTTTATTTGAATCATCAATGATAATTTGATTGCCCTTTTTATTTTTTTATTCATTGGAATCTTTTATGTGTGGATAAAGGGTGTTTTCAAGAGGGGGACATACCTGTTGCGGAGAATTGGTAGAAGGAGTAACTTATTTACCATTATGAAGTGTAATTGCACATACATTACCTTTGTACTTCGGATTGGAAATGGGTTCGGATGGTATTTTTCTAGAACCTTGAATCTTAAGCTCACCGATGGTGTTCTCCAATTTTCCCACTTGAGTTCATAGGTCTTGAATTGCCGATTGTGTGGTCTGTTGGAACTGGAGGTTCTGGGTTGTCATTTGTTTCTCCATATTCTCGAGGCTTGGTTCAGATTTGGGAGGAGGATAATGATTGTTTTTGAGAAGTTAAAGGATAAGAAGGTTTCATACCTTGGCCTTGTGGATACCAATTCGGCTTGGGGTAGCTTGAGTTTCCTCTTTGTCGGTACTGGGGTTGTGCTTACCACCCATGCTTTGGATTTGGACTGAATTGTTCCTACTTGAAGGGAGGTTCTTGTTGGAATGGATTCCCCGGGAACACGACTACACAAGAATCAGGTGAATCTTGATGTTGTGGGCACTGGTCAAAAAAATGAGAATTGTCAGAACAAATACCATAATGTAATGGAACATGAGGAGATTGTGAGTTAACTAGTACTTGAGATAATTGCATTAGAAGGGTATGCATCTCATCAAGATTGTTATCTTCCTTTTATTATAGGGATGAATGGATTACCTCATGAACTACTCGGGTTGGTGAAATAGCTCATGTACCAAATTGTTGTGCATTTTGTGCCATATTGGCTATTAAGTCAGGAGCGGCGGAAGGAGTTTTATCATCCAAGGTACCACCAGCTGTTGCATCAATCATTCCACGATCCATGGGGATAAGTCCATCATAGAAGTATTATATTAATATTTATTCACTAATATGGTGGTGGGGATAGCTTGAGTAGATTCATTTGAATCTCTCCCAATATTCATGAAGGGTCTCTCCCTGTGATTGCCTAATGCCACAAATTTCTTTCCCAATTGATGCAGTTCGGTAGGTAGGGAAGAAATTCACTAAAAATAGTCTTTTTAGGTAATTACAGTCCCCAATTGTGGTAGAAAAATATTATATCCAATCTTTGGCTACACCAATAAGGGAGAAAGGGATGGCCCTAAACTTAATTAGGTCCTCAAACACATTTTTGGGTTTCATGGTGGAGCAAACTATATGAAACTCCTTAAGGTGTTTATGAGGGTCTTCACCAATAAGACCATGGAATTTAGGAATAAGATAGATGAGGCCTGATCTCAACTAAAAGTTGGATGATTCCTTAGGATATTGGATGTATGTAGGTTGGTACTCCACATCTTGGGTGGTCAGTTCTTTTAAAGTTATGTTATTTGCAGCCATGATTCCTAGGGTTTGATTGAGTTTATTTTTGAGTGGTTTAGAACCACTTGAGGTTCCAAAAAAGGTTCCTAAGTGTTATTTGATTGAACTAAGATATATTCCTTGATTTTTGAGTGAAGTGTATTTTTAATTTCAGGGTCAAATTCAAGCGGTTTTTCTTTTTCTGATCGGGTCATGCAAATAAGTTGTGAAGTTTGTTTTTTTTGTTTTTTTTGTTTTTTTACTTTTTTTAATGATTGAATATGGATAAAATAACTATATGAGGGTTAATTCATAATTTAATGTTATAATACAAAATTATAGATATAGAAACATAGAATATAAGAGATAGAAAGAGAGAAGAGAGAGATATAGAGAGAAAACACACAAAAGAAAACAAAAATGACAACAAAAACCCCCTAAAAAATCAAATGGGGATGGGGTACTTAAAGGAGTACTAATTAAGAATTAAAATAAATAAATAAAAGGAAATAAAGAAAAAAGGATCTTAGATCCCCGACAATGGTGCCAAAATTTGATTGCGTATTCGATCACATCAAATTAGTTGTTTAGTTTTTACTAGAATTTCTGCAGTAAAGCAGCAACCCTGGGTCATATCTCGATGGATCCTTAGAACATTAATTGAAAAATAGGGTTTTTATTATGAAAATAGAAGAGTAATGGAATTTTATAAAACTTGGGGTTTGATGATTAAATATTTCAAAAGGAAAACTAAAGCGATAAAATAATGTAGAATTGAACAAGATTAATTAAACGTGATCAACCCAAGGGAGTATCGTGATGCTCATCATTCATCGCTTCAAGAGAAAGGGTATAGATCTTTTAATAACTAGTTTGAAAGAACTATTAACATAATTTTACTGATTTTATACTAGGATACCTCATAGGGTTCAATCGAAAACACACATTGATTCACCGGACACTGCCAATGATTGGGTGATTTGTGTTCGACTTCATAACCGAAACTCACCAACGCAACACACGAAGAACTCGATGTGCTGTCCAGGTCTATATGTTATTTCTTTTTGATACCATGAAATAAATTTACATGGCCTTGACAGTGAATATGTGATTTCAATTGACCAATATTAACCACACAAATACCACAATTGAATGAGGGAGGAAAAAGGGATGAACGGTGTGTGAAACATCACATGAAAGGGTACCCCCAAACACAATCATTTGAGTTTGAGTATAACATACCAGTATATAAATCAATTAAATAAAAATATATGATGATAAAAAACAACATACAGCCTTGAATTAAAATAGATCATTCAAAATAATACATGTATGAAGATTGGGATTACATCCCGTTCCTCCCCAGGTGATCATAAGGGGTTTAGAAACCCATGGGAGGGGAGGAAGAAGAAGATGTTGAAGTAGCACTTCTCATTTCCTCCAGAACTTATAGGGATGTTGAGAAGAATACTTAGGGACTAAAAAATTTCAGCACCTTTCCTCCTGGCCGAACTCCTAAATGAGGTGCCCAAGGTGTTCTTCTAGAGGCAAATTTGAAGGTGGTTTTGAGCACAAGGATTTTGTAAAAAAACTTGTCTCGTTGTTTTAAGCCACTATAAAGTCGAACATACCTTTGTACAAAAATATAAATTTGTATAACCATATCATGAATATTTCCACCAAATGTTTATATCTATTTGGACAATCACAGCAGGAGATATTGATAAAATACAGAACACCACTTTTGACTTGTGCAGTTTTGATTCCCTAGACATATCAGTTCAGATGGGAATTTTTGAGGCCGAATGAGGCTTGTATTCCTTAATATGAAATGTATCCCATTAAATTTTGGACGTTACCAAAAAATTTCAGCTCATTTGGAATCATATTTTAGTAGTAGTATCCGTATTAGTTCACTGGTTTTCTTCGATCATGTGCATATTGGCCCATTTTTCTTGGAATTCATCATGAGCCCTCCAAATCACCTCCACCTATAACAAAAACATCAAAACAAGTAAAATAGACCTTTTAAAAAGTTATATTGATTAAATTATAGAACCAAACATGAATTAAAACTTGTTATTAAACTTATAATTTTCAATAGAAAATCAGTTTAATACATTGGTATGAGGGTGAAATAAAACAGTGAATCGTGGTACGATCAATTACTTATTTGCATAATGGATTTAAATATTATGGTTTTATACATATAGTATTGTGTTATCTCCTAGTATAGATTTATGAAATTTATTATATGAGTGATAAATAAAAAGTTTGAATTATTTCAAAATAGACTTTTCCTTTATCAAAATGCAGTTTTTTTGATAAACTAAATTTGTTTTTTTACAATGATGTATTCATGTATGATAAATTTGGTATTTATGAACAAAAATGGAGAAATATTTAAAATTTATTTGACTTCAATATTATTTCAATGTGATTGAAATAAAATGAACAAGTATTGTTTCTATAAATATATTTTTGATTTGACTTCAATATTATTTCAATGATTTTACAACATGACATATAACATTGTCATATTTTTAACATAATAGACAGAAGTTGGATATATGATAATAATTGGATCTCAAATAGATTTTCAAAAAAAGTTTGGTTTTTTCTTAGATTTTTCGTTTAAAAAAGATTCCAATAGAGGTCCTATACACTACCCATGTTATAATTTCCTTGGAAGACCACGGTTAAGTCACAAAGAAGTTAGCTACCATATAAAAAAATTGGTTTCCAATAAACTATTGTGCTTGAAATCACAATGGAGAGAAAATATGATCTCAAAATGTTTATGATCTGAATGCACTGACTAGATTAAAGAATTTACTATATGAGTAGTTTCCATTTATTCATCATAATCAGAATGAAAGTAAAAAAATGAAAGAAGATAATGATACAGGTATACATGATGAAAGTAATGTAAATGATGATGTTGAGAGAGTGAAAAAATTAAACGATGCTACCATGACTCTAGTATATTGGAAATGTGGTAAAATGAAAAAGATGGGATTCTTAATATGACTATTTCATGGGAAAACCATTTATGAGATTTATAATACTATCATCGATTATATTATTACCTTTTTGAAGGACATACTTTCTATGGATGCAGATATTACCACAAAATATTATATGGTATGAAAGTTAATTAACCAACATGGATTTTTTATAAATAAAATTCATTTTTTCCCAAAATATTGAAACTTATTTTGGGAGGAAATTGTGGGCCTAAATGATTGTATAGAATTTTTCACATCTCGATGGAAGCTAAATACAAATGGAACTCCATATCGTGTGCCACAAAAAGTAATTTGTATCTTTCCATTGAATCTTATGCTCCAAAGTATTTTCATTTTTAATGAAATATTAACAAATATTCCATGACATGATACAGAAAGAAATGAGGATAACGATGAGTTCATTCATCCTGTAGATAGAGCACCATGGCGGACATTTGATGCTCACTATCCTAATTTTTTAGATTAGGTGCATAATTTGAGGTTGGGTCTATCTTGTAATGTTTTTAATCCATTTTTCTAGATACTTAGCACCACACAAGACAAGTTTTCATTCACATTTATAACCATCCTCCATGGATGAGTCTGAAAAAACCATTCACTTTATTGAGTATACTCATATATGGACCTTATACTATGAAATTGATATAGATTTATACTTGAAACCATTAATAAAAGAGTTGAACAATCATTGGAATGTGGGTGTGTGCACATTCAATGCTTGTTCAAAATATATATTTTAGATATCTGTTGTGCTTATGTGGATGGTAAATTATTTTCCTTCTTTTGTAATGATTTATAACTAGAGTATGACATGGAAACTTTCTTGTCCTATTTTTATGAAAAATAAATTATCTTGAAGACTTAAATATCAATACAGTTTTAGTTTTATGGGATATAAATTATTCTTTCCAATGGATCATCCATAAAGGAATTACCGTTCAAAGTTTGAAAATACCATTGAGATAAAAAATCCACCTCTACGTATGTCTAGAACTAATGTTCTTAATGAATTTCAAGATTTCAATTTTTAATTTAGGAAAGGTTAGATGAAATATATAAATATGAATAATGTTTTACTGAATACAATTATAATTGGAAGATGAAAAGTATCTTCATTGAATTTTCTTATTGGCCAATAAATTTATTATGTCATTATTTAAATGTAATGCACATTGAAAAAAATGTGAAATGTTGATTTCAATTCTTATAAATGTCAATGAGAAGAAAAAAGAGGGTTTATGATATTGACATGTCACAAACCATCCTGGGTACCCTAGTAACTTGATAACCATTCTAACACTGACATAGCCCACCTGATCCCCATGGGTTGGTGACTATCACCTTGCACAAGCAAAATGAAAGTTGGAATGATTTTTCCACTAGAATTGCAGAAACAAGGGGTAAATAAGTATGCATAAAAAATAAACTCCATAGAGAGATGTGTACCAGAAGTTAAATAGGAATAAAAACACAAAGTAATACAAAAAGTACTAGAAAACTAGGAAAACTACCCACTTACTAATGGAAGAAACTCACCAAGTCCACAGATCATTAACTAGTACAACATCATAATAGTGCTTTAACCATTCTCAAACCTGGAAGGATATAATCTAAAAACACCCAAATGAATAGGTAGGCTGTGAACTAAATTCTTAGTAAGGTCTTACCAAGGATTCTATAAAAGATGCCAAAATTTAATTAACCAATGAGATCTTTCAATTTTAAACAAATAGGTGGGAATTAAAAAGCATAATTAGAACAATCCAGGATTTACATTTCAAATAATGGAAATACTTTTAAACAAAATCTTCACATTTCAGTTGATGGAAATATTTCCAAAATAATGGCTTAAATAAATATTTTTATATAAATAAATTTATATAAATTAACAAGGCATGTTAAAGAGTTTATAAACATTGACACACATTTATATCTCAAATATAAACAAGCAAGAAACATGGTTATCTACCAAAAGGTATCATATTTCCGGGTAAAGGGATCCTTACAAACACATGTGATAATAATCACAATGTGTACACACTTC
Source organism: Viscum album (assembly GCA_963277665.1). NCBI lineage: Eukaryota > Viridiplantae > Streptophyta > Magnoliopsida > Santalales > Viscaceae > Viscum > Viscum album. Next base: position 1,179,896,532 of record OY728160.1, read on the forward strand.
CCTAGGCACTGGAAAGAGAGGACTCAGCAACATCCTATTGGGGAATTTGATGTTCTAAATAATTTTCATGTTAATGGATATGATGGTGCTTCGGGGGTGGGGGGGGGGGTCATCTTCTCTATCACCATGGATTTCTGGTTCTATATTTGGGTTCAAAATGCCTCTTCCTCACTTTTTTGGTTCTGTTCTCATTGTTGGCGAACATCTATTGGCATGGGATGAAGGGCCGTAGTGTCCTGGAGGCATCGTCAATTAGTGTGATGTCATAGGGAAGAAAGAGACCTCGACTGTGGACCGTGATGCATCGAGCACCGCTCATCTAAAAGATGTCATGGGTCATGTTGATCTATATAAGCCGAATCTATCAAATGATTTGAAGGATGATGTTGAGGTTTGAGATTCTATATCTACGCTAGACACTCGGTTCATTGGTGTTCTTCGTTTTGATGGTGATGTGTAGGATTTTGATTCCACTCGGTCTGATCTGTTGTCGGGGTTGAAGGGCATGATGCTGAATGGGTCGGATTTCCTCTCTTATGCTATGATTTCTAATCCGCAAATGGTAAATTAGGAGTATTTGAAGGTCCTGAATGAAAGAAATAATGTGAAGGTACCCACTTAATTAGTAGACGAACTTGTATTTCCACCCCCATTTGCATCTTTTTTTGACACCCGCTCTGGAAGGATTCTCTGAAATGGGTCATCAGCCTATGTTGAGGCTAACCCTAATGTGTTTGCTGAGAGTATTGAAATTGGGATGAATTCTATGATTGTGTGTATTCTGTTACCAAAGGGTGATAAGTCTTGGTGGATTGAGGATATAGTCAGAAGAATATCATTTTTGTAGGTTTCCTCCAATTGGAGGTGCATTTCTCTTGGTCGTGGCTTTTTTTATTTCATTTTTCCTTCGAATTCTTTCAAAATACATGTGTGGAGCATCGAGTCTCTATCTCTGAAACCTGTATGGCTTCACCAACATGAATGGTCCCTAGATTTCAACGCCTCATTTGCAAGGAATTATTTTTCTCAGGTTTGGGTTCGTTTTTATGGACTTAATTAGATTCTTTGGCAGCCAAAGATTTTACATGATATTGGCATGGAAATTGGGACTCCTATACACCTTGATAAGGAAACTGAGGTTGTTTGGTTTGGACACTTCACCAGAATACTGGTGGAGATTAATATGAGATGCACTTTGATTTATAAGGTAACTCTCTCTACTCCCTCTGATAATATCCATATTGACGTTGAATATTAAAGAAAGACCATTTTCCATACTGAATGTATGGCTGTTGGGAATTCTATAGAGTTATGTTGGAAGAATATCTCCTATGAGAAATGTGGGATGAAGGGTCATTAAACTAACCTATATAGAAGGAAACTTGAAAGGAATCATGTGGCTTTATCAAAGTCTCTTGACCGTGATGGAGATATTCTCAAAAAGACATCTCCCACTAAGGTTGATATGTTGGCTTCAGATAAATTCGTCTCTCAGGTGCCTAATTTGATAGGCAAAGGAACAATGGTGGATAAGTCCTAAATAAGATCCAATAGTGGCCCCTCTACTTCTTAGGTTGAATTTTCCAAGGAGAATACATCAATTGATGGTCATGCAGTTTCTCCCATTGGATTTTTTAGGAATTTGGAGAATGCCAGTCCCACTGCTGTTGGGTTTCCTGCTTGCACTGACCATTCAAACCCTATCACAACTAATAGTCCTGGTGTAGGCTTGACACATGATGATACTGTTGTGTTAGCTCCGATCCTGGATGATAACATTGGGGTCCTCGACATTTCAATTATCATCAGGAGATCCAGAATCTACTGAACTCCTCTAGGATTTCTGTGAAGTGTGGTGAAATATCTGAGGCAAAAGGCATGGAAACGGGAATCAATGGACCTGCCTCTTTCAAAGATACACTCTTATCTAAAAAAGGGAAGATAGATGATTGTATGTTCTTCACTCTTTCTCCCTCGAAGATAAGGCCAAGGAAGTACTAATCTAACATGACTCGCACTGTGTCTACCCGATCTTATTCGAAGTTGTCAAGAAAGTTCAATACTGATATTCTTAAGATCCTCAAGCAGGGCAAGTTCGAATCTGAATGGGAAATAACTAATGATTCCGATTATGGGAATTTCATGTATTATTATGATCTAAAATTTTGTGCTAGACATATGAGGGAAAGTCCATTTGTTTGACCCTATTCATCTCCCTTGTACCTTTTATTTTATTTTTAATAAATGGTCAAAATCTTAGATTCTGGATGGACTTACTAGTAATGTTCATGTTAGAGTTTTAGAATGTCAATCTAGTGTTAGGGAATTCACATCCTAATGTTCTTGTACCTAATAACTCACTATCTACCTAGGATTTCATGTTCTCTAGTGAACAATAATTATGTAAAATTTATTTAAAAAAACAATTTAAAATATAATTCAACCCATTATCCCATTTCAAATGTTCCAAATTTCCTTTTAAAAATCAAAACATGGTTTTAATAAAAAAACATACCTTTTCCCAAATAAATCCAATGGGTTTTAAATCAGAAAAAATTAATCCATTTTATCATGAAAGAATTTAAAATCAATTCACAATTCAATTTCACAATTCACTTTAAAAATTTAAATTCATCAATTTAAATTTTCACAAAATTCCCTCAATTTCTCAATAAACCCCCAATTCAAGGGGATTGGGGGGTTTTCACAATTTTCCATAAAATACAGTTCCCCAATTAAATTAAAAAATTCAATTGAAATAATTTCTATAAATTTCAAAATTTAAATGAAACAATTTAAATTTCACTAATTTCTATAAACAAACCCCAATTCAATAAAATTGGGGGGTGTTTCCCAATTTCGTGCCAAAAACAATTTCCAATATCACCAATTCAATGGAATTTGGTTTTTAATAAAAAAATTGAAAGAAAATTCATTTATGATAAAAATTTAATTTAAATCAACAATTGAATTTAAATTAATAAATTTAGGGTTAATAAAAATTAGGCATCACAACAGAGCCACATACCAGAATTTTTAGATAATGAAACTCAAAAATCTAATTAGGATTATCCCATGAATAATTATGATGAAAAATTGTAGGAATCAAACCTATGTTTATGATAAAAAAATAGAGGTTAAAATATTCTAAAATCAATACAGGTATCCATGTAAACCTAAGGAGGAGAAGAGATATAGCGGGAGAAAGAGAGAGGGAAGATTAAACTAATCGGGAGAGGATCGACTACCGTTTACAAATCTTTAATCCTCTTCTGGGAGGGGTAATAGGGGTTAAAATTTGATATTGGGTGATACCATACAAGAAGAATTCATCATGGGGTTGTACAAGTTCATTAGTGTCCAAAAAGGTGGGTTTCAGGTATTTTCAAACAATTTTCGGATTAATTAAAAGATGCAAACAAGATTTGCTGTGTAGGGCCGCAGGGTTAAATCAAACTGTGTTCCTTAGTTTCGTAGATATTTTTAATTGGATTAATGTTTTATCCTAAGTGTGTTAATGGTTTTTCAAAACATACCCAAGCTGTGAAAACCACCACTATATGGGTTTGTGTGGTTTGGACTAAGAGGGCGCATAGTTTGGGAAAACCATGTGCCAACCATGCACTAGACTAGAAATTTTCAAAATTCTCAAAATTATAGCCAAAGAAACCCGAAAAGAAACCCCAAAAGAAACCCAAAACAATAATGATTAAAAGGCTGGGTTTATGAATACTTGTAAATAGTAACTAGATGTTACAACCTCCCCACCATAGAAGCTTTAAGTCCCCAGAAAGCCTATGAAGAAGCTTCCATGCCAAAAAGACAATGCCACTGCTCTCTCATCAATGACTCCCTATCCAACATCTCATGAGAATATTAACTGTGATGTCATATAATTTTAACCAAACATATCATCCTCCCACAAAGTACATTTACTTTAGAATTAATTGTCCTAACTAGTCATTCAGTCACAAATAAATCAGGTTCGACCTCAAGATCACTATAGACCAGAACATGAGATGGATGATATAGGTACTTTAATAAATAAGATACATGAAAAAAGTTATGTGTCAACATCAGCTGTGGTAGAAGTGATAAATGTTAAGCCAGTGTTAGGACCAAAAAGGGCCTAAATACCCTGATGGGGGGGGGGGGGTGAATCAGGGTATGGATATTCTATTTTGAAATTCTTCCGGCCCCACTGGATCTTGACCTCAATTTTATAAGGGTAAATTTGTTTGCACTTATTTTTTACTATTTATCTTATTCTTCCCTTATTTAGATGACGATGATGATTCTTTGAATGCCATGCAATAATATAGGCAGGCAGACACATAGATTTTTACTTGGTTCACCCTCACTGGGTTATGCCCAAGGAGCATACAATGACAATATGCCAATGTACCAAATCCACTAAAGATAACTACAAATAATGTTCGAAATATATCACTTTTATTCTTAGGATCACTACCTTAACAATGTTTAGGGTCATATCACTACTTTACCATGGGTCACTCCCTGTTCCTCTCTCTCTGGCTCACTACTAGTAGAAAGGATCACCTTATTCCTCTTCCTTTTCTCACAACTATGGAGAGGATCCACTCACAATTTATAGAAATCTAGGTCCCTTCATTATCACAAATGAATGCATCTCCCTCTTTATGTAGATGCTCAGATGAGTTCTAACTTTCATGAATTGATGAATACAACTTTACGACAAGTGTAATAAGAAATATTTCAACTTTTTCACATCCCTAGAATGACTCGCGTGCTTCTCCAACCCTTTCATGCTTCTCTATTCCTGGTGCGCTTTTCCAAGCCTGGAACACAAGTGTCACCCAAATAATTCTGCAACACCCCCTTCACCAACTTAGAACTTTGGATACTCATACCCTTTTACACCCAAACCAATATTGGTGTGCAACTATAAATTGGTGTGCAACTTCTGAATAACTTAATACTTGCGCGACCAAACCACCACTTGCGCGCCCAAACCACCTGCATGACTGGAGCTCGAATTTTCTCTAAGTGTTGAGATTTTGCTGAAATAAGGTGGGATACTCTTCTATTTATAGACATTTTGGGCACCCTGACCATCTCACACAATTCTCCTCATGACACGCAAGTTCAGCAACCTTATCCTCTATCACCCTAATCACCTTGCACGCCCAAACCAAACTTAGGCACCCCTTTTTAATTTACCATATTTTTATGTTCTGATCATGAAAAAAATATGGCGCGAAACATTCCAAGACTTCAAGAAACCAGTGTGCAAGAAACTTTTCCAAAAACACATTTCTCCTTTTGCCGATTTTGAGGGAATTTTTTTTGGAAAACACTGGGAAACAACACCAACTTGTATCTTCTTTTCTTGTACTGCCTCTAGATCATTCATTACTTTTTAGAGGTTCTTCTACCAATAAAGGATTGTCAGCAATATCTCTTGAACTCGAAAACTCACCATGTAAACCCCATTTTTCAACAAATTGAACATCGTGGTCTGGTTTTTCAACAAACACAACACAGAGGCCCACTTTTTCAACAAACACAATCACCTCAAAAATTCTTCAATGATACCTTCAGGGATTTTTTCCCAACAATATCCCCCTTTGGGTTTGTTGAAAAATATTCTCATAAAATGATACTACATTAATGCTTCAATCACTATTTTCCTCTTGCGATTCCGATAGCAATCAAAAATTCACTTATCACATACTTTAATCCCACATGAGCAATGCTCGACATGAGAAACAAGAGTAACTGAAAAGTTCATCAATGAATCACTTCATTTCTTAAACTAATTATTGATACCAAACTGATACCAATTTCTGGTTGCTAGAAACCTTTTGAAATCATTCCAATTCCACTCTTCTTGTTTTATCACAATGCTCAGATTTCATGATATCTATTATTTTATCAAAAACTTCTAGCATCGTCAGATTTAATACCCTCCTTCTGCACTTCTTGGGTTCTTGTGTTGTCCAAGATAAGCTCTGGCTGATCACGTTGAACACTGAAGAATTCTACTCATGTTACTCCCCCTATCAGGTTCTTCACCAATCTTGAAAAACTCCCCTTATCTTGCTAAACCCCACATCAGCTTCTCCTAGTATCTTTGAGAAAGACATAGTCTCCCTTCTTTAGCCATAGTTTCTCTCCCTTTAGGAGTTACTCTTTCTCCCCCTTTTTCAACGAACCGAATGGCCACTACTTTGTGGTTTTCAACAGAGTAGAGAGGACATATTAGTATAGTAAGAAAAACACACCGTACCTCGGGGAGATGGGGTGGTCCCACATCCACACTTTTTCAAGTGTGGAGAGTCGACTGGACTCTTAGATCCATCTGATCCCTCTCAAATTCATCCCTAGGTAAGGCCTTTGTTAGAATGTCTGCAACCTATAACTCTAGAGGAATATACTCCAACTTTAATATCCCTTGATCCACCTTCTCCTTGATAAAATGATATTTTATCTCAATGTGATTTGTCCTTGAGTGATGGACTACTTTTTTTGCTAAGATTGACTACACTTGAGTTATCGCACTGGAGTTTGATTCGATACTTCACTTCAATTCCCATATCATCAAGCTGCTGCTTCATCCACAATAACTATGTGCATGCTTGAGTGGCCGCAATATACTCAGATTCCATGATTCTTAATGAAATGAAATATTTCTTCTCACATAGCCAAGAAATACACAACCCACCAAGATAGAATGCCCCTCCGGACGTTGATTTCTTGTCATCCGTTAAATCGACCCAATCTGCATCTTTATATCCCAAAAACTCTTGCTTATTTTTTTCATTACACATCAAACAAAAAATCCATAGTTCCTTTGATATACCAAAATTTTCTTTTCACTGCAATCATGTGGATTTCCTTGGGATTACTTTGATATCTTGATTCTTGGCATGTGGCGAATTCAATGCTAGGCCTTGTCGCGGTCAAGTATAGTAAACTTCCAAAAATTTTCCTGTATTCTGTGATATCAACTGCCTTCCCTTCATCATCCTTTGATAGTTTCATCTAGGTAGTAACTAGAGTCTTTATTTCCTTATAATTTCCCATCCCAAATCTTCTTAGAACCTCCATGGAATATTTTTATTGAGAGATAAATGTTCTACTCCTTGTGTTATCATGATCTTGGTGCTAGCTCTAACCCATATAGATCCATCTTCAGCCGAAACACTTTGTTCCCATATTAATGAATGAGAAAACCATATTCATGATCAATATAAACTTATTCTTCCAAAACCCCATTCAAAAAATGAAGACTTAACATTCATTTAGAACAATCTGAACCTCTGTTACACTATAATGTACAAGAATAATCTGATTGTCTCCAGCCTCATCACAGGTGAAAATATCTCATTGACATCGATACCATCTATATGGGAGTAGCCTTTTCACACTATTATCTCTTTGTTTTGAATCACTGCACCATCTTATCATGTTAGTGTTGAGTTTTCCACTGATTTAACATTATTCTTTCTCACAACTAGAGTAGATCTCCACTTAATCTTCCAAGTTTGTTCACATTCTCTCTAAGAGAGCTGTTGTGAGTGTGGAAGAGGAGGCGATTAGTACACCTTTTGTTCAGATCCTTGTGATTACCTTAAGGTTGTAATTCAGTTCTTCAACTTTCCACTTTGTCTTCCAGTGTAGAATTTCTCATTATGCACCACTGGAGTCGAGAATATCATTTCAAGTCCCTTTTCCTTTCCTATTTTCTTCTTACTATAATGCCTTTCCAAATGCCCATAATTAGAACATAAAAAACATATTCCATCAAAGGCATACCTGATTTCATCATTTCTCAGTTGAGATTTTGATGCAGCTTGAGTTCTGCTTCTGATATTGAGCTCCTGAGCTTCCTGACGCATGCTCATAGTGTGTCCCAATATTCCACAGTAATAAAATCTAATGAATTCTTTCTTCTGAGAGGTTTTCCTTTTCAAATTTTCATGATGCTTATTATTATTCTTAGATTTAGTAAAATGTCTATCTTCATAGAATAAAATGTATTCCTGATCCTCTGAACAAAAGCTTGATGTAGGACAATGAATTCCATAGAAATAGAAGATGCTATCATTACTTCATATAATAGCCTTTTTAGGTCTATCTTCACCACCTAAATTTTTTTTCTTATCTCTAGAACTCTTCACTTCTCTCTTCCCATCTTGCATAGGTGGGGGATCATCATATCCAATTCTGAACTTTCCTATACTATGTGGTCTTTAATATGAGAAAATATGTTCTTGATTATCATAAGAAATAACGTAATATATTTTTATTTTATCATCACCTATCGAAGGACAATCGAATAGTAAGTGTAGTGAATCCTTTAACTTAGGCTTTACTTTATCATTTGATTTCTCCATTTCTTTCTTGAATGATTCTATATCTTCCTCTAGTTTTTGAATATTTGTATACCTTGATTCAATTTGAGCATTTAGATCTCTTAAAAGATTATTTTTTCTACTCATATCATCTTCCAATTCTCATGTGATCTTATCTACTATATCACTTTTCTCCTTTATTTTCAATTTTTCTTGAGAAACAAAATTATAGAAGGATGCATTCTCTTGTTATAGCTTTTGATTCTTCTGAACTAGTTCAGATAGCTGCACACCAAGATCATCATTTCTGGCTTTTAGATTATGAATTTCACCTGAGTTCAGATTCTTTCCCTTGACATTAGCTTTGAGATTTTCTCTTTTTATAGACAAGTTTTGCAGTTTTTCAGCTTGATAATCATTCTTATCCCTCAAATCAGTGTACACATCAATAAGAATTTGATTTAATCCTCTTATATTTTTAACGTCAATTTCTATTACTTAGATTCAAATATATTTAAATTGAATCTCCTAATCCAACTTCTGATCCACTTCCTTTGTTTCAGGGATAACTTCCACTTTTCACCTTCTGGGAGTTTCTTTATCATAATTAGTTCCAACATAACTTGTAATATCTGGTTCTTCACTCATTCCTTCTATATCATTGAAAAATTAAGTGTTTTCACTATATGATTTATCCAAATCACTGTTATGTTCACTACTTGATTCCTTCAACTGAATCACAAAATTTCCATTAACACTTCCACACTGTGGAATTTCACAAGACTTATTCTTCTTCTTTAAAGTTCCTCCCTTTTCCATGGCACACCAAGATAAGAGAAGATTGAATATTTAACTTGAGAATTAATCTAAAAAATTTTAGGGAAAACAAATCTAAGAAAAGAAACCTTCCTATGATACCAATTTCTAGGACCAAAAGGGGCCTAAATACCCTAAGAGGGGGGGGGGGGGGGTGGGTGAATCAGGGTATGTATATTCTCTTTAAAAATTCTTCCTACCCCACTAGATCTTGACCTCAATATTATAAGGGTAACTTTTTTTTCACTTATTATTTAATGTTGATCTTATTCTTCCCTTATTTATCTTTTGATGATGATGCTTTGAATGCAATGCAGGAATGCAGGCAGGAGGACACAAAGATTTTTACTTGTTTCACCCTCACTGGGCTACGTCCAAGGAGCATACAACGACAATGTGCCGATGTACCAAATATACTAAAGCTCATTGAAAATAATGTTCAGGATAGATCAATTCTATTCCCAGGATCACTGCCTTTACAATGTTTAGGGTCATCTCACTACATTTCCAAGGGTCACTATTTGTTCCTCTCTCTGGATCACTACTGGTAGAAAGGATCACCTTCTTCCTCTTCCTTTTCTCACTGCTCTAGAGAGGATCCACTCACAATTTATGGACCTATAGGTCCCTTCATTATCACAAATGAATGAATCTCCCTCTATATGTAGATACTATGTTGAAGTCCAACATTCATCCACTGATGAATACAACTTTAACGCTGGTTTACTGGGAAATCTTACAACTTTCACGCAGCCCTAGAATGACTGGCGTGCTTCTCTAAGCCTGGCGTGCTTCTCTATGCTAGCACGCTTCTCCAAGCCTGGCACACAAGTGTCACCAAAATACTTATGTGAAACCCTCTTCTATAACTTAGAACTTGGGAAACTCACACCCTTTTACACCCAAACCAATATTGACACACAACTATCAATTGGCGCGCAAATACTGAATAACTTAATACTTGCACGACCAAACCACCACTTGCACGCCCAGACCACCTACATGGATGGAGCTTGAATTTTCTCTTAGTGTTGAGATTATTCTAAAATGAGGAGGGTTATCCCTCTATTTATAAGAATTTTGGGCACCCTGAGCACTGCATGCAAATCTCCTCATGACGCGCAAGTCCAGCCACCTTACCCTCTTTCTCCCTAGTCACCTTACAAGACCAAACCAAAACATGGGTTCCCCTTTTTTCCTTTACCATATTTTTATGTTTTGATATTGAAAAAAATATGGCACGCAACTTTCCAAGCCTCTAATACACCATCTCACAAGTTCCTTTTCCAAAAACACATTTCTCCATTTGCCGATTTTGAGGCCCAAAAATTTGGCCAACACTGGAAAATGGAACCACCTTGTATTTTCTCTTCTTTTACCACCACAAAATTGTTCATTAATTTGTTGAGGTTATTATACCAATAAAGGATTATCAACAACATCTACTGAACTTGACAACTCACCTGTAAACCCCCTTTTTTAACAAATTGATCATTGTGGTCTGCTTTGTCAACAAACAGAACACAGAGGCCCACTTTGTCAACAAATACAGTTACCTCAAAAAATCATCAATGATACCTTGAGATATTTTTTCCCAACAAACAATTTCCACTCCTTCTCAACAACCTCAAAAGGTCAGAAAAAATGAGAATAAAATTTCTCTTTCTTCCCAAGTCATCGATGAGCCAGTCGAGGTGAAAATTTTAAGAATAACCGGGCACTAACTGAGAATTCCAACGGTTTATGGTGGAAATAAACATAGGACTTATATCATATATGTTCCATCAACATTCTTTTACTAATCAAAGAAATCTTTTATTTTATCTCTTGGGCCAATCTTGGTCCAACCAAGGAACTTCCACCAATATCCAAACAAGAAAATGGAGATCTATATATGAAGGCATAAAAGGCCTGAAAAGGTTCCATTATGATCACGAGATGGTAACTATTGTTATAAGCATACTCAACCAGTCCTATATGATCATACCAAGCTCAACCAAAGTCATGAACACACATGCGAAGCAAATCCTCATGACTATATATAGCGCTTTTTGTCTGGCCATCAGACTGTGGATGATATGTCGTACTCAAACAAACCTAAAATCCCAATGCCTCCTGAAGTCCTATCTAAAAGAGAGAAGTGAACTGAGGATCCCTATCAGAAAATATAGTAGAAGTAACCCCCTTAAAATGAACAATCTGTCTCATGTAGAGACTTCCCAACTCCTCAACTTTGGCTGTATCATGAATGGGTAATAAGTGAGCCGATTTAGTTAGCCTATCGATCACAAACCATGTCACATTATTCTTTCTTTGAGTACGTGAAAACCCAACAACAAATTCCACAGAAATATATTCCCACATCAAATTATAGATTGGAAGTGACTAAAAAAATCCCAAAGATTTTTGGTGATCATCCTTGTAATGATAGAACATATAACAATGGGAAACAAACTCAGCAATGCCCCATCCCATAACTGGCCACCAAAACTACCACTGCATGTCATAGAACATCTTTATGGTTATTTGGTTCACTAACCACTGGAAACAATGGAAATAACCATCACCACTTTCCTTATCTCTATAGGTATGGAAAATCACTTATGATATAATATAATGCCCTCGGTGGATAATGTAAAATTCAAAATGGTCACCCCACCCTGAAATGAGTGTATAATTCTAAGGAACTCATCATCAAGATGATATTCCTAAAGAATAAATTCAGGAAGAATAGATATCAACTGAAAATTGGCCAATGAAACATCAGACCCTGAATCCCAGACTCCAATATGAAACTGTGAAATGTGAGCTATCAAGCTCCACACTTTTGATTATTCTTTAACTACCTAGGTTGGAATTTTTCTGCTCAAATAATCCGCAATGACATTCCCATTCCCTAGGGTATAGCTGATGTTGAAATAAAAATACTATAGGTGTTCCACCCAATTCATCTAGTGAAGAATAAAATATTTTTTAGAGAAGATATAACTCAAGATATTATGGTCAGAAAACACAGTAAACCATTCTCCTTATAGGTAATTCCGCCAACTATTAAGTACGTGCATCACATCTTCAAGTTCAAGGTCATGGGTTAGATAATTCTTCTCGTGTGTCCTAAGTTGATGAGATCTATAAGAAACTACAAGATCACACAACATAAGAATGAAACCCAAGATTAAACCTGATGAATCGCAAAAGAACACTTAGCCATGAACAACCTCTGGAAGAGTCAACACCAATGCAGTAGTAAAAAATCATTTTAGATCAAAAAATCAATTCTGAAATTTCCCATCCCATGAAAACATTACTCCCTTCTATGTTAGAGTAGTCATGAGAGAAGGAAACTTTGATAATTTCATGATGAACTGGTAATAATACCCAGCTAAAATCAAGAATATCTGAATCTCAAAAACATTATGTGGTTCTTCAGATGTCATAACAACATTTACCTTTTCAAGATCCTTAGAAATACGATGTTCTGACACTGTGTTCCCCAATAAATTCACTTCTTAGATCCAAAAATCACATTTTTAAATATTTAATTAAAGTTTGTGATTTCTCAAAAAACTCAGAACTGTTCTCAGAAGAGGAACATGCTCCTCCTCGGACATATATTAAACAAGGATTTAATACATAAAAACTATCATGAAGGTATCAAGATAGTCATGGAAAATCCAGTCCATTAAATCCATCAAAATTACAGGATCATTGATTATACCGAAGGGCATGACAAGGTACTCATAATGGTCATACCTACTCCGAAAGGAATTTTTATGAGCATCATAGTCTTTTATTCTCAACCGATGGTAACATGATCAAAGGTCATTTTTTGAGAACTACATCACACCTTTCAAATGATCAAACAAATCATTATTCTGTGGAAACATATATTTTTTCTTCACCGTAACTCTATTTATTTTTATGTAATCAATGCATAGGCAACGTGTATCATCAAATTTATTAGCAAAGAGAACCATCACCACCCAAGGTGACACACTCGGGTGTATGAAGCCTTTCTCTAAAATATCAACCAAGTGGGACTTCAGCTCTTTCATTTCAGCTAGTTCCATGTGGTAAGAGGGATTAGAAACTGGTTGAGAACCATGTACTAAATCGATAGAGAAAAATACCTCCCTTACCAGTGGAAAACTAGAGAAGTCAGAAGGAAACACATAGAGAAACTCGATGACGATTGGAGAGAGATCACCACATAAATATTCTCTCTCCATATCAAAAGAAAACACTCAAATTACTTTTATAAACTCTGGATAATAAGTTCTGGATATTCTTGACTTTAGGTCCCATTATCCTTGGAAGACATGACACACACCATCAGGTGTAGTGTAATGTCCCAAAAATTCTGTATAATTTTTTTAATTATATAGAATTATTTTGTGTCTGAAAAATCTGACGATGTGCAATTCTGAGGCCTAGAGTGCCCAGAATGATCCGTGGAAGTTTTTTTAAGCTTTAATTAGCACGTGAAGCAGTTTTCCTGAAAAAGTGGAATAACTCATAAAGGGTTACTCAGATCAGAAAAATGAGGGCACCGTTGCGCTCAAGATGGTGGGTTTACCCTAGGAATGAATTAAGTTTAGTCGGCATGTGCCTCCTATGAGAAAACCCAAAAATGGCATAATCGTAAATAAAATAATTAAATAAAGTTGTTTTATTTTTCAAATGATTACAAATCACAAATGGTAACTCAGATTTAAAATTTGAGACCACCGATAAACATGCAAGAGAATGATTTCTTTAGGAAGATACTAAAATTGGTCGGCGTGGGCCACCAATGAAAGGTAGTTTTTGGCCGTAAATAAAATAATTAAGTGACAATTATTTTATTGTAAAATCCATAACTTTTAAACGGTAACTCGGATTGGAAATTAGAGAGTACTGTTGGGTTCCTTGGGGTGTGTTTCACTTAGGAAGATCCTAACCTCGACCGACGGGGGTTGAGGGTGACTCTTAATAATTTTGTTGAACTTTTTTTGGGTACGTTCAGTAAATGCGCAAGAGGCGTTTTGTAACTTTTGAACTGGTGCTCAGAATTGAAATTTGAGGGAACTGTTGAACTTGCAGCACCAATATTCACTTAAAGAGACCATCACCTCAACCGCAGTAGATCTATGGTGAAAGTTAGTTTCTCAGAATTTTTGTGGGAGTGTTAAAAGAATAAAAATAAAATAAAGAACAAATTTTATTTTATTTTTGAAACCTCCCATTAGAATTTAGTTGTGGGGACCACCCGACCCCTTGAACTCCCTCTTTAATGTGGAGGTAATCCTTAGACTCCTCCCAATTTATTGTGCCAACTTCAACTTAATTAATGAGCCAACCTTTAATTGTTTAATTAATAAACTTAACATATTAATTTGCCTCCTCATTTCATGTGGGGGAATTTGTGTTGGAAAAGGAGAAGTGTTTTGGGGACAGATTTTGTAGGATCATCTTTTCCAACGAAGAAAACTCTCCAACAAAGAGAATCCTCCGGAATCAGAGAACAATTACGATGCTTCAGCCCGGATCCAAAACATCTTCCGGGAGCGACGAACACCGACATCACCATCTCATTGACTTCGTCTTCTTCCTCGCGACATATCTTACGGGTGAACAAGGTAGGGGTTTTAATTTGATTATGATTAAATCTATTTTTTTGATTATTCTTGTTCTGAATTCACAATGATGATGGACAAACAAACAAGGCCATCATCCCGCACATACACCTTTCCCCCTTTATCTTTTGTACTTTGCGTTTTAATCGTGAGTTATTCAATGCCAAATATTTAATGACGCTGGAAACACAATATATTGTTGACAACGATATATGGACGTGAATTCCTCAACCCAAGGACCGTGAATATGTGATCGTTTTATTTTTCGGGATTGGAACGAAGCCACAATGGCTCACGGAAGAAGGCGGCGGTCGACACCTGGCCGACCACGAGGAAGGAAGGGTGGCGCGCATCTACGCCATCGAATGATGAGGAATCCGTGGCCCATCAGCTGAGGCAGGGCAAGGTGGTGGCTGGAATCTGTCCAACCACGTGGTGGAGCGGTGGCGTGCGTTTGCGCCACCGGAGGAGCAGGAGGTCGTGGTCGCTTGGCTGCGACAGAGGCCGAAGAGCGACCGACACCCAGCCGGCCGTGATGGAGGAGTGGCGCGCGACCGAGCTTCTTGAAGGAGGACCAGCCGAAACACCGGCTAGTCATTATGGGACCCATTTGGATCCTGTGGGTGACATGACAGCGCCATAAGGCGCAGTCCGTTGCCATTCTGAACGAAAGGGGGACACTCCCCCTTCTGCGCTAGCTTGGGCGGATCGTGCCCAGTGGGCTGCGCCATCGGGCCGTGCCAATAGGCCGTGCCTAGCGGGCCGGGCTGGACCTGGGTCGACCCAAAAGAGGTCGTGTCGGCCCAGGTGGGGTCGGTCCGACAGGGTCGGACCGGACCCAGGCCCATCCGGTCACAATTTCTCCTTTTTGGCCGTAACATGAGAACGAGGCGTCTGTTTGACGAACCGTCTACGACACCATAATTCTTGGATCGAGATAGTCCTTTTGTTATACTCCACTTGAGTTTTGGATATGGTTGGAGCATGTCTGGGTTGGATCGGACCCCGAATCCAACCGGTCCCTCATGGCAGAAACACTAATAACTTACAAACCAGGAGTCCGATTGACGCACCGTCTACTCCATTGGGTCCCTTATGATGTGACAAACCTTTGGGATACTTCTTCGTGGGACTTCAGGGTGGTTGAGGTATTACTGATGGTTTAGGGAGCGGTTCTCCCAAGCTCGCTACGTTCGGAACCCTGAAACTTGCTGAGACTTGACGAATGCTGACCGTTTCGACTCGGAGTGACTCGATAGGCCCAGTGGGGAGTGCCTCTGTGTGACGCGAAAGACCAATGATGGGGAGTGCCTCTATGTGACACGGAAGACCCACACTACTCGATAGGATGAGTACCTCAGTAGGCCACGAGGGGGAGCGCCTCTATGTGACGCGACAGACCCACGGTGGGGAGCACCTCTGTGTGACGCGGAAGACCCACGGTACTCGACAGGAGGAGTACCTCAGAAGCCCAAGGTTAGTGGGAAGTTCCTCTTTGTGATGCGGCATGCCCACTATACTCGTTAGAGGAGGATTTCTCCAATATTCGAGGTGTTCGACCTTGTGACTAGGGATGTTACTTGTTATTATCCCTAGAGAATCCTGTGACTGGCTATCAGCTTTGATAACGATCCTATGTGGGTCAGCATCATAATCCTGTTTTTCAGAGTTGTATACCTATTTTGAGATGATTTTTATATCTTCATGGTGTACCTGTGTGGTACTTTATCTTTGTGGTATTACCTGTGTGGTATTATTCCCTCCAGTGCGAGGTGGGTATATTCTGATAACTTAGGTATATGTATTAACATATACCTAAGTAGGGTTTACTATTGTTTTTATGTTTTTTGGTTTATACATTATGGATTTGAGAGACCTTTGGGGGTCTCGGGGTCCCTACTGAGTATTTTTATACTCACCCCTGCACTGGCTACGCCCGCACCTTGTTGTGTCTGCTGCAGATGACAAACAACGCTGACTGAGGATGAGGGTACCTGGACTGGAGACTGCTCAGAGGTGGACTTTTAACAAGGTGATATATAGAGATGATCATTCTAGATATATACTTAACCCTCAGGTAGGATCCTTGGTGGGTGTTCATAGGATCTGTACTCAGTTTTACTTGTACTTTCAAGTTTTACTTTTACTTTCTAGTTAGGCTTATATTTTGGCCCCTTTACTTTATGTAAACACCCTATTTACTATATAGTTTACTTTATTCTTGTATCTTGTTGTGTGATTGGTTTATGTGAGTTTACTGATGCAATGCATTCCCGTTTTAGGGAATATGCCTTTCGGTGCTTGTCACCAGCCCCTGGCCTATGGAAGGCGGACTTGGGGTAGTCACGACATGGGCCCTGGGGGATGGGTCATGACAAATTGATATCAGAGGAGTTTGGTTCTACTGAAGAACTAGGACTATGATCTTTCCTATGAATCAGTAGTGTTAAGTGTTATGAGTGTGGTTTTCAGTTTGGGGAGTCCAGTGTTGGTGCGGCGGCCGACATATCTATACACTAGGACCTTGAATTCCGATTTCTGACTCAGCGAACGGAAACAATGATTGCATGTGTTTTGAAAAGTTTTATTTTTGATCTCTTGATTCATCTCACCAGGTATAACTTAATGACCGTGGCACACCTATTCTTTATTAGGATGTCACCGCATAGATATCCAAATAGGATTCCCGAGAGAGTACATGATGATGGCCCACCGTGCGAGGAGGCCTTGATGGAGGGACCTCTTATAGCATTAGAACCTTAGGGTGGTGTACCAGCAGCACCATTACCCATTGGATGAGCATTGGAACCATCCCCACCAGTAGAGGATGCACGATGACTAAGGGTGTTGAACGAGTTCTAACGGTAGAGGCCTTCGAGTTTTTGAGGCGAGACAGATTCCCAGGCAGTTGAGGACTGGATGAAGGTTGTGGTTAGAGTTTTCCACCTAGTAGAGACATCGGTATAGTATATGGTGATCTTAGATTCTATTCTTTTCAAGTGATTGACCATGAGGATGGTTTTCATAGTGATGAGGCTTCAGTACATGGACCGTTGCCCGAGATAGTACCTTCGGGTAGTGTGTCAGCTATATCACTTCCCGTTGGTTAGTAGTTACAACCAGAAGTATTGGTAGAGGACACATTTAGGCTCAGTGCCTTATGTGAGTTTCATCATCAAATACCCCTCAGGTTCTGAGGTGATCCCGGATCACTGGTGGCTAAGGACTGGCTTGAGGTGGTGGATGAGAGTTATCTAGAGCTTCTACAGCTTCGGTAGGATGACATGTCGGTAGCTGAGTATTCATTGAGGCATACCAACCATTCCTGGTACTCAATGAATACGATAGGATCAGTTCTTCAGGGCTCAGACTTACGAGCGAGGTGTATTTAGGGACATCTGAGCCAACCCTATTCTTCTATGCATTACTACCTATATTAGGGTGCTAGAGAAAACCTTTGTGGTGGAATATTCTTTGGATGAGCGGATACAACCAGTGAATGTTAGCAGTGGGAAAGTAGGAAACTGGCACCAGTCTCAAAGACTTGGTTGTGTAAAAATGTTTTGGGAAGAAGAAGTGTTGGGTACATATGAATCTACAAGACTGTAGACGTAAAAGTAGAGCTAGGAGAGCATCCTGAGGTGGTTTACATTTCGACATGTTACAACCACCCCCCTTTGTTGTCCCCACCAGGATCAGGGAGCTGGAGGACAGGGGAAGGGAGTAGCTACATATGGTCAAGGAGTGCGACCCAAGGGCTCTAGGAATGATACGATAAATGGTCGGTGTCTCCTACTAGCTACCGTATTAAGTGACATAGGTACCAATCATTCCTTCCACGAATCTTTTCCAAAACCTTGAGTTTTTGGTTAATCCGTTGACTTAAACCTCACGTATTAAGATACCTTTGGGAGGAGACTCGATAATCACACTTACACCGATGGTGTGATACCCTTGAGGTGAGAGTTTCGGTTGGAACCTCTTAGTGGAAGTGTTGAGGCCTTATGATGTTAGTTTGGGTATTGACTAGAAATCCATAGTTCATGCTCAGATTGACTGTATTAGGAAAAAAGGTTGTGGTTTACCTATAATGTTGGAATGGAATTTTCCTTGGTTGGAAAAAAAGGAAACCCATGCAACACATGATAAAATCATGAATAAGAGGGTGCAACTGATCACACTTGAGTTAGCCAGATTTACCCTCATGGTAGTAGGAGTTTTGAGTTTTTAGTTCCAAATAGGAGTTGAGGCAGAGACTGACGAGTAGAACTATGCTACCCTTGATCTGGAGTTAGCAGCAGTGGTATTTGTGCTAAAGATGTGGTGACACTACTTGATGGGCGAATGTTTTACAGTATACTCTGATCACAAGAGTCTCAGGTATAATTTCTCTTAGAAATACCTGAACTTGAGACAACGACGATGGATAGAGTTCATCAAGGACTATGAATTTGAGATAGTCTATACTCTTGGGATGGGGAATTTGGTAGCAGATGCACTCAGCAGGAGGTCTGGTCTACAACTGGTGAGTGAGGTGTCTGAGTATCTAGTCGCGCTACAAATATCCTTCATGAATAAAGATGAAGATACTTACCTCCAGTTTATGACTATCAATCCCCCAATCCTTTATCAAGTTAGGGAGGCACAACTTGGAGGCATTGACTACGAGGCTCGATGTGATCAGATATCCTCAGGGTAGGCACCTGATGGATTTTCTGAAGGTGGGGAGCACGTCTTCCTCTTCAGAGGACATACCATGGTTCTAGTAGCGCTACAGGAGGAGGTGTTGAGGGAGTTACATAGGTCCCCTCTGGCGGTACATCTTGGTGTAGTGAATATGTACTAGGACCTTTAGTATCAGTACTGGTGGCCAAGGATGAAGAAAGTAGTGGAGAATTTTTTATCACGAAGCCTCACTTGTTAGGAAGTGAAAATTGCTTAGAGCCGGCAGAAGTCTTATGTCAACAGGAGGGAGATCATGTCTTCCTATGGGTCTCACATCGAGGAGGTTTGCAGAGATTTGGATGGGGCGACAAGTTATCTCTGTGGTTCATCGGACCTCTCTAGATTCTCAATAGAGTGGGAGCGGTGGCATACCATCTATCAGTTTCCCCACAGATGCACCAGGTGCTTAATGTTTTCCATGCGTCACAACCGAGGATATGCCTGCATGATCCATCGCACGTTATTGGCCATAGAAATATGGACTTAGACGATAGGGTGACATTTAAAGAGGTTCCAGTAGATATTGAGGATCGACAGGAGCGAGTCCTTCGTGGGTGGTCGATACCTCTGGTGCTCATTTGCTGGCATCACAGGAACCTCCAAGAGAGCACATGGGAGCAGGAGACTCAAATCCATGCTCAATACCCCCATTTGTTTCCATAGTCCATGTTGTGGGTTTTGGGGATGTAAATCCCTAAGGTGCGGAGAATGTAATGTCCAGAAAATTCTATATAATTTTTTTAATTATATGGAATTATTTCGAGACTGCAAAATCTGACGACGTGTGATTCTGAGGCCCGGAGTGCCCGGAATGATCCGTCGAAGTTTTGTTAAGCTTTAAATAGCGCGCGTAAGTAGTTTTCCTGAAAAAGTGGAATAAATCTTAAATGGTTACTCAGATTAGAAATTTGAGGGCACCATTGCGCTCAAGATGATGGGTTTACCCTAGGCGCGACTTAAGTTTAGTCAGCGCATGCCTCCTATGAGAAAACAAAAAAAAGGCATAACCGTAAATAAAATAATTAAATAAAGTTATTTTATTTTTTAAATGCCTATAACTCAAAAATGGTAACTTGGATTAAAAATATGAGACCACTGCTAAAATCATGAGGGTATGATTTCTTTAGGAAGATACTAGCATTGGCCGGTGTGGGCCACCGATGAAAGTTGATTTTTGGCTGTTAATAAAAGAATTAAGTGACAATTATTTTATTGTAAAATCCATAACTTTTAAACGGTAACTCAGATTGGAAATCCAAGAGTACCGTTGGGTTCGTTGGGGCATGTTTCACTTAGGCAGAGCCTAACCTCAACCTGCGCGGGTCGAGGGTGACTGTTAATAATTTTCACAAACTTTTTTTTTCGGGTACGTTCAGTAAACACACGAGCGGAGTTTTGTAACTTTTGAACCAGTGCTCGGAATTGAAATTCGAGGGAACTTTTGAACTCATAGCACTGATATTAGCTTAAGGAGACCTTCACCTCGACCATAGTAGATCGAGGGTGAATGTTAGTTTCCCATAATTTCGTGGGAGTGTTAAAAGAATAAAAATAAAATAAAGAACAAATTTTATTTTATTTTTGAAACCTTCTATTTGAATTAAATGGTGGGGACCACCCAAACCCTTGAACTCCCTCTTTAATGTGGAGTTAACCCTTGGAATCATCTCAATTTATTGTTACAGCTTCAACTTAATTAACGATCCAACCATTAAATGTTTAATTAATAAACTTAACATATTTTGTTGCCTCCTCATTTCCTGTGGGGGAATTTGTGTTGGAAAAGGAGAGGAGTTTTGGGGAGATCTTTTGGAGGATCATATTCTCCAACAAAGAACACTCTCCAATGAAGAGAATCCTCTTGAATCAGAGAACGAGGATGAATCTTGAGCCCAGATCGGAAACATCTTGTGGGAGCGATGAACGTCAACGTCACCATCTCATTGACTTCATCTTCTTCCTCACGACATCTCTTACAAGAGAACAAGGTAGGGGTTTTAATTTGATTATGATTAAATATATTTTGTTGATTCTTCTTGTTTTGGATTCACAATGATGACGGTCAAACAAACGAGGCCATCATCTCACACATATACCTTGCCCCATTCATCTTCTGTTCTTCACACGTTTTTCATGTGTTCTTCAACGCAAAATATTTAATGATGATAGAAACACAATATGTTGTTGAAAACGATATATGGACGTGGATCCCTCGAGCCAAGGATCATGAATATGTGATCGTTTTATTTTTTGGGCTTGGAACGAAGCCGCAATGGCTCACGGAAGAAGGCGGCGTCCAGCACCCTACTGACCGCGAGGAAGGAAGGGTGGTGCGTGTCCGTGCCGCTGGATGATGAGGAAGCTGCGACCCATCGGCCGCGGTAGGGAAGGGTGGTGGTTAGCATCCGGTTGACCGCGTGCCAGAGCAGCAGCGCATGTTAGCACCGCTGGAGGAGCAGGAGGCTGCGGCCGCTGGGCCGCAGCGGAGGCCGAAGAGCGGCCGACACCCAGCCGGCCCCGGTGGAGCAGCAGCGTGTGACTGCGCCACTTGGAGGAGGACCGACCGAAACATCGTCCGAACATTGCGTGATGGAGGGACCCGCTCGGGTCCCATGGGTGATGTGGCTGCGCTCTAAGGCGCTTCCTGTTGCCATTCCGAATGGAAGGGGGATGCTTCCCCTTCAGCGCCAGCTCGGGCGGGCCGCACCAGCAGGCCACCCCCTACGCGGGCCAAGCCATACCATGGCCCAGCGGACTGGGAACGCCGATGACCTGGACATCCGGGCTGGACCAGGGTCGACCTGAATTAGGTCGGTTCGGCCCAAGCCGGGTTGGGCTAGGTCGGACTGGACATGGGCCCATCCGGACCCAGTTTCTCCTTTTTGTCCATAACTTGAGAACCAGACATCTATTTGAAGAACCATCTGCGGCACCAGAATTCTTGGATCGATAAGGTCCTTTTGGTATACTAAAATTGAGTTTTGAATGAGGTTGGATTATGGATGGGTTGGATCGGACTCCGAATCCAACCGGGCCCTCGGAGTGGAAACACTAATAACTTACAGACCAGGCGTCCGATTGACACACCATCTATTGTGTTAGGTCCCTTATGACATGAAAGAACTTTGGGATACTTATTTATATGACTTAAGGGCAGTTGAGGTATGAATGATGGCTTGGGGAGTGGTTCTCCCAAGCACGCTATGTACAGAACCCTACGACTGGCTGAGACTTGACGACCGCTGACCGTTTTGACTCGGAGTGACTCGACATGCCCCGTGAGGAGTGCCTCTGTGTGAGACAGAAGACCCAAAATGGGGAACGCCTCTGTGTAATGAGACAGACCCATGATACTCGACAGGAGGAGTACCTCAGCAGGCCACAAGGGGGAGCGCCTCTGTGTGACGTAGCAGACCCACGGTGGGGAGCACTTCTGTGTGACGCGACAGACCCACGGTACTCGACAGGTGGAGTACCTCAGCAGTCCAAGGTTAGTGAGAAGCGCCTCTGTGTGACGTGGCAGGCACACTATACTCGTTAGATGAGTATTTCTCGAGCATCCAATGTGTTCATCCTTGTGACTATGGATGTTACTTGTTATTATCCCTAGAGAATCATGTGAATGGCTATCAGATTTCATAGCGATCCTGTGTGCGTCAACATCATAATATTGTTTCTCAGAGTTGTATACCTGGTTTGATCTGAGTCTTATATCTTCATGGTGTACCTGTGTGGTACATGGTATTACCTGTGTGGTATTATTCCCTCCTGTGTGAGGTGGGTATATTCTGATAACTTAGGTGTATGTATGAGCATATACCTAAGTAGGGTTGACTGTTGTTTCTATGTTTTTTGGTTTATCCTTTGTGGATTTGAGAGACCTTCAGGGGTATCAGGGTCCCTACTGAGTATTTTTATTCTCACCCCTGAATGGGCTACACCCGCACCTTGTTGTGTCTGGTGCAGACGACGGACAATGCTGACTGAGGACGAGGGTACCTGGACTGGAGACTACTCAGAGGTGGACCTTTAATGAGGTGATCCACAGAGACAATTGTTCGAGAGCTATTCCTACCCTTCAGGTAGGATCCTTGGCTGGTGTTCATAGATTCTTTACTCAGTTTTACTTGTACTTTTCAGTTTTACTTGTATTTTTCAGTTGGGATTCTATTCGGACCCTTTAATTTCTGTACACACCCAGTTTACTATATAGTTCACTTTGTGCTTGTATATTACTGTGTGCTTGGTTTGTGTGAGTTTATAGTTTATAAAGGAAATTCCATCCCATTTTAGGGAATATGCCTTTTGGTTCTTGTCGCCAGCCCTTGGCCTATGGAAGGCGGGCTTGGGGTAGTCATAACACGGGCCCAAGGGGACAGGTCATGACATGTAGTAAAAGAGTCATCTTTGAGATAACATTCAATCATGGATTTATTAGAAATTAGTCAATCCATCCCAAATATGACTTTTAGTAGATTCATGTCGAGAACTAGAAACCTCCAAGAAAGATTGAAATTTGATTGAGAGAAAATACAAGCAAGACTACAGAGACCCTTCTATCTCTTCGTGCTAAGGGGTGTAGTAATATCCACCACTTAAGATAAAATCTTCATAGGATGATTAAGCATATTAAAAATACGGATGGAAACAAACAACTGAGATGCAACAGTATCTAATAAAGTATCCACTAATGATGAATTTATAGTGATGGTACCTCTCACACTCACTGGACCTATATCTGCTTCCTCTAGAGACTCTTCCATAGCATGAATAATCTTCATCCTAGATACCTATGGTTAAAACCCTTTTATCCTTGAATCATCTGATTATTCCATAGTCTTAGAAGGAACATATGACCCCGTACCACTACATGGAGTTGAATAAAAAATGGAACAACCATTTATAGTTACCTAAGAATCTACCAGAACCACATACATTGGGTTCCTTAGTGAACACTCTCTTTGAGTTCCCCATATTTCTACACTAGTAGCAAATAAAAGGGCCTATTCTAGGCATTGTATGAAGTCTAGAATGGACCTGATATCAAGAAACACCATCAAGATCATCATGCATTGTTTTTACTATCGAGGAATTCAAATTTCCACTAGAGAGAATAAAACTCTTGAAATACCTAACTTTCTAGACAGGTCAATTTTGGCCATTAGTGCCCTATCTAGCACATCATCATAAGAGGGAAGTTTCAACAAGAAAAACTAATAGAGTATATATTTTCAAAGTTCCATCATGAACCAATGAGCCTTCATCTTCTCATTCAATACACTCTCAGGTGAAAACTACACAAGCTTATTAAAGTGATTTTCATATTCATTCATAGTCCTGTCAGCCTACTCAATTTTGAAAAAATATTTATCCTTGGATAATAGCATCAAATTTTTATAGAAATGGTCAGTGAAAATAACCTCTAACTCATTCCACCCTAATATCTCATTCTTAATCACCATCTCCATCATATCCCACTATCTCCTTCTTGGTTCTTCGAATAAAATAGTGGAACAATTTAACATGATTTTGTTACGTGTTTCCAAGAACCAAAACAAACATTCCCCCCTAATCAACAATTACTCAGCCTCTTGAGGATCATTTGAGCCTCTGAATGGTGTTGGATTCTGGTGAAGGAACTATTTAAAATAAATATTATGAATTTCCTTCTGTGGTTCCATAGATAGAGCCTAAATGGGAATTAGAGGTGGTTCCTATCCTAGAGCTTTGAAAGTGTGAACAATCACCTCAACCAGACTCGGGTCCATGAGAGGATTGGATCACTGAAGTTCAATAGCTACTTCCTCTTGGATCTGATTTTCAAGTTTTCATAGAGGCATGATGCTACACAACACAAACATACAAAAAATAAGACATTGTATTAATAGTCATACAAAGTGATAAGGGGAATTAATCCAACATATAGGAAACAAATATTTGGATTTCAATCTATCTAAATAAAAATTACTAAAAATACTAGAAATATTCTTCAAGACATCTTTCCCAAACCA
Source organism: Viscum album (assembly GCA_963277665.1). Taxonomy (NCBI): domain Eukaryota; kingdom Viridiplantae; phylum Streptophyta; class Magnoliopsida; order Santalales; family Viscaceae; genus Viscum; species Viscum album. The sequence goes on from OY728160.1 coordinate 1,179,922,038, forward strand.
ACCGTAGAAACTTAAGGTTCATTTCAGTGATAGTTGTTCAGGAAATCAATCACAACTACCTCTTAATTCTCAAAAATATTGCACAAATACATACTAACTTCATGAAAAGAAGCTCAACCTAGAACTATGATACCACTTTTTCCCAAACTAGCCTAGGTAGCCTGGTAACTCGATAATCATGCTGACATTGATATAGAATGAAGGGAGTTTTCAATCCGCATGGGTTGGCGACTAGAACCTGGAATCATACAAAATGAAAGTGGGAATGATTTTCCCACTAACATTGCGGGAAAAAGGAAAAAAATAAGTTTTCATAAAAAATAAACTCCACATGGAGAAGTTTACAAGAAGTAAAAGAGGCATAACAACCCAAAGTACTGTAGAAAATAACAAAAAAAAATGAAAAAATGACCAAGTCCCAATGGATGGAACTCACTAATCCCACATATCAACAACTAGAACCACCTAAATGTGGTGCTTTACCCCTTTTTTAACCTAGAAAGAGATACTCTAAAAAATCCCAAATTCATAGATAGGGTGTGAGATAAAATTCCAGCAGGGTCTCACCAAGGATTCCATAAAGGATTCCAAAATTTAATTAACCAAGGAGAGATTTCAATTAAAAAAAACAGGTTTGGAATTCAAAATCATAATTAGAACAACTCATTATTTATATTCCAAATGATGGAAATACTTTTAAATAAAAGATTCACATTTCATTTGATGGAAGTATTTCCAAATCAACGGCTTAAATAAATTTTTTATATAGATCATTTTATATAAAATCAAAAGGCATGTAAAACTTTATATAAACATTGGGACATATTTATATCTCAAATATAAACAAGTAAGGAACATGGTCATCCTCCAAAAGGTATGATAGTTATAGGTTATGATATTCTCACATGGTAATGTGATAATAATTTAAAAGTTTTACACAAGTCCCCCTAAACTGGAAAGAGAAGACTCATCAGCATCACACTAGAGAATTTGATGCGCTAAATAATGTTTATGTTAGAGTTGAAAAACATCAATTTGGTGTTAGGGAATTCCCATACTAATGTTATTACCCCTAATAACTCACTAACTTCCTATGATTTCATGTTCTATAGTAAAAAAATGATGGGAAATTTATTTTAAAAAATAGTTTAAAAAAAATTCATCCCATTCTCACATTTCAAACATTCCAAATTTCCATTTAAACCCAAAAATAAGTTTTTACCAAAAAAAATGAATTTTCTAAAATAAAATTTATGTGTATTAAATTAAAAAATTTAATCCAATTTTCTCATATAGAAATTTTAAATCAATTCACAATTCAATTTCACAATTTAAATTCAATAATTAAAATTTTCTAAAAATTCCATCAATTTTACAATAAATCCCAAATTCAACAGAATTGGGGGTTTTCAAAATTTTCCATCAAATCCATTTCCACAGTTAAGTTCAAAAATTTTATTGAAAAATATTTCATCAATTTCATAATTTAAATTTAAACAATTTCCATAAACACCACTCAATTCAATGAAATTGGGGGTTTTCCTAATTTCATGCCAATTCCAAAAAAACCTAATTCAATGGAGTTGTGTTTTAATCAAAAAATTGAAAACAATTACATTAATGATAGAAATTGAATTTAAATCAATAATTGAATTTAAATTAAGTAATTTAAGGTTAATAAAAATTGGGTATCATAATGAAACCACCTACTGAAATTTATAGATATCAAAACTATGAACCCTAATTGGGATTCACCAATGAAGAATATTGATTAAATATTATAAGAATAAAATATATGTTTAAGATCCCAAAACTGAGGGTATTATATCCACAAATCAATACAGGGATCCACCAAACCCTTGGGAGGAGAAGAGAGATTACGGGAGAATGAGAGTGGGAAGTGGAAACTAACTGGGAGAGGATCGACTACCATTATACAAACTTTGATCCATTTTTGGGAGGGATCCAAGGTGAATAAAATTAATCTTGGGAACTCCCATGGAAGAATAATTCATCAAGGGGTCATACAAGTCTGTCGGGGTCTAAAAAGTCAGTTTTGGGTATTTTAAAATAATTTTCAGATTAATTAAAATTAGTGTTCATGGTTTTGCCGGGAAGGTTCCCATGGTTTGGACAAACCATGAACCTTGGCCATGTTAATGTTTTAAATTGGACACACAGTTTCTCCTCAGTGGGTTCATTATTTTTTAACCATGCATAAGATATGAAAAATCCTACTATATGAGTTTGCACGATTTCCATGAGAGGGTGCACGATTTAGGAAAACTGTGCACCAATCATGAACTAGCCCAAAATTTTTCAAATGTCTTAAATTTTTACCAGAAGAAACCCCAAAGGAAACTTAACCAAAGAATTATTAAAAGGAGGGGTTTAGGAATACATGAAAACTCTAAGAGGATGTTACATGAAATGAATTGATGGATTGCGGTATCAGACCATAAATTCATCCTATGTGTATTAGTGAAAATAAATGGAAAGTTTGGTGTGCTTCTTATGTGTATAACCTTTAGAAATAAATCATATTTTGGAAGTACTGGAGAATTTAATATTTCCTAATATCTATTTAGGAAACATTTCAAAATAGGTCAATAAAAGTGAGTTTAAGCTGCGATCTCTAAAAACTCATGATTATTACATATTTCTTCATGAGTTGATTCTAATAAAAATCTTCCATTTAATGACCAATAATTTAAGGGTTTTGTTGATACAATTTTTAAAATTTTATAGGGATATTTGTGCTGAAAATTTATTCAAGTCTTTCTTTCTTAAAATACAGGTATTGACACTATTAATTTAATGTGAGTTAGAAAAAAAATTCCTCTATAATTTTTCATTTGAATTCTTTATCTAACTATTAATATTTCAATAAAAATACTTCATGGAGGGAATAAAACCTTTTATTGGATGTATCCAACTGAAATAAATATATACACATTAAATTATTATGTCCAAAAACATTAATCATCCATAAGGTTCCATTGTGAAAGGTTACCTAGATCAAGAAATTATGGATTTTTGTTCAATTTATTTGTTTGATGTGACCATGATACACTAATATCCAATGAGAAATGAAGATGTGTAATATGAGAAAAATTAACCCAGTTTTCCATAACTTCCCCAAATAAGTGGAACTCTTGGATCATATACAGTGGTTACATTGAGCCCTGAAGAGCGGAGGATGGCACATCATACTGTCTTCTTTAGTTGTGATTTTTTTGATGACTAAATCATTTAAGTAAATTTAAGATGTACATGTTATATCATACCATGTTATTGTACATATCTGTTAAAATATTTCTATATTTTCTTATAGATAACATAAACAAATTATAAATAAAAAACATCATTCATTACATTTGAGAATAAGAGATACTTGTTATAAAAAGAGTATCACATTTGGTTGAAATAAAAGGTATAAGTATTAATGAAATAAAATTAAAATTAAAATATTCATTTAATATAATATTGATTTAAATTTTAGGTATTGATTTTACCATTTGACTATATCTCTCAAATAATTACTGCTTTGGCCATTGATCCTAATTTTTTGGTATGTGAATGAAAATAAATGGTTATAAATGGGTACAAATTTATTATCACTAATTAGAAAGTGAACACAAGAAAACAATATGAAGGCGTTATAGAAACTGTAATGATAGATTTTTATTCCAATGCATCAGATGTTAGGCCTCGATATGAAAATTTATCCTATTATAGAGTTGTTGAGAAAATACTAATATTGGATTATTACTCTCATGGTTGAGTCACTATGATGAAATTAAAGTGGTTTGATTAAATGATGATACATGACACATTTATTGAGGATTGTAGATTTATATTTATTAACATGACTCAGATCCCTACCATTGACAAGCCATATATATTGGATTCATTGTAGAAATAAGTTTTTTTATGTGATAGATCATCCAATACCGGATTTAAGTGTCATTGTTAAAGTAATACTAAGACATATTTTTGATGATGGTGGGGATGAAATGAACACCAAAGTTTCCCAAATTGTCCTTGATCAATTTATTACTTATGATTACTCAAATAGTCTAATTTTTAGAGTTTATTATGAGCCTAATGTATTGGTGGGTAATTTATAGAATCAACCATATGTGTTCTTAGTTCTTTCGGTTTATCTTGACTTGGGTATTTAAAGTTAGTAATAATTAATTTAATTTAATTTTGGTTTCATTTTGTACCAAACTTGAACTTCAAGTGTGTTTTCAATATAAATTGGTTGTATTTTTCTTTGAGAGAAATTTTCTAATATTGAATTGAACTGTATTAAAACCCAAAAAACCAAAAAAAAATAAAATAATCTAATTAGAAAAAAATCAAGATGAATTGAACTGAACATATTAAAATAATTAGAATGAAAAAATAAAAACAATCATAAAAAATTGAATTAAAACAAAATGATTCAAATAAACAAAAGTAACTAAAATATCTAATCTAAAAATGAACAAAATAAACAACCAAAAATAAACCAAATGTTCTAATAGAATGACTAACTGACCAGATGATGAAATGACTTAGTAAAATAACGCAAATATAAACCAAATGGCCTTAACAAATTTGAACCAAATGTACGAACCCCACAAATGGCCAAATAACCTAATAAAATCTCCAAATGAACTAAATAACCTACCCTAAAATGAATTGAATCAAATTTAAAATAGGACAGGAAAACCATATCATACCCATGTTTAATTTTCTAATTAGAATGTGTTGTTTTTTAAGACATGTATTTTATGTTATGATATTCCTACCACTAAATAAGATATTATTTTGTTATGTAAATACCTATCCCTTATCTGGTGTAACAATTGATCTCCCGCAATCAAGTCACATCACATATTCTTTCTTGTTTAGATTACAAATTGGTTATGAATTTCTAATTAAATGTATACTTCTTTTCTAATGCAGGAAATGAAAAACATAAAAGAGAAGTGAAGAGAATATTCGAAAATAATTCTCACCAAGGAGAATTGGGAATTCCTCCTCTGGTGCCTATTGTGAGTATAATATTTCAAATATACATAACAATAACTTATAATGTCATGTCATTAGTCAATTTTCAAATTTTAATCCGGAACCATCACCTAGTGGTTCTTAGCCCAAATATTCAAGGGGGGTGGTACTAGATATACTTATAACACTCACCATATCCAATTACACTAAGACCCTTCATCCGATATACCATGTATCACAATTTCATATCCCATATTTCCCTTAGAAGCACCCGAGATATCCAGACTACGTATACTATCACCACCATTTCTGTTTGACCCTCCCCATATATATTTTCTTTATCTGATGATGGATCCCACTTCCCATCCATATTATCTTTTTCCACATATGTGTATGTCAACTATATTTACTACTACTTTGTTCTTACTAGGATTTTATGTTCATTGTCCTTTTACTTCTACTCTGACGCATTCCGAACCTCCAGAGCATGATGATCATCATGAGCAGACATTAGAACCCACCAGTACAACACAGGCTGTCGAACCATCACAACCTAGGGATCCATCAGTACCCACTGATCATCCTGTCTTAGGTATATGTATAGAACTATAGTAAATTTTATGACCATAATTTTTCTTCATTTTAATATGTATTAATTCAATATTTTTCTTTTTTTCTTTCACTACCGGATCTACCACTATCAGGATACATGGGAGTACATACATAAATGAAGGGTAGAAATACCAAACACAAATGATGGTAGTGTACACTAAGGACAATAAAATGATTGGTAATATATGTATAGAACTCTAGTAAAATTTATGACCATAATTTTTCTTCATTTTAATATGTATTAATTCAATATTTTTCTTTTTTTCTTTCACTACCAGATCTACCACTATCAGGATACATGGGAGTACATACATTAATGAAGTGTATAAATACCAAACACAAATGATGGTAGTGTACACTAAGGACAATAAAATGATTGGTAATCCTGGGATATAATTCATGAGTTTTAGGGTGATGCATGTCAAATACCGTGACATCATTCCCATTTAGCCAGTATCCTGGATACACCTAGAAAATGAAATAAAGGATAATGACTGGGCTCAGATATGTGTAATAAAATAAATTATATTTAAAGTTATATGATTATTTTATTTATATGAATTAATATTTTGATAGTAGCTTCGTTATAATTTTCCCAATGGTAAAGGTGTGAGAACCACATGACTAGTGGAATTAAGTGAACTATGTATAGAATATAAACATGAGTTATATAATGGATGGATTTCTAGATTTTGATCAAATTTTGAGGTTATACCTATCCTGAATGAGTGTCTAATGACAATGTACCATAAAATTATTGCTCATTGGAAGAGTGATGACTATAAGGTATTATTCAAATGTGAGGTTTTTTGATTGAAAATAAGGATGATTTTCATTAATAATTTGTTTTTTATTATTAAATATTATTTTTTAGGAATCATAATAAAAATAAACAATGATACTACAAATTATCTTCACATTTTGTGGTGAACGATCATTCTTGAACATGATAGTAAAAAAGTATTTTTCAAGAAAACGTGTGTTAAATTAGGTAACAATAGAAATGAAAATGGATTGTACCTTAATAAATAGGTAGGGTGTTTCACATTAGGTGTTCTAAATTGACATAAAATGGGAAAATACTAAAATTTTACATTTTAAACTATTTTTTCAAGTTATTGAAGAGGTTAAAATAATGCTTTTAAAAACAATTAAAAACTATTTACATGCGGCTCAAAACCTGTTTTTATAATTATATTAAAAAGTTTTAAAAATTATTTTAAATAACTTAAAATAAAAATTATAAAAATATTTATAAGTGATTTTAAATGGGTTTTAAAAAATTCTTTTATTTTTTTTAAAATCACTTTTTAAAACAGATTTTAAACAGTTTTTAAAATTTCTTTTAAATCTGATTTTAAATAGTAATTAAAACTTATTTTAAACACTTTTTAAGTCTCCTTTTAAATTTATTTTAATAATATTTATAATAACTTTTATAAATAATTTTAAACCGATTTTAAAACTAATTTTAAGTAGTATTTAAAACCAATTTTAAAAATAATTTTTAATATTTTTTTAAAATTTATTTTAAGTAGGGTTTAAATATACTTTTATGTTGAAAATGCTCAAACTATGAGTATATTTGAACATTTAATTTCCAATGAAGAATGATTACTTATGAAACACATATAGAATTATCTAATAATACGCGACACACATTATAGAATTATCCCATAATATGTGACACAATCATTCATTCATATTTAGATGGCCCTCCCACTTTTAGATTTTTGTATTTTCCTTTTACATCACATGATAAATTCTTAATGCCATGACCCAACCCATCAGGGATTGTCTGGATGTTAATAAGGTGAGTGTGACACTCCAAGTCTACCTCCAATTGGCTAGGGTCTAATGATCATCACTATGTATACAACACACACATGGGATTCTGTCTCCCCCCTCCCCGTTGGAGGGGGGAGTTCCTTCTCGTCCACTGCCCGAAATGCGCCTCTCCACTTTTGTTCCTTTCTCAAATCCTGAGTTTATTCCCTCTCTTCCATGGATTCTGATTTTCCCGAAAGTCCCAGATTTTTACTATGGCTCGCCCAAACTCTCCTTAGCACACTCGAAGTTTAACTCGGCCTCGGACCTGTTCAAGCTAACACTAGTGGCGCGGTTTCGTTAACGAAGACCCCCAGTCGATGCGTTTGACCACTTTGTCTTTGAGGCCTGGGATCTTTATGATCTTGCGATTATTGGTCTCCTTGATAGAAGGCATATCATGATCCGGTTTGCGTCGGTTGATGATCTCGCCACGGCATGGTCTAAAGCCCCCCCGCAGATGTTGTGGTTCGTCTTTCTATCTCCTTCGGTGGAATTTTGAGTTTCTTATGAAACGTGATAACCCTAGCAGGAAATTTGGGTATGTTTCCCCAGTCTCCCACTTCCCTTTCAGACTCCTTCGATTTTTCCTCTTCTTGGAAATCTAATAGGCCGATATCTATGTTCTGACTCCAAAAATGATGTTGTTTGTCATCCAATATGCCCTCGTATTTGTGTGGAGGTTGAGGTTTCGAAGCCCCCAGTTGATTGGGTGTGGATTACTGATGGGAAAGAATTCAGATGGAGGCAAGATGTCATGTTTGAATCATGGACAGATTTTTGCAGCTCTTGTAATAGGTTGGGGCATTGTGCTTCTTCTTCCCGGAATTGCTCATTGAGTAGAAGGGTGTGTATGTGGGGTTATGAGGCTCCAGCCATCTATGATGGTGCTTTTGGGGAGTCATTGACGCTACAAGGGTAGGTTCAAGTGGATGACAGTCTGGAAAATCAACCTGTGATACCTCAGATTTGGGTGGAGAATGCAATGGATGGTGGTGAAAGTACTGTGACGAAACAACCAAGTGTGGTGCCTCCTGGGCCGAGGGTTAGGGATGTTTTCACCATGATGCTACAAGATTTTGGGGAGACTGACTCTCTGAGTGGAAATGATCATGCTGCGGCTTCAGCTAAGAATTCAGGGGTCTCCAATATGCATCCTGTTGCTGAGGGTTCCTCCCTGGTGCATGATCACATGTGGTTGGGACCTTTGATCCAAACTGCAGCTATTGATTTGGCTCCGGATGATCATGACAATGGAGAAGACTCCTGTGGACAGACTCAGGACAATATTACCACCCCTCTGAAGTAGGTTTCCAATGTTTTTAATGTGCAGGATAGGATTTCAGTTGGAATAAAACCAGCTTCTGCGAAGTAAGCTGTTGGCATTGCGCTTAGTAATCGCTTTGCTGGATTGTTGGATGATGTCTCGGCCTTGGGTCAGGGTAAGGGCATGCCTTCATGTGTCTTTTCTCCTGAGGATATTATAGAACCAGGTCTCTCTGCTGGTTTTCAAGAGCAGGATGATGAATATGGTGTTATTGCAACTGTCATTAGTGAAGATTGCTCAAAAGAAGTGGAGGGTGGTACTGCTCAAAAAAAGACTGCTCAAAAGAAAGTGGGAAGTGGTACTGCTGCAGGCCGTGAGGATGATGTGCTGAATGGGTTAAATGCTAATCATGAGTTTGTGGATCACCGAAATTGTCTTGCAGAGATTGACAATAATAGTGGACCTCAGAAGGAATGGGAGGAGAAGTAGGGTTATCGTTCCATGAAAATCTATGGATAGTGGGGGGACTGCATTGACAGTGAGAAGGAAATTGCTGGCGTCATGTCTTGGATTTCATACAGTGATGTTGTGCAAGGTTCCAGAAAGAAGGTGTATAAACAGGAGGAAGTGGTGACTGCACCACCATGAAGATGGGCGAGGAAAGACTATTCTTACTTTCCAAAACCAATGTCTACTAGATCTTCTGCTGGGAAGGAGAGCTTGGTAGAAAATTCTTCTAAGGAGCTTCTTGGCTTGGAGAAGTTGAAGTTGAGAAGGAAGTATGCTAGGATTTTGAACCAGCATGATGGCTCAGAATGGGAAACATCTACGGCAGAGGAAGAGAACTATGATGGATGTGGTGATGGATCTGACTTTTATGACATGTAGTTGTTTCTTTTACCTTTTTCTAATGGTTTCCTGCACTTTTCTTTTACTTTAATAAATAGTCAGGGGCTTGCCTCTGACTGAGATTTTCTGGTACTTGTACACACACACACACGCAACTCCATACATTAGTATAATGTGGAAAGATAAACAAATAATACTATAAATTCATACATAATCACTAATCCCACATCAAAGTATGATAGTAGTAAAAAAATGAATAAGGGACAAATACATTCCCACTATAACTATAAAATCAGTCCAAACTACTAAAAAAGGAGAAATTCTATCAAGATACAACACTAGGAATAATTAGTGGTATGTCTATTGAAACTATGCTCCACCAACTCATGGTCAACCTAGAACCCCATTGAAAGGCCTTACGTCTTGATTAAACATGATATGTGTTGGAAGATCCCATTGAGGGGTGAGTGTAAATATATCTAGTAGGACACCTAAAAATTGGAATTCAACAAGCATCAAAGCAGTATTCATCTCTAAATCAACAGCATGGGAAGAATAAATAAGGTAACATAAATATACTTAGAGGTAAAAACTAATTCTCAAGGTATGTTCATGTTCTTACTTCCATCATAGGATTATGCTTGAGGATCAAAGGTTGATTTTTTTAAGAGAACTCACTCATCGGTTCTCTTTGCACCGAAGGCACCCATTTGAGAGGTTTCAGTCATTAGGCCTTTCTTTAAAGAAGTAAAAAACAAAACTCACAATATGTCATTACACTAGTAGGGGATCATGACCATGGAATTTGGGGGAGACCTAACCATATTTGGAATAACCCACTAGGAAGGGGATCACTCACCCTAAATATAAAAAATAGGATACCCAACCCAACCTATGGAAGAATGATAGAGGATCATACCCCAGACCACATAGAGGGATACCAAAATCTATCCAAAATTAACCCATAGAGGGGATGAATCATCATACTCTTAGGATAAGATACCTCATTGTACTCTCATAGGGATACTAAGGGAACACACTCACACTGATAATGGTACTTGACCTAGGGAAGATAGGGCTCTATGTTTCTATGTTAACAGTATACAATGTTCCTATCTATGACTAGACCTACCAATTTTAATCTCTATTTATGTTATCCTATGCCCATGTACTTTGGTCATGCTTGTGTACACTGGTCATGTCTATGTGCACCAGGTCATGCCCATTTCTATATACCCTGGGTACATGCTAGTTTTCAGACTAAAGGGCCACATGGTGTGTGACCGAGTCACATGACCGTGTGATAGTTCACATCACACATAAACCCTGGCCTCCGAGGAGGGGGGGGGGGTCTACATGTTGTGTGTTCTTTCGAACTACATTCTCTATACTTCAGAATTTTACAGAAACTCCAAAACTCTCATGAACCTTTGATCATACTACTCCTAACTCTAATTCTGCCACAAAATCCACCAGGAACCCATAATTTGAGTTTATTGAACCTACAACATCATTAGTAGCCTGATTCTAGACCCCATCTAGTCAAAAATCACTTCCCATCACACCATATTTCCAAAATGCCAATTACCACAAAGTTGATATACTTCGATCCACCCCCCCAAATTCCATCTTCATAATCGATCCTCTATCCCACCTTTGATTCTAAATCCTAACCTAAAAAAATGATACTTTATGCAAAATATTTATCACAATCTGATTGGTTCATAGGTATATTCAAACCATCAGTCAAACAGAATACAAACGATGAAAATTCGAAGAATGATAAGAGAAAAGCATGAAACAAAAAGGTGAGGAATGAATGATGGATACTATTTAGGGTGGTATTAATTTTTTTGATGGAGAAATTGATAATAAAATTAGAATAATCAAGAAATAATAATTCATTTATCAATTCATAATTACAGGAAGAAAAATCACTCATTCATAATTCAACAGTGTTTCATGAATTAATTTACTGAGGGAATTATTTCATGTACATAATAGAGATTTATAAAATGGGGATTAATCTAAAAAAATAAAACTCCTACCTCAATACTGTATCAATGACTAATAAATAATGATTTGGCATTTTATTAGAAAGATCTAAGAATTCCATCAATGATGAAAATCTCCTCAATAGGGCGATTGCTGATCCACAAACTCATTGTCATCTACCAACACTCTTCTCTATGATCCTCTATAATCTACAAGGTTTTGAGGATAACCATAGGATTTTGAAATATCCTTCATTATAAAGGGAAGAATTATATTTCTATCAAATAATAAACAATAAATTATTTATTTAATTTTTTTTTCTATTATTCTGTGAATGAATGCTCTTAAATTAAACACCAAATGCATATAAAGATTATGTCACGCCCAGGGTAAAACACACATACTAGATTTAATGGAGGTATCAGTTTTATCATATAAGACACCATTCAGAAGATATTACTTTAATTCTAAAAAACTACATGCATATGATATAATAAATTAAATATTTTTAATATATAAACACTGTGGCTCTATGACCCCTCGAATCTCATTCCTAATTCTGAAAATATTACTCAAAATATTCAATAGTGTTACATAGATGAAATATAATTGTTACACGTAAAATGAATAGTTTAACCTTAGGTATTCATATAAATATTTTAACAATTATACATGGATTAAATTTTTTACTATTTGATAATTATGGTAACCTTTATTTAGAAATGAATTAAAAATGATTTGAGAACAATTCTAAATATCACAGAAGTAGATCAATAAGAAGCACATTTTAACAATGATAATGGAATTAATAAAAGAGGAAACATGTTAGTACATTCATGAAAATAAAAAAACTCAAGAATAAACATGGAATTATTTAAATCATATATTCTTGGTGGTCACTATTTTGCTTCACTTTTTGGAAAATAAATTTCTTTAGTATGAGAACTAAAAATTATCAATAGATGTACAATAAAAACATAATCACAGAAAATAAACAAGGCCCTAAAATGTAAATTATAATGAAACTAATAATAATGATTCATGTACCTCTATATGATATCTACCTTTAAATGTTTATATAATTAACAACCAATTTATTAAAAAACACTCATATAGTTCACTTTTCAAAACATGAAATCATATTAATTAAACATCTCTTAATCAATTATTTCACACAAAAAACATGATAGATTTTTAAAATTATTTACTATTTATTAAAGGTGATCTTAGTAAACTATAATCATTATTAACATGTACATAGTTTCAAGTAATATTAACATATGAACATGTAAATATACTCAATTAATATGAACAAATACACTTGTCAATAATAAAATATAACTGAAGTGATGTGAATATAATGAATCTAAATATAAATAAACATAACTATATATATACCCAATCCAAATACAACATAATAAAAAAACTAAATCAAAAGAGAAAAATATTACCCTAAAAGACTTGAACCAACCAGAAAAAATTAAATTAAATTAATCCAACCTAAATACAACAAATCATCAATTGAACTAAACTTCAACAACACGTATGAAATAAATATAAATCATATTTTATATTAAATTGAACTTGAACAAATGATACATGAATTAAATTAAACCAAAATATTAAATATTTAACTGAACCAAAAAATAATAAACCAGTAAAAATTAACTTGAACTTAACTTTCTCAAACTAAACCAAATTATATTAAACTAAAATAACCCAAATTAATATGTTTTATTCAGAAAAGATGAATTGTATCTAAAAGTGTGGAATTAAGCTAAAAAATATTAATCTAATGAAACTCATCAAAACTTAGTTAAACCAATACAAAATGAACATGACCAAATAAAATAATAAAAAAACAAATATGAATATAGATTCACCAAAAAAAATCCAATTTTTTTTATTTTGGTTTGATTGGATCTAGGTTTTCTCATAGATTTCTGTGAAATTTAGTTCAATTAGATTTGGTAATTTTTAGTTAAATATTAGTTATAAGGATTTATTTTTTTAAATACAATATTATTGAATAATTTTTTAAAAAATTCAATGTTATTATAGAGGAAAATATTTAACATTGAAGGTATTATGCCTCGAGAAAAGTTATTTTGATCAAGTAGAAAGAAGAAAGATGGAAGTGCTATAAAAAAATAGATAGGGCAAGAGATTTTTATTTTTATTTTGTTTCTTATAAATTTTAATATCTCATTTTAAACTAAATATGTTATTTATATTATAAATAATGATGAGTACAAAGCAAAAATATTTGGTCCAAATGATCATTCTCACAAGATATTGTGAGATGAGCACCAAGGGAGAGTACACTATCGACCAGAGAAGAGTATTGTCTGAACTAGGTATTGGACCACTTTAGGTGGATATAATAGTTCTCGTAGCACCAAGTTGGATATGGCTTAGGCAGAGTAAACATAGTTTAAAAAAATATCCATAAAATAAAATCAATAAAGTCAGAAGACCAATGAAAAATTTATAAAAGTAATGAAAACACTATGTCTATCACTTCCTCTAGATACCACCATAATTTTTGATACATGAATATAAATGATACATTCAATATATGATGAACCAAGCGATGGTGATGATGGTCCTAGAGGTGGTTAGGACAATAACTTTACTGATGATGGTGATATTGATAGTGATGGTGATTTTAATAGTGATGATAATAGTGATGATTATGGTTATGGTGATGTTGATGGTGATGAGTACGTTGGTGGTGATGATGATGATAGTATTAGTAGTGGTGATTGGGATAGAGAGATTGATTCCATATATTTCTGACTAATAATTATGACACATGAGGTTCGATGACTGAACTTGATTTCATATTTGTTTTAGGATTTTTTTCATTTATCAAAAAATAAAAAATAAAATATATAATATATCTACTATTTTAAATGTTTATGGGTGTGACTAAAGGGTCTAGATAGTGCAGGGAAAGGGTTGTTTCACTAGTGCAGGAATTTTTTTTTACGCCGGTTATTTTTCAATATTTACGTCGGTTTTTAGGCAACGTTAATACGGACGACGTTATAAATAACGTTTTTTACGTCGGTTATTTAAAACCCGACGTAACATCCCTAACATCACGGTGTTTATCACGTCGGTTCATTAATAACCGACGTGATAAATATGCGTGGGGGGGGGGGTTTATCACGTTGGTTATTTTCTAAACCGACTTGATAAAACGCCTGGGATATCGTTTATCACATCGGTTATGAAATAACCGACGTGATTAACCCTTCCCCGGGCCTATTATCACGTCGGTTTCTTAAATAACCGACGTGATAAAAAGGCCTGGGAAATGTTTTAGCACGTCGGTTCTCGAAAAAACCGACGTGATAAACCCCTACCTATTTATTTACCATGTCGGTTATAAAATAACCGACGTGAAAGCGATTTTTTTTTAAATAATTGCACTTCTCTCACCAAAAAGCAACGAGAAACCAAACAAAAATAACCATGCCAGCCCTCCCCCAAGCCCCAACTGAACCCCACCCTCATCTATACCCACCTAACAACCTGGCCAGCCCTCCCCCACCACATTGGAGCCCCACCACAACCCTTGGACACCCCCACCCCTTGGACAACCCCCCACCCTCATTTACACCCCCACGACCCCTAGTACAGCCTCAAACACCCATTGGACACCCCTCCCATATCCCTTGGACACCCCCCACCCCTTGGACAGCCCCCCCACCCTCATTTACACCCCCAAGACCCCTAGTACAGCCTCAAACACCCATTGGACACCCCCCACACCTTGACAGCCCTCCCAGACCCCTTGGACACCCCCCGACCCCTGGACACCCCCCCGAGCCCTTGGACAACCCCAAACACCCCTTGGACACCCCTCCCATATCCCTTGGACACCCCCCACCCCTTGGACACCCCCACCCCTTGGACAGCCCCCCCACCCTCATTTACACCCAACCGGCCCCTTGGACAGAACTCCCAGACACCTTGGACACCACTCCCACATCCCTTGGACCCCCCACCCCTTGGACACCCCCACCCCTTCGACAGCCCCCCCACCCTCATTTACACCCCCCGAACACTAGGACAGCCCCAAACACCCCTTGGACACCCCTCCCATATCCCTTGGACACCCCCCACCCCTTGGACACCCCCCACCCCTTGGACAGCCCCCCCACCCCCTGGACACCCCCCCGACCCCTTGGAAACCCCCCTACTCCTTAGAAACCCCCCCATCCCCTTGGACAGCCCCAAACACCCCTTGGACACTCCTCCTATATCCCTTGGACACCCCCCCCCCCCCACCACTTGGACACCCCCCACCCCTTGGACAGCCCCCCCACCCTCATTTACACCCAACCGACTCCTTGGACAGCCCCAAACACACCTTGGAAACCCCTCCCATATCCCTTGGACACCCCCCAAACACCCACCCACCCCCTTGGAACCTCTCCCCCCATACCAAAATCCAGACCAGAAAAACCATCAACAGTAGACCAAAACAAGAAGTAGAGAAAAATTAAACATTCACTTCTAAAACATTCAAAACTTACACTGTCAACTTCAAAAAAAACTAAATCCAACCTAAACGACTACGAAATACACAATTACATTGACAATATTAAAAATTACATTTTACATTAAAAACAACTAAAAATCAATCAAACCTGTAAAATAATTTGACCACTCCACTTGTAAGTGTTTAATATCTTCAGCAGTAAAGGGTTGAGGGTCATCAAAAAGCTACAAAGGAAAAGGATAGTAGTCAACGTGTATAATGAATAAATCAAATTGAAATATTATGAGAAAGAGGAAATCTTACCAGGTCAAAACTCAGAACTGTCCCAGTTGTTATTATTTCATACATAAATCTTAACATGTAATATCCGCATTCGATGATGCCTTGTTGCTCATGACATTTCTGTTTGAATGAGTGTAAATTCAATATATTATTTTTATGTAATAAATCAAAATGTACAAATTATAAATGGATATTTACCTTCACATGTACATATTTGATCTTGAAATTCCTTTTCTTTGCGCTTTTTCGAAAGTGGACCCATGCCCTGTTAGAAAATAATACGAATGGGGTAAATTTAAAATTCATTATAATATATAAAACTATTGTGAAATTGAAACTTACGTTTCCAATATATTCTTAAAACTTTCTCGCACATCATCATGGAGAGAGCATATCCAATAAAGTGTTTTCTCCCTAGGGAAAAAAACCCCTAACATCCAATGATCCCTGATAAAAGGAAATTTAACGTTAGTGGTTTTTTATGTTATAAGATAATTAACTCTTTGAGAGGGATGTGTTTCATACCTCTCACAAAAAGGCATCATCCAACACTGTGTGATTACATTCTTTTCAAATCTATCAGCAATATAAAGCATTCTTTGTTCCTCATCCAATGCACATGCTTCAGGGGAAATCAATTGTGGGTCCACGAATCCATATACATCTGTCAGCTCATTCCTCTCACAAATTTTATACAGATACCTAATACAAAGTAGACATAAGTATACATTTTTAATAAATATAACGCAAGGAAAAAGTGTTAAGACTTACATGATAAAAATTTGCACCACGTTGATTCCCAACTTATCTCCAGTGACAAACTCCATGATATCAGTTTTCATAATCCCCACACTTAGTTCACGTCCACAGACATGAGCTTCCATTGTAAAGTCATAATGATCCGCCAACAAATTTGAATATCTTGACAATTTGTCAAGACTGCTAGTATCTGCATCTGATGTCATAGCTATCTGTCTTTGTTGTTGTCTATACAATATTTCTTTACCTTTGAAGTATTCTTGTAAAAATAAATTGAAAAATATATTATTTTTCAAATGATAAAACATTAATAAAAATATAAAATAAAAGATATAACATCCATACCTCTATGGTAATGAGTCGAAGAAGTCTGGATGGCCAAAGTAAAAAATGGCCGATACTATGTCCAACTGTCGTCACCTCATCTGTAGGTAATGGTATCCGAGCTGATCTATCTATAATATCCTGTACAGTGACCCTCTGATTCTCTACCTCTAACTGTTGATGATGAACTGTATCTCCTATACAATATACCATCCCATATGCAACTATATGATGTTGAGGATCATCAACATACAACTCACAATAAGTAGGTAGCTGCGGCGGAGGAGGAGGATCAAAAATGGGGTCCGCAGGCTGAGGTGGGGGAGTGGGAGCTACTGGGAGAGGTGGAGTGGGAGCTGCACCCAGAAATTGTCTTTGCAAGTCTGCAAACATAATCTGCACCGATGCTCTAATCTTGTCCTCCATTGTCGCATTAATATTATGGACTTCAGCCTCCAAGGATTCTATTTTTTTTTTATAAACTCCCTCAACGTTAGAAGTTGAGGAACGTGGCAACACTTTTCTTACCGATACACCTGCCGGATATCCCCTTACACGGCCAGGATGTTCGGGCTTTCCCAATGCCACAGATAAAATATCTTCCCTCCCAGATGGTGTAAATGTCCCCTGTGAACTCTGCTCCTCAAGAGAGTCCTGTAATAATTAATTGAACATTTCTATAATGATTGGAAATATATGACGAAAATAGTAAACTTAAATAAATAAAATAGATATCTTACAATCCTCTCAACTACGAGTCTCGATTCTTCCGAAAGATATTGTCCTTTTTTTCCCTTCCGAGCTCTTTTCCATTTCTCATATCTAGATGGAGGGGATGGAGGGGCCACCTCTCCAGATCTTGAAGACTCAGCTCTTAGTTGTTGAAATTTTTCTGCCATCATTTGTTCTTCCAATAATGCATACCCTCCCCGAGATAAACTATGAGGGTATACATTTTTAGATTGGATCTCTTGATGAGCTTTCCTTGTTTGCTGTAAATTAAGAATAAGTAATCATTAACAAAACAATAATAAGATCATTTATATAAGAAAGCTTATAAAAGTTTACAATGCCCTTACCAAAAATGATTCTTTTCTTCTTCTTTCAAAAAATTGTCTCCATGTGTCTTCATCTATAAAAGGATATATACGACATGGATTCTCATGACTCCTATGACCATAAATGAAATCAGATGAGAGGGTTGATTTGAAATCCCTCCATCTCCTAGCAGCCAACGATAAGCATTTCTTCCTGACTCCTCCAGTGTCAGGAATATCAAATGTCATCTGATAAAAAAGAGGTTAAAAATATTATATATACTAGAAACATTTAAAGAACAGTCAAACAATAGCAAAAGATCTTACCAAAATGGTCTCCCACAGCTGAGAAATTATCTCCTTATCCACACTTCTCCAATCATCATAGAGAATGCTTACTTTTCTCTTAGCCTGAGTTGCTACAAAACCCTTAAAATCTTTAGCATTTGGACCTCTAGGAAGATCATCATCATCAAACTCCACGACTATCCTCTCCTCCTTCGTACGGGCAAGTGATAATTTTGGTAAACGTGTGCACCCACGCTTACCAACCTTTGAACTCTTTTTCGTAATAGGAGCATGTGAATGTTCCTCCCCAGATGTATGACCAATATGCTCATCTCCAGAATCATGTGGCTGATCAACTGATTGATCTGTCATTTTCCTTCAAATCAAAAAAACAAACATTAGTTCACAAATATACAAATTCAAATATTGTAATACTACTTAATCAGAAAATAGAAAAGTGTACTAAATTACATAATAGTAAACATTGGTAATATGGTAAGCATGTTAAACAATGATAAACATGGTAAACACAGGCAAAAGGTTTCCAAGGAGTTGGCTCAAGAAAGATGAAAAGTGGACTCACTGAGTCCACCGGTCAGCCGGTATGAGCTCACCGGCCATCCGGAGGACCCAAGCAGTAGACTCGCCCACTCCCTGGTGCCACCGGCCGGCCGCTGGCTCACCACCGGCCGACCGGTGGACCAGACAGAGCCTTCCTGTCTGGCCCACCGGCCGGCCGCTGGATCACCACCGGCCGGCCGGTGGACCAGACAACCTTGCTCTGTCTGGACCACCGGCCAACCGGTGATCCACCACCGGCCAGCCGGTGCGCCCAGGACTTCTCCTCTTTACGGTTTTTATTGTTTTATCGTTTTGGTTTGATACATGTTTTAATAAGTAAAAAATTTACAATATCTAACATTATATGAAAAAACTAAATGTAAACAAGAAATAAACATGTGTTACCTGTAATTTTAGGAATGTACAGTTGGATTGTTTTCCCAAATTCCTTCGTCGTGATCGTTCCTTATGGCACAAACCATGTCTTCAACATACTCATCATTATGTTCTGTTAATCTTTCCATGGAAGTAGGGATCTCACATAAATCAGCATCTTCATCAAATTCATCCTCACCAACATATTGTTTTTTCCCTTGTAAAACAACAGCCCACTGCATATCTGATTGATCTACTACATAGAAAACTTGTTTGGCATGTGTTGCCATTATAAAAGAATCAGCTGTGTCTTCCAATCTATTCAGATTAACAAGTGTCATTCCAAATTCATCGTGTCTGACACTGTTGTTACCGATAAACCATTTACAGTTAAAAACAGGAACTTTAATTTTAAAGTAATCAGCCTCCCATATGTCTTCAATCACTCCATAATATGCACTTGATGCCGAAATTGGGTTTTTGTCCTTAGCACTCGAAAAATGCATTGCTTCTGCAAACACCAATACACCACTATTCTGAACTGCACTTCTGTTGTCTTGAGCTTTCGTATGAAATGTATAGCCATTAATGTCATAAGCGGACCATGTTATCACATTTAAAGATGGACCACCCACTATCCATTTTAATGTCTCTGATACATCTGATCTACCAAGCAAGGTCTTTTTAAACCATGGCAAAAAAGTTTTGTTGTGCTCATTCAAAATCCACATTTCTTTTTTCTTTGGATGACATTGTTTCAACTCATTAATATGCAATGTGATATACGGTTGAACATCAGCTATGTTATTCAAGATGTATGATTCTAACTTCTTCATATGTTCAGCTGACAGTAATTTGACTTTCAAGCCACGAATCCCCTTTCCCTCATTATTAACCCGTTCATGGCGAGATGGAGGCAAACCTATGTGTTGCGCCGTAGCCAAGTAGCTCGTACAAAACTCTTCTACCTCCTCAGAAATATACTTTTCAATAATGGAGGCTTCAGGTCGATATGGATTTTTAACATATCCCTTTAATATTTTCATATACCTTTCAAAAGGATACATCCAACGAAGATATACAGGTCCACAAAGCTTTATTTCTCGAACCAGATGAATCATTAAATGCACCATCATATCAAAAAAAGTTGGAGGAAAATACATTTCCAAATGACAAAGTATAAAAATTGCATCCTTTTCCAAAATGTTCAAAGCATTCACATCAATCGCCTTGTTACAAATTGAATTGAAAAAATAACACAACCTCATTATAGTCTTTCTGACACGGATGGGCAATATTCCACGCAGTGCAACTGGTAGAATTTGTTGCATCATGACTTGACAATCATGTGATTTCATACCTATCAACTTCAAGTCTTTCAATGAGACAAAATTTTTTACATTTGAAGAATAACCTTGAGGCACTTTGATATCATGAAGACACTGACAGAAGCTACTTTTCTCCCTCTTCGATAATGTATGACAAGCCGGGGGAAGAAATGTTCATCTTCCTTTAGGAGTGGGAGCTAACTCCAAACATATTCCCATTGATAGTAGGTCTAACCTTGCATTCAACCCATCTTTTGTCTTTCCTTTAATATCTAGCAATGTTCCGATCAAAGAATCACAGATATTCTTCTCCACGTGCATGACATCAATATTATGTTTGACTTCATGATACCTCCAATATGGTAGCTCAAAAAATATTGACCTTTTCTTCCAAATATGTCTATCATTACCAGATTTTTGTGTCTTTCCCAATGTCACATCAAGGTTTTTCACCCTCTCAAAATACAAATCTGGGGATAAAGGTTTTGGAGCAGTATCAAATTCTTGTGAGCCATTGAATGCCTTTTTTAGTCTTCTATAAGGGTGATCCATAGGCAAAACTTTCGATGACCCATGTACACTGTTTTCCTCCCATGATTCAATTGACAATATGACGTCTGTTGTTCGCAAATTGGACATGCTTTATGCCCTTTAACAATGTATCCAGACAAATTTCCATATGTTGGGAAGTCATTTATAGTGTATAGAAGCACTGCATGCAGTTGAAAATATTCCATTTTATAAGAATCATACACCCTAATACCATCAGCCCATAACAGTTTCAAATCATCAATCAGCGGTGACAAGTATACATCAATATCATTGCCGGGTTGCTTTGGGCCAGAGATCATGATACTCAACATGACATATTTGCGCTTCATACAAACTTCAGGAGAGAGGTTGTAAATTACCAATAAAACAGGCCATGAACTATGTGTGCTACTGAGGGTTCGGTATGGATTCATTCCATCTGTGCACAAGCCTAGTCTCAGATTTCTAATTTCATTTCCAAATGTAGGGTACTGGGTATCAATTTTCTTCCATTGTGGACAATCAGCTGGATGACGTATTTTTCCATCACATACCCGCTCATCAGCATGCCATCTTAACCTTTTTTCATCATGTGAATTAGCAAATAAACGTTTGAAACGAGGAATTATAGAAAGATACCAAAATACCTTTGAAGGGAGCTTTGTAATCTCTACATCATCTTGTGATTTTTCTTTCACCTTATACCGTGATGTCCCACATTTAGGACACTCTTTCAAAAATTCATATTCCTTCCTATATATAATGCAGTCATTCGGACAGACATGTATTTTCCTGTATCCCAATCCCATCGGGCATAATATTTTTTTGGCCTTATAATGTGAATCTGGAAGATCGTTATCTTTTGGAAGAATGTCTTTCATCAATTGTAGCAGCTCTGTAAAACTTCTGTCACTCCATCCATGTTTCGCCTTCAGGTTAATCAATCTTAACACCGCCAACAAAACCGTAAAATCTGTACAACCAGGATATAATGGTTTTTCGGCATCACCATATAGACGTGCAACTGTCGGTTCTATCTCAATTTGTTCTGCTACAATATCGCGAATCATTTCTTCAATTCCATCGGAGTTACCATCTTGCGATTCATTATCATCAGTTACATTCTGTCCAGTTTCACCATGCCAAATCCAAGGGTTGTAACTCGGATTGAAACCATGACAAATCAGATGATCTTTTATCTCTCTACTTATCAACTTCTTCATATTCAGACATTTCAGGCATGGACAGAAAAAAATTTCACTACTTGGAACATTTCGTTTAGAAAATTCCAAAAAGGCATCAACACCTTCCTCATATTCATTGCTCATTCGATGTGCCGTAATCCAACTTCGACTCATTATTACCTATAACAAATAGCAAAAATATATATATTTTTTAGATAAGACAAATATATGTTTATATGAAAAAAATCATAATTTGAATGTAAACGATTTTGAAATATAAAACAAATCGATGTGTATTTAAAAAAATATGCTTGAATATTATTTTTTAAACAAAATATAGTAAGATATAACACCCCCCCTGGACACCACCCCCCACCCCCTACCCCCTTGGACACCCCCCTGGACACCCCCCAACACCCACCCACACCCTTGGACAGCCCCCCACACCCACCCACCCCCTTGTAAACCCCCCTGGACACCCCCCGACCCCTCTGGACAGCCCCCCCGCCCCTCCTGGACACCACCCCCACCCCCTACCCCCTTGGAAACCCCCCTGGACATCCCCCAACCCTCTGGACAACCCCCCCACCCACCCGGACAACCCCAAATACCCTCTGGAGAGGCCGCCACCCACTTGGACAGCCCCCCACACCCATCCAACCCCTTGGACACCCCCCTGGACACCCCACCGACCCCTCTAGACAGGCCGCCACCCCCCTTGGACAGCCCCCCACACCCACTCATCCCCTTGGACACCACCCTGGACACCTCCCGACCCCTCTGGACAGCCCCCGACCCCTCTAGAAAGCACCCCACCCCTCCTGGACACAACCCCCCACCCCGACCTGCTTGGACACCCCCCTGGACACCCCCAACCCTTTGGACAGCCCCCCACCCCTCCTAAACACCACCCCCACCCCCTACCCCCTTGGACACCCCCTGGACACCCCCCAACACCCACCCACACCCTTGGAAAGCCCCCCACACCCACTCACCCCCTTGTAAACCCCCCTGGACACCCCCCGACCCCACTGGACAGCCCCCCCGCCCCTCCTGGACACCACCCCCCACCCCCTACCCCCCTTGGACACCCCCCTGGACATCCCCCAACCCTCTGGACAGCCCCCCCCCCACCCACCCGGACAACCCCAAATACCCTCTGGAGAGGCCGCCACCCACTTGGACAGCCCCCCACACCCATCCAACCCCTTGGACACCCCCCTGGACACCCCACCGACCCCTCTGGACAGGCCGCCACCCCCTTGGATAGCCCCCCACACCCACCCATCCCCTTGGACACCACCCTGGACACCCCCCGACCCCTCTGGACAGCCCCCGACCCCTCTAGAAAGCACCCCCACCCCTCCTGGACACAACCCCCACCCCGACCTGCTTGGACACCCCCCTGGACACCCCCAACCCTCTGGACAGCCCCCCACCCCTCCTAAACACCACCCCCACCCCCTACCCCCCTGGACATCCCCCAACCCTCTGGACAGCCCCCCCACCCACCCGGACAACCCCAAATACCCTCTGGAGAGGCCGCCACCCACTTGGACAACCCCCCACACCCATCCAACCCCTTGGACACCCCCCTGGACACCCCACCGACCCCTCTGGACAGGCCGCCACCCCCCTTGGACAACCCCCCACACCCACCCATCCCCTTGGACACCATCCTGGACACCCCCAACCCCTCTGGACAGCCCCCGACCCCTCTAGAAAGCACCCCCACCCCTCCTGGACACAACCCCCCACCCCCGACCTGCTTGGACACCCCCCTGGACACCCCAACCCTCTAGACAGCCCCCCCACCCCCTACCCCCCTTGGACACCCCCCAACACCCACCCACACCCTTGGACAGCCCCCCACACCCACCCACCCCCTTGTAAACCCCCCTGGACACGCCCCAACCCTCTCGGGGATTTATAGAAAACGATGAAAAATTAGTGAAATCATAAAATTAGTCAATATTGCAAGTCGAACTAATAGATCTAGGGATGATAAATAAGATTATGGTGCCAAAACGAGTTAAAAGGGTTCGCAATCGAAGAATCTTAGCTAGTTTCAACAAAAAAATCACAACACATATATATATACTATCCGCGAAAAAAAAAACGAACGAGTGGGAGGATTACCTGAGTGCTGCGAGTTTAGATGATTGATCTGAGGAGATTAAATATGAGAAACGATGATCGCAAAACGAATCTAAACCCACGAAATGGACGAGCCGATTCGGGTTTACGCGCGAGAGAGACGAGTCGCGACTGTCGAAGGTAAACTCGCGAATGACAATCCACGGGTCTGGGTAAATTTTTAAATGAGTTATCACGTCGGTTATTCAATAACCGATGTTATAATCTTTTTAAAAACATTTATAACGTCGGTTATTCAATAACCGACGTAAAAACCTTCCTCCGATTCTTTTTTTACGTCGGTTATTTTATAACCGACGTTATAAAGGGCTCAAAATCCGCGTTTTATTACGTCGGTTATTCCATAACCGACGTCAAAAACATCTGCGGATTCTTTTTTTACGTCGGTTATTTTATAACTGACGTAAAAAGGCCTTCAAAAACCCCGTTTTTTACGTCGGTTATTCAATAAACGACGTAAAAAACGCCCCCTGCTTCTGTTTTTTACGGCGGTTAATGTATAACCGACGTAAAAAACGAAGCCGCGTGATTAATAACGTCAGTTATAAAAATAACCGACGTTAAATGTGTATTAAACACAGGTTTTTACGTTGGTTATTAAATAACGGACGTAACAAACCTCATTTTACATATTATGACGTCGGTTTTATATAACCGACGTAAAAAATGGTGACGTAAAAAACGTTTTCTGCACTAGTGTTTCTTGTTGTGTTCATAATGGAAGGCTATACTAATGGTTTTTATAACCATTGGTATAGCTATATACCAATGGTTTTTTATAACCACTAGAATAAGGAAATTTTTGAGTGGCTATACCAATAGTTTACAAAAAACCAACGGTATTTGGATATTACCACACTATATTACCCAATGGTTTGGGTAACATTTAGTATATGCTATACCAATAGTCTAAAGCTATTGGTATAAGTTCTTTTTTTGTAGTGGCTTGTGTCAAAATAACTGAAGCAGGGTATTGTAGCAGTAATGTAGTGTTACTGTAGCAGCGGTGGTACTATAGCAAAAATGAGTACTGTAGTGGCGGTAGGACACTTTAGAAGTGGAATGTACTGTAGAAGGTCGGTACTGTAGCAGTACTATTCATAGAATGGGCCTTGGGCCACAAATTTGGGCCTACAAGCCATGTAATGGGCTGCACGACCACTAGGCCTTCGTGCTATGTAATGGGTCTCCCTCTACCCAGTTAGAAGAGGACTTTTCTTTGATTTAATAATAAAAATGAGGCTTCAGCCCCAAACCATTAATAGAAGAGTAATCTACCCAGTTATCTCTCTCATTTTTCACCTTAGAAGACTAAATCCTTACCCAATACATTAGAGAGCTATATCGATCCCACCCATCATTATGAGTTATATCGGTCTCATGTATCATCACATATATTGATCAAGTACCATATCATGAAGAAAAAATTTGTAATATTTCACCTTTTCATTATAAAACCCTTGAAAAACTCTTTTGAATCCATAAGAAAAGTGCTTTATATTTTCACATAATCATAATGAGAAATATATTTTCTCTTTGAGAAATCTTAAAATTGAAACCATAGAAGAGCATGAATATAATATAATTTGAAAAACCATGTTAACTATTATAGGAATATTGATAATGAATAATGACTGTAATTGTGGTAAAAGGTGACTAAGCTATATAGATAAAAAAAAACCTTATTTTTTCACTTTGGTAATAAAAAAGTCAAAATAACTCATACGGTAAATTTTAAAAAGATTAATTTTTAATCATTTTTAAATAAATTCAAAATTAGTTCAAAATAACCTTTAAAAATATTTTTTTATAAATAAAACCATAATTGGAACATTTTTAATAATATGGATATGGATGAAAAAGAGTTTAAAGTAATACTTTAAAAAAAGGTTTTAAAGAAAAATCTATCACCTCAAGTCCCAACATGTTTCATTCATATGTCTACCCTCATGAGTAATAAAATTATGATAGTTTTTTACTTAATTAATAAAATTATTAACATTAATTAAATTATCATTATTCTATTTATATAATTTGTTACTATGTTTTATTTAGTTATTAAAATTTATAAGTTCACGTTGGATGTTTTGTGGATGTTCAGTTTATAACCTCAAAACAACATCTATATGTTGACCATGGTTAGAGAGGATATGAGTATATTAACTATAGAATATTAAATATTATATAATTATCATATTTATAAATTGTATACACTTATAAAACCAACCATGTAAGTCATTCTTGAAAAACAAACCACATCGTTTCATAGAGATGGCACTCTGTACATACGCATGAATGTAATTTTCATATTTTAATGGGTAGAAAAAAATAAAGAAAATAATATATTAATTTTACTTAATAATAAATATATTATATATTATATATTATATATTTATTAATTTTTACTTCCTTATTACCATCCTTTTAAAGTGGATTTGAAAAATGAATCACATCGCTTTGTGGAGGTGGTATTCCACACGTATGTACGAGTTACGTAATCAATTTCTAATGAAAAGAAAGTGTAAGAAGGTAGTAATATATTATATTTTTAGAATCATAATTATTTTATATGTATACTATATATTTATTTTTTCCATAATATTAACCAACCATATAATCTAGTGCTGAAAAATGAAACACATCACTTTGTGGAGGTGGTGGTCCACATGTATGCACGAACAATGCTTTAATTTCTCATAGGATGGAAAAGGAGATAAATAAGCATTATAACATAATAATAAAAAACATTTTGTGTATTTAATATAATTATGTTATTATTTTATCATGTTAAAATAATATATAAAGGAGTAAGAAGAATAAATAAACTTGTAATATGCTGGTTAAGACATATACCTTCTCCTTAGATATCTACCTTTGGCTGACACCTTAAGCCTTCTAGGATTGGTGTTTTGAGAATAAAATAACCTCTCTAATATAGGGAGGTAATTTAGGGATATATTTATTTAGGTATATTATGAACTAGAGTTCTCAAAAGGTTTGAGTAAGGGAGGAGAGGTGGTGCCATTTTATAAGTGGGGGAAGTGAAATAAGTGTAATTATTCAAAGTTTTAAAATAATATTATGTCACTATCATGGTCAACTGGAACATAAAAATAAAAATTATAATATAATATTTAAATTATTGAAATAAAACCATCCAATAATAATTTATATAATTTTTTTGGTCTTATCAGTTAGTTTTTTTACTTTAATTACCCCGATTTACCCTTTTATCATGGTGACACATTTTTACAATGATTAATATTTATAAAAACCAATCAATAATGTTGAACTCATTAATAAATTTTAAAATCTTGATTAAAAATATTTAATCCATTTTTAAATTTTTATTTTTTATTTTTTTCATAAATTAATATTAATATAAGTGTGGATAACACAATGAAAAATAGTTTTTTTTAGAAAATTGCGTTTTAAGTATAAAAATAAACTTATACCAAAATAAAATATAGTGTTGATTCACATAAATTTATTTAGATAATGATTAATAAAATTGATATTATTTCCATTTAAAAACAACTCCAATATATAATGATACTTTTAAATTACTTTATTTAATAAAAAGAAATGATAGTTTTGCAAAAATCAGCATTTTTCACTATTCATTCAAAAATCAATCATTTTAGAAAAATCCAAAAAAATTATCCTAATAGATATTTGATATGTTGATTCCAAAAATGAATTCATTTTTCTCAAAGTAAATTTCTAAAATTAATAAATATATATTTTTAATAAAACTATGTAATTCATGGAAAAGCAATTTTGTTAAATAAAACACTTCCTTTTTTGACTAAAAATTTTTATGAAATTATTTATAAAAATATAATAAATATAAATCCATAAAATTAATAGATATAAATCATAAGATTTATTTATTTATATTATTACCTAGGTTTTTAAATTCCCCCACTAATGAAATTTTATCCTCATAATTTTATTCATCACTTAAATAAGTGAAGGTTTTTTTTCTGTCATAGCATTTTATGATTCGAATGTTACTCAATCATGTGAATCTTATATAAACATTTACTAGGTGATAAAATTATTTTGTAGTACCTACTCTCTATGATCCAAAATCTATATATGATTTTCTTCATAAGATATATTCTCCTCTAACTTTACCACTTTATAGCTCATAACATGAGATATAATAGATACATATTTTCTTAGAAAAGAAACAAGATACACATAACCTAAGATAAACTTAGAGATAAATATATTTAGTATAAAACTAATATATCTTTTTCTATAATTTCATATAATCTGATATACCATGGGATTAATTTTCATTTCTTTCAAAATTTCATAACACATTTACAAGGATATACTATAATAAAAACATAACCACCAACCTTAAATGAGAGATTTTACTTCTATGATCCGCATAACTCTTATGGATAATGCGATTTATCCTTATGAACTATTGAATCATATTCAATTTATCTAGCATATGTCCTACCAGTTATGGTCCCAACAACTTCCTTTCACTAACTTCATTAAAACATGATGAAGTTCAACACCGATTTCCTTATAATGCTGCAAAAGGTTCCATATATATAATGGAATAAGAACTATTATTCTATGAAAATTAAATAAATGAAAGATATTGATCCAAACTTCCCTCATAATCCAATTTGCAAACTCTAAGAATATCCTCCAAATTTTGAATTATTCACTCTCACTATCCATAAAATTTATTATTAATGGATATTTTGAAATTCAATTAAGTACCCAAATACTTTTGAAGTCCATTCAAAAAAATTTAGGTAAATCGAGGGTCATGATCAAATAAAATAAAGGGAGGGACTCCATGTAATCTAAATATATCTTTAAGATAAATCCCTAGAAATTTTATCCAAATATATATATCTTGAATATGAATAATATTAATATATTTAGTCATTAAACAATAACTAAAATTAAATTATTACCTTGAGATTTATTCGGAAACCCTACTACAAAATTTATGGATATATTCTCTCATTTCCATTCATACATTAAAAAAGTCTAAAGCATCATTTTTTATAGTTTTCAGTCAGCTATAACCTATTGAAAATTCAAAAATTTCATGGTAAATTTTGAAATATCTTTATTAAAAAAATTCCAATAATAATATCCTTGAAGGTCTTTGTATAACTCAATACCGCTGGGATGAATGGAAAATGAAGTGCTATGAGATTCACTCAATAATTACTTTATCAAATGAGAATCACTTTGAAAAAATAACCACTGTCTAAATCTAACAGACCTTATTTATAAACATTTAAATCATTCAAATTACCCTTATTTAATAATTATAATCTTTATTGAAAACCATGAACTTCCATATAATACTTCTTAGTTCTTTCTTCCAAGGATGATTATAGTGACATTTGAATCAAAAGTGAGGGAGTTACTAAATGTAAAATTTCCCAACCAATATTAATTAAATCACTATGAAATGGATCATATTCCAAAGGTATCATGGTTAGTAATGCATTAAATTTTCAACTTAATGTATTTTTACCTTATTTTCTTTACCTATATGATAGTGAATTGTGCAATCATAATCCTTTATCAGTTAAAATCATCTTTTTCTTCACATGTTCAACTCCTTTTGAGTAAATATATATGTTAAAATTTTATAGTCAATATATATTTCACATGTTTCCCCATATAATATATTCCTCTAACTTTCTAAAGTCAAAAAAACAATTTTAATTTCAAGATCATACATAGGTTAATTTTGATCATGATGTTTTAATTAGAGTGAATCATATGAAATTACCCAATCATATAACATTAAGAGACAATCATGTACTTTAAAATAAGTATCACTGTAAATAAAAAATTACTTATTTCTTATTAGAAAGGTTAACAGTGTAGCATTAATAAATATTCTTCTCAATTAATGAAACATTTAATCACATTTTTTTGTCCATGTGAATTTAACTTCTTTTTGAGTTAACTTAGTTAGAGGGACCGGTAACTGAGCAATGTTCTCAACAATCCGTCAGTAGTAACCCACTAATCTATGAAAACATAAAATCTTAGTGACATTGGATTGTCTTATATTTTATCCTACCTATTTATTTTTAGCATGATCAAAAATTATTTCATATTTAGAAAAAATATGCCCATGAAAACGAATCAACTTCAGAAAAAATTCAAATTTTTTCAAATTTTACATATGGATTATTTTTCTTTAAGGTTTGAAAAACATTAACTACATGTTACTCATATTCCTCATAGATTTAGAGTAAACCAAAATGAAATCAATGAAAACC
Source organism: Viscum album (assembly GCA_963277665.1). Classification (NCBI taxonomy): domain Eukaryota; kingdom Viridiplantae; phylum Streptophyta; class Magnoliopsida; order Santalales; family Viscaceae; genus Viscum; species Viscum album. The sequence goes on from OY728160.1 coordinate 1,179,953,212, forward strand.
ATGAAAAAGTTATCCAAATACTCATACAATACACTATTTATAATACCCATAATTACAATGGGTGTATTTGTTAACCAAAAAGGCATAAAAAAATATCAATATGACCTTCCCTAGTATGAAACACCATTCTAAAAATTTCTTCCTCATTTACCTTTAGTATGTGATACCTGGACCTAAGATAAATCATTGAAAAACACTAAACACCTTGGAGATGATAAAAAAACATCGATATGAGGAAACATATACTTGTTTTAAATAATGATGTTGTTGAGTTCTTCATGATCAATGAAAAATATCATGGAACCATCTATATTTTTAACAAATAGAATAAGAAGACCCTAAATAGAATTGATTGGGTAGATGAAACCCTTATAAAGAAACTTCTGTAATTTCTTTTTTAATTATAAAAATTCAACTGAATCCATTAAATAAGGGGGGTTTTGAAATTGTATTAATATCATGCACTAAGTAAATAGTAAATTCAACCTCTAGACCATGAATAACACTAGAAAAATCCTTAGGAAATACATCCATATATTCATTCACTACCAAAACATCACTAATTTGAATATTTTTTTTTTTTCCAGAAATATATGCAAGATAAATTTCACTTCCATATTTTATAAATTTATCTAATTCTTGATATACTATAAAGTTATTGACTCATTATTATATACCAATTGAAACTACCTTTGAATGTTGAATATTAATTCTCTATCTCTGCAATATAACTTAGAAAGATAAATTTAAATATAATCCATACCTATAATGACATCAAGCTCTATAATGATCAATACAATATGGTTTATAGGAAAAATAATTTCATATATGATAACATGAAGATTTATATAAATTTTCATTGCCTTTATACTACCCCTGAGAGTTTTTTCCAAGTATGATTAATTTATTTATTTAAATTTTATTTTTATTTTACTTACAAATTTATTAGATATGAATGAATTTGTGGACCCCAAATTATATAATACATAGGTATATTTTGAATAAATGAGAAATGTACATGACACTAATTCATTTGATAGTCTAGAATCTTCTATATTAATAAGAAATAACTTTTCCATACCCTCTACTTTCAATATTTATGATTCACACCTTTAGTAACTAACTTCATATATGTATTAGCATAATAACACAACTCATTTCAACTAGATAATCTCAATGTTTATTGACCAAATATTTTCACAATATTGGTCTAACTAGAACTATTTTCCTTATATTAAAGAGCCAAATGAATGAGATTATTGAATCAATAACACTTTTATAATCCTAACAAACATTATTTAAAATTTCTTCTACCATATTTGGATCATTTTGGGGGATTACCTCCATATTTATTAGTTAACTATTAATATATTGATTTTCACCTAGACCACTTCTTAATTTTTTCATCACTGAGTACATATGTTTCAGAAAACCCCATCTCAACTTTCTCAGCACAACTAATAACTTCCTCATAACTTTTAAATTCATGATTTTACAGATCTCTTCATAAAATTGATATTATTCCTATGTAAAATCATTCAATTTTAATATCATGGTCCATAATAAAATTTAGTACATAGTTGGACATCCTGGTAAAATTTTCCTCATACTAGTCCATTGAATCTTATTTTTTTTATTTAACTCCACAAGTTGTAATTATATTATATGTTAAATAATATTAAAAAATTAATTCAAAATAAAAATATCTCTAATGTCTCTCCACTCCATGGAGTCAATACCATATTTTTTCCTTAGTATCTTAAATAATAGACCACCGTCAATCGACTTCACCATCAAAAAGATAAATATAAAGAGTTATCTTTTGAGGTTTCTTACATAGAAAAACTTAAAATATATTTTTAATAGAATTGGTCCATCCTTCATATTTCTCCATGTTTCAAGATCTAATGAATGCTAGAGGGTGTTGGTATATGGAATGTTCCACTATAGAAAAGTTTATCTATAGATAATTCAATCAATCTATTTCATGGGTTACACAATTAACAGAATTCATTAAATGAGTGGAAATTGACAAAAATTACTCTATTTTAAGCATTCTAGGTTGCTGATTTCGAAGGTTATTACCCCGTTTATGTTTTTCTACCTCAACCACCATGTTTCCTCTATGAAAAACCATTCTGAACCGACATGGAATAGATGGATCAACATAAAAATCCTAAAAATATATCTCATGATAATATAACAAAAAATTAGAGTCCCATTAAAGTGTATTTTACTATTCTACTAACCTCTAATGTTTCTAGACCTTTTCTCTAATACAAACTATAATGATCAATAACTTACAAAACCCATAAATACATGATTTATAACAAGGGTTTCACCTTATTACATTTTTAAGCTCTTTTTAGCTTAGAGTTTTACAAATTTAGGTTAAATATTACATAAAAGTAGGCACTTTCACATAGTATACATTTTTCCCAAAAAATAGATATTTAAGTTTACACCCCTATTTCATTCAATACACTTATTAATTTAAGATGAGCCATCATAGTACGAATCTTGACCTTTCTATTGTTTGTACTCATCCTTAGATCCTATGATTTTTTTGAAATTCTGGGATGACAAGAAAATCCCATTAAGGGATAAAAAATAAATCCCATTAATCCAGTGAAAAACACGAAAACTCATGAAAAAGTTCACCTTTTTTACAATAAAACTCTGAGAACATAAATAAAAAAATTCCACTGGTGAAAATAAGTATTTTATCATAATAAATCCTTTTAAAACCATTTTAAATCATATGAGATTCCATGAATTCATCCTGAGTTATGTGGGAACTTATGAAACATTTCCTTTAAAAAAAAAACCTATCACCTTTTAACTTTCCTTACCTATTCAAATCAATTTTTTTTTCATAAAAACCCCTTTTCAAAGAATAATATTAGCAACTTGGAGAATTGTATTAATAATCTATGTTCACTATTTTTTAACTAAAATCAAAATAATTGAATCCCAATGAATTACATAGGAGTAACCTACCTAGTTATCCCTATCATTTTGACCTTCAAACACTAAATCATTACTCAATGCATTGGAGAGCTATATCAAGCTCACCCATCATCATGAGTTATACCAGGCTCACCCGTCATTATATATAATGTTAAAGTACCATATAACGAACAAAAAATTTGTAGTATTACACCTTTTCATCATAAAACCCTTGAAAAAATCATTTTAATCCATAATAAAGTAACTTTCCATTTTCACATAATCAGAATAATAAATATCCTTTTTCTTTGAAAACTATTAAAATTAAAAAATTCATAGAAGAGTGTGAACATGATATTCTTTGAAAAAATATGTTAACTTGTAGAGGAATATTAATAATTAATAAAATATATAATGATAGGAAAAGGAGATGAAGCCTTATATGTAAAAAACATTCTTTTTCACATTGGTAAAAAAGTTAAAATGACCTATATGTTAAACGTTAAAAAGTTTCAATTTTAATAAATTTTAATGTAATTAAAAAGTAGTTGAAAATTAAATTTAACAATATTTAATCTATAAATTAGATCATTCTTGGAATATTTTGAAGAATGTGTATATAGAGAAAAAATAGTTTAAGGCATTACTTTAAAATACGGGTTTAAAGAAAAATATATTACCTAGAGTTTGAGCTTATATCATTCATATATCTACCCACCTGAGTAATAAAATTATATATGTATTATAATTTATTATTAACCTTTTTCATTATTATTCCATTATCATTATTTTTTTCAGTTCTACCATGTGTTATTAAGTGACTAAAATGGTTTATTTCATGTTGAATGTTTTGGGGATGTTTCGTTTATAATTTCAAAACAACATTGGTGAATTGATTGTGGTAATAGGGGTCATGGGACCATTAACTTTGTAATATTAAAAATTATATAAATATAATATTTAAACAATAGATAAAATTTTAAAACAAACCATGTAAGGTGGTATTTAAAAATGAACGTTGTTGTTTCATGGAGATGGTAGTCCATACATACACATGAATGATGTTTTAATTTTTTTTCTAATGGGTTGAAAATAAATAAATAAGATACAATTTCTTTCTGAATTATAAATATGTTATATATGTCAAATTTATTCATTAGTTCCATCCCTATGACCATCCTTATAAATTTGGCCTATGTGGGTGGTTTTTGTTTGAGGTTGGTTCTATGGACTAATCCTTTAGGGATCTATCTGATGTAAAGAATCTTGGAGGGGGAGGTTTACCTAATTGTGTGTATTTGGTATGTCTTATAATTTTTTTCATATGTGGAACCACGTGAGTGAGTATTTTGACATGTTGATGTCTTGTGATGTTCGGATGTGAGAATGCTTGACGCCTCGTGAGTAGTGACCTTTTGTGAGTCAACCTAGACCTAGGTGTTTTCACCTAGTAAATTATTGTGAGATTTGACTGGTGGGGCTAGGCGGAAGATCCTAGTTATCTTCTTGACATGAATCTAGTTTAGGGAGTTAGTTATGTTTGACATTCAATGGTGACCCATGATAGGGGTCAGTCGAGATGTGTGTGCCATTGGGTGTGTAAGTAATGTGTTGATGTTTTGGGACTTATGATAATGATGCATGAGGGGTGAAACCTAGTATGGGGTTTAAGAACATTGGATTCCTTTTTTATTGAGCAGGGTATCTTGGGTGCTATTGTTTAGGACATGTGATTCGTTTTAAGAGGGTAATGTTTGTTTGGGTTCCTAGCCCGAGTAATGGTTGTACAGGCGGGTTGTGCCTATTAGTTATGTGTTGGAATGGGAGAATAAGTGGTGAACGAGCATATGTGGTTTGATTTGTAAAGGTTTTCTTTGGGCGGTGAACATAAATGTGTGGTATACCCGGTATGCCCACAATTCATGTAATATAGAGAAGTCTGCTCCCTTCGATATCGAATGCATCAGGAGTGCTGATGATCTGGTAGTGCATGTGGGTTTTGAGGGTAGGACCGATGAGGTGCCTAGATTGGTTATATCTGGATGAATCTTCAATAATATGGTGATAGAATATGTGAACTTAGTGGGATTTTTGAACAATTATTGGGTATTGAGTGGTATTGAAAGTGGTATTGGCTTGGTGAGTTACCTTTGGTTTTGGGGGAGCACCAAGGGTGATCTGTGCAGGATGAAACCGATATGTGAGGGAGGCATGGCTAGTGGATAAGGCTTGTGAGATGAGTTTTCCTAAGATTTGACTCACTAGAGTTGTGAACATATCTTGTGGTTAGTTTACACAATAGAGTATAATGGTTAAGTGTTAATGGGATATTGGAGACATGAATACTGGTGACTTGTTGTGTCATTCAGTTTATGGTTTGGGAACTATAGAAGTGTACACCATAATGATTTTGTTGAGTAGGAATCCTTGTGTAGGATGAGAACCGGTGTGGGTGTGATGAGACACTTGTATGTAGGGGGAACCAATGCCTTTTAATTAGTTTAAAATTCCCCTATAGTTAAAGGTGACATAAAAAATGGATAATTTTTTGTGATATTCATCATATGAAATCTTAGTGTACTCTTAACCTAGAGATGATCATGAAAAATATCTTGACATCATACAATGTATGACGAGAGGGAGTCATCTACATGACTATCTTCCAAAATTATTATTTTTGGTTTGATGAAAGGTCTCTATGAATTTATGATCATGGTGTGGTATAAGCGAAGCTATATGGTGGGAAGTTCACTATCATTTGTTTTTGAGTGAGGTCCTCATGATTGAACAGATATCAGCTGATTTCATGGGTTACATTATCAGAAGTTGAGAATGGTTTGCAATTGAAATTTTGTTTTGTCAATTAGGTGAGAGTGAGATGGCCACATCCAATTCTTAGGTCTGAAGTGGTTGAGGCGTGGGCTATGAATATTGAGGTTTTTTGAATGAGGTGGTGAAAATGACACTCCATTGGTGTGGAGTTATGTGTTGGTCACAGAGGTGTGATCCTCTGGTTGGATGGGTCACATATGTTTAGAATTGACCGTGGATTGATAGTGGTGGAACTGTGTTGTCTGTGAGAAATTGATGGGGTGTGCACTTAAATTCCATAGGAAATACTAACAAGATATTAGTAATTGTGGATGACCGATATGAGTGTTGTATTTGGGATCAATTCGGTTGTAAAGGGTAGTTATAGGTGCTTGTGTTAGAGGTGAATCAATGGTGTGGTAGGGAACAATAATAGTTTTGATTCAAGGGAGGATCTGACTGTGGAATATCAAAAGTAGTTGGGTATAGACTCTGGTGATCAGGTTTCAGTGGTCATGGGATGCCTCTAGGCATGGAGGAATTGTTACCAGGTGAGATGGGAATGTGTTTTTTGTTATATCTAGATGTTTTTGGGGTGATTCTACTGAGTATTTTCCTAATTGGGTTATACAATGAAACAAATATGGTGGGTTATAGAACACATCAAAAATTCCACTTTTGAAGTGATAATTACATTTTAGAAGGTAAACCCAGATTATAAGGAGAAGAAAATTTTCTCTTAGTTATAAATGGATGGAAGGTATGCACCAACTCTGGTTGGTTTTTGATGAGGTTATTGGTTGTAGTTCTTATGGGTATCTGGTGTAATAAGTCAGGAACCATGTCATTCATGCTTTGGAAGCATGAGTTTAAGGTTCACTGATATTTTATGATAGAGGATGTACCAAGTATCAGAAGTTAGCAGTTATGGGATGAATCTTATGGTGGGTAGCACCATATCATTGAAAACTGTTTGGGAAATAATGTAATTAGTGTGTGGTTAGATGGGATTAAATAATCACAATATGGGTGTTTTTGTTTTGATAACAGGTGTTGGCTTGAGTTTTGTCTTGTTGAATGCCTTGAGTTATAGGTTTCACCTAAATGGTGTTTTGGGTGTTCAAAATATAAATGAGGGAATTGGGTATAATTGGAGACCGACATACGTCTGGTGGTGAAAATAGATGACCAATTAGTATTTTTGGGGATGAGAAGTATTATGGTGTGGAGGTTGTGTGATCCTATGGCCATGTGAGTTGGAAATCCCTGAAGTAATTTGAATTCTATTTATTCAATGGGTAAAATTTTTAATTGAGACTCAGAATGGTATTTTGAGAGTTGAAATGCCTCAAATTAATATTTTGAAATGAGTAATGGGGCTCCAGAGCTAACTTAGGTGTTCAAATGAGCTTTAGAGGATTCAGTTTATGTTTCAAGAGTTTTGGGGTTTTTTCCTGGGTGCATGGTTTGGTGTTCATAGTTTAGGAGATATCATGTGAAACCTTGATTCTTAGATGGTTTTAAATTCATTTTTTACTGGGCATGGTTATGTTTCATTATTATAGCACATTTTGAGGTAAAATGTGTGATCCAAATAAGAAACCATGCAAGATTTATGGGGGTTTGAGACATGGTGCACTGCATGTTCATGATTTTATACAAATTGTGTGCCTTGTTATAGAAGGGGACCAATGAGGTGTATACAGTTGGGGCATTTTTTGGCCAACTGTTTAGGAAAATCATAATGGTGTGTTCACATGGATTATGAAAACCGAATAGTTAGCATATAGTTTGGAAAACTATGTGGCTGTCAAGAAATTTATTAAAAGGGGATTTTACCAAAATAACACCTCAGGTTTTTAGATTGTACCACCCCATTTCTCCTATATTCAATGCACATAGATGTGGAATTCTCCCAACCCCTTCCTCCTCATATAAATCTTTAATTTGGGGGGTGTTTTTGGGGGGTACATGAAATTTAGGGTGATTTATTCTCCTCTAGTGACTTATCTTCCACTTTTTTTAATCCCCTCTATTTTGGAGTTCTCTAGTTTAGGTATATTTATTATTTAACTATATCATGTGGAATCATTCATTTCACATGGGGATTTTAGTTGTCCATCATATTGGAGACATCTATATGAATTCTTCATGTCATTACACGATGTTTTTTTAAGTTATGTGTTCACGGTGAACCTTTTTATTAGGTTTTTCATGTTGTGTTAATTTAATTAACTATTGTAATGGTATATCCTCTTAGGGATTTTTCTGAGAATTGTTTTGGAAGTCTGTTGTGAACCTCCTATGGTAGATTCTTAGAGTTTCTATAGGAGGTGAGCACCCACTATGTTTTCTAGCATTATATTGAGTTGGGGTTTATTCCATTGATTAAGTACAATTATTATAGTTAATTAATTATTGTTTATTAGTGCGGGGTTAGAGATTAGGTGATTGAGTTGATTTCGTTTGGACGTCGAGGAGTTTTGAATAGGAATGAACAAGCATTAGTAAAGCCATCCAACTTTGGGAATCATATGGAAAGATTGGTTGATGAGGTGGGTATCCTAATATCTTTACCCTTAGTATTGTAAATTTATATTTACATATGTATGTGTTATGTTCCTTTAATCCCATGTGTGGTGTTTTTTTTAAGTTTAATTAAATGGTTTTGTTCTTGAAGTTTATACAATATACCTTCCTCAGATCCCGTTAGATCCATTGGAATTATGAGACTAAATACGTGACCTCCCATGGGGTGTGTTGCTTCTTAGAAAGATAGAAAGTGGTTTTAAAGGGTAAAGTAAGATGTTACAAGATTAACTTGGTTAATCACATTGGATGGTTTTATTTAATGGTAAAGGAATAGTTGATGGGACTTGGGAATAATTGTTTTAAAATATGTTTAATGGATATTTTGGAAAGATTTCAGGTGTCAAGATTTTATGAAAGAATTATGAGGCTTTTGAAATGGATTTAAATGTATTCTTTGGGTTTTGACCTAGTTTTGGGTGTTAAAGATGTAAATTTATATATTTAAATGGTTTTGGATCAATTTGAGATGATAAAATACAAGTGGTTTTATAAAAAAATGGGTTTATAAATTAGTTTCAAATGTTGAGTGGAAATGAGTGTGTGGTTTCCCCTTTAAGGAAATGCCTTGATGGATCTTTTTAATAGTTCAATTGAAAATGATGTATTTGACCTTGTTTTGATGTTAAAGAGGAAGTATCATGTTTTAAGGTTGGATTATAAATATTTTAAATATATGGGTGAGATTCCATTACTTTTTAAAGAATGGATGATTAATGTTTTGGTTTGTGAAAAAGTGTCTCAGTAGTCCAAGCCATGTGTGGTGGAAAAGGCCTATGGGAACTTTATAAATGATAAAGGTTTAAAAAGGGTTTTGTTTGTGTGAAATTTTGGATGTTTTGAAACATCAATATTTTACCCTTGGTAAAAGGTGAATTTTGATGAAATTATTATGGGTCTTGTTCATGGCGTTCCATACCATGGTATTGATGTTGTTCATGGCGTTCGACATTTGGTTATGGGTGTTCATATTGGGGTTCCACACCATGGTAAGGATGTTGGTCATGAAATTACACATCGAGTAATGGGTGTTGTTAATAGAATTCCACGCCATGGTAATGACATTGGTAATGACTCAAAGTGCGTGTTTTCATTTAAAAGTGTCATTTTAGTCTAAAAATGTGTGACACACTCTCAACTGATAAAATTTACTGAAATTATATTGACACTTTCTGAAAACTATATATTATTAATTTTTTAATTTCATAAATCAACCACACATCAATCCTACATAGAATGTGACTAATATGGGTCAATGTTTGTGTGTTTTTAGTATAAAAGTGTTATTTTAGTTTAAAAAATTTGTCACATAAAAAAACCAATCACGAATTCTCAAATTTCTATATTAGATGAAGAAAAAAATATATTATTCATTTTGACTTGAAAGAATCAACCACACATCAATAAGACACATGATGTGTCCAGTATGACTCAAAGTGCATGTTTTTATTTAAAAGTGTAATTTTATTCCAAAACACACATCACACACTCAAAACTATGAAAACATGTTCAAATTTTCATGATTTTTTAGGATAATTATATGAAAATCATTTGTAACGTGTAAAAGTCAACCACATGTCAATCCAACACATGGTGCTACCGGTATAGCATAAAGTGCATGTTTTTAGTATAAAAAGTGTAAATTTTGTCTAAAATGTGGGTTGCATACTCCAAACTAAGAAAACAAAATCAAATTTACTTGATACTTTAGAAAAATGATCCATTATTAATTTTTTATTTATAGGAATCAACCACATGTCAATCTAACTTGTGGTGTGGTGGGTATTACTCAAGGAGCATGTTTTCATTTAAATGGGTATTTTTTGTCTAAATTGTGCATCACAAAATAAAATCTTGTAAAACAAATTTATATTGTCTTCATACTTTATGAAAATGATATATGATTCATTTTTGATGTGTAGAAATCAACCACAGATCAATCTGACACATGGTGTGCCTTGTATGGATGAAAGTGTGTGATTTCAATATTAAAGTGTCATTTTAGTCTAAAATGCACATCACATACTCAAAACCAAGTAAACATGATCATATTTCATTAATACTTAAGTATGATGTTCCATTACTCATTTGTGAAAATTATGAATTAGCCATATGTTAATTTACCACATGATACAACCAGTATGAATCAAAGTACGTGTTTTTATTTAAAACTGTCATTTTAGTACAAAATGATCATCACTTACTCAAAACTGAGTAAATTCAGTCATATTGTAATGACACTTCAAGAAAATGAGCTGTGATTCATTTTTGAATTATTAGAAGTAACTACATATCATTCCAATTTAAATTTATCATTGATTATATGACATTACAATTATAATTATAATTTTAATTTTTAATTACTATTACTAAAATAAGTATTATTTTTATTATAGGAATATATTTTTTATAAGGTTTTGTTGGTCATTAGATAAGGTCTTAAATAAGAGTTTTTTTTTGCATTGGTTGTAATTAAATTTTATATCAATGTAAGTGTATTGTACTAAAATTATTTAATGTAATATGTGTATTGAAATGAAGGGGAAATGTAAATTTAAATTGTTTTTTATGTCTAATGTAATATTTTTATTGTAATTGAATATTTTTATGTATTTATCAGTTTCTACAAATTACTATAGATGTATTTACTTTTCAATTGCTGATATGAGTGTTATTAGTGCTAGTGTCAGTGCCAATAAAGTCACACTTTATCATTGATGAGAAAATAGCTAATAAAGGCCCCTTTATTGGTGCTAAAAAATCATTAATAGAATCCATATTTATCAGTTGATTTTTTAGTTTTGATGAAGTTTTACTTTATCTACACATTTCCTTGCGCTGATAAAAGCTCTGATCATTTATTAGTGCTTAAAACATCAACACTTTTTTGTACACTATTAATGTGTTGGATCCCAATTGAGTTGTGGTTGTATTTATTTTAAATAGATCAATATGTTGATTATGTTGAAGGAATAAAGTATGATGAAAATTTAATGAAAATATGGATTGAAGAAGTGTGTGAGTAATGCTTTCAAATTGGATTCAGAACCATAAGGTTGATAATCAAATCTCAGAGGATTGGATTCAAAATCCTCAATATTAGATCTAAACATCATAGTGAGACAAAAAATCTAGGAATCGTAATTAGAATTTGATAAAAGAGTCATAAATCGTATTGAGTCTAAGATGAAAGTGGTGATCGTAATTAGGAAGATGTTTTAGAGTCAGAATGGATCCAATAGAAATATGATTATGCTTTTTTATTTTGTATTTCCAAAGATAAAATTTGTCTGAGAAACTTGTAATGGAATATTGATGAAATAAAGGGGGAGAACAGGTGTAAAAAATCATATTGAACATTGGATTTAGAGAAAAGGTACTGCCAATTATATTCATTCCAATCGAATTCAAGAAAAATGTATTTAAATTTTATTGAAAAAAAGTTGTTTTTGGAGGATATATAAGTTAAAATAATTTCATTTGTAAATCAGATGATGCTAAAGAGGATCGTCAATGTAATCAAAGTCATGAAGGTAACCATGCTTACAAGAAAAAGTTTGTGGAAGAAGAAAGATGATGAAGTAAAATCTTTTCAGTCTCAGATCAATCAGATTTAGATTTTTTTTAAGGCTAAAAAGGTTTTCTTGATTGTAATGAGAGAAACTAAAGGTGATGGTTTTTATTTAGAATAAAATCCAAAATATTTAAATATTTGGATAATGAAGTCAATAAGTTTTGAAACTAGAAAGTAGAAAGAAGTTAAGTTTTGAAAAATATTTGGTATCATATTTAGAAAAAAAAGAATTATAAGTGGTTTAAAAAGTATAAAAGAATCTATTATCTCTATAATAATGAAGAAATCAAAATGAGAGTTGGTACTAAGAATAGAAATGAGAAGACATTTGTTTTCATTCTTACACTTGGTGTAGAGAAACGTAATGAATTATCTTTAGTTATGATTTTTCTGCAAGTTGCTCCAAAGTATTGGTGTGACCAAATGAATTTATTATAATGAAGAAATCATATTCGACAATAAAAATAGGAATCATACTGACGTTTTTTAAAGAAGTCTTCAGTTCTAGATTTTCAATAGGGTGCATAAATCCAGATAGACACCGTAATGGATAATTGTAATGGGAAAATAGAAATGAAAAATCAGAATCGAAATAAATATTTTTTAGAAGTAATAAAGAGAGTTGAAGTTAAAATAAGATCTGAAATTCATGGAAGGTTGAAAAAGTCAAAGAAATATCTGAATTTCAAGGGGAATTGAATGAGTGATGTATTGATCTGAGAGTTAAGGAGAATTGAATATTTGGGAAATTTGGTTAAGTGGGAAAACATTTCAAAACCCCTCCTAAACCACTTTTAAGGTCCCTATAAAAGGAGAGTTGAGTTCATTTGTAAAAGAGACTTCAGGAATGTTCAAGTGATCGAGCTATGAAAATTATGGAATGTGTATTGAGTACACAACCAAACAATGTGTTTCAGGTTGAAGCGAAGGAAGATCATTGTATTCATGTTCAATACGATTATATAAAAATGATCCATCTAATTAATGTCCATTAGAGTGATCCCATCAGAGTGAAATCCATCGTATCTAGGTTCATCATACCATGTTCCATAAGATTCATAATTTTGTGTTTCTAAATGATATTATTCTAAATTTATGGAGGAAGAGAAGAAAAAGAATTAGACCATATTGACCATCAGATGGATCTATTATATTAAGGTTACCAGACTAGGAAGATCATACTGACTCTGCTAAGGATTTTTTCTAGACTAAGGATCTGGAGAATGTTTCAAGACCAACATATTTTATAGTAAATTTTTGAAGTTATTGAAGGTTTTATGTTTTTAAATATTGATTTATCTTATTTGTAGAGAAAGTTAAGTATTTATAAAGTGGATCAGAAAAGAATAAGAAAATTGAATCTTATAACTATGGATACATACCATTTTTTTAAAAGATTTGTTTGTGGGAAGTGGATACTAGAAAGGATAGTTGGTAGGTATAACCAACTATAGTAGGAAAGTTTCTACCGGGGTTGTAGAATTGTTCACTACTTGTGATATGGTATTCCAAAAACAAAGACAGCGAAATAATCCATGTTGGTGGGACTATTCAATAGGGAAAGGAGTAGGTCTTTGTACCGAACCTTCTAAATATCATGTGATTCCATCTCTTTATATTTGTGTCATATGAATGGTGAGGTTGAGAAGTTTTATTTGAGTGGATCATAACTTTAATAGATTTCATAGGTTAATAATGTTTAATAAAAGAATGTTATGGAAACATTTCTTATAAACATAAAAAACCCACTGATTCACCCCCACCCCCACTCAATGGTCTCAATCCTATTTAGAAAAAACAATTGGTATCAGAGCCATGGTTCCCTTTGAAAGATCCATCTCAAGAATGGAAAATATGAATTCCATGAACTATAAGGGGATTATGATTTTCAATGAAAAGAACTATCATATATGGAAAGATATAATGATCCCATATTTAATGTCCCATTGGTTACGATGTTTTGGAAGTTACTACTTAATGATTTCCTCCTCATATTGAGAATAATTATCTTACTTTTACTGATAAGAAAAATCTTGAGAATGATGTAATAACTAAAAATTATTTACTCACATCACTTAATGAAAGTGAGTATTTTAGAGTAAAGGGAGTTGGAACCTTCCAAGTTATTTGGGATAAATTAAAAAACATTTATTCAGGTAATAAAAAGGTAAATAATGAAAAGTTACAACATTGGATATTGAATTATGAAGTGATGAAAATGGATGAGCATGGGTTTATTGGTGAATTATTTTCAATGGTAAATTGTATTGTTAGCACCATAATATGTCTCGGTGAGAAATTTTAAGACACAACCATTATTTAAAAGATCTTAATAATTATTCCTGATAATTTTTATACCAAGGTTTCATATTTGGAAGATTAAGATCCTAAAACTCTATATTTGGATGATCTTAACAATACTCTTGTTACTTATGAAAGGAGAAGAGATAAGGTTATGAAAAGAAAATAAAATGGTGATCATGAAATGGCCTTAAAATCTATTTTAAAATTGAAAAACAATGATATATAAGATGAATAAAAATAAATTAATTTAGAAGTAGAGGAAGAAGATAAATATTTCAATACAATTATTTCCATACTTTCAAAGATATAAAATAATGGAAATTGGAAAAGTAAAAATCACAAATGATAGAATTGTGAAGGGAAATGAATTTTTTCATAGATGATTCCAAGGAATAAAGTTTTTGAGCATGAGTGTGATGATTAAAATGATAAATATCAAAAAAAAAGTTTAAGAAACATAAGGAAATATATCCTTATGAAAAAAAAAGAAAAGTTATTTGTGCAGAAGAAAGAAAAATGATTCCTCATCTGAAGATGAATCTGTTAATCAAATAAAATTTATTTCTCAAGTGATAAATAGAAGCAATTATTCAGGAAGTGATGATAATGATAAATATATGACATAAATGAAATGGATTTTTAAAAATAATTTGGATAATGAACTTGAAAAAAATACTCAATTGAAGAAATAAAGAAAGAAGTTGAAGAAATATATAGAAGTCATAACTTTTGAGAATGATGAGCATGAAATAAAATTGAAAAGTTGAGAATAAAAGTTATCTAGAAATGAGCATCTCAAAAATCTATAACCCACACTTGATGATGAATGTAAACATAACTTGTTGAATATAGATTAATGTGAAAAATAATAGATGTTCTGAAAAGTATGTTGGATGAGAAAGAGGAATAATTTTATAAACACAATCAATGTTTCTTATGTCTCAAAGTGGGATACGAAAGATTGGAGAAAGCTTCACAAAGTATTGTGATATTAAAGGTGAAACTTATAAAGAAGGTGAAAATAAAGGTTTACAAAAGTAGTTTTTCAAGAAAACATCTTTCACAAAGAAATATATAATTTTTTCAAGAAAGTATCCTCCTGAGAAAAGTGGTCCACAAGTAGTGAAGAAACAACAATAATAAAGTTTTGATCAGTATTACTCTCAATCTGAAGATCAATATTCAAAGGCCACTATTGGTGTTGTGGGTTTTTTAGACATAGAGCCTATTCATGTTGGTAAAACATGTCTCTACCGAGAAATAGGTATGAATCAAAGGAAAGCTATGGTGATAAAAGAACATTAAATGTTCCTAAAATTTTTATAGAACCAAAAATGGAAATTCAGAAGATAAAGAAAGATGAGTATGTTATGAAAGATGAGTATGATAAAAAAGTGGAGAAAACAAAAATTCTAAGTCTAAAAATAATGAGTTCTTAGTTATTTGGATAGAATGAGTTAAAATGGATAGGAAGCCAGAAGAAGCACAAAAATCATCTAAAAAAGGGAAATAAAAAGGTTTCTGAAGATGTTATAAAAGTTAATAAAAATATATGAACAATTTTTTAAAAAAAAAATAAAAGATAAAAGAGATGTGAGAAATAAAGGAATGATACTAAAAGTTATTTGACTATCTAATCTGAATAAAAGTAAGGCATGAAATAGTTATTAAAAAATCACTATAATAAAAAGGTTCCAAATGGGTAACATAAGTTTACATCCTTATCATAGGATACTACTGATGATAAGAACCTTGTTACAATGTTTGATAAGGATGAATAAAAGGAATAAAATATATCTAATGAAAATGACAAGAAGAATAAGAAAAAGGAAACTCTGAGATATGACTCTCAGTCTAAAAGATATTTCTGAGAAATTATATGGTTTCTGCTTATTCCCAAAATATTTTTATATGTTATAACATGTAGGGAATTTAAGGAATTAAAGTAAGAAAGCTGATGTTTCTAAGTCTCATACTATTCATGCAAAAGAAAGTAATTAGGTAATTGAAGTTTTTTTAAATTTTTGTTTATACACACGAACCTTTTGATATGTTTGTTGAGATGGGTGCATGTTAATATTATCTAAAAAATCCTTTCAATAATTTTCCCAGTAATGATAATTTCGGATGAAACATGATAAGGTATTACATGAATGATTTTTAATAGACAACATTGATAACCTTGATTATACAATTATTTTTTCCATAATGGGTTCATCCATATAGACTTAGAGTTGTTTAGTTAAAGGATATTTATTAATAAACTAATGTGATACTTATGTTATACTAAATAAAAGTTTCATGTTTTACCACCTTTTGAAATGATACAATTTTTCAATAACAAAAGAACAATGTCATGATAACCCATTTTAATATTATTTTAAATAAGGGGGAGAGAATATATTAAGGTGGAGAGATATAAAATAGGGGGAGTAAAGAAAAGAATACATGAAGAAGAAAAATTGGGAAATGAAAAAAATTCCACTAATTATATTGAAGTATTAAAATTTATGTATTGAAGTGGGTATTGACAAAAAATACAAAGGGGGAGATTGTTGGACCCCAATTGAGTTTTTGTTGTATTTTATTTCAATAGATCAATATGATGATTATATTGAAGGAAGAAATTATGATGAAAAGGAAATGGAAATCTATATTGAATAAGGGTACGGGTACAGTTTTCAAATTAGATATAGAACCATAAGGATGATAATTGGCTCCAGAAGGATCAGATTTAGAATCATCATCATCTGATCCAAACATTTTAATGAGTCAATAGATCCAGGAATCATAATGAGACTTTGATAATAGATTTAGAAATAATATTTAGTCTAGAATGAAAGTGGTTTTCATAATGAGGAATCTTTTTTGGAGTCATAATGGATGAAATATGAATCTAATGATTCATTTTTGTTTTATAATTTACAAAAGTCATAAGTTATCTAAGAAATTTGGGTTGCAGTCTTGATGAAAGAAAGGGAGAGAAAAAGTGGCGATGATCATATTGATCATTGGATTGGGAGAAATGTCACGTCCAATCATATTTAAGCTAATAGTATTCAATACAATCATATTTAGGTTTGATTGGAATGAAATATGTTACTGGAGGATGGGGAAGTTACAATACGTTCCTTAGTAATTCAGATGCTGAAAAAGTTTTTGGAAGAAGGAAGTTACTAAAGTAAAAGATTTTCAGTCTCAGATCATCAGATTTATATTTGTTTGATGGTTGTAAAGGTTTTAATTATTGTAATGAGAGAAACCGAAGGTGCTATTTTTTAGTAAGACCAAAATAAAATAGATTTAAATCATTGAGGAATAAATTTGATATGTTTTGAAATCATAAAAAAAGAAAGAGGTTTTGATATGAAATATCTTTTGTATCATATTCAAAAAATAACAAATAGATGAGGATGAATAAGTTTGAAAGAATATTTTGTCTTTTTCATAATTAATAAATATGAATGATAGTTTTTTATGAGAATCATAATGAGAAGTCATTTTTTTTCCTTTTGCACATGGAGAAGAGAAATGTAATGAAATTTCAATAGTTCTGATTTGTTTGTAAGTTGGTAGAGAATATTGGAGTGACCAAATGAATTTATCATAATGAAGAAATCATATTCGACAATTGAAATTAGAATCAGACTAAATTTTATTTAGAAGTATTCAGTTCCATATTTGGAAGAGGGTCAAGAAAATAGGATGAACATCATAACGGATAATCATAATGGTGAAATAGAAATGACAAATTGGAATTAAATTAAAGATTTTTTAGATAGAATGAAGAGAGATGAAGTCAAGAGAAAATATAAAAGTCAAGTGTGGTTGAGGAATTCAAAGAATGAAATAAATTTCAAGGAGAATTGAATGAGTCAAAGATTGATCCATGATTTAAAGAGAACTTAATATTAATGAAATTTGGTTAAGTGGGAAATTTTTACAGAACCCTACCTAATTAGTTTTTAGGTCCCTGTAATGAATAGATGAGTTCATTTGTATAAGTGACTTCAAGAAATTTCAAGCGGTCAAGCTACCAAAATTGCGGGACAAGTATTGATTACCCAAACAAACATTTTGTTTTTGGTTTATGATGAGTAAAATCATTAAATTTATGTTCAATATGATCATCTGAGCAACATCCATCTAATGAAGGTCTGTTAGAGTGATCCCATAAATTCAACATCCTTCATTTCTAGATTCATCGAACTGATTTCATCAGACACAGAATTGTGAGCTAGTGATTGAGAACATAATAAATTGAATAAGAAAGATAAGAAGGAAAATTGGACTAGACTGACCATCATATGGGGACATCATATTGAGGTTACCAGATTGGTAAGATTATACTAACTCCGCTGAGGAAGTTTTCTGGACTGAGGATCTGGAGAATTTTTCAAGACTAAGAAGTTCTTTAGAGAAATTTTGATGTTCTTGAAGGTTGTATTCCAGGTAAAGTTTGATTCATCTTACTTATAGATAAATTTAATACTTTATTATGTAAGGCAGAATAAAATTGGATCTTTTATCTGTGGATACTTACCAGTTGGTGAAAAGTCATGTTTGTGGGATGTGAATACTAGAAAGGATATTGGGGGGGGGATAACCAACTATAGTCAGAAAGTTGCTACTAGGATTATAAAATTGTTCACTGGTTGTGCCATTGTATTCCAGAAAGAATTATAGTTAAATAATCCATGTTTGTGGGACTATCCAACATGGAAAGGAGTAGGTCTTTGTACTAATCCTTATAAATATCATGTGGTGCCTTATTTTTATATTTTTCATATAAATATGGATGTTGAGAAGTTTTATTTGAGTGGATCATAACTCTAATAGGTTTTAGTGGTTCATAAAGTTTAAGGAAATAAATTTAAGGAAAAATTCCTTATAAAATTAAAAAGGAACCACTGACCCCCCTCCTCTTAGGGACCCCAATCCTATTGGGTAACAACATAATGCCTATTTTGAGCACTGGTAAACAGTATTTTTATAGTATTGAAAATTTTACATATTTCCAAATATGGATTCTTAAGATATGAAAAATGGATGAGTGTATTATTGATATATTCTTCCAAGTGAAAAAACATATTAACCAGTTTCATTAATACATTCGATTACTTCAGGAATTGATGATTGAGCATAATAAATATAATTCTAGTGGATGATTTTTTTATCTGGAGTGGTAAGCCACTATTTTTTCCATGTGTAAGAGAAAGAGTTAATCCTCACATAAAGGGGAAACTCTCATCTAGAATTGGAATTAGAATATAATGATTAAATACCCACATCAATGATTTGAACTTATCAAACATTGAAGAGGTGGAGTGATGAAAATATAGGTAACCATAAAGTCCCCTACAAAAAATAGGAAGTAATACACACTAGAAGAAACATCATGTGCTGGTTCCTATCAAAGAAATCCAACCCACCATCATATTTTTGGAGACCATTAGTACTACCATTATGGGGTAGTAAAAAACTATCACCTAATTAGGGGTTAAACCATGAATTTTCCCTTTCTTTCATTATTTAGTTCTTTTCAAGTTGTTTATCTTTAAAAAACATATTATGTTTTATTCCTTGTTTTTTATTATAGGTTTTTAGTTGGAAGTATCTAGGATCTTAACTCAAATCCATCACTATCAATAAGTTAGGTTGCTTAATTATTTTTCAACTTATCTATTTTCTACCTAAATAAAATTATGAATGATAAACTAATAAAAAAATTTATAATCAAGGTGGGGGTATTAAAAATTAATGTGTTGGAAATAATGATTTGGTATAAGAAGACTATTAATGAGTAATTAATGAAAATTTGACTTGTTAAAATATTAATTCCACTAAATTTCATTATATTTACAATCCTAGTACTATTTTTTTTTAAAATTTAAGTGGATAAATGGGAAGGACTTATAAAGAAGAACGATATTTTCAATAATGAATGAATCTATATTCACCACTTTTCCAGTTTCTGCATTTGTACATAGGAATGATTATTCTTTTGTTTACAAATTCATTATATTTCTTATAAGTGCAATGTTTAAGTGTGGTGGAATTGACCAAGCTAATATTTTCATAAATTTCACTTTATATTTTAAATATTTAGAGATCCTAAATTAAATTTTAAGAAATGGTTTATTGGAAATTTTTAGTTTGATCATGAATTAGAAAAATGCATGGAAATTCTAGTTTTACCCTTTTAATCACAATTAAGTATTTTTCTCCTAAAATATTATATTTATTGAATTATATTTTAAAATATTTTGGTATACTTTCAAACATGTTGGGTTACCTATATTATTTTAATACCCTCAACTAGATCACACATTTTGACGAAGATAATGGGCCTTGAAGTCAATTCTTCGATTGATTATTCATTTTGTACATCAATTTAATATGCTCAACCCAAAACTTTTATATTCTTGGATTACACTATAATTTTGAAACAATTTATGGGAATTATTGTTGAGGATTTCATTTAAGTTTATAATATCTAGTTTTTTCATTTGGAGGAAAAATTACGTGACACAAAAAGATGGATTTACTTTGACTTGATTTTCAATATTATATTTTTTAATTTTCATAACCCAATCCTCCCCTTAACTCTATAAATATGTATTATTCACCTTTGGTGCAGAATTATGCATTTGGAGTCTAGGGGTGAATGAGAGATTAGTTTACACTATATATCTTATCATTTATTTCACATTTCTGTTCTTTCATCACATACTTTAATAAAAATTTATCGTTTTCTCTCTCTATAATTTTTCTATCTCTAAATATATCTCATTCTCTATATCTCTCTCTCTCCCTCCCTCCTCTATCCCACTATCTTCACTTTGATCTCTCACACTTAAAATGATGAGTGACTAACATAATTCTTATACTTATGGGAAGTTCTCATAGTGATTCTAGAATCATTTCCTTGAATTTCTTTATGCTCTAAATTTGGTTGTGGTGACGTGGAGAGGAGAATGAGGGTTTGGTGTGATGATCGTCCTCCACTCCTTGACAGGACTATCAAACTCATTATATTCTATAAACAAAACTCAATATATTACTTATCATGGTCATTTTATTTATATGATAGAGTTGGGTATGTTCAAGGGATAAAACCACATATGATAGAGTCAGGTCTGGGAAGGTGTCGTACTATCAATTAAGGCGTGTTCATATTTATTGACTACTTAAGGAGGTGAAATTTTCTATTCCATATATCTTTCCCTAGCATAAAAATTTTTAATGTAAAAATAAGGGAGAGTGTTTCTAGTATGATTGAATGAACTATCATATAGAATTCAGACAATAATATGGATAATGAAGAAACCTAAATAGCCAACCCTAAGAAAAAACTCTTTCTTGGTAAAATCTATTTAGTCTCATAAATTTCATTTATTTTCAGGAATTAATTCATGTATTAATACCAATATCATTATTATGTTTTCATAAATATAAAAAAAATCAAAAATTTAAAAAGTGTTTAGAAGAAGTGTGTGATTTATAATAAAAGTTCTTCAAGAGAGATGAAATTGGTCATCCAATAATATTCTCTAAGAGAAATATAAATAATATTTTTTACCACCCAATGAATGGTGTTTCAAAAGGCATTTGAAAGTGGAATAAGTCACACACATTGAAACTTAAGATTTATTTAACAATGCTTTCTATATGTGTAATTTAGATCACATTGAAAAATGTTAGAAGAATGGAATTGTTCTTATTTCATTGTATTTATGGAATTAAACAAGTGACTTGGACAATATTAAAGTTTTTGACTTCAAATATTATTTCCAACACCAACATATAACTTATTATGATTAGATACTTTTTATATGAATCATATTTATGTGGTAAATTCACTCATTGAAATATTTGATAGAATGTAGTTATAGGTTGAAGTGATTTAGAGATTAAAAGAAGAAATGAAAAACGATTTCCAATAAATGGTAAAAATCAAAAATGGTCTATCCAAAAATTGATATCAGTGAATGAATTGGAAATTTTAGAACTAGTTTTAAAATACATTGATAACACATATATCAGTATTAAGAATAGAGAGAAGTTGAGGGGTTTAATATGGAATTCTATAAGAGGTAACCCGAGTTGAGATGGAGAATGAATTTTCAAAAAGTGTATTTTAAAGAAAATGATTCATCGATTTGAGTGGTAAAATCATATCTCATGAAGTAATAAAAAGGGATATTAATATTTATAAGATGATAAATCAAGCGATTATATGATTCAACAAAGTGGTTATTACCTGAGAAATTAATTTTACATGGAATTATTAATAAATAGGAAATATAAAGTCATAATTAAATAATATATGGTATTAAATAAATGAATATGGTTCTGTTATATATTTATAATAAAATTATATTTATTATAAATTAGGTTTGACCATGTACAATGAGAGTTAATACTTAAGGTAAAGGAATTTCATCTCATTTTCTTATATTTGCAGGATACAATACATATTCACCACCCATTTCTTTTAAGTGGTGTATATAATTCCAATGAATGTATTATATGATTATTTTAATAAAATTTATGGGTATTTACTTATCCATTTTTTGATCTATAATTATTGGGGTTTACGATTCATATATTACCAAATTGGTAAGGTAATTATGTCTTAATTTTCCTTCTTTGAGACACATGTTCTGTTATAAACCTATATTCTTTTACAAGGATTATATACCATCCTTTCACATATTATATCATGAATATAATTATATTTATGATATTTCAATCTCCATATAATTATATTATTTCACAGGGATTAGGATTTAAAGTTATAATTCATGTAATCTTTTATTGTTAGAATCTCATCATTTATCAAGATTGTTTATGATTATACTTCAATTGATGAAATCTTATGATCCATCTTTCATGAATTCTCATGAATTTTATTATCCTATGGTTATTCATGTTATATAAAATTATTTTTACCATTTTACACTATTTTTTACTTATGAAAATTAATAATTTTTTTTATAAAAATATAAATTTATTTCTTATTTTGCTCAAAATTATGTGTTCTTTAAAAACCATATTTTCTCAAAATAGTATAAAAAATACTCTACTATTTTTAAAATACTTTTTTAACCATGGTTTTTGTTTTTACAAAATGGTTTTAAAAAGTAATATTCTTATCATTTTCCAATCAAGTCACTTTTCTAAACGTCTTACGATATAAAAAGGAATTTTTGACATGTATGAATTTATCTGTTGTCATAACCGTCATTTATTTGAATCCTCCTTTGTAAGTTTACAAGATTTATTTTTAAATAATTCTTTTTCCTAATATTCTTGAAATTCTTTGTTTTAAAAGTTTCTCTAATTTAAAAATTTATTCAATAATATTTTATCTTTAAAAAGTGTTTTAATATATTTTAAAGCATCATTTATATGTTTTCAAAGATATTTTCAAAGAAAACGTTTTTGAAAATGTTTTCAATATTACTTTATATGTTTTAAAATCTATTTTAAATGGAATGGTTTTCAATATTTTTTCAACATTCCATTATTTGTTTTCATATAAATTTTCAGAGAAAAGGTTTTCATAATTTTTTCAATCTTCGTTTATAAATCTTCCAAGATATTCTCAAAGAAAATGTTTTCAAAGTGTTTCTGATCTCCATTTATATGTTTAAAGGTTATTTTAAAAGAAAATGTTTTTCAAAATTTTTTATGTTTAAAAAAAAATCAAAGTTTAAAGCATATTTTCCTCATGAAAATTTTTAAATGGTTTTTAAAGATTACATCATATGTTTTCAAATCTATTTTCAAAGAAATGGATTTTGATTTTTTTTATGTTTTAAAAAATTATTTTCAAATAAAGGTCATTTCCATTAATAAATTCCCCATGTGATGTTTCTAAATCACTATCTATATACGATGAAATACTTTGATATAATATATTATTTACTTGGGATATGTTCCAAGGAAAACATTCTAATTCTTTTTTTGAATGGTTATTCTATTGATGACATGTTTTTTATGAAACCCATTTATCTTCGATGGGTTATACCATGATAAAATGATTATAAAATCCACTTCCATTCATAGGTTATTATATGATGAAATTATTATGAAACTTGTATCCATTCCATAGGTTAGGATATAATAAATTGTTTATGATACCCATTTCATTTCATGGGTTATGATTTGATATTTATGAAAACCATATATTTTATGGGTTATGATATGATGAATGTTTTATTATCTTGTGGAACATGTATATATGATTTCATTATGTGATGGGTGAGACCTATATATACCTCCAATGCATTGGGTAATGATTTATATCTCATGTGATATACATGGACAGAATGGGAAGTGAACTTGGATTAGTAATGTATTTTTTTCAGTTAAGATGGTCTTGGGAGTGAATCTAGACCACTAAGATAGTGTTAGGAGTGAAACTTGACTACTAATATGAACTTACGATTAAAACATGAATACTAAAATGGGTTGGGGAGTGAACCCATTTCACTATAAGGAAAGTGCTGCAATTGGGTATGGTGGTGTGTCCCACCCAGTAGGTTTATCCCCCATAAAGATCCATGATAGGTTTTGGAAATGATCCTTGACTCATAGGGAATGACTTTATATGCTTACATGCATGGAAAAAATTATATGTCTTATGCCTATGTTATGGTTTCATGTATTATTATTTTCATTCCCTTATTATTCATTCACAATTAACTACCAATATTTATTCCATGATTCATTTTATGTTCTTTGAAATGCAGTGCATGATTTTACAATGTTACACTCATGTTTTCATTCCCTTATTCTTGTGTAATGCTTATATATCTCCTTTATTTACCCTTAATGAGCATATAAACTCACCCTTTCTTATCTTTCCTTTCCCCAGGTTATGAAAAATGGTTTTATGTAGTATTAATAAATGGGATGATCTTTGTGTAAAATATTAAATATCATTCACAAAGTTTCAATATTGCATTCTATGTTTCAAAATACACTAAACTATTATGGTCCTAGAGATTGTAATTTTTTAATGCAATGAATATTCATATAAGATTATGTAATATACATGCACATTAAGCTTGGGTATCTATAGTTGGTATGAAGGGAAATTTTTAGAAAAATTTATAGGTTAGGATAATTTTAATAGCATGCCCCTAGAATATTTTACTTTATGGTTAAGTTGAGATGAAATAGGATTTTAAGATTTACATGTTGTTTCATTTAAACTATGTCTAATCAAAAAGGTTTTCCATAGATAAAATATTAAAGATATAGTGGGAATAAACCAAGAGAGAAATATCCTTCCAAAATAACATCCTGTGATGGTTGGAATTGGAATGGAATAGTTTGTTGTAGTGATAGCTTAATTGATACAAGATATTAATGGTGGTGGTACCCATGCTAGAGGGGAACCTGATCTACCATAGAGTAACATGTATATAATAGAGAATTTTATGAGAAAACATCCCCCATTATTCAATGGATCATATAATCTAGTGGTAAATGAAAGATGGATCAATTCCCTGGAGAATATTTTTGAATTCATGGGATGTTTGAAACGTCAAAAGGTAACGCTTTCCATTTATCCTTTTGAAGGTGAACATGATCGATGGCGTAATTAGTTTAAGAATACTAGAGAGAAATATGATAATGATTCCATGGAATGTAAACCATCTAATAATATCTTCCTTGAGAAATATTTCCCTAAGGTTATTCAAATTAGGATGGAGAAATAATTATTGGAATTAATGAAAAAGGATGAGGACTTAGTATCCACGTGTGATGAAAATTTCACAATATTGGATAGGTATGTTCTATATTTTATTCAATAAATTTATAGTAAAATAAGAAGATTTTTATCAATATTTTTACCACATTTATGAAGATATTCTAACTCATGGGAATTTAAATTTTATAAGAATGTAATTCTTTGTGATGAGAATGTTGAAATGGATTTTTCTGACCCTCAAGTGCCATGAGATGATATGAGTAAGGAATAGTCAGTGTTGTAGGAAATGGAGAAGAAACCAAGTAATAAGCCTAGAGGTAAGCCCCAAAAATGTTATAAGTGCTGTAAAATGGAATTTGGTGAATATATTTTAGGACCTGGAAAGTGTTACTAGTGTGGTATATATGGTCAAAAGGTTCGTAACTGCAAAGATAACAGTTTTGAATAATCCAAGATTGAGGTAATAGATATCCAATCAATAGTGATATGTTTTAGCATTAATGAGTTGGGAAATTATTTTAATGTGTATCTGAAGTTACTTACTTAGGGTGGAAATCATAATGATTTGAAATAGCATGGTATGAGGAAAATCTTTTTATTCTACTACAGTTAATGTTGGGCCATCTTGTGAAGTGATGGAATTTCCATGGTGCTCATTATTTTTCAAAGGTTAACCATATGTTCAAGGTCTAAGAAACTCCTTTTTAGGTTTTAAGTGATGAGATCATAAAGTTATAATTAAAATTTTAGGAGATGTTTTTCTAGGGTTATGTTTATGTAAGGTTTTTATTTAATGAGAAGTATGAAAGTACTTTTGGGCATGAGTTTTATGGTATTGATAACCTTTAGGGTTTATATGATATTTGATTATTAATATTATTTTTAGATATGTTCATCATATTTATGGTAATGTTATGAAGATGAATTTTTTCTTATAGAAATATATCAAGTATATTTGTCTATATTCTTAGATATTAAAAGAATTCCCAAACTTTAGGAATATGATCTTTTCAACAATGGTATTTTCCAATGTCCAAACATTTTTTACTGAGATAATGTTAAAATTGGGAGGATGAAATTTTTTAAGGGGGGGGGGGTAGAATGTAACACCTAGATATTTTGTGAAATATTTTATAATTAATTTAATATTTTCAATATTCTGTATTTCGTGCAACACTGAATACAACTAGTTTTATATGAAATAACCATGTTTTTCTTACCTTTTACGCAAGAAAAAATCGATATTTCTCTATAAAAAAAACAAATATTATAATGAAAAACATGAAATAATGGGTTTATATTATGTTATATATAATGTCGAGTACCTTTGATAACTTTTTTGATATGAAAGACATAGTTTTACTAAACTACAATGAACTATTAATAATATTATTAAAATATTATTATAGTGGTCGCCTAACTATTGGAATGGGAATTATGAATAATATTAATTAAATTATGATAATATTGTTTACACATGTATATAATAAGAATAATTTTGTGGCCAATTTTCTATAAATTAAAATAAAACCCTTTTGAAAATATCGGAAATCTTATGCTTGAAAACTATGATTATGAAATAAAACAACTTTTACCTTAATAAATAAATTTAAAAAATTTTGATAAATTATTATAATGAAGTATATATATATATA
The DNA here is from genome assembly GCA_963277665.1 of Viscum album. Taxonomy (NCBI): domain Eukaryota; kingdom Viridiplantae; phylum Streptophyta; class Magnoliopsida; order Santalales; family Viscaceae; genus Viscum; species Viscum album. The sequence goes on from OY728160.1 coordinate 1,179,980,822, forward strand.
TATATTATTCATCCAAATATTTAAAATTCATATTATGTGTTTTATATACTATATATTAGAAAAAGAATCCAATTTTATGAATAAAAAGATGTATTTTTATAAAAGGAAATTTTTCTACCTTTTATTGGAACAACTATTTTAAATATAATTTTAAAAAAATATATAATTTATATTTGAAAAATTAAACTTAATTATTTATACTCAAATATAAAAATTTACATTGTGTGAGTTTTTCATATTTTTTGAGAAGTTTCATTTTTTGATGAATAGTGAAAACACTAAATTTTAATTGAAATCTCCTTTTCATCTAATTTATTTATATAGTAAAATTATATTTTAAATTTGCTTTAAAGTATAATTAGTTCAATAATACCACAATAAATCAAATTTATATCATTTTAATCAATTTTACAGAGAAACTGGATAGAAAACCATTTTATACTTTTGATGTTTTTATTTTAAAAATCTGCATTTCCCTCATATCTACGACACTAATTTTAATTTTATTTCAGGAACTTCTGTGATTGGAATTTAAAAAAATGGATTCAATATTATGAATCATTATAATTTATAATTTATATTATTTTTAAATAGTTTTTGACAAAAAATATTAGTGAATGTAATTAAAATTAATTACCACGATTAAGGTAAAAATGAGTTTTGATAGTTGTTAAAGATTAACTTAAGGGGCCAAATAACCTAGAAACATGTCCAAAAGATGTTTTATGGAAATATTTCTACCATATACTCAATTTTAACTAAAATGGACCATTATTTGAGGCACATTATTTAAGATATTCCACTCAATAGTGTCTACCTTTTTAAATTTACAAGAATTTCACTCCTCCACTATAAAATGGGAACTCACCCCACTCACTTCTTCACACAAATTAAGCTATTTTACTGAGATATAACTTGTAAAAATATAAAAAAAACTATATAACTTCATCCTAGAGGCATAAATTTGTGCACAAATCCAATCAATGAATCCCTTTGGTGCAATCCAAAAGGAGTTACCCAAAGAAGAGGCAATATCCTTCAATAAGCATTTTTGTTTTATTCCTTTGTCCACCCCCTAAATTATTATTATTTAATTATTATATAATAAAATAGGTATACCTAAAAAATTTATATTTTGTTATGTTATGTTTATGACCTTCAATCACACACACATCCAACAAAAGGGATACTCATTCATCATTCGTGTGTATGGCGGATTATCACCACACGAACCAATGTTGTTCGGTCTTCCATTACCACATGTCAAGGTTGGGAGTAATGATGAAATTAATATTTTTAAATGATATAAATGATAATTATGATTTTTTTATTCTTATTAAATTATTATATTATGCATACCTTCATACTTTCCATTTTTTGGGAAAACGATAACTTCGTTTGTGGATATGTGGATTACTGCCTCTTTAAATCGATTTGATTCATTCACTCTATACATAGAATGCATTAAGGATGGATTTAATACATATCTTAGATATATATGAAATAATAATTATACTGGAAATATAATATATATATATATCATTTAATTTTCTTTATTTAAAAAATACAATAAGAAAATAGAAATAATGTTCATGCGTACGTACGACCCACCATCTCCATTAACAATGTATTTCATTTCCTCATTCCATATTTTATAGATTATTATAAATAAATATATAATAAATATATAATATTTTTATATCATTTATTAATTATTAAAATAATTAAATCATTATCTATGTAAGAGGACCAAGAATAAAAAGTCAAAACATGTAAGAAAAACAAAGAGGCTATTACCCGAAATGTGATTTTAGGATGGAATTATTAATAAACGAGTCATATAATTCCATATGTAAATAATATATGGTTATATATAAATTAATATGGATCTATTATATATGTACAACAAACTTATATTTATTATACAGGAGGTTTGAACAAGTATGACAAGAGTCAGAAGTTAGGGTAAGGGAATTTCATCTCACTTTCTTATATTCATGAGGTACATGCCATATTCACCACACATTTAATTTATATGGTGTATATACATCTTATGAATTTATTATATTATTATTAACCTTAAATTTATTGTTATTTACTTATCCATCTTATGATCTATCTTTCATGGGGTTTATAGTTAAAAAGTTACCAAATCAATAAGGTAATTATGTTTCAATTTTACTTCATTGAGACACATTTTCTATTATGCACCTATATTCATTTATAAGGTAAATATACTACCATTTTACATGTTATATCATGAATATAACTATTTTAATTATATTTTAATCTTTGTGTAATTTTATTATTTCATGGGGATTAGGATTCATAGTTACTACTTTGATAACACTTTATTTCTACAATCTCATCGTTTGTCAGGATTCTTTAGGATTATACTTCCATGGATGAAATATTATGATCCATATCTCAATAATTCTCAATAGGTTTATTATAATCTAGTTATTCATGTTATATCCATGTAATGGTACCATTTTACACTCTTTTTTTACTTATGAAAATTAATAATTTTTTATAAAAATATGGATTTATTTCTCTTTTTGTTTGGAAATTGATGTTCTTTCAAAGCTATTTTTTTTAAAAAATATTTTTAAAAATGTTCTATTATTTCTAAAAGACATTTTTACCCAAGTTTTAAAATTTTAAAAAATATTTTTAAAGAGAAATCTTCTTATCATTTTCCAATCAAGGCATTTTTCTAAACTTGTTACAATATAAAAAGGAATGTTCAGCACGTACGGATTTATCCACCATCATGACCGTCATTTCATTAAAGATTACTTTTCATGTTTACAACACTTATTTTTAAATATATTTTTTCCTAATATCCTGGAAATTCATTATTTTTAATGTTTTTCTCAATGAAAAGGTTTTTCAAATATGTTTTTTATTTAAAACAATTTTTAATTTTTTTTCAAGAATCCATTATAAACATTCAAAGATATTTTAAAAGAAAAAGTTTTTAAAATGTTTTCTAGACTACTTTATAAGTCTTCAATCATATTTTCAAAGAAAAGGTTTTCAATTCTTTTTCTTTATTCCTTTATAACTTTTCAAACCTATTTTAAAAGAATATTTTTTCAAAATATTTTCATGGTTACTTTATAAGTTTTCAAAGATATTTTCAAAGAAATTTTTTTCAAAATGTTTCCATGCTTCCTTTATAGGTTTTCAAGGTTATTTTAAAAGAAAGTAAATTTCAAGGTGTTTTATGTTTTAAAAATATTTTATCAAAGTGGAAAGTCTATTTTCGTTAAGAAATATTTTAAATGATTTTTAAATCTTACATCACTTGTTTTCAAAGTGGTTTTCAAATAAAATGTTTTTGAAAATGTTTTATATTTTAAAAATTGATTTTCAAATAAAGGTTACTTCCATTAAGAAATTCTCTATGTGATCATTCAAAATACTTCTCCAACTGAGACAACATGCTTTGGTATAGTTTGTACTGAATTAAGGATATGATCCAAGTACAACAATATATTATTTTTTGAATGTTTATTCTTTTTATGAAATGTTGTTTATGAAACCCATTTATATTCCATGATTTATAAAATGATAAAATGTTTATGAAAACCGCTTCGATTTCCAAGTTATTCTATAATTAAATTATTATGAAACCTATCTCTTTTACATAGTATAAGATATGATAAAATATTTAGGATACCCATTTCATTTCCTGGATTATGATATGATGTTTATGAAACCCGTCTCTTTTTATGGGTCATGATATGATGAATTTTTTATTATGTTGTGGCACACATTTGTTTGATTTCATTATGTGACGGGTGGGACCTATATCTCCCTACAATGAATTGGGTAAATATTTATATCTCATGAGATAGACATGGATGGAACATGAAGTAAACTCTTTAAAGTAAAGGAATTTTTCTACTAAGATGGCCTTAGGAGTAAGCCTTGACTACTAAGATGGTCTTGAGAGTGAAAATTGACTACTAAGATGGTCTTGGGAGTGAACCTTGCCCAATAAGATGGTTTGGGAAGTAAACCCATTCCACTATAAGGAATTGGATGTAACTCGGGATTCTAGTGTGTCCTTACTAGTTGGTGTAACCCCCATGAATAGCCCTGATAAGTTATGGAAATGAGCCTTGACTTATAGGGGATGATTTTATATGCTTTCATGTACACCAAAAATTCAATGTCCTATTACTATGTTATGATTTTTTGGATTATTCTCTTGATTAACTTATGATTAATGTATAATGAAATACTAATCATTATTACATGATTCATGATTATGTTCTTTGATATGCAGGGTATAATTTTCTAATGTTTTACTCATGTTCTCATAAACTTATTCTTATGTTATACTTACATATATCCTTTATTTAACCTTATCGAGCATCTAATATAACCCTCTATTATGTTTTATTTACCTAATTAATGAATAAATATTTTATGTAGGAGTACTAAATGGGAACATCTTTGTGGAAAACATTGAATACCTTTCAGTAAGTTAGAATATTGTGTTTTAAGTTTCCAAATAAAGTAAACTATTACGGTCCTCATGTGTGTACTTTTGTAATGTGATGAATATTAATTTAAAATGATGTAATATAATTTTATTTAAATCCTAGGTAGCTAAATATAAATTGAGAATATTTCTTGAAAATGGGTTTGTAACATCCCGACTCGACTCACCCATGAACCAGTGGCCATACTGGTCACCACTAGACCTAAAGCGCATCTCCCCGTATACCAGAGGCTGCCGACTAGAAGTGAGGGTCTAAGGATAGTAATTTGGGAGACTATACCTTATTTTCAGAGTAAAAATAGTAGAAAATATTAGAAAATAGTGGAAACAGTTTAATAAATGATAAAATAGCAGAAGACATAATTTTATAAATCTTGTATAAAAAAAATGGCCAATTCCAATTTTATACAATGCATGCATGGTATGATTGTAAAACTATGAAATCATTAAATAATACATCATGATTTACATATCAATAAAGAAATAAATAAATAAAGAAATAAATAAACGAGGGAGATCTCCTCAAGCATCCTGAGATTCTGCTCGGTCCACTGCTCTTATCTCCCAAGTATATAAAAATAGCACAATCCTGCAACCAAATAGAATCTACTTGGGTACCCCAGTGCAATGGTGGCCTCAGTAGGGTGTGGGATATAAATATTAGTAGTACAGGACCACCAATGTATACCCCAAATCCAAAAATTCAATAAATAATTATAACAATGTGAAAGAATTCATAAATAAATCAAGCAATACAATACAACTATATACCCAAGTTCCCGCTTTGGCCCTCAACTGGTGTCTGAACCTGCATTATACATTTTTCATTCACAAAAAACATTAATCACACATTCATTCTCATTTATCAATTATTCAAGACTCATTAAATTATATAAGTCTTGAGATCCAGTCTATTCCCAACATCCACTATATAATTCACTTATAATATATGTCTCTAAATACCATTTAAGAAAACAAATTAAAGATCAAATCCAAGCTTGTTCTTTGGATTGGATAATGCATTATAAGATATTCAATTTAATCTTTCATACACTATGTCTGATCCCATCCACTAAAAATAGTGATTCACTCCTGGTTTTATCCCCTAAACATTGATTCACCTAATTCATTAACAAATATGAACCCTTTATCATATTCAATTCACAAATCCTTACATCACATCATCTTTCATTAACTATTTAATTCAAATCATGTATGACCAATTGGACCAACAAACCAATGTCAATTAATGGGCGTAAAACATCATGTCTAGAACACTCATGAGTATTTGGATCATTAGTACTTATCTCATAACCCATGGGTATTTGGAGCATCAGTTCCTGTCCTATAAAAGAGAAATTTTCATGCAAGATGGGTGTATAATTCTAGGTCTAACACCCCATGAGTATTTAGAGCATCAGTCCCTGTATCACAACCTGTTTATCAATCATACATATATATATATATATATTTATAATTGGTGTAGAAAAACATGCATAACACCCCAAACCATCCATTAATTAATTCATAAATCAATTCATAAATAAATTAATCAAATCTGTTAATTAATTCAACAAATAATTAACAACATAAATTTCTAGTCAAATAATTCTACAATTAATTAACCATTCAACATCTCAATAGTTAATAATTAATTTAACAATTAATTATTCTTAACCATTTTCAATTCAACTAAATAATTAACTCAAAATTTATTTATCCCAATTCCTTAACAGAAAACACGTTAATTAACTCAACAACCAATTATCCTTATTCCCTTACTAATCCAGTTGATCAGGTAAATATACCAAAACTATTTTTTAATGCAACAATTAACAAAGTACACATTACCATTAATTAATTAATCTGAAAAAAATAACACCCCATAATTAATTTTCTAGAATTAATTATCCAAAATATCACTTCAAAATCAGGTAATTTAATCCATCAATAAATATCTCTCTTTAGCCAACACAACATATATGAATTAAACCCCAAATAAATTATCTCATTCAGTTAGATCAATATAATATAATTAAACCTTGATTGATTATTTATATTTAGTCCCAATGAGAATAATTAAATCACCATTAATTATCTCAATTTATTTCACTCAATAACTCATAATCATTCCCCCAAATAATCATCTCATTTATAATTCTCAAGGCACATAATTAATATAAAAAATTTATTATCTTATCTTAGCCAAAACAAAAAATCATTTAATTTTTTAATCATATCACCCTAACCAATTCAACAATACATGTTTAAAACCAACACATGATCATGTCCTCTTTTATCTCATGTGGGAAACATCATTTAATAACATCAAAAGTTGTGCATCAACACATCACATATCACATTTATCAATTTAATCAATCTTACCAAATTAACATTTGAACGAAATTCAATATAAATACTTCACTGCATAATTTAAATACCGAAAAAATGAAACAAGCATTTTATTAATGCATTTATTAAATTTTAAGACATGAAAAAGGATCCTACCTCAGGATTTAATTAGATAATTACTCAATGAACTGATATATGGTGACAACCAATCCAAAACTGGTCTACAGTCGCACGCACACACACCTTTATATATATATATATGTGTGTGTGTGTGTGTGTGTGTGTGTGTGTGTGTGTGTGTATGTGCATGTTGTCTACAACAATGATTAAAAATTCATCAAAATGCTAATAATAGACTAGAACCAGTGAAGTAAGGTCTATGCACCTATACCTCTATACCAGGGACTTAGATAAAATGTGAGACTCTCATTTACATGGTGCAAAACAAACAACAAAAAATAAACCTTACCCGGTGAAACGACTACAAGTTAAATCGATTCCATCCACCTCGTCCTTGGCGGTGAATACCACATTATAGACCAGTGGGTCCTGAGTCAACACTTGCATACCCTAAAAATAGAATAATTCAACAATAGGATTATGCTCGAACCTTAGGGTTTCGGCCAAGAAAACAAGGTGAGAGAGGAGTCAAATGGACGATGTGAATCAAAAAATATATGTAGACAGAGTCACCTGGATGAGGCAGACAAGATTCAGGAAGAGTCTGAGAGGAATCATCACACTCAATGAGAAGTCCGAGAGAGGGGGTGGCACGCCGAAGAGGGGGGTTGGGGGGGGGGGTTACGCTGCTACAAGGGTTCTACCCAAGAGTGTCGTGCGCTGTAGCAGGGGGTCCGACCGGGGGAGGTTGCAGCCATGGGGTCACTGCTGGAAGAGGGAGCCATGCCATGGGAGATGAAGAGCTCATGGAGGAGGTCACTGGTGCACGTCGTGCATGGACAAAGAAAACTAGGGGGTTGCATGCTGGCCTTGTGCGCCTCTCCTCTCATTTTCCATCTTAAAAAAAATAAAAAACTAATAACTAAAATGAATTAATTTAATAATAATAATAATAAAATTTATTATTATTACTATAATAATTTAATATATTGTTTTGTTATTAATTATTCTACACTGCTATTAGGTAAAACCCAATACTTCATTAAGACATCAAAAAAATTAAATTCTCCCAAACGAAATTTAATTAAATAAAAACTCTAACTCATTTATTTAATTAATTATATCAACATGAATTAATTAAACAAAACCCCCATTTCACAATGATTAATTAAATTCTTTTTAACCATTAATTAAAAAAACGTCCATTTCCCCTTTATTAATTAAATTCCACATTACCATGAATTTAATTAAATTAAACCAGACTCCACATTTATTCCTTATGTAATATTACCATTTAATATTACCATTCTTTCATAACCTCCAAAACCTCATTTACACATCATTTAATATTACCATTTAATATTACCATTCTTTAATAACACCCAACTCCTCATTTACATGTTATTTAATTAAATTATCACAACTTTAATTTAAGTAAAAGAAACTCCCAACAACCCATTTGAATAAATTCATTTCAACCTCAAATTAAATAAATAAAACCATGATAATAATAAACATCATTATTATTAATAAAACACTTATTTGATAAAACCCAAAAATCCTCACTACACATCATTTAACTAAATTCTATTAAACTCAGTTTAATTAAATGAAACCAATTTTTCGAAGCAATTAATTAAATAACCCTTTTCCATTATTATTATTCTTCGTAATAATAATAACGACCATAATTAATAATAATTATTATAATCATAAAACCATAATAATAATAATCGCATTATTATCATTATTCAACCTTATATAAAACCCAACACCTCTATTAAATAAAAAAACTTCTTCATTAATTCTGAAACTCCTTATTTAATTAAACGAATCTTCATTAAATCTGAAACTGCTAATTAAAAAAACGTTTTTTGAGATACCCAAAGGCCAAATTAATTTCACATAAATGTTACACCCCATTTATCATGCAATTAAAATATTTTAACATAAATGTCACAACCCTTTAATCATGAAATTAAAATATTTTAACATCCAAATAAATTATGACACCATAATAATAATAATAACATTATTATTATTAATTAATTATTCTATTTAGACACAAATATCCCATTTAATATTATTTAATTAAAAGAAAATAAAATATTAAACTGGTTAAGATGCATGGGTTGGACCGCAACTATGTAAAGCCCGTAATGATCCATTAAAGTGGACTTTTTTGGATCTGGTGCTCCCCAGACTTATCGAGACCCCTGTGAAAATTATCAGGTATTCAACCAAGTACAAAAAAAACACCTTTAAGTGTTACAACACTCGAAATAATATTCTGGAGCTCATTTTAAAAACTGACCCATTGATAAACTAAAAAAAAAAAATTCAAAAACCTTCGTAATTTAAATCCAGTTAAAAAACACAGGAATTTACAATCTACCCACATTAAAAAATTATCATCCCCAAAAAGTCATCAGGAACTACTACAACATATTCTGACCCACCTAGGTCAAGAATTTTTGTTTGAACAAAGAGGTTACATTTCCAAATTCCAAACGCTCTACTAACCCAAACATAAGTCCAACTGCTTAATTCTTTAAAACCTAAACCAAAGGTCACCAAAACAGTGCTTACATTTGAGGCCATTATAGGGACCTCAATGAATAGAAAGGTCAAATATCAATCGACCAATACAAAATTGATGCACATGATTTTCTGCAAAGACATTACGGTCCGAAAACCCACACTCACCGTTAAACTGGAGACATGCCTTATAAAATTATTACACCACCAACCACATGTATACTGAAGTCCTTAATCGACCTCTGATGACATTCCCAAGTCAATACATCACAAGGATATTTTAAAAGAACTAACTTACCCCAACTTGAATAAATTCATAGCCTAAAGAAACCATGCATACTACATACAACCCAGATAACAACCACTCATCAAGCCCAACAAAATTGAAAACTTTAGCGCAACATAAGACCAAAACTATCTTAGTGTCTCCATGAAGAGGTCAAGATAGGAGACATGATCATCGTATTTGGAAGAGAAAAATAATAGGAAACCAAGGTTACTAAAAATATTAGTGGAAATACTTCTGGACGACTCTATTAAAGAAAGATCAGCATCACTTGCTGACACATTTACTGAAATTGATGTGACACTACCCACCTTAGGATTTTCTGTGACGTTGAAATAAAATTTTAGCTACCCACTAGTGTGATATTTATAAAACACCTTAAAAAAACATGTTACATTCCTCGAACCATGATAACCATGTCAAACATTCTCATATGAAAGCCAAAAATTTAAACCAACTAGTGTGTCAAAACACCTGAGTCCCACAAGCTAGTCTCTTACAAAACATAAATGTTAGCCCTCTCTCTCAGTCACGCAAAACTCATATCACTATTCTCAAAAGCCCCCTTTTTTATCCATTTAAGTAATTAATTTCAACCATTAAACATTTTAATGAATTTCAATGAATACACAAGTAATTTTTCATAACAAGTCAGTTGGTTTCTAAAAACATCCCCTATGGAAAAATAGACATGATATAAAAAAAATCCTCTTTAATCATTTAATATTCAGTGTCACATCATTTTAAACAGAAAATTTAGCATCTAAATTCCTTTTTAACATAGAGTAAACCTCCGTGGGTCCCATTTATTTTAATCCAAGTTCTTCAAAAAGCAACCCACAATAGTTCAATTCAATCAAAACTCAATAGTTTAACAATTATAACCATTCTCACATGCACTAAGGTTATACAATGTTTAGTCACATGGGTGGCCATCTACCAATCAATAAGGCACTGATACAACTTATTTCTAGCATTTGGGTCCAATTTACTACAATCAACATTCATTTAACATTTTAACTTTTGGAGACCTTTTTACACATCAAAACATCTCTAGCATGTTATCATAAGTAGTAACACAACAACACGTTTTAACACAGAAGCATGAAACAATTATAAAACATGCTAATAACATAGGAAACATGGAATATAAACACCCAAAAAGGTTAAATTTGTCAACAAAACATTCTATATAAAAGAGATTATAAATAAGTACCAGACATGTCACATATTCACGGTACATAATCCATATTAGCAGGCATCCTGCTAATGCAACTACATGACATGGAATATATGCATAGAATTTTAATCTCTAAGTGACTAATATGATGCATGTAATAAATCTTTATTTCCATAACAGGACAATGTAAATTTTTCAAAATTTTTATAATCAATAAGCAGCCGAAAATACACTAGTCACTCAAGGTGAAATCATATCAACTGTTACAAAGGACAACATGAACAATAATCCAAACGCTGGACACTTGGTTATTTCATGTATGTGGGGTGATCAGTCCCAAGCATGACTATTAACCCAAGTTCCAACACATTCCTAGTATCCTGTCTGCCAATCCCCAAAATAGTAAGACAAAGGAAAATAAAGAAAACCTAAAGCTCTAATACCACTTTGTAACATCCCAACCCAGATCACCCCTGAACCAGTGGCCAGATCAGTTGCCACATGACCTCAAGCACATCTCCCCATACACTAGAGGCTAACAACTAGTAGTGAGGGTATAAATATAGTTAGTGGGGAGACTATACCCTCTTATTTGAGTAAAAATAGTGGAAAATATCAGAAAATGATGGAAACAGTTTAATAAATGATAAAATAGAGGAAGACATAATTTTATAAATCTTGTATAAAACAAAATGTCCAATGCCAATGTTATACAATGCATGCATGGTATTATGGTACAACTATGAAAGTGATAAACAACAAATCATTCTTTACATATTAATAAAGAAATAAATAAATAAAGACTCAAATCCCCAACGGCGATCTCCTCGAGAATCCTGAGATTCTGCTCATTCCTCTGCTCTTATCACCCAAGTATATACAAATAACACAATCCTGCAACCAAAAAGAATCTACTTGAGTATACCAGTGTAATGGAGGTCTGAGTAGGGTGTGATATATAAATCTCAGTAGGTTGGGACCACCGATGTCTACCCCAAATCCATACATTCAATAAATAATTTTAACAATGTGAAAGCATGCATAAATAAAGTAAGCAGTACAATATAACTATATACCCAAGTACCTGTTTCAGCCCTCAGCTGGTGTCTAAAACTGAATTATACATTTTTCATGGATACAAAACAGTAATCAGAAATTCATTCTCATTTATCAACTATTCAATCCTCATTAAATTATATAAGTCTTAATATTTGGACTATGCCTGACATCCCCCATATAAGTCACTCATAATAGATGTCTCTAAATACAATCTAAGCAAACAATGTAAAGACCGAATACACGCTTATTATTTGGCTTGGATAACACGTCATAAGATATTGAATTTAATCTTTCATATACTATGTCCGAGCCCATCCACTGAAAAAAGTGATTCATTCCCGGTTCCATCCACTAATCATTAATTCACCCAATTCATTAACAAATCAGAACCCTTTATCATATTCAATTCGAAAATCATTACATCACATCATATTTCATTAACCATTTAATTCAAATATTGTATGACCAATTGGAACCACACTCCAATGCCAATTAATGGGTGTAGAACATCATGTCTAGCACCCTCTTGAGTATTTTGGAGCATCAGTCCTTTTCTCACAACCCATGGGTATTTGGAGCATCAATCCCTATCCCATAAAAGAGAAATTTTCATGCAATTTGGGGGTTGAACGCCATGTCTAGTACCCCGTGAGTATTTGGATCATCAGCCCATATCTCACAACCCTTTTATCAATCATACATATATGTATTTATCATTGGTGTAGAACTCCATGTCTTACACCTCAAAACCATCCATTAATTAATTCATAAGTTAATTAATCAAATCCATTAATTAATTCAACAACTAATTAACAACATAAGTTTCATGTCAAATAATTCTACAATTAATTATCCTTTCAATATCACAATAGTTAATAATTATTTTAACAATTTATTATTCTTAACCACTGGAAAGTCAACTAAATAATCAACTCAACATTTAATTATCCCAATTCCTTAACTGAAAACATGATAATTAACTCACCAATCGATTATCCTCATTCCCTTACTAATCCAATTGATTAGTTAAATATACCAAAACTATTTGTTAATGAAACAATTAACAAAGTACACATTACCATTAATTAATCCATCAATTAAATAATCTACAAAACAAATCACATCCCATAATTATTTTTACAGAATTAGTTATCCAAAATATTACGGCAAAATCATGTCATTTAATCCATCAATAAATATATCTATTTTTCCAAAACAACATATCGCAATTAAACCCTGAATAAATTATCTCATTTAGAAAGATCAATATCTTATAATTAATACTTTGATTAATAATTTATATTTAGTCTCAATGAACATAATTAAATCACCATTAATTATCTCAATTTATCTCACTTAATAACTCATCATTATTCCCCAAAATAATCATCTCATTTACATTTCTCAAGGCACATAATTAATATACAAATTATCATCTTATCTTTTAAAAAAGCATCATTTAATTATTTAATCGTATCACCTTAACCAATTTAGCAATACATGGTTAAAACCAACACATGGTCATGTACTCATTTATCTCACGTGGGAAACATCATTTAATAACATCAAAATTCGTGCATCAATATATCACATACCACATTTAGAAATTTAATAAAACATATAAATTCACATTTGAATGAAATTTAATATAAATACTTCACTGCATAATTTAAATACCAACAATGGTGCAAAAATAATTTTATCAATGCATTTATTAAAGTTGAGGACTTAAAAAAGGATCCTACCTCAGCGTGGAACCAGATAAATACTCAATATATTGATATATGATGACAACCAATCCAAAACTGGTCCACAGTCACATGAACGCACACCTTCACACACACACATGTGTGTGTGTGCGTGCGTTTGTGTGCATGCATTGTCTAAAGCAATGATTAAAAATTCATTAAAATAGTAATAAGAGACCACAACCAGTGTAACAAGGTCTACACACCTATACCTCTATACTAGGGACTCAGATAAAATCTCAGACTCTAATTTACATGGTGTAAAACAAACAGAAAAAAATAAACCTTATCCGGTGGAACGACAACAAGGTAAATCAATTCCATCCACCTTGACCTTGGCGGAAGATGCCAAATTATAGACCATTGGGTCCCGAGTCAATATTCACATACTCTAATAATAGAGGAATGAAACAATCGAATTAAGCCCAAACTTTAGGGTTTTTTCTAAGAAAAAAAGGAGAGAGGAGTCAAATGGCCGATGCGAATCAATAAATATATGTAGCCAAACTCATCTTGACGAGGTGAATAGGATTCATGAAGAGTCTGAGAGGAATCATCGCGTGAAAATAGAAGACTGAGAAAGGGGGTGGTGTGCCAAAGAGGGGGGGGGGGGGGGGGGGTTGCACTCCTACATGGGTTCTACCCAGGGGTGTTGTGCACTACAGTAGGGGGTCCGACCGAGGGAGGTTGCAACCATGGAGTTGCTACTAGAAGAGAGATCCATGCCATGGGAGAGGAAGAGCTCGTAGAGGATTCCTCTAGTGCATGTCGTGCATGGAGGAAGAAAACCAGGGGGTCGCACGCTGGCCTTGTGCACCTCTCCTCTCATTTCCCCTCTTAAATTAAAATAAAAACATAATAACTAAAATAAATTAATTTAATAATAATAATAACATTAATTATTACTACAATACTCATTTAATATTACATTTCTTCATTAATTTTTCTACACCCCTATTACGTAAAACCCAATACTTCCTTAACACATCAAAATAATTAAATTATCACTAAAAAAATTTAATTAAATAAAAACTCTAACTCATTAATTTAATTAATTATCTCAGCATGAATTAATTAAATAAAACCCCCGCTTCATAATGATTAATTAAATTATTTTTAACCATTAATTAAAAAAACCTCCATTTCACCTTTATTAATTAAATTCCTCATTACCATGAATTTAATTAAATTAAACCCAACTCCAAATTTATTACTCATTTAATATTACCATTCTTTGATAACCTCAAACTTATCATTTACACATAATTTAATAATACCATTTAATATTACCATTCTTTGATAACACCCAACTCCTCATTTTCATGTTATTTAATTAAATTATCACAACTTTAATTTCATTAAAAGAAACTCCCAACAACCCATTTAATTAAATTCATTTCAAACTCAAATTAAATAAATTAAACCGCCATAATAATAACCATAATTATTATTAATAAAACACTTCTTTGATAAAACCCAAAAATCCCCACTACACATCATTTAATCACATTCCCTTTAACTCAATTTAATTAAATGAAACCATTTTTTCGAAACAATTAATTAAATCTCCATTTTCCATTATTATTATTCTTTTTAATAATAATAATAACCATAATTAATAATAATTATTATACTTATAAAACCATAATAATAATAATCACATTATTATCATTTTTCAACCTTAGATAAAACCCAACACCTCTATTAAATAAAAATTCTTATTTATTAATTCTGAAACTCCTTATTTAATTAAACACATCTTCATTAAATTTGAAACTCCTCATTTAAATAAAATGTTTCTTTGAGATACCCAAAGTCCACATTAATTTCACATAAATTTTAAACCCCATTAATCATGCAATTAAAATCTTTTAACATAAATATTACACCCCATTAATCATGAAATTAAAATATTTTAACATCCAAATAAATTATGACACCATAATAATAATAATAACATTATTATTAATATATTCTTCTATTTAGACACAAATATACCATTTCAAATTATTTAATTAAAATAAATAAAATATTAAACTAGGTAAGCTACACGGGTTGGACCAAAACTATGCACAACCTGTGAAGATCTATTAAAGTTGACTTTTCAAGATCTGGTGGTCACAAGACTTATCGGGACACCTGTGAAAATTATCAGGTATTCACCCAAGTCAAAAAACAACACCTTGAAGTGTTCCAACAATGAAAATAATGTTCTGAAGATCAGTTTAAAAATTTACCTATAGATAAATGGAACAAAAAATTAAAAAACCTTTATATTTTAAAGCTAGTTCAAAAACACGGGACTTTACCGGATTCCTAATAAGTTTCTAGGACATTTTACACTAATTTTTAATGTTTAGTCACTTGGTAATTTTCATTTTTACCTTTGTCATTGGGATTAATTGTAATTGTTTTCAGTGATTAATTTAGTCAAAAAAATTAATTTAACCTTACTAAACATTTTAAATTATTATGATGCCAAATATGGAATCAGTTTTACTAAATTTAATTCACATAAGTGGAAAATTTAATTTTAATATTAATCTTGTGGTCTCATCTAGATAAAGAGTTTTTAAGAAGAGTGTTTTTTAGAAAAATAAGATTCTATATTAACTCTATGACTAATAAAAATAAATTTTTGAAACTTAATGAATATTGTAATTCCCTGAGCCTAGTTACCCAGAGTCAGTTCATTATTACATAACATTGGAATGATCACAAGAGATAAAATCTTGAAAGACCGATTAGTTTAGTATACATGGAGGTACTAGATACATATGTAAGATTTACATTACATTATGAAATGAAAAGAACCACATTGTGTCTCTATAGAACAAAATCAAATCCCAAAGCCTATCCAACAGGTTAATCATAATATACTTATTCACATCCTAGAAGAAATAAAACATAAGAAGGAGTGAGATGAGATGCTTAGTAAGGATAACAATATAGCAAGAACTATCATAAGAAAACATAAACATTTAAGGTAATGTATAAGACTAAAAAAAAATCCTTTAAAAATTAAAATTCAGTATAAAAGTGAAAATATAAATCAAATAATTCCATTTACTTATTCACATGGATATTATACTAGTTGAATAATCACATGTAATATCAATATCTAATTTCTTAATGATGGAATGCATAATACCAGACTTCATAACAATATAGTCAAGGCCTTGTGCCAAGAATACAAATAATATTTTTTAAGGCATTTTGCCAAGACACTAGTTTGTCTCATGATACCCACCGATGCATCGAGGAGCTATAGTGGTCTCCCCTCGTCACTTACTAAGTCCAACACATTTCTCATATGAAAAGGTTGAAACATTATCTAAACATTCGTATTAAAACTAGCATACAAAATTTAAATATTTTAACCACAAACCTTGAATGGTATAAAAATAGCACATCCACAGTAAAACCTAACTCATTCAATACAGTATGGAAGATTTTATTATAATAAATCAAGATAAATAAATAATAATAAAGGATATTGACATTTATGAAAATAATCTGTAAAACTATTTGAGATGGATATTCCCCTTTTTTGAATACATTTAAAAGTCTCACTATTTATCAAGAAACCGTTAAAAATAGATTTTTGAATCAAAGTGTCCCATAACACTATGAAACTTTTAAAAGGAATTTTAATTTTAAAACATTCATGTCCATATAAATAAATCCTTAACACCATTTTTGAAACATTTTCATTAATGAGAAAATTTAGAAGAATAAATCTTTAAAACATTGAAAATGATATTTTAGTTAGAGTTCCAAACAAAATGAGAGACACTTGAATACATATAATTGAGGTAAACAAACTTTATAATATCATGAGAATAAATGGGTTCATGATATACTATGTCAAAGAATAGTATATACACCATATAAAAGTGAATTGGTGCATAACAAAAAAGAAGTCTCAATGGAATGTAAATTGAGATGAAATCCATTATAAAGATTGTATCCTTAGGTTAAGGATAAATCAATGAAATAATTATGTGTGAAA
The DNA here is from genome assembly GCA_963277665.1 of Viscum album. Classification (NCBI taxonomy): domain Eukaryota; kingdom Viridiplantae; phylum Streptophyta; class Magnoliopsida; order Santalales; family Viscaceae; genus Viscum; species Viscum album. Next base: position 1,179,998,633 of record OY728160.1, read on the forward strand.
AATATAAATACACTCAATATTATTGGATATTTAGTGTAAATAAATCATAGAACATTCACACATATTCCTATAAAAACAACACCAATGGCTTGGATGTTAACTCAATGAATGGAAATTGTGTTAAGATTACTCTTATGATGTTCATAGCGATGACTTGAGAATTTATCAATGGAGTTATTATGTGTATAAAAAGTATATCCACACAAAGGGGAGTGAAAATTACTAAATAAATAAATAAATAGTTATTTCACACATAATCTTGGAGTAAAATAATCAATGAAGTTTGCATAAAACCCAATGAGTAGAAATCGAAATTAGAAATTCCCTTACCGATTCACAAACATAAAAAACATAAATCCCATGAAAGAATGATTATACAATGTAGTTGTAAATACCCATAAATTAAATTATATTACACAAATAATACAATCATGGGTAGTACATACACCACACAAAAGGAAATAGTTGGAATATAACATGAATCTCACGAGAATAAGAAGTGAGATGAAAACCCATTACCCTGTAATTTTCCTTAGTAGAGGGTAGGTTAAACTCATTTATAATGGGGAAATAATTGTTATTAAATTATATAATAACCACATACATAAATATGATACCATATATGATCTTCTAATATTGCTTTGTTAATGATATTTCAGTAGTATCATTGTTTCAGGTGTTAATTAATTCATTTTCCTTTATATGTTTTGTTAAGTAAATCATGTTTGTTATGGATAGTATGTATTTGATTCATATCCGAAATTATATTAAGTTCTTTAAAAATTATTTTTAATCATAAAATGAAAATTATTCTTGAATTCTTATGATGGGGAATGAAATTTCATCGCGTTGTGGAGACGGTAAGCCGTACGTATGCACGAGCGACAAAATCATTCTATTGATGGTAAAATTATATGTAATTTGATTTTATATCATATATACTGAATAATTAACATGTTTTATTTATTATTTAAATATATTATACTCATTATTATACCCACACAAATAATCAAGTGTTGAATAACAAACTACACCACGACGTGGAGACGGTAAGCCGTACGTACACACGTATGGTGGCTTTGTCATTCATAGGATGGATAGAATAATGAATATGGTTGTAACATATTCATAATAACATCACAGTATGTAGAAGGTACTAGGGTTATTATTTTCTTATGTAAATAAAAAATAAATAAAAAGTGGAAGAAGAAAAGTACGTTGAAAGAGGTGATGCAATTATTACCTCTTCTTCGGGTTCTTCCTTTTGATTTGATAAAAAGGGCACCATAGGTTGTATTTCTGATCATATTAAGGAATATAGGTTAAACTTAGGGTAGTTTGGATTATATTTGAGTATGGGTTGATCGAGACAAATGGATAAGGAGGTGTGAAATTAAGATAAGGGGGTGTTCCCTTTTATAAGAGAGGTGAGAGCCAGTTTAGGAAAAGCTTGAAATATTATTTTATTATAAAATAATTTTCAGTTTATAATGGTTCCAATAGAATTTATTTATAGGATAATGTGGGGATGGATAGAAAAAATCAAAACCAATATGTTTTAGATAAGTTTAGGTCACCATATTAACCATATCTTTTGGATTTAACTATTTGTAAGAACCCGATTCTTATTCTTGAGGTATGAGTTTCTTCTTTTCCTTTTTTCCTTTAATGTTTTTGAGAAAATAAAAAAAATGGGGGAAAATCCTAAAATATTTGGGTACACACCATGTACTTTTCCACACGCTGTGTACTTTGGCCGTGTAAGATGAGTATACATGGCTTGTAGGCCTCTCAGTGATGAAGGGTGTAAAAACTGACTACAAGCTATGTACTTAGTATATACACGCCATGTAATCAGTCGACTGGTGAACATTAAGGCAGTGGGAGTATCTGCCAGCAGAGAAACAACACACGTCATGTCCTTGGAAATACACGCCGTGTAATCATGTCGACATATGAACAGTGAGGTGGTGGAAAGTGGCCGCCAGTGGAATAGTTAAAAAAATGGAAAGTACACACCATGTACTTGAGATTACATGCTATTTACTTGAGATTACATGCGGTGTAGTTATGTTTTTTGAAATAAAATAGGTATTAGCCTCCTCTTTCGAAAGAGGAATCTTAGAATGCCTGAGAGCCGCGAGAGAGAAAACCGGATCTTGGAAGAGCTCTCGACCGCACACCGTGACTCTGATTCCTTTTCCCACGATATCGTTTAAACCATGCGGGTGAGTTCTTCTCTCTTATTGAGTGTTTACTTCCAAATCATTCCCGAGGGTAAGTTATTTGAGTTTTAATGGGTGAATGTTTATCCCAGATCTACACCGTTCTCAGGTGTTTTGGGAGGCTTCGTTCACGTATATCGATCAGAGGAGATTGAGGTAGGTGGTCTGGTGTTTATTTCCAACTGTCAAGTTGTTTTTGTGTACTTTTGTGCTACACGCCCATGTTTGGAGTGTCTTATGGCTAAGGAATTAACTGATAAAATACCTAGAATTTCATAGGTAATTTAATGAATATGTGTAAACTGTTGGTTGGGATCACTGCCTTGATCCAGGGCCACCCCGTGGGTGCGTTTCTCTTGTTTAGCTGTTTGTCCAGAATACCTGTGGGTATGTTGTGATTTAGAATGCTTTGAGTTTTCATGAGAGATAATGCATATATAAATTCTTTCATATGTGTTGGGCTTGGTCCGGTTACTTTTTTAGCCCGAGGGAAGTGTTTTTCTTAGCCTAAGGGCAGTGTTTCATTTAGCCTGAGGGAAACTTTTCTTATGCCCGTGGGCAATAGCTTTCGTGCCTAAGGGCATTATCTTGTACGCCTGAGGGTAATATTCGTTATGACTAAGGGTAATCACCTGAGGGTTTCAATTCTATTCACCCGAGGGTAAGGATTTGAATGTATGAGGACACTTTTTACTCTATATATTCATTGTGGTGATTTCAAATGTTATACCTGCCAAGCTAAAGCACAAGATTTGCATTGTTTTACCTTCTACTTGTTAGATAGCTTGTTGTGGTTTTTGCTGTGGAACTGTATAAGAGATTGTCGGCTGAGGGTGAGTCTCAGGAACTTATAATTCAATTATATTGAATTATTAAATAATAATTAAATTGAAATGGAACTAGTATTATTAGCTTCTTTTGATTACTTCATAGTTTACTGCATTGCATTATTTCACACTGTTGTTGCACAATTTCAATGACAATTGGGCTTGGGACATTGGTGGGTGCCTACTGGGATTTATTTCTCACACCCTGTTTGGGTCATATCTTGGGCCCAAAAAGATTATATTGCTATAGAGTTTGATAAGGAAAAGAGTCCCTATACTGGTACTTGATTGTTGCATAGAAGTAGGAGAGCATGGGACCGAGCTTAGGCTTGCGATGCTGTTGAGTTCCTATTGCACTGTTTTTCTTTGTTTTACTGTTCTTGTACCTTGTATTATATTGTTCCAGATTGTAGTTTATCCTGTTTTAGCTTCTTTATTAGACTTAGGTACATATTGCATCATCATATATATATGACTTTTTTCACCTTTTACTTCTGTACTGTTGTCCATTTCATCTTGGTATTGTTCACTACTTCCGCTTTTGGTATGTTTTTATTTTCTCCGCTGTGCTACACTTTGACAAATGAGGGAATAGTTTCCCCACTATCAGACCTAGGCCCTCACTGCTAGTCGGCATCCTCTGGAATTTGGGGAATTGTGCTTGAGTTCATGTGACCAACCGGGTTCGGGGCACCCTTTGAGTGGCACCCGGATCCATGATGTTACAAAGTGGTATCAAATGATTTTCTTTTCTCTGATTTATTTTATTATTTGGAAATGATATAAAGAAATAGATTGCTAATGGATTTGGTAATAATTGTTCCTGGGAGTAGCTACCCCATGTACAGGTAAAGAACAGATTGCCTCAAATTAAATTGTGATTGTCTGTTTATGATTATTACATTTGATTTGATTTTCACTATTGGGTGATGCACTTATGGTGTTCTATTTATATTTTTATATCCGGGTTCTATTTAGTTTCAACCCAATGAGATGATGGTATGCCATCTCATGCATCATTTAGGCACATGTTAGAATCACATGCCATGAATAGTTTCCATTCCATGTAGGTTCATTATAAATTTCATGTTGTTGTGATAGATGTTGTTCTAGAAAATGCATGTTGTTGTGATAGATGCCTTGATAAAATAACTACAATTTAATAAGTTATTGTTATGTAATGTTTTGTGAATGATCACCAAAATTTGGTTATTGAGGTGTATGGCCCCCAATCAATCAGAATTTGGTGGATAACCGACTTGTTTACTTTGTTATAACACGTATAAGATGCCAATCTTTGGTTCGTAGAGAGTATGGGCCCTCACGGATCATAATTTGGCAATTTGGTGTTCGTTCAGTGGTTTTCTAGACTCCAAATTTGATTTTGAGGCTTACTTTCTAAAAAAACCCAGAATACACACCGTATAATTTTGATCACATGCTGTTTAATCTTCTGTTTAGGAAGAAATGAAAAAAACTTAAGTACATGCTGTGTGGTTTCAAACCGTGTCATAGGCCATGTAGATAGAAACACGGGATTGGGAAAAATCTAGAGGGAACACTCCATGTACCAATTGTATACGCCATGTCATGTTGACCTTATGTCCTCCGTATGAATAACAACACGGATAGAGAAATCTTCGCCTAAACACGCCGTGTCACTTTTGAACACACTGTGTAGGGTAGTCTGGGAATCTTGCTGTGTAACTAACAAAACGATTCAGTGTTATCTTTTCTAGTATATGCTCTGTCCATCTGGAACATGACGTGTAGTGTGAGCCGTGTATCCGGTTGTGTCTCAAACAACATGGGTCAGTGAATCTTGTCTAGTAAACGTTGTGTACATGTGGGACACATTGTGTAGTCTTGACCAGTAAGTGACCGTGTAGACTTGGCAGTGTGGCTGGGGAAACGGGGTGGTGTACATGTTGTGTGCGGTGTAACACTCCATGTAGTGTCAGCTGAGTAGCTGACCATGTCACTAACAACATGGGCAGTTGGAATCAAAGTTGTACACACCATTTCTATCTAGAATACGTCGTATAGTGTGATCTGTGTACCCGGCTGTGTCACGAACAACATGAATTTTTGAAGATCATCTTGTACATACTATGTATACCTTATACATGTTGTGTAGTCTCGTTAAAAGGAGAGCAGTGTGGCTATGCTTTGTAGAAGGACTCGAGTAGGGGTAGAAAATTCAAGTACACGCTGTGGGTGTTGACAAAACGCCATGTGTTTGGGGTGTTACACGGCCAGTTCTGGTAGAAGTACATGCCCATGTGAAAGATTTAATGGAACACACCATGTAGTTATTATACATGCCTTGTGGTCTTGTTTTTTCAACTTGAATGTTTTCCTTTCCCTGTTCCCTTCTTACGCTTCCAGTTCTTAGTCCTTGACGATATTAATCTAAGGAATGTGTTTGACCTTGTTGAGTCATGCCACCGAGATGACCACGAGTTGTTCTCCAAGATAACAACACCGATTATACTCTAGAGATTGTAGTCCATGGGCTACTGATGGATCCTCCAGTAGTTCCAGATGAAGCGCCAGCCGTTACACTGAACGTAGGTGCGGATGCACAGTTCCGTGAAGGCTTCATTCGGTCTATACAGACCTTCCAAGGAGCACCGCCAACTACCACATCTATGGAAGAGCTGACACATATATTCCAGAAACATCATCTGCCTACGTTTTCATGGGATGACAGACCATAGGCTGCGGAGTCTTGGCTGAGTTCTATGCAGATGATTTTCGATCATCTGGAGATACCTCCTGGGCGGAGGGTCAAGCTCGCTACATACATGCTGTGTGATTCCACCAAGAGATGGTGGGATGTCACCACCCAGACTAAGAATCATAGAGACATGGAATGGTAAGATTCTCAGGCAGTCTTTTATGAATTTTTCTTTTTAGAGACTCTGAGGGAAGATCGAGCTTGAGATTTCATGAATCTGCAGCAGGGCTCCATGTCAGTGATGGACTATTCTGACTGCTTCAGCAAGCTACAACATTTTCCATCTGTTCTAGTGGGTGATGAGATGTTGAGGGATAGACACTTCGAGGATGGTCTTCAATATGAAATACGAGCACTAGTGAACATTTTTAGGTTTTCTACAGTGCATGCTATTGTGAAACAGACACTGATTTCTGAGCGAAACCTATGGGAAGCTAGTGGTGAAAGCCAGAGCGGTTCATCACCAGTTTCTGGTAAAATTTCTACCAGCAAGAGGAATATGTAGATGTATTTCTATCATGGTGGCAGTAATAGCCAGAATAATTCTTCAGGTGTCCAGGTGATGTGTTACCAATGTAGTAAAGAGGGGCACAAGAGACCTCAGTGTCCATGTGACCTAGTGGAGTGTCGAGCTTGCAGCAAGATGGGTCATCTCTAGTGATTTTGTAGGGATTTTCCACCAGTGGATAGTGAGAGGGGTTCTATGCAGAATCCGCATACAGGAGTAGGGCCAGTAGATTCTTACCAGTCAGGGAATTGGAATATGTCAGGACGTTCAGGACGACGTGGTGGTTATGGCCATGGTAGCCAGACACCAGGATCTAAGAGATAGCAGGGCGGGTCAGCTCAGGGGAGCCAGGCAGCGTCGCTGGGCCGTGACACTGGGTAGGCATATGCAGTGCAACAGACCCAACAAGAGCAGGATCCCAGACCTTCCACTATTAGAGCTTCTATTCTAGTCGCTTCTGTTTTTTCTTCAGTACTTTTCGATACTGGTGCTACACATAGCTTTATATCTTTGCCCGTTGTGGAGAGCCTTGGGATCTATGTTTCTTCTTCTCCTAATATCCTGACGCTAGAAACTCTGTTGGTGATTATAACGATAGGTATGCGTCAGTGCAGGGAGTGACCCTTATACGTTGGTGGGTGTCACTTTCTATGGGACCTCTATGTCTTAGAGATGATGAGCTACGACGTCATTCTCGAGATGGACTGGTTGGTACCCTTTCAAGCCTTTGTATATTTCTATCGTCGCAAGGTGAGTTTCATATCACTAGAGGGTAGAGAGTTTCTATACAAGGGCGAATGGGATGTCTAGGTGAGTCGAGCTAGACCCAAGCATCGTGGAGAGGTGGAGTGACAACCTAGATTGAAAGTTTGTATCTGGATGACCAAGGAACTTGTCAGAAGGATTTCCCTGCAATGGTTGATTGTTTCAGGAATGTCTTCCCAGACAACTTTCCAGGTCTTCCTCCATAGCGAGAGGTGGATTTCTCTATTGAGATTATTCCAGGAGCAGCACTGGTATCCATTCCTCCTTATAGGATAGCTACACCAGAGTTGCAGGAGCTGAAGAGGTAGTTGGAGGATTTGCAGGAAAAGGGTTTCGTCCGACCCGGTACTTCTCCATGGGGTTCACCTGTCCTATTTGCGAAGAAGGTGTATGGTACGCTCAAAATTTGTGTGGATTATCGGAAACTTAACTAGTTGACGGTCAAGAACCGATATCCCTTACCAAGGATTGATGATATTTTTGATCAACTTCAAGGAGAACGAGTGTTCTCGAAGATTGAATTGAGATCCGGATATCATCAGTTGCACATTAGACCATTGGACATACCACTTACAGCTTTTCGGAGAAGATATGGTCTATACAAGTACTTGGTCATGCTGTTCGGACTAACAAATGCGCCAGCAGTTTTCATGGCTCTAATGAATCGTGTGTTCCACCCATATCTGGATTATTTTGTGGTAGTATTCACGGAAGATATCTTAGTGTACTATCACACTTGACACGACCATTCTACCAATCTTGAGATCATGCTGAGTACATTGAGAGAGAATTAGATATATGCTAATATCTCAAAGTGCCACTTTTGGATGGACCATATACACTTCCTGGGTCATATCATCTCAGAGGAAGGAGTTGTAGTAGACCCAGAGAAATTTAGAGCAGTAGTTTCCTAGGATCATCCTAAGAACATGTTTGAAATAAAGAGTTTCTTGAGACTAGATAGTTACTATAGACACTTTATATAGGACTTCTTCTGCTTAGCATCACTGTTGATGGGTTTGACTAAGAAGGGAGTGCAGTTCATTTGGTCAAAATCTTGCGAGACAACCTTTCAAGAGCTGAAGGGAAGGTTGATAACAACACTAGTGCTGATACTTCCAGAGAAAGGGAAGAAATATACATTAGACTGTGATGCATCAAGTATTGGGCTGGGAGCAATGTTGATGTTGGTCAATTGAGTAGTTGCGTACGAGTCTCGATAGTTGAGTCAACATGAGAAGAATTACCCGACACATGATCTTGAGTTGGCTGTACTTTTTCATGCATTACGCTGTTGGAGACATTATCTTTTGGGAGAACATTTTGTGGTGTTTACGGACCATTAAAGTATTAAATACATATTTACCCAGCATGACATGAATTTGAGATAGCGAAGGTGAGTTGAATACCTTCAATCCTTTGACTTCGATCTTGCCCATACACCTGGTAAGGGTAACACAGTAGGTGATGCACTGAGTAGGAGAACTCAGATACAAGCAGTGCAGGAGTCCAGTGGTGAGTGGAAGCTTATGGATCTGTTCTCTGAGATGCATTTGGAGGTGCACGATAGTTAGGGGCGAGCCTATCTTTCTTCCTTAGCTGTGGCTTCTACCCTCCTGGATAGAGTGAGGATGAGATGGCTATCTAATTCGGAAGGCCTAGTTCTACAGGAGTCGGTGGAAAGTGAGGACCCTTCTCCTGGTTGGACGATAGGAAATGATGAGTTACTACATATACATGGACAAGTGTGGGTTCCAGGGGATATACGCGAGGCATTGATGCAGGATTTTCATGCTTCATCTTGGGAAGTGCATCCCGGAGTTACCAAAATGTACCGTGACTTGAGAATTCAGTATTGGTGGCCAGGTTTGAAAAGAGAGGTAGCTGGTTTTGTTCTGAGATGTTCCACCTATCCGTAGGTGAAGGCAGAGCATCAGAGGCTAGCTGGACCGTTACAATAGTTATCCATTTTAGAGTGGAAATGGGATGATGTTGCGATGGACTTACTGACCGGCTTTCCAAGGTCACATCGAGGCAGTGATGCCTTGTGGGTTGTTGTGAATAGACTTACGAAGGTAGCTCACTTTTTTCCGATCAAGGAGTCATTCGGTGTTGACGAGCTTGGGAAGTTGAATATCCAATAGATAGTACATCTTAATGGGGTCCCTCATTCTATCGTTTTAGATAGGGATGCCTGTTTTATGTCTCCTTTCTGGCAGAGTTTTCAAAGGGCACTAGGTACACAGGTGCTTCTGAACACAACTTACCACCCTCAGACCGATGTCCATTCAGAGCATATGATACAAGTGCTTGAGGACATGTTTCTTGCATGCTTCCTAGACTTTGGGGGATCTTGGGATAAGCACATACCCCTGGTCGAGTTTTCCTATAATAATAGTTTTTAGGAAACTATTTAGATTTCACCTTATGAGGATTTATATGGTAGGCCTTGTCAATCACCTCTGTGCTAGTTGGAGGAAGGTGAGGCAGCTTTACCTAGACCACGACTCCTGCAGGAGACATCAGAGCAGGTCTAGTTGATTTAGAAGTGGATGGCTACTGCACAGTCTCATCATAAATCTTATACTAATCACTGCAAATTACCCTTGGAGTTCATGGTCGGGGATCGGGGTTTCTTGTGTATTTCACTGAGGTTGGGACACAGGCGGATCAAGAGATAGGGTAAAATTTCACCGAGGTATGTAGGGATATTTGAGATTCTGCAGAGAGTTGGGATGGTTTCCAATTGGTTTCAGTTACCACAGAGGTACTGGGCCATGCACAACATTTTCCATGTATCTCAGCTGCGCCATTATCACTCAGACCCGTCTCATGTCTTTCAGTCCAAAGAGGTTGAGCTTTAGGTCGATGCATCCTTTGAGGAGCATACAATTTGTATTATTGATAGGAGAGAAGGTTCTCCAAGGCCGGTTAGTTCCTCTCATACGTGTGCTATGGCAGCATGGCCGAGTGCTTGACAAAACTTGGGAGCGGGAGACTGACATATGTGCTTAGTGGCAAGAGTTGTTCTCATCTTTATCTTCACCTCCCTTGGAAGGGAAATTCAGGGATGAATTTCTTTAAGTGGGGAATTTTTTAAGAACCTAGTTCTTATTCTTTAGGTACATGTTTCTTCTTTTCCTTTTTCTGCTAATTTTTCTGAGAAGATAAGAAAAATGGGAAAAATCCCAAAATATTTGGGTACACGCAGTGTACCTTTCTAAATGCCGAGTACCTTGGCCGTGTGGGATGAGTATACAGAGCGTGTAGGCTTATCGATGATGAAGGGTGTAAAAACTGACTACAAGCCGTGTACTTAGTATATACACGACGTGTAATCAGCTGGTAGGTGAACAGTAAGGTAGTGGGAGTAGCCGCCAGCGGAGCGACAGTACACGATGTGTACTTGGAAATACACGCCATGTAATCACGTCGATAGATGAATAGTGAGGTAGTGGAAAGTGGCTGCAAGTGGAACAGTTAAAAAAATGGAAAGTACACACCGTGTAGTTATGATTTTTCACTTAAAATAGGTAGTAGCCTCCTATTTTGAAAGGGGAAGGTTAGAACACCCAAGATCCATGAGAGAGACGACCAGATCTTGGAAGAGCTCTTGACCGCACACTGGGACTCTGATTCCTTCGCCGACGATTTCATTTGAACTCGGCAGGTGAGTTATTCTCTCTTCATCAGTGTTTCCTTACAACTCTTTCCCAAGGGGAAGTTATTTGAGTTTGAATGGGTGAACGTTTATACCAGATCTACGCCATTCTTGGGTGTTTTAGGAGGCGTCGTTCGCATATATCGATCACAGGAGATCGAGGTAGGTGGTCTGGTGTTTATTTCCAACTATCAAGTTATTTTTGTGTACTGTTGTACTACGCGCCCATGTTTGGTGTGTTGTATGGATGAGGCCTTGACTGATAAAATACCTATAATTTCATAGGTAATTTAATGAATATGTGTAAACTATTATTTGGGATCACTGCTTTGATCCAGGGCCACCCCATGGGTGCGTTTCCCGTGTTTAGTTGTTTGGCTAGGATACCCATGGGTATGCAGTGATTTAACATGCTTTGAGTTTCCTTGAGAGAAAATGTATATATAATTGATTACTTATGTGTTGGGCTCGACCCAGTTACTTGTTTAGCCTAAGGGCAATGTTTTTCTTATCCTGAGGGAAGTGTTTCATTTAGCCTGAGGGAAACTTTTCTTATGCCTATGGCCAATAGCTTCCATTCCTGAGGGAATTATCTCATACGCCTGAGGGAAATATTCTTTATACCTGAGGGCAATCACATGGGGGTTTTGATTCTGTTCACCTGAGGGTATGGATTTGCATGTCTGAGGACACTGTTTACTCCATATATTCACTATGGTGATTTAACATGTTATACCTTCCAAGATAAAGCACATGCTTGGTATTGTTTTACCTTATACTTGTTAGATAGCTTGTTGTGGTTTGTTTCTATAGCACTGTATAGGACATTGTCAGCTGAGGCTGAGTCTCAGGAACATATAATTCAATTATATTGAATTATTAAAAAATAATTAAATGGAAATGGAACTAGTAGGAGTATCTTATTTTGAGTACTTCATAGTTTACTGCATTTCATTATTCCACACTACTGTTGCACAATTTCACTAACATTTGGGCACGTGCCTTTGGTGGTTGCATACTGAGATTTATTTCTCACACCCTATTTGGTTCATGTCTTGAGCCCAAACAAATTATATTGTTATAGGTGTTGATAATGGAATGATTCCCTATATAGGTACTTGATTTTTGTAGAGGAGTAGGGGAGCATGGGACTGAGCTTAGGTTTGTGATGCTGCTGAGTTCCTACTGCACTGTTTTGCATTGTTTTGTTGTACTTGTACCTTGTACAATATTTTTCTAGATTGCAGTGTATCCTGTTTTAGCAGCTTTCTCAGACTTAGGGACATATTACATCATCATGTATATATTACTGTTGTCACCTTTTACTTCTGTACTGTTGTCCATTTCATCTTGGTATTGTTCACTGCTTCCGCTTTTGGTATGTTTGTATTTTGTCCGCTGCGCTACACTTTGACAAATGAGGGCATAGTTTCCCCACAATCAGACCTAGGCCCTCGCTGCTAGTCGACAACCTCTAGCATTTGAGGAATTGTGATTGAGGTAATGTGACCAACCAGGTTCAGGGCACCCATTGAGTGGCACCCAGATCAATGACGTTACACTCTTAGTAAAATAGTTTAAAATTTTCCATGTCTTCTTGTATTATTTTAATACATGGTTAATAAACATACTATAAAATGCCAAGAGAACCTCAAGTGGTTTATTAATGACATATATATAATTATATAAGTCTTTTGGACAAACCTTATATTGTTAGGACTATTTTATAATTTAATAATATATTATTTGTTTAAAAAACTCATTTATGTCAATTTTGACACTATTTAGAATTTGGTTTTTGTGAAAGTCATAAAAACTTTATCACTTCAATTTTATTTATTTAATCAACCCTAACATGTCATATTAACCTAAAAAATCCGTGGAATTCATAAAAAGTTTCAATTTTCATTTATTTTGATATTTATAATATCAATTATTTTAATCTTTCATTAATGAAGTAATTATTGCATCATCATTGTCTCATACATAAATTTAATTATTTAATCTCTAAAAATTATAAATAAAATACCATGATTTAGGTAATATTTTTATATTTCTAATGAATATTTATAGTCTAATTTATCTTATATATAACCCTATATTAAAAATGGTTGTGTTATTAAACTTCAAATTTAACACTTTTAACTCTTCTTTAAATAAAATAATAATAAATGTTGTAATCAAATACAAGTGGATCAAAAGGAGAATATTTTATTCCTAATGCTTATTTTGGTCGAAATAAAATTATACAATAGAATTAAGACATGTGTTAGGTTAATTATAATATCATTTTTTCCTTTAATTACCCTATTTACTTTTTAACCGTGGTAAATAAAGTTTAAAAGTCACTATTCAACAAAAATTATTTTCATCCTATTGAACCAAATTTCACTTAATCATGTCAACCCTGTCTCTTGGATTTTTTAAATTCAATTCACAAAAGCATTAAAATTACATTTTATGCAAATTTTCAAATGTCCCTAGAAAGTGGGTAAAAGACGTTAAAAAGTTCAGTAAAATTTTATAAATTTAATCTTATAATAAAATGAATTCAATGAATTAAATTGGAATAATATAGGTATTATGTATCTATTTTGACTTTAAAATAAATTTAAATTAAAAATTATTATTTAAATAAAAAGTCATCTTTAAACAATAACTCATTGTTTTTCACTATTCATAAAAAATTGGATGTTTTTAGAAAAATACCAAATATTCACCCAAAAATAATTTTGATTTTCAAAATTGAAAAATAATTTCTATTTAAAAAACATAGAAGTTGTATTAATTAATTTAAAAAATATTCCCATAGTCAAAATCAGAAAGCGGGTTTTTGAGAAGTAAAAACTATCAAAAGATTGATATGTGTTTATGTCTAATTTAAATGTAAAATTACTTCCAATGACCATAATTGAATTAAATGATAAAAATATAATCTAATTATAATTCAAAACCATTCAAATCTATAATTTATCACTATAAATTATTTTGATAAAAAAAATTGTTTTCAATTAAAATTTAATATTTTTTACTATTCATCAAAATATGAATGTAATCAGAAAAGCACCAAGAATTTATCCAAAGTAAATTTTTATGTCCCAATTTTAAATAAGAAGTTTATTTTGTTTAATTTAATATATAATAGTGTCAACTATTTTATTTAAAAAGGGGTTTCTATTAAAATGATCTAAAATTGCATTTTTTGAAAAATACTTCTTTTATCGGAAAAAATGAATTTTTTCTTATATTATGTCTAAGAAACACCTAAACTAGATATTAAAATTTTATGAATTATATAAAATTCAAAATTCATTTAATACTATTCATAACCGCTTTTTGGACAACTAGTTTGGTAGGCCGTGGTGCGCTCAAACACGGTGTTGCGTGTAACGCAAGCTATTGAATTACTTTAAAGAAAATAACTTACTATGAAATCTTGGGGTGTTACATTCTTACCGCTTTTTTAAATTGTGTCCTCCCAATTTTAAAATTGGTCTTGGTAACTTCATTGAAAGCCCCACATTGAAAAAAGAGTCAATAAAACAATCACTTTAAAAGAGAGAAATAGAAGTACAAAGATCACCCAAGATAACCCATACTAGGATTCCATGTAGTAAAACATGGATATGGAAGATAAAACACATATCACATTATGACAGAGAGTGATAGAAAAAATGATCAGAAGAAAGTTAACAACAAGAAAATCACTAACTTGTGAAGGGTTAAACGATCATTAGTTTCCCAGTAGGAAAAGTAAATGGATAAGGTTTTTTGTTTTATGTTCCATTTCATAAAGTTGAGGAATTTATTTATGATATTGACTAAGGACATAAATATATATACTTAATTTTTAAGTAGTGTTTCATCCTTAATAAATTTCTACCACTAACTCATCTTTTCTCCAAACGATGAGTATTCAAGATGAATTGGTCACACCTGTAGCACTATTATCAACTTTTAGAGAATCACATAATCCACAAAGGATAAACTATATATTTCCATTGTTTTTAGATATTAACCAAAACCAAATGGTTAGTACAGGATTAGATGATTCCCAAAATGGATAATCATTTATAGAAAGAAATACAAATCTTAATTTCCAAAATTAAAAAAAAATACCCAAATTTCAATAAAGACCATTCAATAAACAATTTTCCTTAAAATCCTTCAATATAATCCAAACTAAGATTGAAACCCAAAACATAGAAGAATTTAATAACATAATCTTTCATAGTAAATCTTAACATTTATTGCCAAATAATATCAACTACTCTTAAAGTCTCATACTGAAGTGTAATTACCCAACCACATATTCTCTATGATAGGTTAATCATTTCCATTAATGACCAAAATCTCTATAAAAAAATATATTCTTCCAAAATCAAAATCCACCATTACTCCTCAAATGAAATCCCATAGTATTCTATTTTCCTAAGGAATATAGTGTTCCCAATAGAGTAAACGTCTTTCAAAAATAAAATTTATCACTTAATCACCAAATCAATTTCCTGTACTAAGGATATCCATTTTATAAATAATAAGATCCCAAATAAACTTATTATTGAAAAATAAAATCATTTAACTCAAAAGAATTAGTCACACTAACCAGGGACTTTACATAGTCCAGTGGTAGGCGATAAATCCCAGTTGCACTTTGGTTGTGGGTTCGATTCCTACAGCTTTGTCCGACGCGACGAGTTGTCACACGGTCTACATGTTGTACTTTTTAAAAAACTATATTTTATAATATTCCCAAAATGAGATAAATTCCTCAAAATAACCATAACATAGTTTAACCACAAATGTTATCTCATTCCTCACATTTTCATCCCAAAAATTAATAACCTATAATTTCCTCAAATTCAAGGATCGTACAAACCCAAATCGTTCTTTATAACTATATCCACAAAAGAAAAGATAATTCTTCCTCAAATAGAATTTTCACATAAAAAACCACAGGGTTACACATATAAGAGAAAAGTCTTCTAAAGTAATCACATTAACAATGATCATTAATACTTTTAAAAATTTCTCCCTCCATTTATTTCCACATAGGTTCTTCCTTGACCAAGTGGTTATCCTATAGAATAGGTCATTGAATTGGGTAATGCCAAGGTCCCATACATTTACGAAAAAAGTCTGTAAATGGATTCTTAGGATCATATTTATTTTCCTCCATAGTACTCTTCATTTTTCCTCAGCAATTGTTTACTTTATGTCCTTATTTCCCACAAATAAAGCATTTCTTTGTTCCATTGACACACTTTCCTGGGTGTCTCCTTCCACATTTCTGGCATGATAGAAATTGAGTTTTCTTTTCTCCATGGTCTCCACTGCTAGAGCTCTAATCATTCTTCTCCTTTCACTTCTTTATTGAGTTTGGGAGTTGGTTAATGTATATATTATTGATCATATTTTTGGAAACCTGCTTCAGCATAAACACAATATCTTTTACACTTATCAATATTCTATTTTTTTCTCTTTTACACCATCGTTCCAACGTTGTACATCATGTTCAATGTTACTATGACTTCCTTGGAATCCAACCATTGACTAAAACTAGAAAGCACAGTGTGAGTAACAATAGTCATAAAATCATTTAGAAAATATCACGACACCATATTTTAAATCTAAAACACCTTAGTATTAAACAAGATTATTTATTCTCATCTTATATTAAAATACTTCAAATTGATTTGTAAATAAAATTTTAATTATCCTATACCCCAGGAATGTCGAAACCAAGAGTGAAACAAGGCCCGTTGATGTGTACCAGTTCCCGTTCGAGTCTAGCTCAAAGCAGAGTTTTTGTTTTTTACCCCTAGGTACATCTATGTCAGAGCCACCTCTACCCGCTCGTATCTAGAAAAGGATGTATTTCTTTGAAAAACAACATAATGTTTACATTGCCAAATTTTTTGGATGTTCCTATATACTAATCCACAAAGTCTATATTAGGGTAGTATTTCATAATTAGAGTTTTTCTAAATCTAGCTTCCATGTTTTGAACTAAACATTCTCTAATACCAACTGTAATGCCTCGAGCCAAGATACCCAAGGTCATGTCATTATTACATAACGTTATCATGATCAAAAGAGATAACGTCTCGAATGACCTATTATTTTAGTAGCCTTAGTGGTACTAGATACATACATAAGTTTTACATTACATTAGAAAATGAAAAGAACAACATTGTGTATCCTTAGAACAAAATCATATACCAAATACTATCCTACATCTTAGTCATAATATACTTCTTCAAATCCTGAGAAAAATAAAACATAGGAAAGGGGTGAGCTCAGATGCTCAGTAAGGATAACAATATAGCGGAAACTATCATAAGAAAACATAAACATTTAAGGCAATGTGTAAGACTAAAACAAAATACTTTAAAAATTAAACTTCAGTATAAAATGAAATAAATAAATAAAATAATTCCATTTAATTATTCTCATAGATATTCAACTAGTTGAATAATAACATGTAATATCAATAGATAATTTCATAATGATGGAATGCATAATGTCGGACATCATAACCACATAGTCAAGGCATCGTGCCAAAACTACAAATAAGATTTTGTCAAAGCCTTGTGCTAAGACACTATTTTGTCTCAT
Organism: Viscum album; assembly: GCA_963277665.1. NCBI lineage: Eukaryota > Viridiplantae > Streptophyta > Magnoliopsida > Santalales > Viscaceae > Viscum > Viscum album. The sequence continues at coordinate 1,180,015,977 of OY728160.1, forward strand.
GAGACCTACCGATGCATCGAGGAGCTAGAGTAGGCTCCACCCGTCACTTACTAAGTCCAATTTATTCCTCATATGAAAAGGTTTAAACATAATCTAAACATTCACATTAAAACTAGCATACTAAATGTCAATATTTTAACCACAAACCATGAATGGTATAAAAATAGCACATCTACAGTCAAACATAACTCATTCAATACAATATGGAAGATTTTATTATAATAAATCATCTTCAATCAAGAATAATTAAGGATATTTACATAGTTAAAAATAATCAGTAAAACTATTTGAGAGAAAACCCCCCTTTTATTTGAAACAATTAAAAGTCTCACTATTTATCAAGAAGCTGTTAAAAATAGATTTTTGAACATAAGTTTCTCATAACCCTTTGAAACATTCAAAATGAATTTTAATTTTAACACATTCATGTCCATATAAATAAATCTTTAACACCATTTTTAAAACATGAACATTAATGAGAAATATTTAGAAGAATAAATCTTTAAAACATTTAAAATGATATTTTAGTTAGAGTTCCTAACCAAATCAGAGACACTTGAATATAGATAATTGTGGTAATAAAAACATTATAATTTCATGATAATAAATGGATTCATGATATACTATGTCAAAGTATAGTATGTACACCATATAAAAGTGAATTGACACATAATAACAAAGAAGTCTCAATGGAATGTAACTTAAGATGAAATCCATTATAAAGACTGTATCCTTAGGTTAAACATAAATAAATGACATAATTATGTGTGAAAAATATAAATACACTCAAAATGATTGGATATTCAGGTTAAATCAATTAGAGTACATTCACACATATTTTTGTAAAAACAACACCAATGACTTGGATGTTTAACTCAATGAATAGAAATTGAGTTAAGATTACTCTTATCAAGTTCATATCGATGACTTTAGAATTTAACAATGGAGTAATTATGTGTATCCAAATTATATACACACAAAAGGAAGTGTAAATTAATACATAAATAAATAAATAGTGATTTCACACATAATCTTGGAGTAAAATAATCAATAAAGTTTGTGCAAAACCCAATGAGTGGAAATCAAAATTAGAAATTCCCTTACCGATTTGGTAAATGAAAAACATACACCCCATGAAAGAAGGATAATACAATGAAAATTTAAATACCCATAAATTAAATTATATTAGACAAATAATACAATCATATACAGTACATACACCACACAAAAGGAAATAGTGGGAATATAGCATGAATCTCACGGGAATAAAAAGTGAGATGAAAACCCATTACCTTATACTTTTCCTTAGTAGAGGGAAGGTTAAACTCATTTATAATGGGGAAATATTTTTTTATTAAATTATAAAAGTACCACATACATAAATATGATATCATATATGATCTTCTAATATTTCTTTGTTAATGATATTTCAGTAGTATCATTGTTTGAGGGTTAATTGATTCATTTTACTTTATATGTTTTGTTAAGTAAGTCATGTTTTTTATGGATAGGATTTATTTGATTCATATCTAGAATGATATTAAGTTCATTAAATATTATTTTTAATTGTCAAATGAAAATTATTCTTGAATGGTTATGATGGGGAATGAAATTTCATCACGTCGTGGAGACGGTAAGCCGTATGTATGCACGAGCGACAATATCATTCTATTGATGGTAAAATCATTTTTAATTGGATGTTATATCATATATAATGAATAATTAACATGTTATATTTATTATTTAAATAAATTATACTCATTATTATACCCACCCAAATAATGAAGTGGTGAATAACAAACTACACCACGATGTGGAGACGGTAAGACATACGTACGCATGTATGAAGACTTTGTCATTCATAGGATGGATAAAATAATGAATATGGTTGTACCATATTTATAATAAAATAAAAGTATGTATAAGGTACTATAGTTATTATTTTGGTATGGAAACAACAAAGAAATAGGGCGTGGAAGAAGAAAAGAACTTTGAAAGAGGTGATGAAATTATTACCTCTTCTTCGGGTTTTTCATTTTGATTTTATCAAAAGGGATCCTTAGGTTAGCTTTATGATCAAATTAAAGACTCTAGGTTAAATTTAGGGTAGTTGGGAGGATATTTGAGTAGGGTTTTGATGAGACAAATGGATTTGTAGGTGTGCAATTAAGAGAAGGGGAAGTGCCCTTTTATAAGAGAGGTGAGGGTCACTTTAGGAAGAGCTTGAAATATTATTTTATTATAAAATAATTTTCTGTTTATAATGATTACAAAAAGATTTAATTCTAATATAAAGTGGGATGGGTCGAAAAAATCTCAACAAATAGGTTTTAGAATAGTTTAGGTCACCATATTAACCTTATCTATTAGATTTAACTCTTAGTTAAATGGTTTAACATTTACCATGTCTTCTTGTATTATTATCATACATGGTTAATAAACTTACTATAAAATGACAATATAACCTCAAGTGGTTCATTAATGACATATATATCATTATATAAGTCTTTTGGACGAACCTTATATTTTTAGGATTCTTATATCATTTAATAATACAATATTTGTTTTAAAAACTCATTTATGTCAATTTTGACACTAGTTTGTATTTGGTTTTTGTGAAAGTCACAAAAACATTATCAATTCGAAAAAAAATTATTTAATAAACCCCAACATGTCATATTAACCTATAAAATTCTTTTAATTCATTAAAAGTATCAATTTACATTTATTTTGATATTTATAATTTCAATTATTTTAATCTTTCATTAATAAGGTAATTAATGCATCATCATTGTGTCATAAATAAATTTAATTATTTAATGTATAAAAATTATAAATAAAATACCATGATGTAGGAAATATTTTTATCTTTCTAATTAATATTTATATTATAATTTATCTTATATATAACTCTATATTAGAAATAGTTGTGTTATTAAACTTTGAATTTAACACTTTTAACTATTCTTTGAATAAAATAATAATAAATTTCCGAATCTAATAAAATTGGATTAAAAGGATCATATTTTATTCATAAGGTTGGTTTTGGTCAAAATAAACTTATCCAATAGAATTAGGAAATGTGTTAGGGTAATTATAATATCATTTTTACTTTTAATTACCATATATACTTTTAATGTGGTAAATAAAATCCAAAAGTTACTATTCAAAACAAATTATTTGCATCCTATTGAATCAAATTTTACTTAATGACGTCAATAGTGTCTCTTGGATTTTTTAAATTCAATTCACAAAAGCGGTAAAATTACATTTTATGCAAATTTGCAAATGTGCCTAGAAGGTGGGTAAAAGACGTTAAAAAGTTTAATAAAATTTTATACATCTAATATTATTATAAAATGACTTAAATGAATTAAATTGGAACAATATAAGTATTATGTATCTATTTTTTCTTTAAAATAAATTTAAATTAAAAATAAATATTTAAATAAAAAGTCGGCTTTAAACAATAACGTAGTGTTTTTCACTATTCATCAAAAATTGAATGTTTTTAGAAAAATACCAAAAAATAACCCAAAGATAGTTTTGATATTAAAAATTAAAAAATTATTTATATTTTAAAAAATTCAAAACATTTAATTTATATTAATTAATTTAAAAAATATTTCTATAGTCAAAACCAGAAAGTGGGTTTTTGAGAAGTAAAAACTATCAAAAGATTCATATGTGTTTATGTCCAATTTAAATGTAAAATTAATTCCAATGACCAAAATTGAATTAAATGATAAAAATATAATCTAATTATACTTAAAAACCATTCAAATGTATAATTTAACACTATAAATTGTTTTTATTGAAAAAGTTGTTTTCAATTAAAATTTAGTATTTTTCACTAATTATCAAAATATGAATGTTATCAGAAAAGCACCAAAAATTTATCCAAAATAAATTTTTATGTCCCGCTTTTGAAGAAGAATTTTACTTTGTCAAGTTGAATATATTAAAGTTACAAATATTTGATTCAAAAAGGGTTCTTCATTAAAAGACGTTAAAATTGTAGTTTTTGAAAAATACTTCTTTATCTGAAAAATTTAATTTGTTCTTAAATTATGTCTAAGGAACAAATTATATGGATGAAAAAATTATATGGAGTATATAAAATTCAAAATTCATTTAATACTATTCATAACCTCTTTTTGAACGGTTAGTTTGGTAGGTTGTGGTGCGCTCGAACTCGGTGTTGCATGTTGCGCAAGCTATTGAATTACTTTAAAAAAGATAAATAACTTTGAATCTTGGTGTGTTATAAATATTTAATGATATATAGTTTATATATTTCATTTAATAAATACCACATTACAAATTTTTTTAAATTAATTAAAAAGGTGAAACATTATGAATTTTAAAACATTTTTTTGAAAAACCCTTCTTTAAACCCAAAAACAAACTTATATTAAAAAACAATATAAAGTTGATTAAAATGTAATTAATTTGACTAAATATACGTAAATAATACTTAAATTACTTAAAAAATATTCAAAACACATTTATACTACTAAATAACTTAATTTATTAAAAATAAATGACTTTTGTACAAAAAATTGGAATTATTCACTATTCACTGAAAAATCAATATTTCCATAAAAATCGCAAAAATTTTACACTAAGTGCCTTTTGATATTATAATATCAAAAATTATATTCATTTAATAAAATTAAAAAACTAAAATTTTGAAATTAATCTTTTAAATAAAACCTTATAAGAAAAGTGTTTAGTAAAACTATTTTATTTTTGATTAAAAATAATTAATATTTTTATAACTATAGTTACTATATAATTCATATTAATAAATATGAAAATTATTTATTTTATCTATACTTGTGCTGTCAAATTTTTTTTTACATCCCGCCCCTTCATTATTGGCTTGATAAGGTAGTGAGATACCACATTGCCTTAGGCAACGTTCCCATGGAGCCAAGGGCTGGCAATAAATTCCAAGGGCTTCAAGATCAATTAGGGAATGATTTTACCTTATAATAAAACCAACCAATACAACATGATTCATTCCAACAATGTAAAACAATGCAACACATTACCAAGGGTCAACCATGAAACCCAACCTATTCCATAACAACTCCCATAGAAAAACACAACTCAACCCCAATGTTCTATAATCAACGTACCAAGAGGAAGAATCAACAAAAATACCCAAAGGAAACCATGACACACTCCACTGCTCCACATCAGGCTCCATGCTCCAAGACCCACAATACCACTCAAGCATCATGATGAACTGCTTGCAAAATGAGATGCTTTACATTTTCTTGTGTCCTGGAAAATGACATCTACAAAAGAACCAAAGTGCCAAAGATGGGGAGAGTACAAATACTTAGTAGGTTTTTATCAAATGAATTCCCTACACACAAAACTAGGATATAACCATTAACACATTTATATAAAATAGTTTATATAAAACATTAAATAGTTCAAAAATTACCAACAAGCCCAACACAACCTTACCAAGCCATTTTTACCCAAATCCACACTATACAAGGGAAATACAAACAACCATTCCATAATCTGTTTACCATCAAAAGTTAGCACAAAAATTTCCCTATTTCATAAAAATACATAAGAAAAGAATAACTATAGGGTTTCACATATCTAAACCTTTAAATAGTCAAGGTGGAACTTACCGTCCAAGAACATTTTCTACCTTCCGAATGTAGTGGTACTTCCCGACCACTTATCCTTGATGGTGGCCCTTACTTACACTATCCATATCCTTTTTATAGTGGTGCTTCCCACCCAACCCTCATAATCCCAACACAAAATCAAATATTCAAGCCAATAAATAAGCATATAACGTAACAAGGCCACAACATTATACTATTTCATAACCATACAATCCATTAGAACATCATCCATGCCATTAATAAATTTCAATAAAGAAAACCCCTTTTATTTAAAACCATTTCCAAAAAATAAATCAACCAAATAAACCAATTTTAAAATCAACATTTTAAAATCTAACAATAAATAAAATTTCACCACAATGACCCATTATCTCCCAAAATCCACAAATCATAAAAAAATGGATTTCCAAAAAGCATTGTACATGATATTCATAATTAATTTTAAGAAAAACCAATTAATTGAAAACCAAGATTCTAGTTCTAGCAAAGTGGAGTTTAGAGAGAAGCCACCTACCTTAGGGTTTTAGTGAAATTGAGCAGCTCTCAACCACACCACAAATCTGGGTGGAATCTCAACCAAACCACCTTATATCCCTTGGCCTATCATAAAAAATCCTCAGTCCCATCATTTTAGGCAAAAAACCCCATGATCTACAAGCAATGTAAGTAGATCTAGAAAAATAGAGAGAGACATAACTATATCTAAGGAAAACCAAGAAATATATAAGAGAGAAGATTTACCAGAAGGGAATCAACTTCACCACACCTTGAAAACCCTTAGAATCACTTACAGAATGAGTGGAAGAGCACCTATAACCCTTGAGAACCAAATATCTTGAGTGAGGCTCAAGTGGGAGGAAGAATGTAGGGCTTAGGGAAAATGCAGACCAATCCCAGATTTAAAATCATATTTATTTTTCCACACACGGTTAGCTCGTATGGTTAGGAAAAATGTGTGCTAACCGTGCACATGATACTGAATCGAAGGGAACTTCACATGAACTCCCTACAAGGTTAGACAAACCGTACACAAACCATGAGAAGACACTATATCTCATGTTGCTCTGTTACCTAGGTTTTTTCCACAGTTTCCTATAACTGTGCTTAAACCATGATCCTTTAAAAAGCCTTAAAAAAAATTTCAATACCCCTAAAAACTCTCCCAAACTCTACCCAGACACTTTAAACACTTAAAAAGTCTTAAAAAATGTTACATACCTCAAAACAAGGGTGATACATTCTCTACACCATAGAACTTTCTATCCTTGGAAATTATAGAACCATTGCTTTGTTGAAAGAGATCAGGCCATTGCTCGACCACATCGTTATCACAATTCCAAGTCTCCTCCTAAATTTTACCATCATACCACAAAAACAAAACTAGATCGATTCTTTTACCACACAATAATTTCTCTTACCTATCCACAATTCGCATTGGCATGTGCACCTAGGAAGTATCCGACTCTAGATCAACATGATCCCATTGAATCACATGGTCATGATTCAGCTGATACTTATTTGACTAAAAAACATAGAACACATTGTGCACCTCACTAAACTGTGGTGTCAAAGCCATCCTATAAGTCACCTCTCCAACCTACTCAAGTATTGCAAAAGGACCAATATACCATGGAGATAACATATCGTGCTTTCCGAACAGATGATGCCCCAATCTCAGAGATATTTTAAAGAAAACATGATCACCATCCTAAAACAAAAAATTTATTCGATGATGGTCTAAATATTAGTTATGATGACTCTAAGCCATCTCTATTCTCTTCTTGATCCACTTGATCCTCTCCATAGTCTCATGGACAAGGCTCGGACCAACCATTAAAGTCTCAATCCTTTCCACCCAATAAAGTCGAGAACAACAAAGACACCCATAAAACACTTCAAATAGAGACATATGTATCGATGGTTAATGACTATCATTATATGAGAATTCCACTAATGAAAAATGATCCTCCCATGAGCCACCAAAATCCATCACAAAAGCCTGTAACATATCTTCTAACATTTGAACCATTCTCTCAGATTTCCCATCTGTTTAATGATGATACACTATGCTCATTGTCAATTGTGGGCCCAGGTCTTGCTCTAAGGATTTCCAAAATAGAGATGTGAAACTCAGATTTCTATCTGATAAAATTGAAACTGGAACACCATGCCTCTTTACAACTTCACATATGTAGATTTTGGATAGATCCTCCTATGTATGAGATTCATGAATAGGGATGAAATGGGATGACTTTGTGAGCTGAAACACTATAACCTATATTACATCATTCTTTCTAACTATTATTGGGAGGCCTATAATAAAATATATCTCTATACGTTCCCACTTCCATATAGGGATAGGTAAAGATTGCATCATACCCATCAGTCACTGATGCTCTACCTTGACTTGATGAGAAGTCAAGCATCTCGAAAAAAAACTCTTCCACTTTCCTTTTCATAAAAGCCTACCAAAACTAGGCTTTCAATGCCTTATACATTTTATGAATTCTTGGATGGAAAACTCATCTAGAATGAAGATAGGACATGACAATTCTCTTCTAATAAGACACTAGTACAACCATCCAATTCCAAAAGAACAAATCTGAATTCCCATTTAGTTCCTAGCTATCAACGGTCTCCCCACCATTGAGTTTCAACCACATCGCCATACAATTGGAATTAGACACCTATGATTATTTAAATAACCCAACCATATTAGGAAGCAATGAGACCAGAAACAAAACTGCTCTATCACCACAATCATCACATTCCAACCACATGTCAGCTAGGACCGACATCAACTTCCATTGATCCGATGCATGCTTTACCACCTTAGCATACAACTTCCTACTTAATGCATCTTCCACCAAATTTCCCATACCTAGTGTATACATCAATTCAAAATCAAGCATTTGGAGATACTCTATCTATCTCATTTTCCTCAAGTTCAAATCTCTTTGTGAGAAAATATTCTTTAATCTCTTATGATTGGTAAACAACATGAATTTATCACTGAAGAGATAATGACGCCACATTTATAAAGCATGAACCACTACTACGAAATCAAAATCATGTGTTGGGTAGCTATTCTCATGAAATATCAACTGTCATGAGCCATATGAAACCACATGATCCCCTTTCATGAGAACACAACCCAACCCTAATCCTGTTGCGTCACAATACACTATTTACCCTTTCCATGGATCTTGAAAATCCTAGATTGGTGCTGATGTAAGGAAACCATTAATATCTTCAAAATATTTTTGACACTGCTCATTCCATTGAAATGGAATATTATTCCTAGTTAAAACTATCATTGGTGAGGAAAATCGTGAGAAATCACGATCAAAATGCCGATAATACCTAGCTAGACCAAGGAAGCTTCATATCTCATAAACATTCTTTGGCGGTTTCCATGAAATAACAGCCTCTATATTTTCGAGATCAACTGAAACTCCCCTCTAAGAAATAACATGGAAAAGGAAATGAAACTCTTGTATCAAAAAATCAGAGTTCAAAAATTTGGCATACAAATGATGATCTATCAATATCACCATCACTATCACAAATTATTTCTCATGCTCCACCCTTTTCCTGTAATACACTAATATATCTTCAACAAATACCACTATAAATAAATAAAGATATTTTTAAAATATCTGATTTATAAATTCCAAAAATACCTCTAGTGCATTCATAAAACCAAAGGGCATAACCACATCCTCATAATGGACATATCCAATTATGAATACTATTTTCAGAATATCCTCCTTCCGCACTCGCAATTGGTGATATCCCGACTGCAAGTCAATCTTGGAGAACCAGTGATCTCCCATCAAATGATCAAAAAAATCCTCAATGTGTGGAAGTGGATATCGATTCTTATTATAACTTTATTAAGCTTACGATAATCAACACACATTTGAAGAGTTCTATACACCTTTTTAACAAACAAAACTGATAATTCCAATGTAGACATGCTAGGTTAGATGAAACCTTTGTTTTCTAACTTCTCTAACTACACTTTAAATTCCATCAATTCTTTTGGTTCCATCTGGTAATACTTAAGTGATATAAGACTTTTCCCCATAATGAGATCAATCATAAACTCCACTTCTCTCATGAGTGGAAACCCTAAGAATTTTTCAGGAAAGACATCTAAGAACTAATCGATGACTACTGGATAACCTTTATACTCAACTTATTCAATTAATATCAATGAAAATGATACTAACTGAAACTAGATCATGCCAACAGTTGTTTCCAAAAATCAAGCTGCACCCAACTTTTCATTCTTCTCCCCTATGGAGAGAAGTCAGACACCATCATCCATCGTGAAACTAACCATTCATGCATAATAGTCGATGTGGTCCTTAAACATTTCCAACCAATCCATTCCCAGGATTATATCATAATCATCCATCTAAAGCATTGAGAAATCCCACATCAACTTAACCTCATCCATAACTATACAAAATTCTCAACACAGAAAGGCTTGACACTCCCTTTGAACTAGAGGAGTTTGATGTTTTAAAACAACAGGTATAATTTCCACAGTTAAACCTAGAAAATCAACGACATGAGAAGAAATGATAGAATGGGAAGCACCTGTATCAAAAAACACTTGAATGAAGGTAGAATTTAAAAGAACCATACCTGGAACCATGGATGGTCCCACATGATCATCAATCACAAACTTCGTAGCTCCAAACAACTATTTTCTTTCCACACTCTACTCATTATTTCTATGCCGAGGAGTCATGGTGTTCCTAGAATCACCATGACTAAATTTACTCTGTTGATGAGGGGTATGTTGCTACCCCCATCCCATCAAGGCATAAGACTCATGTGACCCCTAAGGAGTGTCATAAACACACAAACATGGAAAATTATGATAATACGAATGAATATTCACCATCTAATTATAGTTATGTCATGCTTGAGGTTGTGTCGTATTATCCCTCTTGATGTGGGATATCAAACAACACTAAAAACATCCCGGTTTAGTCTGAGGCTTGAGGGAAAGGTTCACTGATCCTACTTTCAAATTCTGACCCATACTTCCACCCTAAAAATGAGTGTCCCTCTTCCTCTTGATCCCAGCATTAGAGTTCCCACTATTTCCCATGGGTACCAACATGCTTCCACCTCCTATAACCCCAAAGATATCCTGTTCAACTACTATTTCTTTATTCACCATTTTTTTGTATTCACTTATACATTTCACCACTATTTTATAACGAATTTATTTCCTCAAACCAGTATAAAAAATACATTCCTTCAACAATGTAATACCCACCACCTCAGGTGAAAATGGCACAAAGTTCATAAACATAGCTGCATATTCTATTACCGAGAGATTCTCTTGCTTCAGCCTAAAGAAATTTTTTGTGCACTGAATTCTGAACTTATGAGGGTAGAATGTTTTGTTAAAAAACTCTTCAAGACCCTACCAGGATATCCCTTGGTCCGTTCTAGATTGCACTAACAACTCCCACCACCGAAGGCCATGATCTTACAACATGTAAGTTGCTAGATTCACTTTCAATTCTACCGGTGTTCCCAAGAATTCGAAAATCCTATTCATTTTGTTCGTCGACACTTCTCCCACTTTTGAATTTGAATCACCCATGAAGGTGGGTGGATTATTCTTTTGAAACTGAACTACAATATCCTCATTTTTTGTCTTATCTACTTTATTCCCAGTTTTCACATCTTGAAAATCATGCACTATACTCTGCACTAGCTACTGGTTCACCTAGGGCTTAGGTGCAACCATATTTTCAGCAGACTCCTTTGGTTGGTCTCTACGATGCCTACATAGTGCCATTTCTATCAATAGAAAAGTAAAAACAAGTCTCACTCCCTTAGCAATAAAAGGTTTATAATTCCAAGTTCAATTACATAGTAACTATCACAACCAGTCTTTCCACCATTTCTCATTTATCATGTTTCACCATTTTTGTGAATCAAATCCACTATGTTTTGAAAATTGACCCATTTTCAAAATACCAAATCCATTCACATTTAAAATCCTCACATTTGATAATAATTTCCATATTTTTCACCAGTACATATATTCTTATCACAACACAAATAATTATGCCCAATGAAATATGAAATTCTAGTGGGAAGTCATTTTTACCATACATGTCATGCCCATATCATTGGCTACACCCACGAAGATGATATTTCCAATGCCTATAAGTATCTCCAAAACACTTATGTACCAAACTCCCTTGTAACTTTATGTTATACATAAAATGGTTAGCTACATACTTTTATGCTATACATTTCATGTGTCGACAATCCAACACCTTACTACCATCCCAACTAAAGGAATATTCCAAGAATGAATGCCAACACCAAGAGCGACAACTGATATCAAGACTGAACAAGACTGAATTTACATGTATGTCAAGGACTGAAAAAGCTTATACCACTTGTAACATTCCACCCCTTCCTCATTGGCTTGAGAATGCATTAATATGCCAGTTAGCCTTAGGCAATGTTTCCAAGGCAGTAAAGGCTTTCAATAAATACTATGGGCTTCAAGATAAATTGGGGAGAAATTTGCCCTTAGAATAAAACCAACCAAAACCACATGATGCAGGAAAAAACAATTAAACCAATGCAACACATTACCAAGGGAAAACCATGAAACCCAACCAATTCCATAACAATTATCATAGACAAACACAACTCAACCACAATGTTCCATAATCATAGTACCAAGAAGAATACTCAACAACAATACCAAATGGAAACCATGGCACACTCCACTACTCCACATCAATCTCCATGTTCTAAGAACCACAAAACCATTCAACCATCACAATGAACTTCTAGAAAAATGAGATGATTTACCTTTGCTTGTATCCTGAAAAATTACATCTACAAAAGCACTAAATTACCAAGTAAGGGGATAGTATAAATACTCAATATGTTTTCCCCAAATGAATTCCTCACACATGCCATTAGGATAGAACCACTAGAAATTTTATTAAAAATAGTTTATATAAAAAATTAAATAGTGCAACAATTACCAACAAGACAAACAAACCCTTATGAAGCCATTTTTACCCAAATACACACCATACAATGTAAATCCAAACAACCATTCACTAATCTATTTACCATCACATGTTAGCACAAAAATTTACTTCTGGCATAAAAACACACAAGAAAAGCATAACTATAGGGTTTCACATATCCAAATCGGTAAACTATCATGGTGGAAATTCCCATCCTAGACCATTTTCTACCTTCTTAATCTAGTGGTACTTCCCAAACACTTATCCTTAATGGTGGCCCTTCCATCCACTATCCATCCCCTTTTTATCATGGTACTTCTCACCCACTCCTCATCATGCAAACAAAACATCAAATATTAAATCCAATAAACCAGAATATAGAATAACAAAGCTAAAATATTATGAAAAAAATTATTTCATATCCAAAAAATCCCTTAGAACATCATCCATGCCAAAATATGTATCAATAAATCAACCCCCTTTTTTTGAAAACCATTTCCACAAACCATTTTCATAAATTAACCCAAGAAAACTGTTTTAAAATCAATATTTTTAAATCTAAACACAAAGAAAAATTCTCCGTAATGACCCATTTTCCCCCAAAATAAACATTATATAGAAAAGAAAGCTTCTAGTTCTAGAAAATTAGAGTCAGGAGAGAAGACACCTTAGGGTTTTAGTGAAATTGACCAACTCTCAACCGCACCACAAATATAGGTGGAATATCTACAAAAACCACCTTAGATCCCTTTTCTTATCACAAATAATCCTCAACCCCATAATTTTAGGCAAAACACCCCCAGATCTACATGCAATGGATGTAGATCTAGAAAACAGAGAGAGAGAGAGAACTAGATCTAAGTAAAACCAAGAATAACCCAAGAGAGAAGACTTACCAGAAGAGAATCACATTCAACACACCTTGAAAACCATTTTGGATAATTTTATGAATGAGTGGAAGAGGTCTTGAAACCCTTGAGAACCAAAAATATCGATTAAGGCTCAATTGGGAGGAAGAATGGAAGGTTTAGGGAAAATCTCGAAAAATACCTAATTCAAAACCCTATTTGTTTTTTCCACGCATGGTTAGCTCACAGGGTTAGGAAAACCGTGCACTAACCATGTGCATGAAATTTCCAAAAATGGAATTTTACATGGTCTACTTGCACGGTTAGAAAAACCATGCACAAATTGTGAGAAGACCTTGTCTCTCATGTTTCACAGTTACTAGGGTTTGTTGCACGATTTCCCCCAACCGTGCTCAAACAATGATCCTTTAAAAAGCCTCCAAATCTTTCTCAAAACCATTAAATTCTCCCAAACTCTAACAAACACTATCCAAACACATCAAATACATAAAAAGGAATAAACGAGGGTTACATACCTCAAACTAGGGGTGCTACAAAATTTATCTATAGATATTCATATAATTTCTAGGAAACCATCTCCCTTTTTAAAAAACGTATTCCAAAAACTTTTTGGATGTCAATTGAGTTACATCGAATGAAAAATTGTGAGATGCCGATTGAGTTCTTGGTTAATTGAATAAGGAAGAGTAGAATGAGAATTAGACTATGTTGACCCTCAGATAGAGCCATAATATTGAGGTTACTAGACTAATAAGATCCAACTAACTCTATTGAATTTTTTTCGGGATGAGGATATGGAGAATGTTTCAAGACCAAAAAGTTCCTTAGAGGATTATTGATGTTCTTGAATGTTGTACATAGGTAAAGTTTGATTCAACTTACTTATGGAGAAAGTGAAAACATTTTGAAGTGGATCAGAAAAGAATAAGAAATGTGTAGCTTGTAACTATTGATACTTACTATTTAATGAAAAGACTTTCTTATGGGAAGTGGATACTAGAAAGGATAGTTGGGGTGTATAACCAACTATAGAAGTAAAGTTAATACTAGTATTTTATAATTTTTTAGTTGCTGTGCCTTTTTATTTTGGAAAGAAAGATAGTGAAATAATCCTTATTGATGGGACTATCCAACATGGAAAAAAGTAGTTCTTTGTGAAGAAACGTGTAATTTTCATGTTCTTCCATCTCTTTATATTTTTTGAATACAGAATGTGAGGTTGAGAAGTATTATTGGAGTGGATTTTAACTTTAATAGGCTTCATATGTTAATAATGTTTACTAAAATAATGTTAAGAATATACTTTTTTTATAAAAGTAAATGGAACCACTGATTCACTCCCTCTCAATGATCTGGATCCTATTTGGCAACAACATAATACCAATTTTTAATATTAGTAATGAGTATTTATATAATATTTAAAAGTGAACATATTTCTAAATATGGTTTCTTGGGATATGAGAAAGTGATGAGTGGATTATTGGTATATTGTTCTAAGCGAATAAAAAGGAATAAAGAGTTTCATTAGCACATTAAATTTCATGAGGATTTGACCATTGAGCATAATAGAGATAATTTCATTGTATGATTTTTTAACTAGAGAGGTAAGTCATTTTTGTGTCCATGTGGAATAAAAAGAGATAATTCTAAAATAAAGAGTAATATCTCATGTGGAATGGGAAGAAAAAGATAAATATTAAATCCTCACATCAATGATTTGAACTTATACAACATTGAAGAGGTGGAGTGATATGAATGTGGGTGACCATATAGTCCCCTACAAACAATATTAAGTAATACACACTGGAGAAACAACATGTGATGGTTCCCATCAAAGAAACCCTACCCACCATTATATTTTTAGTGACCACTGGTACTACCTTTCTAGGGTAGTCAAAACCTTTCACCCACTTAGTGGTTAATCCAAGAATTGTCCATTTTTCTTTCCTTATCTATTTCTTTTCATGTTATTTATCTTTCAATAAATTTATTATGTTTTCTTCCTTGTTGTTTCTTATAGTTTTTTAGTAGTAAGTACCTAAGTGCTTAACTCCAAGTAGTCATTGTCAGTAAGTTAGGTTGCATCATTCCTTTTTAGCTTCTCCAATTTCTACCTCAATAAAATTATGAGTGAAAAACTAATAAAATAAATTTTTAATCAAGAAGGGGGTATAATAATTCATGTGTTAGAAATGAATATTTTTTATAAGAATCCAAAAAATGAGTAATTAATGATAATGTCACTTGCTAAAATATTAACCCCACGAAATTTAATTCTTCCTACAATACTATAATATGATTAAAAAATATTTAAGTGGATAAATGGGAAGGAATTATAAGTAATAATGATATTTTCAATAATTAAGGAACCTATATATCACCACTTTCCCAGTTTCTTCATTTCACATAGTCATACTAATTATTTTATTTATAAATTCATTGGATAGACAAGAAGTGCAATATTTAAGTGTGGTGGAATTGATCGATCAAATATTTTCATAAATTTAACTTTATATTTTAATTATTTAGTTATCCAAAATTTTGTTTTAAGCATTTATATATTAGGAATTTTTATTTTGATCATAAATTTGAGAAATGCATGGAAATTACAGTTTTTCCCTTTTAACAACACTTAAGTATTTTTATCCTAAAATTTTCTATTTGTTAAATTTTATATTAAGATACCTTGGTATAATTTAACATGTTTTGGGTTACATATTTTATTTGAATACCTTAGGGTTTTAGTGAAATTGACCGCCTCTCAACCGCACCACAAATATAGATAGAATCTCTACAAAAACCACCTTTGATCCCTTTTATTATCATCAATAAGCCTTAATCCCATAATTTTAGGCAAAAAACCATCAGATCTACATGCAATGGAAGTAGATCTTGAAAAGGGAGAGATAGAGAGAACTAGATCTATGTATAACCAAGAAATATCCAAGAGAGAATACTTACTAGAAGAGAATCACATTCAACACACCTTGAAAACCCTTTTGGATCACTTTCTGAATGAGTGGAAGAGGTCTTAAAACCCTTGAGAACCAAAAATACTGAGTAAGGCTTGATTGGGAGGAAGAATGGAAGGTTTAGGGAAAATCCCGACAAATCCTGAATTTAAAACCCTATTTGTTTTTCCCTACATGGTTAGCTCACAGGGTTAGGAAAACCGTGCACTAACCATGTGCATGAAATTTCCTAGAAGGGAATTTTACAAGGCCTACTTGAACGGTTAGAAAAACCATGCACAAATTGTGAGAAGACCCTCTCTCTCATGTTTCACAGTTACTAGGGTTTGTTGCATGGTATCCCCCAACCATGCTCAAATAGTGATCCTTTAAAAAGCCTCCAAAACATTATCAAAACCATTAAAAACATTCCCAAACTATACAAAACTCTACCTAACCACATCAAACACATAAAAAGGAATAAACAAGGGTTACATAACTCAAACTTGGGGCGCTACAAAATTTCTCTATAGATATTCACATTATTTCTAGTAAACCATCTTCTGGTTTGAAAAAACGTACGCCAAAAACTTTTAGGATGTCAATTGAGTTCCATTGAATGAAAAATTGTGAGATGCCGACTAATTTCCTGGTTAATTGAATAAGGAAGAGTAGAATGGGAATTAGACTATGATGACCCTTAGATAGATCTATAATATTGAGGTTACTAGACTAAGAAGATCCAACTGACTCTATTGAATATTTTTTTTTTGGGATGTGGATATGGAGAATGTTTCAAGACCAAAAAGTTCATTAGAGGATTATTGATGTTCTTGAATGTTGAACATAGGTAAAGTTTGATTCAACTTACTTATGAAGAAAGTGAAAATATTTTGAAGTGGATCAGAAAAGAATAAGAAATGTGAAGCTTGTAACTGTTGACACTTACTAGTTAATGAAAAGTCTTTCTTGTGGGAAGTGGATACTAGAAAGGATAGTAGGGGCGTATAACCAACTATAGAAGTAAAGTTACTACTAGGATTTTATAATTTTTTAGTTCTTGTGCCTTTTTATTTTGGAAAGAAAGACGGTGAAATAATCCTTGTTGATGGGACTATCCAACTTGGAAATAAGTTGGTCTTTGTACTGAACCTTATAATTTTCATGTTCTTCATTATCTTTATATTTTGTGCATACAAATGGTGAGGTTTAAAAGTATTATTTGAGTGGATTTTAAATTTAACAGGATTAATAGGTTTAGAATGTTTACTAAAATAATGTTAAGAATATCTTTTTTTATAAATGTAAATGGAACCACTGATTCACTCCCTCTTAGTGATTTGGATCCTATTTGGGAACAACATAATACCCATTTTTAACATTGGTAATGAGTATTTATATAATATTTAAAACTGAACATATTTCCAAATATGGTTTCTTGGGATATGTGAATGTGATGAGTGGATTATTGGTATATTCTTCCAAGTGAATAAAAAGGAATAAGAAGTTTCATTAACACATTAAATTGCATGAGGATTTGAACATTGAGCATAATAGAGATAATTCCATTGCATGAATTTTTTGTCTAGAGAGGTAAGTCATTGTTGTGTCCAAGTGGAAGAAAAAGTGTTAATTCTAAAATAAAGAGTAATATCTCACATGGAATGGGAAGAAAAAGATAAATATTAAATCCTCACATCGATGATTTTAACTTATACAACATTGAAGAGGAAGAGTGTTATGAATGTGGGTGACCATAGAGTTCCCTAAAAACAATATTAAGTAATACACACTCGAAGAAACAACATATTATGGTTCCTATAAAAGAAACCCTACCCACCATTATATTTTTAGTGACCACTGGTGCTACATTTCTAGGGTAGTCAAAACCTAGCACCCACTTAGTGGTTAAACCTGTAATTATCCATTTTTGTTTCCTTATCTATTTCTTTTCATGTTATTTAGATTTAAATAAATTTATTATGTTTTATTCCTTGTTATTTATTGTAGGTTTTTAGTTGTAAGTACCTAAGTGCTTAACTCAAAGTAGTCACTGTCAATAAGTTAGGTTGTATCATTCCTTTTTCGTTTCTCCAATTTCTACCTAAATAAAATTATGAGTGAAAAACTAATAAAATAAAATTTTAATCAAGAAGGGGGTATAATAATTCATGTCTCATAAATGAATATTTGTTATAAGAAGCCAATAAATGAGTGATTAATGATAATTACACTTGCTAAAATATTAACCCCATGAAATTTAATTCTTCATACAATCCTAGAATATGATTTAAAAAAATCTAAGTGGATAAATGGGAAGGACTTATAAGTAATAATTATATTTTCAATAATTAATTATCTTATATATCACCACATTCCTGGTTTCATCATTTCACATAGTCATGCTAATTATTTTATTAATAAATTCATTGGATTGACAAGAAGTGAAATATTTAAGTGTAGTAGAATTGATCGATCAAATATTTTCATAAATTTAACTTTATATTTTAATTATTTAGATATCTAAAATTATGTTTTAAGCATTGATATATTGGGATTTTTTATTTTGATAATGAATTTGAGCAATGTATGGAAATTCCAGTTTTTCCCTTTTAACTACCCTCAAGTATTTTTATCCTAAAATTTTCTATTTATTTAACTTTATATTAAGATACTTTGGTAGAATTTAACATGTGTTGGGTTACATATTTTATTTCAATACACCAAGCTAGATCACACTTTTTTAAAGATAATGGACATTGAAGTTAATGCATTACTGGATTAATCATTTTGGTTATAACTTTAATTCTCATCCCATAATCATTATATTCTTGGATTATGCTAAAATTTTGAAACAATTTATAAGACTTAATGTTGAGGATTTCATTTAACTATATCATATCTTGTTTTTTATTTGTAGGACTAATGATGTGACACAAAAATAAGTATTTACATTGAATTGGTTTTTTAATTTCCATTTTTTAATTTTCATAACCCTAGCCTACCCTTAACTCAATAAATATGTATTATTTACCTTAGGTGGGGGATTATCAATTAGGATTTTGGGGGTGCATATGATATTGGTTTCTACTATATATTTTATCCTTTTTCTCACATTTTTATCTTTCATTTGATACATTAATAAAAATAGTTTTTATTCTCTCTATATCATTTATATCTCTCAGTCTATCTCATTATTTATCTCTATCCCACTCTCTTCTCCCTCCCTATCTCATAAATTTGATCTCTTACACTCATAATGTTGAGTGAATAACATAATTCGTGGAATTATGGGAGGTTCTATCTCTGCTTCTACAATACTTTATTTTAATTTATTTTTGATCTAAATATGTTTGTGGTGGGGTGGAGGGGAGAATGAGGGTTCGGTGTGGTGATATTCCTATAATATATGAAAGTAATATCAAAATAATTCTATTACATACCCAATACTCAATCTATTCCTTATCTTGGTCATGATTTTTAATTTATGGAGTTGTGTATGTTTAAGGGATAAAACCACATATGATTGAGTCAGGTCTTGGAAGGTGACACACTTTTGATTAAGGTGTGTTCATCATTAATAACTATTAAAGGAGGTGAAATTTTGTGTTACAAAAATATATCCTAGGATTAAAAATTTTTAATGTAAAAATAAGGGATATTGTTTCATTTATGATAGGATAAACTATAAAATAGAATTCATAAAATAATATTGATAATGAAGAAACCTATGAAGCCAACTCTTGGACCAAATAATTCTTTCTAATATCTATATAGTCTGATAAATTTCCTTTATTTTAATTAATTAGTTCTATTATTAAATACCATATCATTATTATATTTTCATAAATATAAAAACACCAAAAATATAAAAAGTTATTAGAAGAAGTGTGTGATTTACTA
The DNA here is from genome assembly GCA_963277665.1 of Viscum album. NCBI lineage: Eukaryota > Viridiplantae > Streptophyta > Magnoliopsida > Santalales > Viscaceae > Viscum > Viscum album. The sequence continues at coordinate 1,180,036,391 of OY728160.1, forward strand.
TAAATGTTCATCATGAGAGATGACCGTAGTCTATGTAACACCCTGAAATTTTATGAGATATATAATTTTTAATTCTTTTTATGTCTTGTGTCTTACGCTACCCCAATATTATCTTGTTCTTTACACAACACCGCATTAGCTTTCCGTATATGCGACACTATACTTGGCTTATATTACACACAATTTCGTGTTCTTTTGATAAAATTCATTTCACACAACACTGAGTATAGATATTGTTAAATGTATAAAAGAACTAAGTTTTTATTATGTTATAAGAAACAAAAAATAATCATTCAATAAACCTAAACCAAACTTGGCTTGTATTACATGCAAGAGAGACCTTCCTCAATATCTTGCAATGTATGCAATACAGAGTTTCACTAAACAATGATATATTTTTAAAATATCTTATAAACTAGATGTTATGAATAATATTAACCAAATTATTAATTTTATATAAAATTAACATTAATAATATTTATTTTCTATAATATTATATAACAACAAATTTAATTTTTCAGATAAGAGAAATATTTTTCAAAAAATGCAATTTTACCGCCTTTTCATGGCGCACCCATTTTGAATAAATTTTTTTTGACACTTTTATAAGTTAAATATGAAAAAATAAACTTCTTATTTGGAAGAGGGATATGAAATTTTACTTTTTATGATTTTTTGATATTTTTCTGATAACTTTCCTATTTTAATGAATAGTAAAAATAGGCGAAATGTTAATTGAAAAAACCTTTATTCATGAAAATAATTTATATGGTTAAATTATATTATTGAATGGTTTTAAATTATAATTAGAATATATTTTTATAAGTTAATAAAATTTATTTCATTTTCATTAATTTTACATTGAATTCATATGTAAAAACTTTTGAATCTTTTGCAATGTTTTAACTTTTAAGAAAGAACCTGTTTTTTTTTCATTCCGACAATGTGATTAATTATAAAATAATTACTGCAACTTTTTTGTTTCGAATTTTAAAAAATGGATTCTATATTTGGAATCATTGGGTCCAAATTATGTTAATAGGTTACTTTTATATTTTTGATATTATGAATAGTAACTACGATAATTTTTATTTAATGTGGTTAAAAATAAATCTGATAAATTAGTGTGACGAATAATATTAAAAAGACAATAAAATTATCCAAAAACCTACCGAAATTATATTTGATGAATATATTTCTTCAATTAACATATTAGGTTCTAAAATTAGTTAGTTAATGTCCACTTGACAATGAAAATGGCATAGATATTAATAAAACCAATGAAAGTGAAAAAAATTTCAAACTCACATTTCTTAAAAGTATAATAATTTTAATATAGGGATAACCAACTGATATATTAAAAAATAAATAGTAAATAGAAATATAAAAGAATTACCTACATCATGGTAATTTATTTTTAATTTCTATAAAATAAATAATTATTTTAAAGTCTTATTATTTAATGATTTGAAAATTAATTAATTGATGAGAAATCAAAGAAACAATTTTTATTAAAATATTAATAACCATAAACTATGAAAAAACAAGACCAAATCCTATAATTAGAGTATATATCATCCATAATCATTTAAAGGTAATGATAGTGACCATTTGGATACTTATATAATAGATTATGACCTTTATATTATTTTATTTAAAGTAATGTTAAAGTTATCACATTCATACTCAAACAAGAATAAAATTTTTAATATTTGATATTATAGAAGATAAATTAGAATAGATATATTCTCATGAAATATATTAAATTTATATTCATTATAGTATTTTATTTTTAATTTTTAATCAACAAATAATTATGTTAAATAATTACCCAAAATCATTGTAGTAATTATTTTATTAATAGAGATATCAAATTTATTTTATTAAAAATATGAAAATAAATATATTTTGGAATAATTAATTTGTAAAATGAATTTTATATATACCAATTACCTCATAATAGTATAATAAAATAGTTGTTTTGAAGTTAACTTGTTATCTTTATATTTTAAAAAATAAATAAATTGAATAGTGTCAAAATCGACACTATTGACTGTTTATCAAAATAGTGGTATATTAAATTATTTAAAAATCATAAAACATTTTAAAAAATATAGAATAATTATTAAATGGTCAAAAATGTTCAAAAGTATTTATTTATTATCTAATTGAAATCAAATAAATAAATATTTTACCTTCTTAATATTGAAATATTTGTTACCCTAATTAAAATAAAATAAAATAACTAAGTGTTAAATTAAAAAGATAAGGTTTTAATGGAAACATAAACTTGCCGAAATTTTTTTTTTCGTGAGATTAAAACTCTATCTCATTTAATATTCTAAATTAGGACACTTTTGAGGGTTCGAGTGGGGTTTTATTTTATTATAAATTAATATTTTTTAGGTTTCCAAAAGTGCCCCTCACCTCAATTATAAAAGGGCACCTCCTACCTCATATATACACAACTAAATAAGCCTTCAAGTTCATCCATTACCTACCCATTTATCTTTTAAAATTCCCTAGTTATATTATAGAGGTGTTGGTACTCTCAAAATACTAACTCTAGTTCCATTAAGAAGAGATCTAAAGAGAGCGCGTCAAAGAAGAGGTAATATCCTCTACCATTTCTTTCATATTTATTTCTAATTCTACTTCTACTTACTGAATTATTTACTTATAGAATAATAAATCCATTATAACTTATATACTGAGATGTAATTATAATAATTAAACAACCATATTTAACTTTATATCCTTCCTAAGAAAGATGAAATCACCACGCATGAGTACGTACGACTTACCATCTTCACGCCGTGGTGTAATCTATTTTTCATCATCACCGTACTTGTATTATTATAAAAATGGATTTAATAACTATATATTATTTTTATAAAATGTTATTTATTCTTAAATTGAGTAAACCTCTCAAATAAACACCATTAAACAATTATGGGAATGATATAGTTGCTCGTGCATAGTACGACCTACCATCTCCACGATGCGATGTGATTAGTTATACATGATAACCATTCAAGAATGATTATATAAATTAAATAATAAATAAATATGGTATTTATTATGTTAATATCATTTTATAATGATATAAATATCACCTAATAAGGATAAATGGTACTTATTCAACAAAACATGCATATGATCATAAAGTAGTTAAAAACCGAATAACGAGTAACAATGAACTCTTACATGAAAAAGAAAGAGAATTTATCATACATGACATCATAAAAATGACCATGATTTTATAATAAGTAAATAAAATTATTTAAATCATTATATAGGAGGTTCTCATACATAAGGAGCATATCAAACATAAAGTTAGGGATTATTTTGTCTCACTTTTACTTATGTGGGACATATGCCTTATACACCATCAAATTCTTTTGTGTGGTGTTTATGTTAACCATGAATATTTTTATTATCCTAATTATGAAGGTTATGATATTTACATATGAATATAATTTTCTTTATTTTATGATACATATGATTCACCATATTGTAAATTGGTAAGAGATAACTTTTCAATCTCATTTTTTTCGAGATTATTTTTAAGTATTTACTGGGGATATATTTATCATCCATATCCATGTTTTATAAAAATGTTTTCAAAAAATATTAACTATTATTATATGTATGTTTAAAGTAATTTTTACTCATTTATTTAATTTTACTACATGGTTTTAAAGGAATATTTTTCCCATAGGAGGTACGTTTTTACTTTTCCATCCAGAGTATGAGAAGAATGTTTTTTTACTTATACGACATGGAATTTTTTTTAAATATTTTTAACGTCTAATTTACATCAAGATTACTATAAAATATTTTATGTTTATTTTAAACTAAATTCTTTTCTTTTTAAATTTCATGTAATTTTGAGAAAAGAAAACATTTTTGAAGAAGAAAGGATATTTTCCTTATGAATTAAGTTCAAGTGTTTTATTAAAATTATTTGCAATCTAAGATGGTTCTCTTAAATAGGGTTATGTTTCTATCCTTATTATTACTATGATTTGACTGTGTTAATTATGGAATGATATTTTATATGGATTATGTTATGATGTAATGATGTTTAATAAACCCTTTTTATTTTTTGGGTTATGCTATGATGAATGACTTATGTTTTTGTGGAACATGTAAGAATGATTTCATTATAAGATGTGTGGGACCTATATCTTATTCCAATGAATTGGGTAAATATTTATATCTCATGATATAGACAGGAATGGAATGAAAAGTAAATCTAATTTAGTAATACATGGTTGGAACGACAAGTAAACCCAGTTCAGTAATGAAATTTTTCCACTATAATGGTCATGGTAGTAATTCCTTGACTACTATGAAAATCCTATTATGTTTTATTTGTTTGAAATAATTCCATGTTTTATGCCAATTCTATTTTACCAGGATTAATGTACCTTTATGATCTATGACTTAACAACTTCCATGATTATTTCATGGACTAATATTTCAATAGTTAAACTTTATGTTCACGTATTTTCTACATTATTATGTTCATGGTTTGTTTTATGTTCTCTATGTTCACCCTTACTGAGAATTTGAGCTCACCCTTTTTATGTTTTCTTTTCCTAGGATATAAGTAAATGATTTAGGTAGTAAAACTAAAGGGGAAGATATTTATAGGAGATTTTTATGATCTTTCACCAAGTTAGAAGATTATGTTTTGAGTTTCCAAAGACACTAAATTAATATGGTCTTGGGCATCTTCTTTGTGTCATGTATTAAGTATTCTGAAAAATTAATGTAAAGTCCATGTACGTCAAGCTTGGGTTGTTAGAGTTGGTATCATATAAGGTTACAATCCTAGGGTTTTTGTGATAATTATAATTAACCTAGGGTTAAAACGAAGATATCATAGATTGAAATATTATACGTAATTTACATTACTTATGTGTTTATAATCTATGATATGTATTTCTCACATTTTTCTTTCTAATATTAGTAAATAGACAGAACTACATAGAACATAGTCAACCATTGAATGTTTCAGATTTGAAAAGTATGGGAATTATGAAGATCTATTTCCTATGTGGAAACATCATGAAGAGAATCATGATGATGGTTTGATTATTGGTCATACTACTGAGGATAAATAGATTCTAAACAACATGTGAAAGTTATGTGATATTATTCAAGTATTGTTTACATTAAAATTAAGAATTTTAAGGTTGAGAAACCTTAATACATGATTCATATTTTAGAAAAGATGCAGATTATGGATCCTGAGTAACGGTTTAAGAATATATTTGGATGATTGAGGTGTATATGTTTTAGAATTCAATGATTATGTTATATGATTCATGAAATATATAAGTGTTTTTAGTATTAGTTTTTCATTATGTATTGGAAAGGATATGTTTAATAGTTATAAGGATCAAAAAAGTGATTTAAGGGTAAGGTGTTATACATGGAGAACACATGATTAAGGGAAAGATAACCCTTAATATTTACCTTATGTTCAGATAATGATTTTTGGATAAAGATATATGGGATTTGAATAATTAAATTGGATGATGCTAGTTTCTTGGGAAATAATTATGGAGTTATTGACAAGTGGGTTATGCTATCATGGATGAAGTATAAAACTTTTTGGGCCTTAATAAATATATCGAATAAATTTTTGAATAATGAAACATGCATATTTTTAATAAGGATGTATGGAAATTTAGGTTATTACCATAATTCAAGAGAATGGATGACGAAGTCATTCAAATGTTTGGAATGTGAAAAAAAAGATATATATTATGAAATATGGGGGATAAATGAAGGTATTCACATGCTTGTTATATGACCTTTCTTGTAATTGTACTGTGAGTTTGGAAAAAAGTATTTTAGATAATCATAATGATTGGAGTGGATTAAGTTGGACATCATATAGTATTTTTTAATTCTAAAACATTTTTTAATGTTATTTTTGGAATGTTATAGTTTTAGAAATAATACAACCCACAGGACGAGTGACAACCCGTCGTGTTATAAAAGGTAGCAAGAATCGAACCCACAACTAAAGTGAAACATGCCTTTATCGCCTACCAATGGCATACAAGAATTCCCTGGTTAGTATAATTTACTTTTACTTTATTCAAGCAGTATGATAGATGAAGTATAAGTTCATTTTTGGAACCATATATGATTAATCTCACCATATATGGACTTATGTATATTTGATAACTTATGCTAGCCTTTTTTTTGATAAACACAGATTGAATGACCTATAATTCTTTTTATGGATCTCATGATCTGATAACACTTTAGAAATGAAAAATTCAACTTCATTTCTTTGAATAAGAGATGAAGTGTAAATTGTTCAAGGAACAACCAATGATGAGATTGTACTGAAATCAATTAAGTATTTCATCTCATGTTCTTCAACATTAGGAAAAGGATATTTAAAACAAAAATTTTTATCATAGTACCCTATTATATGAGGAAACAGATGGTCCCTTAAGTAATCGTAGATTTTTTTTCTAGTAGTAAACTTTATCCAAACATTATTCTATATCACTATCAAGGAGGATTTAATGGTTAGATTTATCTTACATATATATGTTCTCACTTCCCATGTATGTTCTCCTATGTGGAAACTCAATGATGAGTTACTTTGGGTAACCATTATGTTTCTAACCTTCCTTTTTTAAAATGAAGTTTCAGTATCCCTTTTTATGATCTGTGTTTTCATGAAAGAAACTTTCAAGTAGTAAACCATTTATAACCCCGACGAATTTTGAGGGAGAAATCCATTTTAAGAGGGGTAGAATATAACAACCTGAGATTTTATTAGATAAGTTATTTTTCATTTATTTGATATCTTGTCTTATACTATACACCAAGATTAGCTTGTGTTATATGTAACAATGTATTATCTTGATGTCTACACAACACTATTCTTGGCTAGTGTTACAAGAAATTTCAAGTCATTTTGATAGAATTAATTTCACGCAACACTGAGTATAGATTTTGTTAAATGTATAAAAGAACTATGTTTAGATTATGTTATACAGAACACCAAAGAAAGCTTGCACTAAATGTAACACTGAGTTGGATTTCATTACACACAAAAGGGACCTTCTTTGATATCTTGTGCTGTTCACAATACCGAGTTTCACTAAACAATGATATATTATTAAAATATTATATAAACTAGATATTATGAATAGTATTAACTAAAATTTGAATTTTATATAACATTAAAATTAATCTTATGTATTTTCTAGAATGTGATATAAGAACAAATTCCATTTTTCAGATAAAAGAAGTATTTTCCAAAAAATGTAGTTTTACCACCTTTTGATGGAACACTAATTTTAAATCTAGTTTTAACACTTTTATAAGTTAAATTTGATAAAATAAACATTGTATATGGAATAGGGATATAAAATTCACTTTGGATTATTTTTTTATATTTTTATGATAACTTTCTTATATTGATGAATTGTAAAAATATGCTAAATTTTAATTGAAAACAACTTTTTTCATCGAAATAATTTATATGACTAAATTATATTATTTAATGTTTTTAAAGTATAAATAGAATATATTTTTATAATTTAACAAAATTTAATTAATTTTCATTAATTTTACATTGAATTCATATATAAAAACATTTCAATCTTTTCCAATGTTTTATCTTTTAAAAAAATCCATTTCTTTCATTCCGACAACGGGATTAATTTTAAATTAATTACTACAACTTCTGGGTTTTGAATTTTGAAAAATGGATTCTATATTTTTAATTAATGGGTCTAAATTATGTTAATAGGTTAATTTTATTTTTTTGATATTATGAATAGTAACTAGGGTAATTTTTATTTAACGCGGTTAAAGGTAAATCAGGTAAATTAATGTAACAAATCATATTATAATGAAAATAAAATTATCCAAAAACAATCCAAAATCATTTTTTATGAATATAATTATACCCTTAAAATATTAGGTTCGAAACATAGTCATTTAATGTTTTATTGACGAAGAAAATGACATAGATATTAGTAAAACCAATGAAAGTGACAAAATGTCAAACTCACATTTCTTAAAAGTATAATAATTTTAATATAGGGATAACGAGGTGATATCTTAAAAAATAAATATTACATGGAAAGATAAAATAATTACCTACATCAAGGTAATTTATTTTAAATTTTTAGGAAATAAATAATTTCCTTAAAATCTTATTATTTGATGATGTCAAAATTAATTAACTGATGAGAAATCAATGAAAGAATTTTATTAAAATCCTAATAACCATAAAAGGTCCAAAAACATGATTAAATATTTTTAGTAGATTATATCCCAACCATAATCATACAAAGGTCAATATAGTGACTATTTGAAGACTTATAGAACATATTATTAACTTTATATTATTTTATTTAAAGTAATGTTAAAGTTGTCACATTCATTCTTTAATAAGTATAAAATTTTTAATATTTAATTTTATAGAAGATAAATTCTATTACATATATTCTCATGAAATATATTAAATTTATATTAATTATATTATTTTATTTTATATTTTTACTCAAAAATTAGTATATTAAATAATTACCCAAAATCATTGTAGTAATTATTTTATTAATGGAGATATCAAATAAATTTTATTAAAAATATTAAAATAAATATAATTTTTGATAATTAATATTTCCAATTTATTTTATAGATACCATTTAACTTATAATAATATAATAAAATGTTTGGTTCTAAGTTAACTTCTTATCTTTATATTTTTAAAAATCAATAAATTGAATAGTGTCAAAATCAACACTATTAATTGATTATCAAAATAGTGTTTTATTAATTTATTTAAAAATCATAAAACATTTTTAAAAAAATATAATAATTATTATATGGTGAAAAATGTTATAAATTATTTATTTATGATCTAATTAACATCAAATAATAAATATTTTACCCTTTTAATATTGAAATATTTGTTACCCTTGTTAAAATGAAATAAAATAACTAAGTGTTAAATTGAAAGATAAGTTTTAATGGACATATAAACTTGTATAAAATTTATTGGTTGATTATATTAAAACCATATATTAACTCATATTCTAAATTGGGACATTTTGGAGGTTTTTTATTGGGGTTTTATTTTATTATAAATTAATATTTTTGAGGTTTCCAAAAGTGGATCTCAACTCAATTATAAAAGGGCACATTATACCTCATTTATACACAACTAATTAAGCCTTATAAAACGTCCATAACCAGACCATTTAACTTATAAACTTTCCTAGTTAAATTATATAGCTTCTGGTCCTCTCAAAACACCAACTCTAGTTCCATTAAGAGGAGATCTAAAGCGAGAATGTCAAAGAAGAGGTAATCTTTTCGACCGATTCATTCATATTTCTTTCTACTTCTACTTATACTTATACTTCATGAGTTGATTAATTATAGAATAATAATTCCATTAGAAATTATATACTGAGATGTTATTATAATTATGAAACTACCATATTCAACTTTCAATCCATCCTAAGAAATACAGAATCACCACGCGTGTGTACATACGGCTTATCGTCCCCACGTCGTGGTGTAATCTGTTTTCACCATAACCCTACTTGGATGGGTATAAAAATGGATGTAATAATTATATATAATTATTATAAAATTATAATTATTATGAAATAGTTTAAACCATTAAAATCAACACCATTCAACAATTAGGAGAATGATATCGTCGCTCGTGCGTATGTACGAGCTACCATCTCTAAGATGTGATCTGATTTGTTCTACATGATAAACATTAAAGAATGATTCTATAAATGTATAAAATGAATAAATATGGTATTTATTTTGTTAATATCATTTTATAATGATATAAATATGATCTAATAAGGATAATCAAAACTTATTCGATAAAACATGCATACGATCATAAACCAGTTAAACCCCGAATAACGAGTATCAATGAAATATTACAGGATAATGAAGGAGAATATGATCACATATTATATCATAAAAAGGAACATGATTTTGGAATAAGTCAAAAAATTATTCAAATCATTATACAATATGTTCAGATACTTACGAAGCATATCATACCTAAGGTAAGTGATTATTTTGTATCACTTTTTTTTGTGTGGGACATATGCCTTATACATAATCTAATTATTTTGTGTGGTGTTTATGTTACCCATGAATTTTTTCATTATCCTTATTATAAAGGTTATAAAATTTAAATGTTAATATAATTTTCTTTATTTTATGAGACATACGATTCAATAGATTTTAAATTGGTAAGGGATAACTTTGCAATCTCATTTTCATCCGAGATTGTCTATACTTAAGTATTTACTGGGGGTATATTTATCATCCATGTCCACATTTTATAATTTTTTTATAAAATGTTCAATAGTATTCTAGGTATGTTAAAAGTAATTTTTACCCATTTTTTACTTTTACTATATGGTTTTAAAGGAATCTTTCTTTTATTTTCCATAAGAGGTGCTTTTTTACTTTTCGGGCAAGAGTACGAGAATGTTTTTAAAATTCTACAGAATGAAAATTTTTTTACATCTTCTTAACACCTGATTTCCATAAAGATTCCTACACACTATTTTATGTTTATTTTCAAATAAATTTTTTTCTTTTGAAATTTCTTGAAATTTTGATAAAATAAAATGTTTTTTAAGAAGAAAGGAGATTTTTATTAGGAATTAAGTTCAAGTGTTTTATCAAATATTTTTTCCATATAAGATGACACTCTTAAATCGGGTTATGTTTCTATCCCTATTACTACTATGATTTTATTGTGTTAATAAAGAAATTATCTTTTATATGGATTATGTTATGACGGAATTATGTTTAAGAAACCCATTTTATTTTTTGGATTATACAATGATGGGCGATTTATGTTTTTGTGGAACATGTAAGAATGATTTCATTATGAGATGGGTGGTACATATATCTCCCTCCAATGCATGGGGTAAATATTTATTTCTCATGATATATGTCTTGAATGGAACAAAAAGTAAATTTTATTTTAGTAATACATGGATGGAACGATTTGTAAACTCGGTTATGTAATGGACGTTGTCCACTATGATGGTCTTGGTAGCAATGCCTTGGATACTATGAAAAATCATATTATATGCTTAATTTTTAGCCACAATTCCATGTTTTATTCAAATGATATTTTACCAGGGTTAATGTTACTTTATGATCTATGCCTTACCAACTTCCGAGATTTAATTCATGGCTCACGATTTTGATATTTAAACTTTATGTTCATTTTTATACATTCTTAGGTTCATGATTTGTTTTATATTCTCCATGTTTACCCTTTCTGAGAATTTGAGCTCACCCTTTTTATGTTTTTATAGTATATAAAGAAAGGATTTAGATAGGAAAACAAAAGGTATATTGTGAAGATCTTTCACCAAGTTAGAAGATTATGTTATGAGTTTCCAAAGACACTAGACTAATACGGTCTTTGGGTATCTGTCTTTATCATGTTTTAAGTATTATGAAAAAGTAATGTAATGTCCATGTATGTCAATATTGGATCATTAGATTCCACCCCTTATATTCACTAGAAAATAGTTAAATTATATTTTTACTTCCCAATTAAATGTGTTTCATAAGTCATTTTCAAGTGGTATGAATTACAGACTTTGAAATTTCGGATTAATTTAACAATTTTTTTTAATGTGTGACTGAGATCATAAGGAAAAATGTTAGAAGAATGGAATTGTTCTTATTTCATGATATATATGGAATTAAGAAAGTGATAAGTACAATATTAATGTTTTTACATCAAATATTATTTCCCTACATGAAGTTCTAGATTAGTAGGATTAGTTTCTTTTTTGAGGAATTATTTATATCTGGTAAATTCACACACTAAAATATTTGAATAAATGCAGTTATATGTTGAATTGATTTAGATATTGAAAGAATAAATGTAATTTTTTTCCCAAAAATGATAAAAAGTGAAAAAGGTTTATCAAAAAAGTTATATCATTGAATAAATTGAAAATTTTAGAGAAATTTTTAAAACAAATTGATGACACATTTGATGGTACTAACAATGGAGAGAAGTTGGGGAGTTTAAGATCAAATTATATAAGAGGAAACATGAGTTGATATAGAGAATGAATTTTCCACTAGTTTATTTTAAATATAATGATTGATGTATTCGATCGGTAAACTCAGATCTCATGAAGGTCTCACAAGAGATCTTTATATTTGGAAGATGATAACTCAAGTGGTTTCAAGAGCCTACAAAGATGTTATTACCCAAAACATTAATTTTACATAGAATTATTAATTAATGGGTAGTTTAAAGTCATATATAAATAATATATGGTATTATATAAATTAATATGGTTCTATGATAAATTTATAATAAAATTATAAATATTATATAGGAGGTTTGAACAAGTACAATGAGAGTCAAGACTTAAGGTAAACTAATTTCAACTCACTTTATTATATTTGTGAGATACAAGCCATATTAACCACCCATTTCTTTTATGTGGTGTATATAATTACCATGAGTTAATTATATTATTCGTATACTTAAATTTATGGCTATTTCCTTATCCATTTTATGATCTATCATTCATGGGGTTTACAGTTCAGAAGTCACCAAATCAGTAAGGTAATTATTTCGCAATTTTCTTTCTTTGAGACACATGTTCTATTATAAACATATATTATTTTAAAAGTTGTATATACTACCCTTTGAAATGTTATATCACGAATATAATTCATTTTCTGATATTTGAATATTCATTTATTGTTATTCTTTCATTGAGATTAGGATTCAAAGATACTACTCTTGTAAGAGTTTGCTGTTACAATTTCAATGTTTATCGAGATTGTTTAAGATTAAGTTTAAATTTATAAAATCCTATGATCTGTATCTCAAAAATTCTCATGAATTTTATTAGAATTTTTTATTCACGTCATATCCAATTAATGGCACCATTTTCCACTATTTGGCACTTATGACAATTAATAAAATGTTTTTATTCAAATACAACCTTATTTACTATTTCATTATTTGATCTATGTTCCTTAAAAACCTTATTTTCTAGAAATATTTTTCAAAAATGTTATACTGTTTTTAAAATAAAATTTTATTCATGTTTTACCTTTTTACAAAATGGTTTTAAAAAATAAACTTTTTATTGTTTTCCAATCAAGGAACTTTTCTAAACTTCTTACGGTACAAAAAAAATGTTCGATATGTATAGATTTATCCACCTTCATGACCATAATTTATTTGAAGCTTCCTTTGAAAATTTACAAGATTTATTTTCAAATATTTTTGTTTCTACTAATATGGAAATTATATCTTTTTAAATTATTTATCAATGATTTTTTTTTCAAAATTTTTGTCATTAAATAAGTTTTAAATTATTTTTCAATATTCCTTTATATATTTTCAAAGATATTTTTGAAGAAAATATTTTCAATTTTTTTTTCAGGATTCCTTTATATGTTTTCAATTCCGATTCTAAAGAAAATGATTTTAAAATGTTTTCAATTTTCCTTTATAAGTTTTCAAATCTATTTTCAAATATAAATTTTTCAAAATATTTTCAATCTTCCTTTATTAATGTTCAAATATATTTTCAAAGAAAATCTTTTCAAAAATCTTTTCATGATTCATTTATATGTTTTCAGGAATACTTTCAAATAAAAAGATTTTAAAAATGTTTTATGTTTTAAAAAGTATTTTTCAAAGTAGAAAGGATATTTTCCTTAATAAATATTTTAAATGATTTTTAAAGATTACATCATAAATTTTAAAAGTGCTTTTTAGAAGAAATGATTTTAAAAATGTTTTATGTTTTGAAAAATTATTTTCACGAAGAGATTATTTCCCTTAAGAAATGATGCAAGTGATGTTTCAAAATAATTCACTATCAAATATGAAATCCTTTGATATAGTATATGATTTTTTTGGGGATATAATTCAAGGAATACATTCATAATATTTCTTTGAATGGTTATTATTTTAATGATATGTTGTTTATGAAAACCATTTCTATTCTAGAGGTTATAACATGATAAAATGATTATGAAACCTTCTTCCTTTCATGAGTTATTATACGATGAAATGATTACTAAACCTGTATCTATTTTATAGGTTATGATATGATAAATTGTTTATGATACCCATTTAATTTAATGGGTTATGATATGATGGTTGTGAAACCCATTTATTTTTATGGGTCTTGATACGATGATTGTTTTATTATATTATTGAATACATATGTATGATTTCATTATGTGATAAGGGAAACCTATATCTCTATCCAATGCATTGTGTAAAGATTTATATCTCATGAAATAGACAAGTATGGAATGGGGAGTGAACTCTATTTAGTAAAGGGATTTATTAGCTAAAATGGTCTTGGGAGTGAACATTGATTACTAAGATGGCATTGGGAGTGAACCATTACTACTAAGATGGTCTTGGTAGTGAAAATTGACTACTAATATGGTTTTGGGAGTGAAACCATTCCACTATAAGGAAAGGGATGAAACTTGGTGTGGTGGTGTGTCCGCCCAGTAGGTGTATCCCCCATGAAGAGCCCTGATAGGTTTTGAGAAATGATCCTTGAATTATAAGGAATGATTTTATATTCCTATGTGTATAAAAGAAATCATATGTCTTATTCCTATGTTATACATTCATGGATGATGATCTTGATTCCCTTATGATTCATGTCTAGTAAAAAACTAATATTTATTCCATGATTCATTTTTATGTTCTTTGATATGCAGGGTATGATTTTCCAATGTTATGCTCATGTTTTCATACCATTATTCATACGTTATTCCCATGAATCTTCTTTATTTACCCTTAATAAGCATCTAAACTCAGTCTTTCTTATGTTTCCTTTACCTATGTTACGAAGAAAGGTTTTATGTAGGATTACTAAATGGTTTGATCTTTGTGGGAAAGATTAAATATATTTAACCAAGTAAGATGATTGTTTTCTATGTTTCCAAAGACACAAAATTATTACAGTACTTAGGAATATAATTTTGTAATGTGTGTAATATTCAGATAAAATTATTTAATATTTAAAGGACCCCAAAACACCCTGAGAGGGGAGGGGTGAATCAGGGTGTCAAGTTTTTCTTTTAAACTGATGGATATTATTCCAATGTGGGTTGTAACCTGTTAAACCTATTAGATAAATGCTTGAAAAGAGAGGGAAACACAATTTTACTTAGTTCACCACAAAGGGAAATGTCCAAGGAGCATGCGTTGATGGTGTGTCAATCATTCCAAAAACCACTAATCTTCACTATCTATAGATTAAAAGGTTCATTCACACTCACTCTATTCCAAGATCACTGCCTTTACAATGGTTTAAGGATAGATCACTTCTTCCCTTGTAATAGTTCCGTTCACACCCCCTAACTCACTACCTTTGGAGAAGACTTACTCAGTTTATTGACTTGATGGTTTCTTTAATAGATTGAAATTGAAGTCTTTGTCTCTAACATCATGAGAATGTGCTTGCATCAAATACCTAATTATAAGCACACACTACTAGAAATTTAAGCTATAGCCACAGACATATAGCCACTGTTTTATAGGTCTGTGGCTATAGGTTGTTTATGTCCATGATTTAATTACCCATCTATGGCTAAACATATCAGTTCTTTTTTTTTTTGCGATCCACATCTGGTTCTCCTCTCCTCTTTTTTTTTGCGATTCACATCAGGATCTCCTCTCCTCCTCCCCTGATCCACTGCGACCCTATTTTCCTCTCCGTCTATATCTCTCACCATGGCTCCCTCCTCTAGACGCTTCCTATCAACTCCCTCTACGCTGTCATCAACCTCTCTCACCACGACCCTCCTCTCTAAACCATCAACCTCTCATACTGTTCACGGTGGAATCCTCATTGCGGCATCCTCCCCCGACTCTGCCACCCAACTCTGCCACTCCATAGACACTGCCCTGAAAAAGACACCCCACCTCCTCCTCTGGCGCACCTCTGATGTGGCTACCCCACCTCCGCAGATCATCCTCCTCCTCAGCTGGTCAGACCTCCTAATTACCCACCGAAGGTATTTAGGGTTTTAACCCCTAAAATTTCACTCATGTGTATTTTCTCCAATGGTTGGATATTAGGATTTACACCGATTGTATGCATCAAGAACAACTGTACGGTGGAAACCGAAGTCACCAAGGGTGTTTTTTCCATTATAGATTTACACTATTATCATTGAGATATTTATTTAAGTATTATTTTTAGGTTGAGATTGTTATTTTTTGTTTGACTCTTGGCATGGGGTGGAAATAGAATCTGAGTTCATGAATCGTAAATGAAATATAGGTATTTTTCTACATGTTAATGAATACTTGTCTTTGAAAAATAGTTTAAAAAAAAAAAATTTATTTAGAAAGTGGGTTTGAGAAAGTAATATTTGTGGTCATGTTTTGGGAAAATTAATTTGAAAGTGGTTTTGATTAATTAAAAATTCAATAATATATGAATTGGTGTTTTCTAGAATAACCTATTGATGATGTATTAATTAATAGAATCTAAAATAGTGTTTTTCACATCCTTTTGTTTGATTTATGATATCTTAATCACATTTATATGGTAGATGAAAACCTTTAGTTGGATTGTTAGGATATTAGATTCCTAGTAGTTTGGAGTATGATGGTTATGTATTGGGTATGGCTTGGATTTGTCTTTGGGGTTTAGGTTGGTGGTAATCCCTCAAGTTGGTGGATCTTGTTGCGGGTTTTCTTGATGTTTTTATGTAAAACTCTCGATATAGAGAATTTTTGTGATTTCTGGGTGATTTGATAGTGTATTTTTATTAGGAAGTTTCTTTTTAGATCAGTTAAGGGGTGGCTGGTTTCTTATTATCAGGGGTGAATGTGTGGGTCTTGGTTTTTATGCTTGGTGTATAGGAGAGTAACCCTTAGATTATTATGGTAAACCTTAGGGTTTTGTGTTTTGGAAATGATATTTTGTTATGAAGTATGGATTAAAGGTAGTTTCATGATTTTGTGGTAATAATGAATTCTTAGGATTATGGCATGATGGGTTTTTAATTAGTAATGTTGTTATTACTGAATAATGTTGAGTCAAAATTCATTAACAAATCACTTAATTAGGATGACATTTTTCTCTCATGGGAAATATGATCAAGTGGTTGTTTACCTCATATTATGTTACAAATACTTTGATCCATTGACCAAGGCCTTTGAAAAGGAAAAAATGGTTTTCTAAGTTATTCATGAGTTTTAGGAGTAACAGTATCTAATTTTCAGTAGTGACATGGGATCATAGGATGTTTAGAATATTTGGAAGAAAGTTTAGTTCCTATTTGAAAGTATTGGAACTATAGAGGATATATGTGTGAAACTAGAAGTTTCTAAATTCAAAGGAGATGAATTAGAATGGATAAATACATTTGATCATAAAATAAGGAATTAAGAGGTTTTATGGATCGAGTTTCAATCCATCTTCTATGAGAGGCTATGGTAGATTTACAAAATAAGACCATGTTTGGGGAATTCATGAAGCTATATCATTTTTGGGCCAGGATCTTCTATAGTGATCATAATGTGATATTAGGAACTATACATGTGTATGTAGGATTGATGATGGTATTGATAATACTATAGTGGGGAGATTCAAGCACGTTTTTTTGAGTGAAATCTATATCAAGGGATGGTGATCATTATGAAGGTTGTGAAATGTATGAACTTAGATAGTAAATGGATGAATTTAGTTTCTGGAGTAGGATGTTGGATGAACCATATTTGGTTCCAATACTGCACTAAAATTAATGATTTACCTATAGTGGTTGGTATAGTCAGCGTGTTAAGTTAATTATGAGGAGCTTATATTGGTAAATATGATATTTAGATCTTATGTATTTCTAAGATGTCATTCAGATCAATGTGTTGGGTTAAGTATCAATATTTGATATTGTAGTGGGATAGTGCTTGACAATACTAGTGTGGAGTTTGAAAGGGAGCCTAAGAAGGGTACTCTAAAGGCTGTTGAATGTTTGTGTGGAAGGGAAACCAAGTAGTCCAAATTTTTAATAATTTATGACATAGATTCCATAAAAATAATAATTGTTGAAAGATAAAAGGAAAGAACCAATTATCAAATGTTAGAAATAGTTTCTATAAAGAAGGAATATACAATAAAGAAGAAGGAAGATCATGCACCAAAAGATTTTCTAATCATATTAGCAAGATGGTTTGAAAAATCCAAGCGGATTGAGTAAGAATAAAAGAAGGAAAATTATCTAATTTATAAAATTGATAAACCTATAAGAACTAAGAATACAGGTAAATTCTAGAAGAAGAACATGCTAAAAAATGATGTTTCAATATAGAAAATTAATAATGATATAGGAATGAAGAGTTTTAGGTATTTTATACATTCAAGGAATGGATTTTCTAGGTTAAGAACAATGTCTAATCCCTATTTCTCGCTTTTAAGTGATGATGGAGGATTACTTTATTCTCATATTTTGGTGATTTTTGATTTTTAAATAGGCAATTGAAGGTGATGTTTGAAAAATAAAGAGATTTATTAATGATCATGTTATTTAGTATTGGGATGTACATATCAATTTGAATATTATTTGTTAATTGTTGGTTATGGATTCATGTATCATTTATCATGTACAGTTGACACACTGATCACATATATATAAGAAGTTGTTATATCTCATTTCTTTTTCCACTATTTTCTTATAGGTGGTTTTTTATGATAAGACTAGTTCTATCCACCACCATCTAAGACAATGTGTTCAATATTTGGGTAAGTTTTATTCCGTTTTTATTCTTTGGCCCAATTTTAATTAGGGATTTTTTGATTTTTGGGTTCCTTATAATTTTGTTGTGTTTTTTGGATTTCGTTGAGGTGGATTCGAGTCGCCATTGACGAAGTCTTACATGTGTATGCATAGGTATGAATATGCATATATAAGTTACCCCTTTATATATATTCACTCATGGTAGTATGAATATATATATTGGAGATAGGTGTTCTTATATATAGATATGAAAAATGCATACGTGTGTAAGTGTAAAAGGGTATATGCATGTATAAACATATATCTAAGGACACCCTTGTACATATTTGGCAATGAAAATATGTACATAAGGGCTAGGTTTCCTTATATATATGTTAAGTTGCATATGCGTGCAAGTGGAAAAAAGGAAGATTCATGTTGTTGTCGTCCAAAGAAAACGCTCCTTGAGGTTGAGGTAGGGTCCCTCTCCTATCCTATTTAATTAAAGAATGTTTTAAATTGCATTTAGTTTCCTTATTAATTCTGCATGTTTATATTAAATTTCAATTCTTGAATAAGTGTTAGTTAAGAAAATTATTTTGTTTGATAAATAAGTCATGGTTTTGTAATAAAACCCCTCCAACAGAGGTGCGCTGTCTGCGAAAACTCACAGTGGTATACCTTTCGTAAAATTATTGCATTGATGTTTTCCATATACTTGATTTCATTTTTAGTCATAAAGCACAAATCATAATTGACTCTTTTTATATCCATGTAGGGGGTTTCCCTCTTTTTATTAAAACGGTTGTTTGAACCAAGACACTCTTTAAGTGCCGTTAGACTTTTAAGATGGGTCCCATGTTGTGTGACCATGTCACATGGCATGCGATATTTAAATCCAACCAAAAGACCAGTTCCATAGCCCCAGGTCCCACAGTACCAGTAATGTCAGATTACATGTTATGTAACTTGTGATTTTCTTGATCCCATGGGGTATTCCTACACATTTCTAGATCTCCCAACCTCACCGAATTAGGTATATTAGGGGCCATCCAATCCTCTAGTCATCACAGATTAGCATTCATTTCTCTAAATCTTCTAAGAAAACATCCCCTCATGCCATCCATATCATCCTATTTGAAACTAAGATGAACATATACTCCAATTCCATTCTAATCCACCTCCAAAATCCATGATAAAATTGACATAAATTGCCCTTATGAAATACAAGGTCAAGGAAGGCACTGATTATCCAGTGGAAAACCACTAACTGACCAATGGCCACAAACTTTTTAGTTCCAACCTTCAACCATCCAGTAGTTAGTCTAGAGCCAACCCTCACCCACTATCACTATTAATATGTTCATTGTGGTTTATAATAGCTAACGGGTGGCCCTATCTACTTCTTTTTAGGAACACCACATATTTCTCCACCCCTTTACTAAATCCATCAACCTGAAACAAAAAAATTCAATAAAAAATTAATCATTTTAATTAGAAATCACCAATATTAAATTTTAAGAACCCAAAAAATAAATCCATAGTCATTACAAACTATCCACTATACGATTTATCATCCATGAGAAACATTACTAAGCATCACTGGTGACTTGAGGTTTCAGCGGTTTGGAGTTGCCTTCGGGCCGACTCCTTCCCTTCATAGTTTCCCATCATTCACCTTATCTATTATTCAGTACCTTAAAGCCTCATTTACCTTCTTCTTCTACGTCTTTTTTCCTGGGGTTCAACATGCATCAATTTTGAAATCACTTCTTTCAAGATCGATCACTAGTATTCTGGTTAACCATAATATTTCAGTATTTTTCAAATGTTTTCCAGTAGTTGAACATTATTCCCTCAAATATGATAATTCTTTACTTCCCTAATAGAATAATTGATCCACCATAGGTGTACTGAACTGAGTTCTCTTTGATTCTTTCTCAGGTTGCATGAAGTGGTGGATCTGTCTTTGTCTTTGTCCAAATATTCATGTTCTTTCAACTGGTAACCATGTTTCCTCTACCATTGGAACCTAATTTTTCACTCTAGGAGAGACACTCGGTTTTCATCCCAATGGATTTAGATTATCCGAT
Organism: Viscum album; assembly: GCA_963277665.1. NCBI lineage: Eukaryota > Viridiplantae > Streptophyta > Magnoliopsida > Santalales > Viscaceae > Viscum > Viscum album. Next base: position 1,180,057,276 of record OY728160.1, read on the forward strand.
TGCGTTTACCTTTTTAAAATCCTTATTTGCTTACTATTTGCAGCAACATTTTTGGAAATATTTTTAGGTCGATCAGAAGATGCTTAAAGGGAAACATCTCATTCATTATTTTTTGTTTGTAGAGCTTGACCTGTCTAAGAAACATCTAGAGTTTCTTTGGTTCTCTGCTAAAAAATAGTTCAAAGTTAAACAACACATTTTCTAGGAAACATAAGAGGAGTACTTTTATTCCTATTTTCTTTAAGGAAATTCCATAGTCAACTACTAGAGTCTCGGTCCAAAGGTATATTGAAGGCTTAATCTAGCACTCATCTTGTGGGGAACATGTGTTTTATGCTTCTCTTTCTAGTGAGTCACTGGATACCAAGGGTCCTTTGACACATGAAGGGGAGGTGAGGAGGATCATCTAGTAACAGTGTCCTTTAAACTCAATAAGGGTATAATTCTCTGAAAGTTTTGAAGATCATCAGGTATAACACCCCTGTGCTTCAGATAAAACTAAGCCTAAGGAGGGACAAGTGTCACCTAATTCTTTTTCTATTTAGAAATCAGGCAGCATTGTACCTAATAGATTTTTAAGGGTTTTATGCAAGAATCCTGAAACATCTGAGATAAAATCCAAAGAAGGTGAGGATTATATGGCCCTGAAGACTATGGAACCTATTAAGGAAGAATCACACGTGTGTTTAGGAGCTCATAGTCTGCAATATGATCATATGAGGGGGGGAAGAGGGTAGGGGGTGGGTGGAGGGGGGCAGGGGGCATGGTGGTGGGGAGTAGGGGGCAGGGGGGAGGTTTTCAGGGCAGGGGGAAGGGCGTGGGTGGAGGGGGGATGGGGGTAGGGGGGATGTCTGTAGGGAAGGGGGAGGGGGGATGGTTGGAATGTTTCCCCACCTCCTCCCACTCCCTTCGCTCCTAGCCGGAAGATGCTGCCCCGTGGATGTCACTGGACTAGGCCAACACACCGCAGTCATGCCGCTGTCATGCCGTAGTCATGCAGTGGTCACACCGCGGTCACGCCGCGGTCACGCCGCGGTCACGCCGCGGTCACGCCATGATTTGGCCCTGCTCTAGGACAACACCCTACGGCGGTTCGCTGTGATAGTATTCCATGAGTCTTGTGATCAATTTTGAGACTGACTAATGACAATTTCTGCTGGTGGGGCGACGACCGGAATGTTGCCCCACCTCCTCTCGCTCCCTTCTCTCCTGGTCGGAAGATGCTGCCCCGCAGATGTCACTAGACCGGGCCAACACACCGTGGTCTTGCCGTGGTCACGCCGCGGTCACGCCATAGTCACGCCGCGATCATGCCGCGGTCATGCCGTGATTTGGCCCTGCTCTAGGATGACACCCCACGGCAGTTCACAGTGATAATATTCCACGAGCCTTGTGATCAATGTCAAGACTGAATAATCACAATTTCTGCTGGTGGGGCGATGACCGGAATGTTTCCCTACCTCCTCTTGCTCCTTTCACTCCTGGCTAGAAGATGCTGCCCCGCAGATGTCGCTGGACCGGGCCAACACGCTAAGGTCATGCTGTGGTCATACCGAGGTCACGCTGTGGTCACGCCGCGGTCATCCCGCGGTCACGCCGCGGTCACACCGCGGTAATGCCGTGATTTGGCCCTGCTCTAGAATGACACCCCGCGGCGGTTCGCAGTGATAGTATTCCATGAGTCTTGTGATCAATGTTGAGACTGACTAATCACAATTTCTGTCGGCGGGGCGACGACCGGAATGTTGCCCCGCTTACTCCCACTCTCTTCGCTCATGGCCGAAAGATGCTCCCCCGCAGATGTCGCTAGACCGGGCCAACACGTCGTGGTCACGCCGCGGTCACGCCACTGTCACGCCGCGGTCACGCCATGATCACGCTGCGGTAATGCCGTGATTTGGCCCTGCTCCAGCCTCATCCAGCCCACACCAACCCCCTTCCACCTTCATTTCAGCCCTCTTCCACTAGCATTCCAGACCGCAACAACCCCCTACCACCTTTGAATCAGCCCACACCATCCCCCAGCACCTACAACCGCCCCTTCCAACAACATTTCTACCCCCTTCCACCTTCATTCAAGCCCACACCAACCCCCAAACACCTACAATCCAGCCCGCACCAACCACCACACCAGCTACCACCCCCAGCCTCCTGAAAAACACTCATGCTAGCCCTCTTCCACCAACAAAACAGCCCCAACCACCAGTTCCAGCCCTCACCATCCCCCGACCTCCTACATCCCAGCCCACACCAGCCCCTGCCACATGGTCAACAACCCCCAGCCACCTGCAATCTAGCCTACAATAGCCCCTAGCACCTATTCCAGCCCGCACCAGCCCACTTCCATCCCCCTTCCTCCTGCCTTCCCACCCGCACCAGCCACTCCAGTCTACACCAACCACTACACCAACCCCTATCCCCCAGCCTCCTACATTCCAGGATGCGTGAGAAAAACTCCATGAAAATCACAAAAAGGAAAGGTGAAAGCGGATCCCCTTGATTGCGCCCTCTTTTACCTCAAAATTCTCCATGTAAACTTCCATTAATGTTCACTGAGAACATTGGGGTAGAGACACATCTTTTAACCCAAGATGGGAACCTACCCGGAAATCCGAGTATATCCAAAGCATCCCATAGAAAGTCCCACCTGACCAAATCAAAAGCCTTGAATAAATCGATCCTGAAGGCACACCTAGGAACCCCAGAATCATGATGGTATCCCCACAATAATTTCTGGGTAATAGGATTCTTAGGATGAATTGGTTTTAGTACTGAAGGTTGAGGATATTTTTATCCAGCTTTAGATTTATGAGTCTCTTAAGGTTATTATTGTAACCATCCTACTAGAGGGTCCGAGTTCTAAGTGGTGGAAGTCTATTATTCAGACTATTCCAGACAAATACTATTCTATTAATGAATGTGAGACTCAATGTAATGACCCTCGACCTCCCCCTCTCTATAAATCTGTTTGGGTGGAAAAGGAAACCCCAATAATGCCCCATCTTTCTCAGACAGTTATTACTAACTGCACTAATAACAAGAATCCCCCTGGCCTCTCTAAGATTCAACCCCCCCTCTCATTATGATGCCGAGACCTTGAACATCCCCGGGACTTCTAAAGAAGGAAAGTAGTATACCTTCAATGCTGACTCACCTTTTCTGGATGTTTGAAAACCTATACAAAGAGATACAGAGGAGGTGCAATCAAATCACGAAGATCCCTTGCATGTGGACCTCATAAATTCTAAAGAAGGAAAGCAAGTATTCAATGCTGCCTCACCTATTCATGATGCAAGAAAACCTATACAAAGAGATAAAGAAGAGGTGTAATGGGATCATGAATATCCCTTGCATGTAGAGATTGAAAAACCCTTCCAATTGGAAGAAGACTTCCTAAAATAAAGGGCTAGGAATGGGAAGAATGAATTAGATGACTCTGATGGCTTCATCACTCCAAGGGAAAGAAACACCTGGAAATGTAGGGATAATTAAAATTTTAAAAGAAAAATTATCATACGTTCCCTAGCCACCAACATGAAGGACCAAAACACAATACCCCCACACCCAGCCCCTACTGAAAAAGTATCTGCCTCATCAAATGCTTCAGCAAGATCCTCCAATTCTTATGACTCAGATGAGTCATCCGGTGAGGATGTTGAAAATGATCCAGCTTATAGGGATGCCTACATAATTCCATAAAAGATTGATTTTCCAAATGACCTCGATGCATGGATGGATGAGAAAGACACTACTTTATTTAGATATTATAAAAATGGAGAGATGTCAGCGGATGCATATCTTGATATCAGAAAGAGTATGTTCATAAAAGTGGTAGAGGAATTTAAAAAGAATCCAAGCATTAATTTTAATGAAATCCCCTGGAAATGAAGCTGTCGAGATTCTTCTGATTCTCAGAAGCATGTTATTTTTTTCTTGCGCTGTTTCTCTTTTTCAACCGGTTCTACTCAATGGAACTGTACAATGGATGTTTGCAGACCTACACTGTGGGGGCTTTGAAATTTACTCCTGCCAGTTTCAGAACATGCTTGATCATACAACCTTCTTGAATGAAGCTGTTAAAATTTTTCTTCTAGAATTTGAGATATTTTGGCTAAAGAGAACCTTCAGTCCTTGGCTGCTTGGTTCTACTGTTAACAAAGTTTCTATTTTCCTTGATGTCATCAAGGGATGTTGTTGGTTTTTCAATGCATAAATATGCTTTTATCTTGGGTTGGTCTCTCGAAGGACTGGCAGGGGGAGGGGGGTAACTGGTAGGGGGTGCAATGGGTGGGGTGTCCATGTTCTGGGGGGGGGGGGGTCCAGGGGGATCTGTCCAGGGTTTGGTGCGGAGGAGGGGGGTGTCCAGGTTCTAGGGGGTGTCTAGGGTCTGGGGGGGGGGGGGTCTATCCAAGGTCTATCTGGGGGGGGTTCAGGGGGTCTGGGGGGTGTCTAGGTTTGGGGGGGGGGGGACTAGCAGGGGGAGGGGGGAACTAGCTGGGGGAGGGTGGAAACTAGCAGGGGGAGGGGACTGATAGGGGGGAGGGGGTAACTGGAAAGGGGGGAAAGGGGTGGGGTGTCCTGGTTCTGGGGGGTGTCCAGGGTCTGGGGGGGGGTCTGTTCGGGGGGCTCTCTCCAGGGTCTATCTGGGGGGTTTCCAGGTTTTGGGGGATGTCCAGGTTTTGGGGTGGGGGGGCAGGACTGGCAGGGGGAGGGGGGAAATGGTAGGGGGAGGGGGAAACTAGTAGGGGGGAGGGGACTGGTAGCAGGGATGGGGGGGAGGGGGTAACTGGCTGGTGGTGCAAGGGGTTGGGTGTCCAGGTTCTGGGGGGGGTGTCTAGGGGGATCTATCCAGGGTCTGGGGGGTGTCCAGGTTTGGGGGGGGGGGGGGTTCAGGGTCTGTCCAGGAGGTTGAGAGGGGGTGGGGGTATGTCCAGGGGAGTGGGGGGGGGGGAGTCTTTGGGGTGTCTAGGTTCTGGGGGGGGGGGTGGCTGTCCATGGGAGTGGAGGTCTGGGCTGTCCAGGGTGATCTATCCAGGGTCTAGGGGGGGGGGGTGTCCTGGGTCTATTTGGGGGGGGGGGGGTGTCCATGGTCTGTAAGGGGGGTGTCCAGGTTCTATCCGGGGGGGGGGGGTGTCTAGGGTCTGGGGGTGTCCTGGGTCTATCTGGGGGGGTGCCCAGGGTCTGTCCGGGGGGTGTCCATGGTCTGTCTGGGGGGGACTTTGTAGGGGGGGATGTACGGGGGGGGGGGGGGGGGTTTATGTTGTGTGGGGGTGTCCAGTGTCCAGGAGGGAGGGGTCTGCAGGGGTGCAGGGGGTGGGCTACTGTAGGGGGGGGGGTTTAGGGGTGTGGGGGCTATTTTTTTATAGTTTTCCAAACCCTATAGCCATGGTTTTAACTGTGGATATAGGTCTATTGCCACAGTTACAAACCGTAGATAAATGTCAAATGCCATGGTTTCTAACCATGGTAATAAACTATATCCCTCCTCTAGTATAGCCACGGTTCTAAACCGTGGCTATAGAGATATTACCACAGTTGTAACCGTGGCTATATACCTAAAGGCACGGTTCGAACCGTGGCTGTAGACCTATCACGACGGTTGCAAACCGTGGCTATAAGTCTAGGCCTATAGCCACACCAAACTTAGCCACGGTTTCTCAAACCGTGGCTATTACCTATAGCCACAGTTTGAGGACCTATAGCCATGGTTTTAAACCATGTATATAGCCTTAATTTCTAGTAGTGACACTGAAATCCCTATACACTTGAATCAGATATTCAGTACTATCCTTCAAAAACCCCATTTTCAATACTCAACCCTTCGTAGAGAACTCTCCTTCACAGAACACCAACCTTTATAGAGAACACTGCTTCACAAAGCTCACTACCCCACAGAGCTAATCCCTTTGTAGATCTCGGGCCTTCGTAGAGCTCAGGCCACCCCAGAGCATAACCCTTTGTAGAGTAAAGGCCTCCTTTGTGGAACCCACAATTGTTGTGAAGCACACTACCTTCACAGAACAACCTACTTCATGGAGCACCCCTTAATTCACAAAATCAGAACGATAATGGATTTCCTCTCTCAAGTTCCTCTTTAAATGAAGAGGGGTTGCCTCTTATTTATAGGAAAGACCAGCTAAGGAGATCCACCGCCTTCACCATGAATTATGAATCGGTCAAAATTTCTTCACAGTGTATCTTTACTTCGCAATGCTCCACTGAAATTTCCCATTCAAAATGCTCATCAGAACCGCAGAGCTCCCCGTCAAATCTCTTTGCACCTATAAAAAGATCCATTTGCAAAGCCCCTGATTTCTAATAATCACGAAGCAACAATGCCTCAGATCGAAAATATTCATTTCTTCAAAATCCTCAAGCTAGTCTTTGCGAAATCCAGGACTTTATCATATTTTTGAAATGTTGAATCCAGATGAGTGTTGTTTGTGAAGCTCATCTCTCATAATTGTAGAGCACTCCATCACAATATTAATGTCTTTATAAAACACACTTAATTAACCCCATATCTGTGAAACTCATGACATAAACATATTTTGATGAGATCTTCAATATAAATCACTTTTCACAATACTTTCCATTCTCCAAATTTTGGACCCAAAAAAATTTGTAAACATTGGGAAACAACATCACCTTCATTATTACTTATGGTTTGAACTGTAGGATCCCTTTTCTTACAGTCTCCCAGACCATCCATTAGGGGATAGATAACAAAGACAAACCATGCTCCATTTCTAGAATATAATAGACCTAGTTCCAATAATCTCTCCCTTTGTGTTTGTTGAGAATCTATAGAAAAAATTCAAAAGAGCACCAGCGAAAATCAAAACCTAATACACAAGAATCAACTCATCCAACACTCCAAGTATTTATGATCAATTCTCAATGTGTAAAATAAGAGGGAAGACATGAATTTAATTCTCTTATGTTCGAATGAATTCTCTAACTATTTACCCACATCACGAGATTGTTTTCTCTAGTCACATTCTCTCCTTTTTAACTCATGTGATTCTCTTTTCTCCATCCTACTAAAATCAGCTTGCAACCAGAAAAAAATTTCATTACCCACAATTCCACATAATAATGACATTTCATCCCCCAAAATTCCACATAGAATTTACCCATTTATCCCCCATTGATAATAAACCCAAAGACTGGTATTTAGATATTTTAGAGCTCAGAACATAGTCCCCCTGGATTGTATCTACCCCATAAACCTACATCACTTCTAAAAATAGATTAACATAGTTAAAACAATTGGGGAGAGGGGAATATATATAAACTCCTCATGCACTAGGAGGTGGCTGAACACCGAGGTTCAAATGATGTTTGTCAAACATAGCCATTGACAGTGACTTGGATATAATGTCATCCACTTTATCATTAGTTCCCACATGGTCCATTTTGATCATGCCTTGTTCAAATTTTTACTTGATGAAGTGATATTTTATTTCAATATGTTTCATATGAGAATTTGGAATACGATTCTTCATAAGATCAATTGTGATCTTGTTATCACAGTAAATCCCAATTGTTTTTTTTCACCTCATCACCTATGTCATTCAGTTGATTCTTCATCCAAAGTAACTGAGTGCACACCTTGGTAGTGGAGATATATTTATCTTCAGAAGTAATAAGTGATGTACTTTCCTGTTTCTTCCTCAACCAACCCATGAATTAATTCCCAATATAGAATGATCCACCACTGGTGGACTTTCTATCCACTATATATCTTGGACAATTAGCATTAGAAAATGCTGATAGTTTACTCTCTCTTCCTGCAACAAAGAATAACCCATAATTATGAGTTCCTTGATTATACCTCATGATTCTTTTCACTGATTCCATATATTCTTCCTTCAGATTACTCTGAAAGAGAGCCACTAAGGATTTCAGAAAGACAATATATGGCTATTTTGCTATCAGTTATATTCTGACTCCTTTGATTCTCCTATACATTGTGGGATCCACAGATGTCCCATCCTCATGCTTTCCCAGTTTTTTTCAAACTATAATTGGAGTATATATTGGTTTGGAATCTTTCTTTTTAAATTTATTTAACAACTATTTTTGATTATTTTCTTAAGAAATGAAAGTTTAATACTTCTTCTGAATCACCTGAATCCCTAAGAAGTATGTAAGTTCACCAATCATTGACATTTCAAATTCTAATATCATATGATTAGTAAATTCATCAATTGATCCCCACCAGCTTCCACAAAAAATAATATCATCAATTTATACCAATACCATAAACTAATCCTTATGAGAATTGTTCACATAGAGATTGTGACACACTCCTCTTTAGAATTCAATAATTTTTATATAAGAATAAATTTGAGAGTACCATGCTTGTGGTGCTTGCTTCAGTCCATAGAGTACTTTCTTTAATATGCATTTCCTCATTTCATCATTTCCATGTAGGAAACCAATCAGTTGTTCAATGTAGAATTATTCTTAAAGAAAACAATTTAGGAAAGATATCTTGGAATCCATTTGATAAAATTTATACCCTCTTTGGATTTCCATGGAAAGAAATAGCCTAATTGACTCAAGTCTAGCCACCCGAGCAAACGTTTCCTCAACATAAACACATTCAATCTGTGAATATACCTTGCACACCAGTCACACTTTATTTCGGATCACATTACCATGCTCATCATATTTTTTCTTAAAGATCCACTTTTTACGAATCACATTGTGACATTTGGGTCTCTAGACAAGATCCCATGTTTTATTATTGTCAATCTGATCTAACTCTTCATTCATGGATTTCACCCATGATTCATCCTTTGCAACCTCTTTAAATGTGGATGGTTCCAAAAATTATAAGAATACATATTGTTAATTATTCCTCATTCTCCTTTTTTTTGTAAGCGCATTATTATCCCCAATGATATTGTATTGATAAATCTATAATTTTTAATTTCTCAGGTGATGTTTCATCGAGTTCTCTTCATCCAGGATTTCCTCTTCCGAGTCAACATCATGATGTGGCTCCTGCGATCTTTTTAAACCTTCATCTACTTCTGTATTTCCATTTATTCCATGTTCACATTCTTCCTCATCTTCTATATCATCAGTAAAGTAATTACTTGAAGCATTTTTGGTTCTCTATTCAATGATCATAACATCACTGCATTCCACAATCCTTCCCTAGAGATTATTTAAACACTTGTTGGATTTTCTTTTCATTGGATATCCAAGGAGCATTCCTTTATCTACATTGTCACCATACTTTCCTTTATTTCCTTCTTTTTTTGGAAGAAACATTTAATTCAAAAAACATGAAAGTATTTTAAAGAAGGATTCCTTCCATGACACAATTCATATGGTGTCTTTGTATCCCCCATATAAAGCCCTGTTAAATTTTTAATGTGCAATGAAACTTCAATAGATTCTTTTCAGTAATGGAGAGAGATACAACTCTCAATACACATAGTCCTATCCATGCTGTTCACCTATCGATTCCGGTGCTCGACTACTCCTTTTTACTATGGAGTTCTCACATCAGCCACCTCATGTCATATTCTAGGTTTCTCTATGTAATTTTAAAACTAAATGGACATGTATTCCCCTCCATTGTCAGAACACATAACTTTCATTGTCCATATAGTTTAATTCATAGAAATTCGACGATAATTTTTCCTGAAATCAATCACTTTTCGTTTCCTATGTATAGCCATCACACATTCCATTCCACTGTAATAATCTATGAAAAGGATGAAATACCTTTCTCCATGAGTTCTGACCACATTTATCAATCCCCATATGTATGTATGAATGAGGTCAAAAATATTAGATTCCCTTTTATTCATTGGTTGATAGGAACTACAGACCAGCTTCCCTAGTATGCAAGAATCCCAGACCTTTTCTCATTTACTCTTCAGGTTGGTGATATCTATGACTATCTTTAGCTTTGATATCTTTTCCATGTCTTGCTAATTGATGTGCCCCAATCTCCAATTCCATAGGTAATTGCTATATAAAAAATGTTCTCTTTACTGTCAACCTTATTTAAGTTTCCATCTATTCTATAACCTTTCATGAGTGAATTACCTCTCTTTCCCTTTATAGTGAATCCATTTTTATTGAAGGTCACTATAAGTCCTAATTAATAGAGTTGACTCACACTGAGGAGATTATGATGCAGAACATCCACATAAATAACTTCATATATCTTCATCTCTCCATTAGCTAGCGCAGTACTTCCACTACCTTTGATCTTCAAAGAACCTTCATTACTGAACCACACTATTCCATCAACCCTTTTCTTGACATTCGTTAACAGGTACTCATTACCCGTCGTGGGGGATGAAATTCCCCTATCAAGAATCTAGTTTTTGTTATTCTATGTATCTTTAAGGGTTACTTCTACAAGATTGGAATTTTCAATTTTCCTCTTTTCTTTCCTGGAGATATTAGATTGAGTGTAGGAAATTGATGTCCTTTAAATTCACTCTTCCATATACATGGGATTTTCATATTCTTACTCTTATTACAAAGGAGAAAACCGATTTGAGATAGCAACACTGTCTGGTTGGGGAGTACTAACCTGTCTCTGAGTGTCGTAGGAATATATCCCATCATTCCTCTGCCTACAATGTAAAACCTTATGGCCAATGTTAGAACAATGAAAATAGTATCCATATAAACTATTTATTTAATAAGATGTATGATATGAATTTTTTCTCCTTATTTGAACTCCTAGCTCTTCCCTATTTAGATAGTTTCTTTCCTCTTCACAATATGGCATGCTATGACCTAGATATCCACAAAACTGACACTTAATGAGAGGAAATGTCTTCTCACTTATATTTCTCTTCATGTATTTTTCCGTGGAAAAATATTTTGACTACCTACCATTTCTGAAAGCTTGATGATAATAATCAGTTCTCCGTTTAGTTTGATTGAAGGGGTTTTTTTCATCACTTAAGATGGTTTTTTAACATGATCTACATCCAGCATGCCTTTATTCTGGTCCACTTTAAATATTTCATTTAATGTTTCGATAATGAAATTGATTCCACTATTTCCCATGAATGGAGGTCTTTGATCACTCAATTTTTTTTAACTCCATCAGAGCCATGTTTCCCCCCTCTAGAAACATAGAATCTGAGAACCTTCCAAATTGTATTTTATTCTTTTCTTCTTTTGAATTTGATTCACATTTGAATTTACTCCTAAGAGTGACATATTATTCTTTATGTCCCTCAACAATTTTGGACTTCTCCTTCATTATCTAGGTAAGGTCATTGATGAACTTAGCCTATCATTTGATTCAGAGCTTCAGTTCCACAACATCATTTTTTCTTTCAAGGATTGATGACTATAGTTTCACTAGTTATTCCAATCATTCAATTTAAGCTCCAAGCTAATCTATATATTTTGATGATTCTTCCACCATTTATTTCCCCTTATTGAATCTCTTACATTTATTCTGAAGCTTTCCAAAAGAATCCTTAAGTTGAAACTTTGTATTGAAATTAAAGGTCATCTGATTAACTCTAGATTTATCTGTCGATGTGTTTGTCTTTTCAATGGTAGCCATCATATAGGATTGTCTTCCAATTTTAAATTATGGTTATTTTTCTTCATATGATTCATTATCGTCATATTCCCCTTCATATAAAAAACTCTTCTTCTGTACTTTTATTCCATATTTGAGGTCTTGTTATTTAAAAACCTTTTATGAGGCTTCTCGATATTTTCAGCATCACTCTCCTCATCATTAGAATTTCTTGATCAATGAGTGGAAATGTGCCCAACTTTACCACACTAAAAACATTCCAAGGGTAACTTACCTTTAAATTTACCTTTTCCATTCTTTATCTTTTTGGAAATGAGATAAAGACTTTATTTTTAATCATTATCTTCATCACCACTCTCTTTGATGGTTTTAATTTTTTCCATGGATTTGAATTCCATTTCCTTTATTAAAAGAATCATAAAATCTTTTTTGTTTGAGTCTCACCTCATATTCTACTAGGCTACTCATTAGATCATCCCGAATTTTTTTTGGAAAGATCAATTTACTCAATGGCTGACACTTTATCATTGTAAATTCATGGAAGTCTTCTCAATGTATTTTATTTCCTCACCCAATCCTTGAATTGATCCTACCACTTCCGTAATTCTATTAAAGAAGGAATCTGAATTCTCATCAGGATGCATCTTTAGATCATCAAACCTATTACACAGGACTTGTAGATTCACCTACTTTACTTTAATATCTACTTCAAAAATATTTTCAAGTATTTCACACAAATAATTTTCTGTGGTGAAGCTCATTACCTTTAGATAGATCTAATCAGAAAGAGCTAAGATGAGAGCATTCTGTGCGTTAGCATCGACATCAAGAATTTTTCTGTCTTTATCAGTCAAAGACATCCTTGTTGGATTAGTAACTTGAATTTCTTGCACAGTAGCAAAGAGGAATTCCATTCCAAGATATCTCAGATGAAATATCATTCTATTCTTCCAAATCTAGAAATTACTTCCGTCAAAGATGGAAACTTCCCTAAAATTGACTAAATTATCCATGATGGAACATAGAAGATTTAAAACCAGCAACGTTTACCATCTGATACCACTTGAAGGATCCCAGAACACCCTGAGAGGGGAGGGGTAAATCAGGGTGTCAAAATTTCCTTTTAAACTGATAAATCTTATTCCCATGTTGGTAGGAACCTGTTAAACTTGTCAGAAAAATACATTCAAAGAGAGGGCACAACAATTTTACTTGGTTAACCACTAAGGGATACATCCAAGAAGAATACGCTGACGGTGTGTTGGTTATACAAAAAAAACTAATATTCACTAGATGTGGATTAAAAGGTTTAGTTACAGTTACTCTATTCTAGGCCCACTGCCCTTAAAATGGATTAGGGATAGCCCACTTCTTCCCTTGGAACACTTCTATTCACCCCTAGCTCACTACCTTAAGATAACTCTTACTTAGTTTATCGATTTGAAGGTAGATTTAATAGACTAGCATTGAAGTCTTTTTCTCTGTCCAGTATGAGACTCTTTGTGCATCAAAGACTTGAATAGATTCACATTTAAATCCATGAACACTTGAATCAGATATTCACTATTATCCTTTGCAAACACCCTTTCCAATGCTCAACCCTTCGCAGAGCACTCAACTTCGTAGAGAACCTACCTTCACAGAGAACAATTATTTGAAAAGCTCACTACCTTGTTGATCTCATCCCTTCGTAGAGCTTGGCCATTCATAGAGCTCCGTCCACCGCAGAGCACAACCCTTCGCAGAGAAAATACCTCCTTTGTGGGACCCACAATCATTGCAAAGCACACTTCCTTCAAGGAAAAACCTACTTCACAGATCTCCCCTTACTTGGCTAAATCATAATGATCCTAGATTTCCTCTCTCAAGTTCCTATTTAAATTAAGAGGGGTGTCCAATTATTTATAGGCATGACCAGCTGGGGAGCTCCACCGCCTTCATCATGAATACAGATCAGCCAAAACATCTTCTTAGCACATCTTCTCTTTGTAATGATCCACTAAAATTCCCCATTCACAATGCTTGTCGTAACCGTAGAGATATTTATCAAATCTCTTCATGTCACTACAAAGCCCCACTTAGAAAGACCCTGATTTCTCGTAATCATGAAGAAATATCTCCTTAGATAACAAAGCTTCATTTCATTGAAATCCACGAGCTAGTCTTTGAAAAATCCATGCATTTTCCATATTTGTGAAAATTTGAATTTGGATGAGTGCTACTCATGAAGCTAATCTCTCGTACTTGTAGAGAACTCTGTCACAATCTTCATGTCATTACGAAACATACTTCATTAACCCCATCTCTAAAAAACTCATTCCATCACCATATTTTGATAATATATTCAAGATAAAGTACTTTTCACAATGCTTTCTATTCTCTAAATTTTAGACCCCAAAAATTTGGCAAACACTGGGAACCAATTTCACCTTGGATACTACTTATGGATTGTACTATAGGACCCATTTTACTATGATGTCCTTGATCATCCATTAGAGGATTGACAACAAACACAAACCATTCTCCATTTCTAGCAAATAACATCCCTGGTTCCAACAATATATGTGTACATTATGCCTAGGTCTCTATAGTTGGTATCAAAGGAAAGTTTTAAACAAATTTAGAGGTTAGGATAATGTTAATAGCATGAACTTAGACTATTTTACTTTATGGTTAGGTTTAAATGATATATAATGTTAAGATCTCAATTTTTATTCATCTAAACTATGTTTGTTAATAATGGTTTTCCAAATAGGAAATAATAAATATGTAGTATGAAAGAACTGAGAGGAAAATATCCATCCAAAATAACATTCTAAGATGGTTGGAATCATAATGGAATAGTTTGTTGTGGAGATAGATTATTTGAAACAAGATATTAATGGAGGTGGTACCCATGATAGAGGGGAACCTGATCTACCATGGAGGAACATGTCTATATTAGACCATTTTATGAGTAAACACCCCCATTATTTAATGGATCATTTGACCCAGTGGTAGTTGATGGATTAATCAATTACATTAAGAATATATTTGAATTCATGGGATGTTAAAAATGTCAAAACAAAACAATTTACATTTATCCTTTTGATGTTGAAGATGACCAATGGAGAAATTTGGTTAAGAAAACAAGAGATAAATATGATCTTGATTGTATGTAATATGAACCATTTATGTATGCCTTCCTTGAGAAATATTACCCTAAGGGTGTTCATCTTAGGACGGAGAAACAATTCTTGGAAATAAAACAAGTGGATGATTATTCAGTATCCACACATGTAAATTTTTTCAAAAGATTGGATAGGTATGTGCTAGATTTTATTCAATACATTGACAGTAAAATTAATAGATTTTAATAAGTATTGAGAAAAAGTATATAAAGAAATTTGGCCTCATATAAATTTAAAAGTCATGATAAAGTGGTTCATTGTGTTGAGAAAGTTAAAATAGAGTTTTCCAACCCATATTTTCCATGAGATGAAAAGATTAATAAATAGTCAAGGAGGAAGGAAATGGAGAAGAAACAAAGTAATAATCTTGAATGTAATATCAAAACATGTTCCATGCGTGTTAAAACACATTTTGGTGAATGTATGTAAGGATATAGAAAGTGTTAAAAATGTGGTATGTCTGGTCACAAGGTTCATGATTACAAAGAGAAGAGTTCTAAACAATCCAAGATTGAGATAATAGATATCCAATCAATAGTGAGATGTTTTAGCTGTAATGATTTGAAAAATTATGCTAATGTGTGTCTGAAGTTACTTTCTCAAGGTGAAAATCAACATGATCAGAAATAGAAAGGTATGGGAAAATATTTTAATGCTACTACAATTATTGTTGGGCCATCTGGTGAAGTGATGGAATCTTTGGGGAGCTCATTATTTTTCAATGGTCAACCATAAGTTCAACATTTTAGACACTTCTTATGAGGCTTTATGTGATGATATCATAATGTGATTAAAGAATTTTTTTGGGTTTATGTTTATGTAAGGCTTTGGTTAAATAAGAAGTATGCCTATACATTTTTACATAGTTTTAAGGAATTTATAATCTTTAGTGTTTATACGATATTTGATTATTAATGTTATTTTATCGATGTTCATCATAGTTCTAGTAATGTTATGAGGATGAAAATATTCTTATTGAAATATATCAAATAATTTTATTTCCTTATATTATTAGGTAATAAAATAATTCCTAAACATTAAGAATATGATCTTTTCAATAGTTGTATTTTACAATCTAAAATCATTTTTTACAGAGGTAAAGTTTAAATTGCGAGGATGAATTTTTTTAAGGGGGGTAGAATGTAACCCCTAGATATTTTTTGAATTTTTTTAAATTAATTTATTCGTTTCAATATACTTAATTTCACACAACACTGAATATAGATAATGTTACATGAAATAACCAAGTTATTATTATACTATATGCAACACCAAGTTAGGATTGTGATACATTAAAAAATAATATTATTTTGTGGTACAGACATCATAATGGTTGAATTTTGTTAAATTCAATATTGAGTTCCTTTAACAACTTGTGTGACAAGCAAGACCTAGTTTTACCAAACTATAATGTATTATTAATAATATTATTAAAATATTATAATAGTTTTTACCTAAGATTAGGAATGGATATTATGAATAAGATCAATTAAATTATTAAGGTATGGTTTATAAATTAATATAATAATAAATATTTGGTTACCAAATAACTATAAATGAAAATAAAATTCTTTTTAAAATATATGAAATCTTTTGCTGAAAAAATATGTTTTTGATATAAAACTAGTTTTAGAATAAAAAATTAATTGATTTTTTTGATATATTATTTTAATAAAATATATATATATTATAATAATTAAAATATTTAATGTTTATCTTATGTTTTTTCTAGATAAGAGATAATAAAAAATCCAATTTTATGGATAAAAAGATGTATTTTTCTAAAAGGAAATTTTATAGCCTTTTAATAGTGCACCTGTTTTAAATATATTTTTGGAAAATTATATAATTTTTGTTTGAAAAAATAAAACAAAAATTAAATTTTAATATAAAAATGTAATTTTGGTGACCTTTTTTTATTTCTTTAAGAATTTTCATTTTTTGATGAAGTGTGAAATACTTTGAATTTTAATTGAAAACCACTTTCTCATATAATTTATTTATATTGTTAAGTTATATATTAAATTGGTTTTAAAGTATAATTAGATCAATTATACAAAAATAAATTCAATTTAGGTCATTTAATCAATTTCACTTTGAAAATGGATTTAAAAACATTTTCAACATTTTAGCTTTTTTACTTTAAAAACCCGCTTTCTTATCATGCCTATGAAAATAATTTTAAATTCATTTCTACTAGTTCTATGAATGGATTTTGTGAAAATTTACACCATATTATAAATCATCATAATTTATAATGTCTATTAAGGTCAAATATGTTTTTAATTGAAAATATTAGTGAATTTAATTAAAATAATTACAACGATTATGGTAAAAATGAGTTTACTTAGTTTTTAAACATTAAAATAAGGGAAAAAATAACCTAGAAATAAGTCTAAAAGAAATTTTATATAAATATATCACACATTGAATCTATTTTATATAAATTGGAAAATTATTTTGGGCAAATTATTTAAAATAGATCTCTCCATAGTGTTTATATTTTTATATTGACAATATTGCCACTCCTCCTCCACTCTAAAAAGGAAACTCACCCCCTTACTTAATCACACATATAAAGCCATTTTTATAAGAATAAACTAGTCCAAATATACTTAAAAACTATATAAATTCATCATATAGGCCTCACTTTTGGAATAAATCCAATCACAGAATCCCTTTGGTGAAAACAAAAAGGAGTTACCCAAAGAAGAGGTAACATTTTTCAACAAGAACTTTTGTTTTAGTCCTTTATCCACCTTCAATATTCTTATTATTTAATTATTATATAATTAAGTAGGTATCCTAAATATTTTATTATTCTTTAAATTTAAGGTTATGACCTTCACTCTCACACACTTCCATAAAATGGGATATTCAATCACAGTTCATGTGTATGGCAGACGACCGCCTTGTGAACCGATATCGTTAGATCTTCCATTAAAACTTCTCAAGGATGGGAGTAATTGTGGAATTACTATTTTTATATTATATATATTATATTTATGATTTTTTTATACTTCTGAAATTATTTTATAACACATACCCTCAGGCCTTACATTTTCTGGGAATACGATAACTTCATTTGTGGACGTGTGGACTACCGCCTCCTCAAAGCGATGAGATTTGTTCATTCTATACATGGAATGTATTAAGTATGGTTTTAATAAAAATATGTGATATATATGAAATATTAATACTAATGTATGTATTATATATATATACCATTTAATTTTATTTCTAAAAATAATACAACAAGAAAATGGAAACATAGTTCATCCGTACAAATGACCTACCTTCTCCATCCACGATGTATTTCATTTCATAATGCTATGTTTTATAGATTATTATAAATAATTATATAATTAATATATATGATATTTATATATATTTTTACATTATTTATATAATTAAATAATTATCTATGTAAGAGGACCAAGAATAACAAGTCAAAACATGTAAAAAAACAAAGCGAGTATTACCTTAAACGTTACATTAATAAGAAATTGTTATTAAATGGGTAATATAAAGTCAAATGTAAAATATATATGGAACTTTATAAACAAATATAGAGATATTTTATATTTATAATAAACTTATATTTATTAAAGAGGAGGTTTCTACAAGTATGACAGGAGTCAAGCCTTAAGGTAAGGGAATTTCATTTCACTTTCTTATATTCACGAAATACATTCCATATTCACCACCCATTTCCTTTATGAGGTGTATATAATTACTAGGAATGTATTATATGATTATTATAATTAAATTTATGAGTATTTACTTATTCTTTTTATGATATATCATTCAAGGGTATTATAGTTCAAAAGTTACCAAATTGGTAAGGTAATTATGTCTCAATTTTCCTTCTCTAAGACACATGTTATTTTATAAACTTATATTATTTCATGAAGTGTATATACTTCCCTTTGACATGTTATATGAGTAATATAATTATTTTAATTATATTTTAATCTTAATGTAATTTTTTTCTTTCATGAGGATTAGGATTCATAGTTACTACATTGGTAAGATTTTATTGCCATAATCTCATTGTTTATCCGGATTGTTTTGGATTATGCTTCAATTGATAAACTATTATGATCCATAACTAAATAATTTTCATGAATTTTCTTATTCATGGTTTATTCATGTTATATCCATGTAATGGTACCATTTTTACACACTTTGGTACTTATAAAAATTAAGAAAATATTTTTATAAAAATCTGACTTTATTTATCTTTTTGGTCTCAAATCTCTTTTCTTTCAAAACCATTTTTTTATAAATATATTTTAAAAAAATTTCAAATATTTTTAAAATAAATTTTTACCTGGGTTTTATATTTTTGTAAAATGGGAATTAAAAGGAATATTTTTATCATTTTTTGATCAAGGAGCTTTTCTAAACATATTATGGTACAAAAAGGAATGTTCGATATGTGCAGATTTTTCTGCCATCATGACCATTATTTATTTGAATCTTCATTTGAAAGTTCAAAATATTTATTGTTAAATAAAATGATTTTTATAATGCCCTATAAATTATTATTTTTTAATTTGGTTATAAATGAATTTTTTTTCATAAATATTTATCTTTAAAAAGAGTTTTATAATTTTTTATGCTTCCATTGAAATTTTCGAAGATATTTTCAAAGAAAAGTTTTCAAAATTTTTCAGGATTCATTAATATTTTTTCAAATATATTTATTACAAAAAGGTTTTTAAAATATTTTTTAGCTTCTTTTATATGTTTTGAAAGCTATTTTCTAAGAAAGTATTTTCAAAATGTTTATAAGATTCCATTATATGTTTTTAATGATATTTTCAAAGAAAAGTTTTAAATTTTATTCATGCTTCATTTGTATGTTTTAAATGTAATTTTAAATGAAAATTTTTTCATGATGTATTATATTTTCAAGGGATATTTTAAAATGGGAAAGGATATATTCCATAAGAAATGTTTTAAATGATTTTTAAAGTATACATCATATGTTTTAAATGTGGTTTTCAGAGAAAATTATTTTTAAAATGTTTTATGTTTTACAATTATAATTTAAAAGAAATTTTATTTCCCTTTTGAAATTATCCAAGTTATCTTTTAAAAATATTCTCCATCTAAGATGAAAAACTTTGATATTTTTTTTGCTAAACTAGGGATTTTATCCACAGAAACCAATCTTATTCTTTGTATACATGGTTACAATTTTGATGAAACGTTGTTTATGAAACCATTTTCTCATCAATGGGTTATACCAAGATAAAATTATTATAAATATAGATTCTTTTCATAGGTTATTATATAATTAAATGATTATGAAATTGATCTATTTTTCATAGGCTATGATATGATAAAATGTTTATGATACCGATTTCATTTCATGGATTATGATATGATGGTTATGAAACCCATCTCTTTTTGTGGGCCATGATATGATGAATTTTGTATTATA
Organism: Viscum album; assembly: GCA_963277665.1. Classification (NCBI taxonomy): domain Eukaryota; kingdom Viridiplantae; phylum Streptophyta; class Magnoliopsida; order Santalales; family Viscaceae; genus Viscum; species Viscum album. The sequence continues at coordinate 1,180,077,443 of OY728160.1, forward strand.
TTGTGGCACACATATGTATGATTTCATTATATGATGGATGGGATCTATATATCCTTCCAAATCATTGGGTAAATATTAATATCCCATGAAATAGACATGGCTAGAATATGGGGTAAAATTGGTTCAATAAAGGAATTTTCCCGCTAATATGGGCATGGGAGTGAACCTTGTCTACTAAGATGGTCTTGGGAATGAACCTTGAATACTAATATTGTCTTGGGAGTGAATATTTAATACTAATATGGTTTTGGGAGTGAACCCACTACAATATAAGGAAACTTCTGCAATTGAGGATGGAGGTGTGTCCCACCAATTAAGTATAGACCCCATAAAGAGCCCGGATATATTATGGAAATGATCCTTGAATTATAAGGAATGATATTATATAATTACCTGTATTCCACAAATTCTATGTCTTATTCTTATGTTATTATTTCCTGGATTATGCTGTTTATTCCCTTATGATTAATTTCTAATGAACTACCAATCAATATTCAATGATTCGAGTTTATGTTCATTGATATGCATGGTATTATTTTTTAATGTTATGCTAATGTTCTCATACACTTATGCTTATTTTATGCCTACGTATCTCCTTTATTTACCCTTGTTGAGAATCTGAGCTCAACCTTTCTTACATTTCATTTCCCCATGTTACGAAAAAATCTTTTAAGTAGGATTACTAAATGGTATGAAATTTTTTGGAAACCTTGTATATCTTTCACTAAGTTAGAATATTTTGTTTCATTTTTTCAAATACACTAAACTATTATGGTCCTCAAGCATGTACTTTTGTAATGTACTGAATATTCATCTAAAATTATGTAATATATAGGTATGTTAAGCCTATTTGTCTATATATAAATTCTAAATATATCCATATAATGGGTTACTAACACATTTTTATGTCATTTCACCCTTTATTTTATAGTTTAGTTACATGGCAATTCTCATTTTTACCTTAATCATTATGATTAATTTTAAATGTCTTCACTAGTTTCTTTGGCCAAAAAAATTAATATGACCTTATTAAACGTCATAAATTATAATGATACCAAATATGTAATCTATTTTTCAAAAGTAAAGTCACATAAGTGGATAATTTAATTTTAATATTAATCCTACGGTCGCTACGATACCGTGAGTTTCAAGAAGAGTGTTTTTTAGAATGAAAATATTATTTATTAAAGATCTGACTAATAATAAAAAATTTATGAAACTAAATTAATATTTAATTATATATAGTATATAAATTTAATTTAAAAAATTCCCCATTATGTATTTTTAATTAATTAAAAAGGAAAAAAATTATCCATTTCAAAATTCTTTTTTGAAAAACCAGACCTTAAACCCAAAAGACAGACATATATTAAAAAAATATAATGTTGATTGAAAAGTAATTAATTGGACTAAATATATAAAAATTATCCTTAGGTTACTTGAAAAAAAATTCCAAAAAATTTATTCTACAATATTACATAATTTATCGAAAATATATGACCTTTTTTTAGAAAAATAAATATTTTTCACTATTCACTGAAAAATAAATATTTCACTAAAAATCCAAAAATATAATTCAAAGTATGTTTTGATATTATGATTTAAAAAATTATTTTCATTTAATCAAATAAAAATTATAGGATTTAGAAATTAATCTTTTAAATAAAAACTTATAAGAAAAGTGTTTAATTAAAGTATTTCCTTTTTGATAAAAAATACTTAATATTTTTATAACTAAATTCACTATCTAAATCATATTAATATACATGAAAATGATTTATTATTTCATTACCCATTTTTTTAAAAAAATTATATATATAAATTTACACATGATCTAGGAAACAAACTCATAGTTTGACAAACCATATGGTAATGAATTTTAGGCTGTATGGTTGGGCTGAACGAATTAACTAACCTTTCACTAACCATGTGGCCTAGGATATAAATATATATAAATATGTAACTATGATCATAAAACCCCAGGACACTACTAGACTTTCCTTAGTCATATGAACACTATGATAATTTAATTTTAAGCTGTTACAACCAAAACAAAGTGGTCTTTACATTGTTAATGGGTTAGGGTATTACAATAATCACTCAAAACAATAAAAAATATTGGATCCAACTTGGTTTAATAATTACACTTTATTTATCCATTTTTATCTTAGTTAAATCCCTATTTTAACTCATTTGTTTTAATCTAGAACTCATGTTGGAATTACCCTTCTTCAAACATTTCAATAACACCATCTTGTCTCATAGAGTTGGAAAACCAATTATGATACCCAATAAATTTCCAACCAAATAATTAAGAAGAATATTGACTGCCAACATCAATTATTTTATTTAGTATCCCACCAATACTCCATTAAATAATTTCATTGATCACTTCATGTTTTCAATGATTGAACATAAATTATGGTACCCCCTTCACACTGGATACTGTCATCAAACTATAATCAATATAAAAAAAACCCAGTGAAAATAATTATTTATTGATAATCATTAGATTTATTAGAATAAAACATAAAAATATTCCTCATAAGCTTCATATTATATTCTTAAAACCTATCATTTTCCACAAGTCCTATAGTGAAAACAAAAAACCAAACAAATAGACCTATAATAATATTAAATCTAATGAGAACAAGACTCTATCTTAATTCATTAACACATCTATATATTTCTTAAAATATATTCATCCAAAATATTCATAAAATGATTCATCAAATTTCATTCTAATTAAGAAAATGTTATCCCATCCTAAAACATTTGGAAAACTACACATCATCACTATAACCATCAGGAATCTAAGCTGTTCTATCAGCACTAAAGGCATACACCTCATCTTACTGATCATCATGTAACCAAATTAGTCGAACAAATATGTATCTATCTTCACTTAAGGGTGAAATAATCATTGTGAAAAATATGATTCACAGTGGTGTTATCATTAAAAAAAGAGTCCCATGAATGAAATTTGACATTTTTTCGTCATTGTATATCATATCCCGGGATCCACCCAGACATTAGTTAATTGGATGACATATTCTGTTAAAATAATTGAAATTCAGTGTCACCACCAATCTCTGATCATCTATTTTTATATTTTAATTCTATGAAATGATCCATATTTTCACCACACATCATTCAGACCCAATAATTGGAAACACCCTAATATATGATTGAAATTATTTATAATTTGGTTTTATAGATCCACTATTCACATTTGATTCATATGAATATATGGTAGATCATACCCATCATGTCTTTTATTCATCTTCCATGTAATTAATATTGTGTATCAAATAAAAAAGATCATGAATATCCTTATATACATACATTTTAAAAATAAAATTCAGCTAAAAAATATCCAAAAACTCTTTCAAACCTAAATTCCATCAATTTGACAAATATTTTAATAGCATATTAATTTATAATAATATAGTTACTCTTATATATCACATTATAAATCAAATTCAATTTTTCTACATCAATGTTTATTATTATAAAAAATGCTGATTTTCCTTGAAAAACCTATAAAAATCTCCATTTTAACATATATTAGAAAAAAATATCTTCACAGGTAAAGGAAAAGATATACATCTTTTGAAATCATAATTTTTAAAATAAATATGTTATGATATATTGGTTTGGGGGGTTCCATTGTTGCTACATGAGGGAGTTTTGTTTCCTCTTATATCCATAAGAGAAAGGGGGTTAAATCACATTGGGGATGCAATGAGAATTTCCAATGGCTCTATAACACCAATTATTCTGATTCATTAGTGTATAAATCTCATATATGAATTCAGTTTATGAGTTATGGGTTATAAAATTCAACTTACTTATAGGCTCTATGAATATTAAATCACTATGAGTTATTTGGATATCTATAGTATTTTTTAAACATTATTATTATGGTATTATGGTTATATAATTTTATACAAGGGGAAATATAGTGTAGGATCATGAATATAAAGGAATTAATATCTTTCATAGAGTGGGTAGGAGCATAGTTATATTATTAGATAATCTTATCCTGGAGTGAATCATAAACACATTCTCTAATATATGAATTTATATATGGAAATACATATACCTATGGAATGATAGGCTAGGCCAGTGACTATTAGAGGCACTATATTTATTTATTCATAAATGGACATGAATTTATCATATATAGTTTTCTCATATTCCATTATAACGATGGGTGTTTTTGATTCATTGGTCATTCAATATGAACTTATTCCTTATATAATGGGGATAACTACATTCATAGGAATAATGAAGGAGAATGGTTTCCAATATCCATTATGTTATATGATTATTTTGGATTTATATATTATTTGTAATTTCCTTATTCATTATTTATATATAATTTATCTTATTATTTATATTAAAAGTAAGATTAGATCCAATTACATGAATGATTTCTATCATCATAATGTTTTGTTCTTTTCACATAACAGAAACACCCTTGTCTACATAGGTAAATTGGATCCTACATCAATTAGATAAGGGTAAGTTATTCATGATATTTTATCTATATGATGTTAGATATATTATTTTTTCACAGATTCAATCTAATTTGATTCAAGTAGAAAACTTCCTATAATTTTCAACTTATACTGAGCGGTTTATCCAAAAAATTTCAATGGTCTTCCACTAAAGAGAGATCTTGAACTATCCATTGTACCTTTTCTATGGATAATACACATTTAACTACCACAATGTAAAATAGATCTAGTTGACCTAAAGCAATTTAAGGATAATTCTAAAGATAATTAGGTAATGTGATTCATACACCCTACAATGTCACTATGTGAATCACTCATGCACACAGAAAATAAGGTTAATGGAACTCTCAAAATTTACATTTATTATAGGAATATTAATTAGGTTATGGTCAATAATAAATACCCATTACCTTATATTTAATAAAATTTTCCTTATCAATGGTGATTAAGATGGGTTTACATCATTAACCATAGATCTGAATACAACTAGTTAAGAGTTAACTATCTAGAACCAACACACTTAGTCCCAGCTCTATCCTATGATAAGCCAAATGTTCCATGCTGTTCATGCCTTCAATAAGGCCATGGGATGGTTAATATAACTAACCATTCATATCACACAATATGGATGCCTTATCAAATATCAAATTTTAATAGAAACATATATAAAATGTGTATAAATAACACTCTACACTACAAATGACTCTAAATGGGAAACTATTTAATATAAAACACATCCATGTGACTTTGAGTAAAAATAAATCCTCACATAATCAAATAAATAAAAATATACATAATAAAATCCTTATAATCCATTAAACAAAAGACACATGAAAAATCGTACAAACATTGTATACTACTAAATTGATCTCAATCCATAGTGGTCACTGACACCATCATGATCCACCATGATCCATCATGCATCAACATGTGTTGTAGAATCTATGATCTGAAGAAGACACACCATCTCCTCATCTACCATGATCATCGATAAAATTTTCTGTCAACTTTAGAAGCACAACATTCATGGAAGAAATGAAGATGTAGGGGTGATTATAAACCTAAATACTTGAAAATCCTAGAAATATAATGTGAGGATATGGTATATATTAGATAAAACCCTAGGTATGAGTAAGAAAAAAAGATGTTGAAAATAAAATACTATTGACCACTCCAAAATATGAATTCTCATATAATCATGAAATGTCAAATCATCTCAGATCCAATCCTTCAGTACCATAAGAAATGATCCACCAGGGGAGCTTGAATAACCAAGATTCAATAATGAATGATATTGATAGAAAACAACGTACATCATTTTAATGGAATCCATGGTCTGTTGATGAGTCACAAGTCTTAATTAAATCTTCAGTTCTCATCATTTAAAACCACAACATCACTATGAATATTCCTTAAGGGGAGGACTCACTCCTTTTTTTGAAGCATACACAAAACTTTCAAGGATGTATGATCTACAAGAAAAAATCCACTCTGCCCACATTACAATTATAAATTTCTATAAGGGATCCCATGTCTTACCAAGTAATAGACTTCGGTCATGGGGGTATTGAACCATACATTAAAACCCCAATATTGTAACGCCCTAACCCCAGTTACCCAGATTCGGTGCATTATTACATAACATTAGAATGTTGCAAGGAATCATGTACCAAAAGGCTGATCAGTTTATTAGACTTGGAAGTACTAGATACATTCAAAAACTTTACATTACATCAGGAAATAAAAATATCAACAACATTTTGTCCCCTTTGGAACAGACTTATATCCTTAGCCTATCCCTTCAGGTCAACCATAAAATACTGTTTCACATCTTGGGAAAAATAAATCATAGAAAGGGGTGATCTTAGATTATTAGTAAGGATAAAAATATAGCAGAAACTTTCATAAATAAGCATAAACATTTAAGGTAATGTATAAGACTAAAACAAAATCTTTATAAACATAATATTTAGCATAATATGGTAAATATAAAATCAAATAATTCCATTTACTTATTCCAATGGATATTCTACTCGTTGAATAATCACATGCAATATCAATATCCACTTTCATAATGATAGAATGCATAATTCCAGACTTCATAACAATATAGTCAATGCCTTGTGCCAAGACTAAAAATAATATTTTTTCAAGGCCATGTTCCAAGACACTAGTTTGTCTCATGAGACCTACCGATGCATCGAGGAGCTATAGCGGGATCCACCCGTCACTTACTAAGTCCAATGCATTCCTCATATGAAAAGGTTTAAACATAACATAAACATTTGAATTAAAAAAAGAATATGAAATTTCAATACTTTATCCATAAACCATGAATGGTATAAAAATAATACATACACAGTCAAACATACAACAAAATATTCAATACAATATGAAAGATTTTTATAATAAATCAACATTGAATAAGAATAATATCTCGTAAAGGATGTTGACATAGTTGAAAATGATGAGTAAAAATCTTCGAGAGAAGTATCCATTTTTCATGAAATCATTTAAAATTGCCATAATTTATAAAGGAAGTCATTTAAAATATAGTTTTTAATCAAAGTTTTCCATATAGCTTTGAAACTTTTTAATGTAATTTACACTTTAAAACATTCATGTCCATATAAATAAATCCTTAGAACCATTTTTAAAACATAGAAATTAATGAGAAATGTTTAGAAGAATAAATCTTTAAAACATTTAAAAGGATGTTTTATTAAAATATTCCCTTAAAAACAATCCCATTGAAAACTCTTTTATGAAACATGGACCTGGATAACAAATATGTCTGAGTAGATACTTAGGTAAAAACAACCTCGGATAATAAAGAGATTTTGAAATTAACCCTTACCTTGTAATTTTACTTATTCGATGGTATATTAACCTAATTTATAATAGTTAAAACATTGTTATTAAATTTAAAATAACTATATACATAAATATGATATCATATATGATCTTATAATATTGCTTTGTTAATAACATTTTAGTAGTATCATCATTTTAGGTGTTAACTGATTCATTTTAATTTATATTCTTAGTTATGTAAGCCATGTTTGTTATGGATAGGATGTATTTAATTCATATAAATAATGATATTATGTTCATAAACATTATTTTTAATCATAAAATGAAAATTATTATTGAATGATTATGATGGGGAATGAATCTCATCGCGTTCGTGGAGATGGTAATCTGTACGTACGCACGAGTGACAATATCATTATATTGATGGAAAAATCATATGTTATTGGATGATATATCATATGTACAGAATAATTAACATGTTATATTTACAATTTACAACAGTTATATTCATGATTATACCCATCTAAATAATGAAGTGTTTGAATAACAAACTACACCATGATGTGGAGACGGTAATATGTACGTACACACGTATGATGACTTTGTCATTTATAGAATGGATAGAATAATGAATATGATTGTAAAATTTTTATATTAAAATAACAGTATATATAAGATACTAGATTTATTATTTTATAATGGAAACAACAAATAAAGAGTAAGTGGAAGAATAAAAGAACTTGAAAGATGTGATGAAATATTTATTTCTTCTTCAGGTTCTTCCTTTTGATTTGATTAAAAGGGATCCTTAGGTTGGATTTATGACCAAAGGAAGACCTCTAAGATAAAGGGAGGAAATTTGGGAGGATATTTGGGTAGGGGTTGGTCGAGCTAAAAGTCTTTGGAGGTGTGAAATTAAGAGAAGGGGGTTCCCTTTTGTAAGAGGGGTGGGGGTCACTTTAGGAAAAGCTTGAAATATTATTTTATAATAAAATCATTTTTGGTTTCTAATGGATCAAAAAGGAATTATTTAAAGTTTATGGTGGGTATGGGTCAAAAAAAATCTCAACCAATAGGTTTTAGACACGTTTAGGTCATCATATTAACCTAATATTTTAGATTTAACTCTTAGTTAAATAGTTTGACATTTACCATGTATCTTTGTATTTTTTTATTATATGGTTAATAAATGTACTATAACAAGACATGAAAACCCAATTTGGTTCATTATTAATATATATAACCTTATCTAAGTCCTTTGGAATAAACTCAGAGTTTTAGGAAAATTATATCAATTAATAATATAATATTTGTTTTAAAAACTAAATTTTGTCAATTTTGACACTATTTTGTATTTGATTTTTTTTGAAAGCTATAAAAACTTTATCAGTTCGAATAAAATTTATTTAACCAACTCTAACATGTAATATTAACCTAGAAAATTAGTGGAATTAATCAGAAGTCTCAATTTACATTTATTTCGATATTTATAATATCATTTATTTTAATATTTTATTAATAAGGTAATTACTGCCTCATCATTGTGTCATAAATAAATTAAATTATATAATGTCTAAAAAATATAAATAAAATAACATTATTTAAGAAATATTTTTTATATTTATAATGAATATTTATAGTTGAATTTATCTTATGTATAACCCTATATTAAAAATGGTTTAGTTATTAAACATTGAATTTAACTCTTTTAACTCTTCTTTAAATAGAATAATAATAAATTTCCTAATCTAATCCAAGTGGACCAAAGGGGATAATATTTTACTCCTAAGGTTGTTTTTGGTCGAATTACACTTATCCAATAGATTTAAGACATGTGTTAGGATAATTATGATATAATTTTTACCCTTAATTACCCTATTTACTTTTAACTGTGGTAAATAAAAGTAAAAAGTTATTATTCACCAAAAAATTATTTTCATCTTATTGAACCAAATTTTACTTACAGATATCAACCATGTCTCTTGTATTTTTGAAATTAAACTCAACGAAGTGGTAAAATTATGTTTTATGCAAATTTTCAATTGCTCCTAGGAGGTGGGTAAAAGACGGTAAAAAGTTTGATAAAATTTTATATATCTGAACATATTATAAAATTACATCAATGAATTACTTTGAACATATATAAGGATTATGTATCTATTTTGACCTAAAACAAATTAAAATAAAATAACTAATTATTTAAATAAAAAGTTGGTTTTAACCAATAACGTAGTGGTTTTTTACTATTCATCAAAAATTGAAAGTTTTCAGAAAAATACCAAAAATTCACCCTAAGTTAATTTCAATATTCCAAATCCATAAATGAAGTCCATTTTAAAAGATAAAATTTATAAAATATCAAAACATTGGTATTACTATTCATAATGGTTAGTTTTATTGGTTGTGGTGTGTTTGAACTCGAAGTTGCCAACACCACAAGCTATTATATTATTCAAAGGGAAACGTACCGTGGAAGCTTGCGGTGTTACATTCTCACCTCATTAAAATAATTTCATCCTTGAAATTTATAGAATATTACTGCATAAAAAGATTCGGGTGGTTCTTCATTATAAGTTCCTCATGTTCCCATGTTTCCTCTTCTATCTTATAGTTTCTCCATGGAACATTTACCATATGAGTCATCTTGTTTCTCAACAATTGTTCTATGGTATCAAGAATTTTGATAGGCTCTCCACAATAAGACAGATGAGGTTCCAGTTCAATTTCCTCATTGGTGAGTACATGTGTTGGGCCAAGCATGTACTTTCTCAATAGTGATACGCAGAACACATCATAAACATTGGAGAGACTTGGCGGCATTTCCAAACGGTAAGCTAAATCCCCAATCTGTTCTATAATTTCAAAAGGTCCAATGTACCTAGGACTCAATTTACCCTTCTTAGCAAAACATATAACACCCATCCATGGAGATACCTTCAAGAAAACATGGTCTCATACTTGAAATTTCAAATCCTTCATTCGGTTATCATCATAGCTCTTTTTCCTAATTTGGGCTGCTTTGATGTGGGCCTGGATAACCATCACCTTTTCCATTATTTCCTCAACAAGTTCTGGGCCTACGAGTTTTCTTTCACCAACATCATCCCAACAGTTTGTTGTGTGACATCTCTTTCCGTATAACGCTTCATATGGTGCCATCTGAATACTTGAATGGAAGATATTTCCCTAGGAAAATTCTACCATAGGTAAATATTGACCCCATATACCTTGAAAGTCAAGTGAGAAAGATCTCAACATGTCTTCTATGGTTTGAATAGTCCATTCTAATTGTTCATCAGTTTGAGGGTGGTAGGCAGTGCTCAAATTAAGTTCAGCATCCAGGTCTTTCAAAAGACTTTTCTAGAATCTGGATGTAAAACAAGGATCACGATCAGAAAAAATTGATAGGGTTACTCCATGATGTCTTACAACATCATTAATATATAGTATTTCCATACATTCAAGTGGTAAATCTTATCTTATAACAAGAAGATGTGCTGACTTGGTAAGATGATCAACAATGACCCAAATTGCATCATTCATTCTAGGAGTCTTTGGTAGTCCCATGACAAAGTCCATCGTAATATCGTCCCATTTCCACTCAGGTATGGGAAGAGGCTGCATGACTCCTCTAGGGTGTTGTCTTCCAGATTTCAATTGTTGAAAAACCCTATATCTTGAAACAAAATCCGCAATCTCCCTCTTCATGTTGTCCAACAAAAAATGTTCCTTAAAATCTCTATACATCTTGGTGCTCCCAAGGTGTATAGAGAAATTTTAGCTATGATCATTATCTAACAATTCTATTTTTAGTCCATGTATATCGGGAACACAAAGTCTCTTCCCAAATTTCAAAATTCCATCTTTATATATGAAGTCACTCAATATCCTATCATTCATAGCTTTAATTATATTTTGAAACTCCTCATCATCAGTCTGAGTACTCTTTATCCTTTCTAGTAAAGATGATTTGGAAACCATTTGAAAAAGCATTGATGTTTCAACTTTCATGGTTATTCCCATATATATCCTTACAAGATCCATTAAAATAGGATCCCTTTAAACTCTTATCTTGTTCAAAACTTCATGACCCTTTCTACTCAAAGAATCTTCCACCCTATTTGCCTTCCTCGGGTGGTAGTGTATAGTGAAATCATAATTCTTGAGTAGTTCAAGCCATTTTCTTTGGCTTGTGTTGAGTTCTTTATAGGAGAAAATACACTTTAAACTCTTGTGATCAATATAAATCTCACATTTTCACCATAGAGATAGTGTCTCCATATTTTCAGAGCAATGATTATAGATACCAACTCAAGGTCATGAGAAGGATAGTTTTTCTCATGAATTTTTAGTTTCCGTGATGCATAGGAAATAACTCTATCATTCTGCATAAGGACACAACCAAGTCCTTTCTTTGAAGAATCACTATAAATAACAAACCCATCATTCTCTGATGGTAGAGTCAATATAGGATGATTGACTAATATTCTCTTCAGTTCTTCAAAACATTATTCAAACTCTTTTGTACAAAAAAATTTAATCCCTTTACGTGCGATCTTGGTTAATGGGTTAGCCAACTAGGAAATATTCTAGACGAAACATCGATAATAACATGATAAACCAATAAAACTACATACCGCAGTTATACTCATCGGTGATGGCCATTCTATTATTGCCTTGGTCTTTGAAGGATCAACTGAGATTCCATCCTTAGAGAAAATATGGCCAAGAAAAGAAATCTTCTGGATCTAGAATTCACACTTGCTAAACTTCCCATATAATTCATTTCTTCTAAGAGTCTTTAGAATAATGCGCAAGTGATTTTCTTGATCTTCATAGATTTTGGATTATACCAAAATATCATCAATAAATACCACTACAAAGTCATCAAGATATTACTTGAAAACTCTATTCATTAGATCCATGAAGACATAGGGTGAATTAGTCAATCCAAAAGGAATTACTGTAAACTTGTAATGCCCATACCTGGTTCAAAATGATATTTTCAGAATGTCTTCCTTCTTCACACACAACTGATGATATCCAGATCAAAGTTAAATATTTGAAAAATATTGAGCTCCATGAAGTTGGTCGAATAAATCATCAATGAGAGGTAGGGGATACTTGTTATTTATTGTTATAACATTGATCTCCCTATAGTCAATGCACAACCTCATAGATTCATCTTTCTTATTAACAAAAAGGACAGACTCCCCATGGAGAAACACAAGGGTTAATAAATCCCTTATTACTAAATTCCTATAGTTGTTTATTTAGTTCCACTAATTCCATAGTGGCCATTCTATAAGAGGTCTTCGATATGGGCCTTGAACTAGGAATTAAATAAATGGAAAACTCAATTTCTCATTCTGGATGATGTCCAAGTAAATCCTCTAGAAACATGTCACCATATTCTTGCATAACAGGTACATCCTCCATTCGAACAATCTTTTCCTCACCCATTGTTATTTCATTATCTTCTTCCCCAATAATTGAATTTAGTAGAGATACTGGGGTTGGATCTAGATAAGAATTAGGTGGTTATGTTTATGCTCTAATGATAAGTTACTCTTTAACATCATCGAATATTGTAACCTCCTTCATCTTACAATAAATTTTCACATCATGGTCCAAAATACAATCCATTCCAAGCATTATATCAAATTCAATAATGGGTATAACGATGAGATCAGTAGATAAAGAACATTTATATGCTCTAATGGGAACTAATTCACAAAACATTGTTCTGATGATAATTCCATTAGATATTTTGGATGACAACTCACTTGATAAGTAAAATTTAAAATATATAATTTTCTTAGCAAAATGGGAAGATATGAAACAATGCGATGATCCCGAGTCAAATAAAGAGTTGGCTAAACATGAGGAAACCATTAAATTACCTGCCACCATGTATTTCAGAGATTCAAACTCAGCAGTAGTGATCGCATAAGCTTGGCCTTTCTCCCATGGAAATTTCTGGGGTATGTTCCCTTGGAGATGAGGACATTCATTTTCATAATTCTCCTTTTATCTACAATTTTAGTATTCAACATTGATAACCTCTTTCTTCCCCTTGCAATCACGATCTTGGTGGCCTTTTTCGCCACACTTGTAAGAGACTCTCATTCCCTTCAGGAAAGTACCAGGGTGTTTCTTCCCCCATTTACCACAGGATGGATATTCAACTTCTCCATTCTTTCCCTTATTTCCATTTTCAGAGTGGTCAAAAGATCTCTTCTTCTCCTGCTTTTATTTAAAGTTGTAAAACTTAGAGAATTTTTTTTCTGTCTTGATAGCACATGAGACATTATCTTCATACGATGAGAAGGATTGTGAGACTAATGCTTGATGGAGAAATTGTTTTAACCCATAATATAATCAATAAATCTTACTCCTTAGGTTACATATATAATATTATTGATGCCTTGATAACCTTGTAATGTTAGCCTCATACTTTGTGACATTCTCATCCTCCTTTTTCCTTAGACCCCGAAATTGTCTTTCTATATCCGCTTGATGGTCACGAGGAAAGTATTTTTATAAGAAAATATCATTAAACTCCCTCCATTCCATGTTCTATACTTCTTAATCTTCCTTTTTGTTTTGGATTAATGAACACCATTGATCTACATCTCCTGTGAGGCGATAAACTGCCATGGAAACTTTTTCCCTTTCGCTACAACCCAAAGCATGAAATGTTTTTTCTAAGGAATTTATCCATTTCTCAGCTACTAATGGATTTGTACTCCAATTTAATGTTGGTGGTTATTACCTCCTGAATCGGTCTAGCATTTATCCTCAATGTTGTGTATCAGGGTGCTATATATGGGTAAAGTTATTATTCATAACATGAGTGCGTTGTCCCTGTATGGTGATAAGCTGATCGGAACCAGTTGCTTCACCAGATCCACTGTAATTATCTGGAAAAAGAGGGAAATCCCTACATGGATTACGTGAATTGTTACAGTTTCCATTCCTTCTACTAGGTTCCATTTCTAAACAATGTCATACACTAGATTAGATTATGAATCACTGTACATAATTCCAAACTTTTAAAACACTTAAGATAAATTGATTAGTTTATAGATATAATCCATAATCATAAAAATGTACTATTTGAGGAAGTATATACTCATAAACCCTACATAATGGTTTTTAAAGAAAATGGGATTTATCCTAAGCATATCCCCCAGGAGTGTCGTAACCAAGAGTGCAACAAGCCCCGTTATCGTGCACCAGTTCCTGTTTGAGTCGAGCTCAAAGTGGTGTTTCCAGGATTTACCCTTTGGTACATCTGTGTTACAGCCGCCTCTACCTACTTGTATCCATACATGGATGTATTACTTGGGAAACTCACAAAATATCTACACTACTATTATTCTAGGAAGTTCTACTATACCGATCCTTAAAGTCTATCTCAGGCTAATGTGCTCTAATCAGTGTTTTTCTAAATCTAGTTTCCAAGGTTTGTACTAAACTTCCTCTGACACCAACTGTAACGCCCGACCCTAATTACCCAGAGTTGGTGAATTATTACATAACATTGGCATGATACAAAGAATCATGTCTCGAAAGGCCGATCAATTTAGTATCCTTGAAAGTAATAGATACATTCATAAATTTTAAATTACATCATGAAATAAAAACATCAACAACATTTTTTCCCCTTTTGAACACACTTATATCCTTATCCTATCCCATTAGGAATACCATAAAATACTTCTTCACATCCTAGGAAAAATAAAATATAGAAATACGTGAGCTCAGATGCTCAGTAAGGATAACAATATAGTGGAATGTTTCATAAATAAGCATAAACATTTAAGGCAATATATAAGACTAAAACAAAATCCTTTTACACTTAAACTTCAGCATAATATGGAAAAGATAAAATCAAATAATTACATTTACTTATTCACATGGATATTCTACTAGTTGAATAATCACATGAAATATCAATAACCACTTTTATAAGGATGGAATGCATAATTCCAGACTTCATAACCACATAGTCAAGGCCTTGTTCCAAGAATACAAATAATATTTTGTCAAGTCCTTGTTCCAAGACACTAGTTTGTCTAATGAGACCTACCGATGTATCAAGGAGCTATAGCGGGCTCCATCCATCACTTACTAAGTCCAATGCATTCATCATATGAAAAGTTTTAAACATAACATAAACATTCAAATTAAAACTAGCATAGGAAATGTCAATAATTTATCCATAAACCATGAATGGTATAAGAATAACACATCCACAGTCAAACATATCACAAAACCCTCAATACAATGTGGATGATTTGTATAACAAATCAACCTTGAGTAAGAATAATACCCCGTAAAGTATATTGACATAGTTGAAAATGATCAGTAAAAATCTTTGAGAGAAATATCCATTTTTCTTGAAATAATTTATAAGTAACATAATTTATAAATTAATTCATTCAAAATATGGTTTTTAACCAATTTTTTCCATATAGCTTTGAAATTTTTTAATGTAATTTACACATTAAAACATTCATGTCCATATAAATAAATCCTTACAACCATTTTAAAAAAATGGACATTAATGAGAAAGGTTTAGAAGAATAAATCTTTAAAAAATTTAAAATAATGTTTTATTAAAATATTCCCTTAAAAATAATCCCATTTAAAACTCTTTTATGAAACATTGAAATGGATAATAAATATGTCCCAGTAGACACTTACGTAAAAAAAGCCTCGGATAATAAAGAAATTGTGAAATTAACCCTTACATTGTACTTTTCCTTTGTCGATGGTTTGTTAAACTCTTATATAATAGTTAAAACACTGTTATTAAATTATACAATAACTATATACACAAATATGATATCATCTATGATCTTATAGTATTGCTTTGTTAATAATATTTTAGTAGTAACATCGTTTCGGGTGTTAACTGATTCGTTTTCCTTTATATGCTTGGTTACGTAATCCATGTTTGTTATGGATGGGGTGTATCTGATTCATATAAAGAATTATATTAGGTTCATAAAAATTATTTTTAATCCCAAAATAAAAATTATTCTTGAATGATTACGATGGGTAATTAATCTCATTGCGTTCGTGGAGACGGTAATCCGTACGTACGCACGTGCAACAATATCATTATATTGATGGATAAATAATATGTAATTGGATGGTATATCTTATATAAGAATCATTAACATGTTATATTTATTATTTACATCATTTATGATCATTATTATACCCATCCAAATAATTAAGTGTTTGAATAACAAACTACACCATGACGTGGAGACGGTAATTCGTACGTACGCACGTATGGCGACTTTGTCATTTATAGGATGGATAGAATAATGAATATGGTTTTACCATTTCTATAATAACATAACAGAATATATAAAATATTGTAGTTATTATTTTAGAATGTAAACAACAAAGAAAGAGGAAATGGAATAAGAAAAGAACTTGAAAGAGGTGATGAAATATTTACCTCTTCGTCGGGTTATTCCTTTTGATTTGATCAAATGGGCTTCTTAGGTTGGATTTTTGACCAAAGGAAGGACTCTAGGATTATGGGAGGAAAGTTGGTAGGATATTTGGGCATGGTTTTCCCAAGCCAAAAGGCTTTTGAGGAGTGAAATTAATAGAAGGGGAAGTTCCCTTTTATAAGAGAGGTGAGGGTCACTTTAGGAAAAGCTTGAAATACTATTTTATAATAATATAATTTTCAGTTTCTAATGGATCAAAAATTAATTATTTAAATTATAAGGTGGGGATGGGTCGAAAAAATCTCAACCAAAAGATTTTAGACAGGTTTAGGTCATCATATTAACCTTATCTTTTATATTTAACTCTTAGTTAAATAGTTTGACATTTACCATCTCTCTTTGTATTTTTATATTATTTGGTTCATAAACATACTATAACAAGACAAGAAAACCCTAACGTGGTTAATTATTAATATATATAACCTTATCTAAGTCCTTTGGCCTAACCTAATATTTTTATAGAATATTATATAAATAAATAATATAATTTTTTTAAAAACTCAATTGTGTCAATTTTAACACCATTTAGTATTTGTTTTTTTTGAAAGCCATAAAAACATTATCTCTTAGAATAAAATTTATTTAACCAACCCTAACATGTCATATTAACCTATAAAATTAGTTTAATTCATCAAGAGTTTCAATTTACATTTATTTGGGTATTTATAATATCAATTATTTTAATATTTCATTAATAAAATAATTACTGCATCATCCTTGTGTCATAAATAAATTAAATTATATAATGTATAAAAATTATAAATAAAATACCATTATGTATTAAATCTTTTTATATTTCTAATTAATATTTATAGTCTAATTTATCTTATGTATAAACCTATATTTAAAATTGTTTAGTTATTAAACATTGAATTTAACTCTTTTACCTCTTCTTTAAATAAAATAATAATAAATGTCCTAATCTAATCCAAGTGGACAAAATGGGATAATATTTTATTCATAAGGTTGTTTTTGGTCTAATTACACTTATCCAATAGAATTAGGACATGTTTTAGGGTAATTATGATATCATTTTTACCCTTAATTACCCTATTTACTTTTAATTATGGTAAATAAAAGTAAAAAGTTACTATTCACCAAAAATTATTTTCATCTTATTAAACCAAATTTTACTTATTGATATCAACTATGTATCTTGGAGTTTTGAAATTAAACTCACAGAAGTGGTAAAATTATGTTTTATGCAAATTTCCAATTTTTCTTAGGAGGTGGGTAAAAGATGGTAAAAAGTTCGAGAAAATTTTATATCTCTAAACTTATTATAAAATAAACCCAATGAATTAAGTTGAACATATATAGGTATTATGTATATATTTTTACCTTTAATAAATTAAAATGAAATAACTAATTATTTAAATAAAAAGCTGGTTTTAACCAATAATGCAGTGTTTTTTCACTATTCATCCAAAATTGAAAGTTTTCAAAAAAATACCAAAAATTCATCCTAAGATAATTTAGATATTACAAATCCAAAAAATGAAGTCAATTTTGAATGATGAAATTTATAAAATTTCAAAAAGTTGGTATTACTATTCATAACGTCTAGTTTGATTGGTTTTGGTGTGTTTGAACTCGAAGTTGCTTACAACACAAGCTATTGTATTATTCAAAGGGAAACGTACCATGGAAGCTTGGGGTGTTACAAAAATACATACTATATTGGATGTAACCCATGATACAAGAGAGAAATACATCCCACATGACAAGACCCATGTGAATCTAATATGTGGATTCCATGAATCCAAACTACATAATCCCATAATCCATGTAGCCTCCCAGAATCCATTATATAGAAAACAATTCACCACTAGAAGTCACCTCATTCGATCTAGTATGTCATGTAGATAGACAATCACACTCATAACAACATGAATCCAAACTCTATGCTCCCATACCCTCATCTAAAGGCATTCTTTGGGATATCTCCCTCCTTTACCATCAACTGGTAATATCAAGACTAAAAATCGATCATAGAAAACCAACTCACCGCTATCAGATGATCGAAAAGATAATATATCATTGGAATAGGGTAATGGTTTTTGACTATCACATGAATATCATCCACCTTCTTGGAGAACAACACTGGATCACCCCATGGGTAAAAAATGGGCTAGACAAAACCATTTTTCATTAGATTATCTATCAAAATACTCTACTCCTACAACTTAGAAGGTTAGATTTGATAAGGATCCATTGAAATCAAAGAATCACCAGGCTGCAAGTCTATCCTGAACTCAACATCATGTCGAGGGGGTACCATCACAACCACCTCAAGAAAATCATCAATAAAATACCCAATAACCCTTGGTACCACCACTATCCCAAAATCCATTGATTCCATTGATAACTCATCTATCATAGAAATAAAGTGAACCACACACTGACTATCCACCTAAAAATCTTTCTCTCTAATGAAAACCACACACTGGCCATCCACATATAAAAACACTACTCTTCTCTGGAAGTAGTTGATAATTGAATATATGGAATAAAACCAGTCAATGATGAGGATAATATCTTTTGGGTTTATCTGTATAAAAAAATGATCACCATGGGACTAATGTGATCCCATAACCTATCTACATCCATGACACACATCAAACAAGATCGTATGGCCTCCAACTGGAATAGTTAACCCTTGGGGAATGTGAATCCTCTCTAAATTTAGTCCCAGAGCATGGGCTATAGTGGGTGAAACAAAGGAGTGTGAATATCCTAAATAAGACAAGGAAAAAATAGGTGTACTAAACAAAATGATCATACATTGGATGATATCTGGACCCTTTGGAAATTCCACCTACACTATCTGAAACTGACCACACCTAGCTCCTCTACCTATCTTATGATGAAAACCTCCAAAAAAACACTTAGTTAGAGGTACCAAAACATGAGGAACATCTTAAGGTCGGCCTATACCTTCTCCACCTTCCATTAGAGAAGCATAAGCCTATTTCCCCTACTGATGAAATGATCTCATGGGAAAATGCTACTGAGATGACACTGAACCTACCGACCTCCACTAAACTGAGCTCGGTGAACCACTGGGAACTCTTTATAGCGAGGGACATGAACCCCAAAACCAAAACACACTTGCACAAATCCCATAGGAAAATCATGGAAACAACAAGCCCTAGAAGTCTAGAAGGGAAACTTTTGAGGTCAGCTCCAAACTCGTTGAATCCTCAAAGGTATAGGTGCTTGAGACCTTCCAGTGACAACTCTTCTCTTTGAGGGACCACCACTAGTTCCCTTATCATGAAAAATCTCTTCACGAGTGTATATGATTTATCCCATAAACCTTTTTAAGAACCTCCGGATATATAGGCAATGTAAAAAGAGTAACATCATACTAGATAAAAGGATAGGGTACCTTCTCTATATTCCTCACACGAGACTCCTCATCTAAAAAAATATCAAGGGAAAATGATAGAGGGTCCTTGAAGTTGATCCACAACTCTCACAAAGAAATGCTTCCCTACTGAAGAGAATGAAGCCCCTTACTCATCACTTCCTTAATGGTTGATGAAAGAAACTATACCTAGAACTATTTCTAAAATTTAACCCACAAAAAATTTTCCTCCATCCAATAACCTAGATATAACTTCCATCAATGTTGCAAATCTCCCTATAGCTGACTGACTACCAAAGGCACCCTGTACTACATTGGGTTCTCGATCAAACTGAAAGCTATCTTGAACTCTACTTGTGAGCTCTCTATCTCCACACCTAAAACAATTTTCTCATACTTTCTTAATGAACACCACCTAAAAGCATGGAACACCCTCTACCAAGGCTCATCCTAATCTACTAGAACAACTCACCGATGATCAACTAGATCAGCCTATTGAACCTCAACTTTTTAAGCCACACATGGACGAATAAAAGGATCCATATCTAAAAAGAAAACGAGAATTTACTATGCCCATTATTATGGAATTTTATTATGATTTATTTGAATTAATTTTATTTATTTTAACCTTAAAAAACTACCCAATTCAAATAAAAACACAAGTAATTATGATGTATGTACCAATCTTTTGTCTCTTCCCTTCAAGAAGGTCCACATCCCTTATCCATTCAATAAGATCAGAGTGCATACACTGGATCACAGGGGGGGGGGGCTAAAATATCATGTCCTAGAAAGTATACCTTGTTTATATTACATACCAAGGTCAATTGGAACTATAAACATACCATCCCATGTAATCCTCACTATTCCTAACTCTATTCCCCATCCTATCATTCAATCAACATCACATTTGATACCATTCTGTCATGACCCCATCCCTCCAAAGATACTGAAATAAAGGGAGAGAGATAACATCCCCCTAAGTCTCACCTTCAGTAGGACTTGAGATGGAGACTAGAACCAAGGGCATAAAAGTCTCATGTATGGGAAGAACAACCCTCTATAATATAAATAGGATCGAGAGATAAGTTGAATTATCCACAACAAAATCAATGAAATAATATAAAAGTAATCCATAACCATCCCAAAATGCATGTATAAATAAAACTAATATTGATCAAAGTCTCCAAAGTAAATCTAAAGTAGGGACACAACACTATCCAAGGTCTGAGCTAGTAATGTTCAGCATGGACCAAATAGTCCTCTTGGAAACCTAGAAATAGTTGTATATACTTAGGGTGAGAATACAATTATACTCCGTAGGAAAACCAAAGTCTCTCATGCACATGTGAAAGAAGCATAATAATGCAGCTAGGAAAAAACATAAGAACCAACAACACCTAAATAGGTCAACTTCCCATACCAACATCACCAAGGCATGATCTCCAAATAACACAATCCATATAATATAATATAACAGGAATCACATCGATAAAGGTTACCCCACACCACTTTCCTACCAGTATGCCACTCTGACACCCAAGCGTTGTATGTCGTAGAACTCCCATCCATTCCAGACACCTGGCCCACCACCCCAAAAGCACATTCATGACACATATCACCCATAAAAACCTAGTCGACCACCCCATAAGTAAGATCACATCAGAACTCACTAATAGAAGTCTTGGCTACCATATCTCAGCCAATTCCAAAATAGAGTAGTGGGGTATTATGATCCTGTAGAAAATAAACCTCGTAACCTCATCCTACCATGAATGACCCCCACCAGAAGTCACCACACAAGAACAATCATATCAAATCCCCCCCAAAACACCTAGCCTAAAACACCACAAACATGTTCACATATTTCTAGAAAACACCCGGGCCTTCAGATCTTACCCAAAAACACATGAGGTATCACAACCACCATCTAATGAACTAAAATACCTCCATCCATCACATTCTATGAAAACCCTACCTCACATGGAATAGAGAGTGGTAAAGAGAGGGTTACCATACATTCTTCTTCTTTAATGGATGTTGGGGAAAGCACACCTTGCGTGACTATGTGGGTGTCAGAACATGGTGCTCGATATGGGTGGGGTGTCTATAAAAAACACAAGGAATATAAAAGTATATATATATACCCACACACAACCCAAACCTATGGGTTCACAATGAAACAATAATCAAGTAACAACATCACCACTTTCAATGAAACCTATAAATGTAGAAAAAAACATGAGCCACAATCCACATTCACATTCCAACCAAAACTCATTAATCATACAATTATTTTCATTATTTAGCATCAACAACATTTAACCACATAACCCACCATTTAATTATTAATTAACCATTCTCATCCCACTAACTAAACAAAACCATATCAATTCAATCATTATTAATAAATTATTTGTTCCATTACTACCTAAGAATCCAACACAAAGCAACCCCTACCTCACTGAACCAAAATCATGGCCAACCAAACCACCTCACCACCTCAAAATAACGAAAAATAAAACCCCATCACCATTCCAAAAACATGGACAAACAATCATCAAGAACACATACACCAACCACACATCATTCACACATCACAATTATAAATCACAACCCACAAGCACGAACACACATCAAAAAACATAAGGGATCATTTTAATTATTTAATAAATGATATTTTAACACATTACACATTATTTTAGAGTAATTATAACAAAAACCATAATCCTTGGGATACCATTTTATTAGAAAAAAATTAGTGGTTATCCAATTTCCATTTTAGGTTGATATCACAGTGACTACAAGAAAGAAGAAGTCACATCACATATATCTAGTGCAAAAAAATCCCCCAATGACCAAGATTTTAAATAGGGCATCAATTTAATAAAATCCACAATATCACAAATAATATCAATGCTATAAAAAAATGAAAAACAAACCATACTTTACCATTTCAATTTCAAAAGGACAATTATTTATCTTTGATTAATCCAACACAACCGTAACCCATATATGAAAAAAATCAAACCCCACTTGCATGATACACAATAAAGAGAAAAGGTGGATACCTAATTCAATGAAGATTTTCTAACTCACTACACACTATAAGGGGAAGAAGAAACACCAAAAAATAGAAACCAAACCACAAGAAACCACATATCAACCTACACCACACCCAATTATCATCAAACATATCCTGAAAACAAAACCCAAAAACCAAAAAACACCTCCAAAGAGAAATAATTATGAATAATAGAATAAACCAAACAAAGAAAGGGTGGATAACCCACCATGGATTTCCAAAAATGATTTACTAGAAACAAAGGATCGAAGCAGGAGGAAGACAACTTGAAGAACTCATGAGGGCACCTAAGGCTTTGCAAAAATAATAGCTAAGGGAGGTATCTGAATGAATAAAAATTCATATAAAAAAAGGATTTAAAACCTAGAAATCAAACATTTTCAAATTGTATAATACTTACACGACTTGTAAGTCACATATTTCCATAAATTTAAACTTTCTTTAAAAAAACTCATCACCTTGAAGGATTTAACACCCAAATTTATTACACATCATGAATCAAATTTACATGATGTGTACCCTTTTCATGGGATACCCACTATCCACATAAAAGTAATGAACCTACAAGTTACACAAGTAATGAATCACCATTACATGTTTTTTATTACATTTACACAATGTGTATTTCTTGCAGTAGCTCCGTTGCACCTCCAGCCTCTACTGAAAACTCTAAAATCCTCCCTAGAACACCTACAACCACCAAATATAGATTTTTAAAAAATAAGGATGTCAAATACCATTACACACACACACCTAAATAATATTAAATACATACATGAGAATAATAATTTGATGAAGTGTGTTGTAAAGGGAAAATGAATCACCCAAATTAAATAAGGGTTGTTTGAATGTTCCCTTACCCCATGTATTGATTCATTATACACTTTCACATTACATACTAAATTATAAAATTATCGTTATTAAATATATTATTGATGACATTATTCAAATATCTTTTATTTATTAACAATATTTTCATGTAATATCATTTTTTGAGTATAATTAAGAAGATGTTTGATGATAATAAAACTCTTCATACATTTAATTATTTTATTTTTATGGGTTTTTTATAGGTTGGTATCTAATGGAAAGGGTCAGGGAACCAATGGTTGGAGTGTCTAGTGAAGGAATAACCTTAGAGTTCAAGAAAAATCCCACCATATAGCCGATGGACTCCACCATATCTTAGGAAGATATTTTATATGTCTACAAGAAGAGGTAAAATACACCATACCACCATTATTTAAGGTATAATTCCTAGAATTCTTCTAGGTAGGTCGGCCCACCCATGCGGCCCATCGACTATCTGGTGTACCGAGTCTTAGGGTTCAACTACTCCATGTGATGGGTTTTAATTTAACCTAGTTTTCCACCTCATTTTACAACCAAATCCAACCCACCTTATCCTATTTAAAATTTGAGACCTCCCCTATGGTGTCTAAAGATCTCCCATCCAAATACCTATTATCCATCAATATTTGACCTATCCAGTGGCATTTTACCATCATTTTTCTCTTAAATATATGCATTTTCCCTCTTATTCTTTCTGAGATGAGTATAGATCTATATAGAATCTTTGTATACCTTGATAATACAGTGATTTATTCCTCATATATTCTTATATTGTTGAAATATATTGAAATTTAACATCATTTCTTGATGAAACCAAGGTATACCTTCAATAATGAGTGTTCAATGGTAAGTGTTATTTAATTATCTTCCAAGAAAAATTATTGAAGGATGATTTTTGATAGAACCTTATTCATTTATGATTACATGGTAGAATGGTCATGAAATAAATGATTCAATGAAGAACCCATTTTAATGAATATAATTTTTTTGTGAATGGTGGAAGATTCTAGGTATGTTTTCTTGATCAATCATCTTGAGATTCTCTTCTTCTTGAATCTCATATTGAATCTATTTTCCAAT
Organism: Viscum album; assembly: GCA_963277665.1. NCBI lineage: Eukaryota > Viridiplantae > Streptophyta > Magnoliopsida > Santalales > Viscaceae > Viscum > Viscum album. The sequence goes on from OY728160.1 coordinate 1,180,102,706, forward strand.
GATGGGTTAGTGGTGGATAAATTATCAATTAATAGACATGATTATTTATTCTAGAATCGATGATGAATTCATGATACCTTCCTTTATTAATAATAGATTTAGTGAATTAGAATCCTCTTCATCTACATACATTGGAATTGGTTGCATCAACAAACACCATCAATTATGTGAATCAATAATCTTATTATTACAACAATTTCTCCTTGAGGACTCATTCTAAACCTCATTATCATTGAGAATTAATATATTTTAGTCATACTTGATATGTGATATAGTCCTCCATTGATGCATTATGCAATTTATTCTTTATTCCAAGATGAAATTTTTAGTTCTTTATCGAAAATCATAAGGAATGATTTTACCTATCATTTTGGATCTCATATACTCATATTTACTTAATTTTATTCTTGTATTGGCATGTTTTTGTTACTATATTTTAATGAAATCAATTGTGGTTGGTTGTGTACCATGTGATAACTTTTATGATTCTTGAAGAAATGATTATTTCTAGAGTAAGTTTTTACCATTCTTGATGATGATCACATGTTGTTTTGTGTTTATATTATATTTTCATGAAGATGTGTTATTCCTTACTTGAATGTATTACCTTGTTTTTTGTGTTTACATGACATTATAGGATCTTCATGGCACTCATGATAGGTTAACCATCATAGTATGACTAGCCTTGTTGGGGTAGTGCAGATGACATGAGTTGATGACAACCGCTTACCCTTACACATGGTTGGAACAAGAAAACATTATGGGATAGGAAAAAACTTAATACCTTTTTGTTACTGAGTTACATGCCAGAAGTCAATTCCTTATGGATACCAAGTAGCATGTTGGATCAATGATATGAGGATATTGAGTAACATGTTATCTAAAATTTAATCTATCCTTTGGATACATCCTGCATTCTTTATGATTATCCTTCTCATTTAGAGTTGAAGTAGGTATGGTATGGGATCATGTTGGAAATGTTAACACATTTGTTCTCGGTATATGTATGTTTATATTTGGTTACACATTTATTATTACTCACACACTATACAATTATTTGGTGTGCATGAAGACTTTATTTATAGTGTTCCATTTAAAGTAAAGGGGCCCATGGTTGATAGGTGAGCAGAAGATCATGGAGTTAGAGGTGGATCAGGATGAACTCCAAAGGATTTTTCATCATTTTATTTATTATTTAGTATACATTTGTAAATTGGTTTGGATTTCCATACAAGGATCCATGATAAACTATTATTATGAATTGTGTGACTTTTAATATAGTTTTTTAATGATAGCATGGTTATTTAATTGTATTGGTTTTATTATTATTTATTTTTATTTTTAAAGGCTATGAAATTATAAATAGGGTATATTCTTTCAAATGATGGTGTTCATACCAACACTACTAGTCGGTAGACTCTTGCATTCAGTAGGGCACACATGAGGTCCTGTGACTCTCTAGCTTAGAAATGGTCATACCAGAGTACCAATTTTTTTTTATACTAACCAATGAAATGATGGAAAGGAGGAAGGTTGTTTAGGAATTCGGTCAGGGAGTTTCCATGTGCCTAGAAAAATCATGTGTAATGGACCACCAAGTAACCATTGATTGTATTTTTGTTATAGTTTTATTATATTAGATTGTTCATTCATGAATCATGAATAGGTATATAAGTTCACATTCCATATATATACACCTATTTTTATAATTCATATTTGTTATAAATTTAATGATTTTAATTATGCTATATATTCAATAAATACATGTATTAATTATTGTGTGATATATACATTTAATTATTTTTGTGATATATATATGATGATATTAATTATTAGAACCTATTAATGTTGTTTGTTTGTCTATATATGACTATAAATAATGTTCAAGGATGGAGATACTTGGTTAGTGCTGGGTGGGATATTACTTGGGTTATGGGTATTCTTCTAGGAGAATATTTATGTGATCTCGTAGACTCTTTGTTGTCAAATTTAGGTTCTAATATTAAATTATGTTATATAAAATTCATCCTTTTAAAATAATTATGGGAGCACCACTAAACCTAGTCCTGTGTACTTCAATATTAAAGGTAGTAGGCCCACATCATCCAAAGTCCACGGTCACATAGAGGACATCCAACACCATCATCTGTCACGACCCGCCCTCGGGGTCCGTGCCGTGACTACCCCAAGCCCGCCTTCCATAGGCCAGGGGCTGGCGACTAGCACCAAGGCGTAAAATCCCAATAACTGGGAAGGCATTGCCTTTATAAAAGAAAACAAGCACCACAGAGTACAAGCGGAAGTAAAACACTAAGTACAAAAAGAAGAGCTGAAAAGTAAAAAGGGGCCGGAAATACAAGCCCAACTGTAAAGTACAACTCGAAAGGGAAAACAGCGACTGAAAAGTAAAGCTGCTACGCTGAGATGTCCACTGGAAATCCCACCTGAAGGGTGGGTACAGATAGCTCCTCTGCTCCTCGGGTCCTGCCATCCGCTCCGAGTATGTCCCGCCCAGTGTCCACCTCCGGGTACCGCCTCGTCGTATAGTCCACCTCCAGGTACCGTCCAGTCCTTGAACCTTCGGCTTCTGTCAGCACTGTCCGTCGTCTGCAACCAACACAACGAGGTGCGGGCATAGCCCGTGCAGGGGTGAGTATAACGATACTCAGTAGGGACCCCGAGACCCTCAAGGTCTCACTAAAACCAACAAGGATAATCACAAGAAGATCTCAACAGATGAACTCTACTTAGGTATATGCCCATACATATACCTAAGTTATCAAGTAACCCATATCAATCATGAGGAAACACAAGGATTGTGAAAACGACGGATAACCACTACCCGGGTATATGCCCATACATATACCAAAGTTAGCAAGTGACCCATCTCAATCATGAGGTAAACACAAGGTCAAAAGTCTCAGCTCAAACCAGGATTTTCATTATCGAAACCGTAACTGCTGAAGAGCTCCGTCTCTAGAGTGTACAGTGGTCCTGTCACGACTCCGAGGTACTGCTCACTAACCTAAGACTGCTGAAGTACTCCTCCTGTCGAGTACTGCGGGTCAGCCACCCAAACACAGTAGTGCTTCCCGCCGAGGTATGTCACCAAAACTCCGTAGTGCACACCCCCTAGTAGCCTGCTGAGGTACTCTCCGGACGAGCACCGCGGGTCTGCACTGTCACACAGGTAGTGCTCCGTCCGCCATGGGTCTGCACCTCAGAAAGTAGTGCTCCGTCCACTGGGCTAGTCGACTCACTCCAAGTCGAGTCGGTCAAGCAGTCGTCAGGTCTCAGCCAGCTACACGGTCTCCGTACTTCGCACGCTCGTCACTGGGAGGATCCGCTCCACGAGCTACAGGTCGATACTCCAAGTATCTCAAAGTCCCACAAAGAAGTGTCTCAAAAGTCCGTCTCGTCACAGGGGTCTCAACGCAACAGACGGCGCGTCAATCGGACGCCCGGTCTGTGAGTTATTAGCCTTTTCGTCCCAGGGGCCCGGTTGGTTTCGAGAGCGAAACCAATCCCAGCCGTATCTCAACTGTACCCCGAACTCCCATAGGGTAAACTCAAAGGGACCGTTACTCAACGTAACCACCAACGCCGCTGACGGTCCGTCAAGCGGTCGTCCTGTCTGAAAGATAAAAGCTTTCCCGTTCCAAGGGCCCGGTTGGATTTCGAGTACAATCCAACCCGGCCATACTCCGACTGTATCCAAAACTCGGGCGGAGTATGTCAAAAGTTCCGTCTCATCAAGAGGAAGTCAACGAAACAGACGGCGCGTCAATCGGACGCCCAGTCTGTGAGTTGTTGGCATTTTCGTCTCCGGGGCCCGGTTGGTTTTTAAGGAAAAACCAACCCGACCGTACTCCACCTGCGTCCAAACCTCGGGCGGAGTATGCCAAAAGATCCGTCTCATTAAGAGAAACGCAACGCGACTGACGGCGCGTCAATCGGACGTTCGTGGCTCAAGATATGAGCGTTTCCGCACCGAAGGCCCGGTTGGTTTCGTGAACGAACCAACCCGGCCGAACTCAAAGTAATCCGAAACCTTGAGTGCGATATACCGAAACGACCGTCTCGATCCAAGGATCGCGTTGCCGCAGACGGTTCGTCGTTCGGAGGTCCAAGGCTCAAGTTATGACCCAAAAACCAAATCTGGTTCGAAACGGGGGGGTCCGGGTCCGGGCCGACCCGGCCCGACCCCCCCCCCCCCCCCCCCCCCCCCCGGGCGGCGGCGGCGGCCGGCGGCGGCGGTCGGCGGCGGCGGACGGCGGCGGACGGCAGCGGCGGGCGGCGGCGGCGGGCGGCGCGGCGGCGGCGGCGGCGGCGGGCCGCGGTGGCGGCGGCGGGCGCCGCTCGTGGGTGGCACGCGGGGGCAATCAAGCCCCCCGCTTTTGGATTGGCGGCGCGGCTAAGCCGCGCCGTTTTAACAAACGGCCCCCCTTCCAGGGGGCCCGCTATTTGGAAAACCGGGGGGCTGCTGCCCCCCCTCCTTAAAGAACCGCCCCCCTCTTAAGAGGGGGGTTTTTAAGGGTTGACCGGGGAATTAAATTCCCCGGTTTTTAAGTCATCCGGCCGGCCAGCTGGCTGGCCGGTTTTTCTCAAACGGGACCGGAATTTCCGGTCCCCTTCTTCGGCTTCCGACGCCGGCGGCCCGGCCGCCGGTCTTCCTTTTCGCCGCGGCCCGGAACCGGCCGCGGTCTCCTCGTCCCGCCGCGGCCCGGAACCGGCCGCGGTCTCCTCGTCCCGCCGCGGCCCGGAACCGGCCGCGGTCTCCTCGTCCCGCCGCGGCCCGGAACCGGCCGCGGCGTTCGTTGTCCGGCGCGGTGCGACGGCACCGCGCCCCTTTGCCGTGCTTGATATTCATTCAACGCGGCGCGACGGCGTCGCGTTTCTGTTGTTTCTACCATGGTGCGTGCGACGGCATCGCGAAGATATTTGCACGTTCATCCGCGTGGTGCGACGGCACCACGCCACTTGCTTCCTCCCGCAAGATAAATCAACATAAACGTTGGAGGGGGGTTCGGCCGTGTTCATGCGGTCCGGCCCCCCTCACGTTAAATAAAAACTCAACATGAACATTCAAAGCCTCATGTTAGACATGCCAGATCCACGTTCAAGAAATGGAATAATTAAAGAATGAAACAACAATCCCCTACCTCGGGTATAAGTTCGAGGATTTGACTATGTCCGCGGAAGTCGACGTCGCGGAGATCGGGCGTCGCGGTAGTCGTTCGTCAATTCCGTTGACGAAGAGACGCGTCCGAAGAGGCACGTCGTTGGCGAATCCTTGTACGCCGACGAAGGTTGTCCGAGGAAGGTGCGGTGTTCTCTCTCGTTGACACCGAAGACGAAAAAGAGCGGAGCGGCGTTCTTCGTCGGAAACTTGAGCGTTCTACGTCAAGTCTTGAGGAAAGTCAAATAAAAAGGAAACAACGAACTCGAGAACCCCTACCTCGATAGTCGCACGTTGACGGAGTCGTGGAATATCGGTGTCGATTCCTTTGACGTCGGAGGAAGAGTCGTTGTCGAAGGCGATCGTCGCGGAAAACCGTCGCGGAAGAGATGACGCGGAAGAAGTACGTCGCGTCGCGGATGGATCGCGTTCTTCGTTTGCCGACGAAGAAGGTCCAAGGAGGAAGCGGCGTTTCCTCTTGTTGACTCCGAGGACGAAGAAGAGAGGCGTCGTTCTTCGTCGGAGTTTGAGCGTTCTTCGTTCTTCGTCAGAGCTGGAAGATGAAGAGGAAGCTCTCAAAAAGCTCTCAAGGGGACAATCCAACAACCCATAATAAAATAAGATAACATCTTATTTTATTATTACAAAACATAAAAGAATTTCAAAAGTTTGAAATTCAAAAAGACTTAACTCCCACAATTAATTAAGAGTAACTTAAGCCAATTAATTAGGGGTTAAGTATGTTGAGAGAATTTGAAAAGGTTAGGGGTTCGTGTGGGCCCCACCACACTTAATCCTCCCAAGGGAGGTTAAGTGGGTGTGGGTCCCACTTCCAACCTCCTTTGGTAGGTTTTTAATAAGTTAAAATAAAATTTGTCTTAAACAAATTTTATTTAACTCAACTGAAAAACCCCAAAACTAACTTTCAACTCGCAACAAACGCAACTCCCGAAAAGGTCTCTTTAAGCGAATATCGGCGCTGCGAGTTCATCGGTGCCCTCGGATTTCAATTCCGATCACCGGATCAAAAGTTATAAATTCCCGCTCGTTCGTTCACTAAACGTACCCGAGCCAAACTTCGGAAATTAATTCCGGGCACTCCGGGCCTCGGAATCAGGTGCCGTCTGAAACCGCGCTGTTGTAAAATTCTAAAGAAAATTAAGAAAAAATTTTCCTTGAATTTTACGGGTCTTTACATTACTCCCACCTCAGGGCTTTACGTCCCCGTAAAGCTACATCATAAACTAGGGAAACAAAAGAGGTTACTGAGCACGCATCTGAGCCTCCCGCTCCCATGTGCTCTCCTGGAGATTCCCGTGCCGCCATCTGTTGCGCACCAGAGGAATCGATCGCCCATGTAGGACCCGCTCCTGTCGGTCCTCTATCTCCACCGGAACCTCCGTAAAAGTCGCCCCATCGTCAACGTCAAGCTCCCCATGGTCAAAGATGTGCGTCGGGTCGTGCACGTATCTCCTCAGCTGTGACACGTGGAAGATGTCGTGCACCCGGTGCAACTGAGGTGGTAGAGCCAGGCGATAAGCCACCTCACCAACCCTGCTGGGGACCTGGAAGGGTCCGATGAAGCGCGGAGATAACTTGTCGCCTCGGCTAAAACTCCGAATACCACGTCGAGGTGAGACCCGCAAGAAGACGTGGTCACCATCCTCGAACTCTAGTGGCCTCCGCCTCCTGTCAGCGTATGACTTCTGCCAGCTCTGTGTTGTCCTCATCCGCTCCTGGATGACATGGACCTCTTCTGACGTGGCCCGGACCATCTCTGGTCCCACAAGAGCTGCGAGATTTCTTCTTTTCCGATAAGAGAAACCTGGTCTCATCCCCTGGATGAACCACATTCTTTGCCTAAAACAGTCAATCCTAACATGGATGATACTAATCCATACCAAGGATGACGTCGTAAGGCCTCGACGCTACTACTAAGAGATCCAACCGTTACTCTCGCCTCCAAGGGTTGAGTCACACTGTCGGCATCGGTGTGTGGTAACTGGTCTCCTCCAGTAGATGTCTCACAAGTGAGGGTCAAGTCAACAGTCAACTGGAACCTCTTAGTAACATCACAAAAGTGGACAGAAATGAAAACTTCACAAAGGATGCGTCTTTTATTATTGCAGCTCATAATACAAGACGCTACACAAAAGCAACATCAACACGGAACTAGAAGTACAAAAGACGTATCCACTAGTTCCGCTCCTGTCCACCTGCTTTACTGTTGCTCAAGCATTTGTCGCTGCCTCAACCTTGGTGGCTCCCTCCAAGCCTGCGGATCGAGGAGTCGGACAGTCACGTGCCAGGTGACCCTTTCCGCGGCATGAGTAACACAACCTGCTCCTTGCACGGCTAGCTCTGTTCCCACTCCGGGTGCCCTGCACCACTGGTCCTAAAACCCGAGATCGCCCAACTGCTGGTCTGGTCCTCCTGGACCTCTGCATCATCTGTCTACTGCCCACAGATGACTCGGCTTCTGATCGAAAAACACGCGGTAAAGGCAGAATCTCCTGTACACGCTCGGGGTGTAGAGATACTGGCACAAACTCCACCACCTACCTGCTGCTGCGTGTAGTAGGCTCGCAGCGAGGATCACCATGAGGTCTGCTGGTGTCCTCACTAGCCTAAACACTCGCACCACTGCCTCCAGCCAGTCCTCTGCAGCCTGGGGATCCGTCTCCCCGCGAAACCTGGGCGGCCGCTGGCGCTGAAACTCATGCAGTGCGCTGAGGCGACGTGCATCGTCAGCGGCTGCTGCTGGAAGCATCGGGGGCTCGGCGGGTAGAGCTACCGCCGGTGCCACTGCTGACAAAGGGCCCTGCACCGAGGCCTCGTCGCTCGGTGGGCTGTCGTCACGTTTGATTCTCGGAACCCTAACTGGCTGCCGTCGTGGGGCCATCCTGAAAGAAACAACGTAACACGATCAAACGATTATACCTGGTGAGCTGACCTGGTTTGAGCTGTTTTAAGGGGGAAAACCTTTGAAAACACACACGCAATCAGTGTTTTCGTGCACAAAGTCAGAAATCAGTTGCCAGGGTCCTGGTGTATGGATACGTCGGCCGCCCGCACCAACACTGGACTCCCTGAACTGAAAACCACACTCGGTACTCTCAACACTATTGCTTCTCAGAAAGAAAGATCAGAGTCATAAGTTCTGCGGTAGAACCGAACTCCTCTGATACCAATTTGTCACGACCCGCCCTCGGGGTCCGTGCCGTGACTACCCCAAGCCCGCCTTCCATAGGCCAGGGGCTGGCGACTAGCACCAAGGCGTAAAATCCCAATAACTGGGAAGGCATTGCCTTTATAAAAGAAAACAAGCACCACAGAGTACAAGCGGAAGTAAAACACTAAGTACAAAAAGAAGAGCTGAAAAGTAAAAAGGGGCCGGAAATACAAGCCCAACTGTAAAGTACAACTCGAAAGGGAAAACAACGACTGAAAAGTAAAGCTGCTACGCTGAGATGTCCACTGGAAATCCCACCTGAAGGGTGGTTACAGATATCTCCTCTGCTCCTCGGGTCCCGCCATCCGCTCCGAGTATGTCCCGCCCAGTGTCCACCTCCGGGTACCGCCTCGTCGTATAGTCCACCTCCAGGTACCGTCCAGTCCTTGAACCTTCGGCTTCTGTCAGCACTGTCCGTCGTCTGCAACCAACACAACGAGGTGCGGGCATAGCCCGTGCAGGGGTGAGTATAACGATACTCAGTAGGGACCCCGAGACCCTCAAGGTCTCACTAAAACCAACAAGGATAAACACAAGAAGATCTCAACAGATAAACTCTACTTAGGTATATGCCCATACATATACCTAAGTTATCAAGTAACCCATCTCAATCATGAGGAAACAGAAGGATTGTGAAAACGACGGATAACCACTACCCGGGTATATGCCCATACATATACCAAAGTTAGCAAGTGACCCATCTCAATCATGAGGTAAACACAAGGTCAAAAGTCTCAGCTCAAACCAGGATTTTCATTATCGAAACCGTAACTGCTGAAGAGCTCCGTCTCTAGAGTGTACAGTGGTCCTGTCACGACTCCGAGGTACTGCTCACTAACCTAAGACTGCTGAAGTACTCCTCCTGTCGAGTACTGCGGGTCAGCCACCCAAACACAGTAGTGCTTCCCGCCGAGGTATGTCACCCAAACTCCGTAGTGCACACCCCCTAGTAGCCTGCTGAGGTACTCTCCGGACGAGCACCGCGGGTCTGCACCGTCACACAGGTAGTGCTCCGTCCGCCATGGGTCTGCACCTCAGAAAGTAGTGCTCCGTCCACTGGGCTAGTCGACTCACTCCAAGTCGAGTTGGTCAAGCAGTCGTCAGGTCTCAGCCAGCTACACGGTCTCCGTACTTCGCACGCTCGTCACTGGGAGGATCCGCTCCACGAGCTACAGGTCAATACTCCAAGTATCTCAAAGTCCCACGAAGAAGTGTCTCAAAAGTCCGTCTCGTCACAAGGGTCTCACCGAAACAGACGGCGCGTCAATCGGACGCCCGGTCTGTGAGTTATTAGCCTTTTCGTCCCAGGGGCCCGGTTGGTTTCGAGAGAGAAACCAATCCCGGCCGTATCTCAACTGTACCCCGAACTCCCATAGGGTAAACTCAAAGGGACCGTTACTCAACGTAACCACCAACGCCGCTGACGGTCCGTCAAGCGGTCGTCCTGTCTGAAAGATAAAAGCTTTCCCGTTCCAAGGGCCCGGTTGGATTTCGAGTACAATCCAACCCGGCCATACTCCGACTGTATCCAAAACTCGGGCGGAGTATGTCAAAAGTTCCGTCTCATCAAGAGGAAGTCAACGAAACAGACGGCGCGTCAATCGGACGCCCAGTCTGTGAGTTGTTGGCATTTTCGTCTCCGGGGCCCGGTTGGTTTTTAAGGAAAAACCAACCCGACCGTACTCCACCTGCGTCCAAACCTCGGGCGGAGTATGCCAAAAGATCCGTCTCATTAAGAGAAACGCAACGCGACTGACGGCGCGTCAATCGGACGTTCGTGGCTCAAGATATGAGCGTTTCCGCACCGAAGGCCCGGTTGGTTTCATGAACGAACCAACCCGGCCGAACTCAAAGTAATCCGAAACCTTGAGTGCGATATACCGAAACGACCGTCTCGATCCAAGGATCGCGTTGCCGCAGACGGTTCGTCGTTCGGAGGTCCGAGGCTCAAGTTATGACCCAAAAACCAAATCTGGTTCGAAACGGGGGGGTCCGGGTCCGGGCCGACCCGGCCCGACCCCCCCCCCCCCCCCCCCCCGGGCGGCGGCGGCGGCCGGCGGCGGCGGTCGGCGGCGGCGGACGGCGGCGGACGGCAGCGGCGGGCGGCGGCGGCGGCGGCGGGCCGCGGTGGCGGCGGCGGGCGCCGCTCGTGGGTGGCACGCGGGGGCAATCAAGCCCCCCGCTTTTGGATTGGCGGCGCGGCTAAGCCGCGCCGTTTTAACAAACGGCCCCCCTTCCAGGGGGCCCGCTATTTGGAAAACCGGGGGGCTGCTGCCCCCCCTCCTTAAAGAACCGCCCCCCTCTTAAGAGGGGGGTTTTTAAGGGTTGACCGGGGAATTAAATTCCCCGGTTTTTAAGTCATCCGGCCGGCCAGCTGGCCGGCCGGTTTTTCTCAAACGGGACCGGAATTTCCGGTCCCCTTCTTCGGCTTCCGACGCCGGCGGCCCGGCCGCCGGTCTTCCTTTCCGCCGCGGCCCGGAACCGGCCGCGGTCTCCTCGTCCCGCCGCGGCCCGGAACCGGCCGCGGCGTTCGTCGTCCGGCGCGGTGCGACGGCACCGCGCCCCTTTTCCGTGCTTGATATTCATTCAACGCGGCGCGACGGCGTCGCGTTTCTGTTGTTTCTACCATGGTGCGTGCGACGGCATCGCGAAGATATTTGCACGTTCATCCGCGTGGTGCGACGGCACCACGCCACTTGCTTCCTCCCGCAAGATAAATCAACATAAACGTTGGAGGGGGGTTCGGCCGTGTTCATGCGGTCCGGCCCCCCTCACGTTAAATAAAAACTCAACATGAACATTCAAAGCCTCATGTTAGACATGCCAGATCCACGTTCAAGAAATGGAATAATTAAAGAATGAAACAACAATCCCCTACCTCGGGTATAAGTTCGAGGATTTGACTATGTCCGCGGAAGTCGACGTCGTGGAGATCGGGCGTCGCGGTAGTCGTTCGTCAATTCCGTTGACGAAGAGACGCGTCCGAAGAGGCACGTCGTTGGCGAATCCTTGTACGCCGACGAAGGTTGTCCGAGGAAGGTGCGGTGTTCTCTCTCGTTGACACCGAAGACGAAAAAGAGCGGAGCGGCGTTCTTCGTCGGAAACTTGAGCGTTCTACGTCAAGTCTTGAGGAAAGTCAAATAAAAAGGAAACAACGAACTCGAGAACCCCTACCTCGATAGTCGCACGTTGACGGAGTCGTGGAATATCGGTGTCGATTCCTTTGACGTCAGAGGAAGAGTCGTTGTCGAAGGCGATCGTCGCGGAAAACCGTCGCGGAAGAGATGACGCGGAAGAAGTACGTCGCGTCACGGATGGATCGCGTTCTTCGTTTGCCGACGAAGAATGTCCAAGGAGGAAGCGGCGTTTCCTCTTGTTGACTCCGAGGACGAAGAAGAGAGGCGTCGTTCTTCGTCGGAGTTTGAGCGTTCTTCGTTCTTCGTCAGAGCTTGAAGATGAAGAGGAAGCTCTCAAAAAGCTCTCAAGGGGACAATCCAACAACCCATAATACAATAAGATAACATCTTATTTTATTATTACAAAACATAAAAGAATTTCAAAAGTTTGAAATTCAAAAAGACTTAACTCCCACAATTAATTAAGAGTAACTTAAGCCAATTAATTAGGGGTTAAGTATGTTGAGAGAATTTGAAAAGGTTAGGGGTTCGTGTGGGCCCCACCACACTTAATCCTCCCAAGGGAGGTTAAGTGGGTGTGGGTCCCACTTCCAACCTCCTTTGGTAGGTTTTTAATAAGTTAAAATAAAATTTGTCTTAAACAAATTTTATTTAACTCAACTGAAAAACCCCAAAACTAACTTTCAACTCGCAACAAACGCAACTCCCGAAAAGGTCTCTTTAAGCGAATATCGGCGCTGCGAGTTCATCGGTGCCCTCAGATTTCAATTCCGAGCACCGGATCAAAAGTTATAAATTCCCGCTCGTTCGTTCACTGAACGTACCCGAGCCAAACTTCGGAAATTAATTCCGGGCACTCCGGGCCTCGGAATCAGGTGCCGTCTGAAACCGTGCTCTTGTAAAATTCTAAAGAAAATTAAGAAAAAAATTTCCTTGAATTTTACGGGTCTTTACATCATCCTCCTCCCTTCAAGTTCATTAGAAGACATTAAGATGAAGAGGAGTGAATACATACTATCAACATGATATTCAAACTATCAGAAAACATAGAGGAACATAGAGTGTTGTTGGATGCTATTAAGATTTAGGAACCCACCAAGAGGTGGTGGGGTTTTGTGGACTTGGTGGAAAGATATTAAGAACAATCATGGATGACCATCAAGGAACTTTTCTTAAAATACGTCATATCAGGTATGATGATTACATATTGGGTTCAAGAGTTAATGGATATGAGATATATATTGATGAAGATGTATAACTATGAATCATGATTCATGGTGGTGCTTCACAAGGATTTGTTACTAATGAAGAGTTTGGAGGAGGATAACGTTTGGAGTCTTCTTGTAGATCATAGTGGACTTCCTAGTGGTACTAATAGATGTAGAAATTGGAGGGAAGATGAATAATGATAGAGTGGTTGAAAATTCTCAATATAGATAATAGTTTCCTTGGCATCATCTGTGGGAGGTGGGGGTCCTCATTGTTTTAATATTAGATTCAGTGGGTGTTGCTGAAATTTTTCCGCAAATCCTTTGGTCATGTTATGGTGATATAAGAAGATATTACACCACCATCAATTCTAGTCAATATCATTGAGGTTATGTATAGGTGTAAGAGAGGCATGATACACTACCCAAGGATCCAAATACGGTCCTCAACATGAGGCTTATACAATGACAACTCATAAGAGTAAATTACCATAAGGATTGAGTCACAGAGCTGAGGTAAGATGACTTTAATAGTTGATCAAATGCCAAAAAATAGTGGGGAGGGACTATAGACTATTTGATGTATATTATTGGTATCTTCTACTTTTTCTACAACATTGTCCAGAAATTTGGATTCACATTCATTAATATCTTTATAATTTGTTTTTTTACATGAATTATTGGTAAATTTTTTTTTTGTGATTCTATACCTTGATACATCATTGGGTATGATTTTGGATCATCTTGAGTGATGCCCATAGTGTACTATAGTCATTTTTGGTAATGGAAATTTGTGAAAATTTATGATTCTATAGGTTATAAGCTTATATTTAATTCTATACATAGATTGTTTGACCATTTTTTGAGCTCACATTGAATACTACATGAGATGTTATTAATTTACCTCATTAAATGGAGAGAATTTCATGATTACCGGTGAATGGGATTTGGGATAAGGTATTATGGGTTTGAACATTATCCATCTTGGGATGATCAAGATGCATATTGTAGGATTGGATCTCTCAATAGGATCATTGAAATTCCCTCATATTTATCTTCTAGTTGTGAATCCCATTAAAAATATATTTTAGAATGAATTCAATAAAAAACACCTTGATAGAGGAGTTCACCTTTATTTAGATCAAATTATAGGTTTGAAGCCCATTTTGATACCCATTATCTTATGAAAACATTTTATTTGAATAAAATCATGGTGAAGCTAGATGGATTAGAGGAAAATGGATTTATCTATGTGAGTACGTCACCATTGAGTGAACCTATTTTGTTTACCAAGAGGGTGGATAATAGTCGTTGTATTTGAATGGATTAATAGAAGTTATACTAGGTGGAGGTGAAAAAAATATATCATACATAGGATTGATAAACTTTTATATCAGTTATGGGGAGCCTAATGGATCTTCAAGATTGATATTAAATTATTCTATCATCAATTATGGGATAAAGAGGAATACACCCTAAATATAGTGTTATAGAGTAGGTTTGTCTTGTATGGGTGATGGTGATTCCATTTCAAATGAAAAATATTTCTACTGTATTCAAGGATCTTATGAACAATAACATCCACCCATTCATTGACTCCTTCATTTTGGTGTTTTTCAATGAAAATCCCATTTACTCACCGAACTAGGGTAACATTTCATTCATAATGGGATATTAATGAGCACACATTGATATCATCAACATTATTACAAGGTTTGGTAGTATAAATTTTGTATTCAACAGGTGAAATTCCTAGAAAATATTGTTTATAAGATAAGTAAATTTGTAGACCCATAGAAAGTATACATAGTAATTTCCTAGAAAAGTACCATAGACATGTTTTATTGATACTATCAATGTTTTATCTAGGCATTACCCTGATTATTAGTACCTTGTACTGCACTCATGAAGTAGGGGGTAATTTTTCAATGGTTGAACCAGCGTGATGAACCATTTCATGAGATATGGAGGAGGTTGAGTATTACTCTAGTATTTCTACTTACCAAATAGTCAGTAGGTTTTTCTCAGATCAATTCCCTACACACGCCACTAATATAGAACCATTAGCACATTTATATAAAATAGTTTATATAAAATATGAAATAGTGAAACAATTATCAACAAGTCAAACACAACATTACCAATCCATTTTTACCCAAATCCACACCATACAAGGGAAATCCAAACAACCATTCCATAATCTGTTTACCATCAACAGTCAGCACAAAAATTTCCCTCTTTCATAATAACCCATAAGAAAAGCATAACTATAGGGTTTCACATATCTAAACATGTAAACAGTCAAGGTGGAACTTCCCACCCAAGAACATTTTCTACCTTCCAAATCTAGTGGTACTTCCTGACCACTTATCCTTGATGGTGGACCTTACTTCCACTATACACCCCCTTTTTATAGTGGTTCTTCCCACGCACTCCTCATCTTCCCAACACAACATCAAATGTTCCAGCCAATAAAGAAGAATATAACACACCAAGGCCACAACATTATGAAATCAACTATTCCATAACCAGAATATCCATTAGAACATCATCCATGCCATAATAAATTTCAATAAAGCAACCCCCTTTTATTGAAAACCATTTCCAAAAACCATTTTCATAAATCAACCCAATAAAAATATTTTAAAATCAATATTTTAAAATCTAACAATAAATAACCTTTCACCGCAATGTCCTATTTTCCACCAAAATACACAAATAATAAAAAAATGGATTTCCAACAAGATTCACACAACATATTCATAATTAATTTTAAGAAAAAAAAATTAATTGAAAACTAATATTCTAGTTCTAGAGAAGTGTAGTCGAGAGAGAATCCAACTACCTTAGGGTTTTGGTGAAATCAACCAACTCTCAACCGCACAAAAAATACAGGTGCAATCCCCACCAAAACCACCTTATATCCCTATTCCAATCATAAAAAAGACTCAATCTCATCATTTTAGGAAATAAAAACCCTATATCTACATGCAACGTTAGTAGATATAGAAAACAGAGAGAGAGAACTAGATCTAAGGAAAACCAAGAAAGATCCAAGAGAGAAGACTTTCTGGATGGGAATCACCTTCACCGCATGATGAAAACCCTTATAATTACTTCCAGAATGAGTGTAATTGATCCTCTAACCCTTAAGAAAAAAATATCCTAAGTGAGGCTCAAGTGGGAGGAAGAATGATGTTTTTAGGGAAAATCCCGACCAATCCAAAATTTAAAATCCTATTTTTTTTGTGCACGGTTAGCTCGTATGGTTAGGAAAATCATGTGCTAACTGTGCACATGATACTAACTCGGAGGTAACTTCACATTAACTCCCTGTAAGATTAGAAAAACCATTCACAAACCATGATAACACCCTCTATCTCATGTTTCTCTATTACCTGGCTTTGTTGTATGGTTTCCCCTAACCGTGCTCAAACCGAGATCCTTTAAAAAGACTAAAAAACAATGTCAATAACCTTAAAAACTCTCTCAAACAATACCCATAAACTTTAAACACATAAAAATGCATAAGAAAGGTTAAATAACTCAAAATAGGGGTGACATATTCTCCCCACCATTGAACTTTCTGCCCTCAGAAAGTAGAGAACCATCTCTTTGTTGAAAGATCTCAGGACATTGCTCGACCATCTCTTTCTCCCGCTCCCAAGTATCCTCTTGAATTTGACCATGCTACCACAAAACCAAAACTAGACCGATGATTTCTCCATGCAAGAATTTATCTTCCCTATCCTAATCCGAACTGGCATGTGCACCTAGTAAGCATCCGACTCTAGCTCAACATTATCCCATTGAATCACATGGTCATGATCCAGCTGATACTTCATCGATTGAAAAACATGGAACACATTTTGCACCTGACTAAACTGTGGTGGAAAAGGCAACTGATAAGACACCTCTCCAACCTACACAAGTATCTCAAAAATCCCAATATACCATGGAGATAACTTGCCTTGATTTCTGAACTGATGATGCCCCAATCTTGAAAATATTTTCAAGAACACATGATCACCCACCTCGAAAAAAAACGGTCATTGATGATGGTCCGTATATGATTTATGATGACTATGAGCCTTCTCCATTCTCTTCTTGATAAACATGATACTCTCTATAGTCTAATGGACAAGGATCAGACCAACCATTGAAGTCTCACACATTTGCACCCAACAAAGTGGAGAACAACACAAAAAACCATACAAAACTTCAAACGGATCCATATGTATCGATGGATATTAACTGTTATTATATGGAAATTACACCATTGGCAAATGATCCACCCACGATCCACCAAAATCCATCACACAATCCTGTAACATATCTTATAAGATTTGTATCATTCTATCAGATTTCCAATTCATTTGAGGATGATGAACTATGCTTATTGTCAATTGTGTTCCCAAATCTTGCTACAAGGATTTCCAAAATCGAGATGTGAACCTCAGATATCTATCTGATACAATCAAAACAAGAACACCATGTCTCTTTACCACTTAATAGACATATAATTTGGATAGATTATCCACCATATTAGATTCAAAAATAGGGATGAAATGAGACAACTTTGTGAGACGATACACTATAACCCATATGACATCATTATTTCTAACTATTCTTGGGAGACCAATAAAAAAATCTATACATTCCCACTTCTATATAGGGATAGGTAAATATTGCAACATAACTTTTAGTTTCTGATTCTCTACCTAGACTCGATGAAAAGTCAAGCACATTAAAGAAAACTCCACCACATTCCTTTTCATACAAGCCTACCAAAAATAGGCTTTCAATGCCTTATAAATTTTATGAATTCCACGATGGAAAACCCATGTAGAATGATGATAAGAAATGAGAATTCTCTCTTAAAAATCCACTGGTATAACCATCCAATTCCAAAGGCACAAATATGAATTCCCATTCAGTTACTAGCCATCAACATTCTCCCCACCATTGAGTTTTGACCGCGTCACCATACACTTAGAATTAGATTCCCGTGCATCTTTAACCAACCCGAACATATTAGGAAGCAATGAGACTAGAAAGAAAACTGCTCTATCACCCTGTTCCTCACATTCCAACCGCATGTCAGCTTGGACCAATACCAACTACCACTGATATGATGCATTATTTATCACATGAGCAGAAAACTTCCTACTTAATGCATATGCCACTGAATTTCCCTTACATAGTGTATACATCAATTCAAAATAAAACATCTAACGATACTCCATCCATATTCCTTTACTCCAATTTAAATCTCTTTGTGAGAAAATATGATTTAATCTCTTATGATTGGTAAACACCATGAATTTCTCACCGAAGAGATTATGACCCCACATTTTTAAAGCATGAACCACTAATACGAACTCAAAATCATGTGTTGGGTAGTTCTTCTCATGAAAACTCAAGTATGATGATCCATATGAAACCATGTGATTCCCTTTCATGAGAACACAACCCAAGCCTGATCTTATTGCATCACAATACACCATTTACCCTTTCCTTGGTTCATGAAAATCTAAGATTGGTGCTGATATAAGGGAACCCTTAAAAACTTCAAAACATTTCTCACATTGCTCATTACATTGAAATCGAACATTATTCCTTGTCAAATATATCATTGGTGAGGCCAATTGTGAGAAATCATGATCAAAATTCTGATAATACCCAGCTAGACCAAGGAAGCTCTATATCTCGAAAACATTCTTTGGTGGTTTCCACGAAATAACAACCTCAATATTTTCAGGATCAACTGAAACTCCCCTCTCAGAAATAACATGGAAAAGGAAACGAAAATCCTATATCAAAAAATTAGAGTTCAACAATTTGGAATAAAAATGATGATCTATCATGATCACCAACACTATATGTAGGTGTTGCTCATGATCCAACCTTGTCCTGTAATACACCAATATATCATCAACAAATACCACTACAAAGGAATCTAGATATTTCTGAAATATGTGATTTATAAATTCCAAAAATACCACTGGTGCATTCATCAAACCAAATGGCATAACCCCATACTCATAATGGCCATATCTAATTATGAATGTTATTTTTAGAATATCCTCCTTCACACTCGCTATTGGTGATATCCTGACTGCAAGTCAATCTTGGAGAACCACTAATCTCACATCAAATGATCAGAAAAATAATCAATGTGTGGAAGTGGATATCGATTTCTTATTATAACTTGATTAATCTTATGATAATCTGCACACATATGAAGAGTTCCATCCACCTTTTTAACAAAAAAAATCAGTACTACCCATGGTGACATGCTATGTCTGATGAATCCTTTGTTTTCTAACTTCTCTAGCTGTACTTTCAATTCCATCAATTTTTTTGGTTCCATTTGGTAATACTTAATTGATATAATATTGGTCCCTAAAAGGAGATCCATCATAAACTCCACTTCTCTCATGAGTGGAAACCCTAATAATTTTTCCAGAAAGAAATCCATGAATTGATCAATGACATCTAGATAACCTCTATGCTCTGATCCTTCAATTGATACCAATGAAAATACTACTAACTGATACTAGATCATTACAACCATTGGTTTTAAAAATAACGTTGCACCCAACTTTTCATTCTTCTCCCCTCTGAAAAGAAGTTATATTCCATCATCCAACGTGAAACTAACCGTTCATCCATAATAGTCTATTTGGTCCTTAAACATTTCCAACCAATCCATTCCTAGGATTGTATCATATTCATCCATCTCAAGCATTGATAAATCCCACATCAACTCAACCTCATTAACAACTATACAACATGCTCTACACATAAAGGCTTGACACTCTCTTTGACCTAGAGGAGTTTGATGTTTTAAAATAGAAGGTATCATTTCCATAGTTGAACCCAAAAAATCAATGATATGAGAAGAAATAAAAGAATGGAAAGCACTCATATCAGAAAAAACTTGAATAAAGGTGGAATTTAAAAGAACCATACTTGGAACCATGGATGGTCCCAAATGGCCATCAATCATAAACTTCTTAGATCCAAACAACTATTTTCTTACCACACTCTACCCATTATTTATCTGCCGAGGAGTCGTGGTGTTCCTAGAATCACAATGACTGACTTTACTCCGATTACAAGGGGTATGTCGCTACCCCCATCTCGTCAAGGCATAAGACTCATGTGACCCTAAGGAGTGTCTCAATCACCCAACCTTGGAGAATTATGATAATAATGATGAGGATTCCACATCTAATTATAGTTATGTCATGGTTGAGGTTGTATCGTACTATCCCGGTTGATGTGGGATATCGAACCACACTGAAAACATCCCGGTTTGGTCTGAGGCTTGGGAGGAAGATTCACTGATCTTGCTGTAAAATTCTAACCCATACTCCCACAATAGAAATAAGTGTCCCTCTTCCTCTTGATCCATGGATTAGAGTTAAACTATTCTCCATGGGTACCAACATGCTTCCCCCTCCTATAGCCCCAAAGATATACTGTTCAGCTACTGTTTATTTATTCACCATTTTTGTGTATTGACTTATACATTGCACCACTATTTTATAAATAATTTACTACCTCAAAACAGTTTAAAAAATACATGCCTTCAACAATGTACTACCCGCCACCTTAGGTGAAAATGGAACAAAGTTCATAATCATAGTTGTATATTCTGTTACCAATATATTCTCTTTTTTCAGCCTAAATAAATATTTTGTGCACTGAATTATGAACATATGAGGGTAGAATAGTTTGTTAAAAAATTCCTCAAAACCCTCCCATGATATCCCTTGTTTTGTTCCATATTGGACTACCAACTCCCACCACTGAAGGGAAATATCTTCCAACAAGTAAGTTTCTAGATTCACTTTTAATTATACTGGTGTTCCCAAGAATTCACAATTCTTATTCATTTTGTTCAACCACACTTCTTCCCTTTCTGGGTCCGAATAACCCTTGAAGGTGGGTAGATTATGCTTTTGAAACTGAACATCAGGATCCTCATGCTTTGTCTTATCTACTTTATTCCTAGTTTCCACATATTGAAAAGCTTTCACTATACACTACACTATCTAATGTTCACCTAGGGCTCAGGTGAAACCATATTTTCAGTATTCTCCTCTGGTTGGTCTCTACGATTCCTACACAGTTCCATTTCTATCAATTGAAAAGTAAAAACAAGTCTCACACCCTTACCAAGAAAAGCTTTTTAATTTCAAGTTCAACTAGATAAAAACTATCACAACTAGGCTTTCCACAATTTCTTATTTCTCATGTTGCACCATTTTTATTGAAAAAAATACACCATATTTTGAAAATTGAACCATTTTCAAAATACCACAACCACTCACATTTCAAATCCACACATTTGAAAATAATTTCCATAATTTTCACCCGTCCATATATTATTATCACAACATAAATAATTATGCCCAATGAAATATGAAATCCTAGTGGGAATTCATTTCTACCATACATTTCATTCCCCTCTAATTGGCTACACCCTCGACAATGAGATTTCCAATGCCTATAAGTGTCTCCAAAACACTTATGTACCCAACTCCCTAGTAACTTGATGTTATATATAAAATTGTTAGCTACATAATTTTATTCTATACATTTCATATTCCAACAATCCAACACCTTACAACCATCCCAACTAAAGGAATAGACCAAGAATTAATTCCAACACCAATATCGAAAACTGATGTCAAGACCGAACAAGACTGAATTTACTTGTATGTCAAGGAACGAACAAGCTGATACCACTTGTAACATCCCACCCCTTCCTCATTGGCTTGAGAAGGCAGTGATATTCTATATGGCCTTAGGCGATGTTCCCAAGGTGCTAAAGACTGTCAATAAATACTATGGTCTTCAAGATAAATTGGGGAACAATTTACCATTAGAATAAAACCAACCAAAACCACATGATGCATGCCAAAAATTTAAACTGATGCAACACATTACCAAGGGAAAACCATGCAACCCAACCAATTCCATAACAATTCTTATAGACAAACACAACTCAACCACAATGTTCCATAATCAGAGTAACAAGTGGAAGACTGAACAACAATACCAAAAGGAAACCATGGTACACTCCACTACTCCACATCAATATCCATGCTCAAAGAAATAAAACACCACCCAAGAATCATGATGAACTGCTAAGAAATGAAATTCATTACCTTTGCCTGTATCCTTAAAAATGAAATCTACAAAAGAACTAAAGTGCCAAGTAGGGGGTGTGTATAAATACTCAATAGGTTTTCCCCAAATAAATTACTTACACATGCAACTAGGATAGAACCATTAGCAAATTTTTTTAAAAGAGTTTATATAAAACATTAAATAATGAAAACATTACCAAAAATCCAAAGAAACCCTTACGAAGAAATTTTTACCCAAATACACACCATACAAGGTAAATCCAAAAAACCATTCCCGAATCTGTTTACCATCACCAGTTAGCACAAAAATTTACCTCTTGCATAAAAACAGACAAGAAAAACATAACTATAGGGTTTCACATATCAAAACTATTAAACAATCATGGTGAAAATTCCCATCTAAGACCGTTTTCTACCTTTCTAATATAGTGTCACTTCCCAACCACTTATCCTTAATAGTGGCCCTTCCATCCACTTTGCATCCACTTTTTATAGGGGTTCTTCTCTCCCACTCTTCATCATCCAAACACAACATCAAATGTTCAATCACATAAACTATCATATAGCACACCAAAGATACAAAATAATGAAAACAATGATTTCATAACCAAAAAAATCTTTAGAACATCATCCATGCCATAATACATTTCAATAAATCATCCCCCTTTTATTGAAAACCATTTTTAAAAACCATTTTAATAAATAAAACCAAGAAAACTATTTTAAAATCAACATTTTGAAATCTAAACACAAAGTAATATTTACCATAATGACCCATTTTACCCTAAAAT
This sequence comes from Viscum album, assembly GCA_963277665.1. Lineage (NCBI taxonomy): Eukaryota > Viridiplantae > Streptophyta > Magnoliopsida > Santalales > Viscaceae > Viscum > Viscum album. The sequence goes on from OY728160.1 coordinate 1,180,125,417, forward strand.
AAACATTTTATTGAAAACCAAGCTTCTAGTTCTAGCAAAGTGGAGTCGGGAGAGAAGCCACCTAACTTAAAAACTCTCCCAAACTCTACAAAACTCTACCAAAATCTAACAAAATCTACCCAACCACATCAAACACATAAAAAGGTATAAACAAGGGTTACATACCTCAAACTAGGGGTACTAAAAAATTTCTCTATATATATTCACATAATTTCCAGGAAACCATCTCACGTTTTAAAAAAACGTACGCCAAAAAATTTTAGGCTATCAATTGTGTTCCATCGAATGAAAAATTGTGAGATGCCGATTGAGTTCATGATCAATTGAAGAAGGAAGAGTAGGATAAGAATTAGACTGTGTTTACGCTCAGATAGAGCCATAATTTTGAGGTTACCATACTGAGAAGATCCAACTGACTCTGTTGAATTTTTTTTTTCAGGATGTGGATATAGAGAATGTTTCAAGAAATAAAAGTTCCTTAGAGGATTATTGATGTTATTGAATGTTTTACACATGTAAATTTTGGTTCAAATTACTTATGGATAAAGTGAAAACATTTTGAAGAGGATCAACAAAGAAGAACAAATGTGAAGCTTGTAACTATTGATACTTACAAGTTTATGAAAAGGATTTCTTGTGGGAAGCAGATACTGGAAAGGATAGTTGGGGGTATAAATAACTATAGAAAGAAAGTTAATACTAAGATTTTTGAATTTTTCAGTTCTTATGCCTTTGTATTCTGTAAATAAAGATAGTGAAATAATACTTGTTGGTGGGACTATCCCACATTGAAATAAGAAATTATCTGTACCGAACCCTGTAATTTTAGTGTTCTTCCCTGTCTTTATATATTGTGTATAAAAAAGGTGAGGTTGAGAAGTTTTATTTGAGTGGAATTCAACTTTAATAGGTTTCATAGGTTAATAATGTTTAAAAAAATAATGTTAAGAATATCCTTTTTTATAAAAGTAAAAGGAACCACTGATTGACTCCCTCTCAGTGATATGGATCCTATTTGGGAACAACATAATACCCATTTTTAACATTTGTAAGGAGTATTTTTATACTTGGTAAAAGTGAAAATATTTCAAAATATGGTTTCTTGGGATATGATAAAGTGATGAGTGTATTATTGATATATTCTACCAAGTGATTAAAAATGAATAATGATATTCATTAACACATTAGATTGCATGAGGAGTTGAACATTTAGTATAATAGAGATAATTCGAGTGAAATATTTTTTTATCTGGAGAGGTAAGTCCTTTTTGTGTCCATGTTGAAGACAAAGAGTTAATCCTAAAATAAGGAGGAATATCTCATCTGGCATGGGAAGTAAAAGGTAAATATTAAATTCTCAAATCAAGGATTTGAACTTATCCAACATTGAAGAGGTGGAGTGCTATGAATGTGGGTGACCATGGAGTCCCCTTCAAACAATATTAAGTAATACACACTAGAAGAAACAACATGTGATGGTTTCCATCAAAGAAACCCTACCCACCATCATATTTTTAGTGACCACCAATACTAACTTTCTAGGGTAGTCAAAACTTAGAACCCATCTAGGGGTTAAACTAGGAATTATCCATTTTTGGTTTCCTTCTCTATTTCTTTTCATGTTATTTAGATTTCAATAAATTTATTACCTTTTCTTCCTTGTTTTTTCTTAAATTTGTTTTAGTTGGAAGTTCCTAAGTGCTTAACCCAAAGCAGTCACTATCAATAAGTTAGGTTGTATCTTTCCTTTTTAGCTTCTCAAATTTCAACCTAAATAAAATTATGGGTGAAAAACTAATAAAATAAATTTTTAATCAATAAGGGGTATAATATTTCATGTTTTATAATTCAATATTTGGTATAAGACTCCAATAAATGTGTAATTAATGATAATGTCACTTGCTAAAATATTAACCCCAATAAATTTAATTCTTTCTATAATCCTATAATATGATTAAAAAAATTTAAGTTGATCAATGGGAAGGACTTATAAGTAATAATGATATTTTCAATAATTAAGGAAACTCTATATCACAACTTTTCTAGTTTATTCATTTTCACCTAGTCATGCTAATTATTTTATTAATAAATTCATTGGATTTCCAAGAAGTGAAATGTTTAACTGTGGTTTAATTGATCAATAAAATATTTTCATAAATTTAACTTTATATTTTAATGATTTAGAGAACCAAAATTATGTTTTAAGAACTGATATGTTGGGAATTTTTAGTTTTATCATGAATTTGAGAAATGCATGGAAATTTCAGTTTTCATCTTTTAACTACACTTAAGTATTTTTGTCTTAAATTTTTTTATTTGTTGAATTTTCTCTTAAGATACTTTGGTAGAATTTAACATGTTTTAGGTTACATATTTTATTTGAATACCCCAAGCTAGTTCACACATTTTTGGAGATAATGGATGTTGAAGTCAATGAATTGCTGGATTAATCATTTTGGTTATAAATTTAATGCTTATACCATAATAATTATATTCTTGGATTATGATAAAATATTGAAAAAATTTATAGGACTTAAAGTTGAAGATTTAATTTAACTGTATCATATCTAGTTTTTCATTTGTAGGACTAATGATGTGACACAAAAAGAAGGATTTAAATTGAATTGGTTTTTGAATTTCCATTTTTGAATTTTCATAACCATAGCCTACCCTTCAATTTATAAATATGTATTATTTAAATTTGGTGGGGGATTATTAATTAGGATTTTGGGGGTGAATATGATATTATTTTCTACTATATATTTTATCCTTTATCTCACATTTTTTTATCTTGCATATGATACATTAATAAAAATTGTTTTTCTTTTCTCTATATCATTTATCTCTCTCATACTATCTCGTTCTTGATCTTTATCTCACTCTATCCTCCCTCTATATCTCATAACTTTGATCTCTCACACTCATAATGTTGTGTGAATATCTTAATTATTGGAATTATGGGAGGTTCTATTAGTGCTTCTAGAATCCTTTATTTTAATTTATTTTTTCTTTAAATCTGTTTGTGGTGAGGTGGAGAGGAGAATGAGGGTTCAGTGTAGTGATATTTCTGTAATACCTGAAAGTACTATCAAAATAATTCTATTCTATACCCAATACTCAATATATTCTTTATTTTAGTCATGCTTTTTTAAATTATGGATCTATGTATGTTCAAGGGATAAGACCACATACGATTGAGTTAGGTCTTGGAAGGTGTCATACTCTTGATTAAGGTGTGTTCATCTTTCATGACTATTGAAGGAGGTGAAATTTTGTGTTACAAAGATATATCCTAGGATTAAAAAAATTTAATGTAAAAATAAGGAAGATTGTTTCATTTATGAAAGTATGAACTATAAAATAGAATTCAGAAAATAATATAGATAATGGAGAAACCTAAGTAGCCAACTCTAGGACCAAATAATTCTTACTAATATCTATATATTATCATAAATTTCCTTTATTTTAATGAATTAATTCTATTATTAAATACCATATCAGTATTATATTTTCCTAAATATAAAACCACCAAAAAAATAAAACGTTTTTAGAAGAAGTGTGTAATTACTATAAAATTTTATCATGATAGACAACCCTGGTCCATGTAACACCCTAAAATTTTATGAGATATATATTTTTCTTAATTTCATTGATGTCTTGTGTTGTATGCTACACCAATATTATCTTGTTCTATATGCAACACTACATTAGCTTGCCTTAAATGCGACAATATACTTGGCTAGTGTTACACAAAATTTCTTGTTATTTTGATAGAATTCATTTCACACAACATTGAGTATAGATTTTGTTGAATGTATAAAAAAAATAAGTTTTTATTATGTTATAAGAAATAAAAAAGTAAGATTTCAATAAATGTAACACTAACTTGGCTTGTATTACACGCAAGAGGGAACTTCCTCGATAACTTGCATTGTACGCAATACCGAGTATCACTAAACAATGATATATTATTAAAATATTATATAAACTAGATTTTAAGAATATTTTTAACCAAAATATTAATTTTATATAAAATTAAAATTAACATTATGTATTTTCTAGAGTTTTATATAAACACAAATTTAATTTTTTGGATAAAAGTAGTTTATAAAAAAAATGCAGTTTTACCACCTTTTGACGTCGCACCCATTTTATATCTAGTTATTGACACTTTTACAAGTTAAATTTGAAAAAATATACTTATTTTTTTTAAGAGGGATATAAAATTCTACTTTTTAAGAATTTTGGATATTTTTATGACAACTTTCATATTTTGATGAATAGTAAAAATAGGCTAAATTTTAATTGAAAACAACTTTTTTCATTGAAATAATTTATATGGTTAAGTTATATTATTTAATGGTTTTAAAGTATAAATAGAATATATTTTTATTAGTGAAAAAAATTTAATTTGTTTTCATTAATTTTACATTGAATTCATATGTAAAAACATTTCAATCTTTCACAATGTTTAAACTTTTAAGAAAGAACCTTTTTTTTCATTCTGACAATGAGACTAATTGTAAATTAATTACTAAAAATTTTTTGTTTTGAATTTTTAAAAATCAATTCTATATTTTGAATCATTGAGTCCAAATTATGTTAATGGGTTACTTTTATTTTTTTTGATATTCTGAATATTAACTATGATAATTTTTATTTAATGCGGTTAAATATAAATCGGGTAAACTAGTGTGACAAATAATATTATAAGGACAATAAAATTATCCAAAAACGTAAAACAATCCTATTATATCAATATAATTCTTCTCTTAACATATTATGTTCTAAAATTTCTCATTTAATGTCTAATTGAAAATGAAAATTTCATTGATATTAATAAAACCAATGAAAGTGAAAAAATGTCAAACTCACATTTCTTAAAAGTATAACAATTTTAATATAGGGAAAGCCAGTTGATATATTAAAAAATAAATATTACATGGAAATATAAAATAATTACCTACATCATGGTAATTTAGCATTATTTTTTAGATAATAAATAATTACTTTAATGTCTTATTCTTCGATGATGTGAAAATTAATTAATTGACGAGAAATCAATGAACCAATTTTTATTAAAATCCTAATAACCGTAAAATGTCCAAACACAAGACCAAATATTATTGGAAGAGTATATATCAACCATAATCATAGAAATCTCAAGCTAGTGACCATTTTGATTCTTATATAATAGATTATGACGTTTATATTATTTTAGTTAATGTAATGTAAAGTTATCACATTCATACTCTAATAAGAATAATTTTTTTAATGTTTGATTTTATAGAAGATAATTTTGACTAGATATATTCTTATGAAATATATTAAATTTATATTCATTATAGTATTTTATTTTTAATTTTTAATCAACAAATAAGTATATTAAACAATTACCCAAAATCATTGTTGTCATTATTTTATTAACGGAGATATCAAATAAATGTTATTAAAAATATGAAAATAAATATATTTTGGAATAATTAATATTTTTAATGAATTATATATATACCAATGACCTCATAGGAGTATAATAAAATATTTGGTTTGAAGTTAACTTGTTATCTCTATATTTTTAAAAATTAATAAATTGAATAGTGTCAAAATCGACACAATTGATTTTTTATTAGAAAAAATGTTTTATTAAATTATTTAAAAAACATAATTTTTTAAAAAAAATATAGAATAATTATTATATGGTAAAAAATGTTCCAAATTATTTATTTATTATCTAATTTAAATCAAATAGATGAATATTTTACCCTTTGAATATTGAAATACTTTTACCCAAATTAAAATGAAATAGAATAACTAAGTGTTAAATTGAAAATATAAGGTTTGAATGGAAATATAAACTTGTAAAAAAAACTATTGGTTGGTGAGATTAAAACTCTATCTCATCCCATCTTCTAAATTTGGAAACTTTTTAGGTCTTTTAGTGGGGTTTTATTTTTTTATAAATTAATATTTTTGAGGTTTCCAAAAGTGCCCCTCACCTCAATTATAAAAGGGAACCTCTTACCTCATCTATCCAAAACTAATTAAACCTTAAAGTTCATCCATACCATACCAATTTATCTTCTTAAATTACCTAGTTACATTCTAGAGGTGTTGTTACTCTCAAAATACCCACTTTAGTTCCATAGAGAGGAGATCTAAAGAGACCACGTCATAGAAGAGGTAATCTTATCTACCGATTCTTTCATATTTATTTCTACTTCTAATTATAGTTAATGAGTTTTTTTATTATATAATAATAAATCCAGTATCACTTATATAATAAGATGTTATTATAATTTTTTAACAACCACATTCAACTTTCTATCCAACCTAAGAAAGATGAAATCACCACGCGTGTGTACGTACGACTTACCGTCTCCACGCAGTGGTGTAATATGTTTTTCATCATCACCATACTTGTATGGGTATAAAAATGGATGTCATAACTATATATGATTATTATAAAATGTTACTGATTCTGAAATAGAGTAAATAATTCAAATCAACACCATTCAACAATTATGGGAATGATATCGTCACTTGTGCATACGTACAACCTACCATCTCCATGATGCAATGTGATTAATTCTATATGATAACCATTTAAGAATGATTATATAAATTAAATAATTAATAAATATGGTATTAATTATGTTAATATAATTTTATAATGATATAAATATCACGTAAGAAGGAGAACTGGAACTTATTCGACAAAACATGCATATGATCATAAAGCAGTTAAAACCCGAATAATGAGTAACAATGAAATGTTACAAGAAAATGAAGGAGAATGTAATCATATATGACATCATAAAAATTACCATGATTCTATAATAAGTAAGTAAAATTATTTAAATCATTATACATGTGGTTTTCATACACACTAAGCATATTATATATAAGGTTAGAGATTATTTTGTCCCACTTTTATTTCTGTTGGACATAGGCCTTATACACCATCTTATTATTTTCTGTGGTGTTTATGTTAACCATGAATTTTATTATTATACTCATTATAAAGGTTATGATATTTTCATATGAATATAATTTTCTTTATTTTATGAAACATATATTAAACAGATTTTAAATTGGTAAGGGATAACTTTGCAATCTCATTTTTATCAGAGATTGTTTGTAAGTATTTACTTGGAATATGTTTATCATCCATATCCATGTTTTATAAAAATGTTTTCAGACCAAAGGTAATAAACACATAATCATAATGTACATATCTAATTATGAATGCTATTTTTAGAATATCCTCCTTCTTCACTCGCAATTGGTGATATCCTGACCACAAGTCAATCTTGGAGAACCACTGAGCTCCCCTAAACTGATCAAAAAAATCACCAATATGTGGAAGTGGATATCGATTCTTGATTTCAATGTCATTAATCCTCCAATAATCAACACATATATGAAGATTTCCATTTTCTTTTTTAACAAACAAAACTGGTACTGTCCATGGAGACATGCTAGGCCGGATGAACCCTTTTTTTTCTAACTCCTCCAACTTCACTTTCAATTCCATCAATTCTGTTGGTGACATCTAGTAATACTTAAATGAGATTAGACTGGTCCCCATAAGGAGATCAATCTTAAAATCTGATTCTCTCATGAGTGGAAACCCTAAGAATTTTTTAGGAAAGACATCCAATAACTTATCAACGACTGCTGGATAACTGCTATGCTGAGCTCCTTCAATTGATACCAATGAAAATGATACTAAATTATACAAGATCATTCCAAATGTTGGTGACAACAACCATGTTTCACCCAAATTTTTATTCTTCTCCCCTTTTAAGAGAATTTGGACACCATAATCTATCGTGTAACTTACCATTCATGATTAATAGTCGATGTGGACCTTAAAAATTGCCAACCAATCCATTATCAAGATTATATCATAAACATCCATCTCATGCACTGAGTAATCCCACATAAACTCAACCTAATCCACAACTATACAACATGCTCTACACAGAAAGGTGTGAAACTATCTTTTACCAAGAGGATTTTAATGTTTTAAAAAATAAGGTATTATTTCCACAGTTAATCCCAACAAATCAATGATTCAAGAAGAAATAAAAGAATGAGAAGAACCCATATAAAAAAAATACTTACATCAAGGTTTAATTTAAAATTACCATACAAGGAACCATGGATAGTCCCGACTGATCATCAATCACAACCTTCTTAGATCTATAAATCTATTTTCTTTCCACAATTTTACTTTTTATTGCTCTGTCGAGGAGTCGTGGTGTTCCTAGAATCACCATGTCTGACTTTACTCTTCTGATGAGGGGTATGTTGCTACCCCCATCCCGTCAAGGTATAAGACTCCTTTGACCCCTGAGGAGTGTCATGAACATCCAACCTCATAGCATTATGATAATACCGATGAAGATTCCCCATCTAATTATAGTTATGTCATGCTCAAGGTTTTGAAGTACAATCCCTATTGATGTGGTCTATTGAACCACAATGAAAATATACCGGATTAGTCTATGGAATGGGAGGAAAATTCATAGATCCTACTATCAAATTATGACCCATAAAACCACCCTTGAAATAAGTGTCCCTCTTCTACTTGATCCCGGTGTTAGAGTTCCCACTATTCCCCTTGGGTACCAATATTCTTCCCCCTCTTGTATACCCAAGGATATCCCATTCATATAATATTGATTTATTCATAATTTTTGTGTATTCACTTATACAATGCACCACTATTTTAGAAACAAATTCCTGCCTCAAAGAAATGTAAAAAATACATTCCTTCAATAATGTACTACCAACCACCTCAGGTAAAAATGGCACTAAGTTTATAAACGTAGCTGTATATTTTATTAACGAGAGGTTGTCTTGTTTCAGCCTAAATAAATATGTTGTGCACTAAATTTTGAACTTATGAGGATAGAATTGTTTGTTAAACAATTCCTCAAACCCCCCCATTACATCCCTTGGTCCGTTCCATCTTGGATTACTAACTCCCACCACCAAAGGGAATGATTTTCTAACATATAAGTTGATAGCTTTACTTTCAATTCTACTAGTGTTCCCAATAATTCAAAAATACAATTCATTGTGTTTAACCACACTTATTCCCTTTCTGGATCCGAATCACCCTTGAAGGTTGGTGGATTATACTTTTGAAACTGAACTGCATGATCCTCACGCGTTGTCTCATCAACTTTATTCCCACTTTCCATAGCTTTAAATTCTTGTACTATACTCTCCACTAGCTACTGGTTCACTGGGGGCTTAGGTGCATCCATATTTTCAGCAGACTCCTCTAGTTGGTCTCTACGATTATTACACAGTGCCATTTCTATCAATAGAAAAGAAAAAATAAGTATCACTCTCATAGCAATAAAAGGATTACAATTTCATGTTTAATTACATAGAAACTATCACAACCAGACTTTCCACCATTTCGCATTTTTCATGTTGCACCATTTGTTTTGAAAACAAATCCACCATGTTTTGAAAATTGACCCATTTTCAAAATACCACAACCATTCACATTTTAAATCCACACATTAGAAACTAATTTAAATATTTTTCACTGGTTCCTATATTCTTACCACAACATAAATCATTATGCCTAATGAAATATTAAATCCAAGTGGAAAGTCATTTCTACCATACATGTCATGCTCATTTCATTGGCTACACCCATGATAATGAGATTTCTAATGCCTATAAGTATCTCCAGAACACTTATGTACCAAAATCCCTAGTAACATGATGTTTAGAAAAAAAGGTCATCTACATCCTTTTATGCTATACATTTCATGTTCCATCAATCCAAAACCTTAATACCATCCCAACTCAAGGAATAGACCAATAATTAATTCCAACACCATGATCGAAAACTGATGTTAATACTTAACAAGACTGAATTTACTTGTACGTCAAGGACCAAACAACTGATACCACTTTTAACATCCCATCACTTCCTCATTTTCTTGATAAGGTGGTGATATGCCACTTGGACTTAGGAGATGTTCCAAAGGTTCCAAAGGCTAGAAATAAATACCGAGGGCTTCAAGATAAATTAGGAAACAATTTACCCTTAGAATAAAACCAACCAAAACCACATGATGCATGCAAATAATGTAAACCAATGCAACACATTAACAAGGGAAAACCATGAAACCCTACCAATTCTTTAAAAATTATCGTAGAAAAACACAAATCAACCATAATATTCCATAATTAGAGTACCAATTGGAATACTCAACAATAATACCAAAAGGAAACCATGACACACTCCACTACTCCACATCAAGCTCTATGATCCAATCACCACAACACCACCCAAGCATCATGATAAACAAATAGAAAATGAGATGCATTAATTTTTTCTATATCTTAGAAAATGAAATCTACAAATATCACTAAAGTTCCAAAGTAGGGGGTGAGTACAAATACTCAATAGGTTTTCCCCAAATGACTTCCCTACACATGACACTATGATAGAACCATTAGAAAATTTAAATAAAACAGTTTATATAAAACAGTAAATAGAGAAACAATTACCAACAAGCCAAAAAACCCTTATGAATCCTTTTTTACCCATATAAACACCATACAAGTGAAATCAAAACAACCATTCCATAATCTATTTACTATAAAAATTTAGCACAAAAATTTCCCTCTTATATAAAAACAAAAAATAAAAACATAACTATAGGGTTTCACATTTCCAAACTGGTAAAAAATCATGGTGGAAATTCCCATCCAATACTATTTTCTACCTTCCTAATCTAGTGATTCTTCCCGAACACTTATCCTTAATGGTGTCCCTTCTATACAATATCCATCCCCTTTTTATAGTGGTGCTTCTCTCCCACTCCCCATCATCCTAACACAAAATAAAATGTTCAAGACAATAAACTATCATATAACACACCAAGGCCACAACATTATACAAACAACTATTTCATAACCAAAAAATCCATTAGAACATCATCCATGCCTCAATAAATTTCAATAAAGAAACCCCTTTTACGGAAAACCATTTTCCCAAATTAACCCAAGAAAACTGTTTTAAAATCATCTTTTGAAATATAACCACAAAGAACCATTCACTGTAATGACCTATTTCCCCCAAAATAAACATTTTATTGAAAACCAAGCTTCTAGCTCTATAAAAGTGGATTCGGGATAGAATCCACATACCTTAGGGTTTTGTTGAAATTGACAAACTCTCAACTACACCACAAATCTGGGTGGAAACTCTACCAAAACTACCTTAGATCCCTTCTACTATCATCAAAAATCCTCAATACCATCATATTAGGATGATAAACTCTATATCTACATGAAATGGTAGTAGATCTAGAAAACTGAGAGAGAGGGTGAGAACAAGATCTATATAAAACCATGAAAGATCCAAGAGAGAGGACTTACTGGAAGAGAATCAAATTCCCCACACCATGAAAACACATTTGTATAGCTTCTGGAATTAGTGGAATAGATCCTCTAACCCTTGAGAACCAAAAATACTGAGTGAGTCTCAAGTGGGAGGAGGAATGGAGGGCATAGTGAAAATCACGACCAATCATATATTTAATACCCTATTTTTTGCTGCACACGGTTAGCTCCCAGGGTTAGGAAAACCGTGCACTAACCATGTGAATGAAATTGCCTCTAAGGGAACTTTAAATGGCCTCCTCACAAAGTTAGCTAAAACATTCACCAAATCTACGGAGACCCACTTTCTCATGTTGCATGGTTACCTGGGTTCATTGCACAGTTTCACCTAACCATGCTCAAATAGTGATTCTTTAAAAAGCCTCAAAAACTTTTATAAAAACCATTAAAAACTCTCCAAAACTCTACCAAACTCTAAAAAACCACATTAAACACCTAAAAAGATATAAATAAGGGTTACATAACTCAAAGTAGGATTTCTAAAAAAATTATCTATAGATATTCACATAATTTCATGCCAAAAAATTGTAGGCTGTCAATTGAGTTCCATCGAATGAAAAATTGTGAGATGCCAATTGAGTTCCTACTCAATTAAAGAAGGAAGAGTAGAATGATAACTAGACTGTGTTAACAATCATATAGAGCCATAATATTGAGGTTACTAGACTGAGAAGATCGAACTAACTCTGTTGAAGATTATTTTGCGATGAGGATCAGGAGAATGTTTCAAGACCAACAAGTTACTTAGAGGATTATTGATGTTTTTTAAGGTTGTACGCAGGTAAATTTTGATTCAACTTACTTGTGGAGAAATTGAAAACATTATGAAGTGGATCATAAAATAAGAAGAAATGTGAAGCTTGTAACTATGGATACTTACCAGTTTATGAAAAGGATTTGTTATGGGATGTGGATGATAGAAAGGATAGTTGGGGGTATAAACAACTATAGAGGGAAAGATACTACTAGAATTTTAAATTTTTTCAGTTCTTGTGCCTTTGTATTTTAGAAATAAAGACTTTGAAAGAATCCTTGTTGGTGGGACTATCAAACATAAAAATAAGTAGGTCTTTGTACCAAACCTTTTAATTATCGCGTACTTCCTTCTCTTTATATTTGGTGCATAAAAAGTGAGGTTGAGGAGTATTATATGAGTGGATTTATACTTTAATAGTTTTGATAGGTTAATAATTTTTACTAAAATAATGTTAAGAATATATTTTTTATAAAAGTAAAAGGAACCACTGATTCACCTCCCTCTCAGTGATCTGGATCCTATATAGGAATAACATAATACCCATTTTTAAAATTTGTAATGAGTATTTCTATACTAGTGAAAAATGAGCATATTTCCAAATATGGTTTCATGGGATATGAGAAAGTCATGAGTGGATTATGGGTATATTATTCCATGTTAATAAAAATAAATAAGGAGTTTCATTAACACATTAGATTGCTTGAGGAATTGAACATTGAGAATAATAGAGATAATTCTAGTACACGACATTTTTATCTAGAGTGGGGTAAGTAATTTTTATTTCCATGTAGAAGACAAAGATTTAATCCCAAAATAAATAGGAATATCTCATTTGAAATGGGAAGTAAAAGATAAATATTAAGTCCTCACATCGATGATTTGAACTTATCCAACATTGAAGAGGTGGGGTGCTATAGATGTGGGTGACCATGGTGTCCCCTATAAACAATATGAAGTAATACACCCTAGAAGAAACCACATATGATGGTTCCCATTAAGGAAACCCTACCCACCATTATATTTTTAGTGACCCTCGGTACTAACTTTCTAGGGTAGTCAAAGCCTAGCACCTACTTAGTGGTTAAACTTGGAATTACCCATTTTTGTTTCCTTCTCTATTTATTTTCATGTTATTTAGCTTTCAATAAATTTATTTTATTTTCTTCTGTGCTTTTTCTTATAGGTTTCTAGTAGGAAGCACCTAAGTGCTTACCTCAAAGTAGTCACCGTCAATAAGTTAGGTTGCATCATTCCTTTTTCACATCTCCAATTTCTACATAAATCAAATTATGAATGAAAAATTGAAAAAATAAATTTTTAATCAAGAAGGGGGTATAATAATTTATGTGTTAGAAATGAAGATTTGTTAAAATAATCTAATAAATGAGTAATTAATGATAATGTCACTTGTTAAAATATTGACTCCACTAAATTTAATTATTTTTAGAATCCTAGATTATAATGGTTTGATAAAAAAATTTATGTGGATCAATAGGAAGGACTTATAATTAATAATTATATTTTTAATAATGAATGAATCTCTATATCACCACTTTTCCAGTTTCTTCATTTTCACCTAGTCATGCTAATTCTTTTTTTAATAAATTAATTGGATTTCCTAGAAGTTCAATGTTTACGTGTGGTGGAATTGATAGATGAAATATTTTTATAAGTTTAACTTTATATTTTAATTATTTTGAGATCCAAAATTATGTTTTTGGAATTTATATATTGGCAATTTTTAGTTTGATCATGAATTTTGGAAATACATGGAAATTCAAATTTTTCCCTTTTAACTACACTTAAGTATTTTTATCCTAAAATTTTGTATTTGTGGAATTTTATTTTAATATACTTTGGTATAATTTAACACATTATGAGTTATATATTTTATTTGAATACCCCAAGCTAGATAAAACATTTTTGGAGATAATGGACATTGAAGTCAATGCATTACTGGATTAATCATCCTAGTTATAACTTTAATGCTCACCCCATAAACATTATATTCGTGGATTATTCTATAATTTTGAAACAATTTATAGGAATTAAATTTGAGGATTTCATTTAAATATATCACATATAGTCTTCTAATTTTGAGGACTAATGATGTGACACAAAAAGAATGATTTACATTGAATTGGTTTTTGAATTTCTATTTTTTAATTTTCATAACCCTAGACTACCCTTCACTATATAAATATGTATTATTTACCTCGGGTGGGGGATAATTCATTAGAATTTTGGGGGTGAATGTGATATTAGTTTCTACTATATATTTTTTCTTTTGTCTCACATTTTTATCTTGCATCAGATATTTAATAAAAGTTCTTTTTGTTCTCTCAATATCATTTATCTCTCTCACTCTATCTCATACTTTATGTCTATCTCAGTCTCTCCTACCTCCCTATATCATCACTTTGATCTATCATAGTCATAATGTTGAGTGACTAACTTAAGTGTTGGACTTATGGGAGGGTTCTATTAGTGCTTCTACAATCCTTGATTTTAATTTATTTATACTCTAAATCTATTTGTGGTGAGGTGGAGAGGAGAATGATGGTTTGGTGTGGTGATATTCCCATAATACATGAAATGAATATCAAAATATTTATATTCCATAACCAATACTAAATATATTCCTTATCTTGGTCATGATATTTAAATAATGGTGTTGTGTATATTGAAGGGATAAATCCATATAAGATTGAGTCAGTTATTGGAAGGTGTCACACTCTTGAATAAGGCGTGTTCATTTTCATGAATATTGAAGGAGGTGAAGTTTTATGTAAAAAAGATATATCCTAGGCTTAAAAATTTTGAATGTAAAAATAAGGGAGAGTGTTTCATTTATGATAGGATGAACTATAAAATAAAATTCAGACAATAATATGGATAAAGAAGAAACCTAACTAGCCAAATCTAGGACCAAATAATTCTTTCTAATATCTATATAGTATCACAAATTTTATTTATTTTCATGAATTAGTTATATTATTAAATTCCATATCATTATTATATTTTCATAAATATAAAAACACCAAAAATATAATAAAATTTAGAAGAAGTGTGTGATTTACTATAAAAGTTCATCATGAGAGATGACTGTGGTCCATGTAACACCCTGAGATTTTATGAGATAGATTAATTTTAATTTATTTGATGTATTGTGTTGTACGCTACACCAATATTAGCTTGTTCTATATGAAACATTGTATTATCTTATGGTATATGAAACACTATACTTGGATTGTGTTACACACAATTTCATGTTTTTTTAAAATAAATCATTTCACGCAACCCTGAGTATAGATTTTGTTCAATGTACAAAAGAAATAATATTGTATTATGTTATAAAAACACCAAAGTTAGCTTTCACTAAACATAAAACTGACTTGGATAGCATTACACACAAGAGAGACCTTCCTCGATAGCTTACATTGTATGCAATACTGAATTTCACTAAACAATGATATATTATTAAAATATTATATAAACTAGCCATTTTTAATAGTATTAACCAAATTTTGATTTTTAAATAACATTAAATTTAATATTTTTTTATTTTCAAGAATATTATATAAGAACGAATTCAATTTTTCTGATAAAAAAAGTATTTTCCAAAAATGTAGTTTTACCACCTTTTGATTGCACACCGATTTTAAATCTAGTTTTTAACACATTTATAAGTTAAATTTGACAAAATAAACTTCTTATTTGGAATTGGGATATAAAATTTTAATTTGGATGAGTTTTTGATATTTTTCTGATAACTTTCATTTATTGATGAATAGTAAAAATATGCTAAATTTAAATTGAAAACAAAATTTTTCATCAAAATAATTTATATAGTGAAATTATATTATTGAATGGTTTTAAAGTATAAATAAAATATATATTTATAATTTAATATAATTTAACTCATTTTCATTAATTTTAAATTGAATTCATATGTAAAAACATTTCAATCTTTTTCAATGTTTTAACTTTTAAACAAAAAACATATTTTTTTCTTTCAGACAATAGGGTTAATTATAAATTAATTACTGAAAATTATATATTTTGAAATTTTAAAAATGGATTCTATATTTGGAATCAGTTGGTTCAAATTATGTTAAAATGTTACTTTTTTTTTGATATTATGAATAGTAACTGTGATAATTTTTATTAAACGCTGTTAAAGGTAAATCAGGTAAATTAGTGAACTAATAATATTATAAGGACAATAAAATTATCCAAAAACCTAAAAAAATTATTTTATGAATATAATTATGCCCTTAAAATCTTAGGTTCTAAAATCAGTCCTTTAATGTCCACTTGACAATGAAAATGACATAGATATTAATAAAACCAATAAAAGTGAAAAAATGTCAAACTCACATTTCTTAAATGTATAATAATTTTAATATATGGATAACCCAGTGATGTCTTAAAAATAAATAGTACATGGGAAGATAAAATAATTACCTACATCATGGTAATTTATTTTTAATTTTTAGGAAATAAATAATTACCTTAATGTCTTATTCTTTGATGATATGGAGATTAATTAATTGATGAGAAATCAATGAAATAATATTTATTAAAATCCTAATAACCATAAAAAAGTCAAAACATATGACCAAATCATATTTTTAGAGTATATATCGACCATAATCATCTAAATGTCACACTAGTAACCATTTTAAGCCATATAAAAATGATTATAACCCTTATATTATTTTATTTAAAGAAATGTTAAAGTTGTCGTATTCAAGATTTAATAAGTATAAACTTTTTAATGCTTTATTTTATAGAAGATAAAATAGACTAGATATATTCTCATGAAATATATTAAATTTATATTCATTATTGTATTTTAGTTTTAATTTTTACTCAATGAATAATTATATTAAATAATTTCCCAAAATCATTGTTGTAATTATTTTATTAATGGAGATATCAAATAAATGTTATTAAAATATTAAAATAAATATATTTTGGGTTAATTAATTTTTCCGTTGAATTTTATATATACCCTTGACCTCATAGTAAAATAATAAAATAGTTGGTTCAAAGTTAACTTGTTATATTTATATTCTAAAAAATCAATAAATTGAATAGTGTCAAAATCGACACTATTGATTGTTTATCAAAATTTCGTTTTATTAAATTATTTAAGAATCATAATTTTTGTTAAAATATATATTAATTATCATATGGTCAATTTTTTTTTAATTATTTAGTAATGATCTAATTTAAATCACATAAATAAATATTTTACCCTTTTAATATTGAAATACATGTTACCCTAGTTAAAATGAAATAGAATAAGTAACTATTAAATTGAAAAGATAAGCTTTTAATGGAAATAGAAAATTGTCAAAAATTTATTGGTTGATGAGTTTAGAACTCTATATCACATAATATTCAAAATTAGGACATATTTGTGGTTTTTTATTGGGGTTTTATTTTATTATAAATTAATATTTTTGAGGTTTATAGAAGTGCCCCTCACCTCAATTATTAAAGGGAACCTCCTCCCTCATTTATCCACAACTAATTAAGCCTTCAAGTTCAAACATCCCCTAAACATTTCTCTTATAAAATTTCCTAGTACATTCTATAGGTTCATTTACTCTCAAAAGACCAACTCTAGTTCCATTAAGATGATATCTAAAGAGAGAATGTCAAAGAAGAGGTAATCTTCTCTACAGATTCTTTTATATTTCTTTCTAATTCTACTTATAATTCATGAGTTTTTTCATTATAGAATAATAAATCCAGTAAAACTTATATACTGAGATGTTATTATAACTATTGAACAACCATATTCAACTTTCTATCCATCCTAATAAAGACGAAACCACCACACTTGCATACGTACGACTTACCATCTCCACGTTGTGGTGTAATATGTTTTTCACCACCACCTTACTTGTATGGATATAAAAATAGATTTAATAAATACATATAATTATTATAAAATTAAATTGACTCTTAAATAGAGTAAACCATTCAAATCTACACCATTCAATAATTATGGGAATGATATCTTCGATCGTGCGTGTGTATGGCCTTCCATCTCTAGGATATGATGTGGTTTTTTCTACAAGATAACCATTCAAGAATGATTATATAAATATACAGAAAGAACAAATATGGTATTTATTATGTTAATATCATTTTATAATGATATAAATACCACCTAAGAAGGAGAACCAGAACATATTCAACAAAACATGCATACAATCATAAAGTAGTTTAAAACCGAATAACGAGTAACAATGAACGGTTATAAGCAAACAAAGGAGAATATGAGCATATATTACATCATAAAAACGACCATGATTCTATAATAATCTAGTAACATTATTTAAATCATTATACATGAGTTTCAGATACATACAAATCGTATTAGACCTAAGGAAAGAGATTATAGTGTCTCACTTTTATTTATGTGGGACATATGCCTTATACGCCATCTAATTCTTTTGTGTGGTGTTTATGTTACCCATGAACGTTTTTATTATCCTTATTATGAAGGTAATGATATTTAAATATTCATATAATTTTCTTTATTTTATGAGACATATGATTCAACAGATTGTAAATTGGTAAGGGATAACTTTACAATCTCATTTTTATCCAAGACTGTTTGTATGTAAGTATTTACATAGGGTATATTTATCATCCATGTACATATTTTATAAAAATGTTGTTATAATTTTTCACTATTCTTCTATGTATATTTAATGTAATTTTTATCCATGTTTGACTTATACCACACGGTTTGAAATGAATCATTTTTTCATTTTCCAAATGAGGTACTTTTTGACTTTTCTGGCTAGAGTACGAGAATAATGTTTTTTCACTTATATGGCATGAACAAATTTATACATCTAATTAATACCTTATTTCAATGAATATTACTCTACACTATTTAATGTTTATTTTCAATTAAATTCTTTTGTTTTGAAATTACACGACATTTTGAGAAATGAAAATGTTTCTTAAGAAGAAAGGATATTTTCCTCAGGAATTAAGCTCAAGCGTTTTATCAAAATTATTTTCAATACAAGGTGATGCTCTTAAATAGGGTTATATTTATATCCCAATTATCCCTATTATTTTTTTGTGTTAATTATGGAATGATATTTTATATGGATTATGTTATGATGGAATGATGTTTAAGAAATCCATTTTATTTCTTGGGTTATGCTATGATGAATGATATATGTTTTTGTGGCACATGTAAGAATGATTTCATTACAAGATGGGTGGGAACTATATATCCCTCCAATGAATTGGGTAAATATTTATATCTCATGAAATAGAAATGAAGGGAATGAAAATTAAATCCAGTTCATTAACACATGGATGAAACAACAAGTAAAACCAGTTGTGTAATGTACATTTTCCACTATTATGGTCTTAGTAACAATGCCTTGGCTACTATGAAAATAATATTATGTTATTATTTATTGTCCATAATTCCATGTTTTATTCCAATTCTATTTTATGAGCGTTAATGTTCCTTTATGATCTATTCCTTACCGACTTCCAAAATTTATTTCATGGATCATGATTTTGATAGTTAAACTTTATGTTAATGGTTTTTACATAATTATGTTCATGGTTTGTCTTATGTTCCCTATGTTTACCCTCACTGAGAATTTGAGCTCACCCTTTTTATGTTTTATTTTACAAGGATATAAATAAAGGATTTATGTAGGAAAACAAAAATGGGAAGATCTTTATGGGAGATGTTGAAGATCTTTCACCAAGTTAGAAGATTATGTTTTGAGTTTCCAAAAGTAGTAAACTAATACGGTCTTTGGGCATATGTTTATGTCATGTATTAAGTATTCCTCAAAATTAATGTAATGTCTATGTACGTCAATCTTGGGTCGTTAGAGTAGGTATCAGAGTGAATTTTTAGTCAACCATTGGAAACTAAGATGTGAAAACTTTAGTGATATCCCTAGAGGTATTTCTAAGGATATATCTAGGGATGTCCTAAGGATAAGTCAAGTATGGGTTACAATCCTTGGGTATTTTTATAATCATGACTAACCAAGGATTAATCTGAATATATCATAGATTGAAATATTATAAGTAATTTACCTTACTTACATGTTTCTAATCTATGATATCTATTTCTCACACTTTTCTTTCTAATCCTAGTCAATTGGAAGAACTACATAGAACATAGTTAACCCTTGAATTCTTTACATTTGAAAAGTATGGGAATTATAAAGATATATTTCCTGTGTGAAAAAATCATGAATATAATCATGATGATGGTATGAGTATTGGTCATAGTACTGAGTATAAAGATATTGTAAACAACATGTAAAAGGTATGTGATGTTCTTGTAGTATTGTTTACATTAAACCTAAGAAGTTTGAGTTTGAAAAACCTTAAGACATGATTCACATTTTAGGAAAGACGAAGATGATGGATCCTAAGTAATGGTTTATGAATAAATTTGGATGATTTAGTTGTATATGTTTTGGAATAAAATGATTATATTATAGGAATCATGAAATATATAAGTGTTTTTAGTATTAGTTTTACATTATTGATTGGAAAGGATATGTTGAATATTTCTAAGGAGACAAAAAGTGATTTAAGGGTAAGGTGATATACTTTCAGAACACATGATTATGGGAAATATAACCCTTAATATGTCCCTTATGTTCATATATTGATTTTGGGATAAAGATATACTGGATTTGAATATGTAAATTAGATGATTCTAGTTTCTTGGGAACTAATTATGGAGTTACTTACTAGTGGGATTTGCTATCATTGATGAAGTATACAACTTTTTGGGACTTAAGAAATATATCTAATAAATTTTGGAATTAGGAAACTAGCATGTTTTGAATAAGGATATATGTTACTTTAGGTTATTAAAATGAATCAAGAGAATTCATGATGAAGTCATTAAAATGTTTGGAATGTGACAAAAAATATATATATTATGATGTATGGAGGTTTAATGAAGGTATTCACATTCTTGTTTTACAACCATTCTTGTAATTGTATTGTGAGTTTGGATATAAGTATATTGGATAATCCTAATGTTTGTAGTGGAATATTTTGGACATCATTTAGTATTGTTTAATGCAAAAAAAAAATTAAATATTAATACTGGAATGTTATTGTTTTTGAAAAATGACAACCCACAGGATGGGCGACAACCCATCATGTCAGACAACGTAGTAGGAATCAAACCCACAACTAAAGTGAAACATGCATTTATTACCTACCACTATCCTACAAGAAGTCCCTAGTTAGTATATATTAATTTTATTTTATTTAAGCGGTATGGTAGATGAAGTATAAGTCCATTTTTGGAACCATATACGATTAATCTCACCATAGATGGACTTATGTATATTTGATAACTTGTGATAACCGTTTTGTGATAAAGACAGATGTAATGACCTATAATTATGTTTATGGATCATATAATATGATAACACTTTAGGAATGACAAATTCAACTTCATTTCTTTGAATAAGAGATGAATTTTAAATTGTTCAAGGCACAACCAATAATGATATTGTACTGAAGTCAAATAAGTATTTCATCTCATGTTCTTCAACTTTAGGAAAGGGATATTGAAAAATGAAAAAGTTATTATTGTACATTCTTATTTGAGGAATTAGATGGTCCCATAAGTAATCACAGACTTATGGATTTCTGGTAGTTAACTTTTTCCAAACCTTATTCTCTATCAATATCCATCAGAACATGATGGTCAGATTTCTCTTCCATATCTATGTTTTCACTTCGCACCTATGTTCTCTTATGTGGAAACCCAATGATGATTTACTTTGTGTAAGCATTATGTTTCTAAATTTCGTTTTTAAAATGAAGTTTCCGTATCCCTTTTTATGATGTGGGTTTCCATGAAAGAAACTTTCAATTAGTAAACCATTTATAACCCTGACATATTTTGAAGGAGAAATTCATTTTAAGGGGGGGGGGGGGGTAGAATGTTACAACATGAGATTTTATGAGGTAAATTATTTTTTTCTTTGATGTATTATTTTTTAAAATAAACCATGTTTAGATTGTGTTATACTCAACACCGTATTAGCTTTCCGTATACGTAACACTATACTTGGATTGTATTACACATAATTTCAAGTTCTTTTGATCGAATTCATTTCACGCAACACTAAGTATAGACTTTTTTTAATGTATAAAAGAAATAAGTTCAGTTAATGTTATATGAAACACCAAAGGAATATTTCACTAAATATAACACTGACTTGTCTTGCATTACATGCAAAAGAAACCTTCCTCGAAAACTTGTGTTGTACGCAATACCGAGTTAGACTAAACAATGATTTATTATTAAAATATTGTATAAAATAGCAGTTATGAATTATATTAACCAAATTTTGGATTTTATATAACATTAAAATTAAAATTATTTATTTTATATAATGTGATATAATTACAAAATCAATTTTTCGGATAAAATAACTATTTTTCTAAAAATGCTATTTTAACACCTTTTGATGGAACACCCATTTTAAATCTAGTTTTTGACAGTTTTATAAGTTAAATTTGATAAGATAAACTTATTCATTAGAATAAGGATATAAAAGTTTACTCTGGATTAATTGTTGATATTTTTATGATAACTTTCATATTTTAATGAATTGTAAAATTACAATAAATTTTAATTGAAAAAAACATTTTTCATCAAAATAATTTTTATGGTAAAATTATATTATTGAAGGGTTTTAAAGTATAAATAGAATATATTTTTATAATTTAATATAATGTAATTAATTTTCATTAATTTTACATTTAATTCATATGTAAAAATATTTAAATCTTTTCCAATGTTTTAACTTTTAAACAAAAAATCATTTTTTTAATTCTGACAATGGGATTAACTTTAAGTTAATTATTTAAACTTATCTGTTTTGAATTTTTAAAAATTTAATATATATTTAAAATCAGTGGGTACAAATTATGTTATTAGTTTACATTTTTTGGATATTATGAATAATAACTATGGTAATTTTTATTTAACACGGTTAAAGGTAAATCTGGAAAATTTGTGTAACAAATTATATTACAAGGAAAATAAAATTATTTAAAAACCATCAAAAATCATATTTTATGAATATAATTATACCCTTTAAATCTTAGGTTCTAAACTTAGTCATTTAATGTTCACATGACAATGAAGATGACATAGATATTAATAAAACCAATGAAAGTGATAAAATGTCAAACTCACATTTCTTAAAAGTATAATAATTTTAAAATAGGGATAACCTGGTGATATCTTCAAAAATAAATAGTCGATCTAAATATAAAATAATTATCTACATCGTGGTAATTTATTTTTAATTTTTATGAAATAAATCATTACTTTAATGTCTTATTCTTTGATGATGTAAAAATTAATTAATTGGTGAGAAATCAATGAATGAATTTTTATTAAAATCCTAATAACCATAAAAGTGTCAAAAAAACATTACCAAATCTTATTGGTAAAGTATATCTATACCATAATAATTCAAAGGTCAAGATAGTTACAATTTTTAGCCTTATATAATAGATTATGACCTTTATATTATTTTATTTAAAGTAACGTTAAAGGTGCCACATTCATACTTTAATAAGTATAAATTTTCTAATGTTTGATTTTATAGAAGATAAATTCAACTACATATATTATCATGAAATATATTAAATTGGGATTAATTATAGTATTTTATTTTAAATTTTTACTCAACAAATAAGTATATTAAATAATTACCCAAAATAATTGTAGTAATTATTTTATTAATGAAGATATCAAATAAATGTTATTAAAAATATTAAAATAAATATATTTTTTGATAATTAATTTTTAAAATTAATTTTATAGATTCCTTTGAGATCATAATAAAATAATAAAATAGTTAAGTTAACTTGTTATCTTTATATTTTATAAAATCAATAATTTGAATAGTGTCAAAATTGAAATTATTGATTGTTTATCAAAATATTATTTTATTAAATTATTTAAAAAATATAAAACATTTTTAAAAATATATAATAAATATGATATGGTCAAAAATGTTCTCAATTATTTATTTATGATCTAATGGACATCAAATAAGTAAATATTTTTTCCCTTTTAATATTGAAATATTTGTTACCCTAGTTAAAATGAAATATAATAACTAAGAGTTAAATTGAAATGATATGGTTTTAATGAACATAAAAACTTCTATAAAATTTATTTTTTGGTGAAATTTCAACAGTATATGATCTCAACTTCAAAAAAGGGACAATGTTTAGGGTTTTGAGTGGGGTTTTATGTTATTATAAATTAATATTTTTGAGGTTTCCAAAAGTTCCTCTCACCTCAAATATAAAAAGGATCATCCTCCCTCATTTATTCATAAAGAATTAAGACTTAAAGTTAGTCCATAACCTACCAATTTATCTTCTCTAATTCCCTAGTTACATTATAGGGTCGCCATTCCTCTCAAAAGACCATCTCTAGTTCCAGTAAGAGGAGATTTAAAAGAGCACGTCAATGTAGAGATAGTATCCTCTACTGATTCTTTAATAGTTCTTTATACTTATTCTCACCATTCAGGAGTAGTTTCATTGTAAAATAATAACTCAAATATAACTTATAAAATGGGAAGTTATTATAATTAATAAACAACCATATTTAACTTTCTATCCATTCTAAGAAAGATGAAATCACCACGCGTGTGTACATATGACTTACCGTCTCCATGTCGTGGTGTAATCTATTTTTCACCATCACCTTACTTTAATGGGTATAAAAATGGATTTAATTACAATATATGATTATTATAAAATGATATTGATTCTGAAATATTGTACACCATGAAAATAAACAGCATTCAACATTTATGGGAATGATATCGTCGCTCGTACGTACGCACGACCTATAGTCTCCACGATGTGATGTGATTCATTCTACATGATAACCACTCAAGCATGATAATATAAATGTAAATAATTAATAAATGCGGTATCTATTATGTTAATATAATTTATAATGATATAAATAAGACCTAATAAGGATAATTAAAACTTATTTGACAAAACATGCATACGATCATAAAGCAATAAAAACCCAAATAACGAGTAAAATGAATTGGTACAAGAAAAATAATGAAAATATGATCATATATGACATCATAAAAATGACCATGATTCTGAAATAAGACAATAACATCATTTAAATCATTATATAAGAGGTTCAGATACGTATGAAGTATATTATACCTAAGGTAGGGGATTATTTATATCACTTTTATTTGTGTGGGACATATGCCTTATACACCATCTAATTATTTTGTGTGGTGTTTATGTTACCCATGAATTTTTTTGTTATCCATATTATTAAGGTTATTATATTTAAAAATGAATATTTTTTTATTTTATTTTATTAGATATACGATTCCACAGATTATAAATTGGTAAGGGATAACTTTGCAATCTCTTTTTTATTTGAGATTGTTTGTACGTAAGTATTTACTGTGGGTATATTTATCATCCATGTCCATATTTTCTAAAAATGTTTTCATAAAATATTCAATATTATTATATGTATGTTTCAATTCATTTTTACCCATTTTTTACTTTTACTACATGTTTTGAAAGGAATATTTCTTTTGTTTTCCATACAAGGTAATTCTTGACTTTTCCGGAAAGAGTACGAGAAGAATGTTTTTTTACTTATATAGAATGAACAAAGTTTTACATATTCTTAATTAAATATTTACATAAATATTCCTATACAATATTTAATGTTTATTTTCAACTAAATTATTTTCTTCTGAAATTTTGCGTCATTTTGAGAAAAGAAAAAGTATTTGAATAAGAAAGGATATTTTCCTCAAGAATTAAGTTCAAGTGTTTTATCAAAAAAAAATTCCATCTAAGATAACACTCTTAAATAAGGTTATGTTTCTATCCCTATTATTAGTACTACTTTATTGTGTTAATTATGTAATGATATTTTATATGGATTATTTTATGATGGAATGATGATTAAGAAACCTATTTTATTTTTTGGGTTATGCTATGATGAATGATTTATGTTTTTGTGGAATATGTAAGAATGATTTAATTATGAGATGGGTGGGACCTATATATCTCTCAAATTCATTGGTTAAAGATTTATACCTCATGATATAGACTTGAAATGAATAACAGGTAAATTTGGTTTAGTAATACATTACTAGAATAGAAATTAAATCAGGTTCAGTAATGGACTTTGTCCACTATGATGGTCTTGGAATCAATGCCTTTGTTACTATGATAATCATAATATTTTCTTATTTGTTTTCTACAATTCTATTTTTTATTCCAATGTTATTTTACCAAGGTTATTATTCCTTTATGATCTATGCCTTACCAACCTCTAAGATATATTTCATCACTCAAGATTTTGATATTTAAACTTTATGTTTTGTTTTTAACAATATTATGTTCATGATTTATTTTATTTTCTCCATGTTTACCCTTTATGAGCATTTGAGATCACCCTTTTTATGTTTTCTTTTTCTAGGATATAAAAAAAGGATATAAGTAGGAAAACAAAAGGGTAATATCTTTAGGAGAGATGTTTAAGATATTTCACTAAGTTAGAAGATTATGTTATGAGTTTCCAAAGACTTTAAACTAATACTATCTTTTGGCATCTGTTTGTGTCATGTATTAAGTATTACAAAAAAGTAATGTAATGTCCATGTACATCAATCTTGGTTTATTAGATTCCACCCCTGATATTCACTAGAAAAAATATAAAAAATATTTTTAATTAAAAATTAAAGGTGTTTCACAAGTTATTTTCAAGTGTTATGACCCACACACATTGATATTTAGGATTAATTTAATGATATTTTTTTAATTTGTGACTGCGAGCATAGAGAAAAATGTTGGAATAATGGAATTTTTCTTATTGCGTGATATATATAGAATTAATAATGTGATAAGGAATGTATTAATGTTTTTTACTTCAAATCGTATTTTTTACATGAAGTTATAGATTAGTAGGATTATTTTCTTTTTGAGGAATTATTTCTATGTGGTAAATTCCCACACTAAAATATTTGAAATAATGTAATTATATTCTGAATTTCTTTAGAGATTGAAATAATAATTAGAAAATTCTTTCCAAAAAATGATAAGAAGATAAAAAGGTTTAAAAAAAAAGTGACATCATTGAATAAATTGTAATTTTGATATTTATTTTTAATATAAATTAATAACACATTTTCTGGTGCTAAGAATGGAGAGATTTTGATGAGTTTAATATGGAATTATATTATTGAAAACCTGAGTTTAGATAGAGAATGAATTTTAAACCAGTTTATTTTAAAGATAATGATTTATGGATTTGAGTGGTAACCTTAGATATCATGAAGGACACACAAGTGATATTTATATTTGGAAGATGATAAATCAAGTGGTTGCAAGATCCTACAAAGCGGTTATTACCCAAAACATCAATTTTACATATAATTATTAATAAATGGGTAATATAATTACCACCCATTTATTTTATGTGGTGTATATAATTACTATGAATTAATTATATTATTCTTATACTTAAATTTATGGGTATTTACTTATCCATTTTATGATCTATCATTCATGGGGTGTACAGTTCAGAAGTTACTAAATCGGTAATGAAATTATGTCCCAATTTTCCTTCTTTTAGACACATTTTCTGTTATAAACCTATATTATTTTAAGAGCTGTATATACTACCTTTTGAAATATTATATAATGAATAAAATTCATCTCCTGATATTTTAATATTCATTTATTGTTATTCTTTCACAGGGATTCAGATTCAATGTTACAACTCTTGTGAGAGTTTACTGCTACAATCTCATCATTTATTTTGATTGTTTAGGATTATGTTTCAATTGATAAAATACTATGATCCATATCTCAAAAATTATCATGAATTTTATTATAATTTTTTTATTCATGTCGTATCTAATTAATGGTACCATTTCCACTATTTTGTACTTATGATAATTAAGAAAATGTTTTTATAAAAATATGACATTATTTACCATTTCATTCTATGATATATGTTATTTAGAAACCTTATTTTCTAGAAATATTTTCAAAAATGTTATAATATTTTTAAAATAATTTTTTACCTATGTTTTACCATTTTAAAAAATGGTTTTAATAAGGATACCTCTTCTTTTTTTCAATAAAGGCACTTTTCTAAACTTCTTACGGTAGAGAAAAATGCTCAACATGTATGGATTTATCCACCTTCATAACCCTAATTTATTTGAAGCCTACTTTGAAAATTTAAAATAATTATTTTCAAATAATTTTTTCCTATTAATATGGAAATTATATATTTTTAAAATGGTTATCGATGAAAATCTTTTTCGATTTTTTTATCATTAAATAAGTTCTAAATGATTTTTCAAGCTTCATTTTTATGTTTTCAAAGATATCTTCAAAGAAAACATATTAAAAATGTTTTAAAGATTCCTTTATATGTTTTCAATGCTACCTACATAGAAAATGTTATTAAAATGTTTTTAATATTCCTTTATATGTTTTGAAATCTATTTTCAAATATAATTTTTTTTAAATGTTTTAAATCTTCCTTCATAAGTTTTTAAAGATATTTTCGATGACATTGTTTTCAAAATGTTTTCATGATTCATTTATATGTTTTCAGGTATATTTTCAAAGAAAAAGTTTTTAAAAAAATTTTATGTTTTAAAAAGTATTTTATAAAGTGGAAAGGATATTTTTCTCAATAAATATTTTAAATTATTTTTAAAGATTACATCATAAATTTTCATAGGGGTTTTTGGTGAAAAGAATTTTGATAATGATTTATGTTTTAAAAATTTATTTTTACAGAGAGAATATTTTAGTTAAGAAATGATCCAAGTGAACTTTCAAAATATGTCACTATCTAATATGACATCCTTTGATATAGTATATGATTTTCTATTGATATAATTCAATGATGACATTCATAATATTTCATTGAGTGGTTATTCTTTTGATTATATATTTTTTATGAAAACCATTTCTATTCTAAAGGTTATACCCTGATAAAATTCTTATGAAACCTGATTACTTCATGAGTTTTTCTATGATAAAATGATTATTAAACCTGTCTCTATTCCACAGGTTATGATATGATTTTTTTATGATACCCATTCATTTAATGGGTTATTATATGATGTTTATGAAACCGATTTATTTTTATGGATCATGATATGATGATTGTTTTATTATATCATTGAATACATATGCATGATTTCATTATGTGATGGGGGAAACCTATATCTCTATTGAATGCATTGAGTAAAGATTTATATCTCATGAAATAGACAAGGATGGAATGAGGAATGAACTCTGTTCAGTAAAGGGATTTATTAGCTAAAATGGTCTTGGGAGTGAACATTGATTACTAATATGGCCTTGGGAGGGAACCTTGAATACTTAGATGGTCTTGGTAGTGAACCTTGACTTCTAATATGTTTTTGGGAGTTAAACCACTCCATTATAAGGAAAGGGATGAAACTGGGTATAGTGGTGTGTCCACCCAGTAGGTGTCGCCCCCATGAGGAGCCCTATTAGGTTTTGGAAATGATCCTTTACTTACATGGAATGATTTTATATTATTATGTGTATGAAATAAATCATATGTATTATTCCTATGTTATAATTTCATGGATTATGATCTTTATTACCTTATTATTGATTTCTAATGAACTACTAATATTTATTCCCTGATTCATTTTTATATTATTTGATATACAAGGTATGATTTTACATTGTTATGCTCATGCTTTCATACCCTTATTCTTATGTTATACCATTGTATCTTCTTTATTTACGCTTACTAAGTATCTTAACTCACCATTTATTATGTTTCCTTTACCCAGGAAATGAAGAAAGGTTTTAAGTAGGATTACTAAATGTGTTGATCTTTTTGGGAAATATTGAAGATATTTCACCAAGTAAGATGACTGTTTTCAATGTTTCCAAAGACACTAAACTGTTATGTTTCTTGGTCATATAATTTTTTAATGTGAGGAATATTCATATAAAATTATGTAATATCAAAAGGACCCTGGAAAACCTTGATAGGGGAGGGTTGAATCATGGTGTTAACTTTTTCTTTTAAACTGATGGATCTTATTACCATGTTGGTAGGAACCTGTTAAACCTATCAGATAAATTCATGAAAAGAGAAGGCCCAAAAATTGTAATTGGTTCACCCCAATGAGCTATGTCAAAGGAGCATATGTTGATGGCATTTTGGCTGTACCAAAAACAACTAATATTTACTAGATATGGATTAAAAGGTTTGTTCACAGTCACTCTATGTCATTGTCACTGCCTTTACAATGTTTTAAGGATAGCTCACTACTTCCCTTGGAACAGTTCCATTCCCTCACCCTAGCTCACTACCTTTGGAGAAGTCTTACTCAATTTATCAGCTTGAAGGTCACTTCGATAGATTGATGTTGAAGTATATATATTTTTCCATCATGAGACCATTCTTGCATCAAATACCTAATTAGATGCACACTGAAATCCCTGTACACTTGAATCAGATATTCAGTACTATCCTCCACAAACCCCCTTTGCAATTCTGAACCCTTCATAGAGATCCCAACTTCACTAACCACCTACCATTACAGAGCACACTGC
Source organism: Viscum album (assembly GCA_963277665.1). Classification (NCBI taxonomy): domain Eukaryota; kingdom Viridiplantae; phylum Streptophyta; class Magnoliopsida; order Santalales; family Viscaceae; genus Viscum; species Viscum album. Next base: position 1,180,156,327 of record OY728160.1, read on the forward strand.
GTTGAAAAGATAAAATCCTCACAGAGCTTATCCCTTCACAGATCTCAGGCCTTCGCAGAGCTCAGGCCATTACAGAGCACAACCCTTCAAAGAGAAAAGGCCTCCTTTGTAGAACCCACAATTTTTGCGAAGCAAACTACCTTGATGGAATAACCTACTTCATGGATCACCCCTTGATGTACAAAATAAGAATGATCTTGGATTTCCCCTCTCCATTTCCTCTTTAAATAAAGAGGGGAGACCTATTATTTATAGGAGCAACTAGCTAAGGAGCTCCACCGCCTTCGCTGTGAATTCCCGATCAGTCAAAATATCTTCAGAGCACATCTCCACTTCGAAATTCACTAAAAAAATTCCCCATTATCAATAATCATTATAACTATAGATCTCTCCATCAAATCACTTCATGTCTCCATAAATCTCCACTCGAAAAGCCACTAATTTATCGTAATCATGAAGCAACAATTCCTTAGATCACAAAGCTTTATTTCTTAAAAATCCTAAATCCAATCGTTGAAAAATACATGAATTTATCATATTTGTGAAAATTTGAATCCAGATGAGTGTTTTTCATGAATCTCATCTCTCATAATCACACAGAGCACTCCATCACAATCTACATGTCATTGTAAAACACACTTCATTAACCCTATCTTTGTAAAACTCATGCCATCAGCATATTTTAATGATATCTTTAATATAAATCACCTTTCACAATACTAGTCATTCTCAAAATCTTATACTCAAAAAATTTTCTAAACACTGGGAAAAAAAATCACCTTCAATAGTACTTACAGTTTGAACTGTAGGATCTATTTTCATAGAGTCTCCAAAATTATCCATTAGAGGATTGATGACAAACAGAAACCATGCTCAATTTCAAGAAAATAACAGCCTTGGTTTCAACAATATCTCCCTTTGTATTTTTTTGGAAATCTTCAGAAAAATTCAAAAGATCACTAGCAAAAATGAAAACTCGATACATAAGAATCAACTCATCCAAAACTCCAAGTATACATTATTAATTCTCATTGTATAAAATAAGGGGGAAGACATGAATTACATTCTTGCATGTTTGAATTAATTCTCTAACTAATTACCCATGGCACCCAATTGTTCCCTCCCGTCACATTCTCTCCTTTGTTACTCATGGGATTCTCTTTTATCCATCCTCTTAAAGTCAGCCTGTAACCATAAAAACAATTCATCTCCCAAAATTACACATATTAAAAACATTTCATCCCCTAGAATTCCACATAGAATTTATCCATTTCCCCCCATTATAAATAAACCCAAAGACCAATATTTGGGTATTGTAGAGCACAGAAGATACTCCCCCTAGATTGTATCTCCCCCATAAACCTACATCACTTCTACAAAAAGATTAACATAGTTAAAACAATTGGGGAGAGGGGAATATATGTAAACTCCTTATGCACTAAGAGGTGTATGAACATGAAGATTCAATCGATGTTTCTCAAAAACAACCACTGACAGTTGCTTGGCAATAATGTCAGCCACTTTCTCATCAGTCCCCACATGGTCCATTTTGATCACGACCTGTTCATCTTTTTCCTTGATGAAGTGATATCTGATTTCAATATGTTTTTTATGAGAATGATGAACATGATTCTTCATAAGATCAATTGTTCTCTTATTATCACAGTAAATCACCATTGGTTGTTTCACCACGTCACCTATGTCAGTCAGTTGTTGCTTCATCCAATGTAACTGAGTGCATGCCTTGGTAGCAGATGTATATTTAGATTTAGTAGTATTTAGTTAAGTACTTTACTATTTCATCCACAACCATCCATCACATTTGTTCTCAATATAGAATGCTCCACCACTAGTGGAATTTCTGTCCACCACATCTCCAGGATAGTCAGCATCAAAAAATGTTGATAGTTCACTCTATCTTCCTATAGTAAAGAATAACCCATAATTATGAGTTCCTTGAATGTACCTCATGATTCTTTTCACTACCGACATATGTTATTCCTTCAGATTAATCTGAAAGAGGGCTGTTGGGGATTCCATAAAGAAAATATCTGGCCATGTCACTATCATGTATAGTAAGATTCTAATGATTCTCCTATACATTATGGGATCCATAGACACCCCATCCTCATGGTTTCCTAGTTTTTTTCAAACAGCATCCAGTGTCTCCATTGGTTTGGAATCTTGCATAATAAATTTCTTCAGTATCTATTTCTAATGCTTTTCCCGAGAAATGAAAGTGTAATCCTTCTTTTGAATCACCTAAAGCCCTAATAAGTATGTGATTTCACCAATCATTGACATTTCAAATTATAATTTCACATGATTGGTAAATTCATCCATTGATCCCCGCTTGCTTCCACCAAAAATAATATCATCAACATATACCAATACCATAAACTAATATTTCTGAGAATTATTCACATAGAGATTTTGACGTACTCCTCCTATTTTGAATTCAATCTTTTTCAGATAAGAATTCAGTCGATATTACCATGCTCGTGGTGCCTGATTCAGTCCATAGAGTTCTTTATTTAATCTATATTACTTCATTTCTTCATTTCCAAGTAGGAAACCGATCTATTGTTCAATGTAGACTTCTTCTTCAAGAACACCATTTTGGAATACTGTATTGACATCCATTTGATACAATTTATACCCTCTTTGTATTTCCATGGCAATAAATAGCCCAATGGACTCTAGTTTAGCCACTCAAGAAAATGTTTCCTCAACATCAACACCTTTAGTATATGAATATCTCTTGCACACCAGTCATTATTTATTTCAGATCACATTACCATGATTATCATATTTTTTCTTAATGATCCACTTTTTATCCTTCACATTGTGACCTTTAGGTCTCTAGACTAGCTCCCTGGATTTATTCTCGTCAATCTAATATAACTCTTCATTCATGGATTTCATCCATGATTTATCCTTTACAACCTCTTCAAGTGAGGATGGTTCCATAATTTATAATAATACCAATTGTGCATTATTCTTAATTCTCCTTGTTTGTGTTGGTGCATTCTAATCCCCAATGACATTGGATTGATCAATCTACACTCTTCAATTTCTCATGTGAGGTTCAGTCGAGTTCTCTTTAGCCATGGTTTCCTCTTTTGATTCATCTTCTGAGTCAACATCATGATGTGGCTCATGAGAGTTTTGTAAACCTTCATATACTTATTTATTTACATTTTTTAATGTTAAAATTCTTCCTCATCTTCTATCTCATTAGCATAGTAATTACTTGATGCATTTTTGGTTATCTCTCTAATGATATTAACATCACTGCATTCCACAATCCTTCCCAATCACTTATTGATACACTTGTAGGATTTTTTTCATTGGATATCCAAGGAATATTCCTTCATCTACATTGTCACCATTGTAACAACCCGAAATTTTGAAAAAATTTTGTTTCCTAACTTTGTGTGTTATTTTATTTTATGCTCAACAAAAATATTTCATTTAATAAAATTAGTATAGTTAAAATATGACAATTGGGTTTCAACTGTTATATGACCATTGGTCAATAAGACCATGGGAAACTAAATGTTATGATTATTGTCTACAAATACAAGTGATCTTGATTAATTAATTTAGAAAGAAGAATCAATGGCCCCATCTAGTAGTCTCGGGCCGATCGAATCCCATCTGACAGAACTCAAGAAGGAGGTAGCACCTTTGGTCTTTTCCCTGGACCAAACCCAAGATGAACTTCATTGTGTGAAGTTGGAATGGAATCGCCTTCGTGAGAAGTTCAACTGATAGAAATCACTACTCGGGAAATGTTGGCCGAGCCGCCCCACAATTCTATAACCCTAGAACACCTCACTCTTAGGTCTTATGTTGGTGTTATAAGGGGCTATGTAATGATACTATAACTGCCTTGTATAATCCTTTGATTTAAATAAAAATTTTGATTTCTTCTTATGATGAAGTTTGTGAATTTTCAAATGTCCGGATAAATATAGTATGCATATTATTGATGAATTTTAGAAAAAGTATATTTTAAAAATATTTATATAAAACTTAAATAATTAATAATGTGTAATTATTTTCAAAAAATGGTTTTCTACAGTTATGTTCAGTATAAAAATTTAGAGTCTAATAAGATCAACATAATTTTCGATGAATAGTAAATTATGAATAGTGATTTTATGCATATGATTGGTAATGTGACCAAATTGATTAAGTAACTTCACTTAAAAAAGTATTAATACAATTTAGGCACCTTGATTAAGTAATGTGATTCAATAAAATAGGTAAATAACTATTTCTAAAATTATTGGTTAAGTATTAGTTTTTTTGGGTGAATCATGTTTTTTATTTAAAAAAGTACATTAAAAAATTTAGAAAATTATTTTCATAAAATTGAGTTCATTTTTGAAATCAGAGCATCAATATTTGGTTAAGGTGAATTTATGGGATTTTTCTGAAACAATTGAATTTTCAGTGAATAGTGTTTTTATTTAAAAATTAAACTATAAAATTTAGATGATTATTTTAATAAAATGTATTTTTTTTGAAATTAGAGCTTCGATATTTGGTTAGGGTGAAATTTTGGGATTTTTCTGAGAATGTTGAATTTTCAGTGAATAGTAAAAATACAGTTTTTGAGTTTCAGGTGTTTAATGACATCATTAAGGATGTAATAATTATGCAATAATTCTGGTCGACTTATGAATAGTAATATAAGGTATTAGGTGTCCCATGTGGCCAATACCAGGGCCAAATACCATGTTCAAGCCCATGGTTTTTCCAATACCACTGATAAGGTGTCCCTTAGCAATTAATGATTTGTCCCCTCATTTATCCTATAAATACCAAGACTTTCCCTCATTCATTTCATTTACAAATCATCCCCAATGGAGTTCTGGTCTCTTTACCTCCCAAGGAGTCCTCCCAAGGTGCTCTAATTCCTCCCAAGGTCCTGACCTTCAGGCTTTTGAAGTTACTCTTCAAAGTAAGGGATCCAACCTCTCTCTATCTTTTCATGTATTCTCCTTTATATCATTTATTTTAAGCTCCATGTTCTTATGTTGGGTATATTATTTTATATTTATCCTAATGTACTTTTCATGTTAATTTGATTAGAGACCCCCTATTTCTCTCATCAATTAATTTTAAGAATGTTTAAGTGGCGCCGTTAGGCTGTCGAATTTTTGTAAGGGATTCTTTCACCCTTCTCATTTTCAAGTTCTATTTTCATGTCAAGTCTTTCAAGTTCCTTTTTATTATGTTGTGGTATGATCTCTATATCTATAATACTTTTCTTTTATGTTCATATTATTAGAGACCATATTTGATCCCATCAATTCATTTTTTGATGTTTTAAGTGACACCGTTAGGCTGCCAAATTTTCATAAGAGAAATCATATTTTTGTTTTCCTTCCATGTTTTTAATTTCATATGGAATGTATTTCAAATTTCATTACCATGTTATTATATCCTTTATATTATTTCCCTATACTGTTTTATGTATCATTTATGAGTGGGTGACCCATTTCCCCTTTCTTTTTAATATTTTCTAAAACCCTGTAACATAGCCGTTATGCTGCAGAACTTTCGTCTCAAAATGTCTCTCTCTTTTTCTCAAATTATTTTATTTTATTAAGTGAATACTCAAAGATCTTTCTTCTATAGTGGTATTCACACATATATAAAAATTTTCTATTTTAATTTTGGGATTTACATACATGAAACCCACCTTCCTTTTCTGTGGGTTTAAAGTGACATAAAGACCATTTCTTTAAAGAAGTTTGTAAAACGTTATGATTATGAAATGAAACCAATTTATTTTATGCTATATTGGTTATTAATGAAATTTTTGATGATGATATATGTGGCTCACATGATAATAAAGGAAAATTAAGGGTGAACCCTGATATATCTCCAATGCATTGAGTAAAGACTTAATCTCTAGAGATGACCATTTTAACGATACCTTGGTGAATAACCTTAGTAAATTTTTAATGACACCTTGGTGATGGACCTTGGTGATATGGAAATTATTGTCTATGTTAAATGTTGTAGCCACATATTCAAATTATGATACATGTTATTTTTATTATGACATGCCTCATGATCTCTTTCTCATTCCTTAAAGTGATTTATCATGACTTTATTGATGTATCTCAAGTTCACCTGTAAAATGTTTCTCTTGTTCCCCTTACTGGGACTTCTACTCACCATTTCCTTTGATGTATGCTCCCATGTTATGAGATGCTGTAATGAACTTAGGATGAACAATGAAGAAGCCTTACAAGGGGTTTAGAAGAATGTTTTATGTTGTTATCTTGTTTTATGTTCCTGATTTCCAAGACACTATACTTTAAAGATCCTCTATTTGTAAAATGTCATGAAATGTTATGTAATAAAAAGGAGGGATGTTATAGTTAGTATCAAAGGATAGTTTAGTTATTTATGGAGATTAGGATATAAAAAATTTAGGAATAACCCTATAGAATAGTTTAAATATAGGAAATATTATGTGTATTTTGGTGAGTATTGAGTAAGTATTTTATCAAGAAAATATATCCTTTTCTAGATATGAGCAGGTAGAGGTGACTTTGGCATAGATGCACATAGGGGTAAAACCTGAAAACATCGCTTTGAGAAAGAATTGAACAGGAACTGGTACACGACAACGGGCCTTACTGCACTCTTGGTTACGACACTTGTAGGAGACATGTTTGGTTAATCAAACGATTTTTATGAATCATTATGAAGGAATTATAGATAAATGTAATTTGTCTAAGCATGAATTTTTAAGACATAAAATCCTTTTTAGTTAAACGATTTATAAATGAAATAAGTTTCTCACGAAAGATTTATTATTTTATAAAATTTCCCCATTGTCTAGGAATACATTGACGTATTTCCGGAAGAGTTACCCGAACCTCCCCCTGAAAGAGAGGAATAGTTCTCCATTGAACTCATACCTGGATCTCATCTGATGTCAAAGACCCCCTATAGGATGGAAAATGTGGAGCTAGAGTAATTAAAGAAACAAATCCGAGATATTTTGGAGAATGGGTTTATCCGACCAAGTGTGTATCCTTGGGGAGCACAAGTTCTCTTTGTGAAGAAAAAGTATGGATCGATGCAGCTATGCATTGATTATAGAGAACTGAATGGGATCACAGTGAAGAACAAATACTATCTTCCAGGAATTGATGACTTATTTGACCAACATCGTGGGACTCAATTCTCCTCTATGATTGATCTTCATTCTGGTTATCATCAATTGAGGTGGATGAATGATGATATTCCAAAAACATCCTTCCAATCAAGATATGGGCATTATGAGTTTTTTTGTTATTCCCTTCAGACTGACTAATGCACCTTCTATTTTTATGGATCAAGAATAAGTTGATTTTGGAAACTTATTTTTTATCAAATGGATATCCTTTGTATAGAAAAATGATTTGGTGATTAAATGATGAAGGTTATTTTGGACAATGTTTTCTCTTTTGAAGTACTATATCCGTAAGGGAAATAAAATACTACATGATTTAATTTGAGGAGGAATGGATGAATTTTGTTGTATGAATTTATGTATTTATTGTGAACATATGGTGATTTGGGTTATTTCTAGAATATGATAAACCAAGCATAGAGAATATGTGAATATGTTAATTAAACTTTAGTAGGAGACTTTAATTGTAGTCGATGTTATTTGGAGATAAATGATAAGATTTATTGGGGAAGACTATGTGATTAAATTCTTTTGAGTTTTGGGTTCCATTATTAGTTTGGATTATTCTGAAAAATTTTAAGGATGGTTGTGTGTTGAATGGTCTTTCTGAAACTTTGGGTACTTTTATTGAATTTTGGAGATTAATTGTCATATTTCTTTTTATATAGGATTATCCATTTTGGGGATTATATGATATCGTACTAACCTTTTTAATTTTAGTTTATGACTAAAGAAAAGGGAAAAATATAGTTATTCTTTTGTGGATTATGTGATTCTCTAGAAAATTATTCTTCTACTTTTGATGAGACTAAGTATTTTTGAATGCTCATTGTTGGAGAAAAGATTAGTCTTAGTGAAAAATTATTAAGGGATGAAACTATAAATGAAGGTAAATATATTTCCTTATGTTTTTATTCTATGTAGTAAATGAATTTCTCAAAATTATGAAAATTAACGTAAAACAAAAATGTAGTTTGTTTACGTTTCTTACTGGGTAATAAAATACTGTTTAACTCATCTAAAGTTTGTGATATTCTTGTGGTTAATTTTTTCCTAATCATGTTTTCTATCACTCTCCATTAGAACTTGACCCTTTGTTTTCTCTTCCATATCCATGTTTTCCTATATGGAATCCTAGTAAGGGTTAACATAGGTGACCTTTTTTACTTCCCTTTATTTTATTTAAAGCAATAGTTTTACTGACTCTTTTCCGATGTGGGACTTTCAATGAAATTTCGAAGCCCAATTTTAAAATTGCGAGGACACAATTTCTTAATGGAGGAAGAATGTAACAACTAGAAATTTTGAATAAATTTTGATTCCTAACTTTGTGTGTTATTTTATTTTATACTCAACAAAACTATTTCATTTAATAAAATAATTATAATTAAAATAAGACTGTTGGGTTTCAACTGTTATATGACCGTTGGTCAATAAGACCGTGGGAAACTAAATGTTATGATTATTGTCTATAAATACAAGCGATCTTGATTAATTAATATAGAAAGAAGATTCTATGGTCCTATCCAGTAGTCTCGGGCCGATCGAAGCCCATCTGACCAAACTCGGGAAGAAGGTAGCACCTTTGGGCTTTGATCTGGACAAAACCCCAGCCGAACTTCATCGTGTGTAGCTGGAATGGAATCGCCTTAGTGAGAAGTTCAAGCTGATAGAAATCACTACTTGTGAAATGTTGGCCGAGCCGCCCCAAGATTCTATCACCCTAGAACACCTTAATCTTAGGTCCTATGCTGGTGTTATAAGGGGATATATAATGAGACCGTAACTACCTTGTGTAATCTGTTGATTTAAATAAATTTTTTATTTCTTCTTATGATGAAGTTTGTGAATTTTTAAATGTCCGGATAAATATAGTATGCCTATTATTGATGAATTTTAGAAAAAGGTATTTTAAAAATATTTTTGTAAACCTTAAATAATTAATAATGTGTAATGATTTTCAAAAAATGGTCTTCTACAGTTATGTTCAGTAAGAAATTTAGAGTCTAATAAGATCAACATAGTTTTTGATGAATAGTAAATTATGAATAGTGATTTTATGCTTATGATTAGTAATGTGACCAAATGGATTAATTAACTTCACTTAAGAAAGTATTAATACAATTTAGGCACCATGATTAAGTAATGTGATTCAATAAAATAGGGAAATAAATGTTTCCGAAATTATTAGTTAAGTATTAGTTTTTTCGGGTGAATAATTTTTTTTATTTAAAAAATTAAATTAAAAATATTTAGAAAATTATTTTCATAAAATGGAGTTCATTTTTGAAATCAGAGCATCGATATTTGGTTAAAGGAAATTTTTGGGATTTTTCTGAAAGAGTTGAATTTTCTATGAATAGTGTTTTTATCTAAAAATTAAATTAAAAATACTTAGAAAATTAATTTCATAAAATGGAGTTCCTTTTTGAAATCAGAATATCAATATTTAGTTTAGGTGAAATTTTGAGATTTTTCTGAGAACGTTGAATTTTCGGTGAATAGTGAAAATACAGTTTTTGAGTTTCGAGTATTTAATGAAATCATTAAGGATGTAATAATTATGAAATAATTCATGTCAACATATAAATAGTAATATAAGGTATGAGGTGTCCCATGTGGCCAATACCATGGGAAAATACCATGGGCAAGCCCATGGTTTTTCCAATACCACAGATGAGGTGTCCCTAGGCAATTAATGCTTTGTCCCCTCACTTCTCCTATAAATACCAAGCCTTTCCCAAATTAATTTCATTTGAAAATACTCCCCAATGAAGGTCTCGTCTCTTTACCTCCCAAGGATTCCTCCCAAGGTTCCCTCAAGCCTCCCAAGGTCCTAAACATCATGCTTTTGAAGTTACTCTTCAAGGTAAGGGATCATACCTCTCTCTTTCTTTTCATTTATTCTCCTTTATATAATTTATTTTAAGCTCCACGTTCTTATGTAGGGGATACTATTTTATATTCATCCTACTATCCATTTAATTTTCATATGATTAGAGACCCCCTATTTCTCTCATCAATTTATTTTAATAATGTTTAAGTGGCGTCGTTAGGCTGCAAATTTTTGTAAGGGGTTCTTTCACCATTCTCATTTTCAAGTTCTACTTTCATGTCAAGTATTTAAAGTTCCTTTTTATTATGTTGGGTTATGATCTCTATATCCATAATAATGTTATTTTATGTTCATATTATGAGAGAACCTATTTTATCTCATCAATTCATTTTTTTATGTTTTAAGTGATGCCGTTAGGCTGCCGAATTTTCATAAGAGAAATCTTATTTTTGTCTTCCTTCAATGTTTTTCATTTAATATGGTTTGTCTTTAAAATTTCATTACCATGTTCTTATATCCTTTATAATATGTCACTATAATATTTTATGGATAATTTATGAGGGGGTGACCCATGTGCCCTCTCTTTTCAATATTTTCTAAAACCGTGTAACATAGCTGTTATGCTGCAGAACTTTCGTCTCAAAATATATCTCTCTTTTTATCAAATTATTTTATTTTATTAACTGAATACTAAAATATCTTTATTATATTGCGGTATTCAAATATATATTAAAATGTTCTATTTTAATTCTGGTATTTACAAACAAGAAATCCGCTTTCCTTTTCCGTGGGTTTAAAATGACATAAAGATCATGTTTTTAAATCAGTTTTTAAAACGTTATGATTATGAACTGAAACCCATTTATTTTATGCTATATTGGTTATTTATGAAATTTTTGATGATGATATATGTGTCTCACATGATAATAAAGAAACATTATGGGTTCACCCTGATAACACTTCAATGCATTGCTTAATGACTTAATCTCTAGAGATGACCATTTTAACGATACCTTGGTGAATAACCTTGGTAATTTTTTTAATGACACCTTTGGGATTGACCTTGATGATACAGAAATGATTGTCTATGTTAAATGTTGTAGCCACATATTCATTTTATAAAACACATTATTTTTATTATGATATGCCTCATGATCTCTTTCTCATGCCTTAAAGTGATTTATCTGGACTTTATTGATGTATCTCAAATTCACATGTAAAATCTTTCTCTTGTTTCCCTTACTAGGCCTTCTGGTCACCCTTTCCTTTGATGTATACTCCCAGGTTATGAGATGATGTAATGAACATATTATGAACAATTAAGAATCCTTACAAGTGGTTTAGAAGAATGTTTTATGTTGTTATCATGTTTTATGTTCCTGATTTCCAAGACACCAGACTTTAAAGATCCTCTATTTGTAAAATGTAATGAAATGTTATGTAATAAAAAGTCAGGATGAAGTAACCATACATTCTTTGATTTAATTCTTTGTTTTATAAGAAATATTTACATCAAAAAACATGAAAATATTTCAAATAAGGATTCCTTCCATGCCGCAATTCATATGGTGTCTTCATCTCTCCCATATAAAACCCTATTCAATTTTGAATGTGCACTATATCTTTAAAAGATTCTTTCTTGTAATTGAGAGAGATATGAATCTCAATCAGCATAGTCCCAACCATGTTGTTCACCTTTTAATTATGGTTCTCAACTACTCTATTTTACTAAAGAGTTATCACATCAGCCACCTCATGACATATTACACGTTTATATAGGTAATTTTCAAACTCAATGGATGTGTATTCCCATCCATTTTCAGATCACAGATCTTTTATTGCCTGTCTGATATCATTCTTTGAGATTCAGTGATAAGTTTTCATGAAATTAATTAGTTTTTGTTTCCTGTGTATAACCATCACACATTCCATTCCCCTATAATCATCTATGAAAATAATGAAATACCTTTCTCCTTGAGTTTTGACCACATTTATCAGGCCCCATACGTATGTATGAATGAGGTCAATAAGATTAGATTCTCTTTTCTTCTTTGGTCAAGAGGAACTGAAAACCAGTTTCCCTCAAATTCCAGAATCACATACCTTTACTTGTTCATGATTCAGGTTGGGTATATCTATGACTATCTTTTACTTAGATATCTTTTCCATGTCTTTCTGATTAATGTGACCCAATCTCTAATTCCATAGGTTGTTTTCTTCTTCAATTTTTAGATAACAATCATTATCTTTATTGTCAAACTGATATAAGTTCAATCTATTCAACAACCTTTCATGGGATAATTCCCTTTCTTTCCCTTTATAGTGAATCCATTTTGATTGAAGGTCACTATAAGTCATGAGTTATAGAGTTGACTCACACTGAGGAGATTATGATGTAGACCATCCACATAAATGACTTCATTTTTCTTCATTTCTTCATTATCTAGCTCAGTAATTCCACTACCTTTGATCTTCAAACCGCCATCATTACCGAACCTTGCTATTCCATCAAAATTTTTCTTGAAATTCATTAATAGGTCATCATTACACATTATGTTGTTTGAAGATCCATTGTCAAGAATCTAGGTGCTGTTGTTCTTTGTATCTTTATAGGCTTCTTTTGTAAGATTGGATTTTTCAATTTTTCTCTTTTCCTTCCATGATATATGGGATTGAGTGTAGGACATTGATGGACTTTCAATTATGTCTTCCATGTACATGGGTTATTCATATTATTACTATTATTTTAATGAAGAAAACCTGTTTTAGATAGAAACACCGTCTAGTTGGAGAGTATTCACTTGTCTCTAAGTGTTGTAGGAATATATCGTATCATTCCTCTTCCTGCAATGTGCAACCTAATGGGAAAAGTTAGAACAATGAAAATAGTATCCATAGAAACTATTTCTTATATTAGATGTACAATATGAATTTTTTCTCCTTATTTGAACTCCTAGATCTTCCCCTTTCGATAGCTCCTTTCCTCTTTGCAATATGACAAGATATGACCTAGATATCCACAGAACTGCCACTTTATGATTTGAAATGTATTCTCACTTCTATTTCTCCTCATGTATTCTTCCTCAGGAAAATAGTTTGACTTCCTACCATTTCCGGAAGTTTGAGGATAATCTTTTGTTCTCATTTCAGTTTGATTGAAGGGTCTCTTTTCAGCACTTATGGTTGTTTTTTAACATGATCAACATTCAAATTTCCTTTATTCTGGTCTAGTTTATATATTGCATTTGATTTTTTGACAACGCAATCGATTCCACTCTTTCCCATGCATGCATGAATTTGATCACTCAAATTTTTTTTAACTCCATCAGAGCCACGTTTCCCCTCCTCTATAAACTCATCATCTGAGGACATTCCAAATTGAATTTTATTCTTTTCTTCTTTTGAATTCGATTCACATTTGAATTTACTTCTAAGAGTAACATATTCTTCTATAAGTCCCTCAATAATTTCAGACTTCTCCTCCATTATAGAGGTATGTTCATTGATTACATTAGCCTATTATTCAATTCTGAGCTTTAGTTTCACTACATCATATGTGATTTCAAGGATTGATGACTATTCTTTCACTAGTTCTTCCAATCATTCAATTTCAGCTTCAAGATGATCAATATATTCTGATGAATCTTCCACCATTTCATTCCCCTTATTTTATATATTAAATTTATTCTCAAGATTACCAACATTATCCTTAATTTGAAACTTGGGATTGGAATTTGTGGCCATCTAATTAAATCTAGATTTATCTATTGATGTTTTTTCCTTTTCAATGGTATCCATCATAGATGCATGTTTTCTAGTTTTAAATTATTGTTCTTCTTCTTGACATAATTCATTATCATCATATTACTCTTCACAGAAAAAACTCTTTTTCTATACTTTCATTATTGATTTAAGGACTTGTTATTTGGAAAACCTTTTCGGATGTTTCTCTATATTTTCAGCATCACTATCTTTATCATCATAATTTCTTGAGAATTGAGTGGAAATGTTCCCAAATCAACCAGACCAAAAACAAACCAAGGGTATCTTACCTTTAAATTTACCTTTTCCCTTCTTGATATTACTGGAAATGATAGAAAGAAATTATTTTTCCCCATTATCTTCATCACTACTACCTCCTATGGTATTTATTTTTTCCATGGCTTTGAATGCCATTTCCTTTCTTACACAAATCAAAACATCATTTTGTTTTACTCTCATCTCATATTCCACTAGGATGCTCAGCAGATCATCCCAATTTGTTTTGGAAAGATACCTTTCCTCAAGGGAAAACACCTTCTCATTGTAAAGGGGTGTAATAATTTTCAATATATTCTTTACAATATCAATGTATTTGATATCTTCACCCAAACCTCAAATTTCTCATACCACTTCAGTAATTCAATTAAAGAAGGAATCCAAATTCTCATCAGGATGCATCTTTATATAATCAAACATATTATGAAGGACTTGTAGTTTCACGTCCTTCAATTTTCTATTTACTTCATAAATATTTTCAAGTGTTTCCCACATTGAATTTTTTAAGGTGAATGTCATCACCTTTAGATAGATCTAATCAGAAAGAGCTGCGGTGAGAGCATTCTATGCATTAGCAACAACATAAATAATTTTTCTGTATATATTATTCAAAGAAAAACCTATTATATTAGTAAATTGAATTAATTTCATAGTAGAAAAGAGGACTTCCATTCCAATAGATCTCAGATGATATCTCATTCTAATCTTCCAAATATGAAAATTACTTCCATCGAAGAGTGGAAATCCCCTAACATTGACTGAATTCTCCATGATGGACCATATTATATTTATCACTAGAAACCTTTACCCTCTGATACCACTTGAAGGACCCCTGAAAACCCTAAGAGGGGAGGGGTAAATCAAGGTGTCAAATAATAATTTTAAACTGATAGATCTTGTTCCCATGTTTGTTGGAACCGTATAAACCTGTGAGACAAATGCATAAAAAGATGGGGAAGAATAATTTTACTCGGTTCACCACAAAGCCCTATGTCCAAGGAGCATATGCTGATAGTGCTTCAGTCGTACCAAAAAAACTAACCTTTACTAGATGAGCATTACCAGGTTCAATCACAGTGACACTATGCGGGGATCACTACCTTTATAATGGTTTAGGGATATCTCACTACTTCCCTTGGAAAACTTCTATTCACCCATAGCTCTCCGCCTTAAGAGAAGTCTTACTCAGTTTATCGACATGAAAATAACTTTAAGAGATTGTCATTGAAGTATTTTTCTCTGTCCATCAAGAGACTATGCTTTCATCAATGACCTAAGTAGATACACACTGAATGACCTGTAAACATAAATCTGATATTCAATTCTGTCCTTTATAAACCCCCTTTGTAATGCTCAACCCTTAACAGAGAACTCACTTTTGTAGATAACCTACCCTCTCTAAGAACACTACTTTGAAAATATCCCTACCTTGTAGAGCTCAGCCCTTCACAGAGCTTAGGCTACCATAGAGCACAACCCTTCACAGAGCAAAGACCTCCTTTGTGGGACCCACAATCATCGCAAAGCACACTACCTTCGTGGAACAACCTACTTTGCAGAGCACCTCTTGCTTCATAAAGTCAAAAAAATACCATATTTCCTCTCTCAAGTTTCTCATTAAATTCAGAGGGGTGTCCATTTATTTATAGGCGTGACCAGCTGCGGAGCTCCACCACCTTCACTGCAAATTCCAAATCGGTCAAAACATCTTCTCAGCACATCTTCACTTTGTAATGATCCAATAAAATTCATTATTCTCAATGATCATTGTAATCGTAGAGCTCTTCATTAAATCTCTTCATGCCACCACAAATTCCGACTTGCAAAGCCCCAAATCTCTCATAATTGTGAAGCAAAAACTCCTCAAATCACAAATCTTCATTTAATTTAAATCCACCAGCCAATATTTTCAAAATCCATGCCTTTTCCATATTTATGAAAAGTTAAATTCAGATGAGTGTCGTTCATGAAGCACGTCTCTAGTAATTTTAGAGCACTCCGTCATAATCTTCAAGTCATTAAAAAACATACTTCATTAACCCCATCTCTGCAAAACTCATGCCATCAACCTATTTTAATGATATCTTCAAGATAAAGTATTTTTTACAGTGCTTTCCATTCTCCAAATTTTAGACCCCAAAAATTTGGCAAACCCTGGGAAAAATTTTCACCTTCAATAATACTTATGGATTATACAGTAGGACCCCTTTTTTTTACAATCTCCCTAATAATCTATTAGAGGATTGGAAACAAACAAAAACCATGCTCCATTTCTAGAAAATAAAAGCCATGATTCCAATGATATTTGCGTACATTAATCCTTGGTATCTATAGTTGGTATTAATGGAATCATTTAATTTTTTTTTGAGATTATGATAATTTTAATAGCATTCCCTTAGAATATTTTACTTTATAGTTAAGTTGAAATGATATATAATTTAATGATTTCAATTTTTATTCATTTAACTATTTCCGTTCAGAATTGTTTTCCACATAGTAAATAGGAAATATGTAGTAGGAAAGAACAGAGAGGGAAATATCTTTCCAAAACAACATCATAAGATGGTTAGAATCAGAATGAAATAGTTTGTTACGGTGATAGATCAGTGGACACAAGATATTATTGGTGGTGGTACCCATGCTAGACGGTAACCTGATCTACCATGGAGGAACATGTATATAGTGGACCATTTTATGAGAAAAAATTTCTCATTATTCAAGATATCATCAGACCTAGTGGTAGTTGAATTATTGATTAATTCCCTTAAGAATATATTTATAGGCATGGGATGTTCAAAATGTCAAAATATTACACTTTCCATTTATCCTTTTGATGTTGAAGATGACCAATGGAGAAATTTGGTTTAAAAAACAATAGAGAATGATGATCTTGATTACATGGAATAGAAACCATTTATGAATCCCTTGCTTGAGGAATATTTCCCTAATGGTGTTCATCTTAGGATGGAGAAACAATTCTTGGAAATAAATCAAGAGGATGATGATTCAGTATCTACGTATGTAGAAAATTTTATAATATTGGATAGGTATGTCCTATATTTTATTCGATACATTAATAGTCAAATTAATAGTTTTTACTCAGTACTAAGACCAAGTCTACAAAGAGAGTTGGCCTCATGAGAATTTAAAAGTTATGAGAATGTGGTTCGTTGTGATGGGAAAGTTAAAATAGATTTTTCCGACCCTTATGTTCCATGAGATGAAAAGTGTAAGAAACAGTGAAGGAGGTTGGAAATAGAGAAGAAACAATGTAAGAATCCTGGAGGTAATCCCTAAACATGTTACCTATTTGTTAAAACACATTTCGGTGAATGCATGTTAGGATCTGGAAAGTGTTACCAATGTAGTATGTCTGGACATAAGGTTCATGAATACAAAGATAAGAGTTCTAAACAATCCATGATTAAGATAATAGATATCCAGTCAATAGTGAGATGTTTTAGCAGTAATGATTTGAAAATTATGATAACGTGTGTCTGAAGTTACTTACTCAGGGTGGAAATCATAATTATCAAAAATAGAAAGGCATGTGAAAATATTTTGCAACTACTACAGTTAATGTTGGTATATCTGCTGAAGTGATGAAAGCTCTGGGGAGCTCGGTATTTTTCAATGGTCAACCATAAGTTCACGATTTTAGATAGTTCTTATGAGGTTTTATGTGATGAGATCATAAATTGATTAAGGAATTTTTGGGTGATTTTCTCTTGGTTTTAGGTTTATGTAAGGCTTTGGTTTAATGAGAAGTACATCTATACATTTAGACATGAGTTTTAAGGAATTTATAACCTTTAGTTTTTAGACGATAGTCGATTATTAATGTTATTTTAGGGATTTGTTTTTCATATTTCTAGTAATTTTATGAGGATGAAATTATTATTATATAAATATATAAAATAAGTATTTTTTCTTATGTTATTAGGCTGTAAAATAATTCCTAAACATTACAAATATGAACTTTTCAATTGTGGTATTTTACAATGTAAAACATTTTTAACTGAGGTAAAGTTGAAATTGCGAGGATGATTTTTTTTAAGGGGGTAGAATGTAAAACCCAAAAATTTTATGAAATATTTTTTAAATTAATTTAACCATTTAAATATTCTTTATTTCCAACAATACTGAATATAGCTAGTGTTATATGAAATAACCAAGTTATTACTATCTTGTATGCAACACCAAGTCAGGCTTGCACTACATTAAAAACTAATATTATTTTTCATTACACACATCACTATGGTTGGATTTTGTTATATTTAATGCCATGTTCCTTTGATAACTTGTGTGACAAAAGACCCAGTTTTACCAAACTAAATCATATTATTAATAATATTATTAAAATATTATTATATTTGTAACCTGACCTTAGGAATGGTTATTATGAATAAGATCAATTAAATTATTAAAGTATGGTTTATAAATGTATATAATAAGAAATATTTTGTGACCAATTAACTATAAATTAAAATAATTTTATTTGAAAATATAGGAAATCTTTTCATGGAAAACTAGGTTTTTGAAATGAAACAAGTTTTACCATAAAAACTTAATTGAATTTGTTTTGATAAATTATTTTAATGGAATATATATTATATTAATTCTAATATTAAATGTTCATATTATGCATTTTATAGATAAGATATAAGATTAAATCCCATTTTATGAATAAAAATATGTATTTTTCTAATAAGAAATTTTATAGCCTTTTAATGGTGATTCTATTTTAAATATATTTTTTAAAAACTATATAATTTTTTTTGAAATAATAAAACAAATTTAATTTAATATCAAAATTTAATTTTGGTGACTTTTTGGTATTTCTTTGAGAAGTTTCATTTTTTGATGAATAGTGAAATACTTTCAATTTTAATTGAAAATCACTTTTTCATCTAATTTATTGATATTGTTAAATTATATGTTAAATTGGTTTTAAAATATAATTAGATCCATTATACAAAATTAAATCCAATTTAGGAAATTTTAATCAATTTCACATTGAAAATGGATTTAAAAACCTCTCAAACATTTTAAATTTTTTACTTTAAAAACCCGCTTTCCTGTCACGTCTACCAGATTAATTTTAAATTGATTTCTACCAGTTATATGAATGGAATTTGTGAAAATTGATTCCATATTATGAATAATAATTATTACTAATTTCTAGTATGGTAAAATATGTTTTAGACTGAAAATATTAGTAAATTTAATTAAACTTAATTGCAACAATTAATGTAAAAATGAGTTTACTTAGTGGTTAAACTTTAAATTAAGGGGACAAATAACATAAAAACAAGTCCAAAGGACATTTTCTAGAAATATTTCAACCATTTCCTCTCTTTTATCAAAAATGGAACATTATTTTGAGAAAATTATTTAAAATAGATCTCTTCATAGTGTTTATATTTTTATATTGACAATAGTCCCACTCCTCCTCCACTATAAAAATGAAACTCACCCTCTAACCTAATCAAACTTATCAAGACATTTTTCTTAGAATAAATGAATAAAAATATCCTACAAAACTATATAATTTTATACTATAGGACTCACTTTTAGAGTAAATCCAATCAAAAAAATCCTTTGGTGAAAACCAAAACGAGTTTCCCAAAGAAGAGGTAACATTCTTGAATGAGAAATTTTGTTTTATTCATTTATAAAAACCCTATATTCTTATTATTTAATTATTATATAATTAAATAGGTATCCTAAATATATTTCTATGTTGTTATTTTAAGGTTATGACCTTCAATCACACACACTTCCATAAAATGGGATACTCAATCATAGTTCAGGTGTGTGTTGGACTGCAGCCTTGCGAACTGATGTTGTTCGGTCTTCCATTAACACTTCTACAAGATGGGAGTAATTATGGACATACTATTTTTATATTATATATATTATATTTATGATTTTTTATACTTATGAAATTATTTTCTAACATATAATCTCATGATTTTCATTTTATGGGAATACGATAACTTTGTTTGTGGACGTGTGGACTACAACCTCTTTAAAGCGATGTGATTTGTTCATGCTATACATGGAATGTATTAAGTATGGTTTTAATAAAAATATGTGATATATATGAAATGATAATAGTACTGAATGAATAATATATATATATATATATCATTTAATTTTATTTCTTGTAAAAAATACAATAAGAAAATGGAAGCATCGTTCATCCGTACGTATGCCCTACCTTCTCCATAAACGATGTATTTCATTTCCTAATTATATGATTTATATATTATTATATTAACTATATACTGAATATATATGATATTTATATATATTTTTACATTATTTAAATAATTAAATCATGATCTATGTAAGAGGACCAAGAATAATAAGTGAAAACATGTAAAAAACAAAGCGGGTATTACCTTAAACATTAGTTTAACATTGAAATTGTTAATAAACAGGTAATATAAAGTCATATGTAAAAAATATATGGTAACGTATAGAAAAATATGGTTATATTATATATTTATAGTAAACTTATATTTATTATAGAGGAGGTTTTTACAAGTACGAGAGGAGTCAAGCCTTTAGGTAAGGGAATTTCTTCTCACTTTCTTATATTAATGAGATGCATTCCATATTTACCACCCATTTCTTTTATGATGTGAATATAATTACTAGGAATGTATTATATTATTATTATAATTAAATTGATTATTATTTACATATCCAATTTTATGATATATATTTAATGGGGATTACAGTTCAAAAGTTACCAAATCATAAAGGTAATTATGTCTCAATTTTCCTTCTTTGAGACACATGTTCTATTATGCACCTATATTCTTTTACGAAGTGTATATACTGCCCTATGACATTTTTTATGATTAATATCCTTATTTTAATTATATTTTAATGTTTATGTAATTTTTTTCTTTCATGAGGATTAGGATTCATAGTTACTACTTTGGTAAGAGTCTATTACTACAATCTCATCGTTTATCCAGATTGTTTTGGATTATGCTTGCACTGATGAAATATTATGATCCATCACTCAATAATTATCATGAATTTTATTATACCTGGTTAATTAATGTTATATCCATGTAATGGTACCATTTTTACACACTTTGGTACTTATGATAATTAAGAAAATATTTTTATAAAAATCTGAATTTATTTCTCTTTTTGGTCTCAAATATATGTTCTTTCAAAACCTTCTTTTCTAAAAATATTTTAAAAAATGTTCTAGTATTTTTTTTAAAAAAATTTACATAAATTTTACATTTTTAAAAAATGGTCTTTAAAAGGAATATTATTATAATTTTTCAATCAAGGAACTTTTCTAAACTTATTATGGTACAAAAAGGAATGATTGACATGTTCATATTTATCCACCATCATGAACATCATTTATTTGAATATTCATTTGTAAGTTCAAAATATTTATTGTTAAATAAAATGATTTTCCTAATATCCTAGAAAATCATTTTTTTAATTTGGTTCTCATTGAAAAAAAATTTCCTAAATTTTTTATCTTTAAAAAGAGTTTTCTAATTTCTTTATGATTCCTTTATAAATTTAAAAGAGAGGATTTAAAAAACAATTTAGGATTCATTTATAACTTTTCAAAGATATTTATTAATAAAACTTTTTTAAAAAAATTTTATCTTAATTTATATGTTTTGAAAGCTATTTTTGAATATAATAATTTAAAAATGTTAATAATCTTCCATTATATGTTTTCAATGATATTTTCAAAGAAAAGGTTTTAAAAATATTTGATACTTCTTTTGTATGTTTTCAAGGTTATTTTAAATGAAAACGTTTTCATGTTGTATTATGTTTTAAAATGATTTTTTAACAGTGGAAATATATCTTCCTTAAAAAATGTTTTGGGTTAATTTTTAATCATACATCATATGTTTTAATTATGGTTTTCAGAGAAAAAGATTTTTAAAAGATTTTATGTTTTAACAACTGATTTTAAAAGAATGTTTATTTCCCTTAAGAAATTCTTCAAGTGACCTTTCAAAATTATTCTTCATATAAGATGATATCCTTTGATATAGTTTATGATAAACTGGGGATTTTATCCATCTAAACCAATCTTATTATTTTTTTAAATGGTTATGATTTTTATGAAATTTTGTTTTTGAAACCAATTTCTCTTCAATAGGTTATACCAAGATAAAATGATTATGAAACTGAATTCTTTACATAGGTTATTCTATAATTAACTGATTATTAAATATATATCTTTTCCATAGGTTATGATATGATAAAATTTTTATGATACCCATTTCATTTCTTGGATTATGATGTGATGTTTATGAAACCCATATCTTTTTATTGGACATGATATGATGAATGTTTTATTATCTTTTGGAACACATATATATGATTTCTTTATATGATGGGTGAGATATATACATATCCCTCCAATTAATTGGGTAAAGATTAATATCTCATGAGATAGAAATGGTTGGAATATGGAGTAAAATCATTTTAGTAAAGGAATGTTTCCACTAATATGGGTATGGGAGTAAACCTTGTCTACTAATATGGTCCTGGGAGTGATCCTTGAATACCAATGTGGGATTGGGAATGAATATTTAATACTAAGATGGTTTGGGGAGTGAACCCACTCCACTATGAAGAAATTTACTCAATTGGGGAAGGTGGTGTGTCCCATCCATTAGGTGTAGTTCCCATGAAGATCTCATATTTATTATGGAAATGAGCCTTAACTTATAGGTAATGATATTATATGATTACGTGTATTCCAAAAATTCTATATATTATTCTTATGTTATTATTTAATGGATTATGATGTTTATTCCCTTATTATAAATGTATAATTAACTACCAATAAATATTAAGTGATTCATGTTTAGGTTCATTGATATGTACGGTATTATTTTCTAATGTTATGCTATGTTCTCATACACTTATGCTTATATATCTATTTTATTTACCCTTGATGAGAATCTAAGCTCAATCTTTCATAAATTTCCTTTCCCCATTTTATGAAGAATGGTTTTAAGTAGGAGTAATAAATGGGTTGTTCTTTTTTTTAAACCTTTAATATCTTTCACTAAGTTAGAAGATTGTGTTTCATGTTTTCAAAGACACTAAAATATTACGGTCCTCAAGCATGTACTTTTGTAATGTACTAATTATTCATCTAAAATGATGTAATATACAGGTATGTTAAGCCTATTTATCTATATATAAATTAAAAATATATCCATATAATGGGTTAATAACAAGTTTCTAAGTCATTTCCCCCTTTAGTTTAAAGTTTTTTCTCATGGTAATTCTCATTTTACCATAATCATTATGATTAATTTTAATTGTTTTCTCTGATTTCTTTGGCCAAAAAAATTATTTTGACATTATT
This sequence comes from Viscum album, assembly GCA_963277665.1. Classification (NCBI taxonomy): domain Eukaryota; kingdom Viridiplantae; phylum Streptophyta; class Magnoliopsida; order Santalales; family Viscaceae; genus Viscum; species Viscum album. The sequence goes on from OY728160.1 coordinate 1,180,179,796, forward strand.
AAACATCAAAAATTATAATGATCCCAAATATTTATTCTATTTTTGAAAATTCAAGTCACATAAGTGGAAAATTTAATTTTAATATTAATCCTACGGTCTCTACGATAGAATGAGTTTTTTAAGAAGAGTGCTTTTTCGAAAGAAAAGATTCCTTATTAAATATATGAATAATAATAAAAAATTTTTGAAACTAAATTAATATTTAATCATATATAGTATATACATTTCATTTAAAAGATTCACCATTTTGGATTTTTAATTAATTAAAAAGGCGAAACATTAGGCATTTTAAAATAGATTTTTGAAAAACCAGACCTTAAACCCAAAAAACAAAAATATATTAAAAAACAATATAATGTTTAACAAAAAGTAATTAATTGGACTCAATATAAAAAAGTTATACTAATGTTACTTGAAAAAAAATTTAAAACATATTTAGTCTACTATATTATATAAATTTTTAAAAAAATATGATTCTTTTTACAAAAATCATTATTTTTCACTATTCACTGAAAAATCAACATTTCCCTAAAAAAAATTTAACCCGAAGTAAATTTTGATATTATTATTTTAAAAAGTATATTCATTTAATAAAATTAAAATTATAAGATTTTGAAATTATTCTTTTAAATAAAACCCTTTAAGAAAAGTGTTTAATTAAACTATTTTCTTTTTGATAAAAAATACATAGTATTTTTATAAATAAATTCACTATCTAATTCATATTAATAAACATGAAAATGATTTATTATTTCATTAAATAGATTTTTAAATCAATTATCTATATAAATTCACCCATGATCTGTGAATCCAATGAATGGTTTTACAAACCATACGCCAATGAATTTTAGGCTGCACGGTTGGGGTGAACGAATTACACTAACCCTTAACTAACCATGCAGCCTAGGATATAAATCTATATAAATATGGAAAAACGATCATAAAAACCTAGGACACTACTAGACTTTCCTTATTCACATGAAAATTAGTTTAATTTAATGTTAAGATGTTTTAGACAAAAAAAGTAATCCTTAAATTGGAAAAGAGTGAAGGTCTTACTATAATCCCTCAAATTAATAAACAATCTTGGATCAAACATGGTTTAATAATTACACATTATTTAGACACTTTTATATCCATTCATAACCTATTTTAATTCATTTGTTTCAATCCAGAACTCATTTGTAATTAACCTTATTCAAACATTTCAATAACACCATCCAGTCTCGTAGAGTTGGGAAACCAACTATGATACCCAATATATTTCCAACCTAAACATTAAGGAAAATATCGACTACCTATATCAATTATTTTACTTATTATCCCACCAATACTACAATAAATAATTTCATTGATCAATTCATGTTTTCAATGATTGAACATCAGTCATGGTATCCCCTTCACATTAGATACATTCATCAAACTATAATCAATATAAAAAAAACCTAGTGAACATAATTATTTATTGAGAATAATTAGATTTATTGGAAAAACATCAAATTATTCCTTATAATATTCATTGGATATTCTTGAAACCTATCATTTTCCACAAGCCTTATAGTGAAACCATAAATCAAACAAATAGAAATTTAATCATATTAAATCTAATGAGAACACGCCTCTATCTTAATTCATTAACACATTGATATATTTTTTAAAATACATTCATCCAAAAGATTCATCAAAAGATTCATGAAATTTCATGTTCATAAATAAAATGTTATCCCACCCTAATGAATTTGAAAAACTACACATCATCACTAGAACCATCATAAATCTAAGATGGTCCATCAGTATTAAAGGCATACACATCATCTTAGTGATAATCATGTCACCAAATTAGTCAAATAGATATATATCTATCTTCAATTAAGGGTGAAATAATCATTGTGAATAATATGATTCACAATGGTGTTATCATTAAAAAACGAGTCCTACAAATGAAATTTGATGTTTTTTCGTTATTGTATGTCATATCCAAGGCTCCACCAAGACATTAGTTAATTGGATGAAATATTTAGTTAAAATAATTGAAATTCAGTGTCACCTTTATTCTCTGATCATCTATTTTCATATTTGAACTCTATGAAATGATACATATTTTCCCCACACTTCATTCAGACCCAATAATTGGAAACACCCTAATATATGGTTGATATTATTTATAATTTTGTTTTTTATATCCCCTATTAATGTGGGATTCATATGAATATATGGTATATCATACCTATCATGTATTTTATTCATCTAAAATGTAATTAATATTGTTTATGAAATAAAAAAGATCATGAATATCCTCATAAACTTACATTTTAACTATTCAATTCAGCTGCAAAATATCCAAATAATCTTTCAAACCTAAATTCCATAAATTTAGAAAATATTTTAATAACATATTACTTAATAATATTCCATTTATTCTTATATATCACATTATAAATACAATTTAATTTTTATATATCAATGTTTATTCTTATACAAAATGTTGTTTTTTTAAAAACCTATACAAATCCTAATTTAATATTATGATTGGAAAAATTTCTTCACAATTAAAGTAAAAGATATACATATTTTGAAATAATAATGTTTTAAATTAATATGTTAGGATATATTGGTCTGGGTTGTTCCATTGTAGCTACATGGGGGGAGTTTGGTTTCCTCTTATGTCCTTAAGAGAAAGGCGGTTGAATCACATTGGGGAAGCAATGGGAATTTTCAATGGTTCTATAACAACAATTATTCTGATTCATTAGTGTATAAATATAATATATTAATTCATTTTATTAGTTATGGGTTATAAAATTTTAATTATTTATAGGATCTATGAATATTAAATCACTATGATTTATTTGGATATCTATAGTGTTTTTTAAACATTCTTCTTATAGAATCATGATTATGTAATTTAATTCAAGGGTAACTCTAGTGTAGGATCATTCAAATAATAGAACTAATATTATTCATAGAGTGGGTAGGAGCATAGTTATATGATTGGAGAATCTAAACCTAGAATGAATCATAAACACATTATCTATTATATAAATTTATATATGAAAAAACATATACCTATGGAATGATATACTAGATCAACGACCATTAGAGGCACTATATTTTTGTATTCATAAATGGTCATGAATTTATTATATATATTTTTCTCATATTATATTATAAATTTGGGTGTTTTTAATTCATTGGTCACTCAATCTGAACTTATTCCTTATATAACGAGGATAACTACATTCATAGGACTAATAAAGGAGAATGGTTTCCAATATCCTTTATGTTATATGATTATTTTGTATGTATATATTATATTGAATTTCCTTATTCTTTATTTATATATAATTTATCTTGTTATTTATATTGAAAGTATGATTATTTTTAATTATGTGAATGATTTATATCATAATAATTTTTTGTTCTTTTCACATAATGGAAACACCCATGACATCTTAGGTAAGTTAGATCCTACATCAAGTAGATAAGGGTATGTTATTCTTGATATTTTATCTATATGATGTTAGATATAATATTTTTTCATATATTCATTCTAATATTATTAAAGTAGACAGCTTCATATAATTTTTGACTTATATCGAGTGCTTTATCATAAAATTTTTAATGGTTTTCCACTAAAGAGAGATCTTGAAGTCATTATTGTCCCTATTCTATAGATGAGACACATTTAACTACAACTATATTAAATAGATCTAGTTGATCTAAATGAAATTAAGGATAATCTTATTGATCGTTAGGGAATGTGATTCATACACCCTAGAATCTCACTATGGGAATCGTCCATTCACATGGAAAAAAAGGATGTTGGAAATCTTAAAATTTACATTTATTATAGAAATATTAACAAGGTTATGTTCAATAATAAATACCCATTACCCTATATTGAATAAAAATTTCATTATCAATGCTGATAAAGATGGTTTTACATCATTAACCATATATATGAATATAACCAGTTGAGAGTTAACTATCTAGAACCAGCACACTTGGTCCCAACTCTATCCTTTGATAATCCTAGTGTTCCATGTTGTTTCTGCATCCAATAGGCCATGGGATGGTGAATAAAACCATCCATTCATATCAAACAATATGGATTCCTTATCCAATATCAACTTTTTATATAAATATATATAATATGTGTATAAATAACACTCCACACCACCAATGACTCTAAAATGGAAACTGTATACTATAAAACATATCCATGTGACTTTGAGTAAAAATAACCCCCAATATAATCAAATAAAGAAAAATATACATCATAAAATACTTAGAATACATCAAACACAAGACACATGAAAAATATTACCCACATTGTATACTACTAAATTGATCTTAATCCATAGTGGTCACTTCCACCATCATGATCCACCATGATCCATCACGCATCACCATGTGTTGTAGGGTGTATGCTCTGAAGAAAGACAAACCATCTCCTCTTCTACCATGATCATTGATAAACATTTCAATTAACATTAGAATCACAACATGCATGTGAAAAATGAAAATGTAGGGGTGATTATAAACATAAATACTTAAAAATCCAAGAAAAATTATTTGAGGATATGGTATATTTTAGATAAAATCCTAGGTATGAGTACAAAAAAGATAGAGAAAAGAAATACTGTTAATCGCTCAAAAATATGAAGTCTCATGTATTCATGAAATGTCCAATCATCTCAGATCCAATACTTTAGTACCATAACAAATAAAAAATGATCCACCAGGGGAGATTGAATCACAAAGATTCAACAATGAATGATATTGATAGCTAGCTATGTACCTCATTTTAAGAGAATCCATGGTTTTTAGATGAGTCACAAGTCTTAATTAAATCATCAGTTCTCATCATATAAAACCACTTCATCACTCTGAGTATCCCTTAAGGGGAGGACTCACTCCTTTTTTGAAGAATACACAAAACTTTCAGGGGTGTATGACCTATAAGAAACTATCCACTCTTCCCCCATCACAACTATAGATTCCTTCAATGGATCCCATGTCTTACTAAAAAATAAACCTCAGTCATGGGGATATTGAACCATACATTGAAAACCCAAAATACATACTTTAGTGGATGGAACCCATGTTATAAGAGAAAATTACATCCCTCATGACAATACCCAAGTGAATCCAACATGTAGATTCCATGAATCCAAACTACCCAATCCAATAATCCATGCAGCCTCACAGAATCCATTATATGGAAAAACATTACTCACTAGAAGACACATTATTCGAGCTAGTATGACATGTAGATAGAGGACCACACACATTACAACATGAATACAAACTCTATGCTCACATACATTCAGGTAAAGGAAGTATTTGGGAATGTAAAAGGAGTAACTTCATACTAGATAAAAGGATAGGGTACCTCCTCGAGATTCCTCACACGAGATTCCTCAACTGAATAAATATTAAGGGAAATAATAGAGGGTCCTTAACTTGATCATCAACTCTCACAAAGACATTCTCCCCTACTGAAGATATTGAATCCCCTTCCTCATCACTGGCTTCATGGTTGATGAAAGAACATTTACCTGAAAATATTTATAAAAGTCAACCCAAAAAACATATTCTTCATTCCAATAACCTAGAAACAACATCCATAAATGTTTCACATCTCCCTATAGCTGAATGATTGCCAAAGGTACCCATTACTCTACTGGGATCCAGATCAAACTGAAATCTATCTTGATCTCTACTTTTTAACTCTCTATCTCCACATCTGAAACAATTTTCTCATACATTCATAATGAATACCACCTAAAATCATGTAACACCATTTACCAAGTCTCATCCTCATATATTAGATCAAATCTCTGATGATCTACTAGATTAGCATACTGAACCTCAACTTCATAAGACACATGTGGAATAATAAAAAGATCCATATCTAAAAAGAACACAAGAATTTATTATGCCTGGTAGTATGTAATATTATTATGATTTATTTGAATTAATTTTATTTATTTTAACCTTCATAAACTACCCAATTAAAATAGGAACACAAGTCATTATTATGCAAGTACACATCTTAGGCCTCTTCCCTGTAACAAGGTCCACATCCCTTGCCCATTAAATATGCATAGAGTGCATACACTGGATCATGGGGGGGGGGGCTAAAATCCCATGTCCAAGCCAGTCTCCCTTGTCTATATTACTTATCCAGGTCAACTGAAACTATAAACACAACAACCCATGTAATCCTCAGTATGCCTAACTCCAAAATCTATCTTATATTTCAACCAAAATCACATTTGATACCACTCTGTCATGACCCCTCCCACCAAAGATACTGAAATGAGGGGAGAGAGACAATGAACCCCCTGAGTCTCACCTCCAATAGGCCTTAGGATATAGAATAGCACTGAGGGTATAAAAGTATCATGTATGGGAGGACTACGCTCTATAATATAAATAGGACCGATAGATAATTTGAATTTTCCACAATAAAATCCATTAAAAAATATAAAAGTAATCCATAACCATACCAAAATGCATGTATAAATAAAAGTAATATAGATAAAAGTATCCAAAGTAAATACCCAAAATTAAATCTAAAGTAGGGACATAACACTATACAAGGTCTGAGATAGTAATGTCTAGTATGGTTCACATAGACCTCTTGGAAACCTGGAAATAGTTGTATATATGTAGGGTGAGAATACAAGTATACTCAGTAGGAAAAAAAATTCTCTCATGCACTTCTGAAAGAAGCATACTAATAAACCTTGGAAAAAATAGAAGAACCAACAACACCTAAATAGATAAAATATACGTACTAACATCACCAAGGCATGATCTTCAAATAACACAAGCCATGTAATATAATATAACAAAAATAACATCGATAAAGGGTATCCACACCGATTTCCTTCCTATATTCCACTCTCACACCAAAGTGTTGTATGTCCTAGAACTCCCATATATTCTAGATAGCTAGGACACCTCCCCAAATGCACGTTCATGAAACATATCACCCACAAACACCTAGTCAACCACCCCACAAGCATGATTACATCAAAACACACCAAAATACACCTAGGCTAGCACATCACAACCACTTCCAAAATTAAGTAGTGGGGGTATTGTGATCCTATAGAAAATAAACCACAAGACCAAATACTACAATGAATGACCCCCAAAAGAAGTCACCACACAATAACAATCATATCAAATCCACCCCAAAACACCTAGGCTACCACACCACAAGCATGGTCAAGTCTCGCCAGAATACACATGGGCCTTCAGATCTTACCCAAAAACACATTAGGTATCACAAACACCATATTATGCACTAAAATACCTCCATACATAACATCCTATGAAAACCCAAACTCACATGGAAGAGAGAGTGGGAAAGAGAGGGTTCCCATCCATTCTTCCTCCTCCCTGGACGTTGGGTAAAACACCCCTTGCGTGACTATGTGGGTGTCAGAACATGGTGTTTGATGTGGGTGGGGTGTCTATAAAAACACAAGGAACATAAAAGTATATATACTTATAACCACCCACAACCCAATCCTATGGGTTCATAACCAAACAGTAATCAATTAACAACCTCACCACTTTCACTGCCACCTCTAAATGTAGAAAAACAATAAGATCCACAATCCGCAATCACATTTCTACCAAAATTCATTAATATTAAATTTCTTTTCATTATTTATCATAAGACAAATTTAACCACACAAACCACCATTTAATTATTCATTAACCATTCTCATCCCACTAACTAAATAAAACCATTTAAATTCAATCATTATTAATAAATTATTTATTCCATCACTACCTAGGAATCTAGGACCAAGAAACCACCACCTCACAACACCAAAATCATGGCCAACCAAACCACCTCACCGCCCCAAAAATAACAACCAATAAAACCCCATCACCACTCCAAGAACATGGACAAAAATACATCATACACACATACACCAACCACACATTATTCGCACATAAAAATTATAACTTTCAGCCCCACAAGCACGACCACACCTAAAAAAACCCAAGGGATCATTTTAATGATATAATAGATGATATTTTAACAAATTACACATTATTTTATAGGAATTATCAGAAAAAACATAATCCTTGGGACACCATTTTATTAGAAAAAAATTAGTGGTTATCTGATTTCTATTTTAGGTTTATATAACAACAAACCCAAAAAAGAAGCAGTTAAATCACATATATCTAGCGCAAAAATCCCCAAATGGCCATGAATTTTAGTAGGGAATCAAGCTCATAAAATCCAAAATATCACAAATAATATCAAAGCTATAAAAGTCTGAAAAACAAACCATAATTTACCCTTTAAATTTCAATTAGATAATTCTTTATATTTGATTAATTATGCACAACCGTAACCCATATCTGAAAAAAGCCAACCCCACTCATATGATACACAATAAAGTGAAAAGGTGGATTCCTTATTTCAAGGAAGATTTCCGAACTCACTACACACTATAGGGGAAATAAGAAACACCCAAAACCACAACCAAACCATAAGAAACCACATATCAACCTACACCACACCCAAATATCATCAAACATTTCCCAAACACAAAACCCAAACCAAACCACACCTCTAAATAGAAACTATGAAGAAGAACTGAAGAAAACCAACAAATACTGGGCGGATAACCCACAATGGATTTCTAAAAATGATTTACTAGAAAAAAATTATTGAAGAAGGAGAAAGAGGGCCTGAGGAAGTCCTCGGGGCTCTTAAGGCTCTGCGAAAATAAGAGGGAATGGAGGTGTCCGAATGAATGAAAATTCATCTAAAAAAGAATTTAAAACCTAGAAATAAAATATTTTCAAATTGTGTAATACTTACACGACTTGTAAGTCACATATTTCCAAAAATTGCAACGTTAATTAAAAAAACATGTCACCTTGAAGGATTTAACACCCGAATTTTTTACACGTCGCGAATCCCATTTACATGATGTGTTCCATTTTCATGGGATACCCATTATCCACATACTAGTCATGAACCTACTAGATACACAAGATGTGAACCACCATTACATGTTTTGTATTACATTTACAAAACATTTATTTCTTATAGTAGCTTCAATGCACCTCTAGCCTCTATCAAAAACTCTAAAATCCTCCCCGAAAAACCTACAACCACCAAATATAGAAATTTAAAAACCCAGGATGGATGATACCATTACACACAAACACATATAAATAATATTAAATATATACATGAGAATAATAATTTGACAAAGTGTGTTGTTGAGGGAAAAGGCATTATCCAAATTAAAGGAGGGTTGTTTGGATGTTCCCATACCCCATGATTTGATTCATTCTAAAAATTCACATTACATACTAAATTATAAAACTATATTTATTAAATATATTTTTGAGAACCATATTCAAATATATTTGATTTATTAAAAATATTTTCATGTAATATCATTGTTTGAGTATAATGTGCGAGATGTTTAATGATAATAAAACTCTTCATACCTTTATTTTTATTTTTATGGGTTTGTTATAGGTCGGTGTCTAGTGGAAAAGGGTCATGGAACCAATTGTTGGAGTGTCTGGTGAAGGCAAAACCTTGTGGTTCATGAAAAATCCCACCATACAGCCAATGGACTCCACCATATTTAAGGATGACGTTTTATAGGTCTACACAAATGGGTAAAATACACTGGACCACCATTAGTTGAGGTATAATTCCCAAAATTCTTCTAGGAACGTTGGCCCACCCATGTAGCCCATTGGCTGGCTAGTGCGCCTATTCTCGGGGTTCAACTACTGCACATGATTGGTATTAATTTAACCCAGTTTCCACCTCCTTTTATAACCAAATATAACAAACCTTAGCCTATTTAAAATTTTAGATCTCCATTAAGGTATCTAAGGATCTCCCATCCAAATAACTATGATCAATCAATCTTTGACCTATCTAGTGGAATTTGACCACTATTTTTCTCTTAAATCTATGGATTTTTCCTCTTATTCTATTTGAGATGAGAAAAGATATATATTGGATCTTTGTATACCTTGATAATAGAGTGATGAATTCTTCCTTTATTCCTCTATTGTTGGAATATATTGAAATTTAACATCATTTCTTGATGAAACTAAGGTATAACTTTAACAATGAGTGCTCAATGGTAAGTGTTATTGAAATATCTTCCTAAAAAAAATTATTGAAGGATGATTTTTGATATGAACTTATGACTTAATTATTTCATGTTAGATTGGTCATGAAATAAATGTTTCAATAAAGACCCCATTTTAATGAATATAATATTTTCATGAATGGTGGAAGATTCTAGGTATGTTTTGTTGATCGATCATCTTGAGATTCCCTTCTTGAATATCATCTTGAATCTCTTTTCCAATTATGGGTTAGTGGTTGATCAATTATCAGTGGATAAACCTGATTATTTATTCTATAATAGTTGATTAATTCATGAACCATTCCTTGGTTAATAATAGATCCTATTAATTAGCATCCTCTTCATCTATATACATTGGCATTGGTCGCATCAACAAACATCATAAGTTATGTGAATCAATAATCTCTTTATTACCCATGTTTATCCTTGATTCCTTATTCTAAAACTCATTCCCATTGAGAATAAATATATGTTAGGAATACTTGGTGTGTGATATATTCCTCCATTGATGCATGATGCGATTCATTATTTATTCCAAGATGAACTTTTTAGTTCTTCATCAACAATCATAAGGAAGGATTTTCCCTATCATTTTGGATCTCATATACACATATTTCTTTAATATGATTCTTATATTGGAATGTTTTTATGACCATACTTTAATGGGATCAATTGTGGGTGGTTGTGTACCATGTGAGACCTTTTATGATTCTTGAAGAAATTATTATTTATAGAGTAACTTGTTACCATTATTTATGATGATCACATGTTGTTGTGTGTTTCTATTATATTTTCATGAATATGTGATATTATTTACTTGTATGCATTACCCTGATTTTTTCGTTTACATGCCATTTTAGGATCTTCATGGAACTCATGATAGGTAAACCATCATAGTATGACTACCATTATAGGGGGAGTTCACACAATATGATATGATGATGAAAGCTTACCCTGACACATGGTACGTACATGAAAACATTATGACCTAAGAAAAAACTCAATACCTTTCTGATACCGAGTGATATGCCAGAACTTAATGTTTAGGGATACCAAGTAGCATGTTGACTCAATGATATGAGGATATTTAGTAACATGTTCTCTAAACATGTATCTATACTTTGGACACATACTACATTCATTATCATTATCCTTCTCATGTGGAGTCGAAGTAGGTATGGTATGGGCTCATGATGGCTATATTAGCACATGTGTTCTTAGTATATGTATTTTTATGTCTGGTTACACATTTATTATTACTCACACACTATACAGTCAATTTGGTGTGCATGAAGAATTTATTTATAGGAAGCTAATTCAAGTAAAGGGGTTCATGGTTGATAGGTGAGAAAAGGATCATGGAGTTGGAGGTGGATCAGGATGAACTCTAGAAGATTTTCATTATTTTACTTATTATTTAGAATACATTTGTACATTGGATTAGATTTCCATACTACGATCCATATTACACTATTATTATGAATTGTGTGACTTTCAATATAGTTTTTGAATGATATTGTTATTATTTAATTATATTGGTATTGTTATTATTTATTTTTATTTTTGAAGGCTACGAAATGATATATTGGGTATAGTCTCACAAATTATAGTTTTTATACCCTCACTGCTAGTCGACAGACTCTTGTATTCGGTAGGGCACACATGAGGTCCTGTGACTCTCAAGATTAGACATATTCATATCAGAGTAACAATTTTTTATTTTATTTTCTACAAACTAATGAAATAATGGAAATGAGGAAGTTTGGTTAGGAATTAGGTAGGGGAGTTTCCATGGGCCTAGAAAACTCATGTTCAATGGACCACCAAGTAAACAATGAATGGATTTTTTCTATAGTTTTATTATATTATATGTTTATTCATGAATCTTGAGTAGGTAAATAAGATCTCATTCCATATATATACATATATTTTGAAAATCTATATTGGTTATAAATTTAATGCTTTTAATTATGCTATATGTTCAAGAAAGGCATGTATTCCTTATTCTGTGATATGTATATTTACTTATTTTTGGGATATATCTATGATGATATTTATTAGTAGAACCTATGAATGTTGTTTTTTGTATGTATATGACTGTAACTAATTTTCAGGGATGGTGATACTTGGTTAGTGTCGGGTGGGATATTCCTTGGGTTATGGCTATTCTTCTAGGAGAACCTTTATGTGATCCCATAGACTAGTTGTGATCAATTTAAGTTCTAATATTAAATTATGTTATAAAGAATTACTCCATTTAAAATATTTATGGGACCACCACTAATCCTAGGCCTGTGTACTTCAATATTAATGGTAGTTGGCCCACCTCATCCAAGGTCCATGGTTGAGAGGACATCCAACACCATCATCCTCCTCCATTCAAGGTAATTAGAGGCCATTAATATGTAGAGGTTTTAATACATACTATCAACATGATATTAAAACTAGTTGAAGACATAGAGGACCATCAAGTGTTGTTGGATACTATTAAGATTTAGGAACCAACTAATAGGTGGTGGGGTTTTTTGGACTATATGGAAAGATATTAAGGACTATCATGGATGACCATCAAAGACATTTTCGTAAAATATGTCATATCGGGTATGTTGATTCCATATTCAGTGAAAGAGTTATTGGAGATAGGATAAATCTTGATGATGATGTATAACTATGAAGCATGATTTGTCATTCATGGTGGTGCTTCACAAGGATATGTTACTGATGAATAGTTTGGAGGAGGATAATGTTTGGAGTCTTCCTGTATATCATAGTGGACTTCCAAGTGGTACTAACAGATGTAGAAATAATAGGTAAGATGAATAATGCAAGAGTGGTGGAAAATTTTCAATGTGGAGAAAAATTTCTTTGGCACTTTTCTATGGGAGGTTGGGGTCCTCACTGTTTTAACAGTAGATTGAGTAGGCATTATTGATTCTTTCCCCAAAGCCTCAGGCCATGTTATGTTGATACAAGAAGATATTACACCTCCAACAATTCTTGTCAATATAATTGAGGTTATGTATAGGTATAGGACGTGCCTGATAAACTACCCAAGGATCTAGATAGGGTCCTCAACATGAGTCTTCGACAATAAAAACTCATAAGAGTCATGTACAATAAAGACAGAGTCACAAATATGAGGTAAGCTGAGTTTAAATAGATTATTAGACACCAACCAATAGTGGATAGGGACTGCAGACTATTTGATGTATAGTCATGGTATCTTATACTTTTTCTACAACATTGTCTAAAAATTAGGATTGAACTTCATTCATATCCTCATAAGTTGTTGTTTTACATGAATTATTGGCAAATTTTTCTTTTGAGATGTTATACCTTGATACATTACTGGGCATGATTTTGGACCATCTCTAGTGATGCCCGTAGTTTCCTATAGTCACTGCTGGTTAGGGAAATCTGTGAAAATTTATGATTCTATAGATTACGAAATTAGATTTGATTCTAGACATATATTGTCAGACCTTTTTATGAGATCACATTGAATACTAAATGAGATATATATAATTTACCTCCTTAAATGGAAACAATATCATGATGACTGGTGAATGGGAACTGGGAGAAGGTATTGTTGGTTTGAACATGAGCCAGCTTGGGATGATCAAGATGTAGATTGTAGGACATACTCTCTCAATAGGATCATTAGAATACCCCTAATATTTTCCTCTAGTTTTGAATCCCTATCATAATATCTCATAGAATGAATTCAATAAACAATGCCTTGATAGAGGAGTTCACATTTATTTAGATAAAATTCAAGGTTTGAAGCCTATTTTGATACCCATTATCATATATAAACATTTTATTTGAATACAATCAAGGTGATGCTCAATGGATTGGAGAAAAAGGGATTTATCTGTATGAGTACGTCACCATAGGGTGAAACTATTTTGTTTACTAATAAGGTAGATAGTAGTATTTGAATTTTAATGGATTTACAGAAGTTATACTAGGTGAAGGTGAAGAATAAATATCTCCTACTTAGGATTGATGACCTTTTATATCAGTTATGGGGATCCCAATGGATCTCTAAGATTGATCTTCAATTATTTTATCATCAGTTATGGGTTAAAGAGGATGACACCTAAAAGATAGTGTTATGGAGTAGGTTTGGGTTGTATGAGTAATGTTTATTACATTTCTAATGACAAACATTCCAATAGTATTAAATAATCTTATGAAAAATATAATCCAACCATTCATTTAATCATTCATTATGCTGTTTTTCAAGGAAAATCCCATTTACTCACTAAACTAGGGAGACATTTCATTCATCATGGGATAGTCATGAGCACACATTGATATCATCAACATTATTACAAGGTTTTGTAGTATAAATTTATTATTCAAGAGGTGAAATTACTAGGAAATATTGTTTCTAAGATAGGTACATTTGTAGACCCATAGAAAGTATACATAGTAATTTCCTAGGAAAGTACCATGGAAATGTTTTTGATCAACATATTTCCTTGTTTAGATTGATACTATCAATGTTTTATCCAGGCATTATCCTGATTCTTTGTACCATGGACTACACTCATGAAGTTGGGGGCGAATTTCCAATGGTTGGACCAGTGTAATGAACCATTTCATGAGCTATGGAGGGGGATGATTATAACTTTAGTATTGATACTTACCAATCCAAGGATTGGATATGTTGTTTACAATGATGCATTAGGAGTTGTAATTGATGTTGTACTGATGAATAGGGATTTGGTAGTAGTTTGTGGTTCTTTATAGTTACGACCCTAAGTGATGAATTATTCTCATCATGAATTTTATTATAAATTGTTTCCCATGAATTGAAGTTTTGGATAACATATCTCATCGGTGAGGGGTTTTTTGTCTACATACACCACAATATCCTCGTTTTTATCTTCATATAACTGGAGATTAATCTTATTCACAGATCCATGGTAGAGTACCTTCATATGGATGAAATTATGATGAAATATTAACCAGGTAAATTTAACCACTTTTTTTTAATTTATTAGCCACAAGACATAGATATATCAAGTTCTTAGTGAATTTAATTCAAAGGAACTGTGGCACCCGATGATCTTGTTGGTTGATTGGAGGATGGGTGATTCTAAGGACTAGGGGTCGATGATGTGCAATCCATTTATTATCACATATTCTCTTGTATACAAGGTAATGAAAGGTACATAATCTCACCCAAAATTTTATTTAATATGGAAACAACTTACCTAAGGTGACCCAATACTGAGGCTTCCATTAGATGAAAATGATTTGATACTAATACATGGGAGAGTTTTAGTCACCACTTTTATTAGGAGAGAGTTAATGATAATCTTATACACCTCTAGATGGATGGTACATCATGGTGAGGCAAAGATTTACCACGACTATATGTGGCAATTCAGGTGGCTGGGGATAAAGGGGGACATTATTAGTTTCATCTCTATGTGTTATACCAGTAGTAGGATTAAGTTTGAACACCAAAATTCTTGTGGTCTACTCCAACCATTTAATATATCCATTTAAAAGTTCAAGGATATCATGATTGACTTTTTAATGGTGTTACCTAGGACCTTATGGAGTCATAACGATGTATGGGGATTGTCAATTTGTTAATGAAGGTTTCTCACTTATTACCAATTTGTGAGTCTCAATAATTAAATATGATGGTAAATATGTATGTATATGAGATCATAAAGTTACATGAAGTTCCTTTGATCATCATTGTAATGACTCAGATTTCCTATGAATTATTTTCAATAATTATATGGAATTATTTCATAACCAGGCATTATGATGGCGTGTGATTCTGAGACCTAGAGTTCCCAAAACAAAATGTTTGAAATAAATTAAAAGTTTAAATAGCACGAGTGAGCGATTTTACTGAAATAGTGGTATAACTATTGAAAGGCTGACCGAATCAGAAATGTGAGGGAACTTTTGTGTTCCGAGCAGTGACTTTACCTTATGCGGGGCCTAACATCGACCAGTGTGGGTCGGTTGCAGAAGTTATTTTTTGGACGTTTAAGGAAAGAAAATAAATTAAAATATTTATTTAATTTACTTTTCATAGACACAAATATTAGAGATTTTAAAAAAGAGTGTATGTATAATCTAAAGGGTTAGCTACATAACCCTGAAATTCTTTAGAGGTGTGGAGAGGAGACCCCTTAGAGAAATTTCTCGATAAAAAACTGTGAAAAATCGATCGTTAGTGAATCGTGATGCCAATAGAGTTAGAGGATCTCATAGACGATGGAAGTGAAATTCCTCTTTATTAGTGATAAATCCTAACCCAAGGTAATGGTTTTTATTTATATTTTGTTGTTCCCTGTTCATTGATTAAACGACATATGGAAATTAACCCATGAACATGTTAACCCGTGGATCGTTCGTTCTTGTGGGAGGGACTTTTATCAGGTTTATTTTGGGGAATTAATCCATGTTTTATTGATTCATATTTTTATTCACTATGTTTGATCCTTCTAATGGGAGAGGATCAATGCCGTTAAGAATGATGATGAAGGTTCATTTCTCAATTTTCTATTTCGATTTTCGTCACCCTTTTGACCCCTCATTCTTCGCATTCTTCGCAGGGTTATAAACAATGGATCTTTGTGCATCCTTTTTGCAAAGAAATGATCCCAAATTGTAGATCTGATATCATGAAAACCTAGAAGAGGTGTTAAGATGATGGCGATGGATGAATCGACTTGGTTCAGGAGAAATTATTCTTAAACGATTCTTCATGCGGATGGATCAAAACATGTTTTTAGTGCCGATCGAAGGCCCAAAACCAACAGAATAAACCTTTTTGTGATGAAACGACCCAGAATCTTATGTTTGTTGAACATCATATGGACATATCAAAAATAAGATCTTCACCTGAAGCACCGAATGAAGAACTTCGTTTTATGAAAAAACGCAATGAACACGGTGTGTTGTCCGAAGAACACGACGTGTGGGCCGGCTCATCGGTTGCTAGGGTTTTGCGATGCAGGAAGTGACGACATAGTATGTGGGTCCATATGTGGGATTCAACATGTATATCAAATGATATAGAGAAATAGGGTGGATTACATGACATATACTCCACCACATGGCCAGACCGGGCCAGATATACAGGTCATCCTATGTACCGGTACACGGCTTGGCAGACACGGGTTGAAGTCGTATATAGGGACATGATCAGTGCAGATAGAGGCTTCCTTGAATAATAATACATGATGTGCCATGATCTTCCATTCCATGTATATATTTTTATACACAATGTTCTCCTTTCGACATGGGCTATTGTACATGGGCAATACCTGGGGACAAAGGACATGGCGTGTGACCTTTCTACACACCGTGTACTTGCCTATTCATGGCCAGATATCCTTGTCCACCATACCTTAGACAAGTTTCATTTGGTTTTGTTACCATTTTCTCATTCCTCTGATGGTCATGTATTATTTCCATCCAAAGACGTTTGATCCCTTTAGTAGGACTTTATAGATAGATTCAGAGTCCCTATGAGAGGCCTAGAGTGAGATCCTCTACCCATTCTTGGCCCTACGTAGAGTCAGGTATCGATGTGACCAAACCTATAGGACATTGATCCTATACTTAGAAGGTGAATCTAGAAGAGTCATGTTATATGAAAAGTCCTTGGAAGTGATCCTCGTCTGTGTATCATGGTCTTTTCCCCACTCATGAGCGAGTTATATCGGAATGAGTATATCTTTTCTCTCTTCAGATATATTAGTTCATCTCTCTCTCTCATGAAACTTCATGAAAAATATTCTTCTTAGACAGACGTCATCAGATCTAATAGACTCATGGAGTGAGTTCTCTTGGATGAGTTCTTCGTGGAATCTTTGAACTGAATCCCTAGCGTGGTTATACAGTCTTTGGGACTTACTTCTATACTACAGGTCTTGGTTTCAAGTATATATATATGTTTCTATTATTATATATTCTATAGACATATACTATGTAGATATGACTATTCCTTTACTTTGTTTATTGCTTTGTGGTCTTCGGGGTCCTTTACTGAGTATTGTTATACTCACCCTTACATGGGATTTTCTTGAATGTGTCGTGCATTGTGAAGATGAGCGGACTTTTGATGGAGTCCTCGGCAGACCAGGATCAGATAGAGCTTTGTGAGCCTCTTTATAGGCGGAGGTGTTCTTACAACTAGGTTTAGTAGTCTCAATACCTATTTTCATACCTACAGGCTGGACTTTGTAATATGAAAACTCCTTTTTTGGTGGGCTTGTATTCTCTCCTGATTTACTTTTTGCACTTTACATTCTGTTTTACTCTATTGGTTGGGTTTAGATGTATGAATGCATTTTTTTCCTTAGTGTTTGTTTGCATTTCAGTACTTGTGGTCATTGAGATGAGTTCCTATGTACATGTTTTTAGGAAATTCCTCCCATGTTAGTGCTATACCTACTCAGTGCTAGTCATCAACCCCTAGCCTATTAGAGACATGCTTAGGGAGTCGCAGAACGAGACCTATTGGGATGGTTCATGAAAAAGTGGTATCAAAGGTGGTCCATTCCACCTTAGGACCAAGAGTCTATGATATTAGTTTGGGGAAATAGTGTTAAGTGTTTCAAGTTCATATTTTAGGGTAGGGACTCTAGTGTCGGTGTGGGTAGCTGACGTATCCATACACTAGGACTCTGATAACCTGATTTTCAACTCGGTACACGAGAACACTTGTTATAGAGAAACAATATAATGGTATATTCATCATATAGGAATGGGTTTTGTTTTTAATGTCCTTTTGTGTTAGATATCCAGATATACTCTTTGACCATGGTACATCCTGTTTCCTTATAGGATTCCTCCATGATGCATACCTGCTAGGCTTCAGTAGCTCGATCATGGGGATAGCCTCCTAAGTGATGAGGCTTTAATTCAGGGGCCAGTTCTCTAGGTGTTACCTCCAGGAAGTGAAACTAATATACCACCACCAGTAGAGCAGAACATTGAAAATGAAGTACCTGTAGAAGAATATCATAGGTTGATCATGATCCATGTGTTTTAGAGATAGATACCCCTCAGGTTCTGAGGTGAGCCCGACCCTCAGGCAGTTGAGGACTATCTTGAGGTAGTGACTAGAGTTTTCTGTCTAGTGAGGACAACAGCAGACCATGTGGGAATTCTAGGAGAAATATTTCTTCTGGGTTTGGTTAGATGATGGTGGATTTTGACCATGCAGACTCATTATGAGGATACTCTTTTGTGTATAGAGTTTGACTGACTCTTTAATAAGGGGTTCTCTCCAGTTACACTGAGAGAAATGAATATCCCGGAGCTCATTTTTCTCTAGTAGGGAAGTTTAACAGTGACTGACTATTCATTGAGGTTCACCAACCTTTCTAGGTACTTGATGGATATGGTCAGAGATCATTACATCAAAGCCCATACCTTTGAGTGAGGTCTACAATGGGACATCTGAGCTAGTGTTGCGCCTCTATGAATTTTGACATCCGCATGATTGATCGAGCGGGCTTTGGTGGTTGAGAGATTATTGGTTGAACAAAGAAAAATTTTGGCATTCCGTAGTAGGCAGAGAGGGGTAGAGACCTCCACAACAAGGTTTTGACATCAGGAACATGGATCAGGTTGTGGAATATGTACGAAGAGAACCCATGGTAGGGGATTTGTAGTACAATGCTCTATGTCTGGATCCAGTTATCCTAGGGAGAGGTGATTCTACTCATGAAATGATAGAGGACATCTTTCTTAAGACTATCCAACCTGTTGAGCTGTTGATAGGGACATGATTGGAGGACCACCGAGGAATAGAAAAAGAGTGGAGCATGCAGACCCACTAGGTAGAGAATGTGGTAGGGGAGTAGAGAGGGGTGAATGAAGTTGAAGACACTTTGACCTACTTCCACCACCACCCCCAGGAGGTCTGATCCAGGCTCAGGGAACTTGGGGATAAAGGTAGGGGTAGCTACATGCGGTCGAGGTGTATGACCCATTGACTACATGGATGATCTGAGGCATGATCTATGCCTTTTCTACCTTATCTTCTGTACCTATAGACACAATTTACAGTCATTCCTTCCTCACCACATGTCTTTTATGAATCCTTGAGATTCCAATTGAGGTTTCAAATCGACCCTTATGCTTGGAGACACTTACAATAAGAGACTTGACGATCACACATATTTTCTAAAAGTGTGATCTTACCCTTGGAAGTGAGAGTTTTGGTTAGAAGCTCTTGGTGGGAACATCAAGTCCATATGAAATCATTCTTGGTATGGATTGGTTATCTTCGGTCCATGAGAAGATTGAATCCTTTAGGTGAAGAGTGTGGTGTGTCCACAACGATGGAATGAGTTTTTCATTTCTTGGGGAAAAGGAAACCTAGGCAGCAAAAAATGAGCTCATGTATAGAAGGGTGCAGCTGATCACTTCTGAGTTGGAAATTCATACACTTGGATAGTAGATTTGGTGAGATTTTAGTTCCCAATGGTAGTAGTGGAGTACGAGGTTGTATTTACAAAAGATGTTCTACGACTACCTCCCCACTGGGAGATAGACTTATGCATAGACTTACACCCCGAGACGACATCAGTATACTAACCAGTGTAACTGATGGATCCCACAAAGATTCATGAGATGAGGGTATAGTTGGAGGATTTATAGAGGAAGGGCTTCGTAAGACCCAGTGTTTCACCCTGGGTGGCCCCAGTGTTGTTTTTACAAAATGGCAGAATGGATTTGGAGGTTGTGCCTAGATTACCGATACATGAACCAGCTGACAGTGAAGAACAAGTATCCAATTCCAAGGATCGAAAACCTCTTCAATCAGCTATGAGGGGCACCGTGGTTCTCAATAGTTATCCTTCTATAGGTTTACCACCAGTTATGAGTACAAGATGAGGATATACTAAATATTACTTCTAGATGCCACTATAGTCACTACGAATACATGGTGATGCCCTTTGGCATAAAGAACGCCACTTTAGTGTTCATTGGTCTTATGAACTAGTTCTTCCATCCATACTTATACCAGTTCATAGTGATATTCATAGATGGCATCCTTGTGTACTCATTGTTAGAGGAGGAGCACATGAGACACCTACAGATGGTTCTAGACGTACTATGAGAGAACCAGCATTATGGGAAGCTCTCAAAGTGCTTGTTCTAGATACAGGAGGTCCAATTCATGGGGCATGTCTTATCAGCAGATGTAGTAGTAGTGGACCTAGAAAAGGTAGAGGTAGTGTTATCATGGGAGTCACCTCAAAGTGTGATAGAGTTTCAGAGCTTCTTGGGTAGGCTGGATACTACTGAAGAGTTATCCATAATTTCTCCTAGATATTAGTACTGATGAAAGCCTTGACACAGAAGGGGAATCCCTTCATATGGACAGAGAAGTGTCAATGGGATTTCCAGTAGCTTAGGTAGAGTTTGATGAGTGCCCTGATCTTGAGATTTCCATAAGAGGGTGTTGAGTAGGTAGTTTTATGCGACATATCAGGGATCGAGATTGGCTATGTCCTAATGCAGAGACATGAAATGATTTATTATGGTTTGTGCAATCTAAGGCCACATTAGTAGAACAACATGACCCATAATCTTGAGTTGTCAGTGGTAGTATTTGAAATGAAGAAGGGGAGACACCACCTCATGGGAGAGAAGTTTTCCGTATACTCTGACCACAAGAGGCTCAAGTCCATCTGAGGTAGAGGATATGGATGGATTTTTTCAGGATTATTACATTGATATCATCTTTACTCTTGGAAAGGAGAATGTTGTAGAATATGTTCTTAGCAGGAGATTGAGTTTGTAGCCTCTGAGAAAGGCTTCAGATCATTTTGCATCACTGTAGTTATCCTTCATGAATGTATATGATGAATCTTATCTACAGTCGATGGTGGTCACCCCTCCACACTTACAGATATTTAGTGAGGCACAACTAGGGGATATCGACTGTGATACTTTACATGATCAGTTATCCAGAAGACGTGCTTCTGATAGATATTATCATGGTGGGAGAACATAGTTCTTTTAAGAGGGCCCATGATTGTACTAGTAACATTGTAGGAGGATGTTCTAAGGGAGTTTTATGAATCCCCTTGGTGGTACGTCCTGGAGTTGTGAAAATTTACTTGGACCTCTAACATCAGTTCTTATGGACATGGATGAAGAAGGAAGTAGTAGAGTTTGTTTCTTGATGCCTTAATTTCTAGCAGCTAAAGGCTGAGCACCAGGGTCAAGCGAGGTTATCTCACCCTTTTTAAGTGCTAGAGTGGATGTTGGATGGAATATCGATGGAATTTGTGATGGGATTACCACGAACATCTGGGGGACATGATTCCATCTGGGTGATCATTGACCGACTCACTAAGTCATACCACTTCCAAGATATTAGGGGTAACAGTTCTGTAGGGATCTTGGGACACCTCTATGTGTAGGAGATAGTTATTATTTAGGGACTCCCTTAGATGATATTCTCAGATCATGGTGATAATTTCACATCCCAATTGTGGAGGTTATTATAGGAGGAGTTTGGTACTCAGCTACGTTTGATCACAGCATTCCATCCCGAGACATATGGTCAGACTGAGAGAACCATTTAGGTTCTGGAGGATATGTTGCGGGCCTATATCTGGGACTTTGGTCATAGTTTGGAGGACCACCTACAACTAGTGTATTTTGGGTACCAAAATTTCTACCACTCCACCATCATTATGGCACCGTTTGAGGTTTTATATGGGTAACCCTTTTTGAAAATGATTTTCTAAACCAAACCTAGAGATTCAATAGTCATGGGTCTTGAGTTGGTTCGATCTTCCACAGAGAAGGTGAAAATCACACAGGAGTGGATGAAGACACCACATAGTCGGCAAAAGATTTATGCTGACAGACAGAGGAGCCCTTTGGAGTTTGAAGAGGGAGGCCATGTGTTCCTTCGGGTCTCACCTCGATGAGAGTTGCAGATATTTGGATGGGGTGGAAAGTTGTCTGTAAGGCTCATTAACCCTTTTCATATACTATGTAGAGTTGTAAAGGTGTCATACCTCCAGATCTACCACCACAGTTGCACTGAGTACATGATGTCTTCCACGTGTCGCAACTGAGAAGGTACGTGCAGGACCAATCATGCATCATCGAATGGGGTGAGATGGACATTTAGGATTAGTGACCTTTGCTGAGTATCCTGTGAAGATCAAGGATCAATAGGAGAGGATCCTTCATTGGTGAGAGATTCCATTGGTGCGTTTCTGGTGGCTAAACATGAATCTTCAGGAGAGAATGTGGGAGTGAGAGGCTCGGATTCATGCATATTACAAACATCTATTTGAGTTGAATTTTGTTTTGGATTTTCAGGATGTAAATACCTAAGGTAGGGAGAATTTAATGTCTTTGATTTTATATGTATTATTTTTAAATTTTATACGGAATTATTTTAAGACTAGACTTTGTGAAGACATGTGATTCTGAGGCATGGAGTTCCCATAATAAATATTTGAAATATAATAGGCTTTTAAATAGTTCGCGAGTGGTTTTCATGAAAAGTGTTATAACTTTTTAATGGGTTCCTAGATCATAAATCTGAGGGCACCGTTGCATTCAGAGAAGATACTTTACCTTATTTAAGGCCTAACATCGGCTAGTGCGGGTTGGCTGTAAAAGTTAGTTTTTGGATATTTAAGGAAATAAAATAAATTAAAATATTTATTTTATTAACTATGCATCAACCAGAGACTGAAGATTTTAAATAATCTATTAAGAATAATCTATAGGGTTAACCACATAAAACTGAAATTCTTTGGAGGCACGGAGAGGAGACCCCTTGCAGAAGCCTCTAAAAAATAAACGGTGAAAAATAGAACATTCTTGAATCATGGGGCCAATGAAGTTAGATGATCTCATCGATGAAAAAATCACAATCCATTTTCATCAAAAATAGATCCTAACCCACGTTAGGGGTTGTTATTTAAATTATTTTCTTCCTCGTTCTTTGATTAAACGACGAACGTGGATCAACCCATGAAGTGGTTGACACGCAGATCGTTCGTTCTCATGGGAGGTTCCTTTATCAGGTTTATTTTGGGGAATTATTCCATGTTTTATTTGATTAATAATTTTATTCTCTCCATTTGATCCTTCTAATAGGATCATATCAACGCCGTGATGAATGATGGTAGAGGTTCGTTACTCGATTTTCTATTTGGATTTTCTTCCCCCTTTTTGACCCCACATTCTCCATGTTCATCATTGGGTTATAGAAACAGATTGTCACACATCCTTTTTGCAATGAATTCATTCCATCTTGTAAATCCAGCATCATGAAAACCTAGATAAGGTATGATGATGATGGAGTTGGATGAATCAACTTAGTTTGGGTGAAAATTTTCTTCAATTATTCTTTATGCGGATGGAACAAAACATGTTTTCGGGGCTGATTGGAGGCCCGAAGCCAATGGAATCAACCTTTTTGTGATGAAACAAACCAGAATATTGATTTTGATGGTGATAACATGGATGTATTGAGAATATGAGCTTCACTCAAAGTACCGGATAAAGAACATCATTTTCTAAAAAAATGTGATGAACACGACATGTTCTCCAAAGAACACTTCATTTTGGGTTAAATCAATGGTGGCTAGGGTTTCACGATGCCGGAAGCGATGACACAACATGCGAGAAATGTCACATGAAATGTGAGTCCTTATGTAGGAATCGATGTGTATCTCAAATGATACATAGAAAAAAGGTGGATTACACAACATGTACTCCACCACACGGCCAGACCAGGCTAGTTACGCAGGTCACCCCGTGTATCGGTACACAGATTAGAAGACATGGGTTGAAGCTGTGTACAGGAACACGATCAACATACATGGATCCTATGATGAATAATAAGACATGGCCTTCCTTGATATTACATGCCATGTATATATTTTTCTACCCAACATGCTATTTTCGACCTGGGTTGTGGTACACGTGCATCACCCGGGGTCAGAGGACACTATGTGTGACCTTTCTACACACAATGTACTTGCTTTTTCATGGCCTTATCTACTTGTCCACCATACCTTGGACAAGTTTTGTTTGGGCCAGTTCTCCTTTTCTCATTCCCCGGAAGGTCAGGTATTGTTTCCATCCATAGGAGTATGATCCCTTCAACATGAATTTCTGGATAGAGTCAGAGTCCCTCTGAGAGGCCCAGAGTGAGATCCTCTTCCCATTATTATCCCTAGGTAGAGTCAGGTATCAATGTCACCAATCCTACAGGAAATTGATACACTACTTTGTAGGTGAATCTGGATGAGTCATGATATAATCGAAGGCCCTAGAAGTGATCCCCATCCCTGTATCATGACATTTTCCCCACCTAGGAGTGAATTATCCCATAATGAGTATATTTTTTCTCTCTTTAGATCTATCAGTGCCTCTATCTCTCTCATGAAACATCCAGATGAACTTACTTATCAGATGGAAATCATCAGAGCTATCATACTCATGGAGTGCATCCTATTGGATGAGTGCTTCGTGGAATCTTCAAACTGAATCCATAGTGTGGGTATACAGTTATTTATTGTGACTTACGTCTAGACTACGAGTTTGGGTTTCAAGTATATCTGGATGTTTCTATTGTTATATGTTCTATAGAAATATATTGTGTAGATATGATTGTACCTTTACTTTTTGTACTTCTTTAAGGTTTTTTAGGTCCTCTACTGAGTGTTGTTATACTCACCCCTATACGAGTTTTGCCCGCATGTGTCGTGTCTTGTGCAGACGAGCGGCCTTTTGACGGAGTCCATGGAGGACTGGGATGGAAGCAGTATTTTTGAGCATCCTTACAATATGAGGTGTTCATATGGATGAGAGAAACAATCCTAATACAAATTTTCTTTCATACTGGTTGGAATTTGTAGTTTTTGGACTCTTTATTTTGGTGGGCTTGTATTCTTGCACAATTTACTTTCCTCACTTTATTTTCCATTATTCTCTATTGGTTGGGTTTAGTTGTATGAATTCATTTTTTTCCTTAGTGGTTTTTTTACATTTTAGTATTTATGGGAATAAAGTTGAGTTTGTGTGTACAGGTACATAGACAATTCCAACCACATTAGTGATATGCCTACTTGGTGCTAGTCATCACCCCCTGGCCTATTGGAGGCGGGCTTGGGGAGTCTTGGTACAGACCCATTGGGATGATTTGTGACAATAATATATAACAGAGATTCACATTTTATGTTGCATATTTGGTTGGTCTTACAAACAATGTTATGGACTTGATTGAGATTGATAACAATGTAATATCCTTTGATATATGAATATTTAGGGTGGACGATCCATATATTAGTTGATATGATTCGAGCGTGCCTCCTACACTTAAGTGGAGCAAGGCTTGATCATCAATCCTCAGTTGAGATTGTTTTAAACAATATTTACTAGAAATCATTTGAAATATAACTATATGAATCTCATTATAGGAGGCCATGTTTTCCAATATTTTATTGGAATAAGGTTTGATAGAAAATATTTTTAGAGCTCTGTATAGTTCATGAGACACCTACAAGAGTAAAACTAATATAGAGTCAGTTGATCATTTCATAGATCGTGTAAAGATCATATGTCGACTATAGGAGAATACTTATATGGTTTAATATAATTGAACATGTTTTTATAATAGTGATCCTTATTTAGTTAACTGAAATTAGAGGCAGCAAAAGAACTTAGCCTCATGTTACTTTGGACACTTCAATATCATCGATTGGTTTGGGATAATGGTGTACTTTTAGGATCATACTTTACACTACCAATGTATTCACTATGTGTTTCATGTGTCTCAAATCCCGAGTTACAAAAAAGATATTGAAAATTTCATCAACATAGAGGATGTTGAGTTTGAGCATTACACATCGTTTGAGTAGTGCCCGATGAATATTGTAGACTAGAGTAGGAGAAGTCCTTCGAGTGAAGATTGCAACACTTCAATATGTATTGTGGAATCAGGAGAAGATGAAATAGTATACTTGGGTATGAAAGGCTATTATTTAGGATTTGTGTACCATGCTATTTTAGTATAACATTTGAATTTACTTCTTGAGTATGAGAATACATTAGAGGCAGTGAATTGTAACATCCTTGTTTAACGTTAATGTACAATAAATTTAATATTATTTAAGTTCTTTTTGTTTCTATGATAGTTTCATCTCTTTTATTAATTTTTTATTGGATGGTTATTAGTGTAAAATGGTTTGAGAAAGTATGGTTGGGGTGTTAGGTAATGGTATAACTTTATGATGGTAGAAAATTACAACCATACTACCATTAGACTATACCAGCTCACTGGTAGGGTTAGTGCAGGACTACAGGATTCTTCAGACCCCACCAGAAAGCTGAAGGGGTTCTATAGGCCAGCTAGTGTTCCCAGTCAGGGGGGTAAATTAATTCACCATATGGGTTTTAATTTTAGTTGGTGTGGAATATCCTTTATCATCAAAACTAGAACCCAACATATTTCAAATTTAATACCTCCCCTATGGTCTATAATGTTCTCCCAACCATCTCCCCTTGATCTTTAAAATATTGGATGATATGGGGTTATTATTATAGTACGATATTTAAAGATTTATACCTTCATCCACATTCTGGATGAAACTGATATTTACCTTTGATAATGAGTGATTAACATCAGAGTGTTATAATATTATCTTTATTAATCTATTATTAATGCAATATTGATGATAAAACATTATTCTATTGACGATTTCATGAAAATTGGTTCTGACATCGAGATATCATTGATGAAAACTCCTGACTAGATATAGAACTCTAAAAGATGGTAGATGATTTAGGTTATGTTCAATAGATCAATCATCATGAGATTATCTTCTTTATAATTATCATCTTGAATCTCTTTTATGATAACATACTAGTGGTTTATTGATTATTGAAACTATAATATATTTTAATTATACAAATAATCTAAGAAAAATTTTCTTATGTTTTTTCTATAATTAAATTTAATATTGATAGATTTTGTGATGCATATCAAATAGTAAAACACCACAAATCATATTTTAAATCAGTTAACAAAGTTGCTACATATAATCTGGTAAAACATAACAATATGGATTTGTTTGGACCATTAAGAGTAGCACGTTTTTCTAAAAAATTATATATTTATGTTTTAGTAGATGATATTTCAAGATTTACAATGGTTTATTTTCTAAAACTCAAAATTAAAGTATTCACCATTTTTAAAATATTTTTTAAAATTGTTCCAAATGAAAAAGATTTTAAAATAATTTCATTAAGAAGTGATCATGGAGGAGAGTTTTGTAATAAAAAAATTAATTATTTTTTTTCTCAAATTTAGATATTAAATACACCTTCTTGGCACCAAGAACAACTCAAAGAAATGGAATTATTGGAAGAATAAATATAACCATTCTAAAAGTGGAAAGGACTATGTTAAATGAATAAAGCCTTCATACTGATTTATATGCAGCATCTATAAGAATATATTGATATAAAATGAATAGAGTTTTAACAAAATGGATTAGTAAAAAGAAAACCTATGAACTTTATAATAATATAAAACCTAAATTATAGTACTTTAAAGTGTTTGGATGTAAGGTGTATATCCTGAATATTAAGGAAAAACTTGGTTAATTTGATCCAGAGGCTGATGAAGGCATATTTCTAGGATATTATGCCATTTCTAAAGATTATAGAGTATATAATAAAAAGTCAAGGATTTTTAAAGAATAATTTCATGTGATGTTTGATGAAAATAACCCTTTTGGAAAAAGTAAAGATCAAACAAATGAAATTAATGAATCTTTTGATAACACGAGGTTTGAAAGTTGTAAGAATAATTTTGAAAATAAAATTGATGAAATTTAGTCCAATTTAAAATAAAATAAAATAGATGAACCTAAATGTGTCTCACCTATATATCTTAGAACCTCAAAAGATCATCCTTTATAAACTATTATAGGATATCATGACATTGGAGTAGGGAATATAAGAAATATAGGAATCCTAGCTCAATCCAATGCCTTTATATCACAATTAGAACCTAAGCCTATTTAGGAATCTTCAAATGTTGAAAATTAGTTAATTTTTATGAAATAGGAGATTAATAAATTTAGTAGAAATAATGTTTGATAATTATTAGTCAAACCAACCAATGATGCAGTAATAGTAACCAAATGGGTCTTTAGAAATAAACAGGATGATCATGGGATCATTACAACAAATAAATCTTGATTTGTAGAAAAAGGTTACAACTTAGAAGAATGGATAAATTATGATGAAAATTTTTCACTTATTTATAAATTATATGTAATTAAAATACTATTACCTTATGCATCTCATATTAATTTTAAATTATATTAGATGGATGCCAAATATTCATTTTTAAATGTATATTTAATGGAGTAAGTTTATATTAATCAACCACCACGTTTTGAAAACCCGCATGTAATTATTTTTGTTTTTAAACATAGTAAAGCTCTTTATTGTATTAAACAAGCACCTATATCCTGGTATAAGAGATTAAGTAGTTTTTTTGAAGAAAAAATTTATTATGGGATTGGAATATACTAATCTTTTTATGATTTTTTTCTCTAATATATATTTAATGAAAATTTATGTTAATGATGTTATTTTTGGTTCAAAAAATTAAAATATTTCTAATGATTTTTCAAACATATGTAAAAAGAATTTAAAATGAGTATGATGGGAGAATTGAATTTCTTTTTAGGATATAAAATTTATCAAAAATATTAATGCAATATTTTTAATCAACGCAAATATATTATTGATTAATTGAAAAAAAATTACTGGAAAATAGTAAACTTATAAAGCTACCATGTTTAGTAATGTAAAACATGATTTTAAATAATTTTATTTATTCATATTTCTATTTATTATTATTCAACTTCAATTATATGTTCAGAACACATGTTTTATTTTTCTATACAGTTGAATATAACATTCATTTATAGTTATATGAAACATTTGATGTCTTTTAATCCTTTTTATTAAACTTTATTTTTGATATCACAAAAGGGGGATAAAGTTGGGTAAACTCAACATTCTTTCACTTATATTATCAATCTATCGAAATAATAATATGAATAATTGATTTTCAAAACAAAAAATGTATTATAAAAAATATTATTTCATTAGTGTTTAGAAATCCTATATTTTTTGAAAATTCAGTTATGTGTTTTTCGATCATAAAAAGGGGATATATTGTTGGGAATGTATTTTCACGACAATACCATGTAAAAATTATTTATTTTGATTCTCACAAATACCCATGTTTTTTTACTAATAAATTTAATTTGAATGAATTTTAGGAATTTAATATTCGAAAAAATATTTATTTTAGAATTTTATTCAAGTTATTTATCAGTAAGGGATATTTGGTAATGTTATTGGAACAAAACTCAATGTATTCCGAAAAAACTATTCATACCCTACATGTGGAAGCATAACATAAGAATGACACCATATGTTTGAAATAATGCATATTCATCATATACCATACATTTTCAGGAAAGTGTGGTTCATCGTCCCTATGTTAGTATGGATCATGACATTAGAGAAAATGGAATGTATTTGTTCATCAACCCTAATTTTGGAATCAACCCTACATTTGAGAAAAAAATGTATGGTACATCAAACATACTATTGTATTCAACTCTATATTGAATCCTACTTTTAAAACCTATGTTTTTTTTCGTCACATAAAGGATCCCTATGTTTGATTATTCAATGATAGAGACTTAAATCCATGATATTATCTGAGAATTATGCAATAGTCTTGAAGGAAGTAAATATCCTTTCAAAAAAATTTGCAACCGACTCAGAGGATCTTTATGGTCAATTGAAAGCATCATATTTAATAGAGTAAATCACTATTATTTCTAATGGAATTTATGTCTCTCTTGAATGATTTAGATTTGAATAAATTTCAATCTATCATCCACTATTTGTGGATTTACTCAACCGAAATAAATATTCCTATTATATATATATATGATCAGTGTATATTTAAAATATAAAAAAGATATAAAAAATCATATTTTAAATCATATTTTGAATAAAAAACTAATGCAAATAACAAAGGGCTCAGTTATTTACCGAAGAGGATACACATTAAAGATATACTTATTTCTACCTTGTACGGATGTATTCCCGATGCCTATTTTTTTGTTACTATTCTTATTGAAGATCATTTGAAACTAGGATCTATTAAAAGAAATTATTACTTAGATACATTCATCTTTGAAGAATAAGATCCATTTTTTTATTTTTCCTACACCTATAATGAAGAACCTTTAAAAAAATCATATCAAACTCTTTTTATTTATTAGAGTTCTGACTGCTTGAACTCGGTTTTGGATGAGTATCAGCTACTCGGACTAAGATGTGGAGAAACTGGTTCTTTGTAGAAGAAAAAAAGGATTTATTTATCCATTTATAAAGGCTTTAACTTTATGCAATCAATTTTTGTTTAATGTTCTCGTGATAAGAGGACCATTCTAGTGAAAAGAAAAAAGCTCGTAGAGAGAGTATTAGAGGAGTGGACAAGGAAATATTTGTGCCCTCAACCAATATAAAAATTACTATGTTATTATTTAATATATATATATATGCTTCTTGAATTACTTACAAAAGATAATGTTTCATATCCACTCGATGAAAAAAAGCTAACAATTGGTAATTTTCAAGATTATTGAAATGATACAATTCCCCCCTCTTAGATTTCTTTTCATTATTTAGACCCAATAATTGGTATCAAAGGTGAGATTTTTTTGAAAAATCTCCTTTCAAAGAAAGGTGTCAATGGATGATCTTAGAGAAGGAATTTATATAATTCATTGTCCATATTCTAATTCTAATTACTATGGATATTTGAAATCCTGAATGATCATTTATCTAGAGAATCTTGTGTTTATAGTTTATATAAAGAACATCACTTCTTATATGATTCCTAATAGATCAAAAACATGGGATGATGAAAAAGTTATTGAGTATGACATCCAATTAAAGAAAATAAATGTTATCATCTTTGGAATTTGACTAGATGGATTTAATCATGTATCTGAATGTCCTATGACTTATGAAATGGGGAAAAAAGTCTCTGTTTCATATGAAGGAACTGATAATCTCATACAGATAAGGTATGGTACTAGTAAACTACTGTTTGAAAATTTCATAATGTATGATGGTGAAAGTAAAAATCAAATGAATGGATGATTGTCTAAAATTTATAATGATGTTTCTTCTTTTTGAGATTTAATTACACAATCTGATCAAGCACTAAAAAAACATAGAGTATTTCTCCCAAAACGGAATGACATATCTGTAGCAATTTGACAACAATCTCTATTAAAAAATATGAAAAATGAAAGATTTCATTGGAACCCTGATGATGTATGAAGCAGAAATTAAATCCAAAGATGAAGATCACAAGATAGTAGTAAAAAGGGAAAACACTATCCTTAAGGTTACATATCATAAACATGGAAATAAATAACAAGAAGATGTTACAGCCTCAAAAGATTGAGATTGCTCAGATTCTGATATAGAACTAGATCAATTAGGTAGGAAATTCAGAAAATTATATAAGAAAAATATAGGATTCAAAAAACCCTTAAAAATGATGATAAAGTATGAAAATAAGTAAGAAGCTATGAATACAAACAGATGGGTCATATTTTACATGACCACCCCCAGCTAAAAAACAAACAAAAAATGTGGAAACATAACAGCAGAGGAACAAAAATTATGATTATA
Source organism: Viscum album (assembly GCA_963277665.1). Lineage (NCBI taxonomy): Eukaryota > Viridiplantae > Streptophyta > Magnoliopsida > Santalales > Viscaceae > Viscum > Viscum album. The sequence continues at coordinate 1,180,212,765 of OY728160.1, forward strand.
AATGGAAAAGAGATATAAAATCTATGTGGACTGTATATAAAGACTCCAGAATCCCTTAAAAATTGATTTAGAAAAAGAGACAATTTTTTTTAGTAAAACATGTAATTTCTGGATATGGAAGAATATGAGGTAATAATTTATTACTCTTATGTTTCTGATTCTCATGGTTTTTCAAATTAAAAATTGGATGCTTATGGCTCAATGATTAAAGAAAAATACCATTCATTAATAAAAAATTACAAGAAACTAAAAAATATTCACAATAATATTCTAAGTGAAATGGAAGAAATGATAAAACAACATCAAGAACTAAAAGAAAAATTTAACACACGTAATTCAAACTATATTGTTCATGAAACTAGAATAAAAGAACTACAAGAAAAAATAAAATCTTTTAAAAGTGTTGCAAGTATTTTAACCAAAGGAGAACATTCTTTGAATTTGATAATTTGGAAAATTTTATTAAAAAGAAAAAATAAACAATATGAAGAAAGCGAGAAAAATTAAAAATATTTAAAAATTATTTTGTACGTAGTACAAAAAATATAACTTGCTTATACAGTGGAATAAAAGGACACTACTCTAAAAAATTTACTTAAAGAAATAACGTGATAAGTGGAATAAAATAGGATTCCATTTCTAAAATTATATATTATGGTATTAATATATATTTTGGAAAATTTTTCAAAATATGGATTCCTAGATATTTTCTTGCTGACACAGCTAAACACAAGAAAATATGGGTAACAAAAATACTAGTGTTTAAATACCTTTTCATGTAAAAGTATATAGGAACAAGCATGATATATGTTTTATTGATAGTGACTAATGAATAATCATGATTGGAGACTCTTTTAATTTATATACAATAATTTTTTTTAAGGAGAACTAGTTACTTTTGGACACAATGTAAAAGGAAAGATAATTAGAATTGGATCAGTGAGATATCCAAAGTCAATCTCAATAATCAATGTACTATATGAACAAGGGTTAAATAAAAAACTGATGAGTATTTCTCAACTTTTTGATGATGGAGTTTGTGTTGATTTCTCTAAAAATTACTACTCGGTCTTCAAAGATAAAATTCATTAATTTATAACAGCCACAATAGAAAATTTTTATACTTTGGATATCAATTCCTTATTTAAAAAAGTCAATTGTTTTACTTTTGAGACAAATGATTCATGGTTTTGGAATAAAATACTTAGACACTGTAATATATTTTCTTTATAATAATTATCTAATAAAGAATTAAATTATAATTTCATAGTATTAAATTTGACAATGATAGATTCTATGATTCATATAAAATATGAAAACAACAAAAATAATATTTCAAATCAATTAAAAGAGTATGTACATGTAAACTTCAAGAAATTATCCATATTAAATTTTTTAGACCATCAAGAGTAGCATGTTTGGCTAGAACATTATAGGTTTAAGTTTTATTTGATTATTTGTTAAGAATTACTTGGGTTTATTTTTTAAAACTCAAAAGTGAAGTAATCAATTATTTTGAAAGATTTTGTAAAATTATTCAAAATTATTTTTTTTAAAATAATTCCATTAATAAGTAATCATGGTGGATAATTTATGAATCAATAATTTAATTATTTTTTCTCAAATTTATGTATTAAACACACCTTCTCCACACCAAAATACCTCAAAAAATATAATTATTATAAAAATAAACATAAATATTCATGAAATTAAAATGACTATGTTAAATGAATACAACCTTCTGACCTATTTTTGGTTTGAAGATATAACAAAAACATTAAATATCATGAATATACTTTTAATATGATTGATTATTAAAAATACACCTGGTAAAAATTGAAATAATATAAAATCTATTGATAATTAAATTAATGTCTTTAGATGAAATTTGTATATCTCAAATACTAAGGAAAACCATGGTAAATTATATCCAAAGGATAATAAAAGAATATTTCTAGAATATATTTTTATTTCTAAATCCTATAGAGTATATAATAAAATGTAAAATATTTTTAAAGAATTAGTTCATGTGAAGTATGATGAAACTGACCCTTTTGGGAAGAGAAAAGAACAAATAGATGAAATTATTTACATTTCTGATAACATGGGGATTCAAACTCATAAAAATAATTTCAAAAATAAAATAGATGGAATTTAGCCCAGTTTAGAAGAACATGAAATAGAAGAACCTAAAAGTGTCTTACCTAAATAGCCTATCAACTTATACGATCATCCTTTATATGAAATCTATATATTGGAGTAAGTACTAGAAGAAATGTAGGAAACCAAGATGAATTTTATTCCTTTCTATCGTAAATAGAACCTATGTCCATTGAAGAAGATTTAAATGATGAAAATTGTTTAATATCTATGCAATAAGATCATAATCAATTAAGAATAATTAATATTTGTGAATTAGTTGATAGACCATCCAATTATCCAATATTAGTAAAAACATCTAACTAGAAATATACAGGATGATAAAGGGACCATTTCAAGAAACAAATCAAGATTAGTAGAAAAAGGATAAAATAAGGAAGAGGGTATAGAACATGATGAAACCTTTTCACCTGTTGATATATTATAAATAATTAGAATCCTACTACATTATTCATCTCATATAAATTTTAAATAATGTTAGATGGATATAAAATCTTCATTTTAAAATGGATATTTAATGGAGGAAGATTATATTGATCAACCACTAGGTTTTGAAAACCATCATTTAAAAAATTCTATTTTTAAACTTATCAAATCTCTTTGTGGTGTTAAATTAGAACCTAGATCTTGGTATGAGATATTAATCCCATTATTATTAGAAAATGTATTTATTAGGGGATTTCTAGATCTAGTTATCTTTAAGAAAACCAATTTCTATAATATATTATTAATGATTTTTTTGATGATTTTATTTTTAGATAAAAAAATTGTCATTGTTTTTCAAAAATTATGCAAAAAATAATTTGAAATGATTATGTTGGGAAAATTGAATTTATTTTTACGATTTAAAATTTATCAAAAATATAATGGGAATTTTTTGAATCAAAGTAAATATATTATAGATTTATTAAAAAAATTTGGATTAGAAAATAGAAAATCATATACAACTCCCATGTGTTCTAATTTTAAAGATGATTTGAGAGAAGATTAAAAACCATTTGACAAAAAGTTATATAAAAGTATGATTGGTAGTTTATTATATCTTACTTTTAGTAGACCAGACATAATTTTTTTTCTATGTTTCTATGTGATAGATTTCAGTCAAACCCTAAAGAGCCCCATCTAACTTCTGTTGAAAGTATTTTTAAATATTTAAAAGGTATTAATTTTCAATATCTAATTTACCTAAAAAACATTGATTTTAATTTAATTTCAAATTCAGATGCTGATTTTAGAGGATATAGAATAGACATACTAAGATCATCTGAAACATATCACTTTTTAGGGAAATATTAGTTACATGGTTAAGTAAGAAAAACATTCAGTTTCCCAACCAATAGTTTGGAAAGAATATATATTTTATAGAAATTTATATACGCAAGTGTTCCAGATGAAACACACCTTCCTGGATATAAAAATTAGTTTGAAAAATATAACTATTTTAAGTGTTAATACCAATGTAATTAATATTCTCAAAAAATCGTATATGTCATTCTAGAACCGAGAATATTGATATAATTCATCATTTTATAAGAGATTATGTTCTAAAAAAGGATATATATTTATAATTTGTAAATACTGAATATCAACTTTATGATATTTTAACTACACCACTTCCCAATGCAACTTTAGATTTTATTAAGGGGAATCAAGAATATTAATTTTAATCATTAATTTCCTGGTTAATTGATTTATTTTATTTATTTATATTTTATTTAATTATTGTTTAAATTAAAATAGAATATTATTTTGATTTTTGAAAGAGTGTGTGTTTTCAAAATAAATAAATTAATGATTACTCTACATAATTAGGACGAGAAACCAGATCGTGTCACCAAAGCATTAGAAAAACGTTTCCTATCTCTTTTCTTACATATCCTATGATTTAAAACCCCTTCAAATTCATAAAATGTTTCCTCTATTTGAAAACCCTAGAATCTGAAACCCTCAAAATTTAGATTCTAAAAAATTTCAATGACTGAAGCAAGATAACAACACAGAATAATGAAGTGTGTTACCAACAAAAAGATTCTTTAGTGAAAGGTAATATATTTCATATGGATCAATTATAAAATATTATTTTGAATAATTATCTAGTGTTCCAAGTTCTATAAAATATTTTTATGCAATGAAATACCTAGTTTATTTTTGATGTATAAGTAATAGAGTTCTTTGGAAAATTTCAATATAGTTTCTTTGACCCAGAGGATGTCTTAATATCTAATATATATCATACAAATTTTTCTTTCCCTTCAGTGGAAATGGAAAAAGTTATTAAATTAATCTATGAAGGCGTTTTTCATTTTTATCATTGGTCTAAAGGAATCCAAGAACATAAATAAGAGAATATATTATCTTTTCTCTTATGCTACACCCATATAAGAAAAATGTATTTTCAGGATCTTGACACTGACAAGAAGTTCCTGGTCAAGTTTATTCAGACTTCTATAATTCAAAGGAATACTGAAATTTGGGTGATTCTTTATACGTATATTTATTTAATATTTTTTATAATGAGTGATGTTAAGTTTAACTTTACAAGGAACATGTAAAGTTAAATTCACTAATGTTTCCAAGTGGAGGAGAATATGTATTTTTATCCTTATGGATGGAGAATTGCAATGTTTATAGATAAAATAGGCCTAATTAAGGATCCAATGATACAATAAAAATGTAATCAAAACAAAATTATCAATTCTCAAACTCTATGGATAATAGGGTACATCTAGAGAACAATTCAAGGAAAACTATTTCTTGTTAGCGCGAAACACCATAATAGATCCATCAGGTTTCTGAGGGGGAGTAATGATTTTGGGGATCAACTGGTCAAATAAAAATTCAAAGTGAAGAAGTTGTAGAGTCAATAATAGAATATGATCTTCAAACAAATAGAATCCAAATTAGATACTATGTCTCTGACCCATAATATGTGAGAGATTCACATCCATCTCTTAAAAAAAATCTGGAAGAAAAAGTTAATGGGACCCTTATTATCTGGACAAGAAATAGATATGAACATGTAGTTCAAGAACCTGTATTTCAAGCAAAATAATTAAATGTTACTGAAGTTAGTGAACTAGACCCACTATAAATTCACACATTCAATAAATAATAGAAAGAGGATCTAAATCAACATTAGAATCAGACTCAACAAACTCATATTGAAGAACAAGTTAAGAAAAAAATGCTTAAGTGAGGAAGTTAAAAAATAATGGATGTCACTACATGGTCAGTACATAATCAATCAATTTAAAATATACTTGATTCCCTTGACAAGGAAACTATTGAACCTTCTGAGTTGACAAAGTTTCTTGAACATTAATTTTATACCTATAGTGGTACCATTAAGGGAAAATATTTATACTTAGTTAACATAGGTCAACCATCCAACTTTCATGAAGTATAATCATCTTATTCTTTAACCAATAAAATTAGATGTTTTTTGATCAATTAAACAAGTTACAAGAAGAAAAATTAGGTTTTCAATGTGAGTTATTGGATGCAAGAAATAATTTATAAGATTTGATATGTTAAACTATTCATAGAGAAGAATTTGGATCCGTTTAAACCAAGCTTCATATCCTTAGATAAAATTCAATATCAAGAAGATATTTTGATGCTTTTTTAAGGGAAATTATAGATATTTTTGGAAGACTAAAATTAGAATCTATCTCAAAAATATATTTTTAATGATTTAAAATGGTATTGGGGATGTAAGTTTGAATAAATAAAAGGAAGTTTCAGTAAATCCAGATATTCTACATCCACACCACCATCTTTACCAGATATAGTAAGATAATTTCAAGAAATTAATTTAGTAATGGATGATATGAATTATAGGCTTCAATCACTTCAGTGTAACAGCGATCCTTTGAATTTTCAATTATAAAAACAAATTTATTTAGTCCAAATTCTAACCTCAAGAGAACCTGGAATAAGGATACTTCTCAATTGGTTAAGTAATAGTCCTATGATGTTTCTATATATAGAGTAAAATCTACATGGATTATTGAAATTTAATAGGATTTAATGTTTGAAAGTAGATGAAACTGAAAAATTTGATTCTATAGTTGTCTGATAATCTTATATAATTTTTATTGAGTCATATGGATGAGTTAAAAGAAGTTTTCTAGGCTACTAATGTTTCACCAAAACTTGTGCCCTCTTCTGAACCAGACCTTTCAAACTCAACAAGCTCTTCCTTTTAAACTATTTTCAGCCAAAATCACTATTGTTTTTATAAACATATTTTAAATAATTTTTTATTGATATTTATATTTTTTATTATTTAGGTTCAATTATATATCCAAAACACATGTTTTATGTTTTTATATATTATGATACAACATTCATTTACATTTATGAGAAACATTAAATGTGTTTTAATCATTTTTATTATAGTTTCTTTCTGATTTCAAAAAAGGGGGAGAAAATACGTAAACAAAATATTATTTAACTTCTTTTCTCAATCCATTAAAATAACACCACGAAAAATTAATTTTCAAATCAAAAAAAATATTCTTTAATATATTATTTCATTAGTTTTTACAAATACAATATTTTATGTAAATTTAGTTAATGATTTTTTGATAATTAAAAAGTTGGATATTGTTGGGAATTTATTACCTCAAAAACACTCTTTAAATATTATTGATTTCGGTGCCCACAAATACCCTATTTTTAATGATGAAATTAGTTTATGTGAATTTCAGGAATTTAATATTCTTCAAAATATTTATTTCAAAATTATATTCATGTTATAGATATGTGAGGAATATTCATTAAAGTGATTGGAATACAATTTAATGAAGTATGGAAACTACATTCATACCCTACATGTGCAAGAATAATGTCTGGATGTGACTCTACGTTTGAAACAACATGTATTGATCATATACCCTATGATGTCAGAGAATTATGGTGCATCAACCCTATGCTATTATAGATCCCGATGTTAGAGAAAATAGAAATAATTGTTCACCAACCCTACGTATGAAATTAAACCTACGTTTGAGGGAAAAAAATTATGGTACATCAACCCTACTTGTTTATTCAGCCCTACATTTAACCCTACATTGTCAACCATATATTTAGTATTTTTTCATCACATGAAGGAAACCTATGTTTGACTATTCAATGATGGAGATTTAAATCTACAATATTATCCAAGATTTATACAATAGTCTTTATAGAAGGAAAGATCTATTCAAATATACTTTTCAACCAATTCATAGGTTCATTATGATTGATTCAATGACTAGTATTTAAGTGAGTAAATCATTCCATTTCTAAGGGAAGTTAAAAATCTCATGAATGATTTCAATTTGAATAAATTGTGATCTATTAAGTGAAACTTTTGGAACTAATCAACAGAAAGAAAGCTATTTGTTTTATATGTATATGATCAGATATTGTTATCTATATACAGAAGATATAAAGCTACATATTTGAAATATATTTTGAATAGAGAATTGTTTCAAAGATAAAAAAACATAGTTATTTACTAAATAGGATATAAATTGAATATTTTATTATTTCAACCACATACTACTGTATTTTAGCTTCATATTTTTTTTATTTCTCTTTTTGTTAAAGATCATTTTCTACAAGTATCTCTTTAATGCCATCCTTTCATGAAGGCATTCAACTTTGAATAAGAAGATCTGTATTTTGTCAGTTTCTATTAAGACTATAATCAAGAACATGTCAAAACAATCAAATCAAAATCTTTTGATTTATTATAGTTTCGACTACTTGAACTCAGTCATGGATGATTATCAACTTCATGGACAAATATGTGGAGAAAATAGTTCCCTATAAATGAACCAGATGCCTTTTTAACCTTTTTATAAAGGTTTCAACTTCTTGTACTAAGTTGTTTTTTGAAGGTCATGAGATAAGGGGAATTTTCTATTGAAAATCACCTAGATCGTAGAGAGTGAATTTTTGGAGTTGATTAGGGGATCTTTTTTCTCCAAAACACTCAAAAAATTGGTGTGTTCTTTTTTAAATTTTAACCACTAATTGAATTAATTATAGAAGATAATTATGCATATATAATCAATCATAAATAAATCTAAAAAGTGATTTTTTTTCAATATTATTGAATAGACATGGTTCAACTATATATTTTGTATATTTTCATTATTCTGACCCAACATGCACAAGGTTAATGTCTTCTATATTGAAAATACCATAGTACTCTGGTTATGGTAGTGTTTCTGTTGTGGCCTTGGTGATTTTGGGTGAGATGTGATGTGACCATGATTGTGGGACAACAATCCAAGGTGTCTATGGCCAGGATGTGATGTGACCATTATTGTGGTGTGGTGTGGTATTTAGAAGAGATGGGAGGGCCAAGATGTACAACATTGGGGAGTGAGAGCAGCATACTAGTGGGAAATTGGTGCTGGGTAACCTTTTTCTATGTGATTATAGTTATATTATATTACATGGATTTAATTATATGATGAGAATGACTTAGAGAGGTTGGGATGGATAGTTGACCAGTTAACGTGTTATTGGTTCTTATGTTTTCTTACCGTTTCATTTGTTTGCTTCTTTCACCTGTGCACATGATACAATTGTTTTACTAATGAGTATAATTTTATGATCAACCTATGTATATAAAAATATTTTTAGGTTTCCATGAATATGACATGGAACATGCTATAAATTACAAGATTGTACATTTAGATAGCTCTAGTGGTGCTGCTTTAAATTTTCTTTTGGTTAATTTACCTTTGGATACTTTATCTTCATTAGTTCTATTTATAAATGCATGTGGGATGGTTTTGGATAATTTTATATCATGTCATAGAGTTTATTGTGGATTATTCACCATATCTCCCAATCCTATTTGTATTATATAGGGTAATTCCTCTCATATATAGGATTTTTATATCCTCAGTGCTAGTCGCCAACTCATGCCTACTAGAGTCGGGAATCATGGGGTCATTATCTCTCTCCTCTCATTGAGGTATCTTTGGAGGGAGGTGGTCATGACATTTATGATGAGAATAATAATAAGGTTTTTATGGAATAATGAAGAATAATTGAGATGTTATTAATTATTTATATTTAATATTTGATACTATTTATTAAATGGATAATATTTTGAAATATGTATTTATAAGAAAAATATTATTAATATTTATAAAATTTGTAAATAAATTGTTATATATTAAGTGATTGATTTATTAATTAATGTTAGTGTTATTTTTGAACGTTTTTTATGATAAAAAAACTTTTTTTAGTAGAGTTGAATCATATAGAGACCTTGATTCCAAGATCTACCATTTATTGAAACCAAAACCATATGAGATATAAAATAAAGAAAACTATATGCCCCTTTCACCAGTTTATCTACTGCTACAATCCTCCATCAATATACTTGATGAATATCCCTTAAATGAAGCCAATAGAAATACTCCTCTATGGTGCATCCATCAGTTGAAGTTAATAAACAATTACATGGGTGGGATTCTTCATCAGTCTATGAAATGTCAGTGACTCTAAGGTAAAATATGAAAGAGGAATAATGTCACAACCTGACCCATTAAGGCCCACCTAACTGGTGAGGAGCTAAGTGTAACTTCTTAAAGCCCGCCTCTAATAATCCAGGTGCTGGTGACCAGCATTGTGTAGTATTATCCCATACATGGGAGGAATTTTCGTAAGGTACCTATATACATGCATACATATTCAAGCCTATAAAATAATTAAATGTAAAACAAAACAACTAATACCAATGCATGAGTACATCTATAATTCCACAATTAAAGTATATTAAAAAGGCATTGAATGTGATAAGGTCCAAATAAAATCCCACAAAAAATTTGAAACGCAGTCCAAACTTCACATAAATAGGGAACTTCTGTAAAGTGTATCACCTGTAAGAACCACGATTCATCTAGCCCAAAACTATGTTCTTCCTACTCTCAGTCCTCCAAGGACTTTATCAAAAGGTCTATCATCTACATAATACATAACATGTGTGGGAAAATCCCATGCAGGGGTGTGTATAACAACACGAAGTGGGACACACTAAAATCCCTAAGCATAAAGAAAAAAGAGTACTTTAGTCATCACAAGATATGTCAACAATATAAGATACATAACAATGGTAAAACTAGATATTCTAATAACAAAAATCCAATATCAAGTGGCCTCAATTAAAATTTCCAACCACAAGAAACTATTTTTGGCTTCAAGGAAATGATCATTCTAGGAGAACCTACTCCATGATCCATGCTATCACTAGTGACCCTCATCTAAGAGGTCATTATCATTTGGGATCACCATTAAGTACTCATTCAATCTATGAAGATCTTATAATCCATGCCATTAGGGGACACCACAAACACTATGACATCAGACTTTTAAATAGGGGATTGATGCTCTGTTTATATTTTTCACGATGATACAATGATACCAACCTAAGAATAATTGTTGATTCCACCATAGTCCCACAGGGGGGCACATGAACTCTATCTAATATTAAACCTGTAGAGGGTATCAAAATCCCAATGAAATCGGAATGAAGACATAGATAGTTTTGAGTTTGAATAATCCCATGGAGTTCATGCTCACGTATAAAGGGAATTGGATTAAGGATGAATACATATATTATTTAATTTCTTTTATAGGTGTATCTCGTATATAGGAGAGATGATGTCAGTACTTTATATAAGGATTATGGGTAGGTACTGTAGTTTTCATGGTGATGTTGCATGGATATGGTTCTCATGTCGCATCTCAAATCCACAAAGTAGAACACTATATGTAGTTTAATTTCTTGTATGATATATAGGTCTCATAGAGCTTAAAGGCATTATAGGAATCATTACCCTCAAAATAATCAGGAGGAATTGTGATTTGCTATAATTTTTCCATAGGACAATGTACCTATTGAGAATATCATGATTTTTATTGTCCTTGGTAATAGTCCACACTAGTGTTTTATATCATATTTTCTGTGATTAAATATTCCTAATCAATTAAAGGAATGTATTATAATGTGTAGACATGGATTTTTCATAGGATTATCTTTATGAGTTTTAATCCAGACAAGTTTCATACGTTTACCATATTATGAATACTAAATGTTTCTAGATCATAAAATGTGTGTTTCCAGTGACAAAAGAATAGAATTTTACCCAATTCTCTATTTGTGGGTCCTCATCTTGGTGAGTGTTGAATCTCTTTAAACTGCCTATTTATGTTCATAAAAGAATGATCTAAGGGGTTCTATAATTATGTGTCAAAAATTTCAATCCATATTTTTATATAGTTTAGGGTCTTATTTATTTTACCATATTTTGATGTAGTTTATTATATTATATCTAAGAACCACTATAATTATTGTTATGCCCTTCTAGATCATATATTGTATTATAATAGTTTAAGGGCTTCAATATTGAAGCTTCTATTTCTATAGTTTAAGGTCATCTTTCTCAGAACTATGTGGTGATATATTTTTACGAGGAAAATATCATAAAAATTTATTGACATGGTTTAGGTTCTTCTATACCTATGCTGAAGTTGAGGGTTATGAATTATGGGTATCTATTAAGGGTTATGAAACCCTGTATCTATTGATGAATGGATATTTTTGAAGGGTTAAGACACCTTGAATCCTTTAAAGGATAGATATTCATGAAGGGATTAAAAAACAACATTGTTTTAAGGATATATATTCATGTATGTTTCATACACCCTTCATTCTTATATAGAATGGGTATAGTAAATGTTGATTTATATTCGAGTAAGTAAACAACAACATTTATAATTTCAATATTGGATGCATATATCATTTTTAAAATATTTTGAATGGGAGATGATAAGATGGGGTACATAATACAAGACTTATTTCCAGACATTATGATGTTTCAATATCCAAAGAGATGATTTTGGGGCTCAAAAGGGATGGATTTTATCTCTTATAATGAATGGACACCTCAAGTTGAAGGTTAAAGGGACCTTATGCTTGAGATGATATGGTATTATATCCATGGTGAAGTAGAGGGGTCCCCTCTACATTCCATGGGTTGTAGAAGATTGATGATGATTCAATCTTTTGGATAATGAAGTAGGAAATGCCCAAAAAGAATATACATGTTGGTTTCTAGAAATATAGGGTTAGTTCTTATTTATGGTTCTGAAGCTCAGTCCCTACATCATGTGATTTTTGGTCACATGATGATAGAAATGTAAATAGATTGGGCATGGGGTACCACATACTTGAATTAAGAATTTGTACAATACACGATGATGTAACATTGAATTTTTCAACTCAACATGAATATTATTGTAATGGTAACTATATATAAACATATAATAATGTCTAGTTTAACTGTAAATGACTTAAAGTTGGTACATGTCAACCATTAGAAATTTTGGAATCTAGTGTGACATGTAGTCAGAGAAAGAGATCATGGATTTAAGGGAGACATTTCCTCCATGTCCAAGAAATTACCTAAGAAAATTATTTTAAGAATTATTTTTTTCAATAGTGAATCCTAATAGGGTACATTTAGATCAGCCAGTCCCTGTTACCAATAAAGAACCAGAAATAACCAATGGAAATGATTCAAGGCTACCAGGTTCAATGAAATTGTATCATTTCATGGACTTAATGGTTGTTCACTCAGAATTCAGATATGTGATGGTGTTTTGTGGAAATTGTAACTAACATGAAGGGTTTTAGAACCCTAAATATTATGTCATCATTATGAAGAACATGTTATCATGGTGAGGTAATGTGATGAATAATTTATATTATATTTTCCTTTTCCAGAGGGGTACATCAAGAATGGATCTCTTATAAATATGGTCATAATTTTGGAATTATGAGTTGAGGTCATTTTAAATTTATGCATTATGATTCTATAAAATAGTTGAGATGAAGAGATTAATGGGAAGAGACATGATTTTTTTTTTCAGAACACCTCATACTGGTTTTCAAATTAGAAAGTTTTGTGTCTGATTCACTTTAAATTTAGGGTCTTTCTCTGTGTATGATCAAGGGATAATGCAGATGGTCGCACATATTTGAAAACTTCTCATACAATTTAAAGTCATGACACACATGTATCTAGTATCAAGGAATAATTACACAATATCCTAATTTCGATTTCCAAGGTCAAGTGTACTCCAACACCATTTTTTTGTTGGATGATCTTGAGTTAAATCATAGATCATATATCTGAGACCATGAATCACAGTATGGTACATTTATATAATGATGATTCTAAATCACATAATAGTGAAAATTTCCACTATTATGCTTTCAATGATCAAAATTATTAGAAGGTTCTTCATATGGGGTCAAGATTCCCCTAAATGATGGGTACATGTCACTTATGTAGATATGATTTATACATAATCAAACCAATGGATCCTTTATCCATTTCAAGGCTCATTTATAGTTTTTTGGGACTTGATATGCTCATGAAATTAGGATTTATTAATGAATTGAGTTTTTGTGAAAGATGATAAAATAACCCTAAAAATTGGGTGACTAAGATCAGGGTCTTCTAGTCCTCTGATAAGGGGCGATGATGGTTGAAAACCAACATAGTTTTAAATCATCTAGGGAGACTTTAACATCATTGTAATAGGATATAATTTCTTATTAGTCTAATTTCTTGTGACCCATAATTTTCCATATATTTGAACATCATGTGTTAAGGACATGGGAACTGACATGAAATTGTTCAATGCATCCCTAGTGACACCCTGCATAGGTTAGTGTAATTTTAATGCATGATGATTTCTTATCCATTCATAGTTTTATATGTGGGTATCCATTTTATATAGATAATTATTTATAGATATATATCATGTCAAAGAAATTAGTATACAGACATGATTCAAGAAATGTTAAAGTGATCTTATATAACTTGACTATACCTCATAAGTGTATGGTCTTTAAAGGTGTACCAAGTTATCGACAAACAAAAAATTTTAATAGTTGGGATTTTATAGTTTTCCAAATGAATTTTTAAATTAATAAATAATTCCATAGTCAGATCCTTCAAATAGATGACCCTGTGTAGATTTGGATTATACGCAGAAGTGGGAAGGATAATTTTTTTGAGGTTGGACCAAAGTATATAGATTTTGGTTTCAATACGTATATTTTTTTATTGGAATCAAGGAAAACATTTTCCTCATATGGATCCCCATATATAAATAAAACTAATATTTCTGGAGGGGGGATTTTTCTTTCATTGAAATTCAAGGTCAGGATAAGTGGGGGGTTATATGATCATCACTATGTATCATATTGGGATATAAATCATGGAATACATAGTTATAGATGAGTTAATAACACCTTTCACAAATACAAAACATATGTATGGGAGAAAATCATGTTCCCCTTGAGGGAGAAGTCACCCATTATCGCTCACATGAATGTTATCTAATTATTAATCATTTTATTGATGAGGAGGGATCTCATGTTGGGAGATGATTTCACTAGTGGTGTATCTTTACATTATCATGACCAAACATGGTTGAGATAAATCAATACTAATACTGAATTAGGGAATTTGGTCATAATGGAAAACCTATGGCTAGAAGGAGGAAAATATACCCCATTGTCACAATGTACCCTGATAGTTCAAGAATAAAGACACATGTAGTACTTATAAGAGATGCTTACCTACATATGTCAGGATCATGTGGAAGGATGTGGGTATTTATTGAAGATTATTTCATTCCTTTATATTTCCACCAGGGGAATGATAGGTTTGACATCCCTATTCACAAATACTATCACGGTGTAAATTCCATTTCTTTTGAAATGGGAGAACCACATTACTCGATATTATATTTAATTTTCTTGCATCGTCCTAGAGAACAATACATAGGCATCACTACATTTTTCTAAGGAATGATAATAAAGCCATAAATAGTTCATATATAAAAATATTGGTTGCATATGTAAGTTCCTAGTTCTTCTTTGAGTTACATATCTATTTTACTTCATCAATTCTCTATTTAATTGCATAAATATAGCCTATAGTTGATGCCCATTGGGGAAATGGAGGTATCTATGGAATTTAGGGATGGTCTGAAGCTTGGAACCCAAGGTTTGGGTGTTTTATCCTGGTGCACATTTAGAGAAAATTTTGTGGGTCATGCCACTCTGTTGAGATAAACCATGTGAGGTAGGACAAAAAGGTCTTACATGCCGCACGGTTTGGGTAAACCATGCGAGAGGACCCACACAACTATGTGAGAGGAGCTGCATGGCCACGCTATAGGTCTCCAGTTTTTATCAGACTTTGACAAAGGGTTTTATCATGGTTTTTGACATGGTTTATAAACCATTTGTGGTAATTTTCTTCTACTCCCCATGCCAACATGAATCTGTGCACAGTTTCAATACAATTTAACAAACAGTGTGGGGAAACCATGCGACCCTGTAATTTCAGGAATTTTATATTTTTTAATTATCATATTTTTTAAAAACTAAGGTAGTTTATTTCATCAAATTCATAGTAGGGGTAATACTTTGATATCTATCACCTTCAACTACTATTAAATTTTAGATCTACTCATGATAAAGACTCTGATTAGAATATAGTTCATCTTCTTGGATCCATAATTGTAATTCCTTAATTACTTTTTAGATGTTCTTGATTATTTTTTATATCAAATACACTATTTAGATTTGGGCTCATATTACCTAATTTGTCATTATTTGTCTTTTCTTTAGATTTATTCCAAACCAGGATGAATTAGATATTGATATTGGATGAGCTATCAAGAATGATCCTAAGGTAGGTGTTCATGTGATTTTCATTAAAATTAGGATCATTTATTTATGACAAGGTTCCATGTGCCCAATTTCTTGGTGTTTCCTAAAATGAATTTGAACCCTGCAGTTTCCTATCATGTTTTAGGTCATTGAATAGGCTTAAAAATTCATGTTATAATTTTTATACCTAGAATAAGGACCTCCACATGGTTGAGTTTTCTTGAATGGGCCTTTTATATATTTTTTCCTTGGGCACCATTGAGGCATGACTTTGTCCCTTTCATGGGTTGTTAAAAATGGAATTATTATAAATAGAATTTCAATGTTGTTAAGGTGTAATTGAATTGGTTAAAGGGTATGGGATGGTGGAATTTCCCCTTGAACCATGTATTCTATTTTTTATGCATTCTTATCTTGAATTTCCTTATGCATGTGAATAAATTTGAGGCTATGACTTGAATTAATTAAATTGTATTGAATTTATCTAATTTTTAATTTTCCCATTCTAGTTAAATGATAACTAGTCCATGTGATAGCTTTATAGTATTATTAGGATTGTTATATTAAAAATTTCTATGTGAGTATTTGAAAAACCCATAAATTTCTATGACCTTGTGAGATAATGGGAGTTTATGTGTTGAGATTTATTCTTTATGCATGTGATGCCTTGTATATGAGCATTCCCATATAAGCTATATTGAGATCAGGCTATGTAATTAATTGATTAATCATGGGAATCTTGTTATCTTGTTATTATAAAGATAGAAAATTAAAGGCATAGACCTTTGAGGTTGGACAAGGCTTGATACACCTTTTGATGTGAGATTGTTAGAGGATGGTCTTGGTTTTGACCTTGGCATGTTAAATGAAATGTTAAATGGAAAGGTTTTAGTTATATGATAAAAAGACCTGGGTGGTACATGTATTCAAAGTATAATTCCATGGAATGAATCACATGACTATTGGCCTTTATACCTTGGGTGATACATGAACTCACCATAGAATGACATAGATAGAATCAATGGTATATGTGGCATTTTCATCAGGGGTATATGCATCCAAAATAGAGATGACATTGAATGACTCATTCAGACTAGATTTATATGCCGAGTGATACTTGAAATTAAAATGTATTACCATGGATGGAATCAAATGGCATTGATTATATATCATAAGTGATACTTGGGTTTTCCTTATAGAACTTCCAAGGATAGAATCATGTGACATGGAAATTATACCACATCTATAATGATACATGGGTTCATGAGAGGTTCCCCATAGATGTTCTTGTAGGGTGTTGGTTGATTACACTTAGGGAGATACTTGAGTTCCAACATAGGTATGTCAAGGATAGACTCAGGTTCTAAATGAATAAATTAATGAAATTGAATTAATTATGATGTGTCTGCCATGACAAAGTAGAATATTGGAGTCAGTCTTTACCTATATTATTTAGATGGAATTTTGAGGAATCTATAGTGCTTCCAGCTATATGGTGGATTCCAACCTTGATCATGATCTCGAGACTTATAAATTTTATTTTAATTGATATGGTAAATGTATATTAAATGAAAATGATTTCATATAGGATGTATAAATTTTGAGATCTTCCTTTCATACTAGTTACCATATTGCATAGTGCTTGATATATATATTCACTGACTAGTTGGAACAAACCTTGGATGGTTTCTTACTAGTATTTAGGATTATACCATGTTTGGTTCACCTTTTTGGACCCAAATAGAATAAATTGTTTCAATAAATTATAATGGAAAGAACCCTCCTATAGGTACTCGATATACTACTTAGGAGTTGGAGATAATGGGACCAAACTGAGGCTTGAGATGATATTTGTATTATTTTGAAAATTTATTAATTTTGGTACATGTATTTTATATGTTTGTTGTGCACATGTATGGGTGTTTTATTAGAAACATGTGACATGTATCATCATATTTTATATGATATGACTTTTATCTTGGTTTATACTATCAGTCTTTTTCTGTTTATATTTATTGTATAGTTTTGTGCTTCCTCTAATTGAATCTATTTTTGATATCTACCATGCTACACTCTAGTAATGAGGGAGTAGTCTGCCCATAGACAAACATATAATCCCACTTCTAGTCAACATCCTTTGGAATTTTGGGTAAATGTGCTTGATTCCATGTAACCCACTAAGCTCGGGGCACCGTATAGTGGCATCCAAGCTAGGGATATTACAAAGTGGTATTGGAGGGGTTCTTTTATAGATTGCATTACTATTTGGTGACAATAGAATGGGATATGAAGGAATACGAATTTGGTAAAGATCTGTTCTAGGGCATATCTGACCCACATATAGAAAAATGAAAAATTTCCTCAAATTGAATTCCTATTTTCATGATTTTGGATTTTACAGTTGAATTGATTCCATCACTGAGTGATAAACATGATTTATGCTATTATTATTGATATTGTTTTGAGTTCTATTATGTTTTTACCTAATGATATGAGGCTATTATATCTCACAGATCATGTAGTCACCTTCTAAATTTCACATGCCATGCATTATGCCATTCCATTTAGGATACATTAATGGTGTTTTGGTATATATGTCTGTTGTTACGTTATGTATATTGTGATATATTATAGTTTTGACTAGATTGATGCTAATCTTTGATCCCTTAAGTGTATGGCCCATCTTAGATCAGAATTTTGTGGATCATGATTCAAACATAAATGTTAAAAGTGTTGTGATGTTCCATAGGTGGATTCCATGCATTGATCCCTAGGTAATATAGACCCTATGGAAAGGAATTTGGAAAACCATTGGAATACCCTTATAAAAGGGATGTGATAAACCTAAAACAAGTAACAATTAAATGAATGTGAATGTTATCTCTATTTGAAATGAAATAAATATAAATCCAATTGAAACTAAAATGTATTATAGAAGAAAACGTGACCTGAATGTACCTTAGTAGTGGGATTTTGGCAGTGTCTGTAACACCCCGAGCTTCCACGATACGCTTCTCATTAAATAATGCAATAGCTTGCATTGTACGCAACCTCGAGTTCTAAAACACCGCGACTAATCAAAGTAGCCGTTATGAATAGTAATAACCACTTTTTAAAATTATAGAAATTTTATATTTCAAAATGGACTTCATTTTTGTATTCGTAATATCGAAATTATCCAAAGTTGATTTTTTTTTAATTTTCTAAGAACTTCCAATTTTTTATGAATAGTGAAAATTACTTAAAAACAACCTTTTTAATCAAAATAATTTATAGTGATAAATTATACTATTTAGTGGTTTTAAAGTATAATTAGAATATATTTTTACCATTTTATCCAATGGTGGTCATTAGAATTAATTTAACATTGAAATTGGACATAAACAATTGCCAATCTTTTGATATAAATTGTTTCATAAAAACACACTATTGTTGTGAAAGCGGGAATTAATTATAAAATTAATTAATGCAACTTATATGTTTGGAATTTTGTAAAATAGAAATCATTTTTGAATTTGGAATATCAATTATATCTTAGGGTGAAATTTTGGCATTGTTCTGAAAAACATCAATTTTTGATGAATAGTGAAACCACTAAGTGGTAGTTAAATAACTGATTTTTCGATTAAATGAAATATTACCACTTCTGTGATTTGATTTTCAAAAATCCTACATACATGGTTTTCATTAAGAAGTAAAATGTGGTTCAATGAGATTAAAATAATTTTTTGGTGAATAGTAACTTTTAAGTTCTTAATCGCGATTAGAGGTAATTAGTGTAGTTTAAGGTAAAAATAATGTTTTAATAATATGAGATGAGCTTGACACTTTTCCTACTCCTATTGGATGAGTCATGGCCGACCAAGACAACCCATGTGTCAACTTGGGGACCCCATGGATCCACTTTGGTTGGAAAATGACATTAATATATATTTATTTAATGTTAAAGTAAAAAATGACACAAACATGAAATGTTTTACTAAAACAATTTTTACATGGGGTTATACAAGTCATATGTTTGACTATAAATAGTCATTGGAAAGATAAAAATATTTCCTACATCATAGTATTTTTTTATAATTTTTAGACATTAAATAAATTAAATTATTTATGACATCATGATGATGCATCGATGACCTCATTATTTAACGATTTTAATAAAATGAAAAGATAATGTAAAATACAAGGGTTAAACTTGTCCAAAGACTATTGGATGGGTAGATTTAGAACCCTTATCACCTTATCCTCGAATTATATAAGTTTGGGACCTCTGAAATCCGAAACTCATTTTATAATAAAGTGACTTTTCTTTACTTTCCAAGAGTGCCCCTCCTCTCCACTTATAAAAGGCCCCCACCTCTACCACCACATTCACACTCTCAAGGAATTTGGCTCGGCCAACCTCTGCCCAAATACTCTCCCAACTTCCCCCTCTTACTCCTAGAAGCCTCACTTTGGGCAGAACTCTTCCCAAGGAAGCCTTTGGCTCAAATCAAAAAGAGTTACCCGATTTTTAGGTAAAGTCTTCTCTAATGTTGTTTTGTTTTATTTAGATTTTCCAACCCCTTAAACTATTTGTATTCATTTCTTTTGTAACAACACCAGTATCCTTAATATACTAGGATTTTTTTATAATAATGTTATGAGCTACAATTACAGACACCTACATCTAATGGTTAAAGAACATACGGTTTCTGTGGATGGCGAATTTCTGCCTCACGAAAAGATGATTATTCAACACTCATATAACACCTTCAAAGGTGGGAATTAAGATGTCACTATATTTGTATATGATATATAATATGTTTATGTTTTACTTATGCTTTTTTATTTCTCATTTATGGCATACTTTACGATTTCCATTATGGGTAAAACGCGATAATTTCATTTTAGGAAGTGCGGACTACCACCACCTCAAAGTGATTTGAATCGTTAATGCCATATGTGGGATGTATAAAGGATGGAGTAAATGGTATTATACACCATATTATACTGGAATTATATTATACATTTATATAATTATGATTTCATTCCATTAAATACGAAATATAAATGAAAGTAGAGTTCATGCGTACGTACGACTTACCGTCTCCATGAACGGTGCATTTCATTTCTTACCTCTAAATGTTACGTAATATTATAAATGAGTGTATATACTGGATATATATGATATATATGACATCTAAATCATGAATATAATTCTGGAGATAATGGATATTCTACCACATAAACAACTTGTAATTATAAGAAGTTTATTGTTGACTCAAGTACCAAAGATCGACAAAACGACCTTTATTAACTTAAATAATTACATAATGTTAATAACATTGTAATAAGTGATATAAAAAGGATAATGAAATTAAAAATGGTTCTTAATAAGGTATATATTAACTCTAGTTTTTTATTCAGGAGGTTAAAGAACGGTTGAGTGAAGTCAGACACGAGGTAAGGGAATTTCTTAACCCAACTTCCATTCTTTGGGTTAATCTCCTACTTTCAAATTATGTCATGATATTATTATGTCCTATCTTGTATTTATAATTTCTTTTTGTGTACATATAGTGAATACACATAATAGATATATTTTATTTAAAAACGATATTTTTAAGTGACTTCGTCTCATTCTCCATTCATTGAGGCATATTTTGTTTTATACACAAATTTCTATTATACAGTGTATAAACCCCTTTGACTTTTATGTTTATTCAAAAGGAATCTTTTTTATACGAAGCGTTTTACTAAACGACAAAAAGGGAATGTTTTTCTTTCCGTACATATGCGGCGACAACGACTTCTCCGCCACCGTGACCATTATTTGAGTTTCGGCTTCCTCTACAAGCCATCAATTTTTTTAATGAAAAATAAAAACAATGTTTTAACTTTCTTTTATTTTGGTATTGAAAATGGTTTTGAAAGCGTTTTTATTATATCAATGTGTTGTATTGATATATTGTGATTGAAATGTGGAAATTTTATGTTTCCTTTATGCATGTTTTATGTGATAAGATTATGTTATGTATTATGATATGTTTAAACCTATTCATATGAGGAATGTATTGGACTTAGTAAGTGACGGGTGGAGCCTGCTATAGCTCCTCAATGCATCGGCAGGTCTCATGAGACAAACTAGTGTCTTGGCATGAGGCCTTGAAAAAATCTTATTTGTGGTCTTGGCACGAGGCCTTGGCTACGTGGTTATGATAGTCTGGCATTATGCATTCCATCATTATGAAAGTGGTTATTGATATTGCATGTGATTATTCGACCAGTAGAATATCCATGTGAATAAGTAAATGGAATTATCTCATTTTACTTTTTCCATATTATGTTGAAGTTCATGTTTAAATTGCTTTTGTTTTAGTTATACATTGCCTTAAATGTTAATGTTTATTTATGAAAGCTTCCGCAATATTGTTATCCTTACTGAGCATCTGAGCTCACCCCTTTCAATGTTTTAATATTTTCCAGGATGTGAAGAAGTATTTTATGAATGACCTGCAGGGATAGTCAGAAGAGGATATGAGTGTGGACTATGGAGACTTTGTTATTGTAGTTTTTCACTTTATGATGTAATGTAACGTTTACGAATGTATCTAGTGTTTCCAAGGCTGATAAACAAATCGGTCTTTCGAGACTTGATCATTTGTGATCATGCCAATGTTACGAAGTCATGCACCGACTCTGGGTAGCTGGGGTCGGGGCATTATAGTTGGTATCAGAGGAAGTTTAGTACTAATCTTGGAAGCTAGATTTAGATAAACTCTGATTAGAGCACATATCCCAAAGATATACTTTGAGGATTAGTATATAAGAACTTTCTAGAATTTTGTTATTGTAGTGATTTTGTGAGTTTTCCGAGAAATACATCCCTGTCTGGATACGAGCAGGTAGAGGCGGCTCTGGCACAGATGTACCTAGGGGTAAAACCTGGAAACACCGCTTTGAGCTAGACTCGAACGGGAACTGGTGCATGACAACGGGCCTTGCTGCACTCTTGGTTACGACACTCCCGGGGGATATGCTTAGGATAATTCTCATTTTCTTTACAAACCACAATGAACGGTTATGATTATATACATCCTCAAATAAAACTTTTTTATTATTATGGATTACATCCACAAATAGTTCAATTTATGTTAAGTGTTTTACAAGTATGGAATTATGTATTTTGATTCATAAACTAATCTAGTTTATGCCATTGTTTAGAAATGGCGCCTAGTGGAAGGAATGGAAACTGTATCAATACACGAAATCCGTGTAGGGATTTCCCTCCTGCTCAAGATAATTATTGTGGATCTGGAGATACAACTGGTAGTGATCAACTTATAACCATACTGGGACAACTCACTCAGGTTATGAATAATAACCTTACTCGTATGGAGCACCATGATCCGCAACGTGGAGGATCAATGTTAGACCGCTTCATGAGGCAACAACCACCAACATTTAATGGGGGTATAAATCCGTTAGTATCTGAGCAATGAATAAACTCCTTAGAGAAAATATTCCATGCCTTGGGGAGTAGAGAAAGGGAGAAGGTTGTCATGGCAGTTTACCGCCTCACTGGAGATGCCGATCAGTGGTGGTCGCTGATTCAAAACACAAAGGAAGATGATGACGTATCGAATATGGAATGGAGGGAGTTCAAAGAGATTTTCTTAGAAAAATACTTTCCTCGTGACCATCGAGCAGATATGGAAAAGCAATTTCTGAGTCTGAGGCAGAAGGAGGATGAGAATGTCGCAAAGTATGAGGCTAACTTTACAAGGTTAGCAAGGCATGCTGCCGATTATATACGTAACCCAAGGAGTAAGATTGATCGTTTCTTTGATGGGTTGAAACCATTTCTCTGTCGAGCTTTAGTATCACAATCCTTCTCATCATACGATGATATTGTCTCGTGTGCTATCAAGACAGAAAAGGAATTATCTATGTCTTATGACAACAAAGTAAAGAAAGATAAGAAGAGAACGGTGGAACAAGAGACAGATAAAGGGAAAAAGGGAAAGAAGGATTTTCCATTATGTGATAATTGTGGGAAGAATCACCCTGGTACTTTCCTAAAAGGAATGGGAGTTTGTTATAAATGTGGAGAAAGGGTCACCAGGCTCGTGATTGCAAGGGAAAGAAAGAGGATATCAAAGTTGAATGCTACAATTGTAGAGAAATGGGTCATTATGAAAATGAATGTCCTAAGAGTCAGGGAAACTTACCTCAGAAAAGGCCAAGGGATCAAGGACAATCTTATGCTGTTACTACAGTTGAAGCAGAATAACTAATGTATTGGTTCTTTTGGACTCATGGATTATATTCTGGTTATTAGAATAATGTGATATATATATAAGGATTTTACTGCAGTACTTGTTGATTTCAGTAAGGTTTTAATATGATGAAGGTAATTATATTTCTAGTATGTGACAATAAGAGAAACTTTACTTTGTTTGGGGAATCTGATAAATTGATTTTGGAATTAAGAGACCTTTTAGAGAAAGTCTGGACAGAGGTATTTTGGATAACTATAAAGGTTGGAGTGGATTAAGTTGATCTTGGGAAAGTATTGTTTAAAGTTAAAAAATTTATAAAGATTATTTTTAGAATATTATGATACTATAGTTTTAGGAAAACGACAACCTGCAGGGTGGGGCATAACCCGTCGCGTCGGACAAAGCTGCAGGAATCGAACCCACAATCATAGTGCGACATGCCTTTATTTCCTACCACTAGCCTACAGGAAGTCCCTGGTTATTACAAAATAATTTTACTAATCTTAATAGTATGTGTTAACATTTGGAACCTTATACAATTAGGATAAGTATAATATTTTTGAGTTCTATTATCTTTTTGAGTGAAAGATGAGTTGAAGGTTGAAACTCTAATTGTCAAGAATGAATATATATATATACCTATCTCTTATTCAATGAATAAATTAATTCTTAAACTTTAGTAAATGGATATTAAAACAAAAAAATGTGTTATCCTAATACCTTATGTCTTGTTGAACTGATGATATTTTAAATCAACATAGATTGAAGGCTTTGAGGCCCTCAATTTGACAGTTGATTGTGATTGATGACCTCAATCACTCCCTACAAATATTTACGTTTTTCCTCCAATTATATGTCTCTAATTTCCACCAATGTTCTCCTAATCGAGATCATAATTGGGTGGTGACTTTTTCATTTCCCTTTCCCTCTTATTAAGGCTAAATTTTATTAATCTTATTTCCGATGTGGGTTTTCCTCAAAGGTATTTTCTCTTTTCAACCTTTTATTTTCAAAGAAAATTTTCAAATTGAGAGGACGGAATTTATTGAAGGAGGGGAGAATGTAACACCCCGAGCTTCCATGATACACTTCTCATTCAATAATGCAATAGCTTGCATTGTACGCAACTTCGAGTTCTAAAACACCGCGACTAATCAAAGTAGCCGTTATGAATAGTAATAACCACTTTTTAAAATTATAGAAATTTTATATTTAAAAATGGACTTCATTTTTGTATTCATAATATCGAAATTATCCAATGTTGAATTTTTTGTAATTTTCTGAGAACTTCCAATTTTTTATGAATAGTGAAAATTACTTAAAAACAACTTTTTTAATAAAAATAATTTATAGTGATAAATTATAATATTTAGTGGTTTTAAAGTATAATTAGAATATATTTTTACCATTTTATCCAATGGTGGTCATTAGAATTAATTTAACATTGAAATTGGACATAAACAATTGCCAATCTTTTGATATAAATTGTTTCTTAAAAACACGCTATTGTTGTGACAGCGGGAATTAATTATAAAATTAATTAATGCAACTTATATGTTTAGAATTTTGTAAAATAGACATAATTTTTGAATTCAGAATATCAATTATAGCTTAGGGTGAAATTTTGGCATTGTTCTGAAAAACTTCAATTTTTGATGAATAGTGAAACCACTAAGTGGTAGTTAAATAACCGATTTTTCGATTAAATGAAATATTACCACTTCTGTGATTTGATTTTAAAAAATCCAACATACATGGTTGTCATTAAGAAGTAAAATGTGGTTCAATGAGATTAAAATAATTTTTTGGTGAATAGTAACTTTTAAGTTCTTAATCGCGATTAGAGGTAATTAGTGTAGTTTAAGGTAAAAATAATGTTTTAATAATATGAGATGAGCTTGAAACTTGTCTTACTCCTATTGGATGAGTCATTGCCGACCAAGAAAACCCATGGGTCAACTTGGGGACCCCATGGAGCCACTTTGGTTGGAAAATGACATCAATATATATTTATTTAATGTTAAAGTAAAAAATGACACAAACATGAAATGTTTTAGTAAAACAATTTTTACATGGGGTTATACAAGTCATATTTTTGACTATAAATAGTCATTGGAAAGATAAAAATATTTCCTACATCATAGTATTTTTTTTATAATTTTTAGACATTAAATAAATTAAATTATTTATGACATCATGATGATGCAGTGATGACCTCATTATTTAACGATTTTAATAAAATGAAAAGATAATGTAAAATCCAAGGCTTACACTTGTCCAAAGACTTTTGGATGGGTAGATTTCGAACCCTTATCACCATAGCCTCGAATTATATAAGTGTGGGACCTCTGAAATCCGAAACACATTTTATAATAAAGTGACTTTTCTTTACTTTCCAAGAGTGCCCCTCCTCTCCACTTATAAAAGGCCCCCACCTCTACCACCTCATTCAAACTTTCAAGCCATTTGGCTCGGCCAAACTCTGCCCAAATACTCTCCCAACTTCCCCCTATTACTCCTAGAAGTCTCACTTTGGGAATAACTCTTCCCAAGGAAGCCTTTGGCTCAAATCAAAAAGAGTTACCTGATTTTTAGGTAATGTCTTCTCTAATGTTGTTTTGTTTTATTTAGCTTATCCATCCCCTTACACTCTTTTTATTCATTTCTTTTGTAAAAACAAAAGTATCCTCAATATACTAGGATGTTGTTATAAGAAGTAATCAAGCTACACTTACACACACCTACATCTAATGGTTAAAGAACATACGGTTTCTGTGGATGGCGAATTTCTGCCTCACGAAACGATGATTGTTCAACACTCATATAACACATTAAAAGGTGGCCATTAAGATGTCAATATATTTATATATGATATATAATATGTTTAAGTTTTAATTATTCTTCTGTATTTCTCATTTATGGCATACTTCACGATTTCCATTATGGGTAAAACGCGATAATTTCATTTTAGGAAGTGCGGACTACCGCCCCCTCAAAGTGATTTGAATCGTTAATGCCATATGTGGGATGTATAAAGGATGAAGTAAATGGTATTATACACTATATTATACTAGAATTATATTATAAATTTATATCATTATTATTTCATTCCATTAAATACGAAATAGAAATGAAAGTAGCGTTCATGCGTACGTACGACTTACCGTCTCCAAGAACGGTGCATTTCATTTCTTACCTCTAAATGTTACGTAATATTATAAATGAATGTATATACTGGATATATATGATATATATGACATCTAAATCATTAATATAATTCTGGAGACAATGGATATTCTACCACATAAACAACTTGTAATTATAAGAAGTTTATTGTTGACTCAAGTACCAAAGATCGACAAAACGACCGTTATTAACTTAAATAATTACATAATGTTCATAACATTGTAATAAGTGATATAAAAAGGATAATGAAATTAAAAATGGTTCTTAATAAGGTATATATTAACTCTAGTTTATTATTCAGGAGGTTAAATAACGGTTGAGTCAAGTCAGACATGAGGTAAGGGAATTTCGTAACCCAACTTCCATTCTTTGGGTTAATCTCCTACTTTCAAATTATGTCATGATATTATTATGTCCTATATTGTATTTATACTTTCTTTATGTGTACATATAGTGAATACACATAATAGATATATTTTATTTAAAAATGATATATTTAAGTGACTTCGTCTCAATCTCCATTCATTGAGGCATATTTTGTTTTATACACAAATTTCTATTATACAGTGTATAAACCCCTTTGACTTTTACGTTTATTCAAAAGGAATATTTTTTATACGAAGTGTTTTACTAAACGACAAAAAGGGAATGGTTTTCTTTCCGTACGTATGCGGAGACAACGACTTCTCCGCCACTGTGACCATTATTTGAGTTTCGACTTCCTCTACAAGCCATCAATTTTTTTAATGAAAAATAAAAACAATGTTTTAACTTTCTTTTATTTTGGTATTGAAAATGGTTTTGAAAGCGTTTTTTTATATCAATGTGTTGTATTGATATATTGTGATTGAAATGTGGAAATTTTATGTTTCCTTTATGCATGTATTATGTGATAAGATTATGTTATGTATTATGATATGTTTAAACCTGTTCATATGAGGAATGCATTGGACATAGTAAGTGACGGGTAGAGCCCGCTATAGATCATCGATGCATCAGCAGGTCTCATGAGACAAACTAGTGTCTTGGCACGAGGCCTTGACAAAATCTTATTTGTGGTCTTGGCACGAGGCCTTGGCTACGTGGTTATGATAGTCTGGCATTATGCATTCCATCATTATGAAAGTGGTTATTGATATTGCATGTGATTTTTCGACCAGTAGAATATCCATGTGAATAAGTAAATGGAATTATCTCATTTTACTTTTTCCATATTATGTTGAAGTTCATGTTTAAAAGGATTTTGTTTTAGTTATACATTGCCTTAAATGTTAATGTTTATTTATGAAAGCTTCCGCAATATTGTTATCCTTACTGAGCATCTGAGCTCACCCCTTTCAATGTTTTAATATTTTCTAGGATGTGAAGAAGTATTTTATGAATGACCTGCAGGGATAGTCTGAAGAGGATATGAGTGTGGACTATGGAGACTTTGTTATTGTAGTATTTCACTTTATGATGTAATGTAACGTTTACGAATGTATCTAGTGTTTCCAAGGCTACTAAACTAATCGGTCTTTCGAGACTTGATCTTTTATGATCATGCCAATGTTACGAAGTAATGCACTGACTCTGGGTAGCTGGGGTCGGGGCATTACAGTGTCTCGCTTATACATTAGTTATTTGAAAACTAGACCTAACCCATGGGGTAGGTAAATGGGTTTAATATCATAGTAAGGGTTATAACTTTCCTATATATGTATTTGTGATTTTGAGATGTTAACTCTAT
This sequence comes from Viscum album, assembly GCA_963277665.1. Taxonomy (NCBI): domain Eukaryota; kingdom Viridiplantae; phylum Streptophyta; class Magnoliopsida; order Santalales; family Viscaceae; genus Viscum; species Viscum album. The sequence goes on from OY728160.1 coordinate 1,180,241,872, forward strand.
AATGATCATAAATTGAAGCACATTTTTGGAATTATAAATCCATGACACCATGAAAAAATCTAGCTATACTCCTGAAGGGTGGTGATGAACACACTCTAGAGGTGGTTTTCCATGGGATACCAGTGGATACTCTTATTGTGCCAACTAAGGCACCAATTTTTCTATCGGATGTAGGTGATGAGGCACTGTTCTGTAAAAAAATTACACGGTTCATAAAGACTATCCAGGGAGCATAGTGACCTGCCCAAACTATGGTGGAGTTGACACGTGAGTTTCAACAGTATAATCCACCCACATTTTCATTGGATGGAAGGAAAAAATCTATGGAGTCATTTCTAGATTCCATGCTTTCTATCAATGGCCACTTAGAGAGGGCTCCAGAGAGGATGGGAAAGCTCGCTATCTACATGATGTGTGATTCCACCAAGATGTGTTGGGATTTTATCCCCCAAAAAAACCTTAATTAGGATATGGCCTCAATGGATTTTTATATGGGCTTCTATGACTATTTCTATCTCTAAATAATGAGGGATAATAGAGCACACGAGTTCTTACATCTGAAGGATAATACACTATCAGTACTGGGCTAGTGAGCCTATTTTATATATGTCTGGAACTTCACACCTATTCTGATGGGTGATGAGTTATCAAAAGTTAGGTGATTAGAGGATGGTATCAAATACATATTCTAATCATATGAAAATATCTTCTGGTTGAATATTTTATCTAGTATACTGAATAATGAGCTGATCACATAGCACAACCTCAGGGAATATGGAGGTCCGAGGCTGGGCGACTCGACATAGGTATTGGGAATTGCATCGGCTAGTAGTAGGAAGCATTTTATAGATCTTCCACATGGTGACAATAGTAGTCAAAATATCTATTAAGGTAGTCAAATGAGTTGATACCATTGTGGTAGGCAAGGAAATATGAACCCACAATGTATGAGGGACCCAGTCGAGTGTCATTCCTATGGAAAGATGGGAAATCTATAACACTGTTGGAGAAAAATTACTCTAGAAGCCATTGAGAGAGGTTCTACACTAACTCTACATTCAAGAGATGGGTTAATTGCTTCTTACTTAGTATGGAGATATAATATAACTTGCTGATCAACATGAGGTGGCAGTCATGGTCGTGGTAGTCACACAATATTTGTGCATCAACAACTGGGTGGATCAACTTCTGGTATCTAGGAAGTGTCATTGGAATGTGGTATAGGCTAGTCACATGAATTGAAACAGAACCATTAGGGGAAGGATCCTTGAAATTCCACAACCAGAGGTCCCATTTTAGTATCCTCTATTTTAGCTTCTACAATATTTGATACGTATGCTTTACGTAGCTTTATATATATACTTACTATGGAGATCCTTGGACTCTATGTTTATACTTATGATAGAATTATGACTCTATACACCTTATTATGGATAAATATAGAAGGTTTGAATCAATGTAGGGAGTTCCCCATTATGATTTTTGGGTGTCACTTCATATGGGACCTTTACATCCTTGAGATGAAAAACATTGATGTCATTCTGGAGATGGGCTGGTTGGTTCCTTTTCATGATTTCATATATTATTATCATCATAGTGTGAAATATACATCACTAGAGCCAAAATGGAATAGAGAATCAAGATATGGGAGGGATGAGAACCCCGATTGTGTGTTTATATTTGGATGATCAGGGGACATGTTAAAAGGATTTCACTCCAGTGGTTGATCATCTTAGGGACGTCTTCCCGAAGGACATATTAAAATTACCTCTCTTAAGAGAGGCATATTTCTCTATTGAGATAGTTCTAGGGGCTGCATCAATATCCATTCCTCCTTACAAGATGGCTCATTAGATTTTTAAGAGCTCTAGAGGCAACTAGTGGATTTAGATGAAAATGGTTTCATCCGACCTTTTTCATGGGGTTTTCAAGTCCTTTTTGTGAGAAATACTGATAGTACCCTAATAATATGTGTGAATTATCATAAATTGAACCTATTGATGGTTAAGAACTGATATCCTCTTCTGTAGATAGATAACCACTTTCACCATCTATGAGGAGCTCATGTCTTCTCAAATATTGATTTGAGATTTCATTTCCATCAGGTGTGTGTTAGACCATCAAACATACCTCACAAAAAATTCAGGAGAATATATAGTCTATATGAGTATTTGGTTATGCTGATTGGTCTCACGAAAACGCCAGTGGTCTGCATGGAACTAATGAACCGAGTGGTCCATCCATATTTTGATTCATTTGTTGTGGTTTTCATGGATGATATCTTAGTTGATTATCACAATCAACATGACCATGCTAAATATCTTGAGATCATTTTGAATACAATAAGATAGCATTATTTATACTATATTCTCACAAATTGAAACTTATGGATGGATTAAATTCACTTCCTAGGTAACAAAATCGCAGAGATAGGAGTATCAATGGACCTAGAGAATGTGAGAGTGGTAGTTATCTGGGAGAATCCCTATAAAATCTATGAGGTGTGGAGTTTCTTATGGTTGGATGGTTACTATAGGTGTTTCATAAAGGGCTTAACATACTTATTAGTTCAATTAAAGGGATTGAATAAGAATGGTGTGATGTATGTATGGTCATATTTCTACAAGATTGCCTTTCAGGAGTTTAAAGAGAGATTGACTTCAGCACCAATACTGATTCTACCAAATCCAGGAAGGAGTTATTCTGTTTACTACGACTCATCATGTATCAAGCTAGGAGAAATTATTATGTAGGTGGATTTATTCATTGTGTATAGGTCTCAGTAGTTTATTCCTCATGAGAGGAACTAACCAACGCATTATCTCGAGTTAGCCATGGTTGTTCACACATTGCATTGTTGAATACATTACCTATATAGAGAGTGTTTTTGTGGTGTACATGAACCAGAAAAGGATCTCAAGTATATATTTAATTAGCATGATCTAAACTCAAGGGAGAAAATATGGGTTTAGTAACAATAATATTGTGACTTAGAGATTCCATATATTCTAGATAAAGAAAATGTAGTGGCTGATGCACTGAGTAGGAGGATTAGATGTAGGAAGTGTAGTAGACCAGTAGTGGGTGGAAGCTTATGTCTTTGTTCACTGAGATGCACTTGGATGTGTACGACATTCAAGGGAATAATTTCCTTTCATCCTTTTCTATGAACTCTTCATTGATGGATAGATTGAGGATTATGTAGTTAATTAATTATAAAGGACTAGTTCTATAGGAGAGTGTGGAAGGTGAGGAACCTCCTCCCGAATAGACCTTATATGACGATGAGATCCTTAGAGTACATGGATAGTTATGGGTCTCTTCATACATGCCTGAGGAGCTAATGGATGATTTTAATTTCTCTATATGGGTAGTGTATCATTGTGTCACCAAGAAGTATCGAGATTTACATCGTTAGTATTGGTGGTTAGCAATGAAGAGAGATGTAACTGATTTTGTAATGAGATTTTCACCTATCAGCAGGTTTAGGAAGAAAACTAGAAACTAGCTAGGATTTTAGAGAATCTACCCATTGCAATGTGGAAATGAAATAACTTCATGATGGATTTCATGAATGTTTTACCGAGTTCTCCTTGAGGTAATGAGGCTATATGGGTTGTTGTTGATATTATCATGAAGATCGATCACTTTCTGCCTATTAAAGATACCTTTTCAATTTATGATCTTGGGATGTTTTATATCTGTGTGATATTATGACTGAATGAGGTCCCACATTCAATCATTTCAAATGGAGATTCCTTGTTTACATCTTGATCTAGAAAGGGATAAAGAGGTTGTTGGGTAATCAAGTGCTTATGAAAATGGCATACCACCCCAAATGGATGGCCAGTCATAGCGCATGATTCATGTGCTTGAGGAAATTCTTGGGCATGCATCCATGATTTCAAGGGATCTTGAGAAAGGCATATTCCCCTAGTTGAGTTCGCATACAAAAAATATAATTACAGCTATTATTAATATGGTTTCATATTAGGGATTTTATGGTAGGCCACGATGATCACCCATATGTTGGATAGAGTTAAGAGTGGTAGCTATACTGAGACCTCATCTTGTCTTAGAGAGAACTGAAAAGGTTTATTTGATTCAGAAGTAGATGGATGCTGCACAATATCATTAGAAAATATTAGTTAATCACCGCATATGACCACTAGAGTTCGAGGTTGGGGACCATGTTTTCTTGCATGTTTCACCAAGGTTGGGTCAAAGGAGAATCAAGATACAATGTATGATTTTACCAAGGTACTTGGGGTCATCAAATATTCTAGAGAGGGTTGGGATGGTTTCCTATCAGTTGTAGTTACCCCATAGGTACCGAGATATGCATGGTGTCTTCAATGTTTATCAGATGCAATTTTACAATTTAGTCCCATATCATACTTTTTATCATGAGGAGGTTGAGTTATAGGTAGATGAATCCTTTGAAGATAATCCTATATGAATTGTGGATCATAGAATGAATTTCATCTGAGGCTGGTATAATCCTTTGGAATAATTTATATGGAATCACGATTGAGTACATGACGAGACTTGGGAGTGAGATGCCGATGTATGATTGTAGTGGCTGATTTTTTTATCAGATCATGATTAAACACCCTTTGAAGGGAAATTTGGGTCGAATTTCTATGGGGGGGGGGAGTTTTTAAGAAACCTATTCTTTATTGAGGTATTTTTAAGAACCCAGACCTTCTTTTCAGGTATGTTTTTCCTTTTTCTGGAGTTTTTGAGAAAAGAGGAGTTTCTGGAAATTTTTGAAGTACACTTCGTGTACCTTCTGAGTACACACCGTGTACTTCTTTTCCGCTCGAGGCCATGTGCTGGCAGTGTCATTTCCACACACATGGCCATGTAGGGGTGACCTGAAGGCTTCCTAAAGTGGAGTACGGAAAAGCCTAGTGCACGTCGTGTACTCCAAAACTACACACTGTGTACTCTCCTTTTTCCCTAAACACACTAGGGTCGCGTCTTAACCCTAGAAATATCTTCTTCTCTAGATTCTTTGACTGAGAACGTTCCGTACGGCCGCGGATCTTCGACGAACACCCAAGCCTCCGTCCGTTCTTCAAATAGACCACTGTCGATTGTGATGGAACCGCAAAGCTGAGCTCTTCCTTCTCCTAGAGTTTCATTTCCCAAATTCCTCGTCTTTCTCAAGTTATCATGGGTTGATAATTTTGGATGTTTTCATAGATCTACAACGTTCCAAGGAGATTCAAGCTTTGAGGTTCGAGTATATCAGTCTCCTAACATCGAGGTAGGTGGTTTGTGACTTTCTGTAGGATTTCTTTGAGTATTTATGCAAATTCCACCAATACCCTTGAACGGGGTATTACGTGTTTCCTATTTTTCCCTTATTGTTTTCCATCTTTTCTTATATGATTGAGTAGAGGTTATTTTTTGGGAATATGGTAATTTACTATGCTTTGGATGCTTTGCTCGTTCATGTTTTCCTATTTATGATAGTTTGTCGAGTTTTTCATGTTAAGATATTGCCAGATCCATGCCTAGTTATAGGATTGTATGACTATTATTCCATGCTGAGATACTATAGATTCCATCCAATAAGTTCTTTAGGTTACTTTTCTCGTTACACAATGCGATACTTGCTAATTTTACACAGGGTCGTGAGAACCTAGTGTAGTAGACCACACAGATAATGGACGTAAGGTATTATCCAGAGTGTCTTTATAATACGATGCGAGACCACAGGGGGAATTGATGTTGAGTGATTCCTCAGAGTGCATGTAGTTATTTGACATGGGCCACAAGGGGAATGAGACGTTGAGTGCTTCCCTAGAGCGCCTTTAGTACCTTACGAGACTATAGGGGGAATTGATGGTGAGTGCTTCCCTAGAGAGTCTATTCTTTAGCCGAACCAGAGGGGTGAGACTGTGTGTGACTCCCAGAGGGTTGCTAGTACTTGTAGGTTGAACCATAGGGGTTAGGATGTGAGAACTACCTAGAGGTTACTTGTTTTCTCTACTAGCATGAGGGACTGTTTACTTGTTTCATATTATGTTCTAGAAACTGTGGATTGTTTGCTGTTTAGTGCTTCCTGTTTACTGTTTCTATACTTTTACCTGCCATATATTCACTGACTGTTAGGCACAGATCTTCATGTGGTTGCCTACTGGTATTTTAATCTCACACCCTATTTGGGTCATGATTTTGGGCCAAAACAGATTATATTGTTGCAGGTATAGATAAGGGCAGGATCCCTTCTACTTCAGGTTCTTGATTGCACTAGAGGTGGAGAGCATGGAACCAAGCTGAGGCTTGTGATGATGAGGAGTTTATCATATGTTTTTTTCTTTTATACTTTGGTTTAGTACGTTATTCAGCATTGTGACTTGTTTGTCTATTTTCCTAGACATATATGTATCATGAACCATTTACATATACTTCTGCTCCAGTTGTTTATTTATCAGTCTTACGCTGTTATTGTTGATGGATATTTACTACTTCCACTGTTGTATGTGTTGTTACTTCTGCTGTGTACTCTGCCAATGAGAGCACATTTTCCCCACTATCACACCCAAGGCCCTTACTGCTAGTCGGTAGCCTCTGGCATTTAGGGAAATGCACTTGAGGCCGTGTGACCAATTGGGTACGGGGCGCCTCTGGGTGGCTTCCAGAACTGGGGCATTACAAAGTGGTATGAGAGGGATTTATTTTCTCTTGACTTACTGTTTGGATCCTATATCCATGGATAAGATGAAATAGGTACTTGGTAATAAGCTGTACCCGTGAGTAGCTAACCTGTGTATAGGGGAAATCTATACTACCTCGTTTATTGTATTTTTACTGTTTAGAAATTTTATAGTTGATTCGATTTCACTATTGGGTGATTCACATGCTTTGTGCTATTACCGTTGTTGTTATTGCGGTTATATTTCTATCACAACCCAATGAGATGAGGTCATCCCATCTCATGGATCATATAGGAACTTTCTAGAAATCACATGTCATGCATTCTTACCATGTTATCGAGGATAAATTAGCAATTTCATGGTGTTGTGATAGATATTGTGTAGAATATGCATGCTGTTGTGATAGATGCTTGATAAAAAAAATCTGCTTCTTGTTAGAACTTTGATTGAGTAAGGTTTACCTGAATGAACGCAAAATTTTGGTTCTTGAGGTGTTATGGGCCCTCATGGACAGGAATTTTGTAGACCATTGACTTGTTTTCCTTGTTTGTGACTTCTTAAAGATGCCAAACTTTGATTCACGGGGAGTATGGGCCTTCACGGATCAGAATTTGGCACCTTAATGCTTGTTTATCTGTGTTTTCTGGGCTCTGGTGCAGTTCTGAGGCTACTGTCCGGAAAAACCCAGAATACATGTTGTGTGCATTATGAATACACGTCTTGTAGTCTATAGCTGTTTCAATGACCATGCGAGAAAGTACACGAGGTTTTGAAAAATCTTATAGGATTACGCCGTTTACTAGTTTAGCACGCCGTGTAGTATGAAATAGGTACCCCGACCGTGTCATGAGCAACACAGGTCATGTTATATTTTCACATACACGTTGTGTCTGAATGTTACATGCCATGTATTATGATCTAGGTACCCGACTGTGTAACGAACAACACTGGTCGTTGTTATCCTCTCTCATACACGCCGTGTCCTTCTGGAACACGCCGTGTAGTGTGACCTGGGCACACAGGTCGTGTCCCTAACAGCACGGGCCAGGTGAAGCTTGTTATGTACACGCCTTGTATACCTTGAACACACTTTGTAGTCTTGTCTTAGGACATCCATGTGGCTTAACCGTGTATGAGGACTCAGGCAGGGTAGAGAATTCATGTACATGTCGTGTGTTGGGACAACACACCATGTATTTGGGGTGTTACATGACCAGTTTAGGTGGAAATACACGCCCATGTAAATGACTTAAGGGAACATGTAGTGTAGTCTTTATACATGCCATGTAGTCATGTTTTGTAAATTTTGAATGCTTTCTTTCCCTTGTTCCCTTATTAGGCTCCTTTTTTTTCAGTCCCTAGTAATGTGACCTAAAGTGTGATTTTGACATTTCAGAGTCATGGCACCGAGATGTCCTCCGGTTTCACACTAGTTTCCAGGCGGTGATCAAAAACCAGATATCGCTAATCATGGACTTCCCGCAGATCCTCCTGTTGTGTCGGCCTTGGCACCAGGTGTGATACCGGATACATGCTATGACGCGAAGTTTAGGGAAGGATTTCTCTAGATGATGCAGACCTTCCAGGAAGCACCACCTCCTACCTCGACTATGGTAGACTTGATGTGGGTTTTCCCGCAGCAGCATCCTCCCACCTTTTCAGGGGAAGGAGGACCTCAGGCTACAGAGCCATGGCTAGAATCCATGATGACGATATTCAAGCATCAAGAGACACCTCCAGAAAGGAGGGTCAAACTAGCTACGTATATGCTATGAGACACCACCATGAGGTGGTGAGACGTGATCTCATAGGCGGGTCATCAACAAGTTATGGCGAGGGAGGAGTTTCAGTGCTTCTTCTATGACTAGTTCTATTCGGAGACCCTGAGGGCCGACCGAGCTAGGTAGTTCATGAGCCTAGAGTAGGGTACTCTTTCAGTCATGGAGTATTCCTCTTGTTTCACCAAGAATCATTGTTTCACACCCCTCTAGGGAGGAGATGGGTTTTTCTTGGAAAGGAAGTTTGAGGATGGCCTCAGACGGGAGAACCGCTCACATGTGAATATCTTCAAGCTGACTTCCATCGCTTCCATAGTCAACGAAGAACTGATTGCAGAGCGCAATTTGAGTGATTCTAGAGCTGAGAGCTAGGGCGGTTCCGCTTCCAGGGTTAGTGCTTCACCAGTTGATAGCAGGAAGTGCCGTAGGGAGTCTACGCGTGGTTATTCGAGGCAGTGAGACACATCTTCAGGTAGCCAGGTGGTATGATACCAGTATGGAAGGCTTGGGCATATGAGGCCGCAATTCCAGAGAGACCTAGTGGAATGCCGATCTTGTGGAAACATGGGTCACCTTCATCGCTTCTGTCAGGTTTTCGCACCAGAAGCTAGTGACAAGGGTTCATCCATGAATCCTTGTTCAAGAGCAGTGCCACCAGTTTCTCACCAGTTTGGGAACTGGAGTTCTTCCGGCCATTCAGGACAAGGTGGAGGTCATGGCCGGGGTGGTCAGTCGTCGTTCTATCAGCAACATCAGGGTGGATCAGCTTAGAGCAGTCAGGCAGGGCCACATGGCCATGGTACAAGTCAGGCTTTTGTAGTAGAGCAGACCCAGCCCTAGCAGGATCCCGGAACCTCTACAGTTCGAGGTACGATATTAGTAGCCTCATTTTTATATTTTTCTCTTTTCAATATAGGGGCTTTCCATAGCTTTATCTCTGTTGAAATTGTGGAGAGCCTTGGGCTATGAATCTTTTATTCTACTGATAATTTTACTCTAGACACACCGTTGGGAATGAAGACATCTAGTGTATGTCGGTGCAGATAGTTCCCTCCCGAGGTTGCAGGGAGTCACTTCTTATGGGACCTCTATGTCCTAGAGATGACATGCTATGATGTCATTCTCAGAATAGACTAGCTAGTTCCCTTCCAGGAAGTCGTTGTAGAGACCCGAAGCATGACGTACATGGACATTACATTACTTTTGCGGAATACTTAGTACATAACAAAAACACACACACACAAGGATTGTAATAGTTTAGTGTCTTTGGAAACTCGGATAAATAATCTTCTAATCATGGTGAATGATCTTAAACATCTCCCATAAAGATCTTCCCCTTTTGTTTTCTTACCTAAAACCTAGCTTTGAATCCTGGGGAGAAGCAAACATATAGAAGGGTGAGCTCAAATGCTCAGTAAGGTTAAACAAAGAAATATCAATCACATCATATACATAAGCACATAACTTTTGGAAATCTTAACCTGCAAAAGAGTGCATAATTTCATAACATGGGATAAATCATAGTAGTGAAATGAAATCCCAATAATCATAACATAAAACATGAAAATTTGTGGCATACACACATAATTATAGAGAATCATTTCTTATTAGTCAAGACTCATTTACAAGACTATCTTAGTGGACAAAGTCCATTTCTGAACCGAGTCACCCTCGTTTCAGTCCTGTTTCACTGAACCAGTATAACCTACCGTTACAACCATGTCTATATCATGAGATATAAAATCTTTACCCAATGCATTGGAGGGAGATATAGGTCCCACCCATCTCATAATGATACCATTCTTATGTGTGCCACAAAATCATAAATCATACATCATTTCATAACCCATGTAGTAAAAATGGGATTCTTAAAAAACATGACATCATAAAACAATTCATATAAGATAAAAGAATTCATAAAAATATTTCCATCACAACATAATCAAATCCATGTAATAATAGGGAAAGAAACAGAACCCTATATTATCTTAGATGAAAAATAATTTTGATAAAAAACTTGAACTCCATTCTTGAGGAAAATATCCTTTCTACTTCAAAAACATTTTTCCTTTCTTAACATGTCATATAATTTTAAACTAAAAGAAGTTGATTAAAAATAATTATGAAAACTTGTAAAGGAAGATTCTTGGAAATATTGTTTTAAAAATCCATTCATGCCGTATAAGTTAAAAAAAACATTCTTCTCATACCTTTGTCGGAAAAGTCAAAAAGTACCTCGTACGAAAAATGACAAAAGATTCCTTTCATATCCTTTAGTAAAAACTCACCAAAGGGTAAAATTGGATTGAAACAATTTTAGGTGGATGGAAATAATATTACATATTGAGGAAAAATGGATGTCGATGATAAAATACACCCCAGTAAATACTAAAGTATAAACAATCTCGGATAAAAATGAGATTGTGATATTTCCCTCACCTTAGGTCCGATTTGCTTCTCAAGTGTCCGAACCACCTGTATAATGATTTAAATAGTGTCATTGACTTATTCCAGAATCATACTCATTGTTATGATATCATATATGGTTCAATTATGACTTTATTTTACTTTTTCTTTTGTAAATTCCATGTTAAAGAGCATTTTGGGTAAAATTGTTTCATTTGTCGTCTGTGTTTAGAATTGTAATTATTCATATGATTACTTAGATCATGATTACTTAATTCCAGAATATAAAACATGATTTATATATAATATATATTCAGAATATACATATATATAATAAATCAGTAAATGAAAAGAAATACACCGTTCATGGAGACGGTAGGCCGTATGTACGCATGAACACTGTTTTCATTTCTTTATTGAGTTGAATAGAATTAAGTAGATGACATACATATATATACACATAAATCCAGTATCATTATTATGTCATATATTTCATGATTACTTATTATATATACTTTATAATCATTCATGAATGGTTAAAGTGGAGAATGAATCTCATCGCGTCGTGGAGACGGTAGTCCGTACGTACGCACGAGTGATGATATCGTTCTCATGATCGTGGGACTGTATTGGAGTGTATGTATACTATTTCAGAATCAATATCACTTTAAAGTATACATATATAGTTATTATTTTCACCATTATACCCATCCAATTAAGGTGGTGGTGGAAAATAGATTTCACCACGGCGCGGAGATGGTATTCCGTACGTACGCACGCGCGGTGATTTCGTTTTCCGTAGGATGGATAGATGGTGAAATAGGGTTGTTTCATACTTATAATAACATATCAGTATATAATAAATACTGATGTTATTACTTTATCATGAAACAACTATAGAAGAAGAAGGTGAAGAAGAAAGAAATTGAAAAAGATCGGTAATGGATATTACCTCTTTTTGACGCGCCTTCTATTAACCTCCACATAAAGAACTAAGAATGGTCTTTGAAGAAGAACAGGACCTCTAGGATGATACTAGGGAAGTGGAGAAGATATTTTGGCAGGGTTTGTCCGAGATTGAATGCTCAAATTGGTGTGAGGAGGAGAGGGAGGAGGTTCCCTTTTATAAGGGAGGAGTGGGGCACCTTAGAAAAATCTCACAATATTATTTTATATTAAGGTCAAATTCGGTTATAATGGTTCCAAAGGGTCTTATTTCGAAGATAAAGTGGGTATGGGTCTAAATCCTCTCATCCAATAGTATTTAGACAAGTTTAGGTTATTATTTTAACCTTATCAATTAGATTTAACTCTAAGTTAAATAATTTATCTTTTACTGTGTCTTTTTGTTTTCTTAAACTATATGGTTAATAAACTTACCATAACAAGCCAAACTAACCCCAAGTTGTTTATTATTAATATATCTATCCTTATCTAAGTCATTTGGCCTAACCTTAGATTTTTATGAATTAAATAACAATTAATAATATAATACTTGTTTTAAAAACTAATTTATGTCAATTTTGACACTATTTGGTACATGATTTTTATGAAATTCATAACATATTTATAAGTTCGAAAAAAGTTACTAAATTAACAATAACATGTCATATTAACCTAGAAAATTAGTGTAAGTCATAAAAAGTCTCAAATTACATTTATTTGGGAATTTATAACATCAATTATGTCAATATTTCATTAATAAGACAATTACTGCATCATCTTTGTGTCATAATAAATGATAATTATTTAATCCCTAAAAATTCTAAATAAATTTCTATGATGTAGATAATTGTATTATCTTTCTGGAGAATATTCATGTTCGAAGTTTCATGAAGTTTATCACTAATGTAAAATTATTATACTTATAAGCTTTAAGAAAGTGACATGTTGTCACATTCTTTGGTTTTAATAATAATTAAATTATTTTCATGGAAAAAAGTCCATAAAATGAATCTAATCCGACCCTTAGGTGATATGGGTCTACTTTTAGTCATCCAATAAGATTTTGACATGTTTTAGGGTAATTTTATAATATTATATTTACCATTAATTACCCAATTTACCTTTAACTATGGTAAATAAAATTTACCGTAGTTACTATTCATAATTTCCAAAAAAAAGTAGCTTATTAACATAATTTGGATCCACTAATTCCAAATATGGAATCCATTTTTCCAAATTCAATACACAAAAGTTACAGAAATTTAATTAATATTAATCCCGTTGTCGAAAGAAAACGGGTTTTTCTTTAAAACATTGCAATAGATTGAATTGATTTATCCTACGAATTCAAGGTAAAATCAATGATAATGAAATACATTATATTAAATGGTAAAAATATATTCTATTTATACTTTAAAACCATTTAATATTATAATTTAACCACATAAGATATTACGATGAAAAAAGTTGTTTTTAATTAAAATATAGAGTGTTTTTACTATTCATTAAAATATGAAAGTTATCGGAAAAATATCAAAACTTTATCTAATGTAAATTTTTATATCCTGATTGAAAAGAAGAATTTTATTTTGTCAAATTGAACTTATAAATATGTCAAAAACTATATTTAATGTGGTTGCGCCATCAAAAGGCGGCAAAACTACATTTTTTTAAAAATACTTATTTTACCCGAAAAAATTATTTTGTTCTTATACCATGTTCTAGAAATGTGTAAGATGAATAATAATGTTATAAAATTCAAAATTTAGTTAACACTATTCATAAAGTCTAGTTCATAACAATATTATAATAATATATCGTTGTTTAGTAAAACCCGGTATTGCGTACAACACACGCTATCGAGGAAGGTCGCAATTGCGTGTAATGCAAGCCAAGTCAGGGTTACTTGTAGTGCACAAATCCTGTTTTGTTTCATATAATAGAATCCAACCATATTTTATTTATACATTGAATATATATATATATATATACACTCAATGTTGCGTAGAATAACTTCTATCAAACGAACTTGAAATTGTGTGTAACAAGAGCCAAGAAAAGTGTTGCGTATACTGCAAGCTAATACGGTGTTGTGTATAGCGCAAGATAATCTTGGTGTGTCGTACAATAGAAGATATGAATGAAATTAAAAAGAATGTATCTTATAAAATCTTTGGTTGTTACATTCTACCCCCCTTAAAATGAATTTCACCCTCAAAATTTGTCGGGGTTATAAATGGTTTACTATTCGAAAGTTTCTTTAATAGAAACCCACATCGTAAAAAGGAATACCAAAACCATTCTTTAAAAACAAATGTATGAAATGTAACGGTTAATCAAATAAACTAATCACTGGGTTTCCACATAGGTGAAAATATGGATATGGAAGGGAAATCTAACCATCATGTTCTGATGGAGAGTGGTAGAGAACATGGCTATGAAAAATCCAACAATCACAAAGCCATAAATTTGTGATGATATAAGGTACCATCTGATTCATCAAATATAAGAGCACTAGGACAACATTTTTGGTTTTCAATATCGTTTCCTTAAAGTTTATGAAATTGGAATTAGAAGAAATACTTTCGTGATTTTGGTATAGTCTCACCGTTTGTCATTCTTTGGACAATTTCCACTTCATCTCTTAAAGAAATGAAGTTAAATTTTCCATTTGTGATGTGTTAGCAGATCATGTGATAGAATGATGGGTCATTCCATCTGTCTCAAACAAAAGGTTAGAAAAGTTATCAAAAAATACATAAGTCCATATATAGTGAGATTAATCATATATGGTTCCTAAAATGGACTTATACTTCATATATCATACTTCTTAATATAATAAAACTAGTTTCTACTAAACAGAGACTTCTTATAGGCCAGTGGTAGGCGATAAAGGCCAGTCGCACTTCGGTTGTGGGTTCGATTCCCACGGCCTTGTCCGACGCGATGGGCTGTCGCCCATCCAGCAGGTTGTCCTTTTTCTAAAACTATATTACTATAACATCCCATCAATAATATCAAAAAAACTTCTATACTGAAACAATACTAACTTATGTCCAACATAATCCATTCCAATCTTTAGGCTTATCCATAATACTGCAATCCACTCTCATAATATAGTGAAAACGATTACCAGAGATTTAATACCATCGTTGATCCCCATATATCATAAGATATGTCTTTTTGGTCACATTCTAAACATTCAAAGGCCTTAATCATGTATTCTCTTGAATACCCATTGAACCTTAGTGAAAACATGAATCCAGTTAAACATTAACACTTTCCACATACCAAAATCCGCAAAATTCTATATACTCAAACCATGATATAACATTCTCCTTATATCAGTCATGAGCTCATCAATACTATCAAACATTTAATTTTATTCTTATCCCTTCATTATGCGCATATCATCTACATTCCAAAAATTTCTGAATAACCTTTAATGGATACTGGTACCATTAATCATACACTTTCAAAACTCAAGGAAAGACAATAGTGTAACAATCCTTAGATGTCTCTTTATTCCATAGTACCATGAGATTACTTGTACAACATTACACATGATAAACATGTAATCATTCCACCACATTCTTAAACCATTGAACGAGATTCAACAATTATTTCATCTCACATATCATTTGTAGTCTCTTCATCATCATCCACGTAAATACTACCAATACGACCATACTGATTCTCTTCATGAGACTTTCCCTTAGGGCATTTATTTTCATAATTCCCGTACATTCCACATTTAAAACATTTAACCATTGTTGATGTCGTAGCAATACCATTATCCTCATCCCTGGTGTTAACTGAACCTTTTCCTTTGCACTTACTGGCATTGTGTCCTTCTTTTCCACAACCAAATCATCTTCCAGTTCCTTTGAAACATTATCCTTGATGCCTCTTCCCACATGATTTACATAGGGGAAATTGAACTTTCTTTCCTCTATGATCATCATGAAACTCCATCTTTCTCTTATTAGCTGAGTCAGGAAACTTACCAAATTTTACTTTATTGATCATATTATGAGATTCCTGATTCGGCATAACAATGATGTTTGGACTCCCAAATCCCATTTCATTTGGTTGCTCATAAATAATATCATTCCATTGTCCATCATATCCTCCATTATCGTGAATCATCTTGTTTCCAGCCATTTTCTAAAACCCAAAAAGAATAGTGTGAGAGGAAAAACTCATAATAAAGGGGGATTAACTTCAATATCTAATATCTTTGATTTAATCTAATATCGTTACCATAGTTCTAGGACTATAACCTATACGTATACTTATCCTTAGGGACATCCCTAGACATACCTTAGAAACATTTCTAGGGATCTCACTAACGTTTTCGCATCCTAGTTTCCAAAGGATGACTAAACCTTTCCTCTGATACCAACTGTAGAGACCCGAAGCTTGACGTACATGGACATTACATTACTTTTGTGGAATAATTAGTACATAACAAAAACACACACACAAGGATCGTAATATTTTAGTGTCTTTGGAAACTCGGAGAAATAATCTTCTAATCATGGTGAATGATCTTCAACATCTCCCATAAAGATCTTCCCCTTTTTTTTCTTACCTAAAACCTAGCTTTGAATCCTGGGGAGAAGAAAACATATAAAAGGGTGAGCTAAAATGCTCAGTAAGTTTAAATAAAGAAATATCAATCACATCATATACATAAGCACATAACTTTTGGAAATCTTAACCTGCAAAAGAGAGCATGATTTCATAACATGGGATAAATCATAGTAGTGAAATGAAATCCCAATAATCATAACTTAAAACATGAAAATTTGTGGCATACACACATAATCATAGAGAATCATTTCTTATTAGTCAAGACTCATTTACAAGACTATCTTAGTGGACAAAGTCCATTTCTGAACTGAGTCACCCTCGTTTCAGTCCTGTTTCACTGAACCGGTATAACCTACCGTTCTAGCCATGTCTATCTAATGAGATATAAAATCTTTACCCAATGCATTGGAGGGAGATATAGGTCCCACCCATCTCATAATGATACCATTCTTATGTGTGCCACAAAATCATAAATCATACATCATTGCATAACCCATGTAGTAAAAATGGGATTCTTAAAAAACATGACATCATAAAACAATTCATATAAGATAAAATAATTCATTAAAATATTTCCATCACAACATAATCAAATCCATGTAATAATAGGGATAGAAACAGAACCCTATATTACCTTATATGGAAAATAATTTTGATAAAACACTTGAACTCCATTCTTGAGGAAAATATCCTTTCTACTTCAAAAACATTTTTCCTTTCTTAACATGTCATACAATTTTAAACTAAAAGAAGTTGATTAAAAGTAAACATGAAAACTTATAAAGGATTATTCTTGGAAATATTGTTTCAAAAATCCATTCATGCTGTATAAGTTAAAAAAACATTGTTCACATACCTTTGTCGGAAAAGTCAAAAAGTACCTCGTACGAAAAATGACAAAAGATTCCTTTCATATCCTTTACTAAAAACTCATCGAAGGGTAAAATTGGATTGAAAAAATTTTAGGTGGATGGAAATAATATTACATATTGAAGAAACATGGATTTCAATGATAAAATACACCCCAGTAAATACTAAAGTATAAACAATCTCGGATAAAAATGAGATTGTGATATTTCCCTTACCTTAGGTCCAATTTGCTTCTCAAGTGTCCCAACCTCCTGTAAAACGATTTAAATAATGTCATTGACTTATTCCAGAATCATACTCATTGTTATTATATCATATATGGTTCAATTATGACTTTATTTTACTTGTTCTTTTGTAAATTCCATGTTAAAGAGCGTTTTGGGTAAAATTGTTTCATTTGTTGTCCGTGTTTTGACTTGTAATTATTCATATGATTACTTAGATCATGATTACTTAAGTACATAATATAAAACATGATTTATATATAATATATATTCAGAATATACATATATATAATATATCAATAAATGAAAAGAAATACACCGTTCATGGAGACGGTAGGCTGTACGTACGCATGAACGCTGTTTTCATTTCCTTATTGAGTTAAATGGAATTAAGTAGATGACATACATATATATACACATAAATACAGTATCATTATTATGTCATATTTTTCATTATTAATTATTATATATACTTTATAATAATTCGTGAATGGTTAAAGTGGAGAATGAATCCCATCACATCGTGGAGACGGTAGTCCGTACATACGCACGAGCGATGATATCATTCTCATGATCGTGGGACTGTATTGGAGTGTATGTATACTATTTCAGAATCAATATCACTTTAAATTATTCATATATAGTTATTATTTACACCATTATACCCATCAAATTAAGGTGGTGGTGGAAAATAGATTTCACCATGGCGTGGAGACGGTATTCCGTACGTACGCACGCGCGGTGATTTCGTTTTCCGTAGGATGGATAGATGGTGAAATAGGGTTGTTTCATACTTATAATAACATATCAGTATATAAGAAATACTGATGTTATTACTTTATCATTAAACAACTATAGAAGAAGAAGTTGAAGAAGAAAGAAATTGAAAAATATCGGTAATGGATATTACCTCTTTTTGACGCGCCTTCTCTTAACCTCCACTTAAAGAACTATGGATGGTCTTTTAAGAAGACCAGGACCTCTAGGATGATACTAGGGAAGTGGAGAAGAGATTTTGGCAGGGTTTGGCCGAGCTTGAAAGCTCAAATTGGTGTGAGGAGGAGAGGGAGGAGGTGCCTTTTTATAAGGGAGGAGAGGGGCACCTTAGGAAAATCTCAAAATATTATTTTATATTAAGGTCAAATTCGGTTTATAATGGGTCAAAAGGGTCTTATTTCGAAGATAAAGTGGGGATGGGTCTAAATACTCTCATCCAATAGGATTTAGACAAGCTTAGGTTATTATTTTAACCTTATCAATTAGATTTAACTCTATGTTAAATAATTTAACTTTTACAGTGTCTTTTTGTTTTCTTACACTATATGGTTAATAAACTTACCATAACAAGCCAAAAGAACCCCAAGTTGTTTTTTATTAATATATCTATCCGTATCAAAGTCATTTGGCGGATCCTTAGATTTTTAAGAATTAAATAACAATTAATAATATTATATTTGTTTTAAAAACTAATTTATGTCAATTTTGACACTATTTGGTACATGATTTTTATGAAATTCATAACATAATGATAAGTTCGAAAAAAGTCACTTAAATAAACAATAACATGTCATATTAACCTATAAAATTAGTTTAAGTCATAAAAAGTCTCAAATTACATTTATTTGGGCATTTATAACATCAATTATGTCAATATTTCATTAATAAGACAATTACTGCATCATCATTGTGTCATAATAAATGGTAATTATTTAATCCCTAAAAATTATAAATAAATTTCTATGATGTAGATAATTGTATTATATTTCTGGAGACTATTCATTTTAGAAGTTTCATGAAGTTTATCACTAAATTAAAACTTTTATACTTATACGATTTAAGAAAGTGACATGTTGTCACATTCTTTGGTTTTAATAATAAATAAATTATTTCCATGGACAAAAGTCCATAAAATGAATCTAATAAAACCCTTAGGTTATATGGGTCGACTTTTAGTCATCAAATAGTATTTTGACATGTGTTAGGGTAATTTTATAATATTATATTTACCCTTAATTACCCGATTTACCTTTAACTATTGTAAATAAAATTTACCGTAGTTAATATTCATAATTTCCAAAAATAAAAAGTATCTTATTAACATAATTTGGATCCACTAATTCCAAATATGGAATCCATTTTTCGAAATTCAATACACAAAAGTTGCATAAATTGAAATAAAATTAATCCCGTTGTCAAAAGAAAACAGGTTTTTCTTTAAAACATTACGAAAGATTGAATTGATTTAACCTACGAATTCAATGTAAAATCAATGCTAATGACATAAATTATATTAAATGGTAAAAATATATTATATTTATACTTTAAAACAATTCAATATTATAATTTAACCACATAAGATATTAAGATGAAAATAGTTGTTTTTAATTAAAATATAGCGTGTTTTTACTATTCATTAAAATATGAAAGTTATCGGAAAAATATCAAAACTTTATCTAATGTAAATTTTTATATCCTGATTCAAAATAAGAATTTTATTTTATCAAATTGAACTTATAAACATGTCAAAAACTAGATTTAAAGTGGGTGCGCCATCAAAAGGCGGCAAAACTGCATTTTTTGAAAAATACTTATTTTACCCGAAAAATTTATTTTGTTCTTATACCATGTTCTAGAAATGTGTAAGATGAATAATAATGTTATAAAATTAAAAATTTAGTTAACACTATCCATAACGGCTAGTTCATAACAATATTATAATAATATATCGTTGTTTAGTAAAACCCGGTATTTCGTACAACACACGCTATCGAGGAAGGTCGCGATTGCGTGTAATGCAAGCCAAGTCAGCGTTGCGTGTAGTGCACAACTCCTTTTTTGTTGCGTATAATAGAATCCAACAATATTTTATTTATACATTGAATATATATATATACACTCAATGTTGCATAGAATAACTTCTATCAAACAAACTTGAAATTGTGTGTAACAAGAGCCAAGAAAAGTGTTGCGTATACTGCAAGCTAATACGGTGTTGCGTATAGCGCAAGATAATCTTGGTGTGTCATACAATAGAAGATATGAATGAAATTAAAAAGAATGTATCTTATAAAACCTCGGGTTGTTACAGTCGTCGACTGTTATTGCCGTTGGGTGAGTTTCATATCACCAGAGGGTGGATCTTTTCTTCATCGGGGCGAGTGGGATGTCCAGGTGAGTCGAGCAGGACCCGAGCATCATGGACTTGGAGGAGTTACAACCCAAGATTTCTAGTCTATATCTATATGACCATGGGAATTCACATTTAGACTTTCCTCCAGTGGTGGATCCTTTCAAAGATGTATTTCCAAATGAATTTTTAGGTTTTCCTCCAGGGCGTGAGGTAGACTTCTCGATTGAACTCGTTCTAGGAGCGGCACTGGTGTCCATTACTCCTTATAGGATGGCGACACCTGAGCTACAGAAGCTCAAGAAACAGTTGGAGGAGTTACAGGTGAAGGGTTTCATCTAACCCAGTACTTCTCCTTGGGGTTCTCATTTCCTGTTTATGAATAAGGCAGACAACACCCTTAGGTTTTATGTGGATTATTGGAAGCTGAACCAGTTGCTGGTTAAGAACCGATATCCCTTGCCTAGGATTGATGACCTCTTTGATCAGCTTCGAGGAGCTCGGGTGTTCTCAAAGAACGATTTGAGGTCCTATTATCATCAATTTCATGTTAGACCATTAGATATACCTCTTACAGCCTTTAGGAGCAGGTATAGTCTATACGAGTATATAGTTATGCCATTCGGCCTCATGAAGGCGCCTGCAGTTTTCTTGGCACTGATGAACCAAGTGTTCAATTCATACTTAGTCTATTTCTTGGTGGTCTTAGTGGATGATATCTTGGTGTACTCTCATGCTCGACATGACCATGCCATACATCTTGAGATCGTTCTGAGTACACAGAGAGAGCATTAGTTATATGCTATGCTCTTGAAATGCCACTTTTGGATGGATCAGATTCACTTTCTGGGTCACGTTATCTCAGAGAAATGAGTATTAGTGGACCCAGAGAAAGTGAGATTTGTAGTTTCCTAGGAGCAGCTAAAGAATGTCTTTGAGGTGTATAGTTTTCTAGGGATAGCTGGATACTACAGACGATTCATACATGACTTTTCACCCTTAGCAGCACCACTAAAGGGTCTAACCAAGAAGGGTGTGAAGTTCTTATGGTCAGATTCTTGTGAGTCGACCTTTCAATAGCTGAAATGGAGATTGACTTTAGCACCGATACTTGTCTTTCTAGAGCTGAGTAAGATCTATACCGTTTACTACTATACTTCAGGTATCGGGCTGGGAGTTGTGCTTATGCAGGGAGATAGAGTTGTTGCCTACGAGTCCCAACAGTTGAGGCCACATGAGAAGAAATACCCTACGCACGATATGGAGTTGGAAGCTGTTGTTCATGAATTATTCTATTGGAGACATTACCTTTTTGGAGAGAATTTTTTGGTTTTCACCGACCAAAAAAGTCTGAATTACATTTTCACTCATCGTGATTTGAATTTGAGACAGCAGAGGTGGGTTGAGTATCTTCATTCCTTTGACTTTGAGCTTGCCTATATACCGGTAAAGGGAAACGCAGTGGCTGATAAGTTGAGTAGGGGGACTCAGATACATGCAGTTTAGGAGGCCATCAATGAGTGGTAGCTTATGGCTCTATTCTCTGAGATGCATTTGGAGGTGCACGACAGACAGGGGAAGACTTTTCTATCTTCTGTAGCTATTACATCTGTACTTCATGATCGGGTACAGATGAGGTAGCTATCAGACTCATAAGGCCTAGTCCTACAACAAAGCGTGTCAGGAGAGGACCCTCTTCCATGATGGATAGTAGGTGAGGCTAAGATCTTGTGTTTCCAGGGACGCATATGGGTGCCAGTGGACATACGCGAGGAGATGATGTAGAACTTTCATTCCTCAATTTGGGCAGTTCACCCTAGCGTCACCAAGATATATCATGATCTACACCGCCAGTATTGGTGGCCAGGTATGTAGAGAGATGTTGCTGGTTTTTTCATGATATGTTCCACTTTTCAGTAGGTGAAAGAGGAACATCAGCAACCATCGGGTCTTTTATAGTAGTTACCCAATCCCGAGTGTAAGTGGAATGATGTCGTGATGGACTTCGTGACTGGTTTTTCAAGATCGCCTCGAGGGAATAATGCAGTATAGGTTGTCATTGATAGAATCATGAAGGTTTCTCACTTCTTTCCGATCAAGGAGACCTTTTGTGTTGATGATCTTGGATGGTTGTACATCTGAGAGATTGTACATCTGCATGGAGTTCCACACTCCATCGTTTCAGAGAGGGATGCACGTTTTACTTCTCGGTTCTGGCAGGTGCTTCAGAAGGATTTGGGTACATAGGTACTTTTGAGTACATCATACCATCCCCAGACAGATGGCCAGTTCGAGTGTACGATTCAAGTGCTTGAGTATATGCTCCGAGCTTTCATTCTAGACTTTAGAGGTTCTTGGGAGAAGCATATACCTCTTGTGGCGTTTGCCTACCACAATAGTTTTTAGGCGACTATTCAGATGGAACCTTACAAGGCTCTGTACGTAGTCCATACCGATCACCTATATGCTGGATGGAGGTGGGAGAGGCAGCTTTGCTGGGACCTTGTCTTGTTCAGGAGACGTCACAACACATACAGTTGATTCGGAAAAGGATTCCTACAGCGCAATCTCGACAGAAGTCTTATGCTGATCAGCGGAGATGACCTTTGGAGTTTAAGGTCGGGGATCATGTATTATTTCATGTCGCACCGAGGTTGGGATACAAGAGGATTTGGAGATAGGGTAAGCTTTCACCATGGTATGTCGGGCTGTTTGAGGTGTTGGAGAGAGTTGGACTGGTTGCCTATCAGTTGCAGTTACCCTAGAGGTACTGGGCTATGCACGACGCCTTCCACGCTTCTATGCTCTGACATTACTTTTCAGACCCATCTCATGCCCTTCAACCTCATGAGGTTGAGCTCCAAGCGGATGCATCATTTGAGGAGCATCATATCCAGATTGTTGATCACAGTACAAAAGTTCTCCATGGCCGGTCTGTTCCTATGGTATGGGTGCTATGGCAGTATGGGAGAGTACAGGACGAGACTTGGGAGAGGGAGGACAATGTACGATCACAGTGGCTGGAGCTGTTTGGGGTTTCTTCTTCAACGCCTCTCTAGGGAAATTCGGGGACAAATTTCTTTAAGGGGGGAAGCTTGTAAGAACCTAGACATTCTTTTTAGGTATGTTTTTTTGTTTTATGTAGTTTTTGAGAAAAGATATGTTTCTGTAAATTTTTGAAGTACACGTCGTGTACTTTCTGAGTACACGGTGTGTACTTTGTTGCCGCTCGAGGCCGTGTCATAGCCACACACACGACCATATAGGGGTGACATGGAGTCCGCCTAAAGAGGAGTATGGAAAATCCAAGTACAGGCTGTGTACTCCAAAATTACACGCAGTGTAATTTCTTTTATTTTTCACTAAATGCATCGGGGTCGCGTCTTAACACCATAACTATCTTCTTCTATAGCTTCTTTGACTGAGAGCATTCCGTATGGCCACATATCTTCGATGAACCTCTGAGCCTCCATCCGTTCTCAAAATCTACCGCCGTCGATTGCATTGGAACCGCAACAGTAAGCTCTTCCTTCTCCTAGAGATTCGTTTCCCAATTCCTCCTCTTTCTCAAGTTATCGTGGGTTGAGTGTTTTGGAAGTTTTCATAGATCTACGACATTACAAGGAGATTCAAGCTTCAAGGTTCGAGTATATTTATCTTCTAATGTCGAGGTAGGTGGTTTGTGGCTTTTTGTAGGAAGTCTTCAAGTATTTGTGCAAATTCCACCAATACCCTTGAACGGGGTATTGCATGTTTTCTGTTTTTCCCTTGCTGTTTTCATTCTTTGCTTATATGTTTTAGTAGAGGTTATTGTTTGTGAATACGATAATTTAATGTGTTTTGGATGCTTTTCCCATGCATATTTGCGTGTTTATGACTGTTTGGTCTAGTTTTTCCTGTTAGGCTATTGCCAGCTTCATGCCTAGTTGTAGGATGGTATGACTGTTCTTCCATGCTAAGATGTTGTAGATTCTAGCCAAGCAGTTATTTTGGTTACATTGGCCGTTACATGATGTGATAATTGCTGATTTTACACAGGGCCGTGAGAATGTAGAGTAGTAGACCACAGGGAGAATGGACGTAAGGGCTTCTCTAGAGTTTCTTTTATAATACGATGTGAGAGTACATGGGTAATTTACATTGAGTGCTTCCTCAGAGTGTCTGTAGTTCCTCGACGTGGGACACATGGGGAATGAGACGTTGAGTGCTTCCCCAGAGAGCCTTTAGTATGATATGAGACTATAGGGGGAATTGACAGTGAGTGCTTCCCCAGAGAGTCTATTCTTTAGCTGAACTAGAGGGGTGAGACTGTGTGTACCTCACAGAGGGTTGCTAGTACTTGTAGGTTGAACCATAGGGGTTAGGCTGTAAGATTTACCTGGAGGTTACCTATTAGCTCTACTTGCTTGAGTGACTGTTTACTTGTTTGTAATTATGTGCTAGAAACTATGGATTGTTTGTTGTTTAGTGCTTAATGTTTACTGTTTCTGTACTTTTACCTTCCATATATTCACTGACTGTTAGGCACATATCTTTGGGTGGTCACCTACTTGGATTTTTATCTCACACCCAGTTTGGGTCATGCTTTTGGGACCAAACATATTATATTTTTTGTAGGTGAAGATAAGGTAAAATGCCCTTCTACTTCAGGTTCTTGATTGCACTAGACCTGGAGAGCATGAGACCAAGCCGAGGCTTGCGATGCTGAGGAGTTTCTCATCTGTTGTTTTTCTTTTGTACTTTGGTTTAGCACTATATTCACCATTCTGACTTGTTTGGCTGTTTTCATAGACATATATGTATCATTCACCATTTACATATACTTCTGCTCCAGTTGTATATTTATCAGTCTTCCACTGTTATTGTTGTTGGATATTTAATGCTTCCACTGTTGTATATTTTGTTACTTCCACTGTGTACTCTGCCTAGAGGGAATAGTTTCACCACTATCACACCCAAGGACCTTGCTTCTAGTCGACAGCCTCTTGCGTTCAGGGAAATTCACTTGAGGCCATGTGACCAACCGGTTACGGTGCGCCACTGGTTGGATTCCGGAACTAGGGTGTTATAGTATTAATATCATGTTTTCCATCATTTCTTAGATTAATTTCTTAAATACGGCCTAAGGTTGATAACCATTGGGGTCATGGAGGTCTTTGGGGAATACGAGGATGGTGTAGATCCTAGGAACCAAGGTTTGGGTGTTTTAAGCCTCATGCATGGTTAGAGAAAACCATGTGGGGTAATATCATTATTTGGATAAACTGTGCTAGGATGGACACTGGGGGATTATATCCTGTACTATTTGGGTAAAACCTAGGAGAGGAGCCACATATCCATGTGGCATGTCTTCAGTTTTTAGCCAACTTTGAAAAAGGGTTTTAGTATAGTGTAGAAATGGTTTATAAACCATGTAGGGTAATTGTATGCTATTCCCTAGGACTACAAGAATTCATGCACAGTTTTTGTGCGGTTTCACAAACCACATGACCTTATAACTTTCATAATTTTATAATTTTTAATTAAATAAATAATTATTTTTAAACCTAACATTGGGTTATACATGAAATACACAAAAGGGAGTCTCCTTTGAGGGCTATAACCGTTAACTAGTCTTAAATTTGATATCTACTCTTCGGTTGGACTCCAATTTTAATGTGGTTTGTCTCCTTAGATCCATTACCGTATGGACCTAATTCTTTTTTAGAAATTCTTGATTCTTATGGATATCAACTTCCCTATATAGATTTAGGATCATATCCACTAATTTATCATCCTTCATATTTTTTTCATATTTCTTCCAAATAAGGATGAATAATAGATTGATACTGTATGATATATCAATCATGAGCCTAAGGTAGGTGACCATGTGATTTTTTTAAAAGTTGGATTGTTTATTTATGTCATGGTGTCGTGCGCCCAATTTCCGAGTGTCACCTAATGTGAATTTGAACCCTATAGTGTCCTATATTATTTTAAGTAATTTAATAGGCTTACTAATGCATCTTATATGTTTTATACCTTGAATAAGGATCAACCCACATGTGAGTTTCCTTGAATGGCCCTTTTATGGATTTTTTCCTTGGACACCCTTAAGGTGTGCCTTTATACCTTTCATGGGTTATTAAAAATGGAATTTTTATTAATGTAATTTAAATGTTGTTAATGTTTAATTGAATTTGTTAAATTGTATTGGATGGTTGACCTTCCCCTTGACCTATGTTATCCATTACATTTCAAAAAATGATTGTCTTGAATTTCCTTTCCCATGTGAGTAAATTAGGGGCTATGACTTGAATTGATGAAATTGGATTTAATTGATCTAATTTTTTATTTTCCCATGTGATTTGAATGATAACTAAGCCATGTGATCGCTTTATATTCTTGTTAGGCTTGTTATATTAAAAATTTCCATGTGATTACTTGAACGACCTTATAATTTCTATGTCCTTGTGAGATAAATTGAGTTAATTCCTTGAGATGGAATCTTTATGCATGTGATGCCTTGTATATGAGCATTCCCATGTATTTTATGTTGAGACCATGCTATGTAACTAATTTATTAATAATTTTAGGATCCTTATCTTGTAATGGTAATGTGAGTAAAGGAAAGTACATGCCCATTGTGGTTGGCCAAGGCTTGATACCCCTATGGAGGTGATCTTAATAGAGGATGCTCTTGATTTTGACCTTATAATGTTAAGTTAAATTTTAGGTGGAATGGTTTTTGATAAATGAAAAATAGAATTAGGTGATACATGGATTTAAATTATAAATACAAGGAAAAACTCATGATACTATTGGACTTTATACTTTTAGTGATACATGGATTCACCTTAGAATTCCATGGATGAACTCAATGGTTAATGTGATATTTTCATGAGTGATAAATGTATCCAAATGAGATATTACATTGAATAAATCATTGAGACTGTACTTATATACCACGTGATACATGAATAAAATGGATAACCAAGGAAAGTCTCAAAGGTGAATGATTATATGTCAGGAGTGATACTTGGGGTTTCCTTAGTAGATTTCTAAGGATAGAATCATATGACATGAACTTTATACCACATCTAGAGTGATTAATGGTTTCATGAGAGCTTCTCCATGGATATGATCATAGGGTTTTAGTTTATTACACCTAGGGTGATGATTGAGTTCCAACATAGGGATTTCATGTATGGACACATTTTCTAAATGAATAAATAAATGAAATGAAATGACTTATGATTTTTCTTCTAAGACAAAGCACAATCTTGGACTTGGTCTTTACTTGTATTATTTAGATGGCCTTCTGAGGCATGTATCGAGGTTCTAGGTATACGGGGGATGTAGGTCTTGAGATGGATCTTGAGATATATAAATTTTATTTTTATTGAAATATTAAGTAGATATTAATTTAAAACCACTACATGTAGGATGAATAATTTGTCTTCCTTGATTACTAATTTCTTTATTGCATACTCCCTACTATATATATTCATTAATTGATTGGAACACACCTTTAGTGAATGCCTATTGGGATTTAGTCTCACTCCCAATTTGGGTCCCCTTTTACATCTATTTTTTTATGGTTTTAAGAAATGATAAGGGTAAGATCCCTCATATAGGTATTTGATATTGTTTTTAGGAATATGAGAGAATGGGAAAAACCCAAGGCTTAGGATGATATTGTGATTCCTTTGGCCTTTTTGTACTTTTAGGACATATATTGTATATGTCTATTGTGCACCTATTCTGTCTATTTTATTATAAAAATGTAACATTTATCATCATCTTTTATATGATATGACTTATGTCTTGGTTTCTAATATTAGTAATCCATAGAATTTATCTTTTTTATAGTTTATTACTTCCTCTACTTGTATCTGTTATTGATATCAACTATGCTATACTCTAGTAATGAGGGCATAGTCTCCCCACAAACACACCTAGAACCTCACTTCTTGGCGGAAGCCTCTAGAATTTGTGGAGATGTTCTTGGGGAAATGTGTCCCACTAGGATCAGGGAACCATACAGTGGGATCTGGGTCTGAGACATTCCAACATAGATGTTTCTAATATGTAGGGAAGGTTAATATTTTATCTACACATTGAAAGCCTTGAAATCATAGTTATCCAAGGGTTCATCTACATAGCTTGAGGTTATAAATAAGTAAATGGAATATAAATATTCTATATTTTTAAGGAGACTAGAAATTAATCTCTACCATATATTTACATACATGAAAACCCAATCTATATAGTTTTAGATCCTTTGAGGACTGATCATATGTTTTGTAGTTTAATATCATGTGAATAAAACGTATCTCCAAGAGGAATGGCCAAATTAAAGAATTTGGTTCTTCAAGGGAAGTTCATACCCCTAAATGAATTTGTAAATTAAGAGGAAGAAAAAAAATTCCTTGATAATAGGTAATATACATATATTAATAACATAGAGGGAATCCAAATCATTTTGAATGGTTGGTCTATGGGATGTGTAAATCATAACCCAAGAATATCTAAGTCAAATTATGTTATAGACTGGTAGGTATTGTTCAACCATTAATCATTGAATAATCCAACATCACATGCTCTTATGATAATAGCTCATCAAATTAAGTTGTGAATTTCGTTTTGAACCAAAATATCAACTTAGCCTAAGCTATTTTTCATTGTGTTATTAACCAAAAAATCTTAGTGAAGTCCCTTCAAATTATCCAATAACTACAACAAATTTTATATTGGGGTATCTAAGAGAATATGATTTCTATGTACATTTAATTGTAATACAAGTGTTCCATCTCAAGGAATTGAATGTTATTTAATTAGGTATTAAAGAAATGAAGGTTTTCTATAGAGAATGTATTATTCCAAAAGGTTTTTGAGTAACTAAAAGACTACACCAAAAAGATTTGAATTAGTTTTCATGGATAAGAGATAATAAATTCAATTAATGAGTACACAATCATAATAAGGGATGATATATTTGAAACATATACATTATGTTGTGAAGTTTAACATCATACAACAAGGATGTGGTCATGGAGTCTAATGTCATGATACTAGGACATTGCTCTCTTTCATTGAATGGAAAAAACCTCAATCACAATGGTTAGATCATATTACCACATTCCCTAATCACACATGAGTCTTTAATGACATGGTAATCTAGAGAAAACTAGGCAGTTAGTTCATCTATGTTATAGTGCATGATAGGGAATATGTGGCATTGTGGAGAGGTGGAATCAACCGTATTTTGTGCACTGAAGCCTCTACAAAAATCTAAATCTCATGGGGGTTATTATTGGAAGTTATTAAAATTCTTGTTTGGGAATGAAATTCATTATCCAATTATAATAATATTTCATGTGGAAATATGAATCATGCCACAATAGTTCGGGAGAATTTTTCTAGCATTGATCTGGCACATATATTGGGAGGGGGAATTCCTTCTCTATTTATTTTATATTGTGGATGGTAAAAGGTTGTGAAAACCAGGACTCACTATATATCCTTTGTAATTATGAATCAATACAAATATAGTTTATTTATTAAAAAACACTTGAAAAATAACTTCCCACACATAGGGATGGGTGTTTCCTTTTATATTATGATAGGTCATAGGATTTGAGATCTGAGAATCACTACATAACTTGCTGTAAAAGGGAGCAAGAAACGCATAGTTAATATATGGGAAAAATTATACATTTTTCTAACCCATATGCAAGGAGTTTTAATTTATCCTTTTATAGTTTAACTAGGCCAAGGGGTTTAGATCTAGGTGTCACTATAGATCGGATGTAATAGGAATCAATCCACACATATTTCTTATATATAACATTCACCGTGCTTATATTAAACATACGTAAGGAGGGGGAATTTTCCTTTTATGTTATTTATGGAACCATGATTTGAGATTTGGGTATCACTAAGTATCATATGGTAATTATAATCAATATGCATTGAGTTATTATATGGAAAATTCCATGAGTAGGTCCAACCCAAAGATAGGGAGGGGAAATTTTCCTCTTATATTGTGGCTAAGACTAAGATTTAAGAACTCGATGTCCCTAAATATATTATGGTAATATGAATAAATACCACACATAGTTATCATATTGATAATTACCTATAAATGTCTAACCCATATGCAAGGAGGGGGAATTTTACTTTTAATTTTTTTTCTAAATCCTTGATTTAAGATCTATCCACCACTACGGATCCATTGGTCATTTGAATCATGAAACATGTAGTCTTTATATATGGTCCCCTATATAGATATGATTCTCCTATAAGGTTAGGGGTATTTTATTATATTGAAATATCCAAATCATGTTACGTTAATTCAAAATAGAGTGATGTCATGGATTAAAAATGAAATATACCTTTCATGGATGAGTTTGTAGTTATAGGATTAAGGACAGAATTCCATTTCATCATATGAGGGTATATGAATGAAATCAATGTGATCTGGTTAACCCGTACACCAAAAACCTTTTACATAGATCAATCCCATAATTAAAAGGTGAGGTAGGAACCATAAGGGAAACAAATTTTGTGTAATTTGATGTCTGTGACTAAGACCTTGTCCTTCTTTTTGATTTTGTGTGACTAGGATCTAGCTAGGAATACTCTTACATCTAGTAAAACCATAGAATTAAGTTCTCTAGGTCACCTATTGACTATGGAAAGGCATTGATAGTGGTTCATGGGTAACTACATACGACTAAACCTGGTGTTTCGAGAACCTATCAATACAATGGTGCATTGACAATAAGATTATTTTCTCATATGGGAGAGATATTACCATGTTGCGGATGTCCATGGTGTATTTTTGGAATAATATTCCTACAATACATATCTATACTATTCTATAGAGTTATATTATGGTATTTACATCCTTCTATTTTGGACGATGAGTCTAGGGATCCTCAATGTGTACTATATATGAATCATATAGCCTCAAGGATGTCAGAATTGAGTAGACTAGGAATGTAAACCCTGTACTACATCATGGAATGGATATGATGACATTATTTTTTGGGATTTTCAAGAATGTAGAACTATTTTGTGTAATTATACATAATATTCCCAGGAAATATTTTTCTATGGGAATTTAGTCCTACTATTGAGATGATACTAGAGTATGCTGATGATCTTCTATATCATCGATGGGGATATGGGCCTTCCTTTGTCTAGTTGTCAAAATATTACATTCAACCCTTGTTTATTAAGGAGAATAGGCTTGATTCAGCTTTTCATTCCCCATTGAGATATGTAGATAATCCTCAATACTGGGAGAATCGATATGGGCATCCACATGTATATCCTTTGAATGATACTGGTGTAGTCTTTCATTAGTGGGACAAAAAATATTATCATTAATATTATATGTTGGTGGAATATTCTATGTATATTTATTGATATGTATATTTTCATGCACCGAGGTTCCATCAAAAATTATTTTTGGGGACCTCAAATGCAGCTGAGATATGATATTAGTCTTTTTTGTTTTTTTGGAATATATAGTTGACCTTGTTTGAAAGGAGTGTGAGCTTGTTTTGAAGTGATTTACAATTTTTTTATGAACCATATTCAAAATAGATGAATGAGCCCAATCCCATGCCTCATCCATTATTGGAATATTATGATAATCATTAAGGATGAGAGAATTTTTTTTTCAGAGTGGATAGTTGTTCATGTTGACTTTGTTCATATGATTCTCTTATAGATGTTATATGAACATGTTATAATCCCTATATCATTATCAAAATATACCTATAGATATCCTATATCATTGAAAAATGTTAAAGGTAAATTAGAAGGGTATATGTAGGGATATATTCCTATACGCTCTCATCTTCCAAGATATGATGGATAATGTTTTTTATTTGAGTTGGTGTAGAGACTGGAAGTGTGACATTCATGGACATTACATTACTTTTGAATAATATCTAATACATAAAAAAAATAGACACACAAGGGACATAATAGTTTAGTGTCTTTGGAAACATGGAATATAAACTTCTAATCATGTTGAAAGATCTTCAACATCTCCCATAACGATCTTCCCCTTTTTGTTTCCTTACCTAAAACCTTTCTTTTAATCCTGGGGCAAAAGAAACATAAAAAGGGTGAGCTCAAATGCTCAGTAAGGGTAATCATGGAGAAAATAAAACAAACCATATACATTTGACCTTAAAAACATGAAAATAATATTTAAACAACAAAATCTTGAGCAATGACATAAAACATGGAAGTACGTAAGGTATAGATCATAATGGATCATCAATCATGATAAAATATAATAGGAATAAAGCATGTAATTTTGTAATCCATTAAGCACATGTAATGATTTCCATAGTAGCCAAGGCATTACTGCCATGACCATCTTAGTGGACAAAGTCCCTTTCTGAATCGAGTTCACTCCTCGTTTCAGTCCTGTAACACTGAACCGGATTAAATTACAATTCCAGACATGTCTATCTCATGAGATATAAATCTTTACCCAATGCATTGGAGGGAGATATAGGTCCCACCCATCTCATAATGAAATCATTCTTACATGTGCCACAACAAAAAATTAAAACATTCATCATAACCCAAAGAATAAAATGGGTTTCATAAACATCATATCATCATCACATAATCCATACAAAACAAATGGATATTTCATAATAAGAAAAGTGAAAGCATGTAAATCATAGAGACATTATACTTGAAACATATACATATGAAATAATATAATCTTATATGGAAAATGGTTTTGATAAAACACATGAAATTAATTCTTGAGGAAAATATCCTTTCTTCTTCAAAATCAATTTCTTTTCACAAAATGCCATTCAATTTTAAAAGGAAAGGATTTTGTTGAAAATAATCATAAAATCATCTAGAGGAAGCTTCATGAAAATGAGGCATTATGAAACCATAAAAATCCATTCACGCCGTATAAGTAAAAAAATAACAATTTCCTCGTACTTTTGTCAGAAAAGTCAAAAAGTACCTCGTATGGTAAACAGAAGAAAGATTCCTTCCATACGATGTGGTAAAAGTAAGAAAAGGGTAAAAATGTCTTAAACATACATGGAAGTAAATTAAACATTTTATGAAAACATTTTGAGAGTATATGGACATGAATAATAAACATAACACCCAGTAAATACTTACGAGTAAACAATCTCGGATAAGAATGAGATTGGAATAATTGTCCCTTACCTTAGGTCCAATATGCTTCGTATAGATCCGAACCACCTGTATAATGATTTAAATAATGTCATTGACTTATTACAGAATCATATTCATTGTTATGATATCATATATGTTTAACTTATGACTTTATATTACCCATTCTTTTGTAAATTAATGTTAAAGTAGCGTTTTGGGTAAAATCGTTTCATTTGTCGTTCGTGTTTTAACTTGTAATTATTCATATGATTACTTAGATCATGGTTACTTACATCCAGAATTTAAAACATGATTTATATATAATATATATTCAGAATATACATATATATAATAGACCGATAAATGGAAAGAAATACATCGTTCATGGAGACGGTAAGCCGTACGTACGCATGAACGCTGTTTTTGTTTCCTTATTGAATTGAATGGAATTACATAGATGACATACATATATATATAAATAAATACAGTATCAGTATTATGTCATATATTTCATGATTACTTATTATATATACTTTATAATCATTCATGAATGGTTAATCATTGAGAATGAATCTCATCGCGTCGTGGAGACTGTAGTTCGTACGTACGCACGAGCGATGATATCATTCCCATGATCATGGAATTGGATTGAAGTGTATGTATAATATTTAATATTCAATATCACTTTACAAAAATCATATATAGTCTTTATTTACACCATTATACCCATCCAAGTAAGGTGGTGGTGGAAAATAGATTACACCACGGCGTGGAGACAGTATTCCGTACGTACGCACGCGCGGTGATTTTGTTTTCCGTAGGATGGATAAATGGTGAAATAGGGTTGTTTCATACATATAATATCATATCATTATATTATTAATACTTATTCTATTACTTCATAATGGAACAACTAAAGAAGAAGAAGTTGAAGAAGAAATAAAGTTGAAAGAATCGGTAACGAACATTACCTCTTCTTTGAAGCGCCTCTTTGAGACCTCCTCTTAGGGCACTACAATTAGTCTTTGAAGAAGAACATGACCTATAATATGTTTCTAGGTAAGTGGAGAAGAGATTTTGGCAGGGTTTGACCGAGATTTAAGGCTCATATTTGTGTAAGGAAGAGAGGGAGGAGGTGCCCTTTTATAAGGGAAGGGAGGGGCACCTTTGGAAATCTTAAAAATATAAATTTATAATAAATCTAACCCCAGCTAAAAACCTCCAAAAATGACTCATATTAGAATATTTGATGATATAGGGTTGTAATATCATCAAACAATAAAATTTAGACATGTTAGAAAATTAGTTTAAACATTATCAACTTGATTTATCCTTACTTAATCAATTTAATTTTATTTGTGGTAATAACATTCTAAATTTTAAATTATAACAAACAATTATTTATTTGTTGTGAATTTTCCATAATTGGATACTTTATAACATTTTATACCATATAAATTTAAATTTATAAAATTTATATATTTTTGTGATTTTTAAACAATTTTATAATATGTTATTTTTATAAAATAACAATAGTGTCAATTTTGACACTATTCATTTACTTAAATTTAAATAAAATATATACAGAAGATATGTTCTAAATAAAAGCTTTAATATATTCATAAAAGTTCATATGTATCAGGAAAATTATTTTAGAACATTAAATAGTTCATATAATATTTATTTTATTATTTTTAAAAAGATTTATTTGGTTTTTCTCTTAATAAAATAATTACTACAACATTTTTGTATAATTATTTAATATACTTAGTTGTTACATAAAAATTAAAAATAAAATCCTATGATAAATATATATCTATTAAATTTCACAATAATACTTTTACATGAATTTATCATCTTAAAATCACAATATGTAAATTGGTATAGTTATTAAATTATGAAGGTGACAACTTTGGAATCATTTAAAATAAAATAATATAAGTGTCATAATCACTTTTATAAGACTCCAAACGGTTATGTATTAGGTCATTGGATGATTAGGGTGTATATATACACTACCAATAAGTTTTGGCCAGGTTTGTGGGCCTTTTAATGGGTATTATGATTTCAATAAAAACTATATTACTGATTTTTCACTTAATAAATAATTTCTGCATCATTAATGTATCACCATTAATGGCAATTATTTAATCCATAAAAATTCTAAATAAATTATCATGATGTAGATACTTTTATTAGAGTTATATAGATTATTCATGTTCTATGTTTTATGATGTTTATCACCAAATTAATATTATTATACTTATAAGATTTAAGAGAGTGACATGTTGTCACTTTCTTTGGTTTTAATAATAATTAAATTATTCTCAAGGTAAAAAGTCCATAAAATGAATTTAATCCGACCCTTAGGTGATATGGGTATAATTTTATCCATCCAATATAATTTGATTATGTGTTAGGGTAATTTTATATTATTATATTTACCCTTAATTACCCGATTTACCTTTAACTATGGTAAATAAAATTTACCGTAGTTAGTATTCATAATTC
Organism: Viscum album; assembly: GCA_963277665.1. Taxonomy (NCBI): domain Eukaryota; kingdom Viridiplantae; phylum Streptophyta; class Magnoliopsida; order Santalales; family Viscaceae; genus Viscum; species Viscum album. The sequence continues at coordinate 1,180,278,155 of OY728160.1, forward strand.
CCAAAAATAAAAAGTAGTATATTAACATAATTTGGAACCCCTGATTCCAAATATGGAATCCATTTTTTCAAATTCAATACACAGAAGTTGCAGAAATTAAATTAAAATTAATCCCGTTGTCGAATGAAAACGGGTTTTTTTATTAAAACATTGCAAAAGATTGAATTGATTTAACCTACGAATTAAATGTAAAATCAATTCTAATGACAGAAATTATATTAAATGGTAAAAATATATTCTATTTATACTTTAAAACCATTCAATATTATAATTTAACCACATAAGTTATTATGATAAAAAAAGTTGCTTTTAATTAAAATATAGCGTGTTTCTACAATTCATTAAAATATGAAATTTATCAGAAAAATATCAAAACTCTATACAATGTAAATTTTTATATCCTAATTCAAAAGAAGAATTTTATTTTGTCGAATTGAACTTATAAACATGTCAACAACTCGATTTAAGGTGGGTGCGCCATCAAAAGGCGGCCAAACTGCATTTTTTGAAAAATACTTATTTTACCCGAAAAATTTATTTTGTTCTTATACCATGTTATAGAAAATGTGTAAGATGAATAATAATGTTATAAAATTAAAAATTTAGTTAATACTATTCATAACAGCAAGTTCATAAATATATTATAATAATATACCGTTGTTTAGTAAAACCCGGTATTGCGTACAACACACGCTATCGAGGAAGGTCGCAATTGCGTGTAATGAGAGCCAAGTTGGGGTTGCGTGTTGTGCAAGACTCCTTTGATGTTTCATATAACAAAATCCAACCATATTTCATTTATACATTGAATATATATATATATATATACACTCAATGTTGCGTAGAATGGCTATTATCAAACTAACTCGAAATTGTGTGTAACATAATATAAGAATAGTGTTGCGTATACTGCAAGCTAATACGGTGTTGCGTATAGCACAAGATAATCTTGTTGTAGCATAAAACACATGACATCAATTAAATTAAAAATAATAATTATCATAAAATATCGGGTTGTTACATTCTACCCCCTATAAAATGAATTTCGCCCTCAAAATTCATCGGGGTTATGCATGGTTTTCTACTTGAAAGTTTCTTTAATTAAAAACCACATCGTAAAATGAAATACCAAAACATAACTTTAAAAACTAATGTATGAAATGCAATGGTTACCCAAATTTACTCATCACTGGGTTTCCATGTATGAGAACATAGGTGAAAATATGGATATGGAAGAGAAATCTAACCATCATGTTCTGATGGAGAGTGGTAGGGAACATGGATATGAAAATGCCAACAATCACAAAGCCATATATTTGTGATGATCTAAGGTACCATATTATTCATCGGATATAAGGGCACTAGGAAAACATTTTTGGTTTTCAAGATCATTTCCAAAAGATAAAGAATTTCAATTAGAAGAAATACTTGCTTGATTTTGGTACAATCTCACTGTTGTTCGTTCTTTGAACAATTTACACTTCATCTCTTAAAGAAATGAAGTTGAATTTGTTATTCGTGAAGTGTTAGCAGATCATGTGATAGAATGATGGGTCATTCCATCTATTTCAAACAAAAGGTTAGAAAAAGTTATAAGTCCATCTTATGGTTAGATTAATCGTATATGGTTCCAAAAATGAACTTACACTTAATATATCATACCGCTTAATAAAATAAAACTAGTTTCTACTAACCAGGGACTTCCTGTAGGCCAGTGGTAGGAGATAAAGGCCTGTCGCACTTCGGTTGTGGGTTCGATTTCCACATCCTTGTCCGACGCGATGGCCTGTCGCCCGTCCTGCAGGTTGTCCTTTTTCTAAAACTACATTACTATAACATCCGATCAATAATATCGAAAAAAAGTTTTATCCTTAAAGAATACTAACTTATGTCCAAAATAATCCATTCTAATCTTTAGGCTTATCTAAAATACTTCGGTCCAAGCTCATAGTATAAAGAAAACAATTACTAGTAAGGTTATCTACCAAGAATGTGAATGCAAGCATTTATCCCAAATATATAATAAGATATATCTTATTGGTTGCATTCCAAACACATGAATACCTTATTCATATATTCTCTTGAAACATAAATTACCATAGAACCTTATTGAAAACATGAATATTGTCAAAAGGTAACTCTTTCCACATACCAAAATCCCAAAAAATATATATAATCAAACCATAATATCACTTATTCCTTATATCAGTCATGAGATCATGAATACAATCAAACATCTCATTATCTTCTTATCCCTTCATTATGTAAATATAATCTACTTTCCAAAAATATCTGAATAACCTTCCATGGTTACTGGTACCATTCAACATATACTTTCATATACATTAGGAAAAACAATAGTGTAACAATCCTTAGATGATTATTTATTCCATAGTACCATATATTATTCTTTATAAACATACAATCATTCCACTAACTTCTTAAACCACTAGCTGAGCTTCAACATTTATTTCATCTCATATTTCATTTGTAGTCTCTTCATCATCATCCACATAAATACTACCCGTATGACCATGCTCATTCTCTTCATGAGATTTTCCATTAGGTCATTGGTTTTCATAATGCCCATACATTCCACATTTATAACATCTAATCATTGTTGATGTCGTAGCAATACCATTATCCTTGTCCATGGTGTCAATTGAACCTTTTCCTTTGCACTTACTGGCTTTGTGTCCTTCCTTCTTTTACACACCCAAAGCATATTCCGGTTCCTTTGAAACAATCTCCCTGATTCCTCTTCCCACATGATTTACATGAGGGAAATTGTACATTCTTTCCTCTATGATCATCATGAAACTCCATCTTTCTCTTATTATCTTAGTCGGAAAACTTTCCAAAGTTGAGATTATTGATCATATTATGAGATTGATGATTAGGCATAATAACGATGTTTGGACTTCCAAATCTTGTTTCATTTGGTTGCTCATGACGAATATCATTCCATTGTCCGTCATATCCTCCATTATCGTGAATCTTAATATTTCCAGCCATTTTCTAAAACCCAAAAAGAATAGTGTGAGAGGGAAAAATCATGCTAGGGAAAGAAACATAGTAAAGGGTGAGTACCCTAAATATCTAACATCTTAGGTTAAATTCTATGATCGTTATTGTAGTTCTAGGACTATATCCTATATGTATACTTATCCTTTGGGATATCCCTAAACATACCTTAGAAATATCTCTAGGGATCTCACTAACATTTTCACATCCTAGTTTCAAAAGGTTGACTAAACCATTCCTCTGATACCAACTGTAGAGTCCCAAAGCATGACGTTCATGGAAATTACATTACTTTTGCAGAATATCTAATACCTAACAAAAACATACACATAAGGACCGTAATAGTTTAGTGTCTTTGGAAACATGGAATATAAACTTCTAATAATGTTGAAATATCTTCAATATCTCCCATAACGATCCTACCCTTTTTGTTTCCTTACCTAAAACCTTTCTTTTAATCCTGGGGGAAAAGAAACATAAAAAGGGTGAGCTCAAATGCTCAGTAAGGGTAAGCATGGAGAAAATAAAACAAACCATATACATTTGAACTTAAAAACAAGAACATAATATTTAAATATCAAAATCTTGAGCAAAGACATAAAACATGGCAGTACGTAAGGCATAGATCATAATGGATCATCAATCATGATAACATAGTATAGGAATAAAGCATGTAATTGTGGCATCCATTAAGAACATGTAATGATTTCCATAGTATCCAAGGCATTACTGCCATGACCATCTTAGTGGACAAAGTCCCTTTCTGAATCGAGTTCACTCCACATTTCAGTCCGGTAACACTGAACTGGATTAAATTACCTTTCCAGCCATGTCTATATCATGAGATATCAATATTTACCCAATACATCGGAGGGAGATATAGGTCCCACCCATCTCATAATTAAATCATTCTTACTTGTTCCACAACATAAACTTAAAACATTCATCATAACCCAAAGAATAAAATGGGTTTCATAAACATCATATCATCATCACATAATCCATATAAAACAAATGGTTATTTCATCATAAGAAAAGTGAAATCATGTAAATCATAGAGACATTATACTTGAAACAAACACATATGAAATAATTTCATCTTAGATGGAAAATGGTTTTGATAAAACACTTGAAATGAATTCTTGGGGAAAATATCCTTTCTTCTTCAAAATCATTTTCTTTTCAAAAAATTCCATTCAATTTTAAAAGGAAATGATTTTGTTGAAAATAATCATAAAATCTTGTGGAGGAAGCTTCATGAAAATTAGGCGTTATGAAACCGTAAAAATCCGTTCACGCCGTATAAGTAAAAAAATAACAATTTCCTCGTACTTTTGTTGGAAAAGTCAAAAAGTACCTCGTATGGTAAACAAAAGAAAGATTCTTTCCATAGGATGTGGTAAAAGTAAGAAAAGGGTGTAAATGTCTTAAAAATACATGGAAGTAACGTAAACATTTTATGAAAATATTTTGAGAGCATATGGACATGGATAATAAACATAACCCCCGGTAAATACTTACGAGTAAACAATCTCGGATAAGAATGAGATTGGAATAATTATCCCTTACCTTAGTTCTGATATGCTTCATATGGATCCGAACCTCCTGTATAATGATTTAAATAATTTCATTGAATTATTACACAATCATATTCATTGTTATGATATCATATATAGTTCACTTATGACTTTATATTACCCATTCTTTTGTAAATTAATGTTAATGTAGCGTTTTGTGTAAAATCGTTTCATTTGTCGTTCGTGTTTTAACTTGTAATTATTCATATGATTACTTGGATCATGGTTAATTACATCCAGAATGTAAAACATGATTTATATATAATATATAGTCAGAATATTAATATATATAATATATCGATAAATGGAAAGAAATACACCGTTCATGGAGACGGTAGGTCGTACGTACGCATGAATGCTGTTTTCGTTTCCTTATTGAATTGAATGGAATTAAGTAGATGACATATATATATATATAAATAATTCCAGTATCATTATTATGTAATATATTTCATGATTAATTATTATATATACTTTATAATCATTCATGAATGGTTAATCATTGATAATGAATCTCATCGCGTCGTGGAGACGGTAGTCCGTACGTACGCACGAGCGATGATATCATTCCCATGATCGTGGAATTGTATTGAAGTGTATTTATAATATTTATGAATAAATATAACTTTACAATAATCATATATAGTAATTATTTACACCATTATACCCACCCAAGTAAGGTGGTGGTGGAAAATAGATTACACCACGGCGTGGAGACAGTATTCCGTACGTACGCACGCGCAGTGATATTGTTTTCCGTAGGATGGATAAATGGTGAAATACGGTTGTTTCATACTTATAATAAAATATCAGTATATGAGTGATAATTCTGTTATTACTTCATAATGAATCAACTAAAGAAGAAGAAGTGGAAGAAGAAATAAAGATGAAAGAATCGGTAACGAACATTACCTCTTCTTTGAAGCACCTCTTTGAGACCTCCTCTTACGGCACTAAAATTGGTCTTTGAAGAAGACCAGGACCTCTAGGATGTTTCTAGGGAAGTTTAGAAGAGAATTTGGGAGGTTTTGGCCGAGCTTGAAGGCTCTAATTGGTGTGAGTAAGAGAGGGAGGAGGTGCCATTTTATAAGGTAGGGGAGGGGCACCTCTGGAAATCTTAAAAATATTAATTTATAATAAATCTAACCCCACTTAAAAACCTCAAAAAATGACTCATATTCTAATATTAGATGCGATAGGGATGTAATAGCATCAACCAATAAAATTTAGACATTTTAGGAAATTATTTGAAACATTATCAACTTGATTTATCATTACTTAATCAATTTAATTTTATTTGTGGTAATAACATTCTAAATTTTAAATTATAAAAAATAATTACTTATTTGTTGTGAATTTTCCATAATTGGATAATTTATAACATTCTAGACCATATAAATATAAATTTATAATTTTTATATAGTTTTGTGATTATTAAACAATTTTATAATATGCTATTTTTATTAAATAACAATAGTGTCAATTTTGACACTATTCATTTATTTGAATTTAAATAAAATATATACAGAAGATATGTTAAAAATAAAAGCTTTAATATATTCATAAAAGGTCATATGTATCTATAAAAGTAGTGGAGAACATTAAATAGTTCATATAATATTTATTTTATTATTTTTAAAACCATTTATTTGGTTTTTCTCTAAATAAAATAATTACTACAACATACTTGTATAATTTTTTGGTATACTTAATTGTTGCATAAAAATTAAAAATAAAATCCTATTATGAAGATAAATCTATTAAATTTCACAATAATACTTTTACTAGAATTTATCATCTTAAAATCACAATATTTAAATTGTTATATTTATTAAATTATGAAGGTGACAACTTTGGCATCATTTAAAATAAAATAATATAAGTGTCATAATAAATTTTATAAGACTCCAAACGGTTATATATTAGGTAATTGGATGATTAAGGTGTATATATACACTACCAATAAGTTTTGGTCAGGTTTGTGGTCCTTTTAATGGGTATTATTATTTCAATAAAAACTATATTACTGATTTTTCACTTAATAAATAATTGCATCAATAATGTATAACCATTAATAACAATTATTTTATCCCTAAAAATTTTAAATAAATTATCATGATGTGGATAATTTTATTGTCTTTCTGGAGAATATTCATGTTCGAAGTTTTATGATGTTTATCACTAAATTAAAATTACTATACTTATAAGATTTACGCGAGTGACATGCTTTCACTTTCTTTGGTTTTAATAATAATTAATTTATTTTCATTTACAAAAGTCCATAAAATGAATCTAATCCGGCCCTTAGGTGATATCGGTATACTTTTATCCATCAAATATAATTTTTTCATGTGTTATGGTAATTTTATAATATTATATTTTCCCTTAATTACCCGATTTACCTTTAACTATGGTAAATAAAATTTACCATAGTTACTATTCATAATTCCAAAAAATAAAAAGTATCCTATTAACATAATTTGGACCCACTGATTCAAAATAAGGAATCCATTTTTTCAAATTCTATACACAGAAGTTTCAGAAATAAAATTAAAATTAATCCCGTTGTCGAATGAAAACGGGTTTTTGATTAAAACATTGCAAAAGATTGAATTGATTTAACCTACGAATTCGATGTAAAATCAATGATAATGACATAAATTAAATTAAATGGTAAAAATATATTATATTTATACATTAAAACCATTCAATATTATAATTTAACAACATCTGTTATTATGATGAAAAAAGTTGTTTTTAATTAAAATAGAGCGTGTTTTTAATATTCATTAAAATATGAAAGTTATCAGAAAAATATCAAAACTTTATCCAATGTAAATTTTTCTATCCTGATTCAAAAGAAGAATTTTATTTTTCCAAATTGAACTTATAAACATGTCAACAACTAGATTTAATGTGTGTGCACCATCAAAAGGCCGCAAAACTGCATTTTTTGAAAAATACTTATTTTACCCAAAAAAATTATTTTTTTCTTATACCATGTTCTAGAAAATGTGTAAGATGAATAATAATGTTATAAAATTAAAAATTTAGTCAATACTATTCATAAAGTATAGTTCATAATAATATTATTATAATATACCGTTGTTTAGTAAAACCCGATATTGCGTACAACACACGCTATCGAGGAAGGTCGCGATTGCGTGTAATGAGAGCAATGTTAGGGTTGTGTGTTGTGCAAGACTCCTTATTGTTTCATATAACAGAATCCAACCATATTTCATTTATACATTGAATATATATATATATACACTCAATGTTCCGTAAAATGACTATTATCAAACGAACTTGAAATTGTGTGTAACACAATCTAAGAATAGTGTTGTGTATACTGCAAGCTAATACGGTGTTGCGTATAGCACAAGATAATCTTGTTGTAGCATAAAACACATGACATCAAATAAATTAAAAAGAATAATTATCATAAAATATCGGGTTGTTACAGTGGGGATCTATTTACAATCATTTTCTCCTCATTCAAGAGGAATATTTAATTCGACTTTATGAATGAGGGTGTGTATATGTGTCTAACCCATTCTAAATGCACTGATATAATAGATTACTTGGCTTGATCAATAAGGTATATGGGACCACTCACTTGTTTCCACTAGAATATGTTAGAAGGATTTTTTAGTGTAGGTAAAGATATGATCCCACTCCCTCTATAACATATCTTTTCACACATGGTGTGGTATCCTTGGAAACCAATAAAATTGTATAGTTAGGTGAACTATCGAGTAATTCCCTCTGAAGAAGAATAAAGGGAATCAATGGTTTTATGATATTTTGGGTTTGATATTATTCTATATTAGTTTTATTTCCTGATAATTACACATTTCACTAGATAATGATGATATCCACTAGAGAATTAGATGGCACATAGTTTACCATTGTGTGATTAGTAAATGTTTTGGGAATATTAATGTAATTTGGTTTTTACTTCGGTACCTTGTTTTTTATAGTCATGCGACGAGGACATGTGATTCTATGCTGTTTATCATATTATGGCCAAGAAATTCCCCCATATAATTTTATGTCATACAGTGATTGAATTTTCATGTATTTTATCATCATCTGACTTGTATATTGTCATTCATTTTATCATCATGTGAATAGAAAATTTTCATTGAATTTAACATCATGCATATATGAAATTATCATGTAGTTTAACGTAATGATACTAGGAAATTGTTTTGTAGTTTATCATTGTGAAACTTGGATATTTTTCTGGAGTTTAATGTTCTGCAGATAGAATGTTGTTGTGCAGTTTAATGTCATATGACTCTGATTTTTGTAAACATATCTGGTTGGGAGTGAGGATTTTATAATTTAAGTAGAATGAATCAAATTAATGTTTCTTGGGTTTTGGTATTCTCTAACACTATCAATAATAATAAATCTTTCTGATATATCAAATTTACAAAGAGAATGCATCTATCAGTCATTTTTCATAAGAACTGATTATAAGGACAAAAGTGGATGTTGTAATTCCTAGATGCCTCTAAGGGTCTATTGGAACTTAGGATCAGGATAAGTTTATGTTCAACTAAACACATAGTATTTTCAGATATACTCATGTTCAGAAATGAATATACAGTGTTTATTCTAGTGTTGAGAGATGGTCATCTATCAGTCATAGATAAGGGGACAATATTTTTCTATAAATCCTATGTCATTAGATCAAATTACTCAAATGAAAGTATTGGAGATTTAAGTATTGGTGTATCCAATATCCCCTCTAAGATTTTATCCTTAATCTAGAAGTTAATGTTATAAAAACTCTCCTTTTATGCCTGAGACATCGGTGGTATAACTGTGATTGTAATATCTTCTCAACTACACTTTATTCATCTTACTCATTAGTTGCAGCTATATCAAATAATTCTCTATGTAATAGTTCAATTATTTCAATACATGCTTTGTTTTTATAGAATATACCTTATGTTATTTTCTATAAAGATATGGATGATGATTTTTCATTCCTCGTGTTTTGTCATTTCATATTTCATTATGGTCACATGGAAACATTTGGATCCAATGATGTAGTCCCTATTATTTATCAATATGGGGGTAGGCGATAATGGATTTGGGTCCATGGATGATAAATATTCTTCCCATAGGTTTGAGGAACTCAACTATCCTAAAGGTTTTTTTTGGAAACTGTCGAGGTTGGATGGTGTTCATAATGAACCCGATCAGGGGAGGAAAATATTGAAATACATATAGGACTAGGGGATGGGGTTTTGAAAATATGTAAATTTCTATTGACAAATGGGTTGGGGTGAGGTTAAAAATTTCCAAATTTCTCATAATTGAGAGGGGTGGAAAATATGGAAATCCCTATAGGCCTAGGGGATGGGGTTTTGAAAATATGTAAATTTATTTTGAAAAAAGGGTTTGGGTGTGGTGAAAAATTTACTAATTTATCTTGATTGGTAGGGGTGAATAATATAAAAATTCCCAAGGCCTTGTGGTGTAAGGAATGCCAAAATAATGAGGAACTTTGAGGGAAGATTTTGACATGTCATTAAGTTGAAATATCCCTCCAGAATTCCCAAAATTATTTCCCCCAAATCCTCATTATCTCATTGAATATTATTGATCCATTATTACATAGATGTGGTTATGAAATCCTTAAGTGATGAATAGTCTAAGATAAAATTAAACCCTATACAATGTAAATTTTAGGGTGGGTGTAGGGGATGAGAGTCAAAATGTGAACCTCATAAATTAAATATTCCATTTTTTAGTCATATTATACATTTATATTACAATCTAAAACACAAATGTAGTTTATAATACCTACTATAGTTTCATGAAATGTGTTAATAATATCATATTCATTAAATCTAGTTTTTGAAGATGGGTCCACCTATTCTGGCATAGATGATTGCAGAAGGTAAAATCCATCCCCTTGAATAGTGATCTTATCCATATATGATGAGATTCCCCAATATTTGGTCGACATAGTATTGATGGATATATTAGTGGGACATTAATTTTATTTAATGTAAATTTCTATTTAATCACTAGGTGCTCGATGTACTATTTTATGATACCTGAAGAACCATTATGATGTTTTGTTTTTAACATTTTTTTACTACTAATCTTTTCTAAAATATTTTCTTTGAAAAAGAGGTGAAGTCGATAAAAGATCATACTCATACACAAAGGGGGAGAAATTTTTCTAAAAAAATGTTTTCCAGATGCAGTGTATCAGACTGAGAAGCAATGATAGTAAAAGTGTAATGGAATATAATATTGTTGATGGGATGATCAATTTTTTCAGTTTCATTGGCATGATGTCTGATATTTATTTGAATCAATGGTTCTTAGAATGTTATAATGTCACTGAAGATGGTAAATAAAAATAGTGATGTCATTATTTAGAATGTTCTTTAAATTTTTAATAAAAATTAAGATGATGATTTTCTAATATTAACGACCTTTTAAATAATTAAAACTCTCATAATAAAATATTTTTATGAAATGGATTAATCATAATGATTGTATTACTTTCAAGAATCATAACAATGTTTTCATATGATCCAAAAGTATTAGAAAAAGAAGTGTTCATAATTCTAAAAGATTTATGGAAGTTGTGGTTCGATTAATTTTAATGTTTAATAGTGTATTTTACATCTTAATGAGAATTCATTGTAATGAGAATTTAATAATTATGATTATTCCTTTAGACTAACACTAAGAATTAAAGTTAATCAGACTGATGCTTAGAAGAAAAATCAATTATACTTAATATGAGTAGGAAAGTCAATCAGACTGATTCATAGAATGAAATTCAATCAGACTAGATCTGAGAAGGAATATCAATCGGACTAAATCTGATGAGAAAATTAAATTTGGGATGATATGAATATGTTATATCATAATGATCTAATGATGTTCCATCATAATGAGGTGAAGAAATTTCATTGTTTATAATAAAAGTTAGGAAGTTTGAGATTGATGATTTGTAATAGGACTCAGAACAGTTGAAGAAGGTTTGAGAACCATTTATGTGGTCAAATGTAATGTTAAAAAATGAGTAAATTTAAAAGGTTTATGAATTTGAGTAATTAGTAAAATTTATTCAGTTTCGCATGTTTCCTATTCATATATTCCTATAAATAGAAGTACAATACAATCGTATATTTCAACCTTTCTCATGTGTGGAAAAGGCAGAGTGCTGTAGAGTTCGTGTTAGTGTTTTTTTCAAACATTGATATCATTAGAAGATTGGACTAATAAATTTATTTTAAGGATTGGATGAATATCAGACTAAGGATTCTTAGACTGTGACATGATTAGTTTCCCAAAATCAATTTTTTATCTATATAGAATAGAAATATTATTCAGATGCATATTGAGAAAGGAAGCATCATATTATTTCGATCAGACTGATTCAACAGGAGAGGGTTCATCAGACTGAAGAGTATCATATTCATGGTCATCGAACCCTAGAACTTTGTTGAATAGATTGAAAAAAGTATTCATATTTTTGTTTTGGATCAACTTTTTTTAGAAAAAATTGTAAACATACATGAGTGAGAATAATCATTCCTATTGATAGATAGAAGGTGTATAATGGGAGTTGGAAGAAGTTGTATTCACTTATTTATTATAGTAAATTTTCATAGACCCATGGGAGTGGATATGGGAATGATGCAGGTCGTCAAACTGAAGAAATCCTCATAAATCTTGTTTGCTTTACTTTCATTCCAAAATTTTCATGCATTTGAATTTATCATAAGATTATAAGTTTAAAAAAATTAACAGGTTTTAGGGATTACATTTAAAAGTATTTCAACATAAAAAAGTGAAAAACTAATTCAACATTCCTTTCTATTTTTTATTCAATCCAATGGGCCTTCAATTGGTATCAAAGGGAAGGTTCTCTTATCAAATCCTTATCATGGATAACATCAATTCTTTCAAAAGAAGAGTAATTAAAGCATTTTATGGAAAAAACTATTATTAATGAAAAAACATGTTATTGATTCTACTAAAATTGGGTTTCCACATATTGAGAATGATGCCTTGATGACTCTTACTGAAAATAGAAATACTAAATTTTATGGAAAAGAAACAAATTTTACTCTTTTGTCTATATTCGAAATTTTTTATTCTAATGTAATGGGTCTTAAAAAATCATGGAGTTTGTGGGATAAGCTACAAATTATTTTTGAATGGAATACTAATATGAAGGAAGAAAATCTAAAGATCTATAGTAGTAAGAACGAAGAAATAAGAATGATAATTAAAGAAAATATTATCGAATACTTTACCTAATTAAATGAAATTATTTACATCATTATAGGGTTCAATGATGTTATAGAAGCTTCTAAAATAGTGAAGAAACACATGAGGGGAAATCCATATATGTTTGATTCTAAAATTTCTATTTTTGATGATAATGATGATTTATCTCTTGATGAACTTCATAATATTATTGTTTCTTAAAAAATGAGAAAATATACAATGTTACTAAATATTATGAAATATGAAATTGATTTTGAAGCTATGATGAAGATGAAAATTCAAGATATTAAAAATGCTGACCCTTGTGACTCTGAAGATAATGATGATGGTCAGTGGAATGACAAAATAATGTCTCTTATATCAAAGAACTATCAAAGAGGGGGAGGAATTCATAGATCTAGAATTACTCTCAAATGTTTTGAGTTAGGCGGAATAAAAAAAATTTCTATGAATTTTCCCAAGAAGAATGTTGGAGAATATCAAGATGATTCTTATGAAAAACCTTTATAGAAGAAGTGGAACAAACTTTCTAAATAAGTAATGTCATCTGACAAATATAAGAAGAAGTTCCCTAAAGATAAAATGAGTATGGTGAGTAACAATGATGAATCAAACTCAATAGAAAAAAGTCCTCATAGGATGAATGTTCAGAAATGTTGAGAACATTCATTTAAAAATTTTAGAAATTGAAGACTCCTCAAGTATTGATGAATAATGATTTGAGGAATCTTATTGAGTGTATCAGCTCCAAAAAAACTTTTCTCATGTCTTGTGAAAAAAAATCCCAATAATGAAATCACAATGATAAAAAAAGATAGTGGAAAATTTTCTAAAGGTGAAAAATATTTCTTCAAGAAAGAAAAATAATATATACAAGATATCTTATATTACAAAAATAGAATTTTTGAATAGGGAGAGATTGTTGGAGACCTCAGTAGGATGCTAGCAGCTAGGGAAGAATAAATTAACAAGTTTCAATAAAAAATCTTGAGTCCTAAAGAACATTGATGAAGATAAATGAAAATGTCTAGAAAATTATAACGTAAAATCTAGGACTTATAATTTCAATGAGAAAGTTTCAATCAGTAATTATTTGAAATAAACACCCACTGAAAATAATGTTTCGTATGTTTTTTCTAAAATTTCAAGTGATAAAAAAAGTGTTGGGAAAAAATGGATTGAGAAGGGTTGTGAGAAACCTATAAATTATTCACAATTTAAAAAATCCCTCAGTATGAGAGATAGTCCAGACCCAATGTATGTTAGAGAAAAAAGAAGTTATCAATATCAAAAATGTTTTTATAGAGAAATATCATACTTCAATAAATGAAATATTTGATGGTTATCGTTGGATCCAAATAATCTATGGATAAAAATTCTGATAATTTCTATAATAACTTATCTCTTCATGTAATATTGATTTCATAGCGTGGAAAAAATCATTAATGTAGAATGAGTAACATTCCTAACTTTCAGAAAGTTGAAAAAGAGAAATATAAATATGTTAGAAACCATCCAATAAAAATTTAGTTTGATTTCCTAATATATTTTTGTGGAAAATGTGATAAAACAAGTAATTATTCTAAAGATTTTTTTACTACTCATCTATGAAAAGTTTTAAATTAGATAAGAGAATTGGAATCATAAAAAAATAATGTTGAACAAAGAACCTTTATTGTTGAAACAATCATGAATGATAGTAAAAAGAAAAAACCGTGGATACTTGATAGTGGGTGTTCTTCACACATAAATGGTGACATAAATATATTGAATCACCTCAAAAGTCATGATATAGGTGTTGTTATATTTTTGAATAATAATTCTTTAAAAATTAAAGGAATTAGAATAACTATGATTGAAGCTGAAAGATTGAAATCTTAGGAAGACTTTTTTGTTGATGGAATAAATATTAACATACTTATTGTATGTAAACACTATGATGATGGAAAATAAGTGATCTTTAAAAATAATTCTTTTTTATCAATATCATGAAATATGTAAAATTTATTACAAAAAGATAACAAACTAGGGAGAATCTAATCCAAATTGTAGAATTTAAAAAATTGTGTTAATTAATTGTTAATGATGAAAATATTTTTTTGCCCCAATGATTTAGAAATATTGGATGAAGAACATAATGTTTTCAGAAACACAATTCATAGAATTTATAAATTTTTAGAGTATTCAGAATATATGTTCATAATGAAATTGGGGTTTGTATAAATATCTTGAGAATAAATAATTGTACAGAATTCACAAGAATTATGCTTGAAACATATCTCAGAAAACATGGTATTAAACATCTATATTGTTATCCCTATAATACACAATAAATGGAGTTTCACAAAGAAATAATTAAAATTTAGTGGAAATATAAATAAGTATATTAGGATAATACAAACAATAAATGTTCTACCATAGGTAATCTGTTAGTACTATTGTACATGTTAAAAACTAATTCTAGTTGACACTATAAATGATCATTACTTCTTATGAAATGTGGTATAACAACAATCCTTCAGTGAATTACCTCAACATTTTTGGAAGTCTATGTATTTTGAAAAAAAATTAGGATCTTTGAATTTTTGATGAGAAATCATAAGAATGAATTTACATAGGATAATCAGGAAGTGGAAGAAGTTTTAAGTGTTGGAACAAATACTTACAAAAACTAGTGGAATCGTATGATGTAAATGTTATTAAAAACCCCACATCCTTGATAAAGGTTATAGGAATGATGAGGAAGAGAAACTAAAAAATTCCAATGAAAATTAATGTGATAAATATAATCTGAATGAAGATTCATATGAATCATGTGATAAGGAATGTAAATTATGAAGATGAACTATGAAATTTATTAATTTAGAAAAACATATTGATATTAAAAATTTTATAAGGAATTAAAAGGCGTCATTTTAGACTAGAAGAATACTAATATTAGAAAATCAAGCATCACTCATCTCAAAATTTTCACCAGAATATGTTTTAAAAGATATTAAACACAATCAATTTATGAATTATATAAATACAGATTTGGATCAAATTGAGAAAAATGAAACAAGGGAACTTGTTCCAAATATGAATGGTATACATGTTATATGAAAAAATGGGGTTACTGAAACCCATTTAATGAACACAGTGTTTCAAGAAATAATGCACGTATTTCTTTCAAATTATATGCCAAGATGGAATGATTTATTTTTATGAAACACTTCCCCACATTTCAAGGATATAAATTATTAGATTGTTTTTAGAAGTGTTTACTCACAGAAATTTCAAATTACATCAGATGGATGTAATTTCATCATTTCCCAATAGATACATTGAATTTGAATTTCAAATTGAAAAACTTTGTTGGATAACAATCAATGAGGATGAATTTTTTTATCTAAATTTTTTTATGGTCATAATAAATTTCCACATTCATGATATTCTATATATGAAAAATTCTTCTGAATATTGATTTTTTATGATGGAAAAGATGATGGCTACTTATATGTGAATGATTTTGACTCCAAACCTATAAATTTAATTGTTTATGTGAATGATATATTTTTTATGTGGATAGATAAGATGTTTTTATGATCTTTTCTGAAGAAATGAAAATGTTCTTTTAGTTTTAAATGTTGGAGAATTAATATTATTCATTGGTCTATGAGTTCAAAAAATAAAAATACATTTTCCTATATTTAGAAAAATATGATTGGGAATTATTAAAAAATATTATCATTGATTGATCCAAATAAGTTTCTAAACCAATTTCAGTTTGGATGAAGTTGGGTAAATATGAGTCCATAAAATGGGTGAATCAAAAAACCATTCTAAATGTGATATGAAGTCTAATTTACCTTACAACATTAAGGCCTGATATTTTTTATGAACTAACTTTATGTGATAGATATCAAAGTAATCCAAAAAAATATCATATGTTGGATGAAAATATAATTCTAATATATTTCATAGGAACAACTTCACATGAGTTTTTAGACAAAAGAAATTAGGAGATGATGTTTCATGGTTATACTGATGCTAATTGGGATTGAGATTGTAATGATATTAAATAAAACTTAGTAGGAACATTTTTCTTGGGTGAATGTGGTGTGTGTTTTCATAGTAAGAAACAATTTCCATTAGCATTGAGAAAAACAGAATCATAATATATTTTTGATACTCATTTGGTACTGAGATTTTATTGATGAATGTTCATATTGATTATTTGAAATAAAAATCATCTAAACCACTGAAGATACATTATGATAATCAAAGTTTAATTGAACTTTCGAAAAATCCAATACAATATTCAAGATCAAAACATATTGATATAATGGTTCACTTTATAAAATAAAATGTTGTTGTCGGACAGGTTTTTTGAATATTTCTCAACAAAGTATCATATTAACGATATCTTCACAAAATCATTGATGACGGATTTATTTTTTGAATTAAGGCGGAAACATCATGTTCAGTATCCCCAAATGACTTACTAAATCTCATAAGGAGTCCCACTCTGTGATTTGGACAATTTTTACCAAGGGTTAGATAAATTAACAGCTTTTTTAATTTTTTATAAGCTATTACATATCTTTTTTATGAATCTGAAGCTGTGGTTATCATTAAATGGGGGAGAGGAAAAGAAATAGTGAAAGAAAAATAAATGGGATGAAGGATTTTCTTAACATGGGCCCAAAATTTTTCTTCCCATTGAGGGATAAAATTACTTAAAAATATTACTTTATTAATTAGTTTGGTTTCATGAAAATCACTTTTGAAAAATTATATGATCTGATAATATTTGAAAACATTGAGTTTTTTAAATTTTTTTAAAATAATGAGTATTTAAAAAATAGAGAGTTATAAAAGTTGATAATTAGTGTTGTCAAAAGGTAAAAAGAAGGGAGGATTGAAGAACCTTTGGGGTGTTTAGTTTTTTAATTTTTTTTGATAAATAATATTTTTGGAAAAGAATATCTTTTGAAAAATAGGTGAGAGTGATGAATGATTGAATGGAATAAAAAATGTGGAGAAATGTTTTTACAGAACTATTTTCTAGACACATTGTATTATAATTATTGGTACTATATATAGTTTTGTTATAAAATATAAATTTGTTGATGGGATGCTCCATCAGTCTATGTTTCATCAGCATGAAGTTCATGATTTTTCAGAAACCATAGTTGATAGAAATACGAATTTTTCTAAAGTGGATGAATGATAATAGTGATGGTAGGAGAAAAAAGTTCTTAAACATTTTAACTTGAATTAAAACTATGAATTTATGATCATAAAGTTCTCATAAATCATGAAAACTCTAATGTTAATTTAATTTTATGAAATAGAGAAATCGGAATGATTTTCTCTGGTCCATGAATCATGGAAAATATTGCATCAGATCTAGAAGTATATATACATAGATGTTTTTAAAAGACTGAATGAGTTATTTATAATGATGTTTGAATAATTTAAAAGTGTTATAGTGGAGTTTCCAACACAATTATATTTCCATAATATTTATAATTCCATTATATTGATAATTCTATCTTAAAAATAATTCTATCATTATATGGATTACATTAGTCCAATGATTAGAAGGAAATATAATCAGACTAATACTGAGAAGGAATTTATATTAGAAATAATCTGAAGAAAAAATTGAATCGGTATAACTCTAAGAAGAAAATTCAATCGTATTGACTCTGAGAAGGGAAGTAAATCAGACTATCTATGTTGTTAAAATTCTTTTTGGAATGAGATGAAGAATTTTCAATGTAATCAGATGAGGAAGTTCCATCATAATGAGATGAGGAAAGTTCAACATAATGATGAAATGTTAGGTAGCTCAAGAAAGATTATTACCAAGAAGACATAAGATGATTCAAGAAGGTTCAAGAAGTCCTAAAGTGGTCAAATATATATTTGAAATATGAGTGAATATTCGCTATTTTTTAATTTGATTAAGCATGAATTGTTTTTCAGCTTCCTGATTTTTCTATTATGATATTCCTATAAATAGAAGCATAATACATTAATACTCTTCAACCATTAATATTTGAGGAAGGGGAAGAGAATTGTAGAGTTCGTTTCATAGTTTCCTTCTAGATAGATATATCATTAGATGATTGAACTAATGAATGTTTTTTTAGAGTGAGGAAGATATAACTGAGGAAGATTGGATGATATCTTGAGTAGTTTTTGAGAAGCAGAAGTTCATTTATCTTAGAAGAACAAATTTTTTCTTCAGTAAATGAATGAGAAAGGGAGACTCCTATTAAGTCAATCAGATTATGTGAATTAGAATAGGTTCATCAAGTTTAAGGATATCAAACATAGGGTTATCTTATATATGACGTTTTGTGTATCATATTGAGTAAAGTATTTATATTTATTTTGTGGCTTAGATTTTCATTAGAATACATTGTAAACTGAATGGGGTTAGTATAATAATTCATATTGGGAGAAATAAGGTTTCAAACTTGATTTGGTATAAGTTTTATTCACTTATTCATTATACTGAATGTCTATATGCTCACATGAGTGGATGTCATAAAGTAGCATGTTCTCACACTGAAGATGAAAATTATAAATCATATGTTCTTTAATTTATTTACTATATTATAATGCACGAGTATTTACTAAAAGATAATAAGTTTATAAACATTCACAAGTAACATGGGTTAACTTTTAAAAGTATTAAAACTTATAAAAATTGAACCACTATTTCAACCTCGCCCCTTCTCAGTTATTCAATCCGTTGAAAATTCAATATGGTTCCCATTGTATCATTTAGTAGGTATATTTCTTTATTATAGACTATTATAGGGTTAAATTTTTAAAAAATGACCCATTTCTTGTTGTATGGGGTTCTCCCTCAGATTCTACAGTCACTATGGATCACTGTGATGTAGTCTAATGCTCCTAGATATTAATTAGCTATGAATTATTTTAGGCCTATATCAGGATTCACTGATGGGACTCAAATACACTTGAAGTGGTAGGCATATGGACCTTCTCTATATTATCACTATTTGTATGACCATAGTTGATATGATCACCTCAATGTATCTCTATAGTGGTTGAGTCAGAATAATTACTGTCCCCTCCCACCTCATTGAGATAGGGATTTTAATGTTGTTATGATCTAGTGATAATCACCCATAACCATTGAATGTGGAAATAGTGGGTTCCATCTCATCAGTGGAATTTTTCTTTGAAACGAAACCATATTCGGATTAATCCTTGATAGGATTTTTTGAGCTATCTCTAGAAGTAGGATGTAGTTGTTCTAATGGAGTTATCAGAAAAATTTGATCTCAAACTAGAAGAAGATGTGTTACGTTAGTAACAACATATGTTGAAGCTAAATAGATGAGGTTTCAATAGAAGATGTTTAATATAATTGGTGTGTCATCAGGTTGTTTACTTTAACTGGGGTTATTTTATCTATATTACCATCTCTTCTAGATTTATTGTATTTTTTTGGAATCATTTTGTGATGAAGTATAGAAAATAAAAATATATATAAAGTCATAGAGATGAAAAAGAATCCATTAAAATGCTACATCATATATTATTGTTTATTATAGATCAATTTCTTTCATAGTTAATGGATAAAACATTGGTCCTTTTATTTTGAATGTTTTGAAGCTATTAAAAAATTGATGCTGGGTTCAATATTTATGTTTCTACTAGATTCTTATGGGTTGGTGGTTTATTGTGTGGGGCATAATATAGTATCATAATCATTAGTGTCATCATGTTTTATACGTGGAATGAACCAATGATTCCCACATCTATAACAAGTTATGAGACTACATAAAAAATACATGTGGTCATTGGGGTTTCAAGCTTGATGACACTTAGGAAACCAAATCAGCTGAGAGGATGGGAACCTAGAATCAACACACACATTAGGATGAATTATTAATTACTCATGAAATATCATATATATTTTTGATATATTCATGAACCATTATCAATCTCTAATATAAGGTAGGTAACAAATGTGCCAATGGCTTGATCAAAAATAGGTTTTGATAGCCATTTTGAGGAAATACAGTGGTTATTTCCATATAGGGAGGTGGATAGTATCTTGGAGTTGGGATTGAATAATCAGGAGGAAGCATATATATACAATGAGAATAGGAATCAAAACCCACATAGTTAATTGAAATAGTTTAAGGTCATATAATAATACTACACTGTGATGTTTAACATCATGCATAAATGATGGAATTATGAATTTATTATAGGGATCAATCCTTAGGATGGAATGTTATTTAACATGTTTTTAAAATGAATTTGGGCCCTTATAGTTTAGGTATGGGAACATTCATCATATAATGTGCGACAATGATGTTTTGCAATAATGCGTATGCATGTAAGGCTTCCCTCATCTACCTCTTTGTGAGTATTTCCCTTTTAGTGAAGAATATATGTATCACTATTTACATCTCAATGGAGGCCTGTAATTAGGACAACCCCATCATGCTCTAGTTATAATCATCTCTATTCACTAATCCCATGTGTGTCATGATCAGTAGAGGAACAATAGATAATTAAATATTGGTTGAATTGTAAGAGATTGTATGATTGAAAATGTACAAGGATTACATGTTTTGGACACTTATATAAGTTCTAGATGTCTAGTGTAGAATTTTTCTATAAATCATGGTAATTAGAAATGATTCAGATGAATTATATTTGGAATAGGAATTAATTTCCCCATAGCTCAATTTGTTCCTAACCCATTGATGGTAAATTTCATTTATATTAATTTGGGATATTTTTTTTGAATTTTACTGTATAGAAATATTTTTGGGACTTACACCAAGGTTGAATCCCATGTTCAAACCCACATCTTATCCACTGATAGGAAAGAAAAGATGATAGATTTTTTTTGGAATTGGGTATTATATAGAGTAATTAGAATATATTGGGAATTACAAAAATTTGGATTCCAAATTCACATATTCATTCATTATCATATGATTGAAAAATAGATACACATTAATTATTTATATATATATGGATGAAGATAGATGAAGATAAAGAAGTTCTATGAAATACATTTGAATGGAATGTGGGCCATTTCAAAATATTTGGTGTTTCATAAATTCAAAACCAAATTCCATTATAGTCACTACCTATATGAATAATGTTTTTGGAAAAAGGATAATGGATGGGAGATATCATGTTATATGTCAAGGTGTGCTTATCTGACAATGTTGACTTGTTTGAGGGGTTATGCCTGATAAGGCTATAATTTCCAAGGTGTAATGTAATCAATGATAAAATTCCATTTCTCTTCCTCATGAAAATTATGACATGTCCATGGGTCATTGTGTGATCCTTGATTACACTTACAAGGGTCTTCTGTGATTAAATCTGACATGTCAGATGGTTTTTGCACAATAATGAAGATATTTTTGAGGGATTTCACATGATCAAGGCCAACAAATTAAAGGGTTATTTTCAAACGAGTCCAAAATTTCTAGGTGTAATTATGTTATTAAGAAAATATTTCGAATTGAATTTTCATGGTTAGATCACGAGACAATGTAGGATTTCGGTGATAGCCTGATCTTAAGGGATTCATGTAATAGGGTTTGATGAACATGAATAGGATACCCAAATATGACAAAGGTAACATGTACAAGGAGTCAAGTTTCAATTAAAAAAAATTAATTAGGGAATCGTGAGACCTATGAGGAGTCATTTGATTTTGTAACCTTGAGGTATTCTGGTAATGGGGTCTTAGTGTACAAGGTTTTTATTAAAATTGTGAATGGATAATTTTTCTCATGACAGTATCAGTGGAGGGCCTATAGTTAATGTAAAGGATGCACATCCTAGGGATTTTAATAAAATAGGAGTTCAATACCATGGGTTGGGATACATGTCTATTTCATATTTCAAGGTGTGTTCTCATGAAAATAATCCATGTTATGGAATTATCTTAATGGTTTCAAGTAATGTATTCCCATGATAAGTTCACGTAGACATGTATGGAATTCTTTGTAAAGGGAATACAATTTAATCTCAGGTTCAAAGGGTTTATAATCCATATGTGATAATACATTTTTCTCATCCAATGATATTAATTTGGGAGGAGGGCCCCATAAATGTTCCAGAAGAATAATCAGGTCTAACAAGATTGAATAACCATAAATGGTTCATTTGATGGGGTCTTATGATAAGATCTCATGACATGGTCTTGTGATTACCCGGATCATTTTTCTAAAGGATATAACTTGATATCCTCTATATTCCTCAATTTCCCATATCTTCCTCCATCTACCCTAATGTCTCTCCCTATATCTTCATACCATAAACATTATGAAAGAGTTTTTTGGGATTATATAGTCAAAGGTAGATAATATTTCAACCTATTTTCATTATGAAGGTGTTTCATGCACTATCTTAAGGTGGTGGGTAGCTTATCATCGAAACCATCAATTTATCTTTACACGCGGAACTAAAGAATAAATGGGGGATAACATGATTGGATTAAATGATAAAGGCACATGATTTATATGTGATCTTCTGATCACTTCCTATAATCATGATATGTTAGCTGCTGGATGATGAAAACACCCAAGGGTGTCACATGATGACTATTATAGCTTCGTATGATCACACCAGATGTTAGTGGGAAAACACTTAAAAATAAAAAGATATTCCACTTAGAGGGAGGCTAAAAATTATTTATGTTTTTTTTGAGTGAATATACAATATTTTTATTTCAATGATGCATATATAGGTCATTTATTCATTTGATCTTCATCACATGATCAAATGAACCATAGTCCTTGTCGTAATGGATTTATGTGATAGTTCATAGTAATTGTGTGAAATAGATTGTGATTTTGTGATTTTCATTATATAATTTCACATGTTACAATGGTAATAATAAGGTTGTCTCTATATGTTCATGTTACCCATAGAACCACACATGATGGAAACATTTGATTTAATCTTGCAAACATCTTTATGCAATGATTTGATTCTTCAAATAATTCCATGAATGAGAAACAAATTTGTATTCATGGATTTTAAATATTAATAATGATTTGGAATGTATGGGTTTGATTTCGATATATTTATGATGTCGAGTGTGGATCAGGGATTTGAATATGTTTCTTTGATAAGTTTGGATGATTAGTGGATGTTGGAGTTGAAGTGGTGGACTGATCCGACATCATAGAATGATTTGATCAAATATTTTAGGTTTTATCAATACATGTATATAGGAAGAGTATGTGGGTCATATTATCCATTCTTCATTGGGTTTATACTCTATTAGGATACAATTAATAATATATGTTGTTTTAGTAATCTATCAAGATGGTAGTGGGTTTTGGTACCCTGAATACCACACACACGCCCTCATCAGCCGCACCACACAATTTCATGGACCACCTAGGATTATCCACTATGTTCCATGAATACTGAGAAAGTGATATTCTTAACCCAAACCATATCACTAAGATGTATGATTGTGTTATACCCTGAGCATGGTTGAGGCTACTCCAAAATTTACCCTTGGTTGAGCTACCCATCTAGCTAGCATAACTAGATAATTTTTTTAATAAGGCGGTAAAATTAAAATTCATAGAATAGAAATATATATAAAATGGGAAAATTAATTTTCAAAATAATCTCCCTTATAATAAAAATTCTATGCCTCTATTCCTCAATAATTCTATTGAAATTTCCTTCTTTTACAGTATATCAAGATTTTTTCATGGGATTTACTATTCTCAAATCTAAAAGGTGTGGCACATGATACACACATGTGGGTTTCAAAAATTAAATTGAATTTCATGAAGTAATATATACATATTGATTCATGTATATTCATGTAAAACCTAAAATGAAATAATTGATCATGATATTATGTATCCATGAATAAAATTAAATATAGGATGAGAAATCCATTTTAGTGATCATAGTATTTCAAGTGATAATTAATCCATGAAGTCATTATTTGATAATATTTCAACCCATATAAAAAAGTGTAAATAGATAATATAAAAATATCAATATCAATATACACATTATAATTTCATAAAAATATATGTGATGTAGAAGTGTAACATAGTGAATGTAAATTTAATCATAAAACTCCTTAAAAATTTGTAACATTCATGTTAAACTCCTTTGGATGAAAAATTTGAATTAATACATATAATACCCTTAATTATGAAGGATTTATGATATAAAAATTAAAATGGGTTTTATATACACCATATAAAATTAATTAGGTGTAAAATCATAAAACATGACTCATTGAGGAGAAATTATAATGAAATTCCTTACTTGATACTAGACATGTTATGTATGTTCATTAAAACCTATAGAATAAAAATATATCAATGATTTTATTTCTTAATAACTGTATATAAGATTCATCCATTATCTTTAAACCATTTATTTCATTTCTTTTAAATACGTACTTAATTACATTATCAGGTAAGTCAATGTCATGTGCTTTGAGGATGTTGAGTTCATAGTTTTAAAATGGATTTAGTGTGATCAATATAGTTTAAGGGGTCAATGATTATCCATATCCATAATAATAATATAGAAATAATTATCACCTTTATATAGGAATTATTCTTTTAAAACTAACCACTATTGATGTTTATGAAAAATTAAATATGTTATATCTATGAAGATAGTAGGGTGTACGTACACATTAGTAACACCCCAATTTTCAAAGAATACGAGATAATTATTGTGTGAAATTTTTTTTATTTATAGTTTTATTAATATTTAATTAAAACTATTTTATATCTTTAAATACTCATATATATACCATCTATGTGATGTGCTGTTGAAAAAAAATCACATCACTTCATAGAGATGGAAATATACACATACGCATAAACAACATCATCATTTTCCAAAGGATTGAATTGAAAAAAAGTGTGATATCTTATTTTAATTTAATTATAATTATTTCATTAATATATAATATATATATATAATAAATGCATAATTATTACCATATTTTATAAGTTGTTATTGAAAATTAATTAAATCACTTGTTGATGTTGAAATCTACTATACACAATAACGATAGATTAATTTTTGGTTTGATTGAAGGAGGAAGATGAATCTTACATCACATAAATAATAGAATATCGGTATATCTACAATACTAGTGTTATAATTTTATTTTTTCACAATATTACTTGATGGAGGTACAAGAATAAATAAAAAACATTTGATTAAAAGCTATAACACTCCTTCGAAATACCTCCCTTTCTTTACCCATTAAGCCCTATAATATAGGAATTATATCAAAATAAATTCATCTATACTGTGGATATGGATGTTAGGAAGTTATTAAATTAGGAATGACCATTATAGAGTCTTTAAAATGTGGGAGTAAGAGAGGAGTGGAAGAGCACTTTTTTATGTGAGGGAAGTGACGTTCTTGGGATTTCATAAATTATTAAATTAATATATAATAATTTTCATGAAAAAATAAAACCAAATATCTATATTTTTATTTCTGTATTATTATACTTCTCAATAACCCTGTAAAATAAAATTTTTCCCACTTCAATTTATGATTTCATTTTTGTCACTATAAATTCACCACAGTTTAACAGTATTGACAATTACCACAATAACAAATTTTTTACTTCGTAGGGGAAAAAAATTAATATAAAAGGAAAAGTGAATTATAAATGGATATTTATTTATATTTTAAATGATAATATATAATTTTTGAAAATTATAGTATTTTTATAATTTTTAATTAATTACAAAAAAAAAATTTTGTTACAGAATATCGTTAATGTGTTTTTTGGAAATACATTAAATATTATAATAATATCTGTCTAACTTCTATAAAATGGTTCCAAAATTACAAAAAAAATTAATAAAGGAAATATGGTCTCAATATAATCATGCAATAAAATTTATATAGTTTTAGATATAATTTATATTTTATCTAATATTTTAAAAAATTGATTAGCTGATTTTAACATTAACCATTGGAATTAATTTTTCAATAAAGAAGAGTTTGAATTTTACATATAAAATTAAAATTGTCTCATAAATGGAAATTGGATGACATTTCATAACCTTTATTATCTTATTTTTTTCGTAATTCTATACATTTATAAATTTTTATTTATTTAATAAAATATAGTAAGCATAAAATACAATTAATGACATTTTAAGATCTATTCACATACATTGATTTAGAAAAAAACATGAAAAAAAATCAATTATAATATAAAATGTTTAAAAAATAAATAATAATCTATTCCTTTAAAAAAATGTATAAACATTAATTCACTAAAAAATATTACTTTTAATGTTCTTAAAATCATTTAATTGATTCTTGAACAATATTCAAAAGCAACATGTCCATGATGCATATTAATTTAAGGAAATTATTTTGTCACTACTAACTAAATATAAACTTCCATGAATCAAAAAATAATTATCATAATTTATAACTAAAAAGAACATATTTTAATTCATATCAAAAAATAATATGGATATTTAAAACAAGATAGTGAGTTTTTCATTTTTACTTATTAAAAAATACTATAATGGTCAAAATAAAAATGAAATGGTAAAAGGTCATATTTTTTATGTTTGGAAGATTACAGAATAAATAAACGCATATAAATGAATTTATTAAAGTGTTTTACTTAATATTAATCTCTATAACAATAGTTTTTACCCTAATTAACCTATTTTACCTTTGCTATGATAATAAAAATTGAATATTCTTATAATTCGTGGTGACCAAATATCAAAGGGTTGTATTTACAAAATTTTGGATTCCTAATTAAATATTATGAATTAAATTTTTATTATAAAATTTCTATAATTATGAAAAAGTTATTTTTGATAAAAACAAAAAACATAAAGAAAAATAATTTTGTCAAAAAATAAAATTTTTATACTACAAATGTTCACATCACAAAATAATGTTACTTTTAGGTAAATTTTGATTCATAATAGTACTCTTAAATTACATTATTCAAATTGATGAAATGACAATTTTAATAAAATGATTATTTTCTTTATTCATTAAAATATAAATTCAATGAGAAAAATCCCAAAAATTCACCTTAACTTGTTTGTGACACGATGAATTAAATTTTTTTTATCTTTTTTACGAAATAAAATTTCTATAAGTTCCAAAAATGAACTGTAGTATTTATTCAAGAAATTCTATAAATTACATTTTTAACAAATTTTTTTGGCTTAATAGAATGAAATCACAAAAGGAATGAGTGTTTATTTCATATGAATTTATAAACACATTTTAATTTTATAGTAAATTTATAAAAAATCTCATAACATGGTTAGTACTATTTATTCTAACTAAATCAACGGATTGGATTCAATCGACATAAGATAATAATATTTCATGGTTTCGTTAAGTTAAACATTATTTATTGTATATTCTATCAGACATTATATTTTTTAAAACATGAGGATATTAAATCCCCCCTTTAATAAATTGGATATTCAAAATTTTAAATTGATCGTAGTAATCAAGGGTTTGGTAATTTAAAATTACTATGTTGAATATCATCATTTCAATGATTGTTATCGAAATACCCTCTTGGAAAGAGCGAATAAGAAATAGAAAGGTCAACTAGAAAAATACACAAGTCGGTTTCGAAAAAGGGGAACATTAGTGGGATATGATAATAAGTACATGGATGAAAAATTTATTGTCTAAATAATGATGTAGAGTGATAGTGAACACTGATCACTAGAAAGTAATTTTTTGATAACTTGAATGAACACTATACTATAAAACAGAGTGACATGATAGATACCAATAATTCATGAAAAATTTAAGCCAATATTATAATTTTTTTTGTTTCACAGTCATTTTAATTTAGAAGAGAAATTTAATTACCACATAAACTATTATAAAATGTAAATATAATTAAATAAAATGTTTAAAATGATAATTTAGATAATATAATGCTTAAAACCATCTTTAATTCTAAATGATTAGTGTTGAAGTTGATTTTTTTCATGACCAAAGAACTGAAATAAACTTCTAATGGATCAAATAATCCCTAATTGGATAACATGTTATTCCTCAAATTATTAGATATTAACCATAGCTAAAATGTTTATCACAAGATAATTTAAAAATAAATATACCATTATATGTATAAATTCAAAATTAATCATAAAATACTCAATAATAAACCCATAGTTCAACATATGTTAATAGATAAATAACTAGACTAAAATTTATTCAATTAATTTCATCCATGTTTGAAACAAAATAATTAGAAGAATTGGATCATATATTCTAATGAAATTAATTTTGCAATCATATATAATAAGTAGTTAGTAACAATTTAACATACACAAAGATGTATCGGACCTAACCATACATTCTCAAAAATTTGATAATGATTTCAATAAATATCATGAATCCCCAGAAAGACACAATAAAATAATATATTCAAACAAAATATAATTCAACCAGTATTCCTGAACCAATGTACCATCTTATGTAATAATATTATGTTTTCCATAAACATATAACATTCCCCAAAATTATAGTGATATTATCATGATATACCATTATCCACTTTATCCCCAAATAACATATGAATCCATTAGTTATTTATATGATAGAAGATATGTTTCAGTAATTAGAATAATCATTATCTATAAAATTGATTATGTAAAAAATTTTCACACTAAAAATTTCATTGTGTATGCTAGTGGTAGGAACTGAAACCTTTTCATCCTTTAACCATGTGTTCAAGCCCCACCGACTTTTTTTGGATATGACAGGTTGTCCCCTAATCTGTATGTTGTTATATTCCAAAAAATGCATTAACACAATTCATTTAGAAATTAAATTTCATATGTTATAATCACATTCGTAATTCATCTTGATCCTATAATTTTACTAATATGTAATAACCCTTTTAATACAAATTTCATCAATAAATTCAAAATTAAGGGAAATTTTAACCTCAAGGGTTTTATCATAACCTTCCGCTTATGATCCAAAAATATAATTGATATATTCCTATGTAATCTAACATGATTACCATTTGTCTAACATAAAATTGAACCTAATAAAATTCCCCCAAAAATATCATTAATCAACTTAATATCTAATAACATAAAATATTAAATAGGGTGTCTGATACTTTAACTAATGATAAAACTCAATTTTAAATCCCATTATTTTATCCACAAATATCATCCTCAAATAAAGAAATACTAATCTTAAAATTTATTAAGAACTATATATGATACCGACTATACAAACCTAGAAACCATACTCACACATATAGTCCTAAAAACATAATATTTATTTTTATGCTTTTATAATTATAATTGTGACCCTAATTTTAGAACATCAAAAAATATATCATCAAAATGAAATAATGGATCTCTTACGTAGATCTGTTAATTTTAGGTTTATTGTTTTATAGAAGTAGGACACACTAGTACATAATAATATGCATGTCTGTATGTGATTTTTTTTCATATTATACCTAGATTTTTCTATTATAAAATTCTTCATCAACATATCCCATAATATTCTTCACAACCCATTTACTTCTAAACATAACTCATTTAACATAAATATTTATAATATGGGGAAACTGAAACGTCATATGGTTGGGCTCAAATTCTTAGTAATGTTAAATATGAATAATATCACAATAATTTCATCAGTGACCATAAGGTTAGAATAATGGTATGATGACATAATCAATATTTATGAGAATAACGTAATAGAATTCATACACATCAATACATAGATCCTTAATCATGAAACATGTAACAAATATTTAACAAAAGTTATTAGTCATATAATTCAACAATCATGAGGTATGTTAAAAAACATTGAGGAAAGGATACATTACAAAATTATATAAGAGTAATGGAATCATGTTATTAAAATAGAACATCAAATATTCATCATTGAATACCTAACAAGGAAATTCTCATATCTTGTTTAATAAAATAATAAATGGAAAAAATCCTTACACCATTAAGAGTAACATAACACTATCATTTCCTATGTGTAAACTTTATATACTTAACACTAGCTTATTTCTAAATTCATTAGAGTGATAAAATAGATCCCCTGATATTTGGTTTAGAATGTGTCCCTCTATAATTTTTTTATATCAGAACCACCCATCCATTGATCATAATAGATCCATGTGTAATTATTTTAAATTGGAACCACCAATAAATCATCATAAAATATTTACAAATACCATAAAATGATCAAAACAATTGGAATCTTACATATTTAAATATAACAATTCCCATTGTTCATTCAGATCTTGATTTACCCATGTAAATAAAATAGCTTACATGAAAATGACATTGAAATAATCATAATCCATCATATAAAAGAATAGTTATGGTGTGGTTACAATATATCCCTTGTGGAAAATAATTAAAATCAATGATTTTTTGTTGAGGAATATAAATACCATGACAATATCACTAAAAATATATTTCAGTATAGTAACATTTCCACTTTGAAAATTAATTTTAAATTTGAAAATATTAAAATATTTTGAAAATTATTTTCTATGAAAATTAACTTTGAAGAATATAAAATATGTTCTAATGAAAATAAGTTTCATTTTGGTAGGGAAATATATTATTATAAAAAATCTAAAAAAACATTATTTTCAAACTTTTGTAAAGAGAGTAAAAATTGATCCATTTTGACATAATTTTGTTATTTAATTTTTATGATTTGTATAGATGGTTAGTAATTATGTCAATTAATGTTTTAAAACTATTTATATTTATAAAATAAAATTATTTAGAACAATTTAGAGAACATGTATATAGAAGGGAAATATTGGATATCAAAATAACGATACCAGAATGGTATAAATTAAAAATAAAAACATTGAAATTTATTTAATAAATAAGGCAATAAATAAATATAAACCATGTAAAACATCATAAAAATTTTAGATTAAAAAATTTTCTGTAAGAAAATAATATCATATTATTTCCCCAAGATAATAATGAACATAAAAAACAATGAAAATAAAGGAGAAAATAACACAAATCCTTGAAGAAATTTGTTACATTTATTTAAAAATACATTTAAATCATATATATTATATAGATACGTAAATATATTTAATTACATGACGTAATATTTATTGATTCATTATGGTGTAAGTATGTACAACTTTAAAAAAATCAATGGGCATGGCATGAAACATGTCTCATGAATATGATATTGAGACAAATAAAACCCATTTAAAGATCAAAACATGTGAAGTGATAATTAACCCATTAATTGAGCATTTTAATATATTATAATCCAAATAAAAAACTAAAAATACATAATAAAAAAATTTAAATGTAAATTCTCACATAATAATTGAAAACAAAATACCATGACGTCAATTTATAACCCAATTAAATGAAATTAATTTTTGAAACCCCTTACACTTTTTAATATTCAATTAAAATCCCCTTGTTTAAAAAAAATATGGATTGAATCAAAAATTACAATTACTTATAATGGATTCATGACAAATCATGTAAAATTTTTAGTATAAAAGCCATATAAAATAACATAGGTGCACAACATTAAAATATTCCACAATGAAGATAAATTCCGATGAAATCACTATACATTGAGTCGAAACATGTTGTGCATGTTATTTAACACATATATAATAAAACTATATGAATTAGTTTAATTATAAGGAAACTTTAATATGATTACTACCATATTCAAAAGTAATTTATTTAATTTATTTTGATGATATGTTAAATTACATAATTGGTTTAGTCTATGTCTTTTGTTTTGAGGACATTCTATTTATAGTTTCCAAATGGATTCGATGTGTTGACCATTGGAAAAGTTGTTTTATTCCATAATATAGAGTATCAAAATAGTTAAATAATAATATTTTGATAAATCAATTATTAGATTAAATATTACTATTAATGGTTGTTATGAAAAAGGGACTACGTTATAGTCAATGATACAATATTTCATACAAACGTATAAAGAACATATCAAATTTTCAATGAACATGAGAAAAATATTGTACGAATTATTTTATTTATAAGAAATTATTATTATAACAAAAATATCATACTCTATATTAAAATAAAATTAAATATACCATAAATGTGTGTTGTTAATGAGTAAATAATCACATCACTTGATGAATCTTGTACTCCACACATACACAAAAAAGCCATTATCATTTTTTAATTGATGGAATGGTAAAAAAGAAGATTAGGTGAATTTGAAAAATGAAGAAAGTTTCATTAATGTAATAAATTTAAATTAAATACATCATTATAATAAGCACTAAAATATAGTGATTGAAAATGAATTACGTCGGTTTACAAGTTGGTACTCTTCCGCACACCCAAACTATAGATTAATTTTTTATTTAATGGAATAATTAAATGGATATAAGTTATTTAATTATCATAAAAATATCTCAACATATGTAATAAATTTCTGATGTTATTTCACCATGTATAAATAATATTTTAATTACATAGAAAAAGAAATAAATTTGAACCAATAATTTAAAGGGAATACCTCTTCTTTAGAAAACCTCTTTTTTATTGCAGCATAATAGCATGAATGTTGTATTTTGACCAAAGTCTAACCTATATAACATGAGATGTTATGTAATTAATGGAATTCATTATATATTGGATGATATAGAGTTCTCAAAATTTGTATGTAAGAGAGAATATGATTTTTCATTTTATAAATGAGGGAAGGGGAATTCATGAAAATTCTAAAGTAATAAATTAATATAACATAATTTTATTTTGGAAATGTATTAAAATTTATAAAATTATATGATAAGATAAGGGTGGGTCTTAATAATCTCATCCAATATTGTTTTTAATGGTTCAAATTTTTATTTTCACCCTTGTTTCTTTGTTTTTACCCATGTTAATTATTTTAAAAATAAAATTGTTAATTTTTTTTATATTTTTTGGGTAATTAATGCTAGTAAAAAAAAAGGAAAAAATGGAAAAGTGAAATTTATTTTAGATAATATAAATTTAGTTCTCCAAGGATAGTGATTTTAGTAATTTTAAATCATTTAATAAAATATTTTTAATTATAAATTAACCTCAATTTTTTGGAAATACAAGAAATATTATAATATAATATGAGTCTAACTCATATAAAATGGATAAAAAATTACAGTTATTAGATGATAAAGAGAAAATGGTCTTAATATTATGGCCCATTAAAAATTTTATATGATTATATATCATTAATATTGTTTTCATTTTTTTAATCCATTGGTTAACTAAGTTGAACGTTAACAATGGTAAAGAGTTTTTAAATATTAATGAGTTATTATATATTTTATAATGCTAAAATAGGTTAACAAATTTATAATGAATTAAATTTGGGATAATATTTGTTCTTAATGTCCACTTTAAATATTTAAATATTTTTTAAATTATTTAATAGAATGTATTAACCATAAAACACTATTATTGTTATTTTCAAAACTATTCACATTATTTGACTTTGATAAAAACATGAAAAAAAGTTTAATAAGAATATAAAACATTCAAAAAATGATAATAACAAATAATTATTCTTAAATTTTTGGAACACTTGAACTCACTCATTCAGTTTTACATTTATTATTCTTAAAACCATTTATTTTATTTCTCTAGTACTTGCAGAAGAACCGTTTAAGCATTGCATAAGATTTTAATATAGTTATATAAAAAGTAGTTAAAAAACAAAAATTATAAAATAATAATAAATTATCTTTAAAATATCCATTTATAATGGTTCATAATCATTTTTTATGCACTTCAAAAATATTATAAATATTAAATCCATGAAATTTACTTTTTTGACTTTAACTTTATTTTAAAAACTATAATGGTTAAATCAAATATAAATAGAATCAAATGGACATATTGTAGATGTTTGGAATATTATCGATGGAATATAATCATCAAATGAAATTACAGTAACTGCATTAATGTATTATAAGCCATATAACATCAGTTTTTACTATTATTACCAATTATACCTTTATTATGATAACAAAAATATAAGTGTTTCTTTCCATAATGATCAAAAATAAAAGTGTTTGATTTATATAATTTTACCTCCTGATTAATAATACAAAATACATTATTTAATATTTAATATTTCCATGACACACTTTTTTCCTTTTATGACTTTGGATTATTTTATTTCATATTTTCAAATCTATAAGTCAAGTCAACGTGAGATTATGGTGACCGATATTGACATGAAAAAAATAATACATACATTATATCATGTATTTACATCTTCTTAGATATAATGGGATATATCCTATTAGGATTCTGAGATCCGAAATAAGATATTTCCACCCAAACTATAATATTTGTTTTACCCTTCATGTTACATAAAAATTTTCGACCTTATGTATTTGGATTAAAATTGGTTGTGGGTGGATTAAAATGTAATTTATTTATTTACCAATGACAAAGATCCATCCTATTTAACACCTATTATGGTAAATTCCTAGGGTTATCCACATAACCATTGGTATTGAAGGATTTTTTGTTGAGAAGATCAACATGGAGACCCCAGATCACAGCCCAATGGATCATTTCCACTCAGATCATCTATAGAAATGGGGTTATTGGATTTCACCAATGACTAGGATGTGTGAATGTTATTTACGAGAAATTAGTCCAATCTTGAAGTACGGAAATTATATTATGTAGATTTATTAAAGATTCTTAATCCATTTTGAAACACTAATAAAATATCCTAAAACTTTTAATCATGGGTTGATAATTGTTTTTCATGTTCAGAATTATTATCCTAGGATTGGAATTGATGACAATTGGTGATATTTATTAGTTCATTTTTCTTCTTTGAAACAATAATGAATTGAGACCAACACAAAAAATGGCCGAGTTTCATTCCTATTATGTGTTTTTTATTTTCTTCAACCTCTCCTAATTTTTTCAAGTATTGAATAGACCTGGGTCGACTTTACCCATCACCCAAGAAGGACTGTCATATGGCCCGATGTGCATTACAAATCTCTAAAATATTGTGATAATAAATGGGTTTAAATAAAAATATATTGGGAATAGTTTCTCAAATGATAAACTCTAATGAACCATCCATGAGAGTGGAAAACCTCACCAATATAATAATATTAAATACACATAATATGAACTCCAAAGTACACATATTATAATTAGATATGATACAATAAAAAAATATACTTCGGATACAAAACATTACATAATAGGAATAAGTGTGGTATCTCCAAAAATAACTCAAAACTAAAAATAATGTGAAAAATAAAAAAACAAGTCCCAATAACACAAATTTATACATCCCAATAGATAAAAAACCAATAAATGACTCCAAATGAACTAAAAAAAATAGACCATATCTCCTCTAAAAAACTATGGAAGATAGTAATCACTAAGAGCTTCTTGGATACATGGTTCCCATGACATTATATATGTCATGAAAAAACAATATATACATACTATTGAAGTTATTTTTAGGTTGTGAGGTACATATCCTAGTATGATCCCATATTTAATCAATTTAATGATTTTACATATTCAAAAAAATAAAATAGATTGAAAACACATTTCGAAGATAAAAAATTGAAATCATTTAACATTGAAATAAGTCTTTGAAATTCCTTTGGTACTCCATTCAAAACAAAATTAATTTCCCCAGAAAATAAAATCCCTTATTTAATAAATAAATAATTCCAATAGAAATTAAATTTTTAGTGTATATAAAAATGTTTAAGAAATGTGAGAATTATATTCATCAACATTATATAACCAATTTTAAAAATTGAGGCACAACAGACTTGATATCCCCCCAACATGGTACTAAAAAATACATATAATTATACATATAATTTTATAATGGGAAAGTGAACATATGCATTTAATCTCAAGAACCTACTATCAGTGAGAAAAAATAGTATACTAGATGGATAAGAAAAGTTGAAAATCCAATGGTCTTTCCTAGGCCAAACTCTAAGATATATCATTCTCTCTTAGAAATAAATTTGAAGCTCTCATGGTTTTCCTAACAAAAGTATCTCACAGACCCTTATAAAGGAATACTCAAGATCTCAAAATCATCCTCCCCAATGTTTCACATGGTTCCAGAACTGTCCCCTTAGTATCACCTAGTTAAAATTATGTTCTACTCTATACCAAAATTATCATAAATAATTTACATATAATAAAAATCCATCACACATTCTAATTTCACAAAAAAAATTCTAATTTTATAATAACATTTCCCAAAAGGTAAAATAAATTTTAAAACCATTTTTCAAAATCAATTTTTATCCATATATGCACTTTGAGCCATTTCATCAAACACTTGAAGTGTGAACATTCCAAATTCATTTTTAAAACCCTATTTGAAGACTGAAATTAAAAACCACATTGTTAAACACATCAAACATGGTATATTCATCACCCATAAAAAATTATTTTTCAATTAATAAATATTAAAAAATACTGATTCATAATTTAATTTAATCAATGGAAAACACACTTAAAAATATACACCTCCCTTGGAATTAGATCCTACCTCACCACCTTTGATGAAAACTAACCATAAGTGGTTAAATAAGTCATAACACACTATATACACATTAAAAAATAACAAAACTAAATTAAAATCCATGGATTAGACATACCCACCCTATATAGTTTCACGTCACCAAGAAAATGGAACAACATGCTTGGAAGAGGGTAAATTAGATGAAACCATGAATATTTGGAATTATCTATAGAAAAGTCACCATGATTCTAAGAGGAAACCACCACCAATGGATATGAAAATATTAAAAAACAAGGAGGAGGAGATGCATGTTAGAGAGAATGAATATAAGGGAAAAAATATAAATAAATCATCAATGTAAAATGATAAATGGCCAATTATTAATGAGTTTTATATGGCATAATAGTTTGGATGTACTATTAAGAAAATCATGCACCAACCACATGGGACCTGCTATCTCTCCCAAATATGACAATCCCTATTTTCCTTTGGTGTTTCATGATTTGAAAATCATTGCTCAAACCCAGAAAAAACCCCACTTACACCCTCTATAAGACCCTCATATGGTTAGCCGCACTGTTTGAAAAACCATTATCTTACCATGCATCTTTTTATACCTATATAAAGCATCTTGTTTTCAATTAGCGGTCATTAAGAACTCAATGGAAAAACAAAATGTTAAATAAAATCATAAATTAGACAAACCATTGTACCAATGAGTTTCATAAACACTCCAAAATATGAATTTCTTTCCCTAGAAAATTAGTAGGCATCCTCAACAGAAAATGGGTGAGGCCATTTCTCTCTGACCATAGCTTCATGCACCCAAATATCCTAGATAACATTAACAAATTTCTATAGAACAAATAACAAAAGGATCCACATAACACAAACTACACGGTTCTATTAATCCAAGATATGAACTCACTGCTCCACAACATTTTCATCTACATAATTTTGAAAATACTCCCATTTTAATAAATAATATGGGTATGGAATAAATTTTTTCATCTTGGGGACATGAAAGATGTATTGGATCAAGGTCATCCATGATGGAAACCGAAACTAATAGTATACATTGAAACAAATATATTTAACATGAAACTTCTTGACATAACATGGTTCTATCATCCCCATAATTATAATTATACAACTTTCTAATTGAATTGATACCCATAGAAACACCTGATCACAAACCTGAAATTCCAATGGGTGATGACAACAGCCAGTATATGAATCCTATTGACATCGATATTTCACTATCCATTTCTTAATCGTCCATACTTCTATAGTCATATCTTGGATTAGAGTCTTTCCAACCTAGGAAAACTCAATGACTCATCCTAACCCAACATGTATTGGAACGAAAATCCATATAAAACCTCAAAAGGGGGGCATCAAGATCAAGGGATGTTATTATTATGTGAAAAAATGGAAAATAGAAGGTACCTTTCACAGAAACACTCAAAATAAAGAAAAAATATCCACATATATCCTCAAGAGTTTAGATTGTCCACTCAGACTGACCATCCTTCTATAGGTGATAAATGGTGAATAATATTAGCTCCATTCACAAATCCTCCAGGAGTTCCTTAAAAAATAATGAAGTGAAGATGGTATCCGAGTATGAAAAAATTTATGATGGAACCCAAAAAATCCAAAATACCTCAAAAAAATAAATGTTTATGAGTTCCCCTACCTCTTTCAAATCACTTATGGGTTAAAAGTTAACTCACATAATTAAATGATTGAGAGTCACTGATACAACATATTTTCAAATTGTAGTATGAGGTAGTAAGATTATAGAATCCATTGAGATGTCAGCTAACTAACATAATGTAATAGGAATTGGTTGTAATAACCTAGAAGTTCACTGATGATTATCTTTGATCACTAGAAGTTTGCGCATTTGGAAACAAAATACACACCTCTATGTTCCACATATGGTCACCAATATGACATTTCAGAGTTTAAAAATGCATATTTCCATGGGGTAAATGTCATATATAGAATGATTCTACTCACATATCACCACATTCCTTAATCTAAAAGAAACAATTGGACACCCCCCAAAGGGAAGAGATCCATCAATATATCAATTTTAATCACTAGAGGAAACACAACCATTTAGAGAATTTATAATTTGATACCACTCTTCATCAGATATCGTATCACTCTTAACTCAATCAATAAGAGATGGTGTAACCTAATCACTATCTAGGAACACCCTCTCTTTCTCCTCTAATACTTCTATACTCATATCTATAAACAAATATACTAACTCTAAAATGGTATACATTGGAATCCTTCTTCTAAATTAATTAGTGACCATATTCCCCTCTAAGGTTGTACTAGTAATATCGAAATCAAAATAGAGAATAAATTCAAACCAACGTCTCGATCTAAGGTTCAATTTCCATTGGGAAATTTTTTTATTAACACTTTTATGATCTTAATAGACTACAAAACACTCTCTAAATAGGTAGTGTCATAATTTCTTCAACACATGCCTTACAGTATCCAATTCCAGGTCTCGAATAGGATAATTATTCTCATGCAGCTGTTTATTCCACTTGTCATAGGACATCACATGTTCATACTACATCAACACATATCCAAAAACCATAGAAAAATAATCACAATAAATTAAATAATACTTTCTAGGATCAATAAGAATAAAAAATAGTTCTTATGTCAAATGTTCCTACAAATTCGTAAATGTACGCTAAAAATTATACTCCAACTCAAACATCACCTATTTAAAGGTGAAGGATTGGAATAGGGAAGCAAGATCATATGTTTATTGAACAAAACATATAAAGAACCCAACCATGAAAAAATACTATGGATATCAAACACATTAATGAGAAGATCCAAAGATAATGTTTTTTAACATTTGTTTGAATCCACTAAAAATCCTTCTAAAAAAGTCACTAAGTGAAAACACATTACCTATTGAATTCAAAAATGGTAATTCAACTTGGGGTACAGACATATTTTCCATAAAAAATGAAAAATAAAATTTGGATGGTTATATTTACCTTATTATGTTTTGAAATATCCCATGATTTCATCCACAAACATGTCCATGTAGGTGTTTAAAATAGGGTGGAACATGCATTTAATCAATTCCAGAAAGGTTGTTGGAGCTTTGGTAAGCCAAAATTTCATAATCAAATAATCATAGTGTATATAATATCATTGAAATTTGTTTCTTGGATCATCCTCTTCCTAAACCCCTGAATGGTAGTACCCAAATCTCAAATCGGAATATTGAAACTAGTGGGATCCATTGAGCTGATCAAAAAAAAAATTAATGCTATGAAATGTGTATTTGTTCAATGTAATTACATGGTTAATCTGATGTTATTTTATGAAAAATAATATGTCTCTATCATACTTCATTTAACAGTACACTTAAGAATACTTTGGTGACAAAATGGGTTTGATTAATATCATTCCCTCAAGAACCCATAATTAAACCAGCATCTCTTTTAGCCCGGTCAAATACATCTATTCATTAGACAAGGATATCGGGATCATCCAATCAAGTATATCAATCATGAACTCGACCACTCTATAAAGTGGAAATTTCAAATATTCCTCATGAAACACATCAGGGTACCGTTCCATTACTATTGGGCATCTTTCCACAAAACAATACTCAACTATATCATGAAACAAGCGGGAAAATTGGTATGATATCAACAACAATTCCAATGAAACCATCCCTTCCCCTCTTAAATGTAGAACCCACTCATCTAGAAAGACACGAGTGTTCACTTTAGAAGTAAGAAACTGAAAAATATATCATAAATAATTTAATATAATCATGATGTTCATTAGCCAATCCATACAAACTATATGGTCAAAATATATATATCTAAAATAATGAAGTCCTAGATAACTTCTACTCTAGATACCAAAACTCAAAACATAAGTAACATAAAACACTGCCCAATCTTCATACCCAATGGTGTTAATAAATGTATACCATATGGAAAGAAACAATATTTCAAAACAAAATCATTATTTATTTTCAGTGAAATAATTTAATAGAAAGTTATAGCTTCACATAAAATAGATTCCATAGAAGAATACATGAACATCATACCTCTTATGATGGCAATCCCAGAATCTGAGTCCAATGAGAAAACATATTATTCATGGATATAGTTAAACTCAAACCATGAATATATATTCTTCTCTTTGTGGGTATACACTATAACATGAGGGTGATATCATCCACCCATGGATTCCTTTGACAACACCTGAGAATGTTTTGATACAATGGATCCCACACCAGTTCCCCATGAAGAAAACTGACCTAAACATTGTAGATTACCTATATGGACTAACTATTGGATCACCACCAATATCTCTAAGTAATTAGGCCTAGTGTTTTAATATTTATTGAAATCATAACATAAAATAGTCATACAAATAAAATAATCCATATAATATGAACTTGATGACAACTTCTCAATATTTCTACTACCCAGTTGAGGCTCACCCCACATCCTCTTTGAACCTAATGATTAAGTCTTGATTTCTACTAGTGAAATAAGACCATTAAGATCCTCATTTATTGTCAACTAATCTTCTTCCATTGCTACTATGTCATGTACCTCTGAATAGGATGAAAGATAGTGAAGAATAATATAGGGAATAATATTATTCCTCAAGAAGATATCAAAATTTCAATCTATGAGGAATTCATTCATGAGTTTATCTATATAGATATATAACATATAGTAATGTGATCATAATAGTCCATCACTGATCTATCATATTTCTCAAAATTTAAGAACTCATGGGCCTTATCCAACCTCAATGTCTCTAGGTAGAATTAGCGATTGAAATTGAACTTGAACGTGGTCTATGTGAGATTTTCATGCCTCCATGAGAGAATAATCGACATAAAAAACCTCATATTTATTATTTCCATCACATATGTGGAA
The DNA here is from genome assembly GCA_963277665.1 of Viscum album. Taxonomy (NCBI): domain Eukaryota; kingdom Viridiplantae; phylum Streptophyta; class Magnoliopsida; order Santalales; family Viscaceae; genus Viscum; species Viscum album. The sequence goes on from OY728160.1 coordinate 1,180,320,583, forward strand.
AATATCACATTAGAGGTATTAGGGTTTTTTAGAATCTAACATGTTCACCCAATATTATCCAACCACTCCTTAGGCAGACTGTATTCCTTATCATCCTGAATCACTGGTGGACATTTCCTTATTAATCCAGATTCATGTTCCATCATCTATTAATAATATCAACCACCCACTTGGAAAAATTATTTATTTTTATGAATAATCTAATACACAAAAATGTGATATTGATGAAAATTTTCTTATGGGTTATTCTTTGTAGTATCATACCTATGCTTGTATGAGGTCATTATAGGAGGTGTAATATAAAAAAACAAAACAAAATTCATTGACAACCCATATTAATTGAATCATTTAAAACCACATCAATGGTACTAAAATTAAATACTAAATTCAAAGGCATCTACCAAAGAAAAAAGAGAATGAACATAAAAAATGTAAATAATTTACAACTTTGAATGATTTGGATGAACTTTTTGGAAGACCATGTACCAAATTTGAGAATAATAATATTATTGGAAGGAAAATACACATATGTTATTCATTGTTACCACTAATCATGTGAAATCATTATGTTCCTCATATTGACCACCTCATTTTACACAAAACCCCAAACATCCTTGAGATCACCTTGGAATACACCACTGACCCAAAAGTACATCAAAATATCATTAAAAAAACTTATATACAACATCAAATCACCTTCAAAATCCCATATAACCCATATAAACTTGAGTTTTAACATGAATAAGATCCTCCACTACACTCCCTAATTCTTACCTTCCATCTTCCATTGGTCATAGATCCATTCTAACCCTGGATCTCCCTTAAATAGTTCTCCAATATCATTTTGTAATAAATTACCCCATTTTAACCTAAATAATATCATGATGGACCCGATCAAAAGGCCCAAAGAACATTCTCAATCACTATGGTATGACGATAAGCACCTAGAATAACAAAAAAATACTTTTGGAATGGTTCCACACATGGTAAATTGACATGGCCTACATATGAAACCGAACACCGCATAAAGATCATTAGAGTGAAAAATAAATAATATGACATCCCAAGTTCACATATAAAAAGAAAAGTAGATACTACAATATTCAGCATATATCAGATAAAAAAATCCATAATACGAAAAATCATGGTATCTAGTTTCATTTTAATATGATAACTATATATTATATATTATGTATTATTGACTCTGATGATATTGGTGTGGACATATCATTTCATGGATTGGTCCTGAAGGAATACCCAAGGTTGTACTATTACCATGAGATTGATGGATATGTGTAGTTCTTATCACCAGCATATGCTGATTGAGAAAATGTTTTAGGCCCTTTGACTAGGTGGCATGGGTGAGGGGTTGGGTAGACCGAAGTCGATTCATTGCAGATCATCATATGAAATTAGTTAGACTAAAATTTTGACAAATAAATGATAAAAAATCACTACAGAGCTAATATTTGGACCAATAAATAGATACCATAAGCTAAATATTGTGATCGATGACATTATTAAGGAGAAATAAAAAACAATTGGATCTAGGGATAGATCAGAGGCTGGTTTGAGGGTTTTAAACCATGGGATATGAGGAGTGGTGGCACGATGAAATGTGGAAGAACCACACAGGGATCAAGTGGCCATGACCTGGCCACCAATGACAGATCTATCATGGAAAAGAAAAGATCAAATTTTCTGACAGTTATTCTAAATGAATTTAGTAGTTGTAGTGACATAGGTAGAAGGATATTTCACTCAGAAGGAGGATGTTTGGGTAAGGAAAAATTGGTATGATGGAGACTGGGTGAAATATCATTTTTATCTTATAAAGGAGGTGTCATAGTTATGTTATTCATATAGGATTTACCATTTTGTTTATAATAGAAACAATTTATCCTAATAGTTGATTGTTTAGGGTTGTGTCTTGTACAATCATTCACATCAATTTCACTACATTCGAAGAGTCTCCAACAGTTTATGTTCATGGAGCAGGAAACAACCAATGGTTCTCATATCCATTATTTATGGACCTAAATTCCAAATGCTTGTTTTCACATGGTAACATTTATAGTGACACTTAATAACACACATTTATTAAGAGGATAGGAAGTTAGGATCATTACCCCTTTTGGGGGAATAATTTCCTATTATAAGACACTCTTATAGATTTAAGATATGTTTATGAATCCTTTTTTTCATTCCCAAGAATACACACATCGACTACCCTTAGGTAATAGTCCATTATTACAATGTATGGATTTAGAATAATTTATATATTTCCAAGTTTCTTCATCAGTGAAGGGGCTTGAAGGTTTATTAGTTCATCCATCAATTATACACTTTTATAATATGTATCATAGGTTTTTTTGGTTATTTGTCAATACAACACGAATTTATTCAATGTGGATTGGTGCTATGGAATTTTTTGTCATCAAGGGGTGATGGGAGCAGTTTTGATGTTTGGATAGAAACCATAAAATGGGATTCCTATATATCCTTGAGAGAGGAAACAAAACCTATATAGTTCTAGGCTACTTAAACAGTCTCATCACAATTTAAGGTAATTTGAAAAGGACCAAACCATGTAGTTTAACTTTATGCGGTGAGGAAGCCATGGTTAAAGGTTCATTCTCTTGGATAATATAAGGCTCATGTTGAAGTGGCCCAAGGGGACCATACGAGATGTGGTCTCCTTAGTGAATATGAATCTACCATAGTGGTGTAATAGAGAACATTAGGGAGGATTTGGGTGTAGGGTTTGGACCTCATTGAGGATTCCTAGGTATTCTAGTTAGTTGGGAATCAAAGCCCATTTAGTTCTATACCTAGGGGAATATGAATGGAAGCTACCCATTACTGGTGTCATTATTAGTGTTTATACCAAATAAAAGTCCCATGATACTTCATTGGGAATATGTTACATTACATACTGAGGTATTGATGTTGGGACATACATATATGGAGAAGGCCTATCAAAAGAGGATTTATCTCCATCAGATTTGATCTCAACTTATGTACAGGAGAAACCAATTCAATTTTGGATGTTGTAGATTTTATAATTATTTCTAGCCTCTCAGATTCTGTGGATCATGCTCAGTGTGGGAAACATGAGTATATAGATAATATGAATATCATGTGATCCACTATGTTTTCTAGTAGAAAAGGAAAAAAGCACAAATATAGAGGGAGAGGGCATTGAGTGTGTCCGTCTCTTCCATTATTTTCATAGCTAGTATAGTCATATATGATGATCTTTCTAGCTACGTTAGAGCAACCCGGCCTTTTATTGCATTAAAATTACATCATTTCATTGATAAAAAACATAATAGTATTGCACATGGAGGATCCAGAGGTTTAGTGTCTTGGGAAAACTAGGACCACACATACCAAATACAACATCAACCATAAACATTTATTTAATTTCATCTTCTCTAGCTTCTTATTGGCACTTTTCCTCTCCTTAGTATATGTATCCACCTAAGGATATACATAAAAAGGGGTGATCTAGAATCCCAGTAAGGGGATAGATAAGAACAATACATCATGGGGTGAGCATAATCATGACATATGCAAAAGATCATGAACATGAGAGGAGCATAAACAATAAACTTGAAATGTGGCAATGCATAAAAATGAAACATCATGTCTTAGTGGTTAACTACCACACATACTTGTGAAAAAAGATAGTGTCTTGTTAATACATCTTTTCACATTTACTCTTGAGATTCATCACTTTACCCAATGCATTGGAGCATTGTATAATTCCGGGCGCAACCGTCACATCATAACATTACCATTATCATTCTTGACATATAGAACACATATCAAACATGTAAATAAATAACCCATTGAAAGGAATGGGTTTCATATCATAATAACACATTCATAAGCTTTGGGTTCCCAAAAGAAAGAGGGAACAACAAACTTGATACAAGAACCATCAACCTTGAATGAGAGGTAAAATGTGAGATCTTGAAAGAAGAGTTCTTTTGGAAAACATTTTGATGGACATAAAAACCAGTGACAAACATTTATATCCCAGAAAAGTAAAGTAAATGATGAAAAAATGATCTTTTAGGTGTAACCATATCAAAAATGGAGTGAAAGAGGGAGAACCCGAAAGAAGAAAAATTGGGTTCGAGATTTCCCCTTACCTTGTACTCGAATGCCTCCTTCTCTTTAATGTCCTGTATAATGACATTATATTAATTAATTAGAAATTCCAGAACCTTTTATACATTAATATGGTTCATTATGGTTTCATTATTTCATATTATGTTCCTTTGGATGACTTATAGAGTTTAAAAACACTGATCTGGGATGTTCGTTTTCATGGTTTTCTTGAGCGGTCCACTTGTATTCTTAAATTGATGTTTGGGTAGATCATGGGTAAACATCCAGAACTGATATTACATGTTATTAATGATATTATATAATCTTTAATGATTTTATAATGAGTTATATTAGATCCATGTGGATGAATTATTAGATAAGAATTAAATGAAGATTATTTGGGTTAATTTGAGCGGTTTTTGGATCACAGTGAACTTGTTTTAACTTTTTTACTTTGTAATATGGCCATAGGTTATTTCTAGAACATAAAATAGAACATAATACATACAAAATATTCTGGATCAACCATAAAAATGGTTTCATGACCATATTTGAAGGTAGAAATTGAAGAAGAGAACATGTCGTTTTTGAAGGTGATAAATTTAACACCTCATGAACAACGTTCTCTTTAATAAAATAAAAGAAAGAGGTAAGGGTGTGGGGTGATATAATATAACATTAGAATCATAAGATTACAGTATATATATAATACTTTAGTTAAAAAACAATTTTGATGAAGATAGGTAGGGAGAGATCAAGAAATGAACATGAACATGAAAGGAAAATTAAAGGAGAGGAGGGAAGGAAATTACCTCTAGAATCTTCCTCTTGAGATCCTCTTTAAGGAATCTAGGATTGGTCTTTTGATGAGACCATAAGCTTTTTGACGTGGGGGATGAGCTAGGGAAGGTGTTTGGGCAGAGTTTAGTGAAGTCTTGGAGCTTGAGAGGTGTGAGAAAAAGAGGGAGTGAAGGGTGGCTTTTACAGTGGAGGGGAGAGGGGTTTCCTTAATATAAAATTGATTAGTTTATTAATTTCACCTAAGTCAAGGAATAGTGAGTCTTGGATGACCAATAATAGTAAATAAGACATGTGAGTTCGGGATTTTGGTTCTTACATCACTTGTGATGTCAGGAATAGGGGGTTTTAATTAAAATGTATTTATTTGATAAATTAATGTATTCTACTATTCACAAAAAATTCATGATTCTCAGAAAAATCCCAAAAAATTTACCCCAAACATTTTTCGACGTGTAGAATCCAAAAATGAAGTCCATTTTTCAAAAATAATTTTCTAAATATTATAAATTTAATATTTATTTAAAATCATAATTTTCTTAAAAAACAGTTTTTAAGATTAAAACTGATTTTATAGTTCTTTCAAAAATTACGTAGGGTCTTATAAAATTATCTAAAAACCATTATAAATTTATTCAATAATTTATGAATACATTCCATGGAAATAAATATTCTTTTAAATTAATTAATTAATTAATAATTAATAATTTATGACTTATAAAATACCAAAAAAGTTTACTAAGGTCAAATTGTCACTTTCTAAGATGTATAAATTCTATTTTATTATTCATAGGTAATGTTCCTCTTATATACTATTCATAAGGGTCATATTAATATTCATAAAGTTAGGTTACTATTCATAAGGGTAGGTTACTATTCACCAAAAATTATTTTTGTTTCATTAGACTCCAAAAACTATCTTGAACACAACCGTGTATGTTGGATTTTCAAAATTCCAAACATAGGGGTGAAAAAATTATGTTTAAAGGTCAATTATCACTTAGTAGTTCATTATTTTGTGTTTTTATGACATAAAAATAAGAAGGGAATTTTCCATTGAAAAACTTTGGGCCTTTACATTCTTCCCCCCTTAAGAAATTTCACCCCCGAAATTTATCTTTACACAAATAGGCGAGGGTACTTCTCCTTCATTGCCTCTTCTGGTTCCCAAGATGCTTCATCAAACTTATGGTTCCTCCACAACACTTTGACAAGGCGGGTTGTCTTATTGCGTAGAACCATATCACTTCGGTCCAGAATTTTTACTGGAGGCTCCTCATAGGAGAGACCATCTTCCAGCTGCACCACCTCTGAGTTTAGTACATGTGAGGGGTCTGGTATGTACTTCATCAGTAGTGATACATGAAACACATCATGAACTTGAGCCATATTCGGTGGAAGTGCCAGACAATAGGCCACAACTCCTATGCGGTCAAAGATCTCAAAGGGGCCAATGTATATTGGGCTTAGCTTCCCTTTCTTCCTGAATCTCATGACACTCATCCATGGAGATATTCGAGGGAAGACTTTATCTCCAACGTTGAACTCCAAGTCCCTTCGACGATTGTCATCATAGCACTTTTGCCGACTTTGAGCAGCTTTGATGTGTTTCTGGATGACTGGAACCTTCTCTGTCATCTCTTAAACAAGATTGGGACCAAGTAGCTTTCGTTATCCAACTTCATCCCAACAGGCTGGAGTTTTACATCGCTTCCCATAAAGAGCTTCATACGGAGCCATCTGAATACTCGAGTGGAAGCTATTGTTTTATGAGAACTCAACCAATGGGAGGTGCTGATCCCATCCACCTTTTAATTCTAGATAGTATTCTATTAGCATATCTTCGAGCATCTGAATAGTCCTTTTAGACTGGCCATCGGTTTGGGGGTGATAGGTCGTGCTGAAATTTAATTCAGTACTCAAAGCATGTTTAAGGCTCCTCCAAAACTTAGATGTGAACCTTGGATCATGTTCAAGGACAATTGAGAGTGGAACACCGTGCAGTCTCACCACTTCCTTCACATATATCTTTTCATGTTGTTCAAGCGATAGGTCTTCCCGAATTGCGATAAAATAGGCAGTCTTGGTGAGTCGGTAAACCACAACCCATATCGCATTATTTCCTCTTGACGACTTTGGGAGACCTGTGACAAAGTCTATAGTAACATTTTCCCATTTCCACATGGGTATAGGCAATGGATGCATCATACCTTTAGACTTTTGTCGCCCAGCTTTAACTTGATGACATACCAAGCACCTTGATATATATTCTGCAATCTCCTTCTTCATGTTATCCCACCAGAAGTGCTCTCGGAGATCACGGTACATCTTGGTACTCCCAGGATGGATAGAGAAAGTTGAGCTATGTGCATTATCCAATAGATCCTTCTTTATCCCAGGTGATGAAGGCACACAAAGCCACATTCCAAACCGTATCACACCATCATCGTCGATATGGAACTCTTGCAGCTTCCCTTCCATTACTGCATTCACCCTCTTTTGTATCTCCACATCATCCCTTTGTGCTTCCTTAATCTTCTATTGGATGGATGGTTGCGCAATCATTTGGACAAGGTATGATGTATCCCATGCCCTTATGATTTCCAAATCCATTCTTTACATATCCATGAATATAAGGTCTTTCTCAATCCTCAACATGGATAGAGTAGCAGGTTCTTTTCTACATAGAACATCAGCTACCTTGTTCGCCTTCCCAAGATGATAGTGAATAGAGCAATTGTAATCCTTGATTAGCTCTAACCATCTCCTTTGACACATGTTGATATCTTTTTGTGTGAATATATACTTTAGGATCTTGTGGTCGGTGTATATGTCACACTTCTCACCATAAAGGTAGTGCCTCCAGATATTCAAGGCAAAAATCACGGCTGCCAGCTCTAGATCATGCGGCGGGTAGTTCTGCTCATGGATCTTCAACTGTCGTGAGGCGTAGGCTATCACATTATCATTTTGCATGAGTACACAACCCAATCCGTTCTTTGATGCATCACTGTATATCACAAAACTTTCTCCACTTTTCGGTAGTGTGAGTACAGGTGCAGTGATCAGACTTCTCTTTAGCTCCTTGAAGCTTCCCTCGCATTCTTCCGTCGATACATACTTTACCCATTTCCTTGTTAACTTAGTTAGAGGGCTTGACAATCGTGAGAAGTTTCTCAAAAAACGTCGATAGTACCCAACTAATCCAAGAAAACTATGGATTTCTGTGACACTAGAGGGCCTGGGCCATTCCTCAATTGCCTTTTTCTTTGAAGGATCCACAGAAATTCCCTCACATGTGATCACATGTCCCAAGAACGTGACTTGATTCAACCAAAAGTCACACTTTTTGAACTTTGCGTACAACTTCGTCTTTCTCAATGTCGCCAACACAAGTCTTAGATGTTCTTCATGTTCCTCCTTTCTCTTGGAGTAGATGAGAATATCATCAATAAACACTACCACAAATTTGTCGAGGTAATCTCTAAAGACTCTATTCATCAAATCCATGAAGATTGCAGGGGCATTATTAAGTCCAAAGGGCATCACCAAAAAACTCATAGTGCCCATACCTTGTACGGAAGGCAGTCTTCTGAATATCTTCCTTCTTCACCTTTACCTGATGATATCCAGAACGAAGATCCACCTTTGAGAAGTATTGAGCTCCTCTTAACTGGTCGAACAAGTCATAAATCCTTGGGAGAGGATACTTGTTCTTTATGGTGATTTTGTTGAGTTCCAGATAATCGATACACAGCAGCATGGTTCCATCCTTCTTCTATATAAAGAGCACTGGCGTACCCCACGATGATGCACTAGGGCATATGAACCCTTTGTCAAGATTCTCTTACAGCTGCTTCTTTAACTCCTCCAGTTCGATAGGATCCATCCTATAGGGGCACTTCGAGATAGGAGTAGCTCCAGGTATGAGTTCAATTGATAACTCTACCTCACAATCTGGGGGAATTCCGGGTAACTCTTCAGGAAATACATCTCTGTATTCCCTTACGATGGGAATTTCCTCAAGGATGGAACATTCCTTCGACTCAACCATTTGGGCGAGGTATGCTTATTCATAGGGAATCAACACCAAATCCATTGAAGGATTTCTCAGAGGTGATTCATGATCTTCCTTGAATTTGTAAAGGAGCATGGGATGGTTCAGAATATGAAAATATATTTCATTTTCCCGATAGTTGATATGTGCACTATATAACGAGAGCCAATCCAGTCCCATTATAGAGTCAAATTCCACCAAGGGAAGTATTATAAGATTTGCTGGAAGAATCTTCCCACATATGTCAACAGGAGAAGAGTCAAACACTTGGGTTGCAATGATTGCACCACTTGGTGTTTTTATAGATATCTCTACTTCAAGGTTTCAGGGATTCGATTCTATAGTTCTAGCAAACTTGCAAGATATAAAGGAATGCGTATAACCAGAATCAAACAAGACTTTTTCCATTCTTGAGTGAATAGGAAGTGTACCTTGTACGACTTCATTATCATGATCCTCCTCTACAGTAGTGATGGAATAAGCCTTCCCTTGTTCCTTTGGATTTGGTGGTTGCTGGCGCTGATTACCCTCGAGAGCTCGAGGTTTAGTGCACTGGTTTGAATAGTTCCCTAACTCCCTACAGTTGTAGCATTGAACCACGAGTGGTTCTCTCCTTTCATAGGCTATATTATCCTTCCTTTTCATGTCTTTTCGACACCCGTGAGAAAGGTGTCCTTCTTTCCCACACTTGAAGCATTTCCCCATCCCTTTGAGGCATTTCCCATATTGCAACTTCCCACATTTTTGGCATGTGGGTCGTTGTGTTTTCCTCCCATCTTTATCACTAGATCCACTAGCTTGATACTCCATCTTTCTTTTCTTATCACCATAGCCATGGGACCATTCTTCAAACTCCATCTCCACTTTGAGAGCACACCGAAAAACTTCTTCATAACTCCCAAAGTCTCAAATTGTAAGAGCCCTTCGAAGATGTGGTTTTAATCTACTAAAGAATCTATCAATTTTTCTATCATTGTTGATAACAAAACCCGAATCCTACCTTCCGAGGCTTGTGAAATTTGATTCATAGGTCGTGACAGATTCTCCTTCTTTTTTCTTGAGCTCTATGAATTCTCTCTCCATATTTGTGCGAAGAGTTCTTGGGATGTACTTATTAAGAAACATTATCGTAAATTTATCCCATTCCATCTCGTCAATTACCTCCCTTGGCATAGTGTTCTTAATCAAAGCCCATCATTGACCAGCTTCTCCATCTAGACGATAAAAGGCTAGAGTCACCTTCTCCGTCTCGGAACAGTGAAGAACAGAAAATATCTTCTCCATGGAGTTGACCCATTGTTCCGCAACTAGTGGATCAGAAGATCCACAAAACGTCGGTGGTCATTGCCGAAAAAATCATTCGATTGCTAGTTTCTCCCTCTTTGGTGAAGGAGGAAGATCCCCATTATTATGGTTATTATTCATAACCTGAGATAATTGGGTAAGCATTGCCATGAAGTTTTGAACTCCACCTCCCAAATCATTGGGGATGTTGTTCGGGAAATCGTTGCATTGGCCCTCGCAAGGGTTTTTGGCCTGATTTCTCCTGGTTCCCACCATTTTCTAAAATAGAAAAGGTTAGAACAAAACATAAGTAAACAATTCATGAATAACTTTTTCATTTAAACAATTATACCAAAAACATAACATATGGGATCCATAGTTAAATATCCTTGTTTGCATATTTGTACTTAGTCTCATGTTGTAGGTTTTCTCTAGGGTTCACTAATCCTAATCCCCAAATTAACTAAACCTTTCCTCTGATACCAAATATAGCGACCCGGCCTTTTCTTGCATTAAAATTACATCATTTCAATGATAAAAAACATAATAGTATTACACATGGAGGATCCAGAGGTTTAGTGTATTGGGAAAACTAGGACCACACATAACAAATACAACATCAACCATAAACATTTATTTAATTTCATCTTCTCTAGATTCTTATTGGCACTTGTCATCTCCTTAGTACATGTAGCCACCTGAGGATATACATAAAAAGGGGTGAGCTAGAAGCCTAGTAAGAGGATAGATAAGAACAATACATGATGGTGTGAGCATAATCATGACATAGGCAAAAGATCATGAACATGATAGGAGAATAAACAATAAACATGAAATGCGGCAATGCATAAAAATGAAACATCATGTATTAGTGGTTAACTTCCACACATACTTGTGAAAAAAGCTAGTGTATTTTTCACAAATCTTTTCACATTTACTCATGATATTTATCACTTTACATAATGCATTGGAGCGCTGTATAATTCCGGGCGCACCCGTCACATTTAAACATTCATATTGCGCTATATAATTCCGGGCGCACCCGTCACATCATAACATTACCATTATCACGCTTGACACATAGAACACATATCAAACATGTACATAAATAACCCATGTAAAGGAATGGGTTTCATCTCATAATAACACATTCATAAGCTTTGGGTTCCCAAAAGAAAGAGGGAACAACATACTTGATACAAGAACTATCAACCTTGAATGAGAGGTAAAAGGTGAGATCTTGAAAGAAGAGTTCTTTTGGAAAACATTTTGATGGACATAAAAACCAGTTTCAAACATGTATATCCCAGAAAAGTAAAGTAAATTATGAACAAAAGATCTTTTGGGAGTAACCATATCAAAAATTGAGTGAAATAGGGAGAACCCGAAGGAAGAAATATTGGGTTAGAGATTTCCCCTTACCTTGTACTCGAATGCCTCCTTCTCTTTAATGTCCTGTATAATGACATTATATTCATTAATTAGAAATTAAAGAACCTTTTATACATTAATAGGGTTCATTATGGTTTCATTATTTTATATTATGTTCCATTGGATGACTTATAGAGTTTAAAAACATTGGTCAGGGATGTTCGTTTTCATGGTTTTCTTGAGTGGTCCACTTGTATTCTTAAATTGATATTTGGGTAGATCATGGGTAAACATCCAGAACTGATATTACATGTTATTAATGATATTATAGAAGCTTGAATTATTTTATAATGAGTTATATTAGATCCATGTGGACGAATTATTATATAATAATTAAATGAAGATTATTTGGGTTAATTTGAGCGGTTTTTGGATCACAACGAACTTGTTTTAACTTTTTACTTAGTAATATGGCCATAGGTTATTTACAGAACATAAAATAGAACATAATACATAAACAATATTCTGGTTCAACCATAAAAATTTTTTCATGACTAGATTTGAAGGTAGAAATGGATGAAGAGAACATGTCGTTTTTGAAGGTGATAAATTTAACAGCTCATGAACAACGTTCTCTTTAATAAAATACAAGAAAGAGGGAAGGGTGTGGGGTGATATAATATACCATTAGAATCATAATATTACAGTATATATATAATACTATAGTTACAAAATAATTTGGATGAAGATAGGTAGGTAGAGATCAGGAAAAGAACTTGAACTTTAAAGGAAAATTAAAGGACAAGAGGGAGGGAAATTACCTCTAGAATCTTCTCATGAGATCCTTTTTAAGGAAGATAGGATTGGTATTTTGATGAGACCAAAAGCTTTTGGACGTGGGGGATGTTCTAGGGAAGGTGTTTGGGTAGATTTTAGAGAAGTATTAGAGCTTGAGAGGTGTGAGGAAATGAGGGAGTGAAGTGTGGCTTTTATTGTGGAGGGGAGAGGGGTTTCCTTAATATAAAACTGATTAGTTTATTAATTTCACCTAAGACAAGGAATAGTGAGTCTTGGATGACCAATAATAGTAAATAAGACATGTGAGTTCGGGATTTGGGTGTTTACATCACTTGTGATGTCAGGAATAGTGGGTTTTAATTAAAATGTATTTAAATGATAAATTAATGTATTCTACTATTCACCAAAAATTCAAGTTTCTCAGAAAAATCCCAAAAATTTACCCCAACCATTTTTCGACGTGCAGAATCCAAAAATGAAGTCCATTTTTCAAAATTAATTTTCTAAATATTTTTAATTTAATATTTAATTAAAATCATAATTTACTTAAAAAACAGTTTTTAATATTAAAACTGATTTTATAGTTCTTTAAAAAATTACGTAGGTTCTTATAAAATTATCTAAAAACTATTAGACATTGATTAAATAATTTATGAATACATTCCAGGGAAATAAATATTCTTTTAAATTAATTAATTAATTAATAATTAATTTTTTATGACTTATAAAATACCAAAAAAGTTTATTAAGGTCAAATTGTCACTTTCTAAGATGTCTAAATTTTATTTTATTATTCATAGGTAATGCTCCTCTTATATAATATTCATAAGGGTCATATTACTATTCATAAGGGTAGGTTACTATTCACCAAAAATTATTTTTGTTTCATTATACTCCAAAAAACTATCTTGAACACAACCGTGTATGTTGGATTTTCAAAATTCCAAACATAGGGGTGACAAAATTATGTTTAATGGTCACTTATCACTTAGTAGTTCATTATTTTTTGTTTTTATGACATAAATATGAGAAGGGAATTTTCCATTGAAAAACTTTGGGTCGTTACATACGTCCTAGATTGAGGAAAATTGGATCCAATGTGTATCATCATGCAATAATTTATAGGGGTTTACCTCAAGGTAAGAACCCTAAATTTTTTTTCCAAGGGGTGGGGGAGGAATGTTCATCATTGAACCTTATCGAAGGAAAATGCCATAATTTTACTTAAATCCCTAGAATGAGGTGGTTCACATAAACACCCTGATGATGGAACCCATGTTTCCACAAGAATGTAAACCTGAGGAAATTATGAGTGTCTGAATTACTGTAGAGGATACCCACGTGACCCTACTTATCACAAGAATGCGCACTTGAGAGGATACACTAGTGTTTCCTTTTATCTGATCATACATTTCATGTGGATTTATAACATCACTGTCTAACACCATGTTACAGGGACTATGGAACCACAGTTTAACATCTTGTTGCTGGGAAAATATCCATACAATATAACATCTTGTGGCCAGGACAACTTGGACTAAGATACCTATAAATGGTTCGTCTGGGTCTTACACAAGACATGCGCTTTCTAGATCAAACTGGAATAGGTGTCAGGTGATGGGGCTTTAGGAGTCTTATTAGGAGTAGACCATCTCATGTTATTTAAGGGAAAGATGTTGGGGCAATATAATGGTCAAAGATAGTCCCTTTTAGAAAATTTGGTGGCATGTATTTAATGATATTTTCTCTACATGGAATCTTCTTGTGGAGGGTCTCCGCATAGGGTTCATGGGATGGATATTTATTTATGTGGAAGGGGTCATCCGAAAATTATTTTAGTTATGCATATGGTAAAGATATTTCTCCAAAATATTACCTCAACTTTTCATAAGTCATCTTTTCCCCTCGTGGTACTTTTATGGAAGAATAGAGGGACAGGACACCAACATGGTCAGTCATCCGCTGTGGGATGAGATTAATTTGGAAGCAGTATAGAAAGATGCCCAATCCTATGAATGAATTATTCAATGGGGAGTAGTCATTAAAAAGGGTAAAAATCACCCCATCATCCTAGAAATAGTTTTTAGGTATGGGATATTCATTCAGGGTGTTAAAATCATTTCTTTGTTCCGAAAAATGACTTTGTTTTCGTTTGGGGAAACCAGTGGCACTACTTCCATCAAAAAACTATTTTTTGGACATTTTAGCCATGATAGAACCCCATTCAGAGTAGAATTCCATAGAGTGGTGGTCTACATATCATTTTTTTCATTATGGTCTCGCCGATTTAAATCTTTTCTTTAAATTATTATTCGTGTTTTACTTTTCACCTTTTATATGTTTAATGTAATTCTATTTTTTATATGCAGAATTTTAAGGACTCAAAATGATGAATAAATATGATAGGGTTATAGGAAAATCCTGGCTACATTGCGTGTATTCCTAAGGACACAAACACACACACACACACACACACACACACACCGTGCATTCACCTAGAACAAGGGATCATAGTTTACACATGATGGTAAATATCACACGTTGTGTGGACATTACAACAATTTGTAACAAACTTAGCCATCCTGGTCCACATTTATAGAGAATACACACCCATGTTGTCACAACCCATCCCCCAGGGACTATGCTATGGCTACCCCAAGCCTGACTTCCATAGGCCAGGGGTTGGCGACTAGCACCGAAAAGGCGTATCCCTACAATGGGAAGAAATTTCCTTTAACCCTGTAAAAACACAAAACCAAGAACACTACAAGAAGAAACCATGAAGTAAACTTATGTAGTAAAAAAGTGAACTGAAAGTAAAGGGATTGAATACAAGCGCAACTGAAAATTACAAGTAAAACTGAAAAGAGAAAACAACTCCTGGATCATCCACCGAGGATCCTACCTAAAGGGTAGGTATAGATCATCTCCACAACACTCTACGTCAGCCCATCGCCTTCGCATACTGCCTAGTCCAAGCCCCCTCAAGCCTCAGCCTAGCTGCTCATCATTCGCACATGACACAATAAGGTGTGGGTGAAGCTCGTGCAAGGGTGAGTATAACAATACCCAGTATGTAGAGACCCATAAATGACATACATATACATTACATTACTTTTGTGGAATACTTAATACATGAAAAAAACAGATGCCCAAAGACCAGATTAGTTTAGTGTATTTTGAAACTCGGAACATAATCTTCTAATCATGGTGAAAGATCTTCAACATCTCCCATAAATAACTTCCCCTTTGGTTTTATTACCTAAAAAATTTCTTTATATCCTGGGGAAAAGAAAACATAAAAAAGGGTGAGCTCAAATGCTCAGTAAGGGTAAACATGGGGAACATAAAACCATCCATAAACATTTGAATGTAAGAGCATGAACATAAAACATCAAAATCATGAGTAATGACATAAATCTTGGCAGTGCATAAAGAATAGATCAAAAATGAAAACTAACCATGATAAAATATCATGGTAATAAAACATGTAATTGTGGAAACCATTAAGCACATGATAATATTTCCATAGTATCCAAGGCATTGCTTCCAAGACCACCCTAGTGGACAAAGTCTCTTAATGAATCGAGTTCACTCCTCATTCCAGTCCTGTATCACTGAACTGGATTAAATTGTTGTTCCATCCATATATATCTCATGAGATATAAATCCTTACCCAATACATTGTAGGTAGATATAGGTTCCACCCATCTCATAATGAAATAATTCTTACTTGTGCCACAAAATAAACATAAATCATTCATCATAACCCAAAGAATAAAATGGGTTTCATAAACATCATCCCACCATAACATAATCCATATAAAAAAATGGATATAATTTCATAATAAGAATAATCAAGCCATGTAAATAATAGAGACATTATACTTGAAACATAAACATTCTAAATAATTCCATCTTAGATGGAAAATAGTTTTGATAAAACACTTGAAATGAATTCTTGAGGAAAATATCTTTTCTTCTTCAAAAAAATTTTCTTTTCACAAAATACCATGAAATTTTAAAAGAAAAAGATTTTGTTGAAAATAGTAATGAAATCTTGTAGAATAATCTTCCTGAAAATAAGGTGTTATAAAACCGTAAAAATCCATTCATGCCGTATAAGTAAAAAAAACATTATCCTCGTACTTGTGCCGAAAAAGTAAAAAAAGTTCCTTGTATGGTAATCAAAAGAAAGATTCCTTCCATAACATGTGGTAAAAGTCAAAAATTGGTAAAAATGACATTAACATACTTGAAAACAATTTTTTAGAAAATATGGACATGGATGATAACAATAACCCCAGTAAATACTTACGAATAACAATATCGGATAAGAACGAGATTGGAATAGTTATCCCTTACCTTATGTCCAATTTCTTCTATATGTGTCTGAGACTACTGTATAATGGGTTTAAACATATTATTATCTTGTAACAGAATCATAATAATATTTATGATATCATATTTGATTCACTTATGACTTTATATTAACCGTTCATTTGTAAATTTCATGTTAAAGTAGTGTTCTGGGTAAAATCGTTTCATTTATCATACGTGTTTGGATAGGTTATTCTTGAGATTATTATTACTTATATAATTATTTACTTACTTCCAGAATATAAAAAATGATATATATATCATATATATTCATTATATATATATATATAATAGATAGATAAATGAAATGAAATACACCGTTCATGGAGACAGTAGGCTGTACGTACGCATGAATGCTGCTTTCCTTTCCTTTTTGATTTGAATGGAAGTAGATGACATATATATATACATAAATCTAGTTGCATTATTATTTAATATATATAATTATTATTAATTATATACACATTATAATCATTCTTTAATGGTTAACATGGATAATTAATCTAATCGCGTCATGGAGATGGTAATTCGTACGTACGCACGAGCGATGATATTGTTCCCATTATTATTGAATGGAATTTTAGTGGATTATATAATATCTCAAAATTAGTATCATGTTATAATAACCATATATAGTTATTATTTACACCATTATATCCATTCAAGTAAGGTGGTGGTGGAAAAAACAGATTACACAACGGCGTGGAGACGTTATTCCGTACGTACGCACGCGCGGTGATTTCGTTTTCTGTAGGATGGATAGAAGATGAAATGGGGTTGTTTCATATTTATAATAACATATCAGTATGTTAGTTATACTGATGTTATTACTTCATAATGAAACAACTAAATAAGAGGATGTAGAAGAATAAAGAAACTCGAAAGAATCGGTAGAAGAGATTACCTCTTCTTCGGCGTGCCTCTTTTAAACATTCTCTTAGGGAACTAGAGTTGGTATTTTGAGAATACCAGAACCTCTATAATATAACTAGAAATGTTGATAAGATAAATGGTATGTGATTTTCCGATATTGAAGGCTCAAAATTGTGTAAAGATGAGAGGGAGGAGGTTCCCTTTTGTATGGGAGGCGAGGGTCACCTTAGGAAAAACATAAAATATTATTTTATAATAAATTTATATTCGGATTATAATGGCACCAAAGTGACTTATTTTAAATATAGGGTGGGGATGGATTGAAATACACTCAACCAATAGGTTTTAGACATGTTTATGTTAACATTTTAACCTTATCAATTTAATTTTACTCTATGTTAAATAATTTAACTTTTACCGTGTCTTCTTGTATTCTTACACTATATGGTTACTAAACATACTATAAACTGAAAATAGAATCCAAATTGGTTCATAATTGTCATATATATTATTATATAAGTATTTTCTCTGAAAATTATATTTTTAGGACCATTATATCAATTAATAATATAATATATTTTTAAAAAAACTCTTTTATATCAATTTTGACACGATTTGGTATTTTGTTTTCTCTAAATTCACAACAGCATTATTACTTCGAAAACAATTCATCTAACCAACTATAATATGTTATATTAACCTATAAAATTAGTTTAATTCATAAAAAGTCCCAAATTACATTTATTTTGGTATTTATAATTTCAATTATTTTAATATTTCATTAATAAGGTAATTACGGTATCATCATTGTGTCACAAATAAATTAACTTATTTAGGTATAAAAGATATAAATAAAATATAATTATGTAGGAAAGAATTTTATCTTTCTAAT
Source organism: Viscum album (assembly GCA_963277665.1). Classification (NCBI taxonomy): domain Eukaryota; kingdom Viridiplantae; phylum Streptophyta; class Magnoliopsida; order Santalales; family Viscaceae; genus Viscum; species Viscum album. Next base: position 1,180,339,155 of record OY728160.1, read on the forward strand.
TAATATTTATAGTATAATTTATCTTTTGTATAACCCTATATTAAAAAATTTTTACTTATTAAACTTTGATTTTAACTATTTTAACTCTTCTTTGAATTAAATAATAATAAATGTCCTAATATAATCCAAGTGGACCTAAATGGTCATATTTTATTCCAAAGGTTGTTTTTGGTTGAATTATACTCATCCAATAGAATTATTACATGTGTTAGGGTAATAAAAATATCATTTTTACCCTTAATTACCCTATTGACTTTTAACCGTGTAAATAAAAGTTTAAAATTACTATTCACCAAAAATTATTTTTATCTTATTGATCCACATTTTATTCCTTGATATTAACGATTTCTCTTAGATTTTCTAAATTGAAATCACAGAAGTTGTAAAATTAAGTTTTATGTACAATTGAAAATGCTCCTAGGCGGTGGGTAAAAGACGGTAAAATTTTCAATAATTTTTTTATATATCTAAATTATTATAAAATGACTCCAATTAATTAAATTGAACTTATATAGGTATTAGGTATCTATTTTTGTAACGGCCCGACCCCAGCTACCCAGAGTCGGTGCATTACTTCGTAACATTGGCATGATCAAAAAAGATCACGTCTCGAAAGACCGATTAGTTTAGTAGCCTTGGAAACACTAGATACATTCGTAAACGTTACATTACATCATAAAGTGAAAAACTACAATAACATGGTCTTCATAGTCCACAATCATATCCCTTTCTGACTACCCCTGTAGGTCATTCATAAAATACTTCTTCACATCCTGGAAAAATATTAAAACATTGAAAGGGGTGAGCTCAGATGTTCAGTAAGGTTAACAATATAGTGGAAGCTTTCATAAATAAACATTAACATTTAAGGCAACGTATAACTAAAACAAAAGCCTTTTAAACTAGATCTTCAACATAATATGGCAAATGTAAAATGAGATAATGCCATTTACTTCTTCACATGGATATTCTTCTGGTCGAATAATCACATGCAATATCAATAACCACTTTCATAATGATGGAATGCATAATGCCAGACTATCATAACCACATAGTCAAGGCCTCGTGCCAAGACCACAAATAAGATTTTGTCAAGGCCTCGTGCCAAGACACTAGTTTGTCTCATGAGACCTGCCGATGCATCGAGGAGCTATAGCGGGCTCCACCTGTCACTTATTAAGTCCAATGCATTCCTCATATGAATAGGTTTAAACATATCATAAACCATAACATAATCGTATCACATAAAACATGCATAAAGGAAACATAACATTTCCACATTTCAATCACAAGATATCAATACAACTCATTTATATAATAAAAACGTTTTCAAAACCGTTTTCAAAACCAAAATAAAAGAAAGTTAAAACTTTGTATTTATTTTTCATTAAAAAGTGATGGCTTGTAGAGGAAGACGAAACTCAAATAATGGTCACAGCGGTGGAGAAGTCGTTGTCGCTGCATAAGTACGGAAATAAAAACATTCCCTTTTGTCGTTTAGTAAAATGCTTCGTATAAAAAAGATTCCTTTTGAATAAACGTAAAAGTCAAAGGGGTTTATACACCGTATAAAAGAATGTTTTGTATAAAACCAAATATGCCTCAATGAATGGGGATTGAGACGAAGTCCTTAAAAAGATCATTTTTTATATAAAGTACATCTATAATGTGTATTCACTATAAGTACACATAAATAATGTACAAATACAAAATAGGAAATAATAATATCATGACATAATTTGAAAGTAGGAGATTAACCCAAAGAATGGAAGTTGGGTTAAGAAGTTCCCTTACAAAGATAATTTTGTAAAAAAAATAGACCGATCTTGTGTATTCACTATAATCTCACATAAATAAAGTATAAATACATGATAAGACATAATCATATCATGACATAATTTGAAAGTAGGAGATTAACCCAAAGAATGGAAGTTGGGTTAAGAAGTTCCCTTACCTTGTGTCCGACTTGACTCAACAGTTCTTTAACCTCCTGAATAATAAACTAGAGTTAATATATACCTTATTAAGAACCATTTTCAATTTCATTATCCTTATTATATCACTTATTACAATGATATGAACATTATGTAATTATTTAAGTTAATAACGGTCGTTTTGTCGATCTTTGGTACTTGAGTCAACAATAAACTTCTTATAATTACAAGTTGTTTATGTGGTAGAATATCCATTATCTCCAGAATTATATTCATGATTTAGATGTCATATATATCTTATATATCCACTATATACATTCATTTATAATATTACGTAACATTTAGAGGTAAGAAATGAAATGCACCATTCATGGAGACGGTAAGCCGTGCGTACGCATGAACGCTACTTTCATTTCTATTTCGTAATTAATGGAATGAAATCATAATGATATAAATGTATAATATAATTCCAGTATAATATAGTGTATAATACCATTTACTCCATCCTTTATACATCCCACATATGGCATTAACGATTCAAATCACTTTGAGGGGGCGGTAGTCCGCACTTCCTAAAATGAAATTATCGCGTTTTACCCATAATGGAAATCATAAAGTATGCCATAAATGAGAAATACAGAAGCATAAGTAAAAAATAAACATATTTTATATCATATATAAATATAGTGACATCTTAATGGACACCTTTGAAGGTGTTATATGAGTGTTGAACAATCATCGTTTCGTGAGGCAGAAATTCAACATCCACAGAAACCGTATGTTCTTTAACTATTAGATGTAGGTGTGTGTAAGTGTAGCTCGAATACTTCTTATAACAACATCCTAGTATATCGAGGATACTGGTGTTGTTACAACAGAAATTAATAAAAAGAGTTTAGGGGGTTGGAGAAGAAAAATAAAACAAAACAACATTAGAGAAGACATTACCTCAAAATCGGATAACTCTTTTTGATTTGAGCCAAAGGCTTCTTGGGAAGAGTTCTGCCCAAAGTAAGGCTTCTAGGAGTAATAGGGGGAAGTTGGGAGAGTATTTGGGCAGAGGTTGGCCGAGCCAAATGGCTTGAAAGTGTAAATGAGGTGGGAGAGGGGGGGGGCCTTTTATAAGTGGAGAGGAGGGGCACTTTTGGAAAGATTGAAATGTTATATTATTTCACAATGCTTTTCGGATTCTAAAGGTCCCAAACTTATATAATTCGAGACTAAGGTGATAAGGTTTCGAAATATCCTCATCCAACAGACTTTGGACAAGTGTAAGCCTTGGATTTTTCATTATCTTCTCATTTTATTTAAATCGTTAAATCATGAGGCCATCGCTGCATCATAATGATGTCATAAATAATTTAATTTATTTAATGTCTAAAAATTATAAAACAAATACTATGATGTATGAAATCTTTTTATCTTTCTAATGAATATTTATAGTCAAAATTGGGACTTGTGTAACCCCACTGAAAAACTGTTTTAGTAAAATAATTCATGTTTGTGTCAATTTAATTTTAACATTAAATAAATATATATTAATGTCATTTTCCAACTAAAGTGGCTCCATGGGGTCCCCAAGTTGACCCATGGGTTGTCTTGGTCGTCCATGACTCATCCAATAGGAGTAGGAAAAGTGTCATGCTCATCTCATATTATTAAAACATTATTTGTACCTTAAACTACACTAATTACCTCTAATCACGATTAAGAACTTAAAAGTTACTATTCACCAAAAATTATTTTAATCTCATTGAACCACATTTTACTTCTTAATGAAAACCATGTATGTTGGATTTTTTGAAAATCAAATCACAGAAGTGGTAATATTTCATTTAAACGAAAAATCAGTTATTTAGCTACCACTTAGTGGTTTCACTATTCATCAAAAATTGAAGTTTTTCAGAACAAGGCCAAAATTTCACCCTAAGATATAATTTATATTCCGAATTCAAAAATGATGTCTATTTTACAAAATTCCAAACATATAAGTTGCATTAATTAATTTTATAATTAATTCTCGCTGTTACGACAAATAGCGTGTTTTTAAGAAACAATTTATATCAAAAGATTGGCAATTGTTTATGTCCGATTTCAATGTTAAATTAATTCTAATGACCACCATTGGATAAAATGGTAAAAATATATTCTAATTATACCTTAAAACCACTAAATAGTATAATTTATCACAATAAATTATTTTGATTAAAAAAGTTGTTTTAAATTATTTTTCACTATTCATAAAAATTAGAAGTTCTCAGAAAAATACCAAAAATTCAACATAGGATAATTTCGATATTCCGAATCCAAAAATGAAGTCCATTTTGAAATATAAAATTTCTATAATTTTAAAAAGTGGTTATTACCATTCATAACGGCTACTTTGATTAGTCACGGTGTTTTAGAACTCGAAGTTGCGTACAATGCAAGCTATTGCATTATTGAATGAGAAGCGTATCGTGGAAGCTCGGGGTGTTACATTCTCCCCTCCTTCAGTAAATTGCGTCCTCACAATTTGAAATTTTTCTTCGAAAATAAAAGGTTGAAAAGAGAAAATACCTTTGAGGAAAACCCACATCAGAAATAAGAATAATAAAATTTAGCCTTAATAAGAGGGAAAGGGAAATGAAAAAGTCACCACCCAATTATGATCTCGATTAGGAGAACATTGGTGGCAATTAGAGACATATAATTGGAGGAAAAACATAAATATTTGTAGGGAGTGATTAAGGTCATCAATCACAATCAACTGTCAAATTGAGGGCCTCAAAGCCTTCAATCTATGTTGATTTAAAATATCATCAGTTCAAAAAGACATAAAGTATTAGGATAACACATTTTTTTTGTTTTAATATCCCTTTAATAAAGTTTAAGAATTAATTTATTCATTGAATAAGAGATAGGTATATATATATTTATGCTTGACAATTAGAGTTTCAACCTTCAACTCATCTTTCACTCAAAAAGATAATATAACTCAAAAATATTATACTTATCCTAATTGTATAAGGTTCCAAATGTTAACACATACCATTTAGATTAGTAAAATTATTTTGTAATAACCAGGGACTTCCTGTAGGCTAGTGGTAGGAAATAAAGGCTTGTCGCACTATGGTTGTGGGTTCGATTCCTGCAGCTTTGTCCGACGCGACAGGTTATGCCCCACCCTGCAGGTTGTCCTTTTCCTAAAACTATAGTATCATAATATTCCAAAAATAATATTCATAAATTTTTTAATCTTAAACAATACTATCCAAAGATCAACTTAATCCACTCCAACCTTTATAGTTATCCAAAATACCTCTGTCCAGACTTTCTCTAAAAGGTCTCTTAATTCCAAAATCAATTTATCAGATTCCCCAAACAAAGTAAAGTTTATATTATTGTCACATACTAAAAATATAATTACCTTCATCATATTAAAACCTTACTGAAATCAACAAGTACTACAGTACAATCCTTATATATATATTACATTATTCTAAAACCAGAATATAATCCATGAGTCCAAAAGCACCAATACATTAGTAATTCTGCTTCAACTGTAGTAACAACATATGATTGTCCTTGATCCCTTGGCCTTTTCTGAGGTAAGTTTCCTTGACGCTTAGGACATTCATTTTCATAATGCCCTGTTTCCCTACAATTGTAGCATTCAACTTTGACAGCCTCTTTCTTTCCCTTGCAATCACGAGCCTGGTGACCCTTTTATCCACATTTATAACAAACTCCCATTCCTTTTAGGCACGTACCAGGGTGATTCTTCCCACAATTATAACATAATGGAAAATCCTTCTTTCCCTTTTTCCCTTTATCTGTCTCTTGTTCCACCGTTCTCTTCTTCTCTTGCTTTACTTTATTGTCATAAGATTTAGAGAATTCCTTTTCTGCCTTGATAGCACATGAGACAATGTCTTCGTACGACGAGAAGGTTTGTGAGACTAATGCTCGACGAAGAAATGGTTTTCACCCATCAAAGAAACGATCAATCTTACTTCTTGGGTTACATATATAATCTGCAGCATGCCTCGCTAACCTTGTAAAGTTGGCCTCATACTTTGCGACATTCTCATCCTCCTTTTGTCTCAGACTCAAAAATTTCCTTTCCATATCTGCTCGATGGTCATGAGGAAAATATTTTTCTAAAAACAGATCTTTGAACTCCCTCCATTCCATATTCGATACGTCGTCATCTTCCTTTGTGTTTTGAATCAGCGACCACCACTGATCGGCATCTCCAGTGAGGCGGTAAACTGCCATGACAACCTTCTCCCTTTCGCTACTCCCCAAGGCATGGAATATTTTCTCTAAGGAGTTTATCCATTGCTCAGCTACTAACGGATTTGTACCCCCATTTAAGGTTGGTGGTTGTTACCTCATGAAATGGTCTAGCATTGATCCTCCACGTTGCGGATCAGGGTGCTCCATACGAGTAAGGTTATTATTCATAACCTGAGTAAGTTGTCCCAGTATGGTGATTACCTGATCGGCACCAGTTGCATCACCAGCCCCACTATAATTATCTTGAGCAGGAGGGCAATCCCTACATGGAGTGCGTGCTTTGATACAGTTTCCATTTCTTCCACTAGGAGCCATTTCTAAACAATTGCATAAACTAGATTAGTTTATGAAATAAAATACATAATTCCATATTTGTAAAATACTTTACATAAATTGAACTGTTTATGGATATAATCCATAATCATAAAAAGAAATTTTTCCTTTGAGAAAGTATATACTCATAACCCTTCATAGTGGTTTGTAAAGAAAATGAGAATTATCCTAAGCATATCCCCCGGGAGTGTCGTAACCAAGAGTGCAGCAAGGCCCGTTGTCGTGCACCAGTTCCTGTTCGAGTCTAGCTCAAAGCGGTGTTTTCGGGTTTTACCCCTAGGTACATCTGTGCCAGAGCCGCCTCTACCTGCTCGTATCCAGATAGGGATTTATTGCTCGGAAAACTCACAAAATCTCTACAATACCATAATTCTAGGAAGTTCTTCTATACTAATCCTCAAATTTCATCTTAGGTCTACGTGATCTAATCAGAGTTTATCTAAATCTAGCTTCCAAGGTTAGTACTAAACTTCCTTTGATACCAACTGTAACGGCCCGACCCCAGCTACCTAGAGTCGGTGCATTACTTCGTAACATTGGCATGATCACAAAATATCACGTCTCGAAAGACCGATTAGTTTATTAGCCTTGGAAACACTAGATACATTCGTAAACGTTACATTACATCATAAAGTGAAAAACTACAATAACATGGTCTTCATTGTCCACAATCATATCCCTTTCTGACTACCCCTGTAGGTCATTCATAAAATACTTCTTCACATCCTGGAAAAATATTAAAACATTGAAAGGGGTGAGCTCAGATGCTCAGTAAGGTTAAAAATATAGCGGAAGCTTTCATAAATAAACATTATCATTTAAGGCAATGTATAACTAAAACAAAAGCCTTTTAAACTTGAACTTCAACATAATATGGCAAAAGTAAAATGAGATAATGCCATTTACTTCTTCACATGGATATTCTACTGGTCGAATAATCACATGCAATATCAATAACCACTTTCATAATGATGGAATGCATAATTCCAGACTATCATAACCACATAGTCAAGGCCTCGTGCCAAGACCACAAATAAGATTTTGTCAAGGCCTCATGCCAAGACACTAGTTTGTCTCGTGAGACCTGCCGATGCATCGAGGAGCTATAGCGGGCTCCACCCGTCACTTATTAAGTCCAATGCATTCCTCATATGAATAGGTTGAAACATATCATAAACCATAACACAATCGTATCACATAAAACATGCAAAAAGGAAACATAACATTTCCACATTTCAATCACAAGATATCAATACAACTCATTGATATAATAAAAACGTTTTCAAAACCATTTTCAAAACCAAAATAAAAGAAAGTTAAAACTTTGTATTTATTTCTCATTAAAAAGTGATGGCTTGTAGAGGAAGCCGAAACTCAAATAATGGTCACGGCGGCGGAGAAGTCGTTGTCGCCTCATAAGTACGGAAATAAAAACATTCCCTTTTGTCGTTTAGTAAAATGCTTCATATAAAAAAGATTCCTTTTGAATAAACGTAAAAGACAAAGGGGTTTATACACCGTATAAAAGAAGGTTTTGTATAAAACCAAATATGCCTCAATGAAAGGGGATTGAGACGAAGTCCTTAAAAAGATCATTTTTTAAATAAAGTACATCTATAATGTGTATTCACTATAAGTACACATAAATAATGTACAAATACAATATAGGACATAATAATATCATGACATAATTTGAATGTAGGAGATTAACCCAAAGAATGGAAGTTGGGTTAAGAAGTTCCCTTACAAAGAAAATTTTGTAAACAAAATAGATCTATCTTGTGTATTCACTGTAATCTCACATAAATAATGTATAAATAAATGATAATACATAATCATATCATGACATAATTTGAAATTAGGAGATTAACCCAAAGAATGGAAGTTGGGTTAAGAAGTTCCCTTACCTTGTGTCCGACTTGAATCAACCGTTCATTAACCTCCTGAATAATAAACTAGAGTTAATATATACCTTATTAAGAACCATTTTCAATTTCATTATCCTTATTATATCACTTATTACAATGATATGAACATTATGTAATTATTTAAGTTAATAACGGTCGTTTTGTCGATCTTTGGTACTTGAGTCAACAATAAACTTCTTATAATTACAAGTTGTTTATGTGGTAGAATATCCATTATCTCCAGAATTATATTCATGATTTAGATGTCATATATATCTTATATATCCACTATATACATTCATTTATAATATTACGTAACATTTAGAGGTAAGAAATGAAATGCACCATTCTTGGAGACGGTAAGCCGTACGTACGCATGAACGCTACTTTCATTTCTATTTCGTATTTAATGGAATTAAATAATAATGATATAAATGTATAATATAATTCCAGTATAATATAGTGTATAATACCATTTACTCCATCCTTTATACATCCCACATATGGCATTAACGATTCAAATCACTTTGAGGGGGCGGTAGTCCGCACTTCCTAAAATGAAATTATCGCGTTTTACCCATAATGGAAATCATAAAGTATGCCATAAATGAGAAATACAGAAGCATAAGTAAAACATAAACATATTTTATATCATATATAAATATAGTGACATCTTAATTTCCACCTTTGAAGGTGTTATATGAGTGTTGAACAATCATCGTTTCGTGAGGCAGAAATTCGCCATCCACAGAAACCGTATGTTCTTTAACCATTAGATGTAGGTGTGTGTAAGTGTAGCTCGAATAATTCTTATAACAACATCCTAGTATATTGAGGATACTGGTGTTGTTACAAAAGAAATGAATAAAAAGAGTTTAGGGGGTTGGAGAAGAAAAATAAAACAAAACAACATTAGAGAAGTCATTACCTCAAATTCGGATAACTCTTTTTGATTTGAGTCAAAGGCTTCCTTGGGAAGCGTTCTGCCCAAAGTAAGGCTTCTAGGAGTAAGAGGGGGAAGTTGGGAGAGTATTTGGGCAGAGGTTGGCCGAGCCAAATGGCTTGAATGTGTAAATGAGGTGGGAGAGGTGGGGGCCTTTTATAAGTGGAGAGGAGGGGCACTTTTGGAAAGATTGAAATGTTATATTATTTCACAATGATTTTCGGATTCTAAAGGTCCCACACATATATAATTCGAGGATAAGGTGATAAGGTTTCGAAATCTCCTCATCCAATAGACTTTGGACAAGTGTAAGCCTTGGATTTTTCATTATCTTCTCATTTTATTTAAATCGTTAAATAATGAGGTCATCGCTGCAACATAATGATGTCATAAATAATTTAATTTATTTAATGTCTAAAAATTATAAAAAAAATACTATGATGTATGAAATCTTTTTATCTTTCTAATTAATATTTATAGTCAAAATTGGGACTTGTGTAACCCCACTGAAAAACTGTTTTAGTAAAATAACTCATGTTTGTGTCAATTTAATTTTAACATTAAATAAATATATATTAATGTCATTTTCCAACTAAAGTGGCTCCATGGGGTCCCCAAGTTGACCCATGGGTTGTCTTGGTCGGCCATTACTCATCCAATAGGAGTATGACAAGTGTCATGCTCATCTCATATTATTAAAACATTATTTGTACCTTAAACTACACTAATTACCTCTAATCGCGATTAAGAACTTAAAAGTTACTATTCACCAAAAATTATTTTAATCTCATTGAACCACATTTTACTTCTTAATGACAACCATGTATGTTGGATTTTTTGAAAATCAAATCACAGAAGTGGTAATATTTCATTTAAACGAAAAATCAGTTATTTAACTACCACTTAGTGGTTTCACTATTCATCAAAAATTGAAGTTTTTCAGAACAAGGACAAAATTTCACCCTAAGCTATAATTGATATTCCGAATTCAAAAATGATGTCTATTTTAAAAAATTCCAAACATATAAGTTGCATTAATTAATTTTATAATTAATTCCCGCTGTTACGACAAATAGCGTGTTTTTAAGAAATAATTTATATCAAAAGATTGGCAATTGTTTATGTCCAATTTCAATGTTAAATTAATTCTAATGACCACCATTGGATAAAATGGTAAAAATATATTCTAATTATACCTTAAAACCACTAAATAGTATAATTTATCACAATAAATTATTTTGATTAAAAAAGTTGTTTTAAAGTATTTTTCACTATTCATAAAAATTAGAAGTTCTCAGAAAAATACCAAAAATTCAACATAGGATAATTTCGATATTCCGAATCCAAAAATAAAGTCCATTTTGAAATATAAAATTTCTATAATTTTAAAAAGTGGTTATTACTATTCATAACGGCTACTTTGATTAGTCGCGGTGTTTTAGAACTGGAAGTTGCGTACAATGCAAGCTATTGCATTATTGAATGAGAAGCGTATCGTGGAAGCTCGGGGTGTTACATTCTCCCCTCCTTCAGTAAATTGCGTCCTCGCAATTTGAAATTTTTCTTCGAAAATAAAAGGTTGAAAAGATAAAATACCTTTGAGGAAAACCCACATCAGAAATAAGATTAATAAAATTTAGCCTTAATAAGAGGGAAAGGGAAATGAAAAAGTCACCACCCAATTATGATCTCGATTAGGAGAACATTGGTGGCAATTAGAGACATATAATTGGAGGAAAAACATAAATATTTGTAGGGAGTGATTGAGGTCATCAATCACAATCAACTGTCAAATTGAGGGCCTCAAAGCATTCAATCTATGTTGATTTAAAATATCATCAGTTCAACAAGACATAAAGTATTAGGATAACACATTTTTTTTGTTTTAATATCCCTTTAATAAAGTTTAAGAATTAATTTATTCATTGAATAAGAGATAGGTATATATATATTTATGCTTGACAATTAGAGTTTCAACCTTCAACTCATCTTTCACTCAAAAAGATAATAGAACTCAAAAATATTATACTTATCCTAATTGTATAAGGTTCTAAATGTTAACACATACCATTTAGATTAGTAAAATTATTTTGTAATAACCAGGGACTTCCTGTAGGCTAGTGGTAGGAAATAAAGGCTTGTCGCACTATGGTTGTGGGTTCGATTCCTGCAGCTTTGTCCGACGCGACAGGTTATGCCCCACCCTGCAGGTTGTCCTTTTCCTAAAACTATAGTATCATAATATTCCAAAAAAAATATTCATAAATTTTTTAATCTTAAACAATACTATCCAAAGATCAACTTAATCCACTCCAACCTTTATAGTTATCCAAAATACCTCTGTCCAGACATTCTCTAAAAGGTCTCTTAATTCCAAAATCAATTTATCAGATTCCCCAAACAAAGTAAAGTTTCTATTATTGTCACATACTAAAAATATAATTACCTTCATCATATTAAAACCTTACGGAAATCAACAAGTACTACAGTACAATCCTTATATATATATCACATTATTCTAAAACCAGAATATAATCCATGAGTCCAAAAGCACCAATACATTAGTAATTCTGCTTCAACTGTAGTAACAACATAAGATTGTCCTTGATCCCTTGGCCTTTTCTGAGGTAAGTTTCCTTGACGCTTAGGACATTCATTTTCATAATGCCCTGTTTCCCTACAATTGTAGCATTCAACTTTGACAGCCTCTTTCTTTCCCTTGCAATCACGAGCCTGGTGACCCTTTTCTCCACATTTATAACAAACTCCCATTCCTTTTAGGCACGTACCAGGGTGATTCTTCCCAAAATTATAACATAATGGAAAATCCTTCTTTCCCTTTTTCCCTTTATCTGTCTCTTGTTCCACTGTTCTCTTCTTCTCTTGCTTTACTTTATTGTCATATGATTTAGAGAATTGCTTTTCTGCCTTGATAGCACATGAGACAATGTCTTCATACGACGAGAAGGTTTGTGAGACTAATGCTCGACGAAGAAATGGTTTTAACCCATCAAGGAAATGATCAATATTACTTCTTGGGTTACGTATATAATCTGCAGCATGCCTCACTAACCTTGTAAAGTTGGCCTCATACCTTGCGACATTCTCATCCACCTTTTGTCTCAGACTCAAAAATTTCCTTTCCATATCTGCTCGATGGTCATGAGGAAAATATTTTTCTAAAAACAGATCTTTGAACTCCCTCCATTCCATATTCGATACGTCATCATCTTCCTTTGTGTTTTGAATCAGCGACCACCACTGATCGGCATCTCCAGTGAGGCGGTAAACTGCCATGACAACCTTCTCCCTTTCGCTACTCCCCAAGGCATGGAATATTTTCTCTAAGGAGTTTATCCATTGCTCAACTACTAATGGATTTGTACCCCCATTTAAGGTTGGTGGTTGTTGCCTCATGAAACGGTCTAGCATTGATCCTCCACGTTACGGATCAGGGTGCTCCATACGAGTAAGGTTATTATTCATAACCTGAGTAAGTTGTCCCAGTATGGGGATTAGCTGATCGGCACCAGTTGCATCACCAGCCCCACTATAATTATCTTGAGCAGGAGGGAAATCCCTACATGGAGTGCGTGCATTGATACGGTTTCTATTTCTTCCACTAGGTGCCATTTCTAAACAATTGCATAAACTAGATTAGTTTATGAAATAATATACATAATTCCATATTTGTAAAATACTTTACATAAATTGAACTATTTATGGATATAATCCATAATCATAAAAAGAAATGTTTCCTTTGAGAAAGTATATACTCATAACCCTTCATAGTGGTTTGTAAAGAAAATGAGAATTATCCTAAGCATATCCCCCGGGAGTGTCGTAACCAAGAGTGCAGCAAGGCCCGTTTTCGTGCACCAGTTCCTGTTCGAGTCTAGCTCAATGCGGTGTTTTCGGGTTTTACCCCTAGGTGCATCTGTGCCAGAGCCGCCTCTACCTGCTCGTATCCAGATAGGGATGTATTGCTCGGAAAACTTACAAAATCTCTACAATACCATAATTCTAGGAAGTTCTTCTATACTAATCCTCAAATTTCATCTTAGGTCTACGTGCTCTAATCAGAGTTTATCTAAATCTAGCTTCCAAGGTTAGTACTAAACTGCCTTTGATACCAACTGTAACGGCCCGACCCCAGCTACCTAGAGTCGGTGCATTACTTCGTAACATTGGCATGATCACAAAAGATCACGTCTCGAAAGACCGATTAGTTTAGTAGCCTTGGAAACACTAGATACATTCGTAAACGTTACATTACATCATAAAGTGAAAAAATACAATAACATGGTCTTCATATTCCACAATCATATCCCTTTCTGACTACCCCTGTAGGTCATTCATAAAATACTTCTTCACATCCTGGAAAAATATTAAAACATTGAAAGGGGTGAGCTCAGATGCTCAGTAAGGTTAACAATATAGCGGAAGCTTTCATAAATAAACATTAACATTTAAGGCAACATATAACTAAAACAAAAGCCTTTTAAACTTGAACTTCAACATAATATGGAAAAAGTAAAATGAGATAATGCTATTTACTTCTTCACATGGATATTCTACTGGTCGAATAATCACATGCAATATCAATAACCACTTTCATAATGATGGAATGCATAATGCCAGACTATCATAACCACATAGTCAAGGCCTCGTGCCAAGACCACAAATAAGATTTTGTCAAGGCCTCATGCCAAGACACTAGTTTGTCTCATGAGACCTGCTGATGCATCGAGGAGCTATAGCGGGCTCCACCCGTCACTTATTAAGTCCAATGCATTCCTCATATGAATAGGTTTAAACATATCATAAATCATAACATAATCGTATCACATAAAACATGCATAAAGGAAACATAACATTTCCACATTTCAATCACAAGATATCAATAAAACTCATTGATATAATATAAACGTTTTCAAAACCATTTTCAAAACCAAAATAAAAGAAAGTTAAAACTTTGTATTTATTTTTCATTAAAAAGTGATGGCTTGTAGAGGAAGCCGAAACTCAAATAATGGTCATGGCGGCGGAGAAGTCGTTGTCGCCGCATAAGTACGGAAATAAAAACATTCCCTTTTGTTGTTTTGTAAAATGCTTCATATAAAAAAGATTCCTTTTGAATAAACGTAAAAGTCAAAGGGGTTTATACACCGTATAAAAGAAAGTTTTTTATAAAACCAAATATGCCTCAATGAAAGGAGATTGAGACGAAGTCCTTAAAAAGATCATTTTTTATATAAAGTACATCTATAATGTGTATTCACTATAAGTACACATAAATAATGTACAAATACAATATAGGACATAATAATATCATGACATAATTTGAAAGTAGGAGATTAACCCAAAGAATGGAAGTTGGGTTAAGAAGTTCCCTTACAAAGATAATTTTGTAAACAAAATAGATCGATCTTGTGTATTCAATATAATCTCACATAAATAAAGTATAAATACATGATAAGACATAATAATATCATGCCATAATTTGAAAGTAGGAGATTAACCCAAAGAATGGAAGTTGGGTTAAAAAGTTCCCTTACCTTGTGTCCGACTTGACTCAACCGTTCTTTATCCTCCTGAATAATAAACTAGAGTTAATATATACCTTATTAAGAACCATTTTCAATTTCATTATCCTTATTATATCACTTATTACAATGATATGAACATTATGTAATTATTTAAGTTAATAACGGTCGTTTTGTCGATCTTTGGTACTTGAGTCAACAATAAACTTCTTATAATTACAAGTTGTTTATGTGGTAGAATATCCATTATCTCCAGAATTATATTCATGATTTAGATGTCATATATATCTTATATATCCACTATATACATTCATTTATAATATTATGTAACATTTAGAGGTAAGAAATGAAATGCACCATTCATGGAGACGGTAAGCCGTACGTACGCATGAACGCTACTTTCATTTCTATTTCGTATTTAATGGAATGAAATCATAATGATATAAATGTATAATATAATTCCAGTATAATATAGTGTATAATACCATTTACTCCATCCTTTATACATTCCACATATGGCATTAACGATTCAAATCACTTTGAGGGGGTGGTAGTCCGCACTTCCTAAAATGAAATTATCGCATTTTACCCATAATGGAAATCAAAAAGTATGCCATAAATGAGAAATACAGAATCATAAGTAAAACATAAACATATTTTATATCATATATAAATATAGTGACATCTTAATGGCCACCTTTGAAGGTGTTATATGAGTGTTGAACAATCATCGTTTCGTGAGGCAGAAATTCGCCATCCACAGAAACCGTATGTTCTTTAACCATTAGATGTAGGTGTGTGTAAGTGTAGATCGAATACATCTTATAACAACATCCTAGTATATTGAGGATACTGGTTTTGTTACAAAAGAAATGAATAAAAAGAGTTTAGGGGGTTGGAGAAGAAAAATAAAACAAAACAACATTAGAGAAGACATTACCTCAAAATCGGATAACTCTTTTTGATTTGAGCCAAAGGCTTCCTTGGGAAGAGTTCTGCCCAAAGTAAGGCTTCTAGGAGTAAGAGGGGGAAGTTGGGAGAGTATTTGGGAAGAGGTTGGCCGAGCCAAATGGCTTGAAAGTGTAAATTAGGTGGGAGAGGTGGGGGCCTTTTATAAGTGGAGAGGAGGGGCACTTTTGGAAAGATTGAAATGTTATATTATTTCACAATGCTTTTCAGATTCTAAAGGTCCCACACTAATATAATTCGAGGATAAGGTGATAAGGTTTCGAAATCTCCTCATCCAATAGACTTTGGACAAGTGTATGCCTTGGATTTTGCATTATCTTCTCATTTTATTTAAATCGTTAAATAATGAGGTCATCGCTGCATCATAATGATGTCATAAATAATTTAATTTATTTAATGTCTAAAAATTATAAAAAGAATACTATGATGTAGGAAATCTTTTTATCTTTATAATGAATATTTATAGTAAAAATTGGGACTTGTGTAACCCCACTTAAAAACTATTTTAGAAAAATAACTCATGTTTGTGTCAATTTAATTTTAACATTAAATAAATATATATTAATGACATTTTCCAACTAAAGTGGCTCCATGGGGTCCCAAAGTTGACCCATGGGTTGTCTTGGTCGGCCATGACTCATCCAATAGGAGTAGGACAAGTGTCATGCTCATCTCATATTATTAAAACATTATTTGTACCTTAAACTACACTAATTACCTCTAATCGCGATTAAGAACTTAAAAGTTACTATTCACCAAAAATTATTTTAATCTCATTGAACCACATTTTACTTCTTAATGACAACCATGTATGTTGGATTTTTTGAAAATCAAATCACAGAAGTGGTAATATTTCATTTAAACGAAAAATCAGTTATTTAACTACCACTTAGTGGTTTCACTATTCATCAAAAATTGAAGTTTTTCAGAACAAGGCCAAAATTTCACCCTAAGCTATAATTGATATTCCGATTTCAAAAATGATGTCTATTTTACAAAATTCCAAACATATAAGTTGCATTAATTAATTTTATAATTAATTCCCGCTGTTACGACAAATAGCGTGTTTTTAAGAAACAATTTATATCAAAAGATTGACAATTGTTTATGTCCAATTTCAATGTTAAATTAATTCTAATGACCACCATTGGATAAAATGGTAAAAATATATTCTAATTATACCTTAAAACCACTAAATAGTATAATTTATCACAATAAATTATTTTTATTAAAAAAGTTGTTTTAAAGTATTTTTCACTATTCATAATAATTAGAAGTTCTCAGAAAAATACCAAAAATTCAACATAGGATAATTTCGATATTCCGAATCCAAAAATGAAGTCCATTTTGAAATATAAAATTTCTATAATTTTAAAAAGTGGTTATTACTATTCATAACGGCTACTTTGATTAGTCGCGGTGTTTTAGAACTCGAAGTTGCGTACAATGCAAGCTATTGCATTATTGAATGAGAAGCGTATCGTGGAAGATTGGGGTGTTACATTCTCCCCTCCTTCAGTAAATTGCGTCCTCGCAATTTGAAATTTTTCTTTCGAAAATAAAAGGTTGAAAAGAGAAAATACCTTTGAGGAAAACCCACATCAGAAATAAGATTAATAAAATTTAGCCTTAATAAGGGGGAAAGGGAAATGAAAAAGTCACCACCCAATTATGATCTCGATTAGGAGAACATTGGTGGAAATTAGAGACATATAATTGGAGGAAAAACATAAATATTTGTAGGGAGTGATTGAGGTCATCAATCACAATCAACTGTCAAATTGAGGGCCTCAAAGCCTTCAATCTATGTTGATTTAAAATATCATCAGTTCAACAAGACATAAAGTATTAGGATAACACATTTTTTTGTTTTAATATCCATTTAATAAAGTTTAACAATTAATTTATTCATTGAATAAGAGATAGGTATATATATATTTATGCTTGACAATTAGAGTTTCAACCTTCAACTCATCTTTCACTCAAAAAGATAATAGAACTCAAAAATATTATACTTATCCTAATTGTATAAGGTTCCAAATGTTAACACATACCATTTAGATTAGTAAAATTATTTTGTAATAACCAGGGACTTCCTGTAGGCTAGTGGTAGGAAATAAAGGCTTGTCGCACAATGGTTGTGGGTTCGATTCCTGCAGCTTTGTCCGACGCGACAGGTTATGCCCCACCCTGCAGGTTGTCCTTTTCCTAAAAATATAGTATCATAATATTCCAAAAATAATATTCATAAATTTTTTAATCTTAAACAATACTATCCAAAGATCAACTTAATCCACTCCAACCTTTATAGTTATCCAAAATACCTCTGTCCAGACTTTCTCTAAAAGGTCTCTTAATTCCAAAATCAATTTATCAGATTCCCCAAACAAAGTAAAGTTTCTATTATTGTCACATACTAAAAATATAATTACCTTCATCATATTAAAACCTTACTGAAATCAACATGTACTACAGTACAATCCTTATATATATATCACATTATTCTAAAACCAGAATATAATCCATGAGTCCAAAAGCACCAATACATTAGTAATTCCTCTTCAACTGTAGTAACAACATAAGATTGTCCTTGATCCCTTGGCCTTTTCTGAGGTAAGTTTCATTGACTCTTAGGACATTCATTTGCATAATGCCCTGTTTCCCTACAATTGTAGCATTCAACTTTGACAGCCTCTTTCTTTCCCTTGCAATCACGAGCCTGGTGACCCTTTTCTCCACATTTATAACAAACTCCCATTCCTTTTAGGCACATACCAGGGTGATTCTTCCCACAATTATAACATAATGGAAAATCCTTCTTTCCCTTTTTCCCTTTATCTATCTCTTGTTCCACCGTTCTCTTCTTCTCTTGATTTACTTTATTGTCATAAGATTTAGAGAATTCCTTTTCTGCCTTGATAGCACATGAGACAATGTCTTCGTACGACGAGAAGGTTTGTGAGACTAATTCTCGACGAAGAAATGGTTTTAACCCATCAAAGAAACGATCAATCTTACTTCTTGGGTTACGTATATAATCTGCAGCATGCCTTGCTATCCTTGTAAAGTTGGCCTCATACTTTGCGACATTCTCATCCTCCTTTTGTCTCAGACTCAAAAATTGCCTTTCCATATCTGCTCGATGGTCATGAGGAAAATATTTTTCTAAAAACAGATCTTTGAACTCCCTCCATTCCATATTCGATACGTCATCATCTTCCTTTGTGTTTTGAATCAGCGACCACAACTGATCGGCATCTCCAGTGAGGCGGTAAATTGCCATGACAACCTTCTCCCTTTCGCTACTCCCCAAGGCATGGAATATTTTATCTAAGGACTTTATCCATTGCTCAGCTACTAACAGATTTGTACCCCCATTTAAGGTTGGTGGTTGTTTCCTCATTAAACGGTCTAGCATTGATCCTCCACGTTGCGGATCAGGGTGCTCCATACGAGTAAGGTTATTATTCATAACCTGAGTAAGTTGTCCCAGTATGGTGATTAGCTGATCGGAACCAGTTGCATCACCAGCCCCACTATAATTATCTTGAGCAGGAGGGCAATCCCTACATGGAGTGCGTGCATTGATACGGTTTCCATTTCTTCCACTAGGCGCCATTTCTAAACAATTGCATAAACTAGATTAGTTTCTGAAATAAAATACATAATTCCATATTTGTAAAATACTTTACATAAATTGAACTATTTATGGATATAATCCATAATCATAAAAAGAAATGTTTCCTTTGAGAAAGTATATACTCATAACCCTTCATAGTGGTTTGTAAAGAAAATGAGAATTATCCTAAGCATATCCCCCGAGAGTGTCGTAACCAAGAGTGCAGCAAGGCCCGTTGTTGTGCATCAGTTCCTGTTCGAGTCTAGCTCAAAGCGGTGTTTTCGGGTTTTACCCCTAGGTACATCTGTGCCAGAGCCGCCTCTACCTGCTCGTATCCAGATAGGGATGTATTGCTCGGAAAACACACAAAATCTCTACAATACCATAAATCTAGGAAGTTCTTCTATACTAATCCTCAAATTTCATCTTCGGTCTACGTGCTCTAATCAGAGTTTATCTAAATCTAGCTTCCAAGGTTAGTACTAAACTGCCTTTGATACCAACTGTAACGGCCCGACCCCAGCTACCTAGAGTCGGTGCATTACTTCGTAACATTGGCATGATCACAAAAGATCACGTCTCGAAAGACCGATTAGTTTAGTAGCCTTGGAAACACTAGATACATTCGTAAATGTTACATTACATCATAAAGTGAAAAACTACAATAACATGGTCTTCATAGTCCACAATCATATCCCTTTCTGACTACCCCTGTAGGTTATTCATAAAATACTTCTTCACATCCTGGAAAAATATTAAAACATTGAAAGGGGTGAGCTCAGATGCTCAGTAAGGTTAACAATATAGCGAAAGCTTTCATAAATAAACATTAACATTTAAGGAAATGTATAACTAAAACAAAAGCCTTTTAAACTTGAACTTCAACATAATATGGCAAAAGTAAAATGATATAATTCCATTTACTTCTTCACATGGATATTCTACTGGTCGAATAATCACATTCAATATCAATAACCACTTTCATAATGATGGAATGCATAATGCCAGACTATCATAACCACATATTCAAGGCCTCGTGCCAAGACCACAAATAAGATTTTTTCAAGGCCTCATGCCAAGACACTAGTTTGTCTCATGAGACCTGCCGATGCATCGAGGAGCTATAGCGGGCTCCACCCGTCACTTATTAAGTCCAATGCATTCCTCATATGAATAGGTTTAAACATATCATAAACCATAACATAATCGTATCACATAAAACATACATAAAGGAAACATAACATTTCCACATTTCAATCACAAGATATCAATACAACTCATTGATATAATAAAAACGTTTTCAAAACCATTTTCAAAACCAAAATAAAAGAAAGTTAAAACTTTGTATTTATTTTTCATTAAAAAGTGATGGCTTGTAGAGGAAGCCGAAACTCAAATAATGGTCACGACGACGGAGAAGTCGTTGTCGCTGCATAAGTACGGAAATAAAAACATTCCCTTTTGTCGTTTAGTAAAATGCTTCGTATAAAAAAGATTCCTTTTGAATAAACGTAAAAGTCAAAGGGGTTTATACACCGTATAAAAGAAAGTTTTGTATAAAACCAAATATGCCTCACTGAAAGGGGATTGAGGCGAAGTCCTTAAAAAGATCATTTTTTAAATAAAGTACATCTATAATGTGTATTCACTATAAGTACAAATAAATAATGTACAAATACAATATAGGACATAATAATATCATGACAAAATTTGAAAGTAGGAGATTAACCCAAAGAATGGAAGTTGGGTTAAGAAGTTCCCTTACAAAGATAATTTTGTAAACAAAATAGATCGATCTTGTGTATTCACTATAATCTCACATAAATAAAGTATAAATACATGATAAGAGATAATAATATCATGACATAATTTGAAAGTAGGAGATTAACCCAAAAATGGAAGTTGGGTTAAGAAGTTCCCTTACCTTGTGTCCGACTTGACTCAACCGTTCTTTAACCTCCTGAATAATAAACTAGAGTTAATATATACCTTATTAAGAACCATTTTCAATTTAATTATCCTTATTATATCACTTATTACAATGATATGAACATTATGTAATTATTTAAGTTAATAACGGTCGTTTTGTCGATATTTGGTACTTGAGTCAACAATAAACTTCTTATAAATACAAGTTGTTTATGTGGTAGAATATCAATTATCTCCAGAATTATATTCATGATTTAGATGTCATATATATCTTATATATCCACTATATACATTCATTTATAATATTACGTAACATTTAGAGGTAAGAAATGAAATGCACCATTCATGGAGACGGTAAGCCGTACGTACGCATGAACGCTACTTTCATTTCTATTTCGTATTTAATGGAATGAAATAATAATGATATAAATGTATAATATAATTCCAGTATAATATAGTGTATAATACCATTTACTCCATCCTTTATACATCCCACATATGGCATTAACGATTCAAATCACTTTGAGGGGGCGGTAGTCCGCACTTCCTAAAATGAAATTATCGCGTTTTACCCATAATGGAAATCATAAAGTATGCCATAAATGAGAAATAAAGAAGCATAAGTAAAACATAAACATATTTTATATCATATATAAATATAGTTACATCTTAATGGACACCTTTTAAGGTGTTATATGAGTGTTGAACAATCATCGTTTCGTGAGACAGAAATTCGCCATCCACAGAAACCGTATGTTATTTAACCATTAGATGTAGGTGTGTGTAAGTGTAGCTAGAATACTTATTATAAAAACATCCTAGTATATTGAGGATACTGGTGTTGTTACAAAATAAATGAATAAAAAGAGTTTAGGGGGTTGGAGAAGAAAAATAAAACAAAACAACATTAGAGAAGACATTACCTCAAAATCGGATAACTCTTTTTGATTTGAGCCAAAGGCTTCCTTGGTAAGAGTTCTGCCCAAAGTAAGGCTTCTAGGAGTAAGAGGGGGAAGTTGGGAGAGTATTTGGCCAGATTTTGGCCGAGCCAAATGGCTTGAAAGTGTAAATGTGGTGGGAGAGGTGGGGGCCTTTTATAAGTGGAGAGGAGGGGCACTTTTGGAAAGATTGAAATGTTATATTATTTCACAATGCTTTTCGGATTATAAAGGTCCCACACTTATATAATTCTAGGATAAGGTGATAAGGTTTCGAAATATCCTCATCCAACAGACTTTGGACAAGTTTAAGCCTTGGATTTTGCATTATCTTCTCATATTATTTAAATCGTTAAATAATGAGGTCATCGCTGCATCATAATGATGTCATAAATAATTTAATTTATTTAATGTCTAAAAATTATAAAAAAAATACTATGATGTAGGAAATATTTTTATCTTTCTAATTAATAATTATAGTCAAAATTTGGACTTGTGTAACCCCACTTAAAAAGTGTTTTAGTAAAATAACTCATGTTTCTGTCAATTTAATTTTAACATTAAATAAATATATATTAATGTCATTTTCCAACTAAAGTGGCTCCATGGGGTCCCCAAGTTGACCCATGGGTTGTCTTGGTCGGCCATGACTCATCCAATAGGAGTAGGACAAGTGTCATGCTCATCTCATATTATTAAAACATTATTTGTACCTTAAACTACACTAATTACCTCTAATCGTGATTAAGAACTTAAAAGTTACTATTCACCAAAAATTATTTTAATCTCATTGAACCACATTTTACTTCTTAATGACAACCATGTATGTCGGATTTTTTGAAAATCAAATCACAGAAGTGGTAATATTTCATTTAAACGAAAAATCAGTTATTTAACTACCACTTAGTGGTTTCACTATTCATCAAAAATTGAAGTTTTTCAGAACAAGGCCAAAATTTCACCCTAAGCTATAATTGATATTCCGAATTCAAAAATGATGTCTATTTTACAAAATTCCAAACATATAAGTTGCATTAATTAATATTATAATTAATTCCCACTGTTACGACAAATAGCGTGTTTTTAAGAAACAATTTATATCAAAAGATTGGCAATTGTTTATGTCCAATTTCAATGTTAAATTAATTCTAATGACCACCATTGGATAAAATGGTAAAAATATATTCCAATTATACCTTAAAACCACTAAATAGTATAATTTATCACAATAAATTATTTTGATTAAAAAAGTTGTTTTAAAGTATTTTTCACTATTCATAAAAATTAGAAGTTCTCAGAAAAATACCAAAAATTCAACATAGGCTAATTTCGATATTCCAAATCCAAAAATGAAGTCCATTTTGAAATATAAAATTTCTATAATTTTAAAAAGTGGTTATTACTATTCATAATGTCTACTTTGATTAGTCGCGGTGTTTTAGAACTCGAAGTTGCGTACAATGCAAGCTATTGCATTATTGAATGAGAAGCGTATCGTGGAAGCTCGGGGTGTTACAATTTTGAGCTAAAATAAATTTAAATAAAATAAATTATTATTAAAATAAAAAGTCGGTTTTAACCAATAACTTAGTGTTTTTACTATTCATTAAAAATTGAACATTTTCAGAAAAATATCAAAAATTCACCCAAGGCTAATTTCGATATTCCGAGTCAAAAAATGAAGTCCATTTTGAATGATAAAATTTATAAAATTTCAAAAGGTGGGTATTACTATTCATAACGGCTAGGTTATATAATATTTCGATAACATATCATTTTTTAGTGAAACTCGATATTGCGTACAACGCAAGCTATCGAGGAAGGTTGATCATGCGTGTAACAAAAGCCAAGAATAGTGTTGCATATACTACAAGCTAATACGGTGTTGCGTATAGTGAAAGATAATCTTGGTGTAGCATACAACAAAATACATCAAATAAATTAAAAAGAATAATTCTCATAAAAAATTGGGGTGTTACATTCTTCCCCCCATAAAATGAATTTCGCCCTCGAAATTTGTCAGGGTTATAAATGGTTTTCTATTTGAAAGTTTCTTTCATAGAAACTCACATCATAAAAAGGAATACTAAATCATAATTTTAAAATGGAACGTTAGAAACATAATGGATACCCAAAGTAACTCATCACTGGGTTTCCACATAGGAGAATATAGGAAAAAATATGGATATGAAAGAGAAATATAACTATCAAGTTCTGATGGAGAGTGGTAGAGAACATGGCTATGAAAAATACAACAATCATGAATCCATTAATTTTTTATGATCAAAGGTACCATCTAGGACAACATTTTTTGTTTTCGAGATCATTTCCCTATAGTTGGAGAATTTTTGAATTAAAATAAATACTTACATGATTTTTGTACAATCTTACTGTTGTTTGTGCCTTGAACAATTCCCACTTCATCTCATAAAGTAACTAAGTTGAATTTCTCTTCCATGAAGTGTTAGTAGATCATGCGATAGAATGATAGGTCATTCCATCTATCTCAAACATAAGGATAGAAATATTTATATACATAAGTCCATCTTATGGTGAGATTAATCGTATATGGTTCCAAAAATGGACTTATACTTCATCTATCATACCTCTTAATAAAATAAAAGTAGTTTCTACTAACTAGGGACTTCCTGTAGGCTGGTGGTAGGTGATAAAGGCCTGTCGCACTTTGGTTGTGGGTTTGATTCTCGCAACCTTGTCCGACATGACGGGTTGTCATCCATCCTGCAGGTTGTCCTTTTTCTAAAACTTCACCATTGTAAGATTCCAGAAATAATATCAAAAAAGGTTCTAGCCTTAAACAATACTATCTGATTTCCAACTTATTCCATTCCAATCTTTAGGCTTATCCAAAATACTTATCTCCAATATAATAGTGTAATGTAAACGATTAATAGAAATGTAATCTATCGAGCCTGTGAATACCATCATCTTTCATATGATATATCTTGTTGGTCACATTACAAAAATGTGAATTCCTTAATCATGTATTCCATTGTAACACAAGTTACCATAGAACCTTAGTGAAAACATTAATGCTATCAAAAGTTAACTCTTTCCCCATACCAAAATCCCAAAAATTCTATATATGAAAACCATGATATCACTTTGTCCTTATATCATCCATGAACTCATTAATACTATAAAACATTTCATTATCTCTTTATCCCTTCATTATGCACATATCATCTAATTTCCAAAAATATCTGAATAACCTTTCATGGTTACCGGTACCATTCAACATATAATTTCAAATTCTCGAGGAAAAACAATTTTGTGACAATCCTTAGATGTTTCTTTATTCCATGGTACCATTAAATTACCTATACAATGTTACTCTTGATAAACATAAAATCATTCCACTACCTTCTTAAACCATAAACCGAGCTATTTTATTCCACAACAGTTCTTTCATCTCATATATCATTTGTAGTCTCTTCATCATCATCAACATAAATACTACACATATGACCACGCTGATTCTCTTCAAGAGATTTTCCTTTTGGGAATCTATTTGAATAATGGACGTACATTCCACATTTAAAACATTTAACCATTGTTGATGTCTTAGAAATTCCCTTATCATTGTCCATTGTGTTAATTGAACCTTTTACTTTGCAATTAATGGCTTTGTGTCCTTCTTTTCCACACCCAAAGCATCTTCCAGTTCCTTTGAAACATTCTTCCTAATGCCTCTTCCCACATGATTTACATGAGGGGAATTGAACTTTCTTTCCTCAATGATCATCATGAAACTCCATCTTTCTCTTATTAGCTGAGTCAAGATACTTACCAAAGATGAGATTAACGATCAGGTTATGAGATTTCTGATTAGGAATAATAATGATGTTTGGAATTCCAAATCCCCTTTCATTTGGTTTCTCATGAATAATATCATTCCATTGTCTATCATATCCACCATTATCGTGAATCTTCCAGTTTCCATCCATTTTCTAAAACCCAAAAAGAATAGTGTGAGAGGAAAAAATCATGCTAGGAAAACAACATAATAAAGGGGGTTTACCTTAAATATCTAAGATCTTAGGTTTAATTATATGATCATTATCGTAATTGTAGGACTATAAACTGTACTTATACTTAACATTAGGGACATCCCTAGACATAACTTATAAATATCTCAAGGTATCTCACTAAAGTTTTCACATCCAAGTTTCCAAAGGTTGACTAAACCTTTGTTCTGATACCAACTGTAAAGACCCATACTTGACGTACATATACACTACATTACTTTTTCGGAATACATAATACATGACAAAAACAGATTCCCAAAGACCGTATTAGTTTAGTTTCTTTGGAAACTCGAAACATAATCTTCTAACCATGGTGAAAGATCTTCAAAATCTCCCATAAAGATCATCCCCTTTTGTTTTCTTACCTAAAAACTTTCTATATATCCTGGGGAAAAGAAAACATAAAAAAGGGTGAGCTCAATTGCTTAGTAAGGGTAAAAATGGAGAACATAAAACAATACCTAAACATTTGAACGTAAGAACATGAATATAAAACATCAAAATCCCGAGTAATGACATAAATCTTGGCAGTAAATATGGCATAGATCAAAAAGGAAAACTAAACATTATAAAATAGCATGTGAATAAAACATGTAATTTTGGAAACCATTACGCACATGATATTATTTCTATAGTAGCCATGGCATTTCTGTCAAGACCATCCTAGTGGACAAAGTCCCTTACTGAATCAATTTCACTCCTCGTTCCAGTCCTGTATCACTGAACCAGATTAACTTTCCGTTCCAACCATGTCTATATCATGAGATATAAATCTTTACCCAATGCATTGGAGGGAGATATAGGTCCCACCCATCTCATAATGAAGTCATTATTACATATTCCACAAAATAAACATAAATCTTTCATCATAACCCAAAGAATAAAATGGGTATCATAAACATCATCCCATCATAACGTAATCCTTATAAAAAAAGGTATATCATTTCATCATAATAAGAATAAAACCATGTAAATAATAGAGACATTATACTTGAAACATAAACATTATAAAAAATGTAATCTTAGATGGAAAATAGTTTTGATAAAACACTTGATATGAATTCTTGAGGAAAATACCCTTTCTTCTTCAAAATATTTTTCTTTTCAAAAAATACCTTGCAATTTTAAAAGAAAAGGATTTTGTTGAAAATAGTCATGAAATCATGTAGAGTAATATTCATGAAAATAAGGTGTTATAAAACCGTAAAAATCCATTCATGTTGTATAAGTAAAAAAACATTATCCTCGTACTTTTGCCAGAAAAGTCAAAAAAGCTCCTCGTATGGTAATAAAAAGAATGATTCCTTCCATAACATGTGGTAAAAGTAAAAAATGGGTAAAAAGGAAATTTATAATACATGAGAACATTTTGTTTAGAAAACATGGACATGGATGATAACAATAACCCCAATAAATACTTACGAATAACAATCTCGGATAAGAACGAGATTGGAATAGTTATCCCTTACCTTATGCCCAATTTCTTTCGTATGTGTCCGAGACTCCTGTATAGTGGGTTTAAAAATATTATTATCTTGTAACAGAATCATAATAATATTTATGATATCAAAAATGATTCCCATATGACTTTATATTAACTGTTCATTTGTAAATTCCATGTTAAAGTAGTGTTTTGGGTAAAATCGTTTCATTTATCGTACATGTTTGGACTTCTTGTTCTTGATGTTATTATTACTTATATAATGATTTAATTACATCCATAATGTAAAACATGATTTATATATCATATATATTCCGTATATATATAATAGATATATAAATGAAATGAAACACACCGTTCATGGAGACGGTAAGCCGTGCGTACGCATGAATGCTGTTTTCCTTTCCTTATTGATTTGAATGAAAGTAAGTAGATGACATATATATATATACACATAAATATATTAGAATTATTTTGTCATATATATCATTATTCTTCATTATATACACTTTATAATCATTCTTGAATGGTTAACATGGAGAATGAATCTCATCGCGTTGTGGAGACGGTAATCCGTACGTACGCACAAGCGATGATATCATTACCGTTATTATTGAATGGAATTGGAGTGGATGATATAATATCTCAGAATTAGTATCATTTTATAATAACCATATATAGTTATTCTTTACACCATTATATCCTTCTAAGTAAGGTGGTGGTGGAAAAATAGATTACACCACGACGTGGAGAGAGTATTCCATACGTACGTACGCGTGATGATTTTGTTTTCCATAGGATGGATAGATGGTGAAATGGGGTTGTTTCATATTTATAATAACATATCAGTATGTTATTTATACTGATTTTATTACTTCATAATGAAACAAATAAAGAAGAGTAAGTAGATGCATAAAGAAACTTGAAAGAATCGGTAGAAGAGATTACCTCTTCTTCGACACGCCTCTTTTAAAATTCCTCTCACGGCACTCAAGTTGGTATTTTGAGAAGACCATAACCTCAATGATATAAATAGAGATGTTGAGAAGATAAATAGGTAGGGTTTGTCCGAGCATGAAGGGTCAAAATTGTGTAAAGATGAGAGGGAGGATGTGCCATTTTATAAGGGAGTAGAGGGGCACCTTAGGAAAAATTTAAAATATTATTTTATAATAAATTCATATTCAGTTTATAATGGCTGCAAGGTGACTTATTTCGAATCTAGGGTGGGGATGGGTCTAAATAAACTCATCCAATAGGTTTTATACAAGTTTAGGTTACTATTTTAACCTTATCATTTAGATTTAACTCTAAGTTAAATAATTTAACTTTTACCGTGTCTTCTTGTATTCTTACACTATATGGTTAATAAACTTACTATAAACTGACAATAGAACCCCAATTGATTCATTTATGTCATATATATTATTATATAAGTATATTTTCCTAACATTAGATTTTTAGGACCGATATATCTATTAATAATATAATATTTGTTTTAAAAACTCTTTTATGTCAATTTTGATACTATTTGGTATTTTGTTTTCTATAAATTCATAACAGCATTATTACTTCGAAAAAAATTCATCTAACAAACTAAATAATGTTATATTAAACTATAAAATTAGTTTAATTTATAAAAAGTCTCAAATTACATTTATTTGGGTATTTATAATATCAATTTCGTTAATATTTCATTAATAAGGTAATTACTATATCATCATTGTGACATAAATAAATTAAATTATTTATTCCTAAAAAATATAAATAAAATAACATTATATAGGAAATATTTTTAGCATTCTAATTAATAATTATAGTAGAATTTATCATTTGTATAACCCTATATTAAAAATGTTTTACTTATTAAACATTGATTTTAACTCTTTTAACTCTTCTTTGAATTAATTAATAATAAATGTCCTAATCTAATCCAAGTGGACCTAAATGGTCATATTTTATTCCAAAGGATGTTTTTGGTCGAATTTAACTCATCCAATAGAATTAGGACATGTGTTAGGGTAATAATAATATCATTTTTACCCTTAATTACCCTATTTACTTTTAACCGTGTAAATAAAAGTAAAAAGTTACTATTCACCAAATTTTTTTTTATCATTTTGAACCACATTTTACTCTTTGATATTAACCATGTCTCTCAGATTTTTGAAATTAAACTCACAGAATCGGTAAAATTAAGTTTTATGTACAATTGCAAAATGCTCTTAGGAGGTGGGTAAATGATGGTAAAAAGTTCAATAAAAGTTTTATATATCTAAATTATTATAAAATGACTCCAATGAATTAAATTGAACTTATATAGGTATTATTTATCTATTTTGACCTAAAATAAATTTAAATAAAATAAATTATTTTTTAAATAAAAAGTCGGTTTTAACCAATAACTCAGTTTTTTCACTATTCATCAAAAATTGAAATTTTTCAGAAAAATACCAAAACACCACCCAAGGATAATTTCGATATTATGAATCAAAAAATGAAGTCCATTTTTAATGATAAAATTTATAAAATTTCAAAAAGTGGGTATTACTATTCATAACGGCTAGTTTATATAATATTTCAGTAATATATCGTTGTTTAGCAAAAATCGGTATTGCGTACAACACAAACTATAAAGGAAGGTTTCTCTTGCATGTAACACAAGCCAAGAATAGTGTTGCCTATACTAAAAGCTAATACGGTGTTTCGTATAGCGCAAGATAATCTTGGTGTAACGTACAACAAAAGACCTCAAAGAAATTAAAAAGAATAATTCTCATAAAAACTCAAGGTGTTACACAGTAAGAATCCTGAGACCCCTGAAGGTCTCAAAGAATTCTACAAAGGAAAAACACAAAGCATGATCTCCATCAAAAATTACAAAGCAATAGACACAACTCAGACTAGGTATTATTGAAGTATTGAGGTATAGATGATTAGTTGCGAAGCTAGATTATCTTATTATGTCAAGTGGCACTGTTTCTGACCATACGAAGTCTGAACTACATAGGATCGATAGGTACTATACCTCGTAATGACCCACACAGGATCCGACCTGACCAGAGTCGATAGGTACTAAACTTCGAAATTACCCACACAGGATCTAACCCACAAAGGATCAGTTCTGACCCACACAAGACCGCTCAGTACTAACCTCTATATGATCAGTATCCAACCTCCGCGTCACTACCAGCCACTAAATTCCTACTCAAAGCACGCTTGAGTATGGGAGAACTGCTCCTCAAGCCATCAGTCATATTTAAACCAGCAAAAATCCCCATGAAGAAGTAACCCAAAGATCCATCACGTCATAAGGATCCCAACACAAAAGACGGTGCATCAACCGGACACACGATCTGTAAGTTATTGTCATTTTAGTGCCAAGGCCCCAGATGGATTTGGAGTCGATCCAATATAGATATACTCCAAATTTCTCCAAAATTATCATAGATTATTCCAAAAGGACCGCCTCTTCTTAAGGATTCCATCATAATAGACGAAACTTCAACCGAATGCTCGGTCTGTTAGTCGCATCCCTTTCCGTGAAACGGGGGTGATCACACCTCGGTCTAGCCCCACTTGGTTAGGCCTGAGGAAATATGCCAAAGGCACCACTTCCCAAAAGATATACCAATGCCACTAACGGCGTGTCAACCAGACACCCGGTTTGTCAATTAGGAGCATTTATTTATCCGGGGACCAGTTGGGTCTGGGCCCAGTCCGTCTTAGCTAGACCGGCCCGAAACAATGGGTCCTAGGGTCTACCTAATCTTGCTCAGGACCGGCCCGTAAAGGGTCATCCCGGTTCACTGGGCCCGACCCATCAGTGTTGGCTCAGTTCGATTAGTGGGCCCGGGCCGCGGTTGGCCCGTCCTCCCGGGTGGGGCTCGACCCACCCCTGCTTCCCCATTCGGTAGGCCTGGCCCGCCTTACCAGCCTGTGTCGGCTCGGTCTTCCCGGAGGCGGACCGTTGCATCCCACTGGCCCAGTACTTGTGGGGTCGTTTTCTAGCCGATGGGGCACTACCCCACCGTAATTAATGGTTGCCCGTTTGGCCGATCGGGGTTTCACCAACGCGACACGGCATGGCCCACGCCGCACCTCACTACTGTGGCCTGCTGGTTGTGGCCACATCCGTTGGCGGTGCCTATGGGTACCGCCCTTGTCCCATTGGACTGGCTCGGGCCGTCCTATTTCATCCCCCATGGTGTGCCATCGCGCACGACCTTCCACCGCATGCGTCCAATTACCATGGGACTTCTCCGGCCCTCGTTGGCCGTCGTCGATAGGGCGTGCTGGCAGTTTCTTCTATGGGTCACCGGGTATGCTCTGGTGTCCGTTCTTGGTGTCGTCTCCACCTATGGCTCTCCCGCGCTGTCACCATTGTAGGGTGACCTACTATTTCATGTTTCCATCGACTTTGATATTGTTCCCCAAAGTTCACATAAAGAAAGAGACGATAGAGGGTTCATGACTTTCGTTTGGCCCACACAATTCACATTACATGATATCAAGCAGGAGATAAATATAATTCATCAAATAAAACATCAAAATAAACCCCATACCTGGAAGAGACTTTCTTTGACATCGATCGATGGAACTCCTTCATCATTTTCATCATTTTGGAATTCAGTGGAGCTCTTCACTACTTCCTGGAACCAGTCTCATCCTCCAAGTGGTTGGTGTCATGGTACATTACCAGAGCATCGTATCTTGGTGAAGCCATGACATTACCCATCCCCATGCTCCATATAAATAGGAGAGGGGGAGGGTGAGTAATGCACGTGGAATTAATGAGGTTAAATTAATCAAGGAACCTTCCTAATTAAAATGGTGCAGTTACAAGAATAAAGAGGAGTCAAGCTATTTAATTGCTTCACATGTTATTGGTCCCGCCACCACCTCTCATCCGTTGGAGGGAAGGAAAAAGGAAAATAAAATAACTTTGTAATTTTATTATTTTATTAAATTTATGAAAACTAAATTTTTCTCTCGACCTTCTATGGTTGAAGTGAAGCAACCCTTAAGAAAATCCTGGTGCTGTGAATTCAACAGTGACCTCAGATTTCTAATCTGAGAACCAGTTCAAAAGATAGAAAACACCATATGTGCATTTACTGAACGTACCTCAAAAAAAGTTTAGAAATTCATTCTGGGCACACTGGGCCTCGTAATCATGCATCATCAATTTTCACTAACTCATAATAATTCCATATATTTAAAAAAAATAATGGAATAATCCAGGTCTTTACATTCTACCCACCTTAGTTATTTTCATCCCTGAAAGTCACAACATAGAATAAGGAAACAAATGGGGGTATTGTGCCCGAATCGGAGCCTCCCGCTTCCACGTGATCTCCTAGAGGTCCCAGTGTTGCCAGAAAATACACACTAGAGGTATCGATTGTCCACAAAGGACCTGTTCCTATTGATCCTCAATCTCCATTAGAACATATGTAAAAGTATCCCCATCATCAATGTCTTGCTCGCCCCAATAAATAACGTACAATAGATCATGTACGTACTTCCTCAACTACAACACGTGTAAAATGTCTTGCACCCGCTGTGTCTGTTGGGGAAGAGCAAGGCGATACACACTACTACAAAAGTGGGCAAGGGAATCGCCCCCTTATATCAGCGCTAAGAAAAACCACTGATAATGTTTACCCTGTATCAGCGCTAAAATTTTAGTGCTGATAAAGGAGTTCTGTATCAGGGCTACAATTTTAGCGCTGATATAGGGATTCTTTATCAGCGCTTTTCTAGCGCTGATAAAGAGGCCCTGTATTAGGGATAGAAAAGCGTTGGTAAAGAACTACTTTATGAGTGATAAAATTTATGCGATGATACAGTAAGGATTTATTAGCGCTTTTCTAGTGCTGATAAAGGGTACTATTATCAGCGCTAAAAAAGCACTGACAAAGGTAGTCTTTCTCAGCGCTTTTTTAGCACTGATAAAACCTTAGTGCATTTTTTTATAAGGTTGGTCCCATAGTGACCTCGTTTTATCACGACCTAAAGCTCTCGTGGTATTTGAACCCTGCGACTCCCCTCATCCGCCTGCTGAGATCACGTTGCCGGACCTCTACTGCCCTCGCTTCTCATTGCCGGACCTCCACCGCCCGCTGAGTTCGCGTTGCCGGACCTCCACCGCCCTCGAGCATCAGTTTTCCAGACCTCCGCCGCCCGCAATGCATTCAAGCTTCGGTTTTTCGTACCTCCTTTAAGGAATGTTTTCCAAATCTTTTTTCAATATTGTTCTCCTCTCCCATTTTTATATCATTTTTTAACATGCTTTTTTATTCTATGGGTGAGTATTATGGATTGACCGATTGAAGAAAATGAACCATACATGATGGAAAATGATGTAAAGGGGATGATTCACATGTGTTTACTAATTTTCATTATATTTCTCAAGAACGTGGTGCTTGTTTACTTTTATTGTAGAAATCATCATTGTTTTTTGGTGGGGTTGTTTGAGAAGTTTTTTGTTAGTTTGGTTGTGATAGATTCCATTGGGGGAAAATGTGTGATGGTTGAGGTGGTAAATCATGCAGTGGGGAAGCATCAACCTTTCCATTGTTAAAAAGATGTAATTAGTGGGTTATTGTGGGAGATGACATCAATAGATGATATGGGTTTTCCTTTTAGTTTCCCAGTGACATAGAATATAGTTGTTAATGTTCAAATTGAAAAGGGTTTGGTGGGAATTGAATAACTTCATGGATAAAAATGAAATGGTGGCTATAAAACTATGTTCACCCCCTACTTGATGAGTGCATCGGGTGGTTCCCTCTTCTAAAATTCAAATATGTGAGTTCCATTACAGAGATATATACCTATGAACACTCTTAATTCAGGAAACATCCAACTCTAGGTGATAATCCTATGTTGCCTTAGGTGATGAGAATATGAAGTCCCTATGTTATAGGAATATGAGATCTTCATTATATCCCAAATAATGTTCCCTTGATTATAACTCATGAGATTATAAATAGATTCATTAGGGGATATGCCTAAGAATCCCCTAAGTGATGATCATAAGATCTCTTATTCATCTCCTAGGTAAGGATCCTAGGATTATACCTCACATGAGGAGCATGAGATTCCATAGGCGATGTGCCAAAGAATCCCTTATGTGATGAGCATACGATCTCTAAACACTTCCCTTACTATATGTTCTTATGTTCTTACCTAGTGTGATAATAACACGATTCATTAGTTGATGAATATAGAAATCCTTATGTGCTATGAATATATTTTATGAACAAAATTGGTGTAGATTCCTCACATGAAAAATATGATCAACCTTGTTTAATGAGAATAATATTATAAAGGTTATAAGACTTGAATTCCTTATGCAATAAGAATAAGTTACCAATTATCAATCATGGTATGACTCATGTATTAAAGATAATGCACCTCATGTCATTAGCTAATGAAAAATTAATAACATCAATTTAAGATGAATTTTATAGTTTATCAATACACTCATCACCATTATTATATTCAACTAAAAGTATATTCCCTGTAACTAGAATAATAATTGTAATTAACTTGTATCCACTAGAGAGTAAAACAAAAAACTATATTTAGAAACATGTCTTTTATCTGGAACAGAGACCCGGAATAGGAATCATACACCAAGAAGGAAACTATAGAAGGAATATCTAACATCCCATATTCCCATTCCAATCAAGGGGACAGTATTATCAACCATGGAGGTGGACTCTTTCCACATTTGTAAATAGGTAAGGTAGTTTATTAGGAATGTGGCTATCCCTAGGAAACATATTCAAACCGGAGTGATTTCACCAGTAGAGGCATCAAACAATTACCCATGAGACCAAATATCCAATTCAAATGGGCCTTATTCTATGGGAACCATACATATTAGGCCATACTCTAAATGAAAACATTCCCACACATAGAGGACCATATTCAGTAAGTGGTCCATACTCCTACTAGTTGAAAAAACCCTATACCACATAGAGTCATATTTTTTGTGAATCCAAAATACACTCATTAGGCTATATCCCCTTTTAGTTAGACCAAAAATGTATTATCACACAAATTTACCATACCAACATTCACTAGGTATCATATGAAAAATCATCTATACAAATTGATGTTAAACTATATCAATTATTTATTATTAGAAGTACATTGCACATGGTTGTTATAAAAACCCTCAGTGTATTCACTAACCCATGACATGTTGGAGGATGGTTTTAGGGGGTCACTACACTATAATCTACTAACCGATAGAGGGGTCTAAATGGGTATAGGCCATGAAATAGTGTTATCAAAGAATTTTATCAGGAGATATGATGGGGTTTTATGTTAGGAACATTTGAGTATTTTAATGGTTTTTTAGAAAGTATTTCATTTGAATTCATTGGTATGTGTTGGGTGTACCTTTCCTTATTTTTCAAATTATGCTCTTATTGCTTCTTCATGGGTAGTGGTTGTAGTCTCTTATTTGGGTGAAAGGATGTGTTATTAGTATATTTCCATCTTATGATGTTCTTTATGGTCAGTGGTTGTAGTCTCTTATTTGGAGATGTACGATGTTCTTGGTGAGGGACACTATCTAGCTAGTGGTGTCGTTGTATATGAGAAAGCATCGATGTGGTTGGAGATGTATGATGTTCTTCATTTGAGTAGACTCATTCGGATTCCAAGTGGGTGTTTCTATATTATATCTTTTTTTTTGGGATTCATGTGTTTCATGAATTCATATTTTATCCATTTGAAGTTGGTTAGACATGTTTTGATCATATTGAAGCACAAAATACCCATATTAATGAAAATAATATATGGAATGGATGGTATCTTGTTGTGAATTAACATTTTTCATTGAAAAAAATTAGGTTTCCATCTACTGTTGGTGGATTTGATATTATAAATGAAAATCATGGATTAAAATAAAGATAAGTTGATTCTTTACATAAAATTCCAAATGGTTTCGCATGTGTTAGTTTATTGATTTTTTTGGGAATTATTTCCAAAATGAATTAAAA
Organism: Viscum album; assembly: GCA_963277665.1. NCBI lineage: Eukaryota > Viridiplantae > Streptophyta > Magnoliopsida > Santalales > Viscaceae > Viscum > Viscum album. The sequence goes on from OY728160.1 coordinate 1,180,376,067, forward strand.
TTTTGTGTTTTTAAATTGTTTATGGTATTGGTATTTTAAAAAATTGAGGGGGATTGATTGTCCTTTTGAACAAAATACCTTCGATCCCGACCACCATCCATTTTTTTTGGGGGTGAATTTAATGTCATTTCTAACCCAAAGGAAAGGAAAGGTAGAAGCCCATTCCATAGAAAGGCCATCATGGAGTTTGTTTAGTTCGTGGATGGGAAGGGCCTCATTGATCTCAGCTTCTCAGGTGACAGTTTCACCTGGTGCAACAACTGTAGGGGCCATCACCGCTTGTGTAGTCTATTGGATAGGTGTCTAGCCAACATGAAACCCACTAAACTATTCTCAAATACCATGTTTTTCCATCTTGTTTGGGGTATTTTGATTCACTCCCCCCTTTTGGTTTTTATTTATTCTTGGAATGATCATCAGGAACGGTTTCACTTCCTCCAGTAGTGAGTATTTAGGCATGATGATATTGAATGTAAGGCAGAGACCTAGGAGTGGTAGATGTATCATTCTTCATTATTCTTGTTTTTGGTCTGGGTGATTTGAGGAACCTATAATGAATCTAAAGTAATTATATTTAATGAAGATGAATAAATACTAATGGTTAGGCTCTATTAATCTCCATTTTTATAAGGAAGTGGTTCTGTTGTACTGTATTTTGAATTCTTGTTTTGTGTACTTGAACCATAAATACTAATATTTGAGATTCAAATAGGATGGAGATGAATAATGATTGGATGGATGCTAATCGTTTAACAATAGATTACGAGAACAGAGTGAATGAGTTCATCAAGATTACAAAGGATCACGCAAAGGATCCTACTCAAATAATTTGTCTGTGTTTATGTTGTTGTTATTCTATACTACTTACTCCAGAGGAGTGGGAAGAACATTTGATATGTCATGGAATAGATCAGAGTTATAAATGTTGGAATAAACACGGAGAAAAAGCGAATGTAGCTACTAGCTGGGATAAAACTGCGTTTTATGGATCGTCAGATATGAATAAAAATATGGATAATGAAGAAGACCATATGGAGGATGTGATTATAGATGTCAATGACGATGAAGATCGTATTGAGGAAATGACAAAGACAATTCAAGATGAACTCCGTGATTGCCCAAAATTGTTTGAGATGTTAAAGAGTTGTGCGAAGATTCCATTGTATGCTGTTTGCACTAAGTATACAACATTGTCAGCTGTACTGAAGTTGTATAAATTGGAAGTAGGTAATGGATGGAGTGATTTCAGTTTTACAGAACTACTTGCTCTCTTGAATAACATGCTCCCAGAAGATAATGAGCTCCCAAACGAGACATATAAAGCTAGACGAATGTTACGCTTGATGGGAATGATTTCTGAAAGAATATATGCCTGCCCGAAATACTGTATATTGTTTCGCAAAGAGAACAAATTACTTAAAAAATGACCAAAGTGCGGTGATTCTCGATACAAGAAAGATAAATCCAATCCTATGAAAGTTGTATGGTACTTTCCAATCATTACAAGGTTTAGGCGTCTATATAAATGTGAAGAAACTGCAAGACAATTGTCGTGGCATGCAGATAAAAGAAATAAAGATGGGTTATTACGTCATTCGGACGACTCTCCTCAATGGAATAAAATTGATCACGAGTATCCTGAATTTGGAAAAGAGCCGAGAAACCATTGTCTTGCATTATCTACAAATGGAGTGAATCCTTTTGGTTTTCAAACCAGCACTCATAGTACATGGCCTGTTATGTTGGTAAATTATAATGTGGAACCCTGGTTATGCATGAAGCAGAAATTCATCATGTTATATATTCTTATATTAGGACCAAAACAACCAGGTAACGATAATGATATTTATCTGGCACCTTTGATCGAGGATTTGAAGTTATTGTGGGACTCAGGTGTAATGTTGTATGATGCTTATAAAATTGAATACTTCACATTGAGAGCGATGTTCTATGGCACACTAAATGATTTCCCTCCTTATGGAAATTTTCTAGGCTATAGAATTAAAGGAACACAAGGGTGTCCCGTGCGAGAAGAAGATACAGAATCGATTAGGTTGAAACATTCATCAAAATCTGTGTTTCTAGGACATCGTATAGTTCTACCTCATCATCATAAGTACCGATCTTGGACGACATCATTCAATGGAAGTTCCAAAAAATGTGCAACACCATCTCCACTAACAGGTGATTAGTTTTTTGAGAAAGTAAAAGATCTGAACACTATTTTTGGTAAACCATTTTCGAAAAACCATACGAATATCGGTTGGAAAAATAGATTAGTTTTTTTTAATTACCATACTGGAATTGTTTGTACGTCAGACATTTTGTTAATGTGATGCAGGTGGAAAAAATGTATGTGACAGTGTTATCAGAACATTGCTAAATTCACCTAGCAAAACAAAATATGGAATTAAGGCAAGGTTGGACATGTTTGACATGGGAATATGAGAAGAGTTGGCTCCCGTGAATGGTGAAAATCGAATGTTTCTTCCTCCAGCTGCTTATACTCTTTCTAGGGCGGAGAGATATCAGTTTTGTAACTTATTAAATGATGTAAAGGTTCCAGAGGGGTACTCATAAAATATCAAGAACATTGTGTCAATGAATGATTTGAAGTTAAAAGGTTTGAAATCACATGATTGTAATGTTTTGATGTAAGATCTAATTACTATAGCTTTAAGTTTCATTTTTCCCAAGAATTTTTGTCATATGTTAACTAAAATTTGTTTCTTTTTCAAACCTATATGTAGCAAAGTTTTAGACTCGGGGAAATTTCCAGCCGTGGAAAAAGAAATTTTCATCATATTATGTGGATTAGAAATGTTCTTCCTGCCAACATTATTTGATATGATGGTTCATTTGATGATTCACTTGGTGAGAGAGATTCGACATTGTGGTCCTGTGCACTATAGATGGATGTATCATGTTGAATGGTATATGATGATTCTGAAAGGGTATGTCAAAAATCTAATTCGGCCAGAGGGTTGTATAGTGGAGCGAAATATTTTTGAGGAATCCATTGAATTTTGTACTGAATACCTATCTGATGTGGAAAGCATTGGTCTCCAAAAATCTCGTCACACTGGATGCATTGAGGGTGACGGAATTTCTGGAAGAGAAGTTATGACAATCAGTATTACAGATCGGGAGCAGGCTCATATTTATGTTTTGTATAACAGTCGAGAGGTTTCTCCCTATATTGAAACTCACAAAGAAATTCTTAGGCAGTTGAATCCATCAAGGGCTGAAAAATGGTTATCAGATACACATAATCACAAGATTATAGGATGGTTTCAAGACCATATTTTTAAGCAGTTGGATGAAAATATGAATTCAATTTCAGAACGTCTTCGATGGCTAGCCGCTGGACCAAGTGAATATGTGTTATCTTACAGTTGTTATGTAATTAATGGTTATACATTCTATACAGATGAGCATGATGAAGATAGTACCATGCAAAATAGTGGAGTTACACTAGTGGCTGAAGCGATGCATGTTTCTGGCAGTAAGGACAGAATTCCAATTTATGAAAATATGTCATACATTGGCATTATCAAACTAATATGGGAGTTGGATTATATGACATTCCAATTGCCAATTTTTCAATGCAAATGGATTGATAACAATAGTGGTGTTAAAATAGATGAATGTGGATTTGTGAAAGTTGAATTTAGTAAAGAAGGGACAAAGACAACTAGTTTATAATGGCACCACAAGCGGTACAAGTTTTTTATGTTCCAGATCCCACAAAACAAAAGTGGTCGATTGTTCTGTTATCATCCAAAACTACTGAAGGTTCCGATGAAAATTTAGTTGAGGACAATCCTTTTAGTGGTATGTCGCAATCATTTTGGAGCGGTCCGAATAAAGATAATGCTTTGTATATTAGAGGAGACCACAATGAAGGGATTTGGATAGTTGATAGAGGTGTCAAATCCCTTCAACCTTTGTAAAAAAGAAAGAGAGTTTAGTAAATAGGTTATATATTTTTTGTAATATAGATCTTGTTATCTCATGTTATTATATTATCATTACTGAATTTATGTAATCTGAATTAACTCTTCAACCACTTTTGTTGATAATGAATTCTGCACATTCAGATGCTCTTAACCTTGAGGCTGAACAAGTCTCTCAAGCAGCTGCTGCTGCGGCTGTTGCTGCTCCTGCTCCTGCTGCTCCTACAGCTCATGCTGCTACTACTGTTGCTCCTGCTGCTGCTCCTGCTGCCCCTGAAGCTCATGCTTCTGCTGCTGTTGCTCCTGCTGTGGCTCTGGTTTCTCCTGCTGCACCTCCTGCTGTGGCTCCTGTTGATGCTGCTCCTCCTGCTGCTCCTCCTGCTTCTCCTCCTGCTGCGGCTCCTACTGCTCTTAGTGTTGAGTTCCAACAACCATCAACACATGTCGTTGATACCATTCTAGATGAACATATATATGATGTTGATATCTATGAAATGGTTGGGAATGAAGGACCAACATTGCAGAAATCACAGGTGCATCGTAGTTTGACGGTGTTAGCCAAAAGTCTCAAGGAGAAAAGCAAAGGCATAAAATTTGAAGTCGGATGGAATGCACGAGGCCAAAATGTGAATCCCAACAAGGCTATGTTTAGCAGATACATTGGATTTGTCACTCGGCAACACGTGCCGATTGACATAGATTCATGGCACCATGTTGTGTCTGGGCTAGAGGCTCTGATCTGGGAAGAAATTACGGTAACATTATGAATTTATTTCATTAATTTACTAGTAAATAAAATAATGAAAAAATGTCTTACTCTTCTCAATCTCTTCCAGAGTACATTTATAGTAGAATATTCACACAAGTATTATGTACTAAGGCTTGCAGGAAATATTCGTCGAGGTTTTCACACTATTTTAACAAGATGTCACCTCAAAGATTCTAAAGGTAAAATAAACCTACACCCACGCATTGTCTACGCTCACCTAATATCCCAAGAAGAATGGGATGCATTTATTGGCTATCATGGGGATGAGAAGTTTCAGGTACATTTTGAGTGATAATAAGTTGTTTGAGGATACCTGTATTCATCACTTTGATTGTAAATATTTCATTTATGAAATAAAAAATCTGTACTGAAAATAAGGAATGTGATTCAAAACCAACATACCCCTATCATAAAGAAAGGACGGGGTACACTTCATTAGAAAATAAAATGGTACATATTTTAAATTTACAATAATATTGTTAGGTGCCAATAAACAACATCTTAACTATTTGTCTATGTTTATGTGTAGATTGATGAGTCTAAAACCAAATGCACTTCCATCCCACGTCATGTGCTATGGAAGGAGGCACATGTGAACAAAGAAGGGAAGTTAGTAGATGAGAACACACAGAAAGTGTGGGAAATATGTGTAAGTATGACACGAAGATAAAATAATTTGTTTAAAATTGATATTACATAAAAAATAATTAGTTATTTTCCTATATCCGACAGTCACAAGAATCAGATACTCCTGTAGATGATACAGACCTATTATCGACAGCTTTGAAGCAGCCAGAAAAATACGGTCGTGTTAGAGGTGAAGGGTTTGGGGTGACACCCCAAGTATATTTTGAGAAGAAGAAAAAATGGATGATACAGCTGAAAAATTGGAACAAATGAGCGAAAAAATAGCAACCATTGAAGAAAAATTGCAATGAAAGGGAGAGTTGCTAGCAACTTTTATGGGTGGGAAGCAAAGGGAAGCCACAACTCAAGATCAACCACCACATGAACATCACGCCCCACCCCCCACCAGCTTTGAGGCGATCCATTCACCTCAAAGAACTGTCTTAGCTGTGGTAATCAATATTCTAATAATTGTTCCCATGAAATATGAATCAGACAAACACTGATAATATTTCTGTACTCATCTTCTACAGGGTGATAATGATTGTGATTTATATCTGTCAACACCCACCTATCTCCTTGTAGCGAGGGCTACATTGTTCAATATCCTAGATGCCACACTGCATAATAGACCACTTCCGAAAGATCATCTAAAAGTGACGATTACTGTAGCTCATGAGCCAAAGGCAGAGCTACCTATTCCACTTGATGACGATGATATTCATATGGTCGAAAAGGCTATTGGGACATTCATTTCATGGACATCAAAAATTGTAAGAGTACATGCAGAAAAAGAGGTATTTATTTCCTTTTTTTCAAGGTAAACCCTTAACAACTAATGAAAAAAGGGTCTGAACCAATGATTTTTGTTATAGACGGAGAAAGGGAAGGGGGTGACAAACATCGGCTCAAAACCATCTAAAGGATCGACCAACTGATTCCAATGATCTACTTAAAGCACAATAACACCACCTGTTTCTATCCACATTTACTAGAATTGATGACTCATGTGGATATGAAGATCAAAGATGGTAATAGTCATATAGTGTTTTTCAAAGAGAATATATATGAAGAGGAAAGTCAATATTTCGTTGCTACTGAAAATGTAAATGAAATCCTTGAAAACGGTTGGCTAGGCGTCACTGTTGTAATTGTATATATGAGGTATGTTTCCATGAATTGATTTTCTAAAAGATGATCTAACATGAAAAATATGACTAAATGCATTTTATATTGTTGACAGATGCATTTATGAAAAAAAAATTGAAGGAATTTTCCAATGATCCAAGATTTGGACTGGTTAGTACTCATATCAAATCAACACACCTATCAAAAATAGAGCCATCAAAAAGGGATGCAATAGTGAACGGCTTGCTGAAAACATTTGAAATCAAGATTACAGATGATAGACTTTTCGTAATACCAACCATGCAGGGGTAATACTCTACGATTAAAGCATATCAATTATATTTTTACTTCTTTTATTAATTATTCCTTTTTGTGTTTTTAGGCAACATTGGTTGCTAATTGCGGTGAACATGGATACTCTGAAGATTTATTTTCTAGATTCAAAGAAAGGATATCCATCAAACTAACCACACATGATGGAGTTTGTGAATATGTAAGATAATACAACTTATGTTTTAGGTCTAAACATCAAGTAATATAATTTATATTATCTTTTAATGAGGATTATGTTATGATAGGGTGGTGTATTATTATCGTCTAAAAAAAGGAATGAGGACAAGGGCTAAGCATAGGGAGGTGAGCAAGTACTACGTCTGGACAAATATCAGGGTATATATAATAAAATATCACTATCCAAACACATCTCAACACAAGTTACTTATTCTACTAATGATAATTTTTTTTCAGTGTCCAAAAAAAACAAACGATAATGATTGCGGTTATTATGTTTGTAAATTTATGAAAGAGATCGTTTTTCATCATCAAACTAGCATCCCTAAAGAGGTATTTTAAAAACAACTACTAGTTCGCTTAAGTTATTTATTAATTATTTATTTTTTTATTTTGCAGTACTACTCTGACTGCCAAAAAGCCTCCTACTCAAAAGACGATATATATGTGTTCAGAAACGAGTGGGCCGCATACCTGATGGAAGATTGTACACAAATACAATGAATATCTGACTTGGGGACATGTACAATTTGTGGTCATTTTTGATAGGGGTTAAGGGGATCAAAAGATGAAACATTGTTGTATGTAAATGTTCATAGGAAAATTGTAATTGTTATTAAATAAAACAGCCATTCTCTAATGAGTCAATTTCCCATTTTAATAGATGATATGCACCAACAACATGCAAGAATTCTGAACCACTCAAAGGGTCTCTATTTTGTTTAAAATTGAAGCGATTTTAAGTGAAAACAAAAACTGACCTACAGAAATCCGACCAAACACATTCGGATTGCCTTGATATTTTATAAGAATGATCCATAGGTCCTTGGTGATGTGTACGTGTCAACCCCGCCTAAATCCGAGGGACGGTATGGCCACTATCACTCAAAGGGTCTCTATTTTGTTTAAAATGGACACAATTTTAAGTGAAAACAACAAATGACCTACGAAAATCTGACCAAATTCATTCAGATTGAATTTATCTTTTATAAGAACGATCCAAGGGTCCTTGGTGATGTGTATGAGAAAAACCCACCTCCATCCGAGGCACGGTGTGACCGCTAGCACTCAAAGAGCCTCTCTTGTTTAAAATGGACACGATTTTAAGTGAAAACAACAACTGGCATACGGAAATCTAACCAAATTCATTCTGATTGCATTGATCATTTATAATAACGATCCAAGGGTCCTTGGTGATATTTAAGAGTCATCTTCGCCTCAATACGAGGCACGGTGTGGCCTCTAGCACTCAAAGGGTCTCTATTTTGTTTAAAATGGACACGATTTTAATTGAAAACATCAACTGACCTATGAATGTCCTACCAAATACATTCGGATTGCAATGATATTTTATAAGAATGATCCAAGGGTCATTGGTGATGTGTATGAGTCAACCCCGCCTCAATCCGAGGAATGGTGTGGCTGCTATCACTGAAAGGGTCTCTATTTTGTTTAAAATGGACATGATTTTAAGTGAAAACAACAACTAACCTACAGAAATCCAAACAAATGCATTCGGATTGCATTTATATTTTTTGAGAATGATAAAATGGTAATTGGTGATGTGTGCGATTCAAAACCGCCTCAATCTGAGGCATGGTGTGGCCGCTATCCCTCAAAGGGCCTCTATTTTGTTTAAAATGGACAAGATTTTAAGTGAAAACAACAAATGACCTAAGAAAATACTACCAAACACATTGGTATTTCACTGATCTTTTATAAGAACGATCCAAGAGTCCTTGGTGATGATTATGAGCCAACCCCGCCTCAATCTGAGGCACGGTGTGGCTGCTAGCACTCAAAGTGTCTCTCTTGTTTAAAATGGACACGATTTTAAGTGAAAACAACAACTGACCTACGAAAATATGACCAAACGCATTAAGATTGCATTTATCTCTTATAAGAATGATCCAAGGGTCCTTGGTGACATGTACAAGTCAACCCCACCTCATTCCAAGGAACGGTGTGGCCTCTATCACTCAAAGGGCCTCTATTTTGTTTAAAATGGACACGATTTTAATTGAAAACAACAACTGACCTACGGAAATCTAAACAAACACATTCAGGTTGCATTGATATTTTATAATAACGATCCAAGGGTCCTTGGTGACGTTCACGAGTCATCCTTGCCTCAATCCGAGGCACGGTGTGGCCACTATCACTCAAAGGGTCTCTATTTTGTTTAAAATGGACATGATTTTAAGTGAAAATAGCAACTGACCTACGGAAATCCAACCAAACACATTCAGATTGCATTGATATTCTATAAGAATGATACAATGGTCCTTGGTGATGTGTATGAGTCAACCCTGCATCAATTAAAGGCACGGTGTGGCCGCTATCACTCAAAGGGTCTCTATTTTGTTTAAAATAGAGAAGATTTTAAGTGAAAACAACAACTGAACTACGGAAATACAACCAAATGCATTTAGAGAGGATTATCTTTTATAAGAATGATCCAAAGGTATTTGGTGACGTGTATTAGTCAACTCCACCTCAATATGAGGCACGGTTTGGCCACTAACACTCAAAGGGTATCTATTTTATTTAAAACAGACAAGATTTTAAGTGAAAACAACAACTGACCTACAGAAATCCAACCAAATGCATTCAGATTGCATTTATCTTTTATAAGAACGATCCAAGGGTCCTTGGTCACGTGTACGAGTCAACCCTGCCTCAATCTGAGGCACGGTGTGGCCGCTATCACTCAAAGGGTATCTATTTTGTTTAAAATGGACATGATTTTAAGTGAAAATAACAACTGACCTACGGAAATCTGATCAAACGCATTTGGATTGCATCAATAATTTATAAGAACGATCCAAGAGTCCTTGGGGACATGTACAAGTGAACCCTGCCTCAATCTGAGGCACGTTGTGGCCACTATCAGTCAAAGGGTCTCTCTTGTTTAAAATAGACAAAATTTTAATTGAAAACAACAACTGAACTACATAAATCCTACCAAACACATTCGGATTGAATTTATCTTTTATAATCAAGATCCAATGGTTTTTGGTGACATGTTCGAGTCAGCCCTGACTCAATCCGAGGCATGGTGTGGCCGGTAGCACTCAAAGGGTCTCTCTTGTTTAAAATGGACATGATTTTAAGTGAAAACAACAACTGACCTACGGAAATCTGACCAAACGCATTCAGATTTCATTGATCATTTATTATAACGATCCAAGAGTCCTTGGTGACATGTATGAGTCAACCCCGCCTCAATCCGAGGCACGGTGTGGCCACTAACACTCAAAGGGTTTCTATTTTGTTTAAAATGGTCACGATCTTAATTGAAAAAAACAACTGACCTACAGAAATCTGACCAAACACATTCAGATTGTGTTGATCTTTTGGAAGAATGATCCAAGGGTCCTTGGTGACATGTACAAGTCAACAAAACCTCAATCCGAGGCATGGTGTGGCTGTTAGCACTCAAAGGGTCTCTCTTGTTTAAAATTGACATGATTTTAATTGAAAACAACAACTGACCTACTAAAATCTGACCAAACGCATTCAGATTGCATTTATATTTTATAAGAACGATCCAATTTTCCTTGGTGACATGTATAAGTCAGTAATGCCTCAATCTGAGGCACGGTGTGGCCGCTATCACTCAAAGGGTCTCTATTTTGTTTAAAATGGACAAGATTTTAAGTGAAAACAGCAACTGACCTACAGAAATATGACCAAACGCATTGGGATTGCATTGATCTTTTATAAGAACGATCCATGAGTCCTTGGTGACGTGTACAAGTCAACCTTTCCTCAATCCTAGGCACGGTGTGGCCGCTAGCACTCAGAGGGTCTCTCTTTTTTAAAATGGACACGATTTAAAGTGAAAACAACAACTGACCTACAGAAATCTGAACAAACGCATTCATATTGCATTGATCATTTATAAGAACGATCCAATGGTCCTTGGTGATGTGTACGAGTCAACCCCGCCTCAATTAGAGGCACGGTGTGGCTGCTATCACTCAAAGGGTCTCTATTTTGTTTAAAATGGACAAGATTTTAAGTGAAAACAACAATTGACCTACGGAAATCTAACCAAATGCATTCGGATTGCATTTATCTTTTATAATAATGATCCAAGGGTCCTTGGTGACGTGTATGTGTCAAACATTCCTCAATCTGAGGCATGGTGTGGCCGATAGCACTCAAAGGGTCGCTATTTTGTTTAAAATGGACACGATTTTAAGTGAAAACAACAACTGACCTACAAAAATCCGACCAAACGCATTTGGATTGCATTTATATTTTATAAGAACGATCCTAGGGTCCTTGGTGATGTGTACGAGTCAACCCCGCCTCAATCCGAGGCATGGTGTGGCTGCTAGAACTCAAAGGGTCTCTATTTTGTTTAAAATGGACACAATTTTAATTGAAAACAAGAACTGACGTATAGAAATCCGACCAAACGCATTCAGATTGCATTGATCTTTTAAATGGGGGGACATGGCATGTGATCTATGAGGGGCCTCATATATATCAAGGCATGGTTGGGTTGGTATACTAGGGTGATCATGTGTTTGGGTCTATGATACTTATGGGCTTATATCTGTATGAAAATACTCCCATTTGGGAGGGTGGATATGCTTATGGGTCTTATTCCTTAAATGAGAATACTCTCATAGGGGAGGGATGAGATGTATATATGTATTATTCCCCAAATGAGAATACAACCATAGGAGTGGGATGATATTCTTATCGGGAATATTCACTAAATGAAAATAATCCCATAGGGGAGGGCTGCGATGATTATATAGATTATGCCTCAAATGAGAATACACCCATATTGGAGGGTTGATATGCTTCTAGGGATTATTATTTGGATGATAATACTCTCATATGGTAAATAATATATGCTTCTTAGTATTATTCCCTAAATAAGGGTACTCCCATAGTATAGGGATGAGATCCTTATAGGTCTTATGCCTCAGAATTGGAAGAACACATATGGGTGGTCTAAGATACTGTTGAGGGTATTCCCTGGATGAGAAAACTCCCATAAGTGGATTTCCATGATGGAGTATAAATAAAACTCACATATTGGAGGCCAATGATAATTATGTATATAGTGGGGAGACCATGGTATATTATATGTTTTGTGTGGTTCCTATGATGTACTCAGAGAAACCCTAACATTGGATGAAGTAGGTATGGTTGATCAAGCTTTAATACTTGAGAATCAATGTGTCATGATTTAGATGGGGTAGGACTTGGTCAAACTATATTTTTATAATGTCGACACGATCCTTGTGAAATGCTTGGTAAAAGTTCATCACTTGGAAAATTAATATGGTTTTAATCATGGTCATGGATTTGAGGATCAATGATGATTTTTTATTAGTTTTATTCCAGTTCTTTCTCAACTAGGTTGTGCATATTTCCTGATCATGCACTTACAATAGCCTATTGCAGTTTTAGTATTGGGGGTTTATTAATTAGATTCATCCCCCCAAGTATGTGCACCTCAGTGTGTGTACAAACCTTATAACTTCTTTGAGGTTGAGAACACGATGCATAGTGGATAGAGAAAAGTACAAAGATTTATGTAATGATAAAACACACCCATGTGGAGCCTTAGGATTAAACTGGAAAGCCCCCCGTACACCCCCTGCCCCCCTTGGACAGCCACCCCAAACCCTTGAACAACCCCCAGACCCCCTGAATTCTAAATTGATTTCATTAAGTACTTGATTAACTTATAAATTATGTGTTAATGGTGTACATGTATAATTGTTGTATGGGTATACTTGGTCTAATTTTCTTATGATTTATGAGTGAATTTTGTATGGGTATACTTGCATTAATTGGATTATTGAGATGCTGTTTTTTTCAGGTGTTCGGGTGTGCTGCTGCAGATTTATCGGAGCAGTAGAGAGGGAATTTATCAGCTCTCTTTTAGCGCTGATAAATCATGCTTTTATCAGCGCTAAAAAAGTGATGATAAACTACACCTTTATCAGCGCAAAAGAAGCGCTGATAAAAGATAAGTTTATCAGCGCTAAAGGAGTGCTGATAAAGTCTACATTTATTTGTTCTTGTTTAGCGCTGATAAAGGGTTGTTTTATCAGCACTTAGGAAGCGCTGATAAAGGGGTACCCCCTTTATCAACTCCGAGAATTAGAACTCTTTTTTAGAACTATTAAATCCCATTTTTAGCACTGTTAAAGACCATATTTATTGTAGTGACACCACCTTGTCATCTCTATTGAGAACCTAAAAGGGTCTGATGAACATCGGAGACAACTTGCTACCTGGCCAAATCATCGCAAACCCTGCTGAGGTGAGACCCATAAGAAGACGTGGTCTCCCTACTTGAACTCCAAAGGTCTCCGTCTCATATTAGAATATGACTTATTTCTTCTCTGTGATTCTTCATCCAATGCTAGATGATATGAACCTTCTCAATGGTAGCCCATACCAACTCTGGACCCATAAGTTTTGACTCCCCTCGGTCTATCCAACATAGAGGTGATCTGTAGGGTTTACCATACAAGGCCTCAAATGGAGAAATTCTGATTGTGGAGTGATAACTATTTTTGTATGAAAACTCCACAAGGGGAAGGTGGTCCTCCCAACTGCGTCTGAAATCGAGGACACAAGCATGAAGCGTGCCCTTGAGTGTCTGAATGGTCCGCTCTGTCTGACTATCAGTCTGAGGATGAAATACAGTGCTCAAACGTAGTTGAGTGCCGAACACATCCTATAATCCCTTCCACAACTTGGATGTAAAACGTGCATCATGGTTATAGATGATCATCGATGGCACCCCATGAAGTCGTACAATATCCTTCACGTAGAGGCATTCCAGGCCCTCTACTAATCCCTACTCTCGGATAGGAAGGAAGTGGGATGACTTTGTGAGTTATTCAACAATCACCCAGATGGAATCATGTCCCCTGGGCATCCACAGTAGCTCTGTCACACAGTCCATGGAGATACCATCCCACTTCTTCTTTGGTACCACGAGTGTTTGTGCTATGCCTGTTGGGACCAGATGCTCGTCCTGCACTTTCTAACAAGTGAGGAATCATGAAACAAACTATTCCACTACTTTCTTCATCCCTGGACTCTAGTTCTGATGTCAGAGGTCCTGGTAAATTTTCAACACACTAGGATTTACCGCCAGAGGGGATGCATGGAACTCCCTCAACCCCTCCCCATATAGCGCCATTGGTAGCATAGTGTGTCCTATGTAGAGGATGACATGCTCCCCACCTTTAGAAAATCCATCATGTGTCTATCCTAAGGATATCTAAGCACACCGAGCCTTGTAGTTAATATCACCAAGTTGTGCCTCCCGAACATGAAAAAGAATTGGGGGAGTGATAGTCATAGATTGGAAGTAAGCCGCTGTATCTCTATCCACAAAGGATATCTATAATGGGGCTAGCTGCTATATTGCCTCACATAGAAACTGTAGACCAGTCCTCCTGCTGAGTGTGTCTTCAACTACATTCCCCATTCCAAGAGTGTAGACTATCTCAAAGTCATAGTCCTAGAGGAACTCTACCCAATGTTATTGTCTCAAGTTTAGGTCCTTCTGTGAGAAAATATACCTGAGACTCCTGTGATCAGAGTAAATAGTAAACCATTCACCCATCATGTAGTATCACCACATCTTTAAGGTGAAGACCACTACTGCTAAATCCAAGTCAGGGGTAGAGTAGTTCGACTCATGCTGTCATAGCTATCGTGAACCATAAAAGATCACTGCTCCCTTCTGCATCCAGACACATCTAATTTCCGTCCCTGATGTGTCATAATAGACTACATACCCAACACCATATTCTGGTAGCCTAAAGATGGGGCCTCTCATCCGTCTCTGCCTCAACTCCTGAAAACTATGCTGGAATCTATCCATCCATATGATGGTATGTCCCTTCGTCATCAATGCTAACAAGGGTATCACAACTCTGGAAAATTCTAGTACAAATCTCTTCTAGTACCCAGCCAACCCCAGGAAACTCCACACCTCGGTCACACTCTTGGGTGGCTCCCAAGATAGAACAAACTCTATATTCACTACATCCACTACAACTCTAACCTCTGAGATAATGGGTCCTAGAAATTGGACCTCCCATATCTAAAATTGGCACTTTGAGAGTGTACCATAAAGGTTGTTCTCTCGAAGTGTATCCAGCACTATCTGAAGATGATTGGCATGATCCTACTCCATCGCTGAGTACACCAAGATTTCTTCGATGAAGACCAGCATAAAGTAATAAAGGTATGGCTGGAAGTTCCTTTTGATGAGTCCCATGAACACTTAAGGGGAATTGGTCAAACCAAATGTCATAACTAAGAAATCATAGTGGCTATGCCGACATCTGAAGGACGTATTTTGTACATACTTATCTCGTACCCTAAGATGATGATAGCCTAATCTGAGGTCTATCTTCAAAAATCAAAGAACTCTTTTCAGTTAATCGAAAAGATCATCAATCCTCAAAATTGGATACTTTTTCATCATGGTCACCTAGTTCAGGAACCGATAATCCACACAGAGACTCAAACTCCCATCTTCCTTCTTGGAAAACAAAATTGGGGCTTCCCATGTAGAAACACAAGGACTTATGAACCCCTTCATCTTTAAGTCCTCCTGATGTACCCGTGACTCACGATTCCCTACAAGAGCCATCCGATATGCTAGTGTAGATATCGGTGCCATCCCATGGTACAATTAGATGTAGAAGTTCACCTCTTCGTGAAGAGGTAGTCCTGGAACATCATTAGGGAAGACATCAGCATACTAGTCCACCACTACAGGGTATCTCGGACTCTCAACATCAGCTTCCCTAAGGGTAAGGCTAGCCATCTGATGTGTGATTAGATACACCCTCCTCCGGGTAAGTCTATCCTATGATGCAATGTTTCCCTTATCACCGTTGAAGGAAAATATGGTCCCATACTCACAGACACACTACACTTTGTGCCTAATACAGTCAGTCTGAGCATGGATTGTGGATAACCAGTCCATACCCAAGATTATGTTATAAGGCCTCGACGCCACTACTAGAAGATCACATCCAAATATATCACCTTCTAGAGTAATCTCACACTGCCTTCACTAGTATGTAATCATCTAATCTTCTCCTATAGGAGTCTCAAATCGTATGAATCAAGCCATCAACTCCACCAGAATCTCTGAGCTCCGAATGAGAGCCATGGAAATGAAAGAGTGACTGGAACTTGTGTCTATAAGTTTTGAAGATAAGGTGGAGGAGAAAAATATCATTCCCTGAGTCATCTATGGAGTATCTTGGTTGTAGGCCTCAGCTACCTAGAGCTGATCTCGTCCATGTCCTCCTACTCCCTGTGGTCGGGGTGGACAACCTGGAGGTGGTGGCTATAGAACCTCAAACCATCATCCACCACCTGCTGCATGAACAACTCCTCTTCCACGTTCTCCACCATATAGAACTTCTATCTCTAATCTCTACCTCTACCTTGGTGCTCTGTCGACCGTTTGTTGATCATCGATATGGTGGGTCGGGCAGTCACGTGAATTTTCTCCATGCCCGCTGCACATGAAGCACACCCTGCCTCCTAGATTACCTCCTCTACCTCACGAGCTTTGCACCTCCGACCTTGTGTCCTGGGGTCGTCCACCAGAAGGTCTGGTACGCTTGGACCTTTATGTCATCTGCCTACTACCAGCTACCAAGGACTCTAGTACGTGTCTTCCGATGGTGGGGCTCGCTGACGGTGTCTTCTCTACAATGAATCTCTCCACCAAGAGTGATCTCTCTAGCACTCCAGCATGCGTCGGGATGCTGAGAGATACCATCAAATATCCGATCTCCCATCAAAGTTCCTGATCGAAGGTCTGGGCCTAGAAGAAAGGGTTTCATACCATGTTGGTAGAGTAGCGTGAGAGGTCGGTGAACCTTGTTCAGTATTGGGCCACTCTCAGACTACCCTGCTACAAGTGTAGTAGCTTTTATATACGCACAAAGTGTAGAGTTGCTAGAAAGAACTCTTCCCTGAAGAGGCCCTTGAAATTTGACCAGGTGAGGGCCACCTCATCATGTGTCTAGAACGTCAGGCTCCGCCATCTCTCTACTACTCCCTAGAAAGGACTGGCAGCTAGGATCACCCTCAAGTCAGTTGGTGTCCTAACCAAGAGAAAAAAATCAGGCCATAGACTCCAACCAGTCCTCAACTGCATGCGGATCTGTCTCGCCTCGGAACCTCGGAGGCCTCTACTGCTGAAACTCTATAAATACACTCAGTCGACGTGCACCCTCTACTAGTGGGGTTGGTGGAAAATTCTCCCCAACAAGTAGTGGTGTTGCTGGTACACCACCAGAAGGTGCTAATTCCATAAGAGGGCCCTGCACCGAGGCCTCATCGCTCGGTAGGCCGTCATCGTGTACTCTGTCGGGAATCTTGGCTGGCTGTCTACATGGAAACATCTTAAAAGGGAATATGTGCACCATAGTCAAAAAGTTATACTTGGTGAGATGACTCAAAGAGATCAAAAGTAGAACACTTCCAAAACACATGCAATCAGTGTTTTCTTGCACCGATTCAGAAATGGGAATTTTAGGTCCTAGTGTATCGATATGTCGGCGACCTCACCAACATTGTATTCTTGAAACTAAAAACAACACTCAAAACACTTAACATTATTGCTCCATTAAAATGATCAGAGTCCTTGTTCTTCGGTAGAACCGACTCCTTTATTACCACTTTATCATGACCTATCCCCCAGAGCCCGTAGCCTTCCTTCCACAAGCCTGGGGTTGGTGACTAGCACCGAAAATCCATATCCCTAAAATGGGATGGAATTTCCGTTAAAATTGTATAAACAGACAACCAAGAACACAACAAGAAGAAACCATGAAGTAAACAGCTCTAGTAAAAAAGTTTACTAAAAGAAAGGGGACGTAATACCAGCCTAACTGAAAAGTACAATTACAAATAAAAAGATAAAATAGCTCTTAGATCATCCACCAAGGATCCTACCTGAATGGTAGTTATATATCATCTCCACAACACTCCATGTTTGCCTGTATCCTTTGTGTATGACCTGATCCTAGTTCCCTCAAGCCTCAGCCCAACTACTCGTTGTTTTTCACAAGACACAACAAGGTGAGGGAGAAGCCCATGTAGGGGTGAGTATAAAAATACTCAGTAGGGACCCCGAGACCCCTGAAGGTCTCACATAATTCCAACAAGGCAAACCACAAAGCACAATCTAAATCACAAAGCATAAAGTAAAAGAAATATCTCAATTAGAGTCTCAGCTCAAACCAGGTATTAGTGAAGTATAGAACTAGAAATGATTAGTCGTAATGGTAAATCATCTTATTTTTTCAAGAGGCACTACTGCTGACCATACAAAGTATGAACCACATAGAATTGATAGGTACTAACCCCCCACAATGACCCACACATGATCCAACCTGCCTGGAGTCGATAGGTACTAACCCCTACAGTGACCCACACATGATCCGACACGCCCTAAGTCAATAGGTACTAACCCCCACAATGACCTACATAGGATCTGACCCACATAGGATCAGCATGTGTTGAACCACACAAGATCACTGACCGCTGACCCACACAAGATCTGGCCGATACAGGATCAGTATGCACTAACCCACATAGGATCCCAGATCACTGACCCACACATGATCTAACTCACACAGGATGGGTGCTGACCCACACATGATCCCTCAGTACTAACCTCTATATGATATATCTCCATCCTACAACTCACTACCAGCCACTGGATTCCTGCTCAAATCATGCTTGATTCTGGGAGAACTTTGCCTCAAGCCATCGGTTGTATTTAAACAAGCACAAATCCCCACAATGAAGTAACCCGATGATCTGTCACATCATAAGGTTCCCAAAGCAAAAGACGACACATAATCCGGATGCCCGGTCTGTATGTTATTGGTATTTTAGTGTCGAGGGCCTAGTTGGATTTGGAGTAGATCCTACCCAGCCATACTCCAACATTCTCCAAAACTCTCATGGAGTATTTCAAAAGGACTGCCTCATCCTAAGGGTTCTAACATAATAGAATGTTCATCATCCGGATGCTCGGTTTTTTAGTAGCATCCCTTTTCATGAAACAGGGGCGACTGAACCTCAGTCTGGCACAGCTCGGTTGGGCCCATTGGAATATGATGAAGTGAATGCTTCCAAATATGGGTTCCTACTCCACTCACGACATGTCAATCAGACACACGGTTTGTCATTTATGAGCATTTATTTATCCGGGGACTAGTTGGGTCTGGCCCCGGTTCGACTCTATCAGACCAGCCTGATGCAATGGGTCTTAGGGTCTATCTATCCCCACTCGAGTCCGACCCGTAAAGGGTCAGCATGGTTCACTAGGTTTGGCCCATCTGGGTCAGCCCGGTTCAATTCTCGGTCCCAACCTCGGTTGGACCGACCTGTCGGGTGGGGCTTGGGCCACCCGCGCTGGCCTGCGGGTCTAGCCCACACCGGCTCGGTCCGCCCGGAGGTGGACTGTAGCATCCTGCTAGCCCTGCACTTTCAAGTCCATTCACCAACCGGTGGGGCGCTGCCACACTGCAATTAATGGTCAGCAGTTTAGCCGACCGGGGATTTTCCAACATGACGCTATGCAGTTCGTACTACACATTCTTGTTGCGGCTTGCTGGTTGTGGACACTTCTGCCGGCGGTGCCTGTGGGTGCCACCCTTGTCTCGTGCAGCCGGCTCGGGCCGACCGCCTTCAGTCACCACGACATGCCGACTTCCACCACCCGTGGCTAGTTTCTGCAGGTGTTCTCCGGCCACCATCGACATGGCATGTCAGTGGTTTCTTCCACAGGTCAATGGGAATTCTCTAGTGTCCTCTCTTGGTGTCGTCTACGCCTATGGCTCTCCCAAACTGTCAGCATTATAGCGTGACCCACTATTTCATGTTTTTGTTGACTTGGAAATTGTTCCCCAATGTTCACATCAAGAAAAAAATGGTGAAGTTTCCAAGGCTTGTTTGTTTGGTTCTCACCCTCTGTGTTACCTGATATCATGTGGGTGATAAATTTAATTCATTAAAGACAAGTTCAAAATAAATTCCCTACCTGTAAGAGATGTTTTCTGGTGTCGATCAATGGAACTCCTTCTTCATTTTCATTGGTTTGTGATTAAGTGGCACTCATCACCACTCACTGGAACCGGTATCATCTTCTAAGTTGTTGGCATTGTGGTACTTTTACAGAGCTTCATCACTTGGTGAAGTCATGCCAATACCCATCCCCATGCTCCATATAAATAGGAGCGGGGGAGGGTGAGTAATGCAGGTGGAATTAATGGTGTTAAGTTAATTAAGGAACATTCATAATTCCAACAATGCATTTACAAGAATAAAGGGAAGTCAACACTTTTAATGGATTGACATGTCGTTGGTCCTGCCACCACCTCTCTTCCATTGGAGGGAAGGAAAATTGATAAATAAAATAACTTTGTTATTTTATTATTCTTTTAAATTTCCAAAAACTAACTTTTTCTTCCGGCCTTCTGTAGTCGAAGTGAAGAATCTATTATGTGAATCTTGAGGCTTTGGATTCAACGGTTCCATCAATGTTATAATACAAGCCCCAGTTCAAAAGATAGAAAACATCACCCACAAGTTTACTGAACTTACCTAAAAAAAGTTCAGAAATTTAATCTGGGCACACCAAGCTCAAAATCACATGCTATCAATTTTCGCAGACCTGTAATAATTACATATATTTAAAAAATTAATGAAAAAATACAGGTCTTTACACATGTATCCATGTGTTCATACATGTTGTGTTATATTAATTACACGTTTTGTGTACCTTATCAATTGTCTTTCCTCGTACATGTATAACATGCCAAGGAGAGCATGTGGTCACAAAAGATTTGTGTTGTGGGATACATTCCATTTAATTTTGAAAGTACACATACAGGATTAGTGTATATTGGAATTCCTTGAGTACATGGGAAAAGGTAGTTGTACATAGGCTGGACTAGGTGGAATGCTGAATACTGGGAAAACCACAATATGGTGGGTACCCATAGTGTACACAATGTGTATATAACTGAAGACATACCATGTGAGACTGTGAGACACATGCAGTTCCATACTCAGAGAGATAATTTAGGTACCCCATGGTATACATTGTTTAACAATTCTGGGCATGTTTGAATCGTTTATTATATAG
Organism: Viscum album; assembly: GCA_963277665.1. Taxonomy (NCBI): domain Eukaryota; kingdom Viridiplantae; phylum Streptophyta; class Magnoliopsida; order Santalales; family Viscaceae; genus Viscum; species Viscum album. The sequence goes on from OY728160.1 coordinate 1,180,397,248, forward strand.
CTTATGTATACCCTTCATCGAGATTCATATTTAGACCCACAAGCATCCAACTCTGAGATGTTTTCCACATAAAATGAGCTGGTGGCCTTCGTTTTAGCTTTAGAGATATGATGTGAGGTTATGGAAATAGGTCACTTCTCTTAGAAAATATTATCCCCTAGAAGAGGCCAGGTGTAATCATCATAGTGGTACTAGGGTTGGAAACCAACTATTTCATCAGGGCACATGTCCCATATAATCATTAAAAAGGCTGGGTAGGAAAGCGTAATATTATATTGGGCATATGTCCTCTATCTATAGATTGGACCCCAATCCTTATGCGCCAGTGGGATCAGTTCATTTTCTTGTGTTTTTCCCTCTTATATATGGATAAAATTTGTGGGGTGTGTGATCACCACACTTTTTCTAGAAATATTTTACTTTCTTCATTATGGGAATCTGTTTCCCCTTATCCATGGATCTTAGTAATGTGCTTTTAATTTTAAACAACATTTTTTATTGGTTATAAGAAATTTATCATTGGATATTGTGTCCATTTTTTTGCATCATATTGCAGATGCAGGGGTCATGTACATAGATTAATGTGAGGTTATGCGGTGCATTAGAGATGGACCATTAGATATTATAGTTGTCTCATCTTTCTTAGTTGGGAAATAGAGATGAAGATCCCTTTTTTCTATCATATATACTTATTATTGCATATATAGGTTATAGATGATATGGCTGTTATTACTGTTGTCTCATATAATTATTTACACACACTTATAATGATGAGATAACTAATCTCCCCTGATTCTTTGTGTTTGATAAATTTAGGGTGTCCTACATGGTATTTATTTAATCACCACTGCAAGGGATATGGATGAAAATTTGATATCATAAGATGAATACATTCCATTTTGATGGATTATTATGTAGACCAGGAGAAGGTAGTGTATAGTTGAACTATATATACCATGATTCATATTAGGGTGTTGCATTTGGGTAGTTGTCACAATGTTCTCATCATGATGGGTTCATTGTAAATTTGGTGATATTTTATTTTTTCCTTCAACATTTATGTACTATATATTGTACTCTTATGTGGGATAATTTTAATATATTCATCTTCTACGTATGGTATTTTTTTCTCATTATACTGATGTATGAATATATATGTGTGTTTACAAATACTACAGGATAAGTCCTCCCATGTGTCTGATATTTCTACTCATTTTCAGTTCCTAGTCTATGGCCTATTAGAGGAAAACATGGGGTGTTGGAAGTGGATTTTCAATGGCCAGGAGGGCCCCAATTTCCTTGGTAATTATATAGTGGTATTGGAGTGGTTCATCTGAGGACTATAGTTTTTTTATATTTTCTATCTTTGAGTATTATTATTTGGACAATAAAAAATGTGTTAGAGTTTCTCAATTTCATCATTCAGTCTATAGAACCGAATTTTGTTGGTTCAAATGATGTATCCATTCTCCAATACTATGATAACTATCTAAAAAACTCAGTACACATAGGTACTAGGTTTACGGAAAAAATTGATACATGAATATTATTGTAATGATTTGTGTATTATATGTCCCTCTTGAGTCATCTCCATTGATATTCTCTTTGACCATGTTATGTCATGATAATTTTCATGATTCAACAGCAATGAACCCCTTTTTTGATTACAATAATGTTTCCTGATAATGACCAATTGAGTCGAGATACCTCAATTTAGGGACATATTATTGAGGTGTTTTCACATGGTTGGCATAGAACAATTCTACCAATTGTTGATAAATGCATGATCCCAACTTTAGTGGATGAGTTGAATGATTATCTAAATGTTGAGAAGTTAATGGATCTAATATGATAAGATGATGGTACAAGTTGTGTTACCATGTTTCACAATATCACGTGAAATAGAACACTCATTTTTTTTGTAATGATCTAGAACCTTATGCACTAGTGGAATTTATCGAGGTGGATGCCTATGTTTTTTTGTCTTTTACATGCCCTGACTGACCATATGGTTTCAATAAAAACTATCATTCTCATGGAAAATAAATTAGATCCAATAGTACCATATGATGATGTGCATGTATATAGTGTGCATTGCTGGAATTTGAGATTGTGATCACACATGTTTCCTGGTGAGCTAGACCACCATTCATAGGTGTTACAGAGAAAGCATGAGTATATAGTGTGAAATTATTATAATGATAGAACCCCTCTTAATTTTCTCCCTAAAAAATATTCTTCTCTAGGGTTATTTGATATTTTATTTTAGCCCTATTTTGGTGATGCTTGAATTGGATTTCTTAACATAAGGATTAGGGACACTTCCCCCACCAAGATTTTTTCTTGTGACATAAACCTAAACCACGTGGGTGAGTTAGCGCTGCACAAAGTTGACTGTGTTGATGTTTGGTAGATGAGTTCTATTTAAATTTCTATTATATGTCATGTGGATATAATAATGTGTTGGTGTGAGCTCTAATTGTAATGAAAATGTGGGAAATGGAAAGGATGGATTTAGGTGATAGGATCCCATGGCACAAAGGCTTCGATTGTGTTTTGAGGTACAAATTGTATCTTTTCACCTTTAGTTTTAGTTTCACAACATAATCATATGAAAATATTCTTATAGTCTATCCCCTATTTGAGAAACATTAATGAAAGTAGAGTTTTTTTCTCGACCCATTTTCTTGTATGCTACTACAAAGGACTATCAATGACCACACATTTCTACAGATTATTTCACTTAAATCTTGGTGGAGAGAGTTCCTTATGTGGAATATTTTCATAGGATTCTGTGAGGCCGTAATATGTTTTCCTTTAATTGGAAAGGCTATCTAATATATATACTAAGATCACTGTTACCAGTGAGGTTTACCTTTTTTACTAGCATGTTGGATGCAATTTTTCTTTATTAGTAAGAATAAATCATAGGAAAATCATGATGAACTCATGTGTATTAAGATATAGAATATTCCTTATTAGTTGGCTTGTATTACCCTTGGAGTTTCATATTTTAGGAGATTTTAGTTCTCATAATGTGGTATATTTATGAGTATGTCTTCATTGAAGATGGTATAGGTAAACCTTCCCATCAAGAGACTATTTTCTTCATGTAGTATCACCAGTTATGGCTCAGTAATTGTGCTATCATATAAGATAATTCCCTATGGTTGTGAGAATAGATGGTAACAATGGAAAAATATGAAGATTAATGGATTTTTAGACATAATGTGTTCACCTAGGAATCCCTTTGTTGTTCTCCTATGAGATGGAAGATATCATGACGTTAGGGGTGGATTAATGTTACCTAAAATAGGTGATCTTTATGGATGAGTATCCACCAATGAGATTAATTTAATTCAATGAAGATTGATTAGAGGCGAAGTAATTCATGGAGTTTAACATCAGGACAGGTTATTACCTACTCTAGGTTTGAGAGGATAATTCAACGAAGGTGGTGTTCTAAATCCACTACAGTTTCTTTAAGTTCATGGTGACACCATTTGGTCTATTTAATTCCCTAGAGTGTTGTGAGACTCAGAAAATGAGTCCATAAAAACATGTCGTATTGTTCTGTTATATAAAACTTCCATGGTACCCTAATATAATTAATGATAGTGGTGGATCACATGAGACACTTGAAGGTGGTTCTAGGCATGCTTCAAGAGTACCCGAATTGGGGGAAGCTCTCAAAGTATCAATTAATGATTTCAGAGTCCCACACCATGAGATATGTATTCTTGAACATGGGAGTGATAGTAGACCCAAAAATGGATAAGGTAATGAAAGATTATGAGACAAACCAGGGTTTTACCATAGTAGAATATTCTAAATTAAATATTTTCTCTATAATGTTGTTGAGTGAGGTGATGGTACATTCATACTCTTTACAGTTAGCTAGTGAGGGTGAGGATGGCATAGGGTATATCCAGTCAATGTTTGTTACCCCAGTGATATTCCAATGATATAGAGAGGAACATATTGGGGATTTTTATAATGATGTCTAACTTGAGTATATTTCCACTGGGAATTTTCTTGAATGGTTCTCTAAAAGCGGTAAATACATCAGCTCTATTTTATAATAAATGATAATACAAATAGTGAATTGAGGGGAGGGGTATGGAGGTTTCTTTATTTTATGATTATATACATGTGTGGTGAGTATGTATTATAATCCATTAAGAGTAGGACTAGTGGCCATGTGTGTCATAACATGCTGCTGATCATACTGTTTGATGTATCAACTATCAGTACGTTATGATTGAGGTTCCTAGTTTGTAGTGGAAATGGGATAAAATATTTTTGGTCCTCATAGTATGGATTCAAGGATTAGTGAGAGGTAATGTAGAATATATGTTATCATATACTTAGTCTCCATGTTGAAAAACTTCCTAACCAGCCAAGAGAATAGTGTAATGAATAATTTGGGATTCATGTGCTAGTGGGATGTATTATGGTTTCATGGAATTACCTCAATGATAGTTTTAGAACATGATGTTCACATGATATGATGATTAAATAAAGGATGTATGTATCCTATAGGGATTTATTTTTGGTTGATCACAACATTCCTACCGTAGAAATATTTATAGGAAAAGAATAATATTTGGTTTTTTGGGTACATTATTCAGGTTACATGTTATTTATAGGCCATAAATTAGAGTATCTTCTTACATTTGTGGAGCGTGTGTACTAAATTTTTTTACAACAAGCCATCCATGTGAAACTATTTGAGGCCATTTATGATAGAACATATAGTCCACCGTTGAGTTGGTCAAAGCTAGTGGGAGTAAGTGATTGTGGGCATATTTATAGTGATATCAATCATTTTAAAAGATAAAATACTTCTAGTGGAGGATGTTGAATTCCTATTGTCATTAGGATTCCTTTTTAGACCCATCATGGAGGCCATTGTATTTTTATAAGGAGACCATGTGACCAAATGAATCTCACATTGTCATGGATTATCGAGACTTGGTCTTGGCAGCAGGTTTTCTCATAGGTTTATAGAAGTTCATTTTTTATTTCATTGAGTTTGTGAAGTTGAGTAAAAGTTGACCCTCTGACAAAAATTATAGTAGGTTTTTTTTCTACAATTCAATTATATAACGATACATATATTCAAAATAAATTTTTGGTGTTGGCCTTGATGAACTAGAAATTGAGGTTGGAGTGACCATTTCATGTTTCCCAATCAAATTTGTGAATTGGTATGTTATAAACATTCATGGGAATAAATTTATGTTAAGTAAATGTTTTTTTGAATCACAAGAGCCTTGTAGAGACCTCGTGGGAGTAGGATACCTAGAATAGAGATCAGTGTCCTCACATGTGAGTATGTTTTCTCATTTATTGATGAAAATCCATAATGGTGGGGAAAATGTTATGACACTTTTTTCCTTGTAAGAATTATTCATATTTTACATAAAATTTTTAAATATAGTCATGGATTCAGAATGATATTTCAGGGCCCGATGAGGCTCTATATTGATATAATAAAAGTATTAAATAAATTTAATCATACACACAAAACATCAAGAAATCATGGAATAAATTTTGAATGAATTCATGGATTAAATATCTGAGACTTCCATCAGATATGAAATATGTATTTTACCCTAAGCATGACATAAGAATTTATGAAATAAGACGTTTTGTAAATAATTTGTCATGGGAAGATTAATATGTTTATTAATTAATTAATTTATTTATTTTTTCATCACCTAGATTCCATATCTTTAAAAATGGATACTATAAATTCACAGGGTTACCCACATAAACATAATGAATTTCAGAGGGTCCATGGATGAGAGATTCATGGAGATGATGTATTGGGGTCCAAAGGATGGATTAGTGACAGTTGGATTGTCTAATCCAGTGGGGTTAGAGGATCTCACCAATGACTATAAAGTGGAATTTTTCATTACCAGTAATAAATCTAAAGCCAATGAAGTGAGTTTTTTTTGTGGATTTATCCTCTATTTTTATCCTTTTCAAACATGAATCAAATCTCTTTGAAATTTGATACATGATCCTCCAATTATTTTCATGTTTGATATTATCTTCCATGGGTTTGAATTGATGATAATTTTTTATGTTTATATGTTATTAAATAGTCATTATAATAGAGAAAAATTCAGGAAAAACCAAACTACATATGTGGTTAATTATTGTTTTGTGATTTTATCCTAGATTTAATAATTTGAACATTATCAGAATTCTATTTTGATGGTGGTTCAATAAGTTTCTAATAATTTATCATTGAATAACTATTATTTTTTGCAATATATTGATACTATGGAATCATTTTTTCGATCAATAAAATGATGGAAGATTATTGAAGACCCTGGGTTATTGAGGTACATGTTGGAGGATGGTTCATGTGATTTGATCCATGGGAGACATCTCATGGAAGCGTAGTCTGATGGGGATGACCCAAAAAATGTTCTGGAAGCCTTAATTCAGAAATCAATGCTGGATCAGACATGGTTGACCATATACGTTCACTTGACAAAACAATATGATGTGGATTAAGTGGAAGTTATGATGCAGGATGAATAGATTTTAAGAACCTAGGTTTCTGTTAAAATCCTAACTACACATAAATAATTCCTATGAATACAAAACATGTTTTTCTCACTAAAAAGTGGCTAGGGTATACATATGGAGATAAATATCACATGTTATGTGGTTAAACCCATATGTTGTGTGACTATTATCTATCCATCTTGGAATGTATAGGTAATACACTCCCTTAGATCCTTATATACATTCAATCTGTGTTCGTCATATTAAATTTCATGTATACCTTTGCTGATGGCTCAGAGTGTACCTAGAATACACACCAAAGGCACCTTCAGAATTTATACAAATATGGATAGCATATATTGTCACACCTAGAGTACATTGTAATGGGCCGTTGTATGTGATAAATACCATGCATAACACTTGGTGATTGAATAAATAATACAAGAATTGTACCCTATAGAGACCTATTTTTCCCTTATAAGACATTCCATTGTATCAAAGAATATTTTAAGATCTAGGTTCTAAGATGGTGATCTATTCAATGTCCCAATGTTCTGATATTTAATTTTATAAAAATATTAAATATATTTTCAACAGATCAAACAATTTATCATATAATAAATGGGATATTTCATAAATAAATCCTCAAAATGAAAATCTCAGAACACTGTTGAATTTATATCATGAGGTATTTCTTAGGTATGACCAAAATATTATAGTAAAGGGATGTTTAGATTTTGAGATTGTTTGGAGGTTACTTTAGTGGATCAAATAATTTATTTATTTATTTAAGTCCCTAAATAATCTAAATAGTTTATCTCTATAAGTATAGTGTTATGATGAATCACCCAGATTACCCACAGAATCCTAATCTCGTTGATAAGGTGTTTTACCACCCATAGTTGGTGAATTGTGATGAGACAACAAGTAGCTTCTGGTTCTAGGTGAACCAAGGTGCAATGAGCACATACAATCCACCCATTATTAAAAGAATGTTCTTCACCAATGATAAATTATTTCTTCAGATATGACACAGGATTTGTGAATTTCATCCCTTCATACTAAAATATTGAGAATGAGAAAATATATTTCTCTGAACTACATTTGATTCAATCCTCTTTAGGAGCCTATGTATTGTATTTCAATCATTTTACTCAATTTATCCTCATTATTCTAGGTTTTTACCCTAGTCATCACTAATATATATTCATTCGATAATATTTTTTTTAAAAAAATTATTTCCCTATTTATTTTGTGTTTTTCCTATATTTATTGGTAATCTTTGTCAATGTACTGCAGTATTATAGTTCGACATTACTGGGCGGGAATGTGTGTGATCAAACCTAGAAATTTTTGGCAGATTCACATGTGATTAACAGATCAATGATTAAATGGATGATCAAGATGTATTTTGTGATATGGTTTATTTCACTAGGGATTGTGAATCTTGTGAGGCAATGAGAGGTTCCATGAGTGATGAAAATACAAGGAAGCTTTATGCAGGAGGACTAGATTCAATTTTTAGGACAATGAATGTCTAGAAAAGATGTTCAATAGTGATTACTGAATATTTTCTGTATCCTACAAGAATTAATTAATAGAGAAGAAGTGGATATGGGATCCATATAGTAGATATAAAAATCTTTGAAAATCCTGACAGTACACTTTGTAATTCGAATAAAACACAACATGTTTGAACCGATTTATGACAGCTAGGGCTTATGAGTGAAATTATTATGACCCTCTTTATGGGAACCCAAAATTCTATGTGACATGATTCCATGGACATATACATGGCTAGGATTATGTATTTTACATGGAAATGGACCATGTATGTGATGTCCTAGACCCAAATTCCACTTAATGGGTTCTCTGAGCCTAGTAGGACACATGTAATCAACAAAATCTCCCTAAATTCCAAAGGCTAATGACTAGTAGTGATGGCCTAAAGTGTTTATGTGTGGAGACTATTCCCTCATTACCAAGGTGTAGTGAAATATACGAATGTAAACATAGGTAAATAGCAGAATCAATATAAGTAAAAAGTAGAAGTATACAAAAAGAAAAATTGAACAAGGAAAAATTAACTGAAATCACTTGAATAACATTCAAGAACTGATGATATGTCACGTCAATAAAAAACTGGAAAACATGGATTCAATACAACATGCATAAAGTGTTCCAAAAAATTATGAGTGAAATCCAAATACTATCCCAAGCATCCTAATATCCATCTCAGTCCACTGATACCAAGATTCATCCTAAACAACAAGAAATCAAGCTTTTGAATCCATATTCTTACCTTTTTCAATATGTGCAGCACTGTAATCTACTATGGGTACCAAACAAAACCCAAAGAGGGTGTGAGATAAATTTCAGTGGGCCACCACCAACATTGTCTATAACATCTGGACTGTGTGATGGAAATGTAACAGTGTGCAAGAATGAATATTTAAATTAAAGTAGTTCAATGTAACTAAATTCTCAGATACATACATCATTACTCAAATGGTGTATGAACATGTATACAATTAATTATTTGATTATTACCAATTTATAAATAAGATTCATGTCCTAAATTTCAATGGTTCCAAGTTATAACAAGGAAACCAGTAATGATATTTAATAGCGATGTCCCAAGGTAATAACTAATCAAACGTAGACCTAAAGGGTCCAAAACTCAGTAATAAATATATCCTATCATGGGCTAAGAGTGTAATATAAGGATCATAGTCTAAGGAATTCCACAATGAGATTCCTACCGAGTCTATGGAGTTCATCCAAGGTAAAACATGACTATGAAATTATTGGGCCCGATGGGCATTAACCATGGAACCTACTTGTCAATCCTAGATCCAATGAGTGTATCAAAGCCATACTTTAATGATATGTAAGGGATCCTATGGTTTCATAATGGGAATCCAATGAATAGAAAAGGATCTGGATCTAGTTGGGTCTCATCCTAAGCAAGTTGTATCCTTGAATCAGAATGGGGTTCCCGATTTCTCAAGGAATTCACAGATCAAAATTAAAGCCTAGATCGAGTCCTGACATTCTTGTTTAATTATGAAGTCATTTAATGTTTCATTTAGTTCAATACTCTCCTTTCATTAGTGTGATAAGTTCATGTAGAATGCATCATTTTTATCAAGTCATTTGGGTCAAGCCATGCCTTTCATTAGAGTGACGAGGCCATGTAGCATGAAAATGTTCATTTAATCCATTTAAAGTATATTCCATATTCAAGGTTCATTCCATGAACTTCATGTAATGTGGTAAGGGGTGATACAACTATGAAACGTACCATTCATTTAAATTTATGTCCAATTCATATACTTAGTATACTTTCCAATTCACATTCAACATTTTATTATTCAATTGAAGCACTTACCTTAGACGAGTAAAGTGGTTAACATACATGGTACTTGAAATTATGAAATTCAAAATATGAAACTAGCCATTTAATATAGTAAAACAAGAACTTATGATGGTCACGCCAAGGCACATCTAAATGGTGACCCAAACGTGTCAAAACACTGAACAACAAATATGGAATTATCTTTGACATGGAAAGGATAGAGTTGTGGGTGTAACCACTAACAAATAATCACATATTTGGAAATAGAATGGATATATGGTTCTAATGATTATAGAAATGGAATATAAATAATATAAATGAAACCTGCTGAAATTGGTGGGCCCCAAACAACAGTTTCTAAATCAATGAACCTAAGGGATGAATTACAGACCACCCAACATAGGGTAGGATGATCCTTCTCCATTTATATCGACCTCTAATTTGGCTTATATCAGAGTAGATATTTGAAAAGGAGATACACACTCATACCCTCATAATTAGGTCAAGAGAAAAAGTGAAGAGGAATGTCTTAAATGGACTTGAGTACTTACCGTTGCACATCTAATGTGATGAATGAAAGTTAAAACAGATCTAGAATGAAGTATATTTATTGATTCATACCTTAGGTCATCAAAAATATCCTAAATGAGGACCATGGAGGTAAATACAGCAAAAAAACATGTATTAGGAAAGAAGGAGGGGGATAATTAGATCAATAAGGGAAAATTTGTAAAATTACCCAGAAAACATGGGTGTGTATAGTTTGTCCACACAGTATGAAAAACCGTGCATAAGCTATGTATGGTTACATAGGATGAAGGGGTGCTAACTTGGTTAGCCTGCTTGATCATACACCAACCGGGCGAGCTGGCTCTATCCAAAAACAAATCTGCATGGGTTGCCAAACCATGTGGAATTTTTTCACTATTCACTCTAAACAATGTGGAAAGCATATTTTTCCCAAAATATGGTTTTGGGGATCTAAAGAATACCCAGACACCCCTGAGGCCTTCACCAACCCATTAGGCATATATATTAGGTCCAAAATAAAAGATTATAATGAAATTTAA